>CM062632.1:28542383-29802383 GCA_025617555.3 Puccinia polysora | reverse complement strand
ACCAGTGAGTTTTATTATCCTTTCTCTGTTGTGGCAGCTTGGTTACAAGGCCCTGCCACTCCACCTTGTATTTTATATACATATTATCTTTGGGTAAAATATCCTTTATACTAAAGAGCTCAAAGTAACCAGGAATACGTGTTTTCATACTGAAATACCTGAAGAGAGGTGTTAAAAATCCCCAATATAATTGTGGCCCCTCTATAAAATATTTAATAATCAATTTATTCATATTGATTTATAACAATAAACTATAACCAAACCAATTAACCTTGCAAAAGCTTAATCCAAATATTATATGGATTTTTGCTGCATTTATTAAATAATATATTCATTATTTATTCTATCACCTCTGGTAGCTAAAGGATAGCAAGGGTCTTGGCATCCAGGAGGCTGACATTTGGGGGCCTCATTGGGAAATATTCCATTTTATTATATTTGATACCTTGGACCAGACATTTCACGTAAAAATAAATCAAAGATAAATTTGCCTGACTTTATAACCGTGATTTATCATTGAATTATTTTGAAGTGGATTTAAAAACCAATGCAGAATTAATAATCTATTATTTGAATCTTTTAAAGATAAGAAAAGAAGAATATATTAAAAATCATAAACCTACTGGTTGGAAAGCTTCAACTCAAGCTGAGCAACTTAATATCTCTTCTTCCCATGAACGCTTAGATAAACATCTTGAACAAGAAGATCTTGAGAGATGTATCAACTTCCAGGCCCTATTAAGGAAACATAAAGCTTGGAAGAAATACCGTATAAATTACTTTTTGAAATATAAAAGTAAGTATACAACTTGTATTACCATATTATTTTTTAAAAATAATATTAAAATATTTTATTGACCAATAAAATAAACCTTTTTTTTACATCAGTGAACCCTCCTGTACCAGAAGCCACCGCCACTGAAATTTATTTATTGGATCAAGAAATCCCAGATATCTCTGGACGCCCTGAAAATATTGACTGGGCAAGTGAAGACCTTGTTGGAACACACCAAGACCCTGTAGGATTACCTACTAAGGATCAATTTAATCCCAATAAAGTCTTGGTACCTTTAGGTCTAACTTTGAGAAATAAGCAGCTCCATGGAGGAGAGTGAGGAGGTGCAACATAGGCAGTACTGGGTAGGCATTCTTCCAGGTTACCTGGTTCAGTTTCCTGTGGTCAAAACATAGGCAAAGTTGGCCGTCTTCCTTTGGAACAAATAGGACAGGTGAGCTGGTATTTGAATTGCTTTGTCAAAGAAATCCTTTCAATACATTTTCTGAAATGTATTCTTGAAGTTCAGTTGATTCTTGCTTTGAGAGAGAGTAGACTAGTCCCGGTGCCGGAGGTGGGCCAGTAAGTTTTATCCTGTGATCATAAGAAAGGGATGGGGGAAGTTTATCTGCCTTTACATAGCCTTGGACTGGTTTATCAGTAAAAGAGAAGAAGTAGGATCCTTAACATTGAATTCTTGGAAACTTCTGATTAAAGAACAATTTGGTTCTAGAATGTGGAAAAGAAAAATGAAGAAAAATTTCAAAAATTCCTCATTTGATCCCTCCAAGGATAAGCCTCACAAATGGTGCTTGGAACAGAAGAGAGGACTAGATTGCTTTTATCCAAATTCTGATAAAGAAGAAGTAAATGAAAGACTCCTCAACTTGTGTCCTGGAAATCATAATTTTAGTGTAAGATGCAGGATGAGTATGGATGCTGACTTACCAATTCTAATCAATCGGCTAGAATAAGTCATAGACATGAATGGGTTAGACAAGAAAGCCCCTTCTAGACCCAAAGAGAACTACAACATTAAAAAAACCAGAGAACAACCTCCTCTGATGAATACATCTGATAATATAAAACCTAATGAGAATAGGGATAAAGAGAGGATGCCTGCAAATTGTTGGAATTGTAATAAGACTGGGCATATGAGACAAGACTTCCCATTACCAAAAAGAAAGATAGCAGTCTTGGAAGGAGAGCAGGAGGTTGAAGGGGATCAGAACTATGAAGATATAGCTGATACTGAAGGATCTCTTTCTGAATGTGAATTGATCCTGACCAACCCTGTTAATGTTATAGAAGGAGATATAGGCACTTCTGTAGAAATCAATAACATCCATGGGTATTCTGGCTTGCCCCAACTATGGGATCCTATCATAATTCCTAGGCATATTATGGATGTCAAACCATTAACAGTTAAACCTATGAGTGGGAAAAGTTATACCACTGGTAAAACTTGTTATGCAACAGGATTGTATAAAAACAGACCTATAAGGTTATTACTGGATAGTGGAGCCTTTTGCTCATGTTTCTGTGCTGAATTCTTAAAAAAATGGGACCCCAATTGGAAAGAACACCTTTTGCCCGTCCCAAAAGCCAGGTTCAGCTCTTGCAACTCTACCATGAATGCTATTGAAGTATGGACTGCTCCTATAATACTAACTCATACTAAAGGATCTTTGAGGATACAAGTGGAATTTGTAGTATTTCTCAACGGACTATGTCACTACCTGATACTGGGTAATGATGCCTTATGTCTATATGGTATAGATGTGTTCCAGAGTAAAGGGAGATACTTCACAGTAGGTGGTAATTGGGACAAGAAGTTTAAGATATGCACCATTCAGTCTAAATTCCCCTCCTCTACTTATCAAAAGAATTTAGAAGACTTTGATCAAGAATATTTCTCTCAAGCAGCTCTGAATATGAAAATTTCTGAGGAACAGAAGAAAGATATATTGACAGTCTGCTTTGAGAACCAAAATGCTTTTTGTACTAAATATCACCCCATTGGTGATATCAAAGGACATGACATGGTATCAACATTGAATATTAAGCCTCCTTATCCCCCAAACTTAAGAAGAACAGCTTATCCCTCTAGTCCTAAGTCTAGAATAGCTCTTGAGGAACATATCCAAGAATTGATAGACTTACAAGTATTAAGGAAAGTAGGGCACAATGAGCAGGTAGATGTGACCACACCTGTAATCATAGCTTGGCATAATGACAAGTCAAGAATGGTAGGAGACTTCAGAATGCTGAATAAATATACTCGGGAAGATTATAATCCTATACCCAGGATTGATCATGCTCTGCATAACTTGTCCAAGGTCAACTACATCACTACTATGGATATGCTTAAAGTTTTCCACCAGATACCACTAAGCCCTGAAAGCAGGAAGTTTATGAGAATAATCTGTCATTTGGGAATATATGAATATCTTAGGATGCCCCATCACAGTTCCAGAGAACAATGGATACAGTTCTAGGTACATACATCAGACAACGATGGATGATGGTATATAGAGATGATGTTATCATATACTCTGTTAATTGGGATACTCATATTAACCAAGTAAGATTAGTACTCCAGAATATTTCCAGAGCAGGATTGAAGGTGTCCATGAAGAAATGAAACTTTGGCTACGGAGAACTGAAAGCCTTAGGACATATAGTCTCTGGTCTAACTCTAGCTGCTGATCAAAATAAGATAGCTGCTGTCATGAATAGACCTATGCCTCAAAACAAAAAAGAGTTACTTTCTTTCATTAGTTTTTGCAGTTATTAAAGACAATACATACCAAAGTTTGCTATGCTAACTAAGAGTCTGTATGAAGTATGCAACAACAACACTCTATTTGAAATGAATCATGAGAGACCGAAAAACTATGAGGAACTAAAAATAGCTATGACCTCTACTCCTTTACTCATCCAACCAGATTACTCCAAGCCCTTCAAACTGTAGATTGACGCCTGTATGGAAGGGTTATGAGCTGCTCTACATAAAGAAAAGATAGAAGGAGACAGAATCTACATCAAGAAAAGATAGAAGAAGACAGAATAGTAGAGAAACCAGTACTCTTCATATCTAGACAGATCAAAGATACAGAAAAGAGATATGGAGCCAGTCAGTTGGAATGTTTGGCACTAGTATGGGCTTTAGAAAAGCTACACTATTAATTAGAAGGCACCACTTTTACAGTGATCACGGACTTTAATGCTGTAAGAACTCTTATGAACATGAAAACCCCCAACATACATATGCTCAGGTGGCAAATTGCTATACAACAATTTAGAGGTCAGATGACTATAGTGCATAAAGATGGAGCTAAACATCAGAATGCTTATAGTCTAAGTAGGAATTCTTTGCCTAATGACTCTAAAAATCCAGCATATGAACCTGAAGATCAAGATATCTTTCCTATCCTGAAAATCAATCTTCTTGCATTGAATGCTCCAATAATGGGGATCCACTTATGTGAATTAGATACTACTTTCTTCAACCTAGTAAGGGAAAACTACTCTCCTGAAATCAAGCTGCTGATTACCATTATGGAATTTGAATACCCAGAAGCAGCTCTGATAAATAGTCTACCTGCTTCATTACTTAAGCCCTATAAAGCAGGAAGGTTTACCTTTTGGGAAGGTCTCCTTTACTACAGAAAACAACATTCCAGTTTATTAGTACTAAGCAACAAAGAACATATACAAAATATACTCCAGGAATGCCATGACAACTGTTCATCAGGGAATCTATCCACAGAAAGAAATTTTGAAAAAGTAAAACAAACTGCTTGGTGGATAGACTGGAAAGAAATAATTATTCAATATGTCACTAGCTGTGAAACTGTCAAAAATCTAATAAAACTACTGGCAAAAGGTTTGGACTCTTACAGAAAATCTCTGAACCTAAAACCAGATGGGAAATCATTAATATAGATTTTTTCACTGGCCTCCCCCCTGGAGGTACTCATTCATATAACTCTGTCCTATTTATAGTTGAAAGATATTCTAAGAAGGAAAAATTCTTACCTAATCACAAAGAAGATAGTGCTATGGATGTAGCTTTATTATTCTGGAACAGGATCATAGCTGATGTGGGTATATCCAAGATTATAATCAGTGACAGAGACCCCAAATTCACCTCTGAGTTTTGGAGGAATCTACATGATATACTGGGTACTACTCTAGAATTTTCTACAGCATACCATCCCCAGACTGATGGATTAGCTGAAAGAATGGTACAGAACCTAGAAGATATGCTAAGAAGGTTCTGTAGCTTTGGTCTAGAATAAAAAAACTCAGATGGTTCTTTCCATGATTGGGTAAGCCTACTTCCAGCCCTAGAAATGGCTTATAACAGCAGTAAACATTCTACTACCAAAGAAGCTCCTGACCTACTAGAAAGAGGATGGATTCCAAAACTCCCTAGGAATAAATTAACCTATAACTTAGCCACTATTCATCCAACATCTCTTGAATTTAAGAAGGTGATAGATCTGGCAAATAATCATGCTCAAAAATGTGTAGAAGAAGAAGTAGAATACAACAAAAAAAGATAGGACAAATCACATGAAGAACCTGACTTTAATATAGGAGATCAGATCTTGATATCTACAACCAATCTCAAAAATCTAGCAGGTAACAGAAAACTGAAAACAGCCTTTGTTGGACCATTTTTTATCAAGAAGATGAATGGCAAAAATTCTGTGGAAGTAATTTTGAGTGAAGAATTATCAAGGAAACACCCAGTATTTCCTGTTAGCCTAGTCAAACACTTTCAACCAAGAGAAGGTAGAAACCTCCCTCCAGCAATAATCCCAATAGAACCTGACCCTGTGAAAGAAAAAGGGAAAGTCAGCAGGATATTGAGAGACAAGAAAGACAGAGTACAAGGAAAAGATGTTAGACTATACTTAGTAAGATACCAAGGAGAATCTGCAGACCAAGATGAATGGTTACCAGAAAATAAAATACCTGATGGACCAATACATCTCAGAAATTACAGGGCCCGCAAAAGGAACTGAAACACACATGAAGTCAATTTTCTCCCAACATCCTTCAGATTTTTTTCAGATATGGCCATATCTTGGGGTGGGGGAATGTCAGCTTGCTACTATTGCAGAGCAACCTGCAAAAGTAACAAAAATAACATAAAAATAATAATAATATAATTAAATGAGAAGGAGTAGGAAAACCATAAATATTATTACCAAAATGGATTCTCCACCCAAAATCAGGTAGGGTCAATTGCTGACCCCACCCTTGAAATCCAACTCCTTTTATTTTTAAATAAGTAAGGAAAGAAAGACCAAAATACCACGGCTCCAATATTGAGCTTTTTGGTCAATTAAATATTTCACATGTATTGTCACGTATAGGTTTCACACCTAAAATTCAGTCAGGATTGAGGTGTTGTGTATATTCTAGGAGTTACAGACGGAAATGTGTTTTGTCACAATTCCCGCACGCAGCCGGGGCAGCCAATGCACCCACGCGCGGCTGAGATACAGCCCTGTTACCCCCTCAAGGTCGTGTACGCAGCCCCGGGCCTTTGACAAGTAAGCAGCCGCAGGACTACGGGTTGACAGAAAGACAGGCGGCCTGAGAGGCTTAGGTACCGCGTAAACATGCTACAACCCACACGGGAACATTCTACATATGTAATAAATGTTCCCATGGATAGTAGATAGTCTTAAAGTACATAATATTATATAAAAATACTTAAATAACCCTTATACGTATTTTTTATTAAATATAATTCAAAGTACCAACAATGTCGAAAATAAGACAATGACAACTTCTAAAAATATATCAAAATACTTTAATATACTTTTATGAGAATTTCTAGACATCAATATCTTGGTGACATACTAAGAAAACTAATGTTGTTAAAATCTTACATGAATTCCCATGACTTATATTTTTAAGTAATTATGTTAGTAAATCAACTGGAACTCGAAAATAAGGAGTAAAATCAATATCATGACTTTACTCCAGTTATTTAATACATAATGAGAATTCACCGGACATCAGGATGTCTGTAGAAATGTATATTTAAATAATTCTTAAATTAATGGGAACATTTACTAAGGATAATTAATTAAATAATACATAGATAGGACAGATTAGTGTTTCTCACATGTCCTAATATCTATTATAAAATAGAATAACTCCCATAACCTGAGGAATAAGATGCTACCCGTGCTATAGCACTAAGAAAACGTGACAGGCTACCACTGGTTACCCTGCTAGCCTTAGTGTCTGTCCCTTTGAGCCCCTGTACCCCTCAGAAGGATAGTATTGGGACTGCAAAAGGTATAAATAAAGAGCTCTTTTGAGGATATTGATGGGCAGAGACCCAGTTATATTTATATCCAGACACGGTTCCAAGGTAATCAAGTACTTAAAAGAGATAATTAAGTGATTTATGTCTAAGTCTGATCAATAATATCCGTCCTCAACCTCATTTTTATCAATAAAAACTGCTGAACAACCTTATAACCCCAGTATGCAGGTTTAACCCATCAGTGCACGTCCCAAACAGATACCCAAAGGATTTAATAATATACCAGTGAGTTTTATTATCCTTTCTCTGTTGTGGCAGCTTGGTTACAAGGCCCTGAAACTCCATTGTATATTTTATATACATATTATCTTTGGGTAAAATATCCTTTAAACTAAAGAGCCCAAAGTAACCAGGACTAGGTGTTTTCATACTGAAATCCCTGAAGAGAGGTGTTAAAGATCCCCAATATGATTGTGGCCCCTCTATAAAAATATTCAATAATAATTTATTCATATTGATTTATAACAATAAACTATAACCAAACCAATTAACCTTGCAAAAGGTTAATCCAAATATTATATGGATTTTTGCTGCATTTATTAAATAATATATTCATTATTTATTCTATCACCTCTGGTAGATAGAGAATAGCAAGGGTCTTGGCATCCAGGAGGCTGAAAAATGGAGGGGACTGAAAGTCAGGGTGCAAACAAGCAGAATAGATTTCATAAGGAAGGACTAGAAAGGGGGGAAAGGGTTCAGTTTATACAATTCTGTTTCAAACCTGTGATATCTTAAATTTTTAACATGTCAATGATAACTGGAAAGATGAATAATCATCTAGGCTGTATTAAATTATCAAAACTAAATCTGAGTCATAAGTATGACAGGTTTTTGCTGATTCTCTTCAATCCAATCAATCATGGTTTTAGAATTTATAATTATCTTATGATACTGAGGCCCTATATAACTTTTTTATGTTTTATAAACACTTGATCAGGGATTTAAATGAGGTCTGGATTGATAGTAAAAAGTACAGGCGTTTAAAAATTCAAAAAGGTGCCATGTCAGCTTGCTACTATGTACAGAGCAAAACTGTCAAATAGTAACAAAAACTATGAAAAATAAGAATACCTCAATTAACAAAATAAGGAGTGAGAAATCCATAAATATTATTACAGGAATGGATTCCTTACCCAAAATCAGGTAGGGTCACTCACTGACCCCACCCTTTAATTCCAAGTCCTTATATTTTTAAAATAAAAAGTACTAAAAATTACAACACCTGTATGGCACTTTTTGGCCATTCTAATATTTCACACGTATTGTCACGTATAGGGTTTACACCTAAAAATTCACTCAGAATTGAGGTGTTGTGTATATTTTAGGAGTTACACGCGGAAATGTGTTATGTCACAATTCCCGTGCGCAGCCCCGCATCATTACATAACCCTAAGTACTAGTAGCAGCAGGTTCCCTCATACTAGAGACCCGCGCGCAGCTGATTCTGCCACGCACGCAGCAGATCCTTCCCCGCGCGCATCTGTACTAACTGATCCCCGCGCCTGGATCAGTTGTGACTAATCTGACAACCAGGTACCGCTCAGAAGAGCTACAACCTAGTTAGGGTTTCCTAGTATATGTAACAAACGGAAATATGCATTACTAATGATCTAAAAAGATCAAAACTTAAATAAAATTAATGAAAATTAAGTTTTAAACATTTTTTGATAAATAATCAAAGATCAAGGACTACCACGGAAATAACTGATCCTGATCTTTGAAAACCATGAAACACTACAAGAAGTGTTCATAAAAATTACTAAAAATTATCTACATGATCAGAAGATGATGGAAAATTCATAAACATTGATATCTGCATCCTTTAAAACAATATCAGTAGTACAAATGAAGGATGAGTACAGAATGATCGAATTAACGCCATAACAGATTAACAGATCCTGTGGCTAAAATATTACAGAAATCCTGCAGATCTAAGGACAGATGATTGACAGCACCAAGTGGACGTGCTAATTTTGCCCTGACTGGCTTGCCAGCCTCAGCCCACGAGCAGAACCCTCTCTACGTGCCCTGAAAAGACCAAAAATCACCCCAAAAAGGTATTTATACAGACCTCTTTGGATCCATTATTCCATCATCAGTTACAAGGAATTATTTATTATCAATCAGACACCGTTTCATTGTTAATCAAGTGCTTATATGAAGATAAGCATGTGATTTATGACTTAGTCTGCAGTAGTATTATTTACCTATATTAACCAATCAACTATTGAAGTCTAGTCAAGCAATCTACCCCATCTGCTCTGAAACCCTTCCAATTATTCCAGGATTTTCGTGGTGAAGTGCTCAGAGGGAGTGTTACCCTTCCTGTATAGGCCATTTGTTCTGTTAAGCCCAGCCATTAGTGGAATAAGTCCTTTCCAAGGCACCCATATTTATTCCAAGGTTCTTAAACTGCCTAAGGAGGCCTCTTGAAGAGAGTTTGCTAGTCTGTAAAGATCCCCAGTAGTATAATACTGTGGCCCCTCTTTTATATTATATTGAAAACCATTTACTACCAAACCAATTAAACCTTGCAAATGCTCTTATTAAATCATTTATTTGAGCTTCTAAGCGTTTATTATTGGAATAATAATTATTATTATCATTCCAGCATTTTTATCAATCTTTGTAGCTAAAGGACTGCAAGGTTCCTGGTATCAGAAAGCTGAAAACTGGGGGTCTGGCCGGGAAATATCCTTAAATAATTAATTTTCAATTATTTATTCCTTGGACCAGTCTATTTATTTTTAAAAATAAGTTAACATACTTATAACATGTATTTTTGATCATTTGTTTCTCTAGTGGATCTTAAGACCAACGGAGAATTGATCAATTATTATTTGAACCTTCTCAAAAAGAAAAAAGAGGAAAAACTCCGTAACTTTGTCCCTGTTATTATATCTCCTGAGCAACAACAGGAGAAATTGCTTTATTATGAACAGCAGGTTATAAAAGACAAAGAACTTGAGCTTGAAAGAATTATCAATTTCAATTCTTTATTAAGGCAAAGTAAGGAGGGGAAGATTTATCAAAGAAAGCTTTATATTTATAAACTAAATAAACCTGAAGATAAAGAAAAATCCAAAAATAATAAAAGTGATTATTTTTTTCTAAAAATTATTTTAACACGTAAAAATACAAAAAAATATTAAACTTATATTTTTTGTTTTTATCCATCTCAGTGGATTTTGTTTTTGGTGATCTCATTGACCAGGATCTCCTAGAGGACGTCCCAGACAGTGTACCATTGGACTTACCCTTGGATTTATCACAGGATCTGATTGGAACTCACTCAGACCCCATTGGAATACCCTCCAAGGATAGTTGTGACCCCAATCAAGTGTTTGTACCCTTGAATTTAACTCTAAGTAAGTTAAAATATTTATAAAAATCATTAAAAATATAAAACACACAAAAAATATTATTTTTATAATTTTGAAGTCTTTTTTCAAAAGTTTGACAAAAGACTTACACATTTTTTTGGTGCTATGTATCAAAATAGGCGCAACACCCATGCAACCTGTAGAGCCACATTATATGGATCTCTTGCCGGAGGAACCCGTGCGCGCAAGGACTCCAGTCCCAAGCGCAATGAGGGGACTCAAACCTGTGACCATAGCGTCTTGCGGGACAACAACGGCAACAGCCGTGGCCACCAACTCAACCAACAGACCGTTGGAGAGCCATCCGTCGCCCACCAGCTTATCCCAGGAGGGTACAGGTCCTCCTACACCACCCCAGCTGGACTCAACTAAAGAGGAAAGAGTCAAAGTATTAGTGAAAGAGCACGTGAGCTATTGGGAAAAATTCAGGTTGGCTCAGACCCAGGAGGATCAACTAGGTATGAGAAAAGCAATTCCTCAGGCAAAGAAATCTAAGATTTCTCTGCAAAGGTTGATCCCAAAGAAAGAAGTAGAAGGCTACATGCAGAACTGGAATCCTTGGGATCAGTTAGCTTCCTTAAAGGGAAAGGACCCCAAAAAGAAGAGGTCCTCAGCCCATCGGAAGTTAAGGAACCCAAAGGATTGGGACAACATAATATCCTTAGCCCAGAAGTGGAAAAAGGTGTACCACAATTAGATGTAGAAGCTCTTGATAGCTTTTCTGTAAATGTGTCTCACAATTTTACTATTATGAGACAATGCTTTGACAAAGTTTATCACCAATTGGAAAAATTAAGTTCAAGTATTTTTAGAGTGATTGACACTCAGTCTCAGATTATGAGAATTGATGAGTTGGAAATACAACAAATCAAGGATAGTATAAGAGCTAGTAAGTTGGACCTGATGAAACATATTGATGACAACCAATCAATTCTTCAGGAAGATATTCTTGCAACCATAGAACAGCTTAAGGAAGAAGTTAAGAAAACTAGTCCTACTCCTTCAGCTCATCTGACAAACAAAATTGAATTATTAAGAAACAAACTTCATTTAGAGTTAGTTATGATTAAGAATGATCTCAGAGATCTTAAGATCAACTCTACTAACTCTCCGGTCATTGAACTAGAAGAAACTAGACCTGCCAGGTTCACCAGTACTCCTAGTGTTCCTCCCAGAACCAGGATAACTAGGAATGAGTCTTTCAGACCCAGTCCTACTCCTGAAATGGAGCAGGCTCTGAAGCTACTTCCTCCCATCACTAAATGGCCTAAATTCTCTGGAGAAGGAGAATACAACCATTTCAGTTTCATTAAATTTATTGACTATACTCTTTCTTCTTATGAGCTCCCTGATGAAATAGCTGTGGTAAGATTGCCCAGATTATTTGAAGGAGTACCTCTTAATTGGTTTATCAATAAAAGAGAAGAAGTTGGATCTTTATCCTGGAATTCTTGGAAAGAATTGATCAAAGTGCAGTTTGGTACCAGGATTTGGAAAAGAAAGATGATGAAAAATTTTGAAACTTCCCAGTTTGATCCATCCAAGGACAAACCTCATAAGTGGTGCTTAGACCAGAAAAAGAGGTTGGACTGTTTTTCTCCTGATGCTGATAAAGAAGAAGTCAATGAAAGACTCCTCAACTTATGTCCCAGACAAATCAACCACAGTGTAAGGTGTCAAATGCCTATGGATTCAGATCTTTCCACCTTAATAGGTGTATTGGAAGAGACTATTGATATGAATGGTCTTGATAAAAGGGTCAATAGACCTCCAAGGGAACAAAATACTAGGAACAGGGAAGAATATACTGCCAAAACTAAAGAATACCCTGCTACTAATCCATCTACTTTGGAAGTCAAGAAGACTCCAGAATCAAAAGAGAAAGTATGTTGGAACTGTAACCAAACAGGACATGTAAAACCCAATTGTCCTCTACCTAGGAAAAGGATTGATCTTATTGAAGGAGAAGAGTATGAAAATCCTGAACCTCACCTTGATGATACTGACGGATCACTCTATGATTGTGGTCTAATAATCACTAACCCTATCAATGTTATTGAAGGTAGTATTGAGTCTTCTCTGGACATAAATTCCGTCAATGAGGATTCTAACTTACATCAAAAATGGAATCCCAACATGAAGATTCACCACATCTCCAAGGCTAAGGATCTGACTCTAAAACCTTCTGCTGGTAAAAGTTACACTTCAGGCAAAACATGCTATGCTACTGCTTTAATCCAAGGTTCCCCTGTTAAGTTACTTCTAGACATTGGAGCCTTTTGCTCTTGTGTTGGTTCAACTTATCTGGAGAAAGAAGACCCAAACTGGAAACTGAACTTACTACCAGTACCTCAGACTAAGTTCAGCAGTTGTAATTCTGCTCTCAATGCTGTTGGAGTATGGTCTTCTGATATCATACTCCCTCACTCTAAAGGATCACTCAAATTGAACATTGAATTTGTAGTGCTCCAAAACAAAGAATGTGATTATTTTATCCTTGGGAATGATTCCCTTTGCTTATATGGTATAGATGTATTCCAAAGCAAAGGTAGATACTTCACTATAGGTGGAGACTGGAATAAGAAGTTCCAAATATGTCATGTCAATGCTCAAACTTCTGATTCAACTTATGAAAAACACTTAGAGAAGTTCAATCAGGAATACTTCTCTCAAGCTGCTTTGAATTCCCTTCTCAATGAAGAACAGAAACGGGATATCCTACAAGTATGCTTTGAAAATCAGAATGCTTTCTGTACCAAAGATCACCCCATTGGTAAAATAAAAGGACATTATATGATCCTAACTCTAACTATTAAGCCTCCTTATCCACCCAACCTCAGGAGACCCGCTTACCCTTCTAGTCCTAAATCCAGAGCTGCTCTGGAAACCCATATTCAAGAGTTGGTTTACTTACAAGTCTTAAGGAAAGTAGGCCACAATGAACAAGTTGATATTACTACCCCAGTAATTATAGCTTGGCACAATGATAATTCAAGAATGGTTGGAGATTTTAGAATGCTTAACAACTACACACAAGCTGATTATTATCCAATTCCAAGAATTGACCATGCTCTGCACAACCTGTCCAAGGCTAAGTACATAACTACCATGGATATGCCGAAAGGTTTTCACCAAATACCTATCAGCCCTGATAGCCGGAAATTCATGAGAATTATCTGTCATTTGGGAATTTATGAATATCTCAGGATGCCTTTTGGTATTAAAAATGCTCCTTCTCATTTTCAAAGGATGATGGACATAGTCCTAGGATTATTCATCAGACAGGGATGGGTGATGGTATACATTGATGATGTTATCATTTACTCTGATCATTGGGATACTCACATGGAGAAATTAAGTCTAGTCCTCAAAACCATCTCTGCCGTAGGATTGAAAGTATCAATGCAAAAGTGTAACTTTGGTTACGGATAACTCAAAGCCTTAGGACACATTGTTTCTGGACTAAACCTAGCTGCTGACCAAAAAAAGATAGCAGCAGTAATGAATAGGCCAATGCCTTAGAATAAAACTGAACTCCTATCATTCATCAGCTTTTTCAGCTACTATAGGAAGTATTTACCAAAGTTTGCTCTTCTAACCAAATGTCTGTATGAGATCTGCAACAACGCCACTGTGTTTGAAATGACTCATGATAGAGTCAAGAACTATGAGGAACTCAAAATGGCAATGACTTCAGCTCCAGTACTGATCCAGCCAGATTACTCCAAAACTTTCAAGCTCTACATAGATTCCAGCATGGAAGGGCTAGGAGCTGCTTTACACCAGGAACTTGTAGAAGATGATAAACCAGTGGAAAAAACTATACTCTTCATATCTGGACAAATTAAAGATACTGAGAAAAGGTACGGTGCAAGCCAAATGGAATGCCTGGCCTTAGTATGGGCTCTAGAGAAACTCCATTATTACTTAGAAGGCACCAACTTCACTGTTATTACTGAATGCAACGCTTTCAGGACATTGATGAACATGAAGACCCCTAGTAGGCATATGTTGAGATGGCAGATAGCTATACAAAAGTACAGAGGAAAGATGACCATAGTTCATCAAGCTGGAACTAAACACCAGAATGCTGATAGTTTAAGCAGGAATGCGTTACCCAATGACCCAAGTTACCCTGCCTATGATCCAGAGGATAATGACATCTTCCCTATCCTTAATATTAATAGGTTGAGCATTGAAGCTCCTATAATGGGAATCCACGTCTGTGAACTGAATGAATCATTGTTCAACTCTATCAGAGAAGCTTACAATTCTGGCATAAAGACTCTGATCAATATTATGGAAAGTACTTCTCCACCTCCTGAATTGATCAATAGCCTACCTGAACTTCTTTTGAAACCATAAAAAGCCAAAAGGTTCACCATATGGGATGGTCTGGTATACTATAGGCATCAACATTCAAGTGTCATAGTCTTAACCAAGGATGACCATATCAAACATGTTCTGGCTGAGTGCCATGATAACTGCTCATCTGGTCATTTGTCTGCTGATAGAACCTTGGATAAGGTTAAACAAACTGCTTGGTGGGTTAATTGGAGAAACTCCACTATACAGTATGTTACCAGTTGTGAAACTTGTCAGAAGTCCAACAGGACTACTGGGAAAGGGTATGGACTTCTACAAAAGATTTCTGAACCCAAGAAAAGATGGGAGATCATCAATATGGACTTTGTAACTGGACTACCGCCAGGAGGAGCCTATTCCTACAACTCAGTCTTGGTCATTGTGGATAGGTTCTCCAAGAAAGCAAAGTTCCTACCTAATCACAAGGAAGACACTGCTATGGAAGTTGCCCTATTATTTTGGAACAGACTCATTGCTGATGTTGGAGTTCCCAAGATTATTATCAATGAAAGAGATCTTGAATTCACCTCTGAGTTCTGGAGGAACCTACATGATATGCTTGGAACCACCTTAGCTTTCTCTACCGCTTATCACCCTCAGACAGATTGATTAGCTGAAAGGATGATTCAGACCCTGGAAGACATGCTCAGGAGATTCTGTGGCTTTGGAATAGAATACAAGAATCCTGACAGTTATTGCCATGATTGGGTTAGCCTTTTACCTGCACTGGAGATGGCCTACAACAGTAGCAAGCACTCTACCACTAAGGAAGCACCTTACATACTGGAAAGAGGATGGATTCCTAGACTACCCAAGGATAACCTTAACCACCAGCTGGCCAATATTCACCCTACATCACTTGATTTCAAAAAAATGATAGATGTAGCCAACAAACATGCTGTTAAATGTGTCCAGGATGCTATAGAGTATAACCAGCAAAGGTGGGACAAAACCAATAAGGAACCTGATTTCAAAATTGGTGATCAAGTCTTGATCTCTACCACTAACTTTACCAACTTGGGTGGAAATAGAAAGCTTAGACCAGATTTTGTTGGACCTTACACCATCAATAAACGTCATGGTAAAAATGCCGTGGAAGTAATCCTCAGTGATGAGCTTTCTAGGAAACATCCAGTCTTCCCAGTAAGCCTCATCAAACACTACCACCCAAGGAATGGATAACATACCCCTTCACCTGCAATACCTGTCACAGAAGAACCTGAAAAGGACAAAGGAAAAATTAGCAAGATCCTTAAGGATAAAAAAGATAGGATCAATGGAAAAGATGTCAGACTGTACCTGGTTAGATACAAAGGAGAATCAGCTGATAAAGATCAATGGTTGCCTGAACGTAATATCCCTGACGGACCTATACACCTGAGTAAATACAGAGCCAACAGGAGGCATTAACCCAAATTTTTTTCAGATATAGACATATCTTGGAGCGGGGGAATGTCAGCTTGCTACTATGTACAGAGCAAAACTTTCAAATAGTAACACAAAATATGAAAAAGAAGAATACCTCAATTAAAAAAATAAGGAGTGAGAAATCCATGAATATTATTACAGGAATGGATTCCTCACCCAAAATTAGGTAGGGTCACTCACTGACTCCACCCTTGAATTCCAAGTCCTTATATTTTTAAAATAAAAAGTACTAAAAATTACGACACCTGTATGGCACTTCTTGGCCATTCTAATATTTCACACATATTGTCACGTATAGGGTTTACACCTAAAAATTCACTCAGAATTGAGGTGTTGTGTATATTTTAGGAGTTACACGCGGAAATGTGTTATGTCACAATTCCCGCGCGCAGCCCCGCATCATTACATAACCCTACGTACTAGTAGCAGCAGGTTCCCGCATACTAGAGACCCGCGCGCAGCTGATTCTGCCACGCACACAGCGGATCCTACCCTGCACGCATCTGTACTAACTGATCCCTGCGCCTGGATCAGTCGTGACTAATCTGACAACCAGGTATTGCTCAGAAGAGCTACAACGTAGTTAGGGTTTCCTAGTATATGTAACAAACGGACATATGCATTACTAATGATCTAAAAAGATCAAAACTTAAATAAAATTAATGAAAATTAAGTTTTAAACATTTTTTGATAAATAATCAAAGATCAAGGACTACCACGTAAATCACTGATCCTGATCTTTGAAAACCACAAAACACTACAAGAAGTGTTCATAAAAATTACTAAAAATTATCTACATGATCAGCAGATGATGGAAAATTCATAAACATCCATATCTGCATCCTTTAAAACAATATCAGTAGTAAAAATGAAGGATGAGTACAGAATGATCAAATTTACACCATAACAGATTAACAGATCCTGTGGCTAAAATAGTACAGGAATCCCGCAGATCTAAGGACAGCTGATTGACAGCACCAAGTGGACGTGCTAATATTGCCCTGACTGGCTTGCCAGCCTCAACCCACGAGCAGAACCCTTTCTACGTGCCCTGAGAAGACCTAAAATCACCCCAAAAAGGTATTTATACAGACCTCTTTGGATCCATTATTCCATCATCAGTTACCAGGAATTATTTATTATCAATCAGACACCGTTTCATTGTTAATCAAGTGCTTATATGAAGATAAGAAAGTGATTTATCACTTAGTCTGCAGTAGTATTATTTACCTATATTAACCAATCAACCATTGAAGTCTAGTCAAGCAATCTACCCCATCTGCTCTGAAACCCTTCCAATTATTCCAGGATTTTCGTGGTGAAGTGTTCAGAGTGAGTGTTACCCTTCCTGTCTAGGCCATTTGTGCTTTTAAGCCCGGCCATTAGTGGAATAAGTCCTTTCTAAGGCACCCATATTTATTCCAAGGTTCTTAAACTGCCTAAGGAGGCCCCTTGAAGAGAGGTTGCTAGTCTGTAAAGATCCCCAGTAGTATAATACTGTGGCCCCTCTTTTATATTATATTGAAAACCATTTACTACCAAACCAATTAAACCTTGCAACTGCTCTTATTAAATCATTTATTTGAGCTTCTAAGCGTCTATTATTGGAATAATAATTATTACTATCATTCCATCATTTTTATCAATCTCTGTAGCTAAAGGACTGCAAGGTTCCTGGTATCAGAGAGCTGACATGCAATATATATACCTTTCTGGGGTGATGGAGTCTTCTCAGGGCACGTAGAGAGGTTTTTACTTGAGTTCTAAGGCTAGCAGGCTGGCCAGGGCTATTTTGGCGAACATTCTTAGTGCTTTCACTCAACTGCACCTGTTTGTATCAGATTTATGTGTGAAATAATTGTCAGAACTTGCTGAAATTTTGATTTTTTACTTCTGTAGTTCTGGCATATTTCCTGATTTTGTATTATATTCTTTTGAGTAAAGTTTTCAGAGGTGGGCGCTTGTAGATTCTCCATTATCTTCTGATCATTTTGTTAATTTTTTATAATTTTTAAGGGAAATCTTTGATATTTCTGTGGTTCATAAAGATATGATAATTTTCTTTTTGTCAAAAACTTTATTATTGTTTTCCCTAATTTGTCTATTTAAGAATTTGATTTTTATGTGTTTTATTCAATTTTTGAAGGTTTCAAATTACCCTCTTTCTGTCAGTCACACTATATTAAATATTCATAAAGCATTCATAGAGGTTGTAGCATGTTCCTGCAGTACCTGGTTGTCAGAAGCTGTGCAGGCAGTTTTGACCCGTGAATTCATGACAGCTGCAGGCAGGAACCTGGAATCTGCAGCCAGAATCATATTGCATGCGGGTTTCCCGACAGGTGGCTGCTTTTTTAGTGTCAGGAGCGTGAAGATGTTGTCATATGGATGCGGGGCTGTGTGCAGGAATTATGACTGTCAGCTTGCTACTTGCACAGAGCAACCTGTCAAAATAAACAAAAATAAAATGATAAGTAATCAACAAAAGTGGATTAAGAAATCCACAAATATTATTGCAGAAATGGATTCCTCACCCAAAATTAGGTAGGGTCACTCACTGACCCCACCCTTGAATTATTCCTCCTTCATATTCTAGATAATTAATCAAAAATGGACCACAAGGTCATGGCACCACAATGGCACCTTTTGGCCATTTTAGTATTTTACACATTCTGTCACGCATGGGTTTTACACCTAAATTTCAGTCAAAAATGAGGTGTTGTGTATATTTTAGGAGTTAAACTCAATCATGTGTTTTGTCACAATTCAGGCACGCTGCCTTGCATATCTACACACTGTCTGCATGCTTGAATCCTTACCTATATGCATAAAAAAGCCAAAAGTGTATGCATCAGCTCAAAGTCCCGCATGCAAGATACCTACCTGCAGAAGATCAGACTGCTCCACGCGTCAGAAAGGATAAACAACCAAAGGTACTTCCAGTAGCAGCTAAAAACTAGAAGGATCAGCCAGGCATATGTAATAACATGACACATGCATGGCAGACAGTATAAAAACTTAGAATATTGAATAAAATTCATATACTACATTTTAAAGTATTTTAAATTAAGAAAAAAATATTGAGAACCACCAAAACACAGACTGATCCAGATCTTTAAGGATCACAAAAAATATCAAGAAGTGGTTGTAAAAATTATTAAAAAGTATTAAACTGAGTAAAAGATAATGAGAAATAAGTAAAAATTCACTTCCAATCTTTTTAGTCAAATATTCACAGTACAAATTAAAGATACTTACAGAATGATCAAAATGATGAATTAGCACCTTAAAAGATCCTGCAGCCAAAAACAGGCAGAAATCCAGAAGATCTGAGGTCAGATGATTGACAGCACCTTAGGGAAGTGAAAATTATGCCCTGGCTGGCTTACTAGCCTTATAAATTGAGCTTTAACCTCTCTACATTCCCTGGGGAGGCTCCTTTCCACCCCAAAAAGGTATTTATAAAGACCTTCTTTGGCCTATTGTTCCCCACTTACCTAGAAATTTATGAATTATTTTCCAGGCTCTTTTTCATCCATGAGCAAGTGCTTAAAAGAGTAAAGCAAGTCATTTATGGCCCTGTCTGATTTATAGTAGAATTATTTCTGAAACCATTATTGATTAATTGAATTTTAGTCCGCAATCAACCTGTCACAAAGTCTGCTGACATGCAAGCAGGGCTTGACACAAAGGGGACTTTAGTCTCAGTAGGCTTGTGGGCAAGGATATTGGAAGATGCTACAAGGAGAAGAGTAGGAATGAATTGAAGATGAGGTGCTGATGACACTTGCTGGGATGGATTCCTAGTAAGAAGTAGTAAACTGATTTCTTTGGGAAAAATCAGGAAGGAGGAAGGGGAGGCCAGTTTAAATAGACAAGGGCTGGAGCTACAACAGAGGTACAGGTGGTTGGGGATCAGAATACATATTTAATGAAAATAGAGTAGTCCAGGTAACAGAGAAGGCTTATCAGGTATGCTACTACATCAGATTAGGCTGCTTCTACATTGGGGCAAGTTTATAGGTCTGAGATGTCTAAGTTGGGAGAGTACAGTTGAAGGATGTACAGTGTACATGAAGGCCATGGCACTATTTAATAAGTAGAGAGAGTATGAGATACAATCTGCAAGAGGATGTACAAAGTATTTCCAAAGGGTAAACCATGACAGAGTAAGGGTTAGACAGAGGTAAGAAGGTTAGAGTAGGTACAGACCTGGGAGATTAAGTATGTGCAAGCCTATGAAGGCCATCTGCATAATTTATGAGGTTATACTGTATGTAGATATGTACTGCATGAAGATCTTGGGGTATATAGTTACTTGAGACATATTGATATAAGTCTCCTGAGTCTTGAGATTGAAGTTACTTGGAAAGTAGATTAGGACTGAGGGTTAGATTGGGTTTGCTGAGGTTAGATGCTGAGGTTAGACTGATTTAGCTGTCAGTATGAAACAAACCCACCTTTGCTCTGAAACCCTTCATCTGAATTGCTGCAGGCTTTATGTGAATTATTTCTCCAAGAAGTGAGTAGTTTCATACCTGCCTTGGCCTGAGTGCTATTTTCCTGGACATAATAGCTGGATAAGTCCTCAAAAGGCACCCACCGTTATTCCAAGGTTTTTAAAATGCCCAAGGTGGACCCTCAAAGAGAGGTTCCTTGTCTGTAAAGATCCCCAGTATTATAAAAATGTGGCGCCTCTTTTATAAAATATTGAAAACTCTTTAACCAAACCATTCAAACCCTGCACTAGCTCCTAGAATATTTATTATTTGAGCTTTTTATGTGTTTGTTTTTGGGAATATTATTATCCTAATACTTCATTTCTCTCTGTAGGCAAAGGACTGCAACGTTCCTGGTATCAGAGAGCTGACAATGACAGAAAACAAAACTGGCTGTAAATACTAAACTATAAAACAAACTCAAATTCTGAGTGAATTTTAGATGTGAAACCTACATGTGGAAACACATGCAAAATATTAAAATGGCCAAATAAATCAGTTATAGTGGTGTAATGGTTTTGGGCCCTTTTTTTGTGAGTTTATTTAAAAATATAAGGAGTTGAAATTCAAGGGGTTCAGTGAGTGTCCATATCTTGTTTTGGGTGAGGAACCCAAATCTGTAATAATAGTTTGAGATCTCTTAATTCTTCTGTAATTTATAATTTATTTTTGTTTTTATTCTACTTTTACAATTTTCCTCTGTATGAGTATAAAGCTGAAACTTCATCTTGTCTTGAAACATCTGATACTTGTTTTAAAAAATTCCAGGATCCTTTCTTTAGGAGGCCTGGCTATTTGTTTGGGTTAGTGACCAACTGCTTGTGCTTTACTGGGGCCCTGGGGTTCCAATGAATTTTCATTGAAGGATTTTTTATAAGAAAGGATTTATAAAATTTTATAAAAGACTTGAGATTCTTTTCTTTTTAAAATGATTTAATCTTCCAAAAATAGTTTCTAATTGCACCTCTTAACTTTTTGAATAGAATCTTAGCTTGATTACAGATGTAATCTGTGGTAAGAAAGAATTTCCTTTCAGCCTACTTGATCCCAAGGGCCTTGCCTCATTTTAGATACAACAGTTTATTTTGAAAAAGCAAAAAATGGGATAATTACTTCTAAGATTTATGCTTAATGATATGGACTTTTCACAGTTTTTTGGAAACTGTGGAAAAATGTGTAATTGATGACTGAAATTTATTTCAAGAAATTTTAAATCCCTTGTAGAGGTGCTTTAGATCCCCCTATAATGTGTGAAATCTGCAAAGGAAAACTTTCACCATGTAGGAAATGTTTGAAAGTCTTATCTCTATGAAAATAAAAGTTTTGAGATTAATTATGGATTAGTTTTGTGTTTTTCATGCCTTGTTTGATTGGGAGGAAAATTTCAAATGCATTAATTCTTAAACTTAATCATTAATCAATTACCTGTTGGATAAATTCACAAAATCCAAACTTTTTGCTTGTTTTCTTTGTTGAAAAATTTTATATCACTAAATATATATTGGAGTTTTGAATATATTATTGAGATTTCATTTTTTCTCATTCATTCATAAGCATGCATTGATGCAGTTGAAATTAATTAATCATCAATTGTTTTTCTATTTTTACATACCACTCTGAAGCAGCTTCAAATTAAATTTTTTATTCATTTTCTTTATCAATATTTTATTCATCATTGAAGAATCTATCACAAAATTTGAGGCAGCTTCAATTTAACAATTTTTTAATTTTTTAATTAATTTTTACTAAAATTTCATTTGTCAAGGATTCTCTCATAGCCACAGTTCTGAAACTCCTTCAACTAAACCAATCAAACCATTAATCAACTTCAATTTTCATTTAAAATTCAACTCCACCTATTCCTGTACCTTCAACTAAAGACTACCTCTGCATACCTTGCTAGTCTACATCTCTTTCTATCAGTTTCACACTCTCCCTGTATAGGATAAAATGTATGTCCATGTATAGTGGGTAGACAGAAATAATGGGACTGATTGACCAAAAACAGTCATTTTATTTTCAAACATTTGTTTCAAGCTGAATCTATCACTCATAAAAAGGCATGTATTTAATTTTATCCATAGTATTATATATTTAAGCATCTTTAATTCAATTATACAAAAATTGAAATTTCAAAAAATATCAAATTGTGATTTTTAAGAAAAATTTTATAACACGCAAAACCCCCCCAAAAAAATGCCAGAGGAAAAACAAAATTGAAAAATTCTGCACCATCAATATTTTTTTTCTTTATGGGGGTGTTAGAGAGGATCAAAATAAAAGATTTTCATGAAAAAAAATTAAGGTTGGGAGTCCCTAAAAAAATCTAAAACCAGTTTTGATTGATGTTGACTGTCAGCTTGCTACTTGTACAGAGCAGCCTGTGAAAGCAAGATAAAATAAAAATAAATCAAAAAATTAAAACTAATGCAAGATCCCAAAATATAATTACAAATTCATACTCCTCACCTTAAATAAGGTAGGGGCACTCACTGACCCCACCCTTGAGTCCCAACTCCTAATTTTTTTAAAAAATAATTAAAATGAAATGAAAAAAACCACAGCATCACTATGGCACTTTTTGGCCATTTTAAAATTTCACATGTTATTCCATTCATAGGTTTCACACCTAAAATTCACTCAGAATTGAGGTGTTGTGTATATTTTAGGAGTTACAGCTGGATTTGTGTTGTGACCCGATTCCCGCGCGCAGCCTGCATCCATACAGTAATGGTACACATGCCTGACACTCAATATGTAGGCCCCTGTCAGGAAAAGTGAATGAAATATACTCCCGGCCGTGCATGATAGATTCCTGCATGCAGATTTCAAGCAGGTGCCAGTCAGAAATAACTGCACCATTCCTGACAGCCAGGTACCACAGAAACATGCTACAACTTTCATGCATAAATCATGCATATGTAAAAAATTGACTGACCAATAGAGAGATTTCTGAAACACCCAAATATTGAATAAAAAGTATGAGATTCAAGATGTAAGACATACAAACCAGGGAAAATAATAATAAAGATTGTTGTGTAAGTAAAATTTTCAAATAATTAGGAACCACAAAACATATCAAGAATTTCACCTAAAAATTATTAAAAATTACCAAATTGTGCAGAAGATGGTGTAAAATCAAAAATAACCACTTCTGCCAATTTAAATCAAAATAAAATAATACAAAATAAAGGAATATGCCAGAACTATAAAAATAACAAATTAACAATTAAACAGTTTCTGACAATTATTACACACAGAAATATGACACAAGCAGGGTTTTCAGATTGACAGCACTAAGACTACAATTGAAACTGGCCCTAGCCGGCTTGCTAGCCTCAGCCCACAATCAAAACCCTCTCTACGTGCCCTGAGAAGGTATTATTACCCCAAAAATGTATATAAACAGCCCTTTTTGGATGATTTAAACCCCGTTAATTTTTAAGTAATCAATACAGACCCCTTGCTATCCGTGATTAAGTGTTTATATAAGGTAGAAAAGTGATTTATGGCATCAGTCTGATAGTATAACTATTAATTTCAACCCCATTTTCAATTCCATTGAAGAATATCAGCAAAATCCCCAACCTTTGTTCTGAAAACCTTTCAGCTGTGAATTCCTGCAAGAATCTTGGAGTTCCTTCTGAAGGTAGTAAGTTATCTCCCCCTTGCTTCCAGGCATAAGTGCTGTGAGACAGCCAGTCCACCCATTCCCCTTGAGTAAAACCCTTTTGAGTAAATCAATTAGGACCTCATGATTGTACCAAGGTCTTTACACAGTTAAAAAGAGCCCCTTGAAGAGATTTTGTTTCAATAAAGATTGCCTGTTCTGTATGAAATGTGGCCCCTCTTGAAAAGTATATTTAAAAATTTTTTAACCAAACCAGAACCCAAACTTTTCACTTTCTTTTAATCAATATTTTTGAGCATTTACGTGTTTTCTTGGAATTATTGTTGTTCCAACACCAATATCACTTGCTGTAGCTAAAGGAATGCAAACTTCCTGGTATCATTAAGGTGAAATTGAATTTTTGGTGCCTTGGTAAGATTTGGATGATAATGTTTAGATAGGTTGGTTGGAAGTCTTGCAAACTACTTAGAAATGCTTATTCAAGGTCTGTGGTCATCCAATGTTCATATTGTTTGATTCTTCTACTCCCTTTCAGCTTTGAGGTGCCTTGAGCTCTTTGAGTTCTTATTTATCCAAGGTTAATCTTGGGTTGGGATGATTTGAATTGCTCTGGAAATTATTCCAACCATCAAAATTCTACCCGCTTCCAATGGTTCAACCCTCTTGATCTTTTGAAAAAACAAATTTCCCAAAGAATACTAAATATAAAAAAAGAAAACCATGAATTGGAATCAAAGATGAAGAATAAAATTTTAAAAATATTACTTGCCAAATTTTTTTTTTGAATCAATCAAGTAGTCCAACATCAAAATCAAAAATATGAGTTGGTGGAAATGTGGCAAAGTGTCACATGGAGTGGAAGCCCAAAGATAGGTTGGTGAACAGAAAGATAAAGACAGCCGGTATATGATTTAGTACATATTACACTTAGTATATAAATAGTGCATACTCTCCAATTTCTGTTCAGCCCATTTTCCAAGGGCTCCAGATCAGTAAATGTCAAACCTTCCTGTAAAGGCCCATCACCCAATCAGTCAACTTCAGCCTCCAGCCCAATCAACCGACATGTATTACCATGGGAACTCCAGCCTGAAAAACCAGTAACAAACCCCTCAAGGACTCCTTCTCAGCTCTCACATATACTGTTCTCTCATTCCCTCCTGGACTAATTCCCTCCAAGGAATTAGTATACTACTTCTTACTTTTTAGTCTCTCATCCAGTAGGTTTCATCTCAGCACAAGAAATCCTTCACCCAGCCTGCTTAACTCATATAACCATGTCCCTTCTTGTTGGCGCTCTTAGAGGGTTCAACAAATCCTCCTTCAATAACCTCCTCTTGGAATTCTCTTCCCATCCTTCCATTTCTTCATCACTTTTACTCCTACTTTCTCCTTCTTAATTGCAATCCCAGTCAATAATCCTTGATTTATATGAGTAGTTTTGCCTGTGGCTTCAGACCCTTGCATACCATGGGCAGTTGTGACAGATTCCCAACAAAAAATTTAATCATGGAGGGCGGGAAAAAAATTCCAAAACCTCAGAATCAGAAGAGAGAGATGGGGTTAGCTTTTCCACCCCATGATATCCATAAAAAAAAACCAAAATAAATCCATTTATATTTTTTTGATTGATTAATTCCATCTCCACTTCTTTTTCTTATTCTTCTTATTTTGAAATAAAATTTGATAAGATTTAGATTTTAATTCTTGTGACTAGAACCAAAATACTGAAGATAGAGATTAGAAAAAGAATTCAAACAGAATTGAGAGAACAAAGAAGAGAAAATAGAGAGATTACCAAAAGCTAGAACAGAAAGATTGAAAAGAATGCACAGAAGCAGATAAAGGGAAAGGAGGAAGTTGAGAGCAAGTAAACTGTGGCAGGAACTGGATTCAGGGAGTGTGAACTTTGGGGTTGTAGAAGTAAAAAGGTAATAATAAAATACACAATTCTTACCAGGAAGACATTCAGAGAAATAGGGGTGGGTGAGGATGGAGAAGATGGTGGAAGATAAATAGAAAGTAAAATGAGGAAACATAGAAAGATAGAACCAAAAGATAAAAGGAATATAGAAGAAAGAAAAATATAGAGAGGAAGAGAGGAAATTTCAGCCTCCTGGATGCCAAGACCCTTGCTATCCTTTAGCTACCAGAGGTGATAGAACAAATAATAAATATATTATTTAATAAATGCAGCAAAAATCCATAAAATATTTGGATTAAGATTTTGCAAGGTTAATTGGTTTGGTTATAGTTTATTGTTATAAATCAATATGAATAAATTGATTATTAAATATTTTTATAGAGGGGCCACAATTATATTGGGGATCTTTAACACCTATATTCAGGGATTTCAGTATGAAAACACGTAGTCCTGGTTACTTTGGGCTCTTTAGTTTAATTGATATTTTACCCAAAGATAATATGTATATAAAATACAAGGTGGAGTGGCAGGGCCTTGTAACCAAGCTGCCACGACAGAGAAAGTATAATAAAACTCACTGGTATATTATTAAATCCTTAGGGTATCTGTTTGGGACGTGCACTGATGGGTTAAACCTGTATACTGGGGTTATAAGGTTGTTCAGCAGTTTTAATTGATAAAAAGAGGTTGAGGAAATATATTATTGATCAGAATGAGCCATAAATCACTTACTCATCTCTTATAAGTACTTGATTACCTTGGAATGGTGTCTGGATATAAATATAACTGGGTCTCTTCCCATCAATATCCTCAAAAAAGCTCTTTATTTATAGCTTTTGGAGTCCCAATATTATCCTTCTGAGGGGTACAGGGGCTCAAAGGGACAGACACTAAGGCTAGCAGGGTAACCATTGGTATCCTGTCACGTTTTCTCAGTGCTATAGCACGGTTAGCATCTAATTCCTCAGGGTATGGGAATTATTCTACTTTATAATTGATATTAGGATGTGTGAATAACACTAATCTGTCCTATTTATGTATTATTTAATTAATTATCCTTAGTAAATGTTCCCAGTAAGTTAATAATTTTTTTAATAGAAATTTCTACGGACATCCTGATAACAGGTGAGTTCTCATTATGTATTGAATAACTGGGGCAAAGTCATGATATTGATTTCACTCCTTATTTTTGAGTTTCAGTTGATTTACTAAAATAATTACTTAAAAATATAATTCATGAGAATTCATGTAATATTTTTACGTCATTATATTTCTTAGTATGTCACAAAGATATTGATGTCTACAAATTCTCATAAAAATATATTGAATTATTTTAATATATTTTTAAAAGTTTTCATTGTCTTATTTTCGACATTCTTGGTACTTTGAATTATATTTAATAAAAAAATGTATGAGGGTTATTTAAGTATTTTTATATAATAATATGTACTTTTAGACTATCTACTATCCAGGGGAAAATTTATTACATATTTAGAATGTTCCTGCATGGGTTGTAGCACGTTTGCGCGGGACCTAAGCTTCTCAGGCCGCCTGTCACTCTGTTGTCTTTTGATGTTCAAATTCTGTAACTAACAAATTTAGTTACCTTATTGTTATCTTACTGTTTTCATTATCTCATTACCCATGTATTAGGCCCCTCTGGGGCTCTCTTGTTGTCTCTAACCTGCTGCCTTAGGCCCCCTTTGGGGTTCTCTAGTTGTCCATAAATACTGGTCCTTCCCTTGGACCATGAACAAAAGATCATCTGATTACCAGACAATCAAACTGGAGTTCCCCTTCCTCCTCTTCAGATCAGTTCAACTTGACTATACAAGTACTCTCCCCTTTTCCTTTGCTCTTTAAAGCCTTGTCATTACGTCTCATTTGGCTCTTCAGTAGCCCACCGTACTCCCTCTTTCTCCAAACAACATTGCTCCTCATCATGAACTTTTCACGGTTAAAAGCCAAAAATCATCCCACTAATTCATCCGGCCAACTTCATTGTTCCAACTGGTTGTCTCACCACTAATCTCATCAATCCTACAAACTTCATCATTCTATCATCATCCATCACGCTTCATTGCTCCTTCCTCATTCCCTCATTGCTTCACAATTAACCTATCAACCCATTCCTCCCTTTTGCCTCAAAGAATATCAAACTCATCTCCTCATCATACCACTCTCACTATCACCTCAAATCTCTTTATCTCCTGTTTTTCCTTTCTTTTCTTCTCAACCTTTTCTCTCTCATCCACTTGTCTCCATCTCTTGATATCTCTCCTCAAGATTGCAACGTACAATTTTAACCCAAGATCCAATTTCCATCATCAATATAACACCACCTAACTCTACCACAACAAAACAACCCTCCTCCCTCAACTTTCTCATCCAACTCTCAAGATCATTAATCTTGGATCAAACCTTGGCAGATAACCAACTCATTGTCAACACCTGGTCTAATTGCTTCATCTGATCCGCCCATCTCATCATCATCTTCTTCCTCTCCAATGTCTTCTCCAACCCTTCCTCCCAAGATCTCCAGCCAATCCACTGATCCCAATCCAGAGGGTCTGTCTAGTCAAAATTCTCAGTTCATTGGCTTGGTTCACAATCCTCTATCACGCTAAGCCCATCAAGTTACCAAGGCCATGCTCAACTTTAGTATTGCATCCGTGATCTTGGCTGGGTTAATACCATCTCTGGCTCTAGTCGGAAAGACCAAATATATCATCACTTGTCCCAGTCATTGATGGGATCAGGTTTGAAGGAAAATCTTGTACATCACCTCAAGAAACTTGTGGCCCTTTAGCCTCTTGGACTACGCAATATTCATGGCCTCTACCTTCAATATCCAAACTGGCCGCGGTGGGAGTTGTTGATCCCTATCAACACTGTCCTGCTCGTCTCTCAGCTTGTTTTTTTCATTTCCACCCTCCACCTCATCCCTTTCCCCATCCAGCTTGATCAGTCATTCATCCTCCATCAGATCCTCCCTGGCTCACATCCTCCTCAATCTCAATCACAATTCCTTTTTTTTCTTTTCTTCCACCTCCATCTGCGACATTGTTTGCACTCTCTTCCCTTGCTACCTCCTTCTCATTCTTGCTGCCTTGATGGCGACCTCAATGGCAACCTTACTGCCATGAGTGGCTCTCAGATTCACCCTACTCACTCTTGCTCTCCCACTGGATTCATCTCACCATCCGCAAGATCTATCTCACCTGTCACCTCTTCAAGAGTTTGGTTGGCAGATCTATAAACGCATAGGTGGGGATAGGAAACTCAAACGGATCTATCTCATGTATCAGATATTCATGTGCCTCCTCAAGTTTGATTACTTCTTCTTCATGGCCTTCTCTGTCCAACTTGTCCTACTTGTCCCCTCCGTTGGTCTAGTCAAAAGGGTCCTCACCATCATTGCACTACCTGCAACCTTAGTCCTACTCGTCATTGGTTACTATGCCACTTGAAACAAACAACGCTCCATCATGGTTGCCTTCATGGTTGGACTCTTATCCGGTTCATCCTACTCACCCCCACCCTTGCGCGCTTGCTTTCAACATCTTTTCAACAATCCAATCTTGCCCCATCTTGCTTGCACCTTGAACGCGACCTTGCTTTCTTCAAAATTCCCTCTCTTGCTGCCTTGATGGCGGCCTCATTGCTCCCTTGCTTGCCCATCAACTTCATCACCCCATCCGCAACCTTGCTCTTGTTACATCTTGCTGCCTTCTGCAACCTCAATTGCCCCTCACCTCTGCCTTCTCTTACTTTCTCACTTAACCTTGCTTGCGACTTTTATTGCCTCCCTTTTGCTACTCAACTCCAACATCTTGCGCAATCTTGCATCCATCAACATATGAAAACTCGCTGTAAGACTCCAAACGGCGCAGGGAGTTGGCAGTTCTGTGGAGGGGATAGGTGCTTTTTTTAGGCTGCCCTCCTGAGTGTTACAAAAATATTTAAATTTAACCAAGATCAAAGTCCAGAACCTGGTAAACAGAGAACCAAATTTAAGAGGATAAAGATTATAGTAGTCGGTAGCTTGGAGACAACACTGTCTGAGGCAAGATGATGTTGGGGAAAACTTGAATAGAAGGAGTCAAGAATTTTTCAGAGTTCAACAAGACGAGGCAATTGTGAGTGACAACACCCCCAAGCTAATAGCTCTGGTTTTCAGCAGGAGCTTAGGAAAGATCAACTCAATCCCAAACAACCTCCAGGTTCTCAATGAACCTGCCCAACTCTCCGCAATCAAGCGCTTGAAGGGTACCAGATAACTGTGAGTGGCTGCACAAGACAAAGCTAATTGTTTGAAGAAGCTCTAGAAGCAAAACAATAACTGATTCAAACAAGAATAACCCAACACTTCTCAAGGGACTCAAGAGTAGCGTGGTGGAATCCAACTTCAAAGAGATGAAGGGAGGTTTAACACTCCAGGTTTTAAGCTTAATAAAACCTCTTCAGTCAAATGTGACTGGTTCCAGAAAGATAATCAAAGGATGATCAGGACCAGTATGGTCGGATAAAGGGATCAGGAGTGGTTTAACATACTCAAGAATTCAATTAGTCAAATTCTTCTTCAACCAGCAAAGCTATTGGTTGGTGATAAGGATCAAGGATCAAGGGTTTTGAGTATGGAGGCTCAAAAATCAAGGGGAAATCATAGATATCTGATGTGATGATTGGATGTGCTGATGTGTTAAAAGGCAGGGGAGAGCGCCTCCTTATATGGGCAGGAGGCTCTGTTAGACTATGTACAACGGATTCTACAAATAGAGCGTAAAAAGAAAGAAAATCAGGTGATCAGAAAAATTTGATCACGCAGGTCAGTGGAAATCCTTCTCATCCCTTCACCATCTCTTGCATCTGTTGGTGGATGGGCGCGTGCGACAATACCGGAATCACCCACCCTTGGCCAAAGGCAGGAAGGGGTGGGAAAGGAAAATGAACCAGACTGCCGCAGATGTCCACGGGCGGTATTCAACACTCTCCACCCCCACCCGGAGATGGAAGGGGGTGGGAGAGTCCCAGGAAGGGTAACGGATTGGATGATGGCAGGCAGGACTCAACGGCTCAAGGCAATTGAGTAAATCCTGACAAGCTTGAGATTGGCAACTGATAGATTGAGTGTGGCGGGAGATTGATGAATCTAAGGATTGGAAAAGCGCTTGGAGGTGCGGTTGGGATGGGTTTGGTAAGGCATGGATGAGCGACACGCAACAATGACAATGAGGATGAGCAAAGCGCAACAATGACAATGAGGATGAGCAATGCGCAACAATGATGATGAGGATGAGGATGAGCAATGCGCAAGGACAGGATGACAATGCGCAAGGACAGGATGAGGACGCGCGACGGCAAGGATGAGAATGAGCCATGCGGGAGGAGTGGAATTTTTTTTTTTTTTTTTTTTTTTTTTTTTTTTTTTAAGTTTTTGAATTCTTTTCCCACGGTTTCCCAAATGGTTCACCACATTTCTCGCGCTTCATCTGAAACTTCTCCTACTGCTTCACTTGCCATCCCCGCTCATTATCAACTACCATCCTCCCTTGCGACCTTGCTCTTCCACCTTGCAATCTTGCTTGGTTGCTTCTCATCCCCAAATTGCTCCATCCCTCCATCTCAACTGCTTGCTTGCTCCCATCCATCTCCTCCGCTCCACCTCTACACCCATACTTGCTCCATCTCCTCAATCAATTTATTCAACAAATTCAATCACCATCACTCCATCTCCTACATCCCATCCTATTCTACAACAACAACTCACCCATCATCCTCAACCTACATTACAACTTGCTCCTCTACATCTCCACCATCAATCCTTTCAACCATCAACCATATCAACTAACACCTCACAATATCATGATCATCAAACTTACACATTAAAATCAACATTCTTCCATCTAGTATTTAACAGGCTGGTGTGTTGGAATTCTTCCCTCATTTTTTGTTCAATACTACCTGTTTATATATTTCTATTGTCCACCCTATTTCATTACAACAATCACATTCATTACTGTTAAACACTCTATCAATACCACCATTATCCTATAACTGTCACCACTCCATTCCAACTTCATCTCTAAAACCATCACCATCACCATCACCATCACCATCACCATCACCATCACCATCACCATCACCATCACCATCACCATCACCATCACCATCACCATCACCATCACCATCACCATCACCATCACCATCACCATCACCATCACCATCACCATCACCATCACCATCACCATCACCATCACCATCACCATCACCATCACCATGATCATCATATCATTCTTCCCCATATCATGCTAGGCAACTATGCCTGAGGTCCTTGTTGCTCCTCTCAAAATAGGCTATCATTTCCCCATCTCAGATTCCTGACAAGGTGGTGTCTTGTCATTTATTAATTAACTCTCATATCTCTATATTCTAATATTCTCCTCTCATTTCTCATGAATCTCTGGAATGTTTGCTGGTCTTAAATTGGTTCCTAAATTTGTCAGTTAAGGTGGTGTGATGTCTTTTGATGTTCAAATTCTGTAACTAACAAATTTAGTTACCTTATTTCTATCTTACTGTTTTCATTATCTCATTACCCAAGTCTTAGGCCTCCTCTGGGGCTCTCTAGTTTTCTCTAACCTGCTGCCTTAGGCCCCCTTTGGGGTTCTCTAGTTGTCCATAAATACTGGTCCTTCCCTTGGACCATGAAAAAAAGATAATCTGATTACCGGACAATCAAACCGGAGTGCCCCTTACTCCTCTTCAGATCAGTTCCACTTGACTATACAAGTATTTTCCCCTTTTCCTTATCTCTTTAAAGCCTTTTCATTTCTTCTCATTTGGCTCTTCAGTAGCCCACCGTACTCCCTCTTTCTCCAAACAACCTTGCTCCTCATCATGAACTTTTCACGCTCTGTCAACCCGTAGTCCCGCGGCTGCTAATTCTCAGAGGCCCAGGGCTGTGTACACAACCTTGACAAAGTGACAGGGCTGTATCTCAGCCGCGCGCGAGTGCATTGGCTGCCGCGGCTGCGTGTGGGAATTGTGACAAAACACATTTCTGTCCGTAACTCCTAAAAAATACACAACACCTCAATTCTGACTGAATTTTAGATTTGAAACTATACGTGACAATACCTGTGAAATATTTAATTGGCCAAAAAGCTCACTGGTGGTGCGGTGGTATTTTGGTATTTCTTTCCTTAATTATTTAAAAATATAAGAAGTTGGATTTCAAGGGTGGGGTCAGTGAGTGACCCTACCTAATTTTGGGGGGAGAATTCATTTCTGTTATAATATTTATGGTTTTTCTACTCCTTCTTAGGTTAATTATATTATTATTATTTTTATGTTATTTTTTTTTACTTTTGCAGCTTGCTCTGCAATAGTAGCAAGCTGACAGGAAATAGAGAAGGTGGAGGGTGGAGTTTTTGAAGAGCATGGAGATTGCTCAAATAGTCAGAAATTTATTTTTCAATGAGCTCTCCTCCCATCAAGTTATCAGCAGAGGAGAGGAGGTAGATGAGAGGTAGCTAGATTTAGAGGTTAATCAGCTGGAGCTTGGAGTCCTGCAGTTGCTGGGATGTTGCAGTGAGGGATTGAGTGAGAGGGGAGCTTTTCTAAAACCCCATGTGACTGGTAAGAGGGGTGATTGAAGTAGATTAAGTAGATGGAAATTTGAAGGCATTTTTTGGAGATGTTTGAGTGAATTGATGGAAGAGGCTTTAGTTAAGGAGTCAGCCACCATAGAATTAGTTGGGATCTAGGTGAAGTTGAACTTGGAGTTGTTGAAATCCTCTCAAATACCCTTGTTTTGATATTGATGTGTTGGGAATCAGAGTGAAATCCAAATCACTTTTTTTGTTGGGATTCTGAATCATTGGAATAAACACTCTAGAGAGCGCATGTCCTAAACTTCATATTGACTACCATCAAAACATGTCAGCCTGCTACTTAGCACAGAGCAACCTGACAAAGCAACAACAATAATAATATTAACAAAATTAAAAGGAACAAAGATAAATGAATAAATAAAATGAAGGAGTAGGAAATCCATAAATATTATTGCAGAAATGGATTCCCCACCCAAAATAAGGTAGGGTCACTCACTGACCCCACCCTTGAATTCTTACTCCTTATATTTTTTAATTAATTTAATACAAAATGGTAAATGACCACGGCACCAGTATGGCACCTTTTAGCCATTTTAATATTTCACATGATATGTCATGTATAGGTTTCACACCTAAATTTCAGTCGAAATCCAGGTGTTGTGTGTAGTTTAGGAGTTACACGGGAAATTGTGTTTTGTCACAATTCCCGCACGCAGCCCCGCGTCCCTACAGCGCTGGTCTCCTGCGTACGCAAACTCCCACACGCAGCCCCGCGTCCCTACAGCGTTGGACTCCCGCGTACGCCAACTCCCACACGCAGCCCCGCGTCCCTACAGCGCTGGACTCCCGCGCAGGTAATCCCGTGACCTAGTCACGCGCGCAGCGGTACAGTCCCCCACGCGCATCTGAGCAGCGGATCAGTCCCCGCGCGCATTTGAATGGACTGATCCCCGCGCCTCTTGCAGTGATCAGTATGACATCCAGGTACCGCTCAGAGAAGCTACAATATAGTAGGATCTACACTACATATGTAAAGCTACCACACGAGCATAGATTATGGTTCAAAAACCTTAAAAATCAATTAAAATTAGTTAGTAACTAATTTTCAGTATTTTTTATTAATTAAATAAAGATCCAGACTCACCACGAAATAAGTTGATCAGAACCTTCAAAGACCACAAAACTACATAAGGAGTGGTCGTAAAAATTATTAAAAATTACATACAGGATCAGCAGAGGATGGAGAATCAATAAAAATCTACTTCTGCTCACTTTGGACCAGTACTTACTGTACAAATTGAGGATCAGTGCAGGATCAGCAAAATGACTAATCTATTGATTAACAGATCCTGCAGCTAAAAAGGAGCTGTTCCTTGACAGATCTAAGGCCAGCAGGCTAACAGCACCTTGAGGACGTGCAAATTTTGCCCTGATTGCCCCCCTAGCCTCAGCCCATGGCTAGTACCCCTTCTAGAGATCCTCAAGCACCCAAAAAAGAATATTTAAACAGGCTCTTTTTGCCCTTCTGTTTCCAATCAGTTATCAGTTATCAGGAATTATTTATTATCAATCAGACACGGTGTCATTGTTAATCAAGTGCTTATATGAAGATAAGCAAGTGATTTATGACTTAGTCTGTAGTAGTATTATTTACCTTTATTAACCAATCAACCATTGAAGGTCAGTCAAGCAATCAACCCCATCTGCTCTGAAACCCTTCCAATTATTCCAGGATTTTCGTGGTCAAGTGCTCAGAGTGAGTGTTTCCCTTCCTGTCTAGGCCACTTGTGCTGTTAAGCCCGGCCATTAGTGGAATAAGTCCTTTCTAAGGCACCCATATTTATTCCAAGGTTCTTAAACTGCCTAAGGAGGCCCCTTGAAGAGAGGTTGCTAGTCTGTAAAGATCCCCATTAGTATAATACTGTGGCCCCTCTTTTTATATTATATTTAAAATATTTATAACCAAACCAAATAAACCTTGCACTTGCTCTTACCATACCATTATTGGAGCTTTAAAGTGTTTATTCTTTGGAATATTATTGCTCCAAGTTCTTTTATCACTCTCTGTAGCTAAAGGACTGCAAGGTTCCTGGTATCAGAGAGCTGACAAAACAACTACTGGACAATCAACCCTTTTGATAATCAATTCTGCAGGAATCTTGCTCCCAATTCTCAGATTCATCTTATAAAAACTCACCACAATCAACTCATCCACTCACCAATCATCATTCAACTATTCAACCTTCCTAAAACAATTAAAGTGAAAATCCCCCAAACTTCTCCTCAGATCTCCTTCTTCAACTTCAACCTGGTCAACACCACTTCTTCCATGCTTTCCTGGTGAGACCTAGCCTGAATTATTGTCATTTTGTCTATCCAAACTTCTACAATTTTTGTTTCTCATCAAGTTCACCATTTTCATACTCAGTCCTGTTTCATTCCTTGGCTTTTTATTCAATTAAAATTTTCAAAATCTTTCACAGTTAAATGACAAATGTAACTCTTTCTTACCTCAACCAGAGCCAAGGAAACTTTGATACACCATGGATCACTTTTGACAATTCATGCTCAGAACCGCCTGGGAAACCATACCAATTCTTGGCAAAGAAAACTAGGGCATTTGGAAGGAAAAAATGTATGCCATTCTTGATTTCAGAGGGTGCTTGGAAATATTAAAATCAAATAGCTCAAGCAAACTAAAAGCCAATGTTAATGATGAACTCAAACTTCTTATAATTTCCAAACTTGAATCCACTACCCACAAAAACATTTTCACCTCAAAAAATAAGAACTCAGCCAAGCTTCTTTGGAAGGCAATTATTGAGAAATATGCATCCTTGCAAGCCTCAAACCTTTCCAGGGTTGTCAACAACTTCCTTAAACTTTGCTTTGATGGCAAGAATATCAAAGAATTTATGAAAAAGGCTAGGGTCTGTATGAAGAGATTATCCAAAGTCAGCATCATCCTCCCAGGCAATATCCTGGCTTATCTTGTACTATTCAAATTCCTGGACAGCATGACGGACTACAAATGGCCAATAATTCACACTGACAAGGATTTGACCATTGAATTAATATTTAATCACCCTAAACAGCTGAATAAAAAATATAAATCTCATTGCTCTATGGACCTGTCTACCTCATCTAGAAATGAATTAGCGCTCATATCTAACATGCAAAAGCCCCAATTTAAAGGAAAAGAAGGAGAAAAAAGGAAATGCTTGGAAGGTAATCACAATCCCAAACAAGATAAGTCGCATTCAGCTGAAAATTGTTGGCATTTACATCCAGAAATTGCCCCACACTGGTGGAAGGAAAAGCAAGCTAAATGGAGAGAGAGAAAAACAAAGAATAAGGATAAGACCTTAATGGCTCACTACTTGGCTCTTATGTCACTATGTATCAAACATGAAGACCCCAAATCAAAATTTATTCTCAACAGTGGACCCTCTGTTCAAATGATAAACAACAGCAGATATTTTATTGATATGGCACCCTGAAAAGATGAATTGATTAAAAACAGAAAACCAGATGCTTTTTTAAAGATTAAAGCAAAAGAGACTGCTGGAATTTTATGGAAAGACTTCACTCTTGAAATTTCCCATTTTTTCTACGTCCCCAATGTCAAAATTAACCTACTTAGTGCTGGTTCTCTAAACCAAGCTGGCTGCGTCTCATTGCAAAAGATTTGTCCTTGTGTGTCACTCACCAGGACAAAACGGTTTTCTCTGGAGCAATTACCAACCAACTCTATTCAATCTCTACTCCAGCCTTCAACCAAAATCTTTGATCCTGTCTGTTTAATTCTGCAGATGCCAAACTTGTGAATATTCAGAGGAGGTTTGGCCATGCCTCTCTCTCAAGACTCAAGAATTTCATTGATCACCTTCCCAAAGATGTGCAATCAAAATTTGAGTTTTTTAATTGCATTCAAAGAAAAATCACCAAAGCAAGCTTTAACCAAATTTTTAATCCAGTCAAGAAAATCTTTGACCAAATTCATCTTGATCTTATTGGACCTCTCACACCTTGATCAAAGCAAGGCCATATATACCCCGTAACCCTTGTGGACAACACCTTGGGATACCTTTCTGCTTTTCCTTTGGAATTAAAGGACAAAACAGGTGGTGTTTTAATTAATCTGATTGAAGAGGAATTCAATCAAAGAGGTTATTACCCCTTGGAAATTTGTTCAGATGGAGGAACTGAATTCACCAACCAAAAGCTCAAATCACACTGTCTGGAAAAATATATTTGACAAATTTTCTTGGAGCCTTACCATTCTCAGCACAATGGAAAAGCCAAAAGGGCAAACAGAACCATCATCAAATCAACCAAATCAATAATTCAAGATGGTAAGATTCCAACTAACCCTTGGGATGAAATAATAAAGGGTATCTGCCTCATGTTGAATAAAATACCTCAAAAGGAGGATGAAAAGTCTCCTTGGAAACAAATTCATGGCTACTCACTCCCAACATCATTTTTTCAACCCCTAGGTAACCCTTGCATTTATCTTTTCTTGAATAGAAAGAAATCTTTAAAATTTGACTATAAGGGAGCGGAAGGAATACTAGTAGGCTTTTATCTGCTTCTTCTTTCTTGTTTAATTTTAACAGGACAAGGTTCCCTAATATTGAAAAAACATGTTTGCTTTTTCAAGATGGAGCACACCAGAAAATCATCACCCTGGTATCCTATTGAGGAATGCAAAAATCAAATTCCCTCAGTATTGGAAGAAAATTCCACAAATCAAAATGACATCTCACCGGTTTGGCAAGCATCCAAATGGAGCAACTACAGGAACCCAAAAAATGAAAATTCTGACTCATTGGGGTCCAAACTTGAAGTTGCATTTTCAGATCCTGACGATGAAGACATCAATAGGGTGACACCTGAAGTCCCATCTTGCAGCATTGAACTAACACTCACCTCTTCAAATCCCCCAACTAGAACTTTACGTAATTTCACAACTTTAAAACGTCCCCAAAGCTACGGAATTTACCACCACTATGAAGAAAAGAGTTATGAACAAGCTATTACATTTCAAGAATGCAAAAAGTGGGTGGAGGCTATGAACTAAAAGCTAGAAACAATTGAAAATTTAAATTTATGGGAAAATTACGATGGACCTCCTCCCTTGAATTGTTTAAAAACCACCTGGGCCTATAGGGTCAAGGAAAACTACCATGGTGACCCTGCTAAATATAAGGCTAGACTGTGCCTTCAAGGATTTTATCAAACTGAAGGTCTTGACTGCTGCAATAGGTTTTTGCCAACCGGTAAACCATCAACTCTCAAGTTATTGCTTGTCTGCGCCCTAAAAACTGGCTTATTAATTTTTCAGTTTGACATAAAAAGCGCTGTAGGACTCCAAACGGTGCTAAGCCGTGGCAGTTCTGTGGAGGGGAAAGGTGCTGTTTAGGCTGCCCTCCTAGGAGTTACAATAATATTTAAATGTAACCGGAATCAAGGTCCAGAACCTTATGGATGAGAAATCAAACTAAGGGAAGAGGATAAGAGTTGTCGGTAGCGATGGAAACAACACTATCTGAGGCAAGATGGTGCAGGTAAAGACTTGAACAAATAAGTCAAGGTTTGTTCAGAGTTCAATAGAACAAGGCAGTTGTAAGTAACAACGCCCACAAGCTAATAACTCTGGTCGTCAGCAGCTGATTAGGAAAGATCAACTCAATCCCAACCAACCTCCAGGTTCTCAATGAACCTGCCCAACTCTCCGCAATAAAGCGCTTGAAGGGTACCAGATAACTGTGGGAGGCTGAACAAAACAAAAACAATTTGTTTATGAAGCTCTAGAAGCAAATCAATAACAAATTTGAGCAAGAATATCCCAACACTTCTCAAGGGACTCAAGAATAGCGTGGCAAAATTCAACCTCAAAGAAGAAGGGAGGTATAACACTCCAGGTTTTAAGCTTAATAAAACCTCTTCAATCAAACGTGATTGGCTCCGGAAAGATGATCAAGGAGAGATCAAGACCAGTATGGTCGGAAAAAAGGGATCAGAGTGGTATAACACACTCAAGAATTCAGACAGACAGGAATTCTTCTTCAACCAGCAAGGCTATTGGTTGGTGATAAGGATCAAGGTCAAAAGGGAAAGATTTTGAGTATGGAGGCTCAAAAGATCAAGGGGAAATCCTAGATATACCCAGATAAATGGCTCAGATAGGTGGGGAAGGATACCCACAGATAAGTTGATTACTGATGATGGTCTGATAGGATGATGGGATCCTCTGATGTTCTGGGATGCTCTGATAATAGGACAAAAGGCAGGGGAGAGCCCCTCCTTTTATAGAAATGAGGCCCTGTATACTATGTACAAGAGAGATTTACAAATACGTGCGGAAAAAAAATGAAAACATAAAAAAAATGAAAAATAAAAAAAAAAAAAAATTACATGAGAGAAAAAAGAGATGTCGCCCGCGTCAAGAATGACCGCGGGCAACCAGATGGACACCCACGACAGCGGTCGCGGGTGTTGACAACGGTTGTTGTTGCCCGATTGGCGGCGACAACGGGGTGAAAGTCCCAACGGCCGCAAGCGGTTGCTTGCGGTCGTCGGTCGGATTGGATGATGAGGATGAGATGGTTGATGGGGGAGATGACTTGGGGCGGAAACATTAGGGGAAGCAAGGATGAGGAGCTGGTGTGGATGGTTCATTGGAGGAGATGAGGAAGGAGTGCTTGGGAGGAAGATGAGATGATGATGATGATGATGATGGATCAAACTTTGAGGTTAGTTGGAAGGGTAGATGGTGATGAGGTTCATAATCACTCGGGGAGGGAGGAGGGCGGGCTTTGATGTACTCAGATCAATTGGTCACATCGTCGAAGGGACGATGATCACAAGTGGGGGAAGAGGGTGAGGAGGAGGCGACGCACTCAAGGAGTTTCTGCTGCCTGGCACGGAGGGCAATATTGTTTTTGAGTAAGGATTTACCGATCAAAGCGGCGATGCCAAGATCTTGTTTGCATTCACGGATGACCTGATTGGCGGCCAAGAGGAGCGCTTTGAGTTCCTCCCTAGTCTTAGCACTCACCCACTCATGAGTGATTGAGTTAGGATGGTCGGGATTGTAGGGAGGATCGGAGGTAGGATGGGGGGTAGGAAGAAGATGGGATTGTCAAAAGTGATGGAGAGGGAATCAGTGGTGGATGGGATCGTCAAAAGTGGTTCGACAATTGCTCGTGTTGTCAAAAGTCAGGGCCGCAAGCGCAAAAAGTGGGAGTTGAACATAGGAAGAGGGAAGCAAAGGGGAGAGACAGGCAAGAGGCCTGTCCTAGACCGCTAGGACAGGGAGGAGTTGAGAGATGGGGGGGGGGGAAATGAAGGTAACCATAGGGGTACAACTGAAATCCAATTTTTTTTTTTTTTTTTTTTTGCCGTGGTGTCCCGGATTGGTCACCACATCTCTCCCCAACTTACAGACTGTCCCTAGTCTGCATCTAAAATTTGAAGGGATTAAAAAGAGAAAAGCAGGGAACAAAAGAAATTGAAGCAAAGATTGGCCATTTCTTGATCTTGAGAGCAATTGAAGAGTTGAGGAAAATATCTTGATTCTTCCAAATGAACCCTAGAAGCGGCAGGAATAGAACAAGGAGGGCATCCCAGGTGCTCACATATGTGGCTTACAGTAGAGTTTTACAACAAAAACGCAGCAAATGACCCTGGTGGTGCACAATTGGGAGGACTTACTTCTGAGATAAGTTGCCCCCATGACAATGAAACTTCTTGACTTGATCAGCAGAGAACCTTCTGGCCAACCGAGTACCATCCAGCTCCTCCAAAACATAAGATCCACCCCTAACTTGATGAATCACTCAATAAGGGCCATTCCAACGATTAGAGAAAAGCTTGCCCCACTGGGTTTCCAAAGATTGATTATAAGCTAAAACTAGGTCACCAGGGTTCAAGGGCTCCCTGATTTGATTAGAGTGCTTTTCCTCCCAATACTGGACGGATTTTGCTCTGGCCTCCATCATTGTTTGATAAGCTTCATCACAAACGTCTTCACTTCGCTCCAGTTGCTTGGATCTAGCAACTAACAGATCAGTGGTTGAGGACACCTCTTCCCAAGAGATGCCCAAGAAAGATTCCATTTCCAGATCCAAAGGAAGGACTGCTCTTTGACCAAAGATGATTTCATAAGGTGAGTAGCCAGTAGTCCTTTTGGTTGAGATTTGATCAGAGAAGAGAACAAGAGGAAGGAATTTGCGACAATTCTTGCCACTTTCACCAGCCAGTTTAACAAGTGCAGCCTTCAAAGGGGCATGGCCTCGTTTTACCATGCCTTGGCCTTCAGGATAATAAGGAGTAGTAACTCTATGTTGTCCAGGAAGGGATTGGATCATTTCAGCAAGCTTGCCCCCAAATTCAGAGCCACCATCAGTAGAGTAAGATTGAGCCAGGCCATAACGCATTGTCCAAGTCTCGTAGAGGAAAGCTGCCACTGATTCAGAGCTAAGGTTCTTAAGAAATTTTGCTTCAACCCATCCAGAAAAATCATCTCTAGCAACAATGAGGTACTTAGCACCACCTGACTTAATTTGAACCACATCCATAGCAATCCTTCCAAAGACAGTGGACTCCCCAGTAGGATAACAAATTTCAGCTGGGCGCCTAAGATCACGCTTTTGACAAACTTCACAACTCTTGCACCATTGGGAGACGGATTTCTTCAAAGATGGCCACCAGAATTGTTTGGATAATCTAGGATAAGTTTCAGTTTCCCCACAATGACCAAGGCCTTCATGGAGGCTTTCAAGGATAGAATCTTGTTTAGAGGGAATAGTAACAACAATAAGAGCACAAGGATTGCCTCTCTTCATAAGTCTAGAACCTTGAACAAAAAAAATTAGAAGACTTTTGTTTAAGAAATCAAAATTCCTTAGCAGAGAGATCGGGAGGTTTTTGAAGAGTTGAAAGGTACTGCTCTAATTTAAACCAGAAGACTTGTTGACGGCCAGAATAATTTTGGGAAGAAAAAGAGAAAATAGGTTGAATTAAAGGTTCCTCTTCATTGAAATTGGTTCCAAAATCAGATTTGTTGTCCCCAAGAGGTCGTCGAGATAAACCATCAGGCATGGTGAAAGATTTTCCCGGCCTGTGAACAATATCAAAAGAGAAAAGCTGAATAAAGGCCACCCAACGAGTCATAGGAGCATTGGGAAGACTGGGAGCGTTGATCATTTCAATGATGGATCGAGCATCAACTTGCAATTCATAATGTTGGCCCCAGAGAATGGTTTGAAGTTTCTTCATCATTCGAGCCACACCACAGAGTTCCAGTTTGGGCTGGGAGTATCTAGATTCTACATCTGAAAACAACAAAGATTCGTAAAGAGCAGGACGGTCCCAACCATTTTCATCTTCCTGAGTAAGGACAGCCCCAACAGATTGATAAATAGAATCGACAGCCAGCTTGATCTTGCCAGCTCCAGGTCCATAAGAGATCTTTTTCAAAACTATGTCTTTACCAACTATCCTTTTGAGTATCTGGAAAGCACATTCACAATCTTGGGTCCAAATCCATTCAGTATCTTTTCTAGTTAGACGACGCAAGGGTGCACAGATTTTGGATAAAGATGGGATAAAGATTCTAACATAAGTGACAACACCTAGAAAGCCCCTAACTTCAGTTGGATTGATTGGGGTAGGCCAAGAGATGATCTTGTTGAATTTGGCTGGTGCCATCCTTCTTCCTTCCTTGCAGAACACATGACCAACAATTTTGAGAGCAGGGACACAAGCCGCCAGTTTAGATCCAGAGACAGTAAGGCCAGATTCCTTGATTCGAAACAGAATCCTCTCCAAGGTAGTAGCATATTCCCAGATAAAACGACAAATTCCTGAATGCCAAGGTAAGAGCTCATTATCATAGTCAGATACTGGACCTTTAATTCCGCCATCGTCAATAAAGATACCAGCATGATCAGGGATTTCATCCTGGAGGATCCACATCATCTGAGCCTGATAGACTGCAACCAAGTTGGTGGCTCCTTGGGGCAATCGAGTAAGTTGAAATTGACCAAGAGGAGTATCAAAAGTAGTGAGAGGACGAGAAATAGGATGTAAGGATCGCTTGTCATAGCCACCCATAATATCCCCTAGACCATAGCAAGCTCTTCCCGCAAAGGATTCAACAAATTCTTCAGTAGCAGGAGGGATACCAGAGTCTTTAATATTAACTTTATTAAGAGGTTGAAGATCATGAACTATTCTAAGTTTACCATTACTCTTGAGGACACAGAAGACGGGGATGGAGTAACTAGAATTTGACTGTTCATACAGGCCAGTTCGAACTCGTTCCCGGACCAACTTGATGAATTCGTCAACTTTAGCAGCAGGGATTGGGATCTTTTTCTTTTGCCAAGGATCATGTTCAACTACAGGGATGATATAAGGGAGGCCATAGGATTCCCGCAAGAGACCTCTCTCTTCTTCACAGAAAGCAATAGATTTTTCTCTTAGAGATAAGAAATTTTTGATTAAATTTAACTCATCAGGAAGAAGCCATTGATCTGGACCAAAGTTGACCACCTTCAGAAGTTCTTCAGTGACACGTCCATTAGGCAAAAAGGGGCCAGTAAGAGATTGAGGAAGACCACAGTAAGGATCGCGAGATAGAGGAGGACGCATAAGGGGAGGATTGAGGTTGAGAGGCATAGGCTGGTTGACTGGTTGGATCTTCTTAGTAACTGGTTTATACTTAGTGGCAAAAGAGAGAAGTTCTTGTTTTCTCCAAGAGTTGACCAGAGAGACTTGATTACAAAAGCTGAGTCCAAGTTCCAACATCTTCCAAGTCGGATGTTCTGCAATATCCTTGAAGGGTGCCTTTTCCATAAAAGGAGAACCAGGAGATAATACGTTGCTCACATGTGTGGCACAAGGTAGGGTTTTGAAAATGACGGTAAAAGATTTCCCTGGCAGTGCACAATTGGGAGGACTTACTTGTACCCCAAATTGCCTCCACTGAAGCCCATATTCCTTCATACCAAAACCACCAAAAACAGAATTGCAGTTAGGATCTAGTTTAAGCTCATTGCGGAGATTCGTACCGGAACTGAGAGAAGATTGATCAGACTCAAAAGTAGAAGGAAAAGAAGACACAACAGATCCAGAGAGAGAAGGAGATGGAGAAGAAATATTTTTGGATTTTTCTTTTTTGATATGTTTTTTTTTTTTAATATTCTTGAGCTCAGAAGAGAATGATGAAAGGAATGAAAAATAAGCCTGAGGGATGGGAGTTGACCCTTGAGTTGCAGTCTGAGGCTGAAAAGAACTACAACCATTGGTAGGATCAACTATTCCCCTAAAAAATGAGAGGAACTAGAGTTATCCTTCTGCTTCCCCTTAAAAGATGATTTGGGAGAATGACCAGGAAAATCTCTTTCCCAACAACCAGAATCCAAGGAGCAAAGAGGAACTTCAATTTTTCTGCCATCAGCATCAGGGAGAAGAATTCTCTCCCCAACTTGATCAGAAAACATCAGGGTTGCACCAAAGTCCATTAAGAAGGGTCGTCCCAAGATCATAGGACTGTCCAAACGAGTGATCCAAAAGTGGCAGGTTCCCACAATATTTTGACCAATCCTGACCGGTACATCTTCAGCAATACCAACCAGTTCACAAGCTTGATTTCCTATCCCATACACTGCCGAGTTGAAGCTGACCCTAGGACTAAGTTTGAGCTTGCAGGCCATAGCATCCGAGATTAAGTTAAGCTGAGATCCAGAATCCACAAGAGGAGAAACAGTTTTAGCTGAGTTACCAAGATAACAAGGAAGAAAGCCAAGGGGACAGGAATAAAGATTGGCTTCTATAGAAGGACTGGTTCCACCAGAGTCCTCCATTAAAGTGCCAGAGGAGACTTTGAGTTCTTCAGGGCCAATTACCACACGTCGACAAGAGACCCATTTCTTCATTCCTTCAGCAACAGATGGAGAGATCAATAGGAGTTCAGCCACAGATAGATCAGGAATTTTGAGATCAGAAATTTTCTTTAATACTCCCTCCACAGCATTGGGGTGATCCTTGGAGATGCCCCTTTCAAATCAAACTTTGGGCTGGGTGGAGGGAGGAAGTTCAGGTGACGGAGAATCTAAGATAGGATTAGAAGGTTGAGGTGAGGGAGAAGGATCAGGGTGATCTGGGAACCTTTCCATGAGTGGTTCCTTTTCCACCTCCATGTCTTCTACATCAGAGGAAGGAGGCTCAAGTGATGATCGACATTTAACGGGTTTTTGAAGGATTGAAGTTGGCAAGGAAGGAGCCTTATGAGGTTTAGGTTCCTCATGTTGTTTCCTGGCTGGATAAGATTGATAATTAGTCCCAGAAAGACTAGAGGAAGAAATAGCTGGAGGATACCAAGGTTGGAGGGTACCACAGGATGATCAAAATTCAAAGGAAGCAAGAGATGCTTTCACAGGGGGTGATGGCTGGTAAGAGGCCACCACATGTCGGATAGGACAAGAAGAGTCAAAAGGGATTAGGGCACCATTAGGGAGGAAGTAATTGTTTCCCCTCTGCTCTACCAACTTTTCCTTTAGGTACTTCTGAAGTTTTTGACATCTTCCAGTTCCATGGCCTTCCCTATGACAGTAGTAACAGACCAGAGTTGTCAGCCACAAGACAGTTAGACTTGTCCAAATGTCTGGAAACTCATATGTCCTGCTGGTATAGTGGCTAAGTACTAGGCTCACTTCCCAGTATCTGATACCAAGGTCACTGGTTCAAACCACAATGGGGACAATAATGAAAATGTTGAATAGTTTTGTAATTATACATTTAATCTTAATAATATTATATAATGTTGTATAAGTATGTTTTTATGAGTATGGATTATGGAATTAAAACCTTGATAATTTATATTATCAAGAAGGGGACCCAATATAACTTTAAATTAAGTTATGAGGACTCAGATGCGTCCCAATTACTGATATAGAAGTTCCCAAAGTGTTTCCTCTCTTTGGGAAGGAGTTACAGTAATCATATTAACCCCTACTCTCTATACTGTACAAATTAATTACACATTATCCTTCTTTGGGATGTAATTATAAGTAATACTCCCTCTGTACACTTAATACACCTTACTGAGCCTTGAGAGCGTTCACTCAGAGGCTTTAGAACTTAATTGTAAGCTATGAACCTTCTAGTAGCACTGCCAAGAGTATATACCCCTTATAGGTATAGTATAATTATAAATTAATTACTTATTTAATACTATCCCCTTTTGGATGTAATAATGCTTTAATATACTTCACTGAGCCTTGAGTGCTTCCACTCAGAGGGCTCAGAGTTCATCTGTAGGCTGTAAAACTTTTAATAAACATTGCAAAGAGTATACATACTCTATGTGTATAGTATGAGCTAAGATACTTATAATTAAAATTAAATTATTTGCCAAGGTATTAAGCTACATTAAATAAATATAAATAATCATTATGATGGAATATAAGGCTTCTATACCGTCCATCTGAGTGATGTATAAGTCCTAAGACCCAGTAAGTAACCTTTTAGTAAGTAAAATGAAAACTTTACCTTGAAAATCCTTCCCAATGGGTACTAGTTCTTCATTACCCATTGAGAATGATGTAATGATGTCTTGGGCCTTTGAGGACGAAAAAAAGGAGAGCCTGACACTTCCCTGGTGATTAATAGAGTCCCCTGAGGGGTCCTGTTACCTTAAAAGAGCAGGGTCTTTACCCTATAGCCCTATCATCATCCATTATATATTATTATTTGAACAAGAATACAAGCAAGAGTTAACAAGCCCATTAACCTTAATCTCAAGAAGAAGATTGACTGGGGCTATAAACTTTGGTATTAAATTCAATCAATAACCTATCTGGCAACACCAATTTTGAGTGGAAGTTCTCACTTGAATAAGTAACCCCTGTGTGTTACTCTTTAAAGGGTGTGAGCTTATTTATAAGCAAATCTCCTTTTGGTCTTACTCCTTTAAGACTAAGGCCCCTTACCTATCATAAAGGTTTAAGGTGTGGCTATTTACTCATAATACCTTTTTATTATTCGAGTCTGTAAACTTTTAAAGTTTCTGTTTGGAATATATAAGTCAAAACTAATTTAAATATTGGTTTGTCTTTATTCTTTTGCAGGTTTAACCACGGCTAGGTATAGCAATAGAGGTTAAATCCCTGACAATTGGGGGCCTCATCTGGTTTCAGTACCTTTGAGATTGTTTTGTCTCCTTAAAGTAAGCTATTCTGTGATATTTTAGGCAAAATTTTTTTCTGATTTATAAATTTTCTGATAAAAATCAGTAAATATATATAAAAAAAAAAAACAGCAAATTTTCGAAAATTCTGGGATTTTTTGCTTTGAGCTTTAAAGTCCTTCTGTTTTAAGTTTTGAAGCATATTTTGTGCGCACTTTTGACCAATTTTGAACAAAGTTTTTTGCTGATTATTGATTTTTTTCATTCCATATAGGAAAATTATAGAAAATAGAAAAAAAAGGAGAAATTTTCGAAAACTGCTTTTAAAACAGTTAGCCTTTTTTAAAGATATTATTCCACTGAGATTAAGCAAATTAATCTAGTGTTCTTGGTTTTGACCTGGTTTTGTTTTTTTTGTTTTAAATATACAAAAAAAAAATTTAATTAGGAGAAACCGTCGAAAAAAAAAAAAAACCAAGTTTTTTTTTTTTCACAGCATCCTAAAAGGAATTGTTGTCTATTGTCCGAGGGTGTGTGTTCAAAAATCTTGCTCTCTGTCGACTCGGAGTTTGACAAAGACGATTGCCGCCTAATTCCGGCTAACGGTAGCTCCGCGTAATTTCGCGCCGAGGCAGAGGACAGCCGCATTTGTCAATTAAACGGTGCCGGTGACCTACCGCCGCCTTAACAAAGGATAGATTGTCGTTATTAGTCCCATTATTGGTTAGAAGACAAAGTTAGTATATTTTTTTTTTTTAAAAAAAAAACATAGTATCAGCGTACCTAAGTTACTTCTTGACACAACATAGTGTCGAGACAATTATCCTTTGCTTCCTTCCTTCCGTCTAACCGAGGAAGGTTTCCGAGCTTTGTATTGGAAACTAGCTCAGTCCCGCGAAGCGAAGCAAGGGGACCAAGTATCCGCAGTGTCAAACCTACGGAAAGGGCGAGATCGCCAACTACGGACATTGTGACTCACCCTGAGTCTTCCGTTGTCCTTTGGTGAAGTAACAACGGTATTGAAATAACTTATTACTTATTGTTCTTAACTGCGTCCATTAATGGCGATGAACACCAGAAGCAAGGGGGCTCAGCTTGTGCCCCCCAGCGATTTTGAACAAAGAAAGAGGCGACCTACCGCCAGGAGCAGCCAATCTGCTGACCTGCCACAGCCAAAACAAAATCAATTATCTGGAGGCTGTGGCGGCCAGCAACACACAGAACCAGGCAATTTTCCTGACCCAAGCCCTGGCAACGCACAGGGCTTTGATCAAGATATTGGGGAGGGAGAAGCTCATGAAAGAAACAGAGAGTTGGGACCCAACCCAGATCAAGAAGCCAGTGGCTCCCAAACCAAAGGCGAAGAGGAAACCATCAGGGGGGATAACCCCACAACCAGTAGCCTCTGGTTCCCAGGTTCCTTTGAGGAACAGAGATCCCTCTCCTCCTCACAACCAGGGAGGAAGGATGAGGAAAAGAAGAGATCACAGGAATTCAATTTATGGAGAGATGATGAGGATGGCGAGATCTCTCCAAGGGGGATTTCAATATTTAGAGGAGGAAAGAGCCAAGAGGGCAAAGAGGGGTTAAGATTATCCCTTGAATCAGAAATTTTGTTAGAAAAATTTCGTGATGTTGTATTCAAAGAGACCCTTCACATTAAGAAGGCAGTAGTACACACAAACCAATATTGTGTTGAAGGCTTTGCAGCCATGGACAAGAAGTACAGTTGTATAGTATCTGATAGCATTGCCCTTAAATCTATTTTAGAGAATTCTGCAAAAAATATAGAAGATTTGACTAATAAGACCATTGAACTGGACCTGATCAAGGTCCAGAATAGTGATTTAAGTAATTTAGATGACAAAGTGACAAGTATTAGTGAATCATTGAAAGATTCTGCAGAAGAATCTGTAGCAGTGAGGAAGGATGTCCATTCATTGACATCCATGATGTTACAAATAAGTCACTCCTTGGAGCTGCTGGAACACAAATTTGACCAAAATATGAATTCTGTCAGAGAAGAGATATTGAAATATCAGGTTGTGTCAGAACACGGTTTAGAAATTTTGAGTAAAAGGATTGATAAGGTACATAAACAATTAGAGCACAACCATGACAAGCTTGTCAGTAGATTGCTCTCCTTGTCCCCAAGCAACCTCAGTCATGCCATGGAAACCAGCAACCATGACAGAGGTCATAGGATGGATAGGAAAATAGCGGAAAAAATTGATCCAGTACAAGATTCTAGTAAGAATGAAGTGTTCAAACAGATACTGCAGGGATTGCCCAAGATAAGTGAATGGCCTGATTTCTCCGGAGAAGGTGAATATGACCACACTGAATTCATTTCATGGATTGACACATTGAAAGAGGACACAGGATTACCTGATACTTTGATCACTAGCAGGTTAAGTATCTTGTTTAAAGGTATAGCCTCAGACTGGTATAGAGACAGAAGGAATTCAGTAGGTTTGCAAGACTGGGAATTTTGGAAAAAAGAAATAAGTTCAAAATTTGGTACAGCAAATTGGAAGAGGAAGTGTTTGAATGCTTTTAACAAAGACAGATTCCTGCCAGGTGTTACACCACCAGAAACATGGGTAACCAGACAGAGGAAGAGGCTTAGAGCCTGTGATCCATACCTGGATCAAGATAGTATTAATTTCAAGTTACTATCCTTGATGGATGGTGAAGTTTCATTTGCAGTAAAAACTAGTATGAAAACTACGGATGATTGCTCAAACTTGATTAATATACTGGAAGACATAGTAGAAGACACATCTCTAGGTAGGAGGAAATCATATCCTCCCAAAGAAGTTCCTATGGAAAAATCCAAAGGCAAAACTCAGCCAAAATTGAACCTGCAGGGCACAGAAGTCTCTTGTTATACATGTGGGAAGGCAGGACATACTTCTAGGACTTGTCCTCAGAAGGCAAGCAAAGTAAATAACATAGAAACTAACAAAGAAGAACAAGTGGAGATTGCTTATGATTCTTGTGATGACCATAGTGAGGAGGATGATAACCACTTAATCATAGGATGCATAAATTCAATAGAATCAGCAAATGACTTGGTACAAATGTCATTGTGCGGAAAGCCTTGCAAGGTGCTTCTGGACTCAGGTGCTTGCAAGTCCATAGTAGGAAGGGGATACCTGGAGAAGTTCTATCCCCAATGGAAAGAGCACTTATTAGACTCACCCAAGTTAAATTTACAAAGCTTTTCTGGTGCACTGGAACCTTTAGGAATGGTAAAGATCAGATTTTTCCTGAAAGATTTGGCTCTGGTGATCAAGTTTGTAATAATTGATAATACAATGGTTGAATACTTTATCATTGGAAGTGACTATATGAAAAAGTATTGTTTTAGTTTATTCCATGGGCAAAGTTCTTCATCCTTTACCATTGGAAACAGTGAAACGTTTTACTTCAATAATTTTGGCATGGATATGGTGAACAATGTTTCAGAAAAAGATTTTGGCCAAGAGCTCTTTAGAGACTCAAAAATCAGTTCTTCCTTGAAAGCAGAGGAAAAGGAAGAACTATTTTCCTTGTTGTTTAGGAATCAAGCAGCTTTTGCAACAGTAGATCAGCCTTTTGGGTCAATCAGGGGTCATGAGGTCAAGATTACTTTAACAATAGACAGGCCATATCCCCCAGCTTTGAGGAAACATCCTTTCCCTGCTAGCCCTAGAAGCAAGGAGGCATTGAAAGAGCATATAGATACATTATTGAGGTTGAATGTGATCAGAAAAGTAGGAGCTAATGAGGACGTGGACATCACCACACCTGTAATCATAGCTTGGCATAATGGGAAGTCCAGAATGGTTGGGGATTTCAGAGCACTGAATTTGTACACAACCCCTGATAGGTATCCTATGCCGAAGATTGTTGAGTCTTTGAGCAAATTGCACCAGGCTAAGTATATTTCTTGTATGGATGTTCTGAAAGGTTTTCATCAGAATGTTGTAGACAATGACAGCAGGAAATTCCTGAGGATAGTATGCCACCTAGGGGTGTTTGAGTATTTGAGAATGCCTTTTGGTATCAAGAATGCCCCATCCCATTTTCAGAGGATGATGGACTCAGAATTTCATGAGGAATTGATGCAAAACTGGTTGATAGTCTACATAGATGACATAATTGTATTTTCAGAAACATGGGATGAACATAAGGAGAGGATTTCCATTGTACTCAAGAAGGTGATCAGGATGAATATGAAAATATCTTTGACAAAGTGTTCATTTGTATTCAATGAATTGATGGCTTTGGGTCATGTTGTGAGTGGTCTGTCACTTGGGATAGATCAGGCAAGAGTAGCAGCTGTATTGCTGAAGCCCACGCCTAGTAACATTAAAGAAATGCAGAGTTTTCTAGGTTTTGCAGGATATTACAGGCTACATATTAGGGATTTTGGAATAATAGCTTCTAGCCTGTATAAGATATGTAGTCCAAATGTTTCATTTTAAATGACTACAGAAAGGTTGAAGGCCTATGAGGTACTTAAGGAAAAGTTAACAAGTGCACCTTTGCTATTTCACCCAGACCCTAAAAAACCATTCAAACTGTATGTGGATGCATGTATGGAGGGTCTTGGAGCTGCATTACACCAAATACAGATTGTGAATGATAAACCAGTTGAGGGGCCAATTTGCTTCATATCCAGACAATTGAAGGATAGTGAGAAGAGATATGGTGCCTCACAATTAGAATGCTTGTGCTTGGTGTGGGCCTTAGAGAAATTGTATTACTATTTGGACGGTTGTCAGTTTGAAGTCATTACTGACTGTACAGCTTTGAAGTCTCTTCTGAACATGAAGAAACCCAATAGGCATATGTTGAGATGGAAGATTGCTATCCAGGAGTGGAGAGGCTCTATGACTATAGTCCACAGGGAAGGCCTGGTACATAAGAATGCAGATGGGTTGTCACGATGGGCACTACCTAATGACATCAATAATCCTGCTTATGACCCAGAAGATACTGTAGATACATTACCTATCATGGCCATTTCAATGAGTAGTCTAGCACAGAGTTTTTGGGATTCTGTGTATGACTCTTATTCAGGAGAAAAGAATACTTCACTACTAGTAGAAATTATGCAATCTAAATTCAATAGACAAGACCTGATTGAGGGACTGGATGAACAATGGAAGAAGGAACTAATTGATGGCAGGCTAGTCCTGTTAGATGGGTTATTATATCATAAGTCAGCCCACTGCTGTTCAGTAGTATTAGTGAAGGACGAGCACATACAGTTGTTGATGAATGAATGCCATGATAATATCTGTTCAGGACATTTGTCTAAGGAGAGGACAAAAGATAGGATAAAGATGATAGCTTGGTGGCCTGGTTGGAGAAACACTGTCTCAGACTACTGTGATTCGTGTGAGAGATGCCAGAAAGCTAACAGATCCACAGGAAAGAAATATGGTTTGCTTCAGTCAATAGAAGAACCTAAGGATAGATGGTCCACTATTAATATGGACTTTGTATCTGGATTACCACCGGGAGGAAATGATAACCACAATTGTGTACTAGTAATAGTTGATAGGTTCTCCAAAAGAGCTAGGTTCCTGCCATGCTATAAGGATAGCTCTGCCATGGATGTAGCATTATTGTTTTGGAATAGTATTGTGAGTGATGTAGGTTGCCCACAAAACATAATTAGTGATAGAGACCCTAAGTTTACTTCTGAATTTTGGAAGAGTTTGTTTGATTTGTTAGGAAACAAATTATCTTTATCCACAGCCTATCACCCACAGACTGATGGATTGGCAGAAAGAATGATACAGACTTTGGAAGACATGATAAGAAGGTATTGTGCCTATGGGATTGATTTCAAAGACAATGATGGTTATACTCATGATTGGGTATCATTGTTACCTGCCTTAGAATTTGCCTACAACTCTAGTAAGCATTCCACCACTAACATGTCACCTTTTGAATTAGAGAGAGGTTGGATCCCGCGCATGCCCAAGGATATGCTCCTCAGCAAAATTATTGTACTGCATCCCACTGCAGATTGCTTTAGAAATATGATGGTTAAAGCCAAAAATTTTGCTAGCAAATGTGTTCAAGAAGCAGTAGAGTACAATAAGGGTAGATGGGATAGAACACACAAGGATCATGACATCAAAGTTGGAGACATGGTTTTAGTTTTGACAGTGAATTTTTCTAATATAGCAGGGCATAGAAAACTCAAAGACTCATTTGTTGGGCCATTTGTGGTAAAAGCTTTACATGGTAAGAATGAAGTAGAGGTGATTCTGAGCAAGGAGTTTGACAGGAAACATCCAACTTTCCCAATCAGTCTGGTAAAGAAGTTCTTAGAACCCACTGCAAAGTTCCCACTGAGGAAGGTACCTGTGGTTGTGGTCCCACCTCTACAGGATGTTGAAGATGGATTACCTCACAAGATATTGAACCATAAGATTATTAGAAAGGACAGTAAAGATGTAAGAGTTTATCTAGTCAGGTTTAAGAATAAATTAGCTGATAGTGACTTATGGTTGGAAGCTAAAGACATTAAAAACTCTGATATTGTATTAAGGAGATATAGAGCATCTAAGAGAGCTAAAAATTCCTCCGAAGAGTAATTTTCTTTTGGTGGTAGGGAGTGTCAGCCACGAGACAGTTAGACTTGTCCAAATGTCTGGTAACTCATATGTCCTGCTGGTATAGTGGCTAAGTACTAGGCTCACTTCCAAGTATCTGATACCAAGGTCACTGGTTCAAACCACAATGGAGACAATAATGAAAATGTTAAATAGTTTTGTAATTATATATTAAATCTTAATAATATTATATAATGTTGTATAAGTATGTTTTTATGAGTATGGATTATGGAATTAAAACCTTGATAATTTATATTATCAAGAAGGGGACCCAATATAACTTTAAATTAAGTTATGAGGACTTAGATGCGTCCCAATTATTGATATAGAAGTTCCCAAAGTGTTTCCTCTCTTTGGGAAGGAGTTACAGTAATCATATTAACCCATACTCTCTATACTGTATAAATTAATTACACATTATCCTTCTTTAGGATGTAATTATAAGTAATACTCCCTCTGTACACTTAATACACCTTACTGAGCCTTGAGAGCGTTCACTCAGAGGCTTTAGAACTTAATTGTAAGCTATGAACCTTCTAGTAGCACTGCCAAGAGTATATACCCCTTATAGGTATAGTATAATTATAAATTAATTACTTATTTAATACTATCCCCTTTTGGATGTAATAATGCTTTAATATACTTCACTGAGCCTTGAGTGCGTCCACTCAGAGGGCTCAGAGTTCATCTGTAGGCTGTAAAACGTTTAATAAACATTGCAAAGAGTATACATACTCTATGTGTATAGTATGAGCTAAGATACTTATAATTAAAATTAAATTATTTGCCAAGGTATTAAGCTACATTAAATAAATATAAATAATCATTATGATGGAATCTAAGGCTTCTATACCGTCCATCTGAGTGATGTATAAGTCATAAGACCCAGTAAGTAACCTTTTAGTAAGTAAAATGAAAACTTTACCTTGAAAATCCTTCCCAATGGGTACTAGTTCTTCATTACCCATTGAGAATGATGTAATGATGTCTTGGGCCTTTGAGGACGAAACCAAGGAGAGCCTGACACTTCCCTGGTGATTAATAGAGTCCCCTGAGGGGTCCTGTTACCTTAAAAGAGCAGGGTCTTTACCCTATAGCCCTATCATCATCCATTATATATTATTATTTGAACAAGAATACAAGCAAGAGTTAACAAGCCCATTAACCTTAATCTCAAGAAGAAGATTGACTGGGTCTATAAACTTTGGTATTAAATTCAATCAATAACCTATCTGGCAACACCAATTTCGAGTGGAAGGTCTCACTTGAACAAGTAACCCCTGTGTGTTACTCTTTAAAGGGTGTGAGCTTATTTATAAGCAAATCTCCTTTTGGTCTTACTCCTTTAAGACTAAGGCCCCTTACCTATTATAAAGGTTTAAGGTGTGGCTATTTACTCATAATACCTTGGTATTATTCGAGTCTGTAAACTTTTAAAGTTGCTGTTTGGAATATATAAGTCAAAACTAATTTAAATATTGGTTTGTCTTTATTCTTTTGCAGGTTTAACCACGGCTAGGTATAGCAATAGAGGTTAAATCCCTGACAAGAGTTGATTTGGGGACAGAAGAAGGAGCTTTAGGCGTAGCTAGCGAGGAAATCTTTTGATCTATTTTGTTCTCAAAGGCCCTACGTAACTTGGTGATTTCATCTATAGTAGTAGGTTCCAGATTGGAATTAGGATCTGCTTTAGGCCTACGATCTGCCTCCATTTTAATCATAATATTGTTTGACTCTTTAAAAGAAGGAGCATGGACTGGTTCAGTAGCTCTAGGCTTTTCAAAGGTAAGAGCAGTTTGACCTTTCATGACTTTATCCAAAGTACTCCTAAGGGTGAGAAAAACAGGGAGCTTGAATCAATTATCCCTGGTGGTAATCAGGGATCCAGATTTGACCAGTTCTTCTTTAATCCTTTCCTGCACAGCCGACAAGAAAGATTGGAAGAACTTTGCTCAAATTTCGTCCACTGTGTCAATGTGATTGTTTTGGATAAGATAGTTTTGAATGGGATCCCAAGATTTTCTAAAAATCTGATAGTCAGAGGCTGAAGAAATACCACCCTTGGAGACCCACTGAGAAAGCAGAGCATCCAAATCTTGCAGAGTAAACCTAGCCACATCTATTTTACCCCAGTATGCCAACATAGCCTCCCTGAGAAGCATCCAGTTGTGGGATTCAAATCCCTCGAAAGACTCGATTACCTCCATAACTTCATCAGAGGAGATAAAGAACCGCAACTGATAAGCCATATTGAATTCACTAGCTCCATCCACTTCAGCAGCCATTTCGTAGGAGTCCAAGAATTGCTCAACATTTGTACCGTTGAAACCTAAGTTCTCGTTCTGGGGTTTGATCTTTACCATCTTAGGTCGGACAGAGGTGGTTGGAGTAGCGGGAGATGCCATATCAAATAACAGAGTTCCTAGGGGATCAAAAGAGCAGATTTCCAAAGTGGCTCACGAGTGTGGCAAGAGTAGGGTTTCGCCAAAAACAACAAGTATCTTGCCCAAGCAGTGCACAAATTGGGAGGACTTACTTCTAGACCAAGCTGCCTCCACAGATCAGATCTAAAAAAAAAAAAAAAAAAAAAAGAACAAACAGAAAAAGAAAGAGAAATCGGATAGGATTTCGGAGTTGATTCTTCAAGTTGGGACTGTAAATCCCAAGTTTGCTGGTTCAATCCCGGCCCGGGGGACCAAATGTAGGACTCCAAACGGTGCTAAGCCGTGGCAGTTCTGTGGAGGGGAAAGGTGCTGTTTAGGCTTCCCTCCTAGGAGTTACAATAATATTTAAATGTAACTGGAATCAAGGTCCAGAACCTTATGGATGAGAAATCAAAATAAGGGAAGAGGATAAGAGTTGTCGGTAGCGATGGAAACAACACTATCTGAGGCAAGATGGTGCAGGTAAAGACTTGTACAAATAAGTCAAGGTTTGTTCAGAGTTCAATAGAACAAGGAAGTTGTAAGTAACAACGCCCACAAGCTAATAACTCTGGTTGTCAGCAGCTGATTAGGAAAGATCAACTCAATCCCAACCAACCTCCAGGTTCTCAATGAACCTGCCCAACTCTCCGCAATCAAGCGCTTGAAGGGTACCAGATAACTGTGGGAGGCTGAAAAAAACAAAAACAATTTGTTTATGAAGCTCTAGAAGCAAATCAATAACGAATTTGAGCAAGAATATCCCAACACTTCTCAAGGGACTCAAGAATAGCGTGGCAAAATTCAACCTCAAAGAAGAAGGGAGGTATAACACTCCAGGTTTTAAGCTTAATAAAACCTCTTCAATCAAACGTGATTGGCTCCGGAAAGATGATCAAGGAGAGATCAAGACCAGTATGGTTGGAAAAAAGGGATCAGAGTGGTATAACACACTCAAGAATTCAGACAGACAGGAATTCTTCTTCAAACAGCAAGGCTATTGGTTGGTGATAAGGATCAAGGTCACAAGGGACAGAATTTGAGTATGGAGGCTCAAAAGATCAAGGGGCAATCCTAGATATACCCGGATAAATGGCTCAGATAGGTGGGGAAGGATACCCACAGATAAGTTGATTACTGATGATGGTCTGATAGGATGATGGGATCCTCTGATGTTCTGGGATGCTCTGATAATAGGACAAAAGGCAGGGGAGAGCCCCTCCTTTTATAGACATGAGGCCCTGTATACTATGTACAAGAGAGATTTACAAATAGGTGCGGAAAAAAAATGAAAACATAAAAAAAATGAAAAATAAAAAAAAAAAAAAAAAAATTACATGAGAGAAAAAAGAGATGTCGCCCGCGGGCAACCAGATGGACACCTGCGACAGCGGTCGCGGGTGTTGACAACGGTTGTCGTTGCCCGATCGGCGGCAACAACGGGGTGAAAGTCCCAATGGCCGCAAGCGGTCGCTCACGGTCGTCGGTAGGATTGGATGATGAGGATCAGATGGTCAATGGGGGAGATGACTCGGGGCGGAAACAGTAGGGGAAGCGAGGATGAGGAGCTGGTGTGGATGGTTCATCGGAGGAGATGAGGAAGGAGTGCTTGGGAGGAAGATGAGATGATGATGATGATGATGATGATGGATTGAAATTTGAGGTTAGTTGGAAGGGTAGATGGTGATGAGGTTCATAATCACTCGGGGAGGGAGGAGGACGGGCTTTGATGTACTCAGATCAATTGGTCACATCGTTGAAGGGACAATGATCACAAGTGGGGGAAGAGGGTGAGGAGGAGGCGACGCGCTCGAGGAGTTTCTGCTGCCTGGCACGGAGGGCGATATTGTTTTTGAGTAAGGATTTACCAATCAAAGCGGCGATGCCAAGATCTCGTTCGCGTTCGCGGATGACCCAATTGGCGGCCAAGAGGAGCGCTTTGAGTTCCTCCCTAGTCTTAGCACTCACCCACTCATGAGTGATTGAGTTAGGATGGTCGGGATTGTAGGGAGGATCGGAGGTAGGATGGGGGGTAGGAAGAAGATGGGATTGTCAAAAGTGATGGAGAGGGAATTGGTGGTGGATGGGATTGTCAAAAGTGGTTCGACGATTGCTCGCATTGCCAAAAGTCAGGGCCGCGAGCGCAACAAGTGGGAGTTGAACATAGCAAGAGGGAAGCGAAGCGGAGAGACAGGCAAGAGGCCTGTCCTAGACCGCTAGGACAGGGAGGAGTTGAGAGATGGGGGGGAAATGAAGGTAACCATAGGGGTACAACTGAAATCCGATTTTTTTTTTTTTTTTTTTTTTTTGCCGTGGTGTCCCGGATTGGTCACCACAGCGCTTTTCTCCACCCACCTATTGATGAAGACCTCATTATCAAAACTCAAAAAGGGTCTGACAGAACTGCCAAATTTCTTAAACTTAACAAATTGCTTTACGGCTGGAAAAAACCGCCAAAAAATTGGTATGAAACTTTAACTGAGTGGTTCAAGAGCATAGGTTTCATTGAATCAAAATGTGATCCTTGCCTATATTTCTCTCAAAATGGGTCTTCAAGGCTTTTCTTTCATGTAGATGACTTGATCCTTGTAGGTGATTTAAATACTTTTGAAAGTAAGTTTTTGAAGAGATTCTCTGGGTCAACATCTCAAGTTCCTCAGACAATTCTGGGAATGAATATTTAAATTGAAAAAGACAAAATTTACCTCAGTCAACCTAATCACATAAAAACCAGGCTAGAAGAATTGGGATTGACTAATGCCAAAGAAATCTCTTTACCACTGACGCCGGGATTGCAGCTCAAATCAGCTACCAATGACAAGCATGAGGGATTTAAAGAACTGAATATCAACTTCTTCTCTGCCATTTTTCTGCTCAATCACATAGCCTGCTACACCCGGCTGGATGTGAGCTTTTCAGTATCCAGCTTGGCAAGGTTTTCTGCAAAGCCTTGACTTACTCATTGGAATGAACTAAAGCAAAATTGGCGCCATCTCAAAACCATCAGACTTTGAAAACTAAAACTTCATTTTGACTCTCAAAAGCGCCCATTAGAAATTTTTACCAACATGTCCTGGGCCAATGATCCAAATACACAAAAGTTTAAATCCAGGTACCTCTGTCTGGTTGCTGAAAGTGTCATTTTGTGGAATAGCTGCAGGAAAAGAAATATATCTTGGCCATCAACAGATGCCAAACTTAATGCACTAGTGGAGGGCTTCCACAAAGAAAACTTGATCAAGGACTTAATAAAAGATATCTTTCAGCTCAACATACCAACCATTCCCCTGAAGATTGATAATAGTGGCCTGAAAAACAAGATTTGAAAATTTGGATCTAATTCAAAACTTGTAATCTTGACCTCAAGACTAAAGGAATGCAAGATGAGTTCAATGGAAATAACATAAGTATAGAACTAATCTTCTCTGAACACATGCCGGTGGATGTGCTAACTAAATCTTGTTCTGCTCAAAGTCTCAACCTACTGATTCAATGCTATGAAGGAAAGGAATAAATTCATTAAAAACCAAATTTATATGTACCTTCTTGTTAAAATTTTTTTTATTTTTTGTTTGTTCTCTGGATATCTGCAAATGCGTTTGTGCGCCTAAGTCTCACCAGGCATGGAGGGGTGTTGGGATTCTGAATCATCCAAATAAACACTCTAGAGAGCGCCTGTCCTAAACTTCAGATCAACTACCATCCAAACAACTACTAGACAATCAACCCTTTTGATAATCAACTCTACAGGAATCATACTCATAATTCTCAGATTCATCTTATAAACACTCAATGCAATCAACTTGTCTTCTCACAAATCATCATTTACCTATCCAACCTTCCTAAACCAATAAAATTCAAACTCCCTCAAACTTCTCCTCAGATCTCCTCCTTCAACTTCAACTGGTTCAACACCACTTCTTCTATGCTTGCCTGGTGAGACCTAGACTGAATTTTTGTCATTTTATCTATCCAAACTTCTATGATGTTTGTTTCTCATCAAGTTCACCATTTTTCCTACTCATTTCTGTTTCATTCCTTGGCTTTTTATTCAATTAAAATATTCAAACTCTTTCATTAATTTATCATCCAGACATTTGTTGTCACTACAGATAATGTTTCTGATCTCCATTAGGTGGTGGATTTTGCCAAAAAGATGTGTAATCCATTTCAGCTCCAAATAGCAATTGATGAGTGCATTGAGTTCTGATTCCTTTGAAGAGTAGGAAATGTTTTTTTGTCTTGAGGAGTTGCAAACAATGGTGCTTCTGTGGTGGAAAATGATGAAAGTGTTCTGGGATTTGCAGAGTGTGGTATCATCTGCCCCAGCAGCCTCTCTGAAGCTTGTGACTTTCTCTTGATTTGGATTGTACTTGAGGATAATTTTGAGATATTTCCATAACTTTCCTACTTCCCTCCAATGATTCATGCCAGGCTTGGTGTTAAACCTGGACAAGCTGAGATCTCAAGAGATATTTTGAGATTTGTTTACTGAGAGAGGTGATTCAAGATTCCAGTGGAAGATAAATAATTGATATTCAACAGGGAGAATTTGGAATGGTCTTTGTGAAAGGCAGGTTTGAGATTCAGGTTTTGGGTTAATGGGGAATGGGTGTCCCTTCAGGAGGATAGGCATAGATATTCCAGGCCACAATTGATATGATTAGGTTGAATTAAGAGAATCCTTTCCTCTTCAACTTGAATTATCCTTCCAAGTATAGTTTTTTGTGGGTGGAAAGAAGAATTCTTGAAGTGGTTTAGAAAATTTGATTTGAAGATGTTGCTATTTCAAACATGGACCAGATTTTCTACATGGAAGTGGATGAATTCCTTCAAACTGATATTGAGATAGAGACAGGGGTTTCTGGTTGACTTTTGGTAGCCTTGTGACTTGATCCATGCAGTGAGATGTTTGTACCAATTTTTTGGAGATATTAGGAGTACATAAAGCCATTTATTTAATTTTAAATACACCAATTCCCTTTTAAATCCCTCAGGAGTCTTGATAATAATGGTCTTTTCTATTTGAAATTCCCCTTTTATGTTGAACTGGGTCAATTTTATGTTTTATTTCAAGCCGTATAAGGGGGAAATCCAGATTTACCCAAGTTTTGTTTGATTTGACTCCTATTAATTGATCAAATCCTTGCAATTATAGTCTTGCCTTGAATTTTTCCGTTTTTCCATGGCAGTTTTATTTCACTTTGAACACCCAACTCTTTTTTAAGATGTTTTCAGTTGTTCCACAATATTCTTCCAAAAACTCTTGAATTTCAATTAATTCCAGTTCTTCTTTGGAGGCTTTCTTTCAATTTGGAAATTCTGGGAATTTTCAAGCGGCTTTGTAACATGGTGGTTTTTAGTTGTGATGAAAAATGTATTGTTGGAGCTTTTGGGTCTTGTGCCTGGTTCTTTGGATGGTTTCTTGAACAAAATGTTGTGGAGAATGTATCTTGAGAGGGAGATTCTTGATAATTGGATTTGGTAGAGCTGAGGTATTTTTCATTTGAATAAGATTCAGAGTGACTGTATTCAGGGTCCCTTCTTGAAAATTGTTTCTCAATTACTTAAAAATTGGATTTGTTTGAGTGTAGAAAAAATTGAGAGAAGATATCAAGACCAGGAAACTAGAGGAGAGCAAATTTCTTTAGATGGGTCTTGAGGAATTTTTTCTGCTTATTTTGATAATAGATCCTAGTGAGTTCAGGAAAAGATAAGAGTGAAAAGTAGGACTAAACCCAAATAAGATCCCCTGAAATCTCTTATTGTCAAACTTTCAACCTTTTTGGACTTGGTTTGCAAGGTAGATTAGGGAGAACCTAGAGGTTTTAAGTAGTTAGCAGGTAGGATCTTACCAAACATGAGTTCTCGATGGCATGGGTGATGAAATTCCCTGGGAATTTCATTCTGAATAAATCAGAAGATCCTTTTGAAAGTCACCATGAAGAAAAGTATGCACCTGCCAGAAGGTGTAGCACCTGTGTTTGTGATTGAAACATGTTTTGAATTTGTTGAGGTTTTGGGGTCAAACATCAAATTGGTTTCTGGATGAACTCAAAAGATTCATGCAGAATATTCATTCAATGCATAGATTGAATTGAAATTCATTAAATAAAAGGAAGGATTGAGAATTTTTCATTTAACTGCAAGACCATACTTTGATTGAACAACTTTTCAGCATTTATGATTGGAATTGTACATCAAGTGCCATGATTTCCAATGGTACAAAGTTGCAAAACAAGAACAATCAAATTTTTAGATAAGGAAAGATTTCCAATTTGCTGTTAGGATTGATGCTTCAGTTTTCTGAGATTAAATCTAATTTCTATTTTTCAATTCTGTACCTTATAGATGTGTTTTAGATGGATATCTGACCCAATACAAATTCATCTGATTTCATCCTTTACCCATATCTAGTACCATAAAAACTTATTCCATGTTTATTTTTATATTTACTCCTGTTTTTCAAGGAAATACCAGTCAGAAAAATTAATGATGAAAGTTTTTGAGAAATTAGTATTTTTGATATCAACTTACTAAAGAGTTAATTTCCACAACAAAATAAACATCCTTGGAAGCTTGTGCTTTTCTTGCTTCATAAGCCCTGCTTTCCACAAAACAAAATATGTTATTTTGATGTAACACAGATATTGATACAACTTCTTGATCAACAATTTGAGCATTGAGATATGTCAGCTTGCTACTATTGCAGAGCAAGCTGCAAAAGTAACAGAAATAACATAATAATAATAATAATAATAATATGAACCTAAGAAGGAGTAGGAAAACCATAAATCTTGTTTCAAAAGTGGATTTTCCACCCAAAATTAGGTAGGGTCACTCACTGAACCCACCCTTGAAATCCAACTCCTTATATTTTCAAATAATTAAATAAAGAAAGACCAAAAGACCACCGCACCTCTATTGAACTTTTTGGCCCATTGAATATCTCACATGTATTTTCACGTATAGGTTTCACACCTAAAATTCAGTCAGGATTGAGGTGTTGTGTATATTTTAGGAGTTACAGACAGAAATGTGTTCTGTCACAATGCCCGCACGCAGCCGCCGCAGCCAATACACCCGCGCGCGGCTGAGCTACAGCTCTGTCACCCTGATCAAGCCGTGTACGCAGCCCGGGTCCTCTGACAACTACGCAGCTGCAGGACTACAGGTTGACAAAGTGAAAGGCGGCCTGAGAAACCTAGGTACCGCGTAGACATGCAACATACTACATGGGAACATTCTACATATGTAATGAATAAACCCATGGATATTACATAGTCTAAAAATACATAAAATTATAAAAAAATACTTAAATAACTTTTATACGTATTTTTTATTAAATATAATTCAAAGTACAAAAAATGTCGAAAATAACATAATGACTAATCCTAAAAATATATTAAAAAACTTTGATATACTATTATGAGAATTTTTAGACATAAATATTTTCGTGAAATACTAAGAAAACTTATGATGTAAAAATATTACATGAATACCCATGACTTACATTTTTAAGTAATTATTTTAGTAAATCAACTGAATTTGGAAAATAAGGAGTAAAATCAATATCATAAATTTACTCCAATTAATGAATACATAATGAGAACTCACCTGACATCAGGATATCCGTAGGAATTTCTATTAAAATAATTATCATCTTACTGGGAACATTTACTAAGGATAATTAATTAAATAATAAATAAAAAGGACAGATTAGTGTTATTCACACGTCCAAACATCAATTATAAAGTAGAATAATTCCCATAACCTGTGAAATTAGATGCTACCCGTTTTACAGCACCAAGGAAAAGTGACAGGCTACCACTGGTTACCCTGCTAGCCTCCGTGTCCATTCCTTTGAGCCCCTGTATCCCTAAGAAGGACAATATTGGGACTTGAAAAGCTATAAATAAAGAAATCTTTTGAGGATATCAATACCCAGAGACCAAGTTATATTTACATCCAGAAACTGTGACAAGGTAATCAAATACTTATAAGAGATAGGTAAGTGATTTATTGCTTTATTCTAATTAATAATATCCATCCTCAACCCTCTTTTATCAATTTAAATTGCTGAACACCTTATAACCCCAGTATACAGGTTTAAACCATCAGTGCATGTCCCAAAAAGGTAACCAAAGGATTTAATAATATACCAGTGTATCTTATTATCCTTTCTCTGTTGTGGAAGCTTGGTTACAAAGCCCTGCCACTCCACCGTGTATTTAATATACATATTATTTTTGGGAAAAATATCCTTTAAACTAAATTTTCCAAAGTAACCAGGCCTACGTGTTTTCATACTGAATTCCCTGAAGAGAGGTGTTAAAGATCCCCAATATAGTTGTGGCCCCTCTATAAAATGTTTTAATAATCAATTTATCTATATTGATCTATTACAATAAACCATATCCAAACCAATTAAACTCGCAATAAGCTTTATCCAAATATTTTATGAATTTTTGCTGCATATATTGAATAATATATTTATTATTTATTCTATCACCTCTGGTAGCTAAAAGATAGCAAGGGTCTTGGAATCCAGGAGGCTGAAAATTGGGGGTCTGGCAGGGAAATATTCCATTTTATTATATTTAATACCCTGGACCAGAAATTTCAAGTAAAATTAAATCAAAGATAAATTATCTGACTTTTAACCATCATTCATCATTAAATTCTTTTGCAGTGGATTTAAAAATCAATTCAGAATCAATAATCTATTATTTAAATCTTTTAAAGATAATAAAAGAAGAATATATTAAAAAATTATAAAACTACTGGTTGGGAAGCTTTAACTCAAGCTGAGCAACTTAATATCTCTTCTACACGTAAAAACTTAGATAAACTCCTTGAACAAGAAGATCTTGAGAGGCGTATCAACTTCCAGGCCCCATTAAGACAACATAAAGCTTCAAAGAAATATTGTATAAATTACTTTTTAGAATATAAAAGTAAGTATGAAACTTGTATTAACATATTATTTTTATTAAAATAATATTAATATATTTTATTGACCAATAAAATGACCTTTTACTATCAGTGAACCCTCCTATACCAGAAACCACCACCACCAAAACTGATTTATTTGATGAAGAAGTCCCAGATATCTCTAGACGCCCTGAAAATATTTATTGGACGGGTGAATACCCCATTGGGACACACCAAGACCCCATAGGATTACCTATTAAGGACCAATTCAATCCCAATAAAGTCCTGGTACCTTTGAATAAAAACTTAAGTGAGTTTTAAATAAAACTTATTTTTACGGATTTTTTTCTGTAGAAAAATAGTTATAAACATTTTATTCAATATGAATAGAACTAACCCAAGATCCTCAGGGAGAATTCCCTCCTATGGATCTTTGCCAGGAGCCCCCAGTAACCATGAGACCACCAATAATGACAACCATTAGGGGACTGGAACCCGTGAATCAAATGTTGATGGACAAGGAGAAGCCCCAAGTACTTCTTCCCTCCCCCAACCTAGAGCCGGAGAAGGTAGTAGAATTAAGCCCCCCTCCATTACAAGAATATTCCCTGCAGCCACCCCAGCAGAATCTGGCCAGGGAATCCAGGATCAAAGACTTAGTAGGAGAGCACGTGAAATATTGGGAAGAGTCCAAAGAAGCCCAAGCCAAGGAGTACATGGTATCTATGAAAAATATAATCTCCCAGGGAAAAGCTACCTAGATAGCTCTTCAGAAAATGATTCGAAGGAAAGAGGTAGAATCATACGTAGAAAAGTGGAATCCTTGGGATCCATTAGACCAACTGAAAAGTAAAGGATTAGGAAAGAAGAGATCTTCTTCCCATCCAAAGCCAAAGGGAAAGAAGGATCGGGATCAGATAATACTCTTAGCTCAAAAGTGGAAAAAGGTGTACAACAATTAGCCTCTAATTCTGAACCAAGTAACATGTCCAAACCAACCTCTGATGTAATTACTTTCTTTTCTAATGATATGCGCCATAATTTCAAGATTTTTTGTGGAAATTTGGATGGTGTTTATACCCAAATGGATAAGTTAACCTCAGTAGTAGCCAAATTAATTAATAAACAAACAAAACCTGAAGGAATGGAAGATATTAAAGAACATACAGAAAAATTATTGGAGACAATTAATCAAGGTAAAATCAGACAGACTTTAACAATTGGGAATATGTTATCAGGTATCCAAAAAGATTTTATTATGTCTTTAAAACCTTTAAAAGAAGAATTGGAAAATAATACTAACAGCTCCATTCTGTCCCTTAGGAATAAATTAGATCTGCTTAATAATAAAGTGGACCTGCAACTTAATCTGATCAAGAATGATATTAGAGACTTAAAAGTCTGTCTGACCAACCCCTTGGGGAGTACCACAGAGGAACCAAAAACTCCCAGATAAACAACTACACATTATGCACCAACCACCAGGAATGCATAGGAGTAACACATTCACGCCTAGTCCTACTCCTGAAATGGAACAAGCCCTCAAACCTTTACCCCCAATTTATGAATGGCCTAAGTTCTCCAGTGAAGGAGAATACAATCATATAAATTTCATTAAATTTATTGACTATACTATAAACTCTTATGACTTACCAGAAGCTATAGCTTTAGTCAGGCTTCCCAGACTATTTGAAGGAGTAGCTTTAGACTGGTTTATCATTAAAAGAGAAGAATTTGGATCCTTACCACGGAATTCTTGGAAACCTTTAATTAAAGAACAATTTGGTTCTAGAATGTGGAAAAGAAAAATGAAGAAAAATTTCAAAAATTCCTCATTTGATACCTCCAAGGATAAGCCTCAAAAATGGTGCTTGGAACAGAAGAGAGGACTAGATTGCTTCTATCTAGATTCTGATATAGAAGAAGTAAATGAAAGACTCCTCAACTTGTGTCCTGGAAATCATAATTTTAGTGTAAGATGCAGGATGAGTATGGATGCTGACTTACCAATTCTAATCAATCGGTTAGAATAAGTCATAAAGATGAATGGGTTAGACAAGAAGGTTCCTTCTAGACCTAAAGAGAACTTAAACATTAACAAAACCAGAGAACAAACCCCTCTGATAAATACCTCTGATAATAAGAAACCTAAATAGAAAAGGGACAAAGAGAGAATGCCTTGAACTTGTAGGAATTGTAGCAAGACAGGGCATACAAGACAAGACTACCCATTACCACAAAGAAAGATAGCAGTCTTGGAAGGAGAGCAAGAGGTTGAAGGGAATCAGAACTATGAAGATATAGCTGATACTTAAGGATCCCTTTCTGAATGTGAATTGATCCTGACCAACTCTGTTAATGCTATAGAAGGAGATATAGGAACTTCTATAGAAATCAATAACATCCATGGGGACTCTAGTTTGCCCCAAAAATGGGATCCTACCATAATTTCTAGACATATCACAGATGTTAAACCATTAACAGTTAAAACTATGAGTGGTAAGAGTTATACTACTGGTCAAACATGCTATGCAACAGGATTGAATAGAGACAGACCTATAGGGTAATTACTGGATGGTGGAGCTTTCTGCTCATGTGTCTGTACTGAATTATTAAACAAATGGGATCACAATTGGAAAGAACACCTTCTTCCCGTCCCAAAAGCCAAGTTTAGCTCTTGCAACTCTACCATGAATGCTATTGGAGTATGGACTGCTCCTATAATATTACCTCATACTAAAGGATCTTTGAGAATACAAGTGGAATGTGTTGTATTTCTCAACAGATTATGTGATTACCTGATAATAGGTAATTATGCTTTATGTCTATATGGTATAGATGTGTTCCGGAGTCAAGGGAGATACTTTAAAGTGGGTGCTAATTGGGAAAAGAAGTTTAAGATATGCACCATCCAATCTAACTTCCCCTCTTCCACTTATCAAAAGCATTTAGAAGACTTTAATCAAGAATACTTCTCTCAAGCACCTCTAAATATGAAACTTTCTGAGGAACAGAAGAAAGATATATTGACAGTCTGTTTTGAGAACCAAAATGCTTTTTTTACTAAAGATCACTCCATTGGTGATATCAGAGGATATGACATGGTATTAACATTGATTATTAAGCCTACTTATCCTACAAAATTAAGAAGACTAGCTTATCCCTCTAGTCCTAAGTCTAGAATAGCTCTTGAGGAACATATCCAAGAACTGATAGACTTACAAGTATTAAGGAAAGTAGGGAACAATGAGTAGGTAGATGTGACCACACCTGTAACCATAGCTTGCCATAATGACATTTCAAGAATTGTAGGAGACTTCAGAATGCTCAATAATTATACTCAGGAAGATTATTATCCTATACCCCGTATTGATCATGCTCTGCATAACTTGTACAAGGCCAAATATATCACTACTATGGATATTCTTAAAGGTTTCCAACAGATACCTATAAGCCCTGAAAGCAGTAGGTTTATGAGGATAATCTGTCATTTGGAAATATATGAATATCTTAGGATTCCCTTTGGTATAAAGAATGCCCCATCACACTCCCAGAGAACAATGTATACAGTTCTAGGTACATACATCAGAAAAGGATGGAAGATGGTATATATAGAAGATGTTATCATATATTCTGATGATTGGGATACTCATATCAACCAAATAAGATTAGTAATCCAAACTATCTCCAAAGCAGGATTAAAAGTATCCATGAAGAACTTCAACTTTTGATATGGAGAATTGAAAGCTCTAAGTCATATAGTCTCTGGTCTAACTGTAGATGCTGATCAACATCAGATAGCTGCTGTCATGAAAAGTCCCATGCCTCAAAATAAAAAAGATTTAATGTCTTTCATTAGTTTTTGGAGTTACTACAGACAATAAATACCAAAGTTTGCTATGCTAACTAAAAGTCTGAATGAAATATGAAACAATAACACTATCTTTGAAATGACACATGAGAGATTGAAAAACTATGCGGAACTAAAAATGGCTATGATCTCTACTCCCTTACTCATTCAACCAGATTACTTCAAGCCCTTTAAACTGTACATTGATGCCTATATAGAAGGGCTAGGAGCTTCTCTACATCAAAAGAGAAAAGAAGAAGACAAACCAGTGGAGAAACCAGTACTCTTCATATCTAGACAGATCAAAGATACAGAAGAGAGATATGGAGCCAGTCAGATGGAATTCTTGGCTCTAGGATGGGCTTGAGAAAAGCTACACTATTACTTAGAAGGCACCACTTTCCAAGTGATCACATACTGTAATGCTGTAAGAACTCTCATGAACATGAAAACCCCCAGAAGACATATGCTCAGGTGGCAAATTGCTATACAACAGTATAGAGGTCAGATGACTATATTGCATAAAGCTGGAGCTAAACACCAGAATTCTGATAGTCTAAATAGGAATGCTTTGCCTAATGACTCTAGCAATCCAGAATATGAACCTGAGGATCATGATATCTTTCCTATCTTTAAAATCAATATTTTTTTATTAAATGCTCCAATAATGGGGATCCACTTATGTGAATTAGATACTGCTTTCTTCAATCTAGTGAGGGACAACTACTCCCCTGAAATCAAGCTTCTGATTACCATTATGGAATTTGAATGCCAAGAAGCAACTCTGATAAATAGTTTACCTGCTTCATTACTTAAACACTATAAAGAAGGGAGGTTTACCTTTTGGGACGGTCTCCTTTGCTACAGAAACCAACATTCCAGTGTATTAATACTAAGCAACAAAGAACATATACAACACATACTCCAGGAATGCCATGACAACTTTGAATCAGGGCATTTATCCACTGAAAGAGCCTTGGAAAAAGCAAAACAAACTGCTTGGTGGATAGACTGGAAAAAAATCACTATGAAGTATGTTACTAGCTGTGAGAATTGCCAAAGATCTAATAAAACTACTGGAAAAAGGTTTTGACTCCTACAGACAATCTCTGAACCCAAAACTAGATGGGAAATCATTAATATGGATTTTGTCACCAGCCTCCCCCCTGGAGGTACTCATTCATATAAATCTGTCCTAGTTATAGTTGACAGATACTCTAAGAAGTCAAAATTCTTAAATAACCACAAAGAAGATAGTTCTATGGATTTAACTCTACTATTTTGGAATAGGATCATAGATGATATTGTTATACCCAAGATTATAATCAGTGACAGAGACCCCAAATTCACCTGTGAGTTTTGGAGGAATCTAGGTGATATACTGGGTACTACTCTAGCATTTTCTACAGAATACCATCCCCAGACTGATGGATTAGCTGAAAGAATGATACAGACCTCAGAAGATATGTTAAGAAGGTTCTCTAGCTTTGGTAAAGAATACAAAAACCCAGATGGTTATTGCCATGATTGGGTAAGCCTATTCCAAGCTCTAGAGATGGCTTAAAACAGAAGTAAAAATTCTACTACCAAAGAAGCCCCTTACATACTAGAAAGAGGATGGATTCCAAAACTCCCTAGGAAGAACGTAAACTATAACTTAGCCACCATTCATCCAACATCTCTTGAATTTAAGAAAATGATAGATCTGGAAAATAATCATTCTCAAAAGTGTGTAGAAGAAGCAGTAGAACACAACAAACAAAGAGGGGAAAAATCAAATAGGGAACCTGACTTTAAAATAGGAGATCAGATCTTGATATCCACTACAAACTTCAACAATCTAGCAGGTAACAGAAAGCTGAAACCAGCCTTTGTGGGACCATTTGGTATCCAAAAGATGCATGTAAAAAATGCTTTAGAAGTAATATTGAGTGAATAATTATCAAGAAAACACCCAGTATTTCCTGTTAGTCTAGTAAAAAACTTTCAACCAAGAGAAGTCAGCAACCTCCCTCCAGCAATAATCGCAATTGAACCTGACCCTGTGAAAGAAAAAGGGAAAGTAAGCAGGATATTGAGAGACAAGAAAGACAGAGTACAAGTAAAAGATGTTAGACTATACTTAGTAAGATACAAAGGAGAATCTGCAGACCAAGATGAATGGTTACCAGAAAATAACATACCTGATGGACCAATACATCTCAAAAACTACAGGGCCAGCAAAAGGAACTGAAACACACATGAAATTAATTTTTTTCCCAACATGCTCCAGATTTTTCTTCAGATATGGCCATATCTTGGAGTGGGGGAATGTCGGCTTGCTACTATTGCAGATAAAGCTGCAAAAGTAACAGAAATAACATAAAAATAATAATAATAAAATCAAAATTAGAAGGAGTAGGAAACCATAAATATTTTTTGAAAAATGGATTTTCCACCCAAAATTAGGTAGGGTCACTCATTGACCCCACCCTTGAAATCCAACTCCCCATATTTTTAAATAATTAAGTGAAGAAAGAACAAAATACCACGGCACCACTATTGAACTTTTTGGCCAATTAAATATCTCACATGTATTTTCACTTACAGGTTTCACACATAAAATTGGGTCAGAATTGAGTTGTTGTGTAGATTTTAGGAGTTACAGACAGAAATGTGTTCTGTCACAATTGCTGCACGCAGCCACGGCAGCCAATACACCCACGCGTGGCTGAGCTACAGCTCTGTCACTCTTTCAAAGCTGTGTAAGCAGCCCCAGGCCTCTGACAATTACGCAGCTGCAGGACTACGGGTTGACAAAATGACAGGCGGCCTGCAAAACCTAGGTGCTACGTAAACATGCTACAACCTACAGGGAACATTCTAAATATGCAATAAATGTTCCTGTGGATATTAAATAGTCTAAAAATACATAAAATTATATAAAAATACTTAAATAAACTTTATAAATATTTTTTATTAAATATAATTCAAAGTACCAAAAATGTGGAAAATAAGATAATGAATAATTCTAAAAATATATTGAAATACTTTGATATACTATTATGAGAATTTCTAGACATAAATTTTTTTTGACATAATAAGGTAACTTATGAGGTAAAAATTTCACATGAATACCCATGACTTACATTTTTAAGTAATTATTTTATTAAATCAACTGAATTTTGAAAATATGGAGTAAAATCAATATCGTGACTTTTCTCCAATTATTTAATACATAATGAGAACTCACCTGAAATCAGAATATCCGTAGGAATGTCTATTAAAATAATTATTAAATTAATGCAAACATTTAATATGGATAATTCACTAAATAATAAATAAAAAGGACAGATTAGTGTTATTCAAACATCCAAACCTCAATTATAAAGTAGAATAATTCCCATACCCAGTGGAATTAGATGCTACCCATGCTAAAGCACCACAAAAACGTGAAAGGCTACCACTGGTTACCCTTCTAGCCTCAGTTTCTGTCCCTTTGAGACCCTGTACCCCTCAGAAGGACAATATTGGGACTCCAAAAGATATGAATAAAGAGCTCTTTTGAGGATATTGATACCCAGAGACTCAGTTATATTTACATCCAGACACCATGGAAAGGTAATCAAATACTTATACGAGATAAGTAAGTGATTTATGGCTTTAGTCTGATTAATGATATCCGTCCCCAACCCTTTTTATCAATTTGAACTGCTGAACAACCTTATAACCCCAGTATAGAGGTTTAACCCATCAGTGCACGTCCCAAACAGGTAGCCAAAGAATTTAATAATATACCAGTGAGTCTTATTATCCTTTCTCTGTCATAGCAGCTTAGTTAAAAAGCCCTGCCACTCCACTGTGTATTTTTGTAAGCTTGCTACTATGTACAGAGCAATCTGTCATAGCAACACAAAACTATAAAAAATAAGAATATCTAAATTAACAAAAGAGGGAGTGAGAAATCCATTAATATTCTTGAAGAAATGGAATTCTCACCGAAAATTAGGTAGGGTCACTCACTGACCCCACCCTTGAAATCCAAGTCCTTACATTGTTAAAATAATTAAAAAGAAGAGCTGTCAGCCTACTGGATGCCAAGACCCTTGCTATCCTTTAGCTACCAGAGGTGATAGAGTAAATAATAATTATATTATTTAATAAATGCAGCAAAAATCTGTAAAATATTTGGATTAAGCTTATTGCAAGGTAAAGTGGTTTAGTTATTGTTTATTGTTTTAAATCAATATGAATGAATTGATTTTTAAATATTTTTATAGAGGGACCACAATTATATTGGGGATCTTTAACACCTCTCTTCAGGGATTTGAGTATGAAAACACGTAGTCCTGGTTACTTTGGGCTCTTTAGTTTAAAGAATATTTTACCCAAAGATAATATGTATATAAAATACACAGTGGAGTGGCAGGGCCTTGTAGCCAGCTACCACAACAGAGAAAGGATAAAACTTAGTGGTATATTATTAAATCCTTTGGGTATCTTTTTGAGACGTGTACTGATGGGTTGAACCTGTATACTGGGGTTATAAGGTTGTTCAGCAGTTTTAATTGATAAAAAGAGGTTGAGGACGGATATTACTGATCAGACATTGCCATAAATCACTTACTTCTCTCTTATAAGTACTTGATTACCTTGGCACGGTGTCTGGATTTGAATATAACTGGGTCTCTGCCCATCAATATCCTCAAAAGAGCTCTTTATTTATAGCTTTTGGAGTCCCAATATTTTCCTTCTGAGGGTTGTAGGCGCTCAAAGGGATTGACACTAATGCTAGCAGGGTAACTAGGGGTAGCCTGTCATGTGTTCTTGGTTCTTTAGCACGGGTAGCATCTAATTCCACAGGGTATGGGAATTATTCCACTTTATAATAGACATTAGGAAGTGTGAATAAAAATAATCTGTCCTATTTATGTATTATTTAATTAATCATCCTTAGTAAATGTTCCCAGTAATTTAATTATTATTTAAATAGAAATTTCTACGGACATCTTGATGTCAGGTAAGTTCTCATTATGTATTATGTAACTGGAGTAAAAGTGATAATATTGATTTTACTACTTATTTTTGAGTTCGATTTGATTTACTCAGATAATTACTTAAAAATATAAGTCATGTGAATTCATGTAATGCTTTTACGTCATTAGTTTCCTTCGTATTTCACGAAGATATTGATGTCTAGCAATTCTAATAAAAGTATATTAAAGTATTTTGGTATATTTTTAGAAGTTGCAATTGTCTTATTTTTGACATTCTTGGTACTTTGAATTATATTAAATAAAAAATACGTATAAGGATTATTTATGTATTTTTATATAATATTATGAATTTTTAGAATGTATACTATCCATGGGAACATTTAATACATATGTAGAAAGTTCCCGTGTAGGTTTTAGCATGTTTACGCGGTACCTGAGCCTCTCAGGCCGCCTGTCACTCTGTCAACCCGTAGTACCGCGGCTGCGTACTTGTCAGAGGCCCGGGGCTGCGTAAACAACCTTGACGGAGTGAAAAGGCTGTATCTCAGCCGCGCGCGGACGCATTGGCTGCCGCGGCTGCGTGCAGGAATTGTGACAAAACACCTTCCCGCCTGTCACTCCTAAAATCTACACAACACCTCATTTCTGACTGAATTTTGGGTGTGAAACCTATACGTGACAATGTGTGTGAAATATTTAATTGGCCAAAAAGCTCAATAATGGAGCTATAGTATTTTGGTTTTTCTTTCCTTAATTATTTCAAAATATAAGGAGTTGGATTTCAAGGGTGGGGTCAGTGAGTGACCCTACCTAATTTAGGGTGGAGAATCCATTTTGTTAATAATATTCGTTGTTTTCCTACTCCTTCTTAGGTTACTTGTATTATTATTATTTTTATTTTATTTTTGTTATTTTTGCAGCTTGCTCTGCAATAGTAGCAAGCTGACAAAAGCACTAAAAATACAACACCAGTATGGCACCTTTTTGAAATTTTAACCTTTCTCACGTGTTATCACGTATAGGGCTTACACCTAAAATTCACTCAGAACTGAGGGGTTGTGTTTATTTTAGGAATTAAACGCGGAAATGTGTTATGTCACGATTCCCGCGTGCAGCCCCACATCATTATATACTCCTATGTACTCATAGTAGCAGTTTTCCGCCTAATAGAGACCCTCGAGCAGCTAATTCTTCCACGCACTCAGCGGATCCCACCCTGCGCGCATCTGAACTGACTGATCCCCGCGTCTGGATCCATTGTGACTAATCTGACAACCAGGTACCACTCAAAAGAGCTACAACCTAATAAGGGTTGCCTGGAATATGTAAAAAGTTGACATATGCATTAGTAATAATATAAAAAGATCAAAAATTAATCAAAATCAATAAAAATTAAGTTTAGAACGTTTTTTATTAATAAATTAAAGATCAAGGATTACCACGTAAATCATTTACTCTGATCTTTGAAGACTACAAAACACTACAAGGAGTGTTCATAAAAATTATAAAAAATTATCTACGTGGTCAGAAGATGATTGGAAATTAATAAACTTCCACATATGTTCACTTTACAGCAATAATAATAGTAAAAATGATGGATGAGTGCAGAATGATCAAATTTACGCCATAATAGATTAACAGATCCTGTGGCTAAAATAGTACAGAAAGCCAGCAGATCTAAGGTCAGCTGATTAAAAGCACCAAATGGAAGTGCTATTCTTGATCTGACTGGCTTGCCAGCCTCAGCCCATGAGCAGAACTCTCTCTACGCGCCCTGAGAAGCTCAAAATCACCCCAAAAAGGTATTTATACAGACCTCTTTGGATCCATTATTCCGTCATCAGTTTACCAGGTATTATTATTATCAATCAGAAAATGTCTCATTGTTAGTCAAGTGCTTATGAAGAATCTAAGCAAGGGATTTATGAACTAGTCTGTAGTATTACTATTTATTTATTAAAACAAATCAACCCTTGAAGTTTAGTCAGGCAATCCACCCCATCTGCTCTGAAAACCTTCCTATTATTGCAGGATTTTTGTGGTAAAGTTCTCAGAGTGAGTGTTTCCCTTCCTGTCTTGGCCATTGTGCTGTTGTGCCCAGCCATTAGTGGAATAAGCCCTTTCTAAGGAACCCATCTTCATTCCAAGGTTCTTAAACTGCCTAAGGAGGCCCCTTGAAGAGAGGTTGTTTTGTCTGTAAAGAACCCCAGTAGTATAATACTGTGGCCTCTCTTTTATATACATATTTAAAAACTTTTATTACCAAACCAATTAAACCTTGCAACTGCTCTTATTATATTATTTATTTGAGCCTCTAAGTGTTTATTTTTGGAATAGTTATTATTATTATTATTCCAGTATTTTTATCACTCTCTGTAGCTAAAGGACTGCAAGGTTCCTGGTATCAGAGAGCTGACAATTTTATATACATATTCTATTTTGGAAAAATATCCTTTAAACTAAAGGTTCCAAAGTAACCAGGCCTACGTGTTTTCATACTGAATTCCCTGAGCAGATTTTTTCAAGATCCCCAATATAATGGTGGCCCCTCTATAAAAATATTTAATAATGAATTTATCTATATTGATTTATAACAATAAACCATATCCAAACCAATTAACCTTGCAATAAGCTTTATCCAAATATTTTATGGATTTTTTCTGCGTTTATTGAATAGCATATTTATTATTTATTCTATCACCTCTTGTAGCTAAAAGATAGCAAGGGTCTTGGCATCCAGGAGGCTGACAAGATAATTGAGGCAAAGGTAGAAATTTCTTGAAGTATCAATTTTTTCCCAAGGGGAAAAGGTTTTAACAATGAGGAAATATTGCACACAGTTTTTTAATGAAAGATGGAAAATAAATTTCCCATCTCACAAGGGCGTTGATACTATGTGGATGAAAAGGAAATCTGAGAATTACTTTTATTTTGGAAATGGGGTGTTATTTGATTACCATGGAAGAGCATTTATTTGCAAGCCAACCACTCCAGCTGGCCCCTTGGCAAGAAATTGTATGTTGAGTTATTTTCAATGAATCTTTTTTTAATTTTTCTTCTTCCAAAACATTCATCCCTTTTTTAGCCCTTGAAACATCACTTGCCTTGGAAGAGCAGAACAGAATCTGCACATCTGGGAGTTGGTCAAAATTTATCCCCAAAACATTATATTTGGAGCCAATGTGTTTGACCAAGACTTGAAGCTTCGACCTTTCAAGGGATAAATTCAACAGGAACTTATCAAGGAAACATTAAAATTAAAAAAGAAAATCAGTTCAAAGTGTGCCATCAAGAATCTACTTCTGAGAAATCTGTGTTACCTCCGTGTGTTTTTATTTATATTAACCAAGGTCATGATGTGATTTAGCCTTTCTCCTAACCAAGATGAAAATATTAAGGTAGGACCATAGAGCTTGATTATCTTATTCATATGCTGAGCAAAATGGATTTTTGGCTTATGTTTGATTTCAGATCCCAAATGAAGCAATAATTCCTCCCGGTAAACCAAAATTAATTCATCCAATCTGCAAAACTGGTAATCTGTACGTTGATGAGACATTATAAATTTGATGATACCAATAGGTTTGAAAGTAGCTGAGGTAAGCTTTTTCTCCCCCAAGCTGTTGGCTGAGTTCCAATTCCATCTTGGAATTAAAAAAAGAACTACATGAATGGTGTACAAAACCAACCATTCAGCAGCCTTAGGAGTAACAGCAGCAGGCAAACCTATGTTTCTGGGAAACCTAGTAATCTAAGATGGAAATTTGATTGAATTGGTACCCTCTTGAAGACATCTGAGCTCTTGAGTATTAAGGCACAATCAATTTGATGCAATAATTGTCTCTTCTATCAATGAAACTGCTTGATGTGGATTGCTTTGATCTTCCAAAGAGCGGTAGGAGCTTTGATTGCTTTTCCCAGATTCATTTTGGCTTCCTAATTTGCTTCTAATAGATCTACTTGGATTTATTCCTGGTGAGGTGTCTTTTTTCTTTCCTGTGTCCTTTGATTGAGGCCCAGATTTTCATGAGATGCTTGTTGATTCATTCTCAAGAAGCCTTGGAGAATTTCTTTAAGTTGGTTGAAAGAGTTCAGATGCAGAATGTTCCCAAATTCTTGAGGAGCTGGGAGGTTCAAGCCCTGGGATTTTCTGGAATAAAAAAATTGGTACAGAAGAACTTTCCTGCATATTTGATGAGCTTTCTTGCTGCTGATTTGCCTAATTTTTAACTTTTTCCATTGGATTGGGATCAATATCTTCCAGGTTTTTTGAGGACCTCTCTAGAAATTTTTGAACCCTCCTCCTGGTGACTCTTTGGGTATTTTCTGGTTAAAAACAGTTATTTTTTTTGGATCCAGATTTGAGGCCGCTGACTTTACTAATTGTTACACTTCTTGGGTAAGTTTTTCTTCCTTCTTTCAAATTTTTTAAGACTTTGGCCAGCTGTGATTATTCCAAGGTATGTGATGCTATAATCCCATAGCATCCCAAAGACAAAGGTATGCATTGGATCAATTCTTGTCATGTTTGTTGTTTACCAGGATGGTAGATTTTTGAAAATTGTGAAGCAGGAACCAAGTAGATTGATAATTTTGGTTTTCTCATTGAATGATTGAGCATTATTCCAATTCTCTTCCAATTTGATGTGATCTTGGTTATTTTTTACTGGCCAAGTCTCCTTTTTGGTGTTCCATATATCATTAAGCTTGAGTTTACAGTGGACACAGAATATCTTTTCTGAGTTGGATGAAAATACAACCATTTTACATAAGGCAGGTGTATCACCAATCAGTGGTAATATGAAAGTACATGTTACTCTCCTGTATGGATATTTGTTGGTTATTGTGAAGAATAATCCTTTCCAAAGATCCACTAGCTCAGAGAAAAGGGGCTTCAGTATATTATTAAGTTGGAATGAGGTGCATTCCTTGGGTCTTGGTGTCAAGCCATACAAAAAAATATTGGGTGGCTTGTAATGCACACTATAGGTGGAAGATTGAAACAAATAAATAATATTATTCCAAGAGAGATGATTTTTCCACTGATCTTGATTCCGTGGGGATTCATCCAATCAATTTGAATTACAAAGACAAGTTTCCCTTGTTCTGCTGTGTAAATCTGATTGGTTTGATCCTTGAATTTTTTCCACATATTTCCATCCAAAATATTACAAAGTTTAGTAGGATTATTGGCTTGATGCTCTTGAGGTGCACTGAGTAATTCTTCAAACCAAGGGAGCAATAATTTCCTGGAAATCCACTTCTTGAGCACTTGGTACCAAAACTGCTTCAGAGGATAAAATTTAGATTTGTTCTTGTGTTGTTTCAAAATTTTGGATCCATATGTAACAGGCTCCCCAGCTATTGGATTATCAATATTATGGAATGTTGGATAATGCCTGTGTTTTTGAATTCCTTCACCTGTTTGGGTTTTTGAAGAAGAAGGTACTTCATTCAAAGTTTAAAGTTGGTAACAATTTTCACAACAGAAATTTTCCACTAGATCATTTGTAATTGAAAATCTTTTTTTCAATGTTGCAAGGCTTTTGGGTATTTCTGCTGAGTAGTTGTGCTGGCCATTGAGAATTGAGTTCTTGCAGATTTTGTCATGCTCCATCATAATGTATTTCTGACATTCATGGTCACCAATGTTTTCACCAAGACTTTAGTGAAGGATTTGATGTGATGAGATCAGGGCGCTTGGAGTGTGATATAGATGAAGAGGTTTTATACTAGATTTATTGTAAATTTACATATTTCCTGGTGGGGATTATTGTTGTATTTCACCATAGGAATTATCTATTTCAATTTTTGGCTGTGCATTGGAATCTTCAATTGATGGCTTGCATGTGAAAAATGATAGGATAAATAAGAAAATGGACTGCAATTAAACTATAAATCAAGGAATGTACTTTTGCGCAAGATTTTAATTTACAGCCCTGATATTTTCTTGTAGTGGTTTACTGGTGGATTTTCTTCTGGTAGTGGATTGGAAAAAGTTTGGTGTCTTTGGGGTTTATGTTTTCAAAAATAAAAATTCATTAGTGACATTTTTAATATTGATAAAATGCATGAAACAGTCAGTCACATACATTTTTAGAATCATTTGATTTCATTATATTAGTTTGATATTCTTTTTTGGAACTTTCAACACCATTTTATAGATTCCTTCAATGTTCAAAAGTCCTTTGAGACAATTTGGGAAATTGGCATATCCAAAATTCCAACTCTGGCAGTGTTCTGCATAGTTTCAATTGATTTGGTTTTTTTCCGTAATTCAGATTTTTGCAGGTTTTCTGATATTTATGATTTCAAAGGGAAATAGAAATGAATATTAATTAAATTTTTAATTCAATCTTATACCTCCTGGTGAGCTTAAGTATTCAAAAAAAAACATATTGCTTCTATTTTAAATATTCATATTCTCTTCAATTGGCAAGGCATTGAAAAGTAGATTTTTCAGCTTACTGATACCAGGAACGTTTCTGTCCTTTAGCTACAGCAAGTGATATTGGTGTTGGAATAATAATTCCAAGAAAATTATGTGAAATTCTCAAATGATTGATTTAAAAGCAAGAGCAAATTTTGAGTGGTTTGGTTTGGATTAAATTTATTTAAATATATTTTTCAAGAGGGGCCACAGTTTATGAAAACAGGGGAACTTTGTTGGATAAAAACCTCTCTTAAAGGGGCTCTTTTGAATGGTGTAAAGACCTTGGGACAATGAGGTCCCAAGTGATTACTCAAAAGGGGTTACTAAAGGGGATTGGGTGTACTGGCTGACCCACAGCACTTATGCCTGGAGTCAAGGAGGAGATAACTTACTATTTTAAGCAGACACTCCAAGAAACTTGCAGAAATTAACAGTTGAAAGGGTCTCCGGAAAATTGTTGGGGATTATTGCTGATTTTCTTCAATGGAATTAACAGTTGGTTAAAATTAATAATTATACTATCAGACTGAGGCCATAAATAATTTTTTTATCTTGAATAAACACTTGATCATGGATGGAAAGGGGTCTGTATTGATTACTTAAAAATTAATGGGGTTTAAACCATCTAAAAGGGTTGGTTTATATATTTTCCTGGGTTAATAAGATCTTCTCAGGGCATGTAGAGAGGGTTGTGCTTGTGTGCTGAGGCTGGCAGGCTAACCAGGGCTAGTTTGTCACGTAGTCTTGGTTCTGTTAACTGGCTAGCCTTGCATGTGTCATATTTCTATGTGAAATAATTTTTCAGAAGGTATTTAAATCTAAATTTGTTATTTTTATGGTTCAGACACATTTACTTATTTTGTACTACTTTCTTTTGAGTGGCATGGGTAGAAGGGGGTATTTGTCAATTCTAAGCCATCTTTTTCACATGTTGGTAATTTTTAATAATTTTTTGGTAGACTTCTTGGTGTTTTTTGTGGTTCATAAAGATTTGGAAATCTTATTTATGTGATAAACTTTATCATTTTTTCCCACAACTTATTTGCTGTATTGTTTTGAATTTCATATTTTTATTCAATTTTCTTAGGTTTCAAACATCTCCCTATCTGTCAGTAAACTTGTTACATATGCATGATGTATGCATGCAGGTTGTAGTAGTTCCTGCGGTGCCTGGCTGTTGGAATTAGCACGACTGATGTTGATGCGCGCAGGCTTGACAGCTGTGTGCGGGAATCCTTCATCAGTCATATTGCATGCGGGTTTCTTGACATGCGCCTAAATACTAAGTGTCAGGCGTGTGAACCCTTGCTCTATGAATGCAGGGCTGGGCCCGGGAATTGTGACATAATACAAATCCACCCGTAACTCCTAAAATATACACAACACCTCAATTCTGACTGAATTTCAGGTGTGAAACCTATACATGGCATTGTGTGTGAAATTTTAAAAAGGCCAAAAGGTGCCTGCATAGTGGTGTTGTGGTTTATTGGTCTTTTTCTTCTGAAATTATTTAAAAATATAAGGGGTTGGAATTCAAGGGTGGGGTCAGTAAGTAACCCTACCTGTTTTTGGGTGGGGAATCCATTTCTGTAATAATTTATTTAAATTTCCTACTACTTCTAATTTTATTTATTTATTTTCTGTTTTTGATCTGCTTTTACAGGTTTATCTTTTCAACTAGCAAGCTGGCAAGATTTTGTATTTTGAAAAAGGTTTCAGACCAATAGATCTGATCAACTTCTCATGGTAATCTCACTTAAAGTACTTTTCCAATTCCAAGTTTTTTTGATTCAAATGCAACATCAATTGCCTTTTTGGAGCATCATATATTTCATCTTAAAACTAATTATCTTATTAAAAAACCATGAGTTGAAATCAAATTTTGGTGTCAAAAAATGTTAGTGATGCTCCATTTGACAAGGAAAATCCCAATTCCTAGAGTTAGTGGGCTTTTCTCAAATTACCCAATTCACATCTAGGAATGTGTATTTTTTATTTATTTATTTCATAAAAAGTTATTTGAAAATGTTTAAAAATTGGGTTATCTCAACATGACTGCTGAAAAGTGAAAAAAATGTGTTTAGGGTGTTATGATTGAAAAAAGATTTCATGTAGCTTTCAAAAAGGTGAAGCATCAAATACAATTTACTCAGAATTTCTCAGTGAGATCTTCTATTCTGTGCTCATGTGGATGTTGGTTTTTTCCACTCTTACTTTAATTTCTCTTTGGATGTAACAAATTGTTAGAAATTTGTTTATTTGAAAATTTCAAGAGTTTAAGAGTGTAAACTACATTGTTCACTTCTTCAATTTAGGTTGACAAAACAAGAATGGGCTGGCCATCAAGATTTTTAATGAGGTTTAATTGGGCCAATCAGATGAAAATGAACTTGTACTAAAGGTTTGATTGATGGTTTTGATACTGCTGAGAAAGTGGATCTGGTGATTTTAATTCTCAAACAGCTGTTGCATTGGAAGTTTTTTAGATCCTCTCTAGTGAAGGAGTCTTTCAGAATAGGTTTGGGTGTTGAGATAGAGGAATGACCCTACAATTTATGAATGCCCAGGAAGGATTGTGTTTCATTTATTGGAGTATTGGGAGGTTGATTTTAATGTTTGATCATATGGTTTTGGCCTTTTTTCTGTAGTTTCCTGATTTCACATAGGTTGTCTCAGATAAGGCCTTTCAGTACAGTTTGGATTTATCTTTTAATGATGAAGTTGACTTGTTTTTTCCTTTATTTGAAATTAAAAGGCTAGGGCTGATCCAATCACCAAGTATGTCTGGTATATACGCACAATTATTGAGATTAATGACTGAGTTTTTCTATTAAATTCTTTCATTTCCTGCGCCACAGATTTTGAGGTTGGAATTTAGTTCTCTGGTTTTCAATTACTGAGGATTTTATTGAATATTGATTATGAAGAATTATTTTACATTTTTAAATATCTGGAGGTTAGCACCAGAGTCCAGTAGTAAATTTGGGTTTACTGGGGCACTTATTGAAGATTGATTGTTGAGAATTATTTTAAATTGTTAAATATGTGGACGTTAGCACCAGAGTCCAGTAGTAGATTTGGGTTATTTTCTGCATTGATCCAGAGTGTTATTAGTTGCCACAACTGCCCCTGGCATGCAAGGGGCTGGAGGCACCGGCACTGCAGCTCAAAGAACTCAGGATACAGATCAAGGGATAGATTTCAGATGAAGATGGTACATAGTTTAAGGAAAATGATAAATAGAAGAATCCAGGAGTAAGGCTCCAAAGGATTTTGGTCAGGGAATCCTGTAAGAGTAACACCAGAAGGGCAGGTGAGATGAGTAAGGTAGGCTGGTTGACTTTCTTGTGCTGAGATGAAACCTATTGGATGGGGGACTAACCAATAAGAAGTAGTATACTAATTAATTGGGGGAATTAGTCCAGGAAGGGGAGAGAGGCCAGTATATGTGAGAACAGAGAAGGCTTTGAGGAGGGATGACTGGTGCTGGGCTGGGATGCCCAATGGAATGACATGTTTGCCAATTGGGCTGGAGGTTGTAGCTTGAAACATTGAGTAATGGTCCTGCCCAGAAAGATATGGCCTGTGCTGAACTGGAGTATGGGTTTTCCAGCCAGGGGTATGTAATATGGATTTAATGTATGTAATTCCCATGCCAGATAGAGTTGAAGGAGAGATGAGGATGAACCAAGCCATAGAGAGGTGGGGGGTATGCCTGGGAGATTACCTGAGGGCTGCAGGGCATGCAGGAGGATACTTCAGGATGTACAGAATCTGGGTCCAGGGGTGGAAAGTAGATTGTAACGGACTGTGAATGGCTGCGGGCTGAGTATGGCTGAGGAGACTGAGTAAAATTGTGGTTATGACAGCACCCCCCCAGGAGCGTAAGGGGTAGCTCCTGATACCCATAAGAAGAGGTGAGAGTAGATTAAGATCTTCACCATGGCTGAATTGTCCTTCCCTTCACCATATCCACTACCATCCCCACCTGCAAGCTGTCTGTCACTTTCATCCTACAATAGATTGTCCACCCCCCCATTCATGAAGGAGATTATCAATGGCTTCCACCCTGTTAACCAATACTTCCCCCTTGCTCCAGATGTGTAGAAACCGACAAGATCTGAATCACAAGCATCACCGCAAAATCAGGGAAGTGTGAGTACTGTTGAAGATACATGAGGCTGTTTTCTGGATCCCATGACACAGGAACAAAGGTGCTTGGACCCATTGTTTTGGTGAGGGATGAAAGTTGTCCCCAATTTGAGGTGAAAGAGGCACCTGAAGACTTGATTATGTCCCTAGTAGTGGACAGTAGGGTAGGTCCATCAGATGGTGAGTGGTCCTTGATCTTCCAATTTCTGGAGGGTTTTTCTGAAAGGTGTGACTTATTCTTTATATCTGTTCCCAGTGGAGGTGTTCAAGGAGAAGATGAGAAGGTTGGAGAAGCGCCTGTTGGAGTTGAGGAGGAAGGGAAAGTTGGACTTGAAAGGCAGGTTGAAGAAGGGCGCAAAAAGTTCAAAGTCAACAGAAATTTGTTGGGGGACCCCCTTTTTGTCTTCAATCAGTTTGCTTGCGGAGTCCAAGGGAGTAGGGGGCAAATCAAACCTTTTTAAAAGCCAAATAAAAGCTTTCAAAGCTAATTCAACCACCATCAAAGTGGTCAAACAAATTCAAAGTGCTGTTGAACCGGTCAAACTTGAACAAAGTTGAATTGAATTGGTTGAAGTTCAACGGTCAAAGTTCAAACCCATCAAAGTTCAACATAACTTGGTTGAAGTAGTCAAACCTTGTCAAAAGACTGTTGAGGTGGTTGTGGTCCAGTCAAAGCATGGTTGAAGTAGCGGTGAAAAACTCAAAGAGGTGTCAAAGTTTTGAAGGGACATCAAATTTTGAACTTTGAAAAGCGTTCAAATTGCCAAGAAATTGCCTTTCCAAGCCAGACTTGTTGAAGTCAAAGGTGAAGTTGCAGTGGAAAGAGGGGAAGGGGACAGTGGAGAGGAATATGAGGATGCTCCTGGAGAGCCTAATGATGGGGAAGAAATTGAAGAAGAACAAGAAGATATGGAAGAAAAAGAGAAAGAAGTATAAAGTGAGAAAGGAAAGGGAAAGGATGTGATAGAATTGGAAGATGAATCCCCTTGACCTCAGTACGTTTCAGAGTTCTTTGGAATATTGCTGGCTGAGGAAGGGGTCCTAGCTGGATATAGGAAGGTGACCCAGGGAGACATTGGGTTCTATGCTTGCTCTGGAGGGAAGGTGATCAACCCAATGGATGCTATGAATGATGATCCAATTGGGGACTTGAAGGAGATTGAGAGGTGTTTTTGGAGGTTTTTGAAGGATTCCAGAAGCAATGCGATCTTTGGGTGGAGTTTAAATAGCGGAGAAGAAGTGGAGAAGAAGTGGAGAAGAAGAAGAAAAAGAAGGAAGCAAAGAAGGAAGTATTGGCAGAGCTAAAAGACTTTTTATCTTTCTATCAATTTACTTATGACTTGGGATCTACTGCTAAGGATAGACAGGAATATGAAAGTAGAAAGATAAAGTTGGCTAGTGTTTGGGTAGCTTAGATTACTGATTTAATTGATAAGATTGAGAAGGAGTGGTAGATCAGAAATGTGTTTTTGCTTTCTTTTACTTTTATTTGGATTGATGGAATAGAGATAGGATTGATTTGATTTATTTTTGAAAGAGATGTAGTTAATTTGAGAATTCTGGAAAGAGGATTTTATGGAAGAGAGGATGATAATTATGAGGGTTTGGGTATCAAACAATAAAGGGAGTGGAAGTTGTGGAATAAGGCTGAACAGTTGGTGAGTTTGGATGCTTGTTCCCATGAGTTTCTCTCAGAGTCTTCTAAAAAGCCTTTCAATTTGACTAAGTAGAGGATTTTGACAGGTCTGACCTTGGATTCCAGGATTTGAGACACTTCCCATTCTTCGTGGCCATCAATTTCCACTTTTTCTGGAGGTGGTTGGTGGCTAGGGGAATTTGGTTTCAAGGAGTGAGAGATAGAAGACAGGTTGAATGGAAGACCATTGATCAGGGAGTTGGAGTTTGAAAGCGTGGGAACCTATACTTTCAATAATAAGAAAAGGACCCAACCAAAACTCAGAGAGCTTCTTGGAAGGTCTGTTAGTGTTGATATTCTTTGCAGGTAACCACACTTTGTTCCCAGGAGTAATACCCTTTGCAATATCTTTTCTATTAAATTCAGCATAGTATTTATACTTATACATAGACTCTTTAAATCCTTTCTTTATTTGAATCTGGTTCTTCTGAATCTGATCCAAGTAGTCAATAGCAGGTTGGTTTTCCAACACATGCAGGAAGTCAAAACTGAGGTGCCTTCCATAAAGGGTGAAGAAAGATGATTTTTGGGTAGAAGAATGGACACTTTTGTTGCAAGAGAATTCTGCCAAGGGGAGCCAAGTATCCCAGTATTCCTGGTGATAGCTGATGTAAATTTGAAGTTATTTTTCTAGTAATTGATTGAATTTTTCAATTTGACCATCTGTTTCAGGGTGGTAAGCTGTGGAGAGATTCCTTTGGATCTTTAATTTTTTGCAAAGTTTTTTCCAGAAAAAATAAATAAATAAGGAGCCTTGGTCAATTATGATCTCAGCAGGCAGACTATGTTTGGAAAAGACATGGCTGATTCAAAGTATGGCTGATGAAAATTTTAGAAAGTTCTACTTCAGTCAGTGTACCAGTTTTTTTAAAAAAGAGGGCCATCTTGGAGAAATGGTGAACAACAACAAGGATAGATAAAATCCATTGGAGAGGGGAAGTTGAGAAATGAAGTAAATAGAGAGTGAAGTCCAGGGGCCATCAGGGATTGGAAAAGGCTTGAGAGGTTCTAGTTTATTCTTTTTCCTTGCTTTATTCCTGTTGCAAAGGTAGCAGGCTGAAACATAGTTCTGAATATCCTTTGACATTCTTTTTCAGGAGAAAGATCTCTTGATGAGTTTGAGAGTCTTCTGTTGGCCAGGGTTACCTGAAAGAGGAGAATCGTGTCTTTGATAGAGTATTTTTTTGTTTAATGTAGTTAACTTTTTCAGCCTACTAGATTCCAAGGAGCTCACTCCTTCTAGCTACTAGAGGTGATAGAAAGTTTGGATCAAAAATAAGATAAAATGCCAGGTATATGATTTGACTAAAAGGGTTATATTTATTTATATATTTATAAAATTAATTTAAATGGAGGGGCCAAGACCTTAATGGGGTTTTTGAGCCCTCCGGAACACAGGTATATGTGTTTTAAGGACAATATAGAAGCAATTGTGGTGCCGGTGGGGTTGACAAGGATTCCTTTCACAAAGGGTGTGTGTAATTTCCTTGGGGCATAGGTTATGCAAAACCTAGAAAAAGGGGTATAAGTCAGCAGGATCACTTAATAGTTCTAGATCCGGACTTATTCTTGATGAATGGGCCAATATTCAAGGATTCAGGGTGCTGGAAGTTGGTACTGGGGCAGGCTGAATGGTTGGTTGTTCAATTTGGCCAAAAAAACAGGGATTCAAGAATTATGGTCTACAATTTTATCAGAAAGTGGTCCAGGATCAAACACTTATTTATTATAAGGGTTTGATGGCTTGAGGAAGAAAATATCTCAAGCAATAATGACTATATGACTGGATGAATCTGGTAGAAATAGCTGGGGGAAGGTCCTTTATTTATATTGTTTGGGTCCCCTCATGGTACAGTCCTTTTACCAGCCAAAGGAGGGTGGCCCAGGCTAGTGCTGAGGCCAAGGAGCCATCAGTGTGTTCGTTTGGACCTGCTCTAGTCACTACAGAGGTACAAGAAGCCCTATGTCATCATGCCTGGGGCTTGATACACATTGCAAGCCTCAAGTGATATCATTGTACCAGCCATGTATCCTGATTTGAGGCTAATAATTTAAGTACAGGCCCTTGTTTACTGAGGCTAGGGACTTGGAAGTATGTCCTAGACCTCTGAAACCTGTTCGCAACTTCGACTTTGAGGCCTTATTGGTCATTATTGGTTGTGTATGGGCTAATTTGTACTGTAACAGCCACAAATACATACAGGGGCCTTTCTTCCTTAATTGGGTGATACAGGGTGTATCTGAGGTTTGGGGGCTTTGGGAGTGTTCTAGCCCGAAGCAGGAAATCTGCTGTAGCTATATTGGTTGTCCTGGGGTGCTACAGTATCCTCTTAGTACTGTAATAGGGCTGTAACATCCCTTTTTGGGAAAATTACAGGAGCCCTGTATCTGCTAATGGTTACATATCACATTAGGGTGCAGGGCCCTAAATTATGAATTTGTGGTGGTTAAGCTTACATGATTATGGGTTTCTGACCAAACTTTTGGTCAGAAACCAGTACTTGCGCATGTTACAAGCAAGGGTACATGAGTGAGCATAGTTCTACATGAAGGAGTCGGAAATGGGTGGTGGTGCCAGTGGGTGACCCTACCTAAATTGGCACCACAAATCCATTTTTTTAATAATATTCTTGGATTTCTTACAAATTAAGGATTTATTCCTTATTTTCATTGTATTTTACTATTTCTGTATTTATTTATTAATTCATTTATATTTTATTTGTTTTAGGCTTTAGTCAGTTGGTTCTGAATAGTAGCCAGCTGACAACATTGGTCAGGTATGACCACTTCACCATGGTACAGGAGCAAGCCACCAAAGGGGTCTATGGAACAATAAGTTACTTCTTCATTATTATTCAGTCTTTTAATGTTGCCTTGAAATAAATTTTCAGCTTGTTGACCAAAATTAAATTCACTCAGTTGATTTTCAAGTTTATTAGAAGAAAGAAAAAAGAGTTTAGAAGCTTCAACTTCATTTTGTTTCAGAAGCTGTTGAAAGTTTCCAGGGTTCTTCTCAGAATATGGCTTCCTTCTGCTGGGTACACATCATCCCAAAGTGAAAGGATATCTGGGATAGTTGAAAAATTTCCACGCCTGTAAGTGATCACAAAATTGAATTGAGAGAGGAATTCTGCCCAACAAGCTTGTCTTCTAGTGAGGAACTTGGAAGAAATAAAATACTTCTAAGAGGAATTATCTGTTAGAAATTCAAAGGGTTCAGTAACACTCAAGAGGTATGAGCACCATTGCTGGAGACAAAAGACAATAGCAAGGAGCTCTTTTTCATGGATCTCATAGTTGGGTTTGGCACTGGACATTTTTCTGCTGTCAAAGGCAATAGGGTGTTTAGTGTTATCAGCAGTAATCTGGTGCAGGAAAGCACCCAGAGCATAGTCACTGGCGTCAGTTTCAACATATGTTCTCAGGAGGTGATCAAAATGGCGAAGGACTGGAGCTTGGGTGAAATCTTGCTTGATGTTTTCAAATTGTTGCAAATCTTCAGGAGTTAGGGTGAAAGGGGAGCTTTTTGAAGCAATAGAGGTGAGGTGGTAGACCTGTTTGGAGTTGTTATTTATAAACCTGCAATAGAAGTATGCAAACCCAAGAAAAGACTGCAAGGATTTTTTTTTGCAGGGGTAGGCCAGGAAAGGATGGTCTTGAATTTTTTGTTTTCCATGAAGATACAATCTCCTTAGATCAAATAGCCAAGGTAGTCCACAGAAGATGCATGGAAGTTGCATTTGGAGGCCTTTGAATATAACTTATGCTTTCTGCGCCTATTCAGTACCTCACACACATGAGGGCTGTGTTCCTGTAAGGTTTTGGAAAAAATTAGGATATTTTTGAGGTAGGCCACCAAATAAACTGTGAGGGGATAAGCAAGGATTTTGTTGATAATGTTTTTGAAAGAAGCTGGGGAAATGGTCAGTCAAAAGGGCAAGGCCAGGTATTCATAGCTTACAAACTGAGATCTAATTGCTTTCCAGTGTTCATTTCCTTCCTTGATGAGAAGTAGGTTGTAGGCGCCTCTGAGGTTGATTTTTGTGAAAATAGAAGAACATGAAAAGACAGTCAGTAAGAAAGTGATTGGAGGAAGTGGATATTGTTTTTTCCTGGTGAAATTCTTAAGCTTGTGGCATTCAAAACACAACTACAAAATCCCATCCTTCTTTTTGAAAAAAAGGACAGGTGCACCAGTGCTTGAAGTGATTTAACAGATAAAACCTTACTCTACATTCTCTGCTATGTAGGCTTGTAGGGTTTAATTTTCACTTTGAGATAGCAAATAAATGGGCCCAACTGGAGGGAGTGGTCCTTCCAATTTGATATGGTGATTGTAAGCGCGGTGTGGTGAACCATTTTGGACACCTTGGGAAAAGAATTCAAAAATTGTAAAAAAAAAAAAAAAAAACTGTCCTAGTCGCATTGCTCCTCCTCATCCTCATCCTTGCGCGTTGCTCATCCTCATCCTTGCGCATTGCTCATCCTCATCCTTGCATGTCACTCATCCTCATCCTCATCCTCGCGCGTTGCTCATCCTCATCCTCATCCTTGCGCGCTGCTCATCCTCATCCTTGCGTGTCACTCATCCTCATCCTCGCGCGTTGCTCATCCTCATCCTTGCGCGTTGCTCATCCTCATCCTCATTCTCGCGCGCTGCTCATCCTCATCCTTGCGCGTTGCTCGTCCTCATCCTCGCGCGTTGCACATCCTCATCCTCATCGCTTGCTCCTCCTCATCCTCATCCTTGCGCGTTGCTCATCCTCATCCTCATCGCTTGGCCATGCGTGGATCATTGCCTTCCCTCTCATCATCAATTCATCTATCCTGGCGTCCTCATCATCACCACCATCACCACTTGTGAGCAAGGATCATTGATCACATCAACCCCATTGCTCATTATCAAAACCATCCAATTTCTTTCTTTCTCACCCCCCTCCAGATTTGGATGGGAGGGGGTGTTGTGTTGTTACTAGGTGTGCGAAGGTCTGCACGGGCATTTGCAAGCGACAGGCAGGGGTGAGAATCTCTCACCCCAGTCTGGAAGATTGGCAGAAGGGAACCGGGCCTCCCCAAGCTTGAGCCTCATTATTGTGAAAAAAAATTCTGCTTTCATTTCTGTTATCCAATTGTAAATAGTTACAGGGATCTCTAGCCTATAAAAGGAGGGGCTCTCCCCTGCTTTTTTCCATCATGAATTCTTCCCACTAATAAGAATTATGAGCTTCTGATCCAACATCTCCTTCCTTTGTGAAATTGATCACTTATCCGGATATATCTTTTGATTATCCCTTGATCCTTATCCCTTACCCTTGAATTTTTTAAAGTCCAGAACTCTGATCTGCCCTTCTGTGGCCCTGTTCCTTATCACCAACCTTAGCCTTGCTGGTTGAAGAAGAATTCATTAAATTGAATTCTTGAGTGTGTTATATTACTCTTGATCCCTTTTTATGACAATTATTTGGTCTTGATCATTCATTTGATTGTCTTTCTGGACCAGTCACATTTGACTAAGAGGTTTTATTAAGTTTAAACCTGGAGTGTTAAACCTCCCTTTAATTATTCAAGTTGCATTCTGCCACACTATTCTTGAGTCCCTGAGAAGTGTTGGGTTACTCTTAGTCCAAAATTGTTACTGTTTGTTTCAGTGATCCATAAACATATTGCATTGTCTTGTGCAGCCACCCACCGTTATCTGGTACCCTTCAAGCGCTTGATTGTGGAGAGTTGGGCAGGTTCATTGAGAACCTGGAGGTTGATTGGGTTTTAGTTGATTGCTCCCAAGCACCTGCTGACAACCAGACTTATTAGCGTGTGGGCACCATTACTTAAAACTGCTTTGTTCTATTGGGCTCTGAGAAAACTTTAACTTATTTCGTTCAAAGTCTTTCTCATCATCATCTTGGTTCAGGTAGTGCTGCTTCCCCCTCAGCTATTGTAGCTATTGACTTATCCCTATCCAATTTGATTCCTCATTAACAGAGGTTACTGGACCTTGATCCTGGTTACATTTAAATATTTTTGTAACACTCAGGAGTGAAGCCTTAAAAAGCACCTATCCCCTCCACAGAACTGCCAACTCCCTGCGCCATTTGGAGTCTTACATTTGGTCCCCCGGGCGGGGATAAAACCAGAAACCTTGGGATTTACAGTCCCAGATTTGTGGAATCAATTTTGAAATCCAATCTTTTTCTCTTTTTTGTTTTTCTTTTTTTCTGTGTTTCTGCCATCATCTAGATCTGATCTGTGGAGGCAACTTGTTCCAGAAGTAAGTCCTCCCAATTTTGCACCATCAAGGGGTTTGATCCTAGTTTTTTTTTTTTTTGTAAACCCTACCCTTGCCACACTTGTGAGCCACTTTGGAAATCTGTTCTTTGGATCCCTTAGAAAATATTTTGTCAAAATGGAATCTATTGGTACCCCTTCTACCTCTGTTTGGGCCAAGATGATCAAGACCAAACCTCAGATTAAGAACTTATGCTTTAACGGTACAAATGTTGAACGGTTCCTGGATTCCTACAAGATGGCTGCTGAAGTGGACGGTGCTAGCAAATATGACATGGCTTATCAACTGCAATTCTTTATCTCCTCTGATGAATTCATGGAATTAATTAAATCATTCAATGGATTTGAATCCCATGATTGGGTAGTTCTTAAGGAGGAAATGATTGCCTACTGGGGCAAAATTGATATAGCTAGGTTCACTCTCCAAGATCTGGATGCCCTAGTCTCTCAATGGACCTCCAATGGTGGTATCTCCTCAGCCTCTGATTATCAAGCTTTCAGAAAATCTTGGGACCTTATCCAATCCTATCTTATCCAAAACAATCAAATTGATACGGTGGACAAAATCCAAGTGCGATTTTTTCAGTCTTTCTCTCCAGGAGTGCAGGAAAGAATTAAGGATGAATTGGTGAAATATGGATCCATGATCACTAAAAGAGATAATCAGTTCAAGCTCCCTGCTTTCATGGTTCTTAGGAATACTGTGGATAAAGTAATGAAAGGTCAAACAGCTCTCACCTTTGAAAAACCTAGAATCACTGAACCAGTCCCTGCCCCCTCTTTTCAAGCATCTAACAAAATCATGAATAAGATGGAAGCCAATCGCAGACCTCAACCAAATCCTCAGACCCACCGGAAAACATCTGCTATTTATGAGATCACCAAACTCCTTCAAGCTTTTGTGAATAAAATGGATCAGAAACTCTCCTATCTGGTTGTCCCTAAACCCTCCAACTCTGTTCCTAGGTCAACCATGGTTTGCTATTATTGCCACAGAGAAGGTCATGGAACTGGTTGCTGTCCTGAACTCCAGAAGGACAAGGAGGAAATGTTGGTAGAACAGAAAGGGAGCAACTTCTTTCTGCCTAATGGTGCACTTATCCCTTTTGATTCATCTTGTCCAATTTGTCATGTGGTGGCCTCTTTCCAGCCTTCTGCTCCCAAGAAGGCATCCTTGGCCTCTTTTGATTTTTGATCTGATTGTGGAACTCTTCAACCCTGGTATCCTCCTGCTGTCTCTTCTTCCAGCTTTTCTGGAACTTATCAATCTGATACAGCTAGGAAACAACATGAAGAACCCAGACCTCATAAAGCTCCTCCTGTTCCATCTTCAATTCTTCAAAAACCTGTCAAACGTCAATCTTCACTGGAGCCTCCTTCTTCTGAGGTAGAAGACATGGAAGTAGAAAAGGAACCCCTCATTGATAGGTTCCCAGAATACTCTGATCCTGCTCCTCTGCCATACAAATCACCTTGACCAACTGATCCAGTTATAGTTCCACCCTCACCTGAACTTCCTCTTCCAACTCAACCCAAGGTTTGATTTGAAAGGGGAATTTTCGAAGACCACCCCAATGCTGTGGAAGAGGTATTAAAGAAAATCTCTGATCTTAAAATACCTGATCTATCCGTGGCTGAACTCCTTTCCATCTCACCATCTGTAGCTGAAGGCATGAAGAAATGGGTTTCTCGGCGACGTGTGGAGATTAGTCATGATGAATTGAAAGTTTCCTCTGGAACATTGATGGAAGACTCTGGTGGAACAAATCCTCCTTCTGATTCAAATCTTTATTCTTGTCCTCTTGGATTTTTACCATGCTCTCTTGTTGACTCATCCAAAACGTTTTCTCTACTTGTTGATTCCCGGTCCTAACTAAACTGAATTTTGTTTGCAATGGCCTGCAAGCTCAATCTCAGTCCAAGGGTCAGCTTCAACTCTGATGTTTATGGAATTGGGAATCAATCTTGTGAGTTCCTGGATATTGCTGGGGATGTGCCAGTTCAAATTGGTCAAAATATTGTTGGAACCTGTCACTTTTGGATCACTTGTTTGGAAGGTCCTATGATTTTGGGTTGTCCTTTGTTAATAGACTTTGGAGCCACCCTGATGTTTTCCTATCAAGTTGGGGAGAGAATTCTTCTTCCTGATACTGATGGTAGGAAGATTGAAGTTCCTCTCTGTTCTTTGGATTCTGGTTGTTGGGAAAGAGATTTCCCTGGTTTTTCACCTAAATCGGTTCTGAAGGGGAAGCAGAAGGATTCTTTTAACTCCTCTCATTTTTTAGCAGAATATTCGGTAATACTAACAGTTGTAGTTCTTCTAAGCCTCAGACTTCAACTACAGGGCCAACTTTTATCTCTGAGGTATATTTTTTATCCTTTTCATCTCTTTCTGCTTTTTCTTCTGATCTCAAAAATGTCCAAAATTGAAAACATGTTAAAACACAAAATTCCAAAAATATTTCTCTTCTCTCTGGTTTTGTTGCTTCTTCTTTTCCTTGTACTCTTATCACTGATCAATCTTCCTCTATATCTGGTTCAATTCTCCGCAATGAGTATAAACTAGATCCTGATCTCAATTCTTTTCTTAATGGTTTTGGTATGGAGGAGTATGGGCTCCAGTGGAGGCACTTGGGGGTAAAAGTAAGTCCTCCCAATTTTGGACCATCAGGGCATTCTTCTACCATAGTTTTCCAAACTCTACCTTGTGCCACACATGCGAGCAAAGTGTTATCTTTTGGATCCTATTTTATGGAAAAGGCACCTTTTGAAAATTTTATGGAACATCAAACTTGGAGGATGTTGGAATCTGGTCTCAGTTTTTGTACTCAGGTCTTGCTGGTGAATGCTTGCAGGAAGAAAGAACTTCTCTCTTTTGCCACTAAGTATAAGCCAGTTGCAAAAAAGGTCCAGCCTGTCAACCAACCCATGCCTCTCAATCTCAATCCTCCTCTCATTGTCCTCCTCTATCTTGTGATCCTTATTGTGGTCTATCTCACTCTCTTACTGGCCCCTTTGTACCTTGTGGTTGTGTCACTGAAGAACAATTGAAGGTTGTCAACTTTGGTCCAGATGGATGGCTTTTACATGATGAGTTAAATTTGATCAAAAATATCTTATCTCTAAGGGAAAAATCTATTGCATTCTGTGAAGAAGAGAGAGGTCTCTTGAAATAATCCTATGGTCTCCCTTATATCATCCCTGTAGTTGAACATGATCCTTGGAAAAAGAAAAAGATCCCTATTCCTGCTGCAAAAGTCAACAAATTCATCAGGTTGGTCTGCAAACAAGTCTGTACCGGTCTATATGAACATTCAATCTCCAGTTTATCTAGCCCTATTTTCTGTGTTCTAAAAAGTAATGGTAAACTTAGAGTAGTTCATGATCTCCAACCTCTCCATAAAGTTACTATCAAGGACTCTGGTGTTCCTCCTTCCACTGAAGAATTTGTTGAATCCTTCTCTGGGAGAGCCTGTTATGGTCTAGGAGACATCATGGGGGGTTATGAAAAACAATCTTTGCATCCTATTTCTTGCCCTCTCACTACTTTCAATACTCCTCTTGGTTGATTTCAACTGACTTGATTGCCTCAAGGTGCCAACAACTTGGTTGCAGTCTATCAGGCTCAGATGATGTGGATCCTCCAAGACAAAATCCCTGATCATGCTGGTATCTTTATTGATGATGGTGGAATTAAAGGTCCATTTTCTGACTATAATAATGAGCTCTTACCTTGGCACTCAGGAATTCAACAATTTATGTGGGAGGATGCTACTATCTTGGAAAGGATTTTGTTTTGAATTGAGGAATCTGGCCTTAATGTCTCTGGATCAAAACTTGCTGCCTGTGTCCCTTCCTTGGAAATTGTTGGTCATATAGTCTGCAAGGAAGGAAGAAGGATGGCACCCTCTAAAGTCAACAAAATCATCTCCTGGCCTACTCCAATAAATCCAACTGAAGTTAGAGTTTTCCTAGGTGTTGTAACTTATTTCAGGATCTTCATTCCATCTCTATCCAAAATCTGTGCACCCTTGCATTGTCTAAACAGAAAGAAAGCTGAATGGATTTGGATCCAAGATTGCAAAAGATCATTTCAGTTGCTCAAAACTATTGTTGGAAATGACATAGTTTTGAAAAAGATCTCTTATGGCCTGGAGCTGGCAAAATAAAATTGGCTGTTGACTCTAGTTATCAATCTGTTAAGGCTTTCCTTACTCGGGAAGATGAAAATAGTTTGGACCGCCCTGTTCTTTATGAATCTTTGCTATTTTCGGATGTGGAATCTACAAACTCTCAGCCCAAACTGGAACTCTGTGGTGTGGCCAGAATGCTGAAGAAACTCCAAAAAGTACTCTGGGGAAAACATTTTGAATGGCAATTTGATACTTGATCCATTGTGGAAATGATCAATGATCCCAGTCTTCCAAATGCTCCAATGACTAGCTGGGTAGCTTTTATCCAGCTTTTCTCTTTTGATATTGTTCATAGGCCTGGGAAATATTTTAATATGCCTGATGGTTTATCTAGAAGACCTATTGGAGACAATGAATCGAATGTTGGAATGGATTTCAATGAGGAAGAACCTTTGGTCTGCCCTGTTTTTGCTTTCTCCTCCCAAGATTACTCTGGTTTCCAAAAAGGTTTCTGGCTCAAGTTAGAGCAGTACCTTTCAACTCTCCAAAGACCCCCTGATCTCTCTGCCAAAGAATTTTGATCCCTTATAAGAAAGTCCTCTAGTTTCTTTTTCTAAGGTTCTGGGCTTATGAAAAGAGGAACTCCTTGTGCGCTTGTTGTGGTTACTATCCCGGCTAAGCAAGATTCAATCCTTGAAAGTCTCCATGAGGGCCTTGGTCATTGTGGGGAAACAAAAACTTATCAAAAATTATCCAAACAACTCTGGTGGCCATCTCTGAAGAAATACGTCTCTCAATGGTGCAAGAGTTGTGAAGTTTGTCAAAAACGTGATCTTAGACGTCCAGCTGAAATTTGCTATCCTACTGGGGAGTCCACTGTCTTTGGAAGGGTTGCTATGGATGTAGTTCATATCAAGGCAGGTGGTGCTAAGTACCTCATTGTGGCTAGAGATGATTTTTCTGGATGGGTTGAAGCAAATTCCTTAAGAACCTTAGTTCTGAATCTGTGGCAGCTTTCCTTCATGAGAATCGGACGATGCGTTACAGTTTGGCTTTATCTTATTTTACTGATGGTGGCTTGGAATTTGGTGGAAAACTTGCTGAAATTATCTGATTGCTCCCTGGACAACATAGAGTTACTACTCCCTATTATCCTGAAGGACAAGGCATGGTAGAAAGAGGCCATGCTCCCTTGAAGGCTTCTCTGGTTAAACTGGATGGTGAAAGTGGCAAGAATTGTCAAAGGTTTCTTCCCTTGGTCCTCTTCTCTGATCAAATTTCCACCAAGCAAACCACTGGCTACTCTCCTTACAAAATAATCTTTGGTCAAAGGGCTGTTCTTCCTCTTGATCTTGAAATGGAGTCTTTCTTGGGCATCTCTTGGGAAAAAGTTTCTTCAACTACTGACCTATTAGTTGCCAGATCAAAGCAACTGGAGCAGAGTGAAGATATTTGTAACAAAGCTTATCAGAAGATGATGGAATCAAGAGCAAAATCAGTTCAGTATTTGGAAGATAAACATCTAAATCAAATCAGAGATCCTTTAAACCCTGGTGATCTGGTATTGGCTTATAATCAATCTTTAGAAACTCAGTGGGGAAAAATTTTTTTGAATTGTTGGAATGGTCCTTATAGAGTGGTTTGTCAAGTTAGAGGTGGATCTTATGTTTTGGAATAACTGGATGGTACTCAGTTGGCCAGAAGGTTCTCTGATGATCAAGTTAAGAGATTTTATTGTTGTGGGGGCAATTTGGGTCCAAATTAAGTCCTCCCAATTGTGCACCACCAGGGTCTTCTGCTGCGTTTTTTTGTAAAAACTCTACTTTATGCCACATACGTGAGCACCTGGGACGCCTTTTCTTTTATCTTCTCCACATTTTAGGCTCTTTTGGATGGATCAAGATGGGTTTCAACATTTTTTTTTTACTTAGAGGATCAAGAAACGGCCAATTATTTTCTTTTTTTCTTTTTCATTTTTTCAAAATTATGATACAGACTAGGGACAGTCTGTAAGTTGGGGAGAGATGTAGTGAACCATTTGGGACACCTTAAGAAAAGAATTCAAAAATTGTAAAAAAAAAAAAAAAAAAAAACTGTCCTAGTCGGGTCGCTCCTCCTCATCCTCATCCTTGCGCATTGCTCATCCTCATCCTTGCGCGCCTCTCATCCTCATCCTTGCGTGTTTTTCATCCTCATCCTCATTTTGTTTCTCCTACTCATCCTCATCCTCATTGCTTGCATCCTTCTCATCCTCATTGCTTGCATCCCTCATTGCTTCCTCACTTTCATCGCAACCATCAGTTGTTCATCATGAACCTCCCCATTGCTTTGCCATGCGCAAATCATTGCCTTACCTCTCATCATTGATTCATCTATCATGGTGTCCTCATCATCACCACCATCACCGCTTGTGAGCAAGGATCATTGATCACATAAAACCCATTGTTCATCATCAAAACCATACAATTTCTTTCTTTCTCACCCCCCTCCAGATTTGGATGGGAGGGGGTGTTGCATTGTTACTAGGTGTGCAAACGTCCGCACGGGCATTTGCAAGCGACAGGCGGGGGTGAGGATCTCTAACCCCAGTCTGGAAGATTGGCAGAAGGGAATCGGGCCTCCCCAAGCTTGAGCCTCATCATTGTGAAAAAAAAAATTCCGCTTTCATTTGTGTTATCCAATTGTAAATAGTTACAGGGCTCTCTAGCCTATAAAAGAAGGGGCTCTCCCCTGATTTTTTCTATCATGAATTCTTCCCACTAATAAGAATTATGAGCTTCTGATCCAAGAGATCCTTCCTTTGTGAAATTGATCACTTATCTTGATATATCTTTTGATTATCCCTTGATCCTTATCCCTTACCCTTGACTTTTTTAAAGTCCAAAACTCTGATCTGCCCTTCTGTGGCCCTGTTCCTTATCACCAACCTTAGCCTTGCTGGTTGAAGAAGAATTCATTAAATTGAATTCTTGAGTGTGTTATACCACTCTTGATCCCTTTTTCTGACCATTATTTGGTCTTGATCATTCATTTGATTGTATTTCTGGACCAGTCACGTTTGACTAAGAGGTTTTATTAAGTTTAAACCTGGAGTGTTAAACCTCCCTTTAATTATTCAAGTTGCACTCTGCCACACTATTCTTGAATCCTTGAGAAGTGTTGGGTTACTCTTAGTAGGAAATTGTTACTGTTTGTTTCAGTGATCCATAAACATATTGCATTGTCTTGTGCAGCCACCCACCGTTATCTGGTACCCTTCAAGCACTTGATTGTGGAGAGTTGGGCAGGTTCATTGAGAACCTGGAGGTTGATTGGGTTTGAGTTGATTGCTCCCAAGGACCTGCTGACGACCAGAGTTATTAGCCTGTGGGCGCCGTTACTTACAACTGCTTTGTTCTATTGGGCTCTGAGCAAACTTCAACTTATTTTGTTCAAAGTCTTTCTCCTCATCATCTTGGTTCAGGTAGTGCTGCTTCCCCCTCAGCTATTGTTGCTATTGACTTATCCCTATCCCATTTGATTCCTCATTAACAAAGGTTACTGGACCTTGATCCTGGTTACATTCAAATATTTTTGTAAAAATCAGGAGGGTAGCCTAAAAAAGCACCTATCCCCTCCACAGAACTGCCAACGCCCTGTGCCATTTGGAGTCTTACAGCAGTGAGGAGGAAATTGATCTGCTTTAACCTTGGATAAAACATCTAGAAAAGAATGGTAATCAGCAGGAAATTTTTCCAACACAGCTTCTATTTCTTCAGGGTCTTTGTCAATTTCAAACTCATCCCAGTCAGCTGAAGTATTCTTATGGGGAGTAACAGAAATATTAGACGATATGACCAATTGCATGATATGCAAGGATGAATCCCTGGGTTCCTCCTCCAGAGGAATATTCAAGGGATCCTTGAATATCCAGGAAAGGTTGGAAATATTTGAACTCAATGGCAATTAAACCGAGTGTTGAGGATGCAAAGTTTCTGTAGTGAGGGGGAATGAAATGGACTGCAGTGCCAAAGGCAAACCAGTTGAGGGTAGGTTGGCCATGTTGATTTCAACAAAATTGGAGGAAAGGTTTTCAGTTGGCTGGTGTCTTGGGGTGATCAGCCCCATCTTCCTGTTTGCTTCAGGATTCCAATGGTGAAGGAAGTTGATTCCCAGAATGAGATCTTCTGAAAATTGTGTGTTGAAAAGGAGTAATTCCCATTCAAATCTGGGTAAAGAAGGGAGAGAGACCACCCAAGTTGCCTTGTGGGTAATTTGTTGACAGGGTGATCATTAGGACTGAAATTGAAAAGAGGAATAGGTTTTCTGAAAGGAGTGGGCTGCAAGGAAAAATTTAGAACCATAGTATTATCCATTACAGATTGAGTAGGACCTGAATCAATAAAAACAATATAAATCAAATCCTGGTGAAAGAGAATGAAATGTAAGCCTTTACAAAGTTGCTCCAAGTAGTTTTTTTGTATCTTTTGTATCCTAAAATCAGTAGGGTGATAATCCTGGAGTACAGCAGGAAAACCACCATAATTGTTTTTGGCTTGGAGGTAGAGGAAGAGTTTGTGTTGGAGGAAGGGTTGGAGACATGATTCTTTTTGAAATTGTCCCTCTTGTGCTTCCTTTCATAAAACATACATAATTGTTTGTTCTCCCTTCTAGCCTTTTCTTCAGCCTTGAGCTTGCCATCAGGAACTAGGTCAAGGTTGATTTGGTTTGGGAAGATTGACTCTTTGCTGATTTTTTATTATTCTTGGCCTTACCTTTGCCCTTGTCAGAATGGGATGAATAGGCTTGGGATTGGGAGAAGTTCTTATGTTTAGAGTGGCTTGTCTGGGAAGATTTTTCCTTGCCTTGTTTGTGGTAACTGGTATTATAATCCAAAACTACATCCATAAGGTTTTGAAGGGTGTCTAAAGAACCATCATAACTGGCTAACTCGTCCAGGAGTCAAGCATGGAGGCTTTGAAAAAAATGGAAGTAGAAGACTCTATCCCCCCATCCAGAAACTTTAGTCATTAGGGAGCAGAATTCTGTGATATGGGTGGAAGCCTTTCCTAAGTCCTTCATCTTCAAATTTAAAAGTTCTTTTTCTGCTTTGGCTAATTCCAGACGCTCACCAAAAAGGGAATGAAGTTGTTCCATGCAGTGTTTGCAGGAGTTGAGTAGGAATGAAGGCTCTTGATTGGAGAGTTGAGCCAGATAGGGTTGAATCCAACTATTTTTGCTCCCAGTGAGACAGGAGACAGCAAACAGAACTTTCCTTTGATCCACACAGAAGTTCCCTTCATTCCTTGAAACAATGAGTTCACAAGATTTTGAAAAGGGTCTGAGATTGGCGGGATTACTGCCTTCAAATTTGTCTGGCGGGTTCATCAATGGGGCTTTGAAGGTCCCAGAGGGGGAAGTACTAGTTTTTGGGGGCTGAGAGAGTTTGGCTACAGCTGTAGAGACTCCTGTGGGATTATAGAAATGAAGTAGAAAATATCTTTATGGCAGTCCTTGAAGGGGAATTTAGTACTACTTCTACTCCTTTAGATTATTAGTAAAGCTAAGAGTGGTTTTGAATTTACCTCCCTTCTATTGATATAGTAAGTCTGCACAATAATTTATTTAAATTAATTGCTGGTTTCTTTGATACTTAATACAGGTCTCAGATCAGACCTAGATTAGTTCCTAATTATTATTTGTACTGTTTTGTTGAAGGATAGACCAAATTTATTGGGTTTTTGGTTAGTTATTGATCAGATATGTTTGATCTCAACCAATATCCCAATATCAAAGGGTTCAAGGTTTTCATCAAAGGGATGATTCAGGAGAGGACCCAAGGATGGGTTTACCCACAGGGGGCTGGGTAGAGGAAAGGTTGGCATTTTCTTTTTTGTTGAGCTCTCACTATTTGTAAGGGTTATTTATTCATTAAGGGGTGGTTTTTCTTTAATCTGGTGCTGAATGTTTAGGTCACAGAAGATACCTTATTCAAGCTCTCCTGGTGGGTGGTTCAATTGGCTAAAGATGGGTAATAAATTGGTTTCTGATTTCTTATTTCCTTTTATAACTGATTCAATACTAATATTTTTCTGGGTAGGTACCACAGATGGAAGGTCCAAGAGGGCCTTATAGGTGGTGGGTGATTGAGTGGTTGGGGATGGGTGATGGTAGGCCAGATGGCATCTGAGGGACTAGGGCTGGATGGCATGATAATACAACCTGGATTGGGCAGAGAGGCCCTCCTTAAATAGAAAATCTGGTCCTCAGGGGATGCTCAGGGCTCCCCCTGAGGGGGCCCTGGGGATTCCCCTGTTACAGTGGGATACAGGTACATGAGAAATTTTAGCTGGTTGGAAAAAGAGACTGCATGAAACTGAGGAAATTCTACTGGTTGAACAAAAGACACTGCATGAAACTGAGGCAATTCTGCTGGTTGGGAAATATTTTACAGGGTTTTCATGCCTGCACAACCTTGCATAAATTGCTGTGAGGTGCTGGTAAGGTTGGTCTGGTTCTGGTTGCTTACACCACAGAAAATAGGGCGCCACCCGTATGCAGGTGGCAAGGTGGATCTCACCTGTATCCAAGCTATATCTCAAGAAGTATCTCTGTTGTACCTTCAGTTGATCTCACCTCCCCCCCTCTGTCATTGATGGAGGTTGTAACATCACCCTCAACTCTACATCCACATTTCTTTACCCTACTACACCTTCAATCTCCTCTTGTCCTGGACAGCATCCATGAGTGGAGTTCAACCCACATTGCTCCACCAAGTTCCAGGGAAAAGTGGAAAACCCATTCAACCTCCAAATCATCAGAAATGCTAACTCCAATTACATAACTATGTAATTGCTGGATTGGGAAAATGAACTGAGGAGTGGGCCACCAACCCCAACACACTGTTGGAGTGGAGAATTCACTATTTCAACCACCAGGTTGTGTTAAAATGCGGATGCACTAAGGTAATGTGCATAGGAGTGTGTAATCCAAATAGGATGCAAAAATGGGCCACCACAGCACATTGGACATCACGTGGGTCACATGGGCCTATGTGGGTGTTATTGGTTTTGGGCATTTGGGCACCAAAACACATTTTATGGTCTTTTGGGACACGGGCCCTCACCGGACCGCCAGGGTGGATGGGCCACCCAAGCCAGATGGGCCTATTTGGGCATAAAAGGGCCCAAGCTTTATTATGGACATAATTGGCCACACGGAATGGCCCGCCAAAGTATGTAATTCTCACAATTTGGGGTTGGGGCTGCCCATTGGCGCTCCCGCTGTGGTGACCAATCCAGGACACCACGGGAAAGAAAAAAAAACAAAAAAAAAATATTTTTTTCAGTTGTACCCCTATGGGTAGCTTCATTTCCCCCCATCTCTCAACTTCTCCCTGTCCTAGCAGTCTAGGACAGGCCTCTTACCTGTCTCTCCGCTTTGATCCCCCCCTCCTATGTTCAACTCCTACTTGTCGCGCTTGCGGCCCTGACTTTTGGCGACGCGAGCGATCGTTGAACCACCTTTGACGATCCCTTCAATCCTTCCCAATCCTACTCATCCTCAACCATCTCTTACTCTTCTGTACAATCTCCAATCTATCAACCCTAAGGCTCATCATCCTCACCACTTCCTCCTTGATATGGTCTTGCTCACTCTCAGATCTCCTTTGAGCCCTCATCCTCAAACCCTTGTCCGATCTAGGAGGCCGTCGGAACCTTCACCCCGCTGTCGCCGCCAATCAGGCAACAACAGCCGTTGTTGACACCCACGACCGCTGTCGCGGGTGTCCATCTGGTTGCCCGCGGTCATTCTTGACGCGGGCGACATTTCTTTTTTTTCTTTTTTTTCCTCTCATGTTTTTTTTTTTTTTTTTTTTTTTTATGTTTTCATTTTTCCGCACCTATTTGTAGTATCTCTTGTACATAGTATACAGGGCCTCATGTCTATAAAAGGAGGGGCTCTCCCCTGCCTTTTGGCCCAGCATCCAGCATCCAGCAGACCATCATCATCTCATCTCATCTGTCTCCCTCATCATCAGAAATCAACTTATCCGTGGGCATCCTTCCCTACTTATCTGAGAAATTTATCCGGGTATATCCATTATTGCCCCTTGATCCTTTGAGCCTCCATACTCAAACTCTGTCCCTTGTGACCTTGATCCTTATCACCAACCAATAGCCTTCCTGGTTGAAGAAGAATTCCTGTCTGAATTCTTGGGTGTGTTATACCACTCTGATCCCTTTTTCAGACCATACTGGTCTTGATCTCTCCTAGATCATCTTTCTGGAGCCAATCACGTTTGATTCAAGGGGTTTTATTAAGCTTAAAACCTGGAGTGTTATACCTCCCTTCTTCTTTAAGGTTGAATTTTGCCACGCTATTCTTGAGTCCCTTGAGAAGTGTTGGGATATTCTTGCTCAAATTTGTTATTGATTTGCTTCTAGAGCTTCATAAACAAATTGCTTTTGTTTTTTTCAGCCTCCCACAGTTATCTGGTACCCTTCAAGCGCTTGATTGCGGAGAGTTGGGCAGGTTCATTGAGAACCTGGAGGTTGGTTGGGATTGAGTTGATCTTTCCTAATCAGCTGCTGACGACCAGAGTTATTAGCTTGTGGGCGTTGTTACTTACAACTGCCTTGTTCTATTGAACTCTGAACAAACCTTGACTTATTTGTTCAAGTCTTTACCTCCACCATCTTGCCTCATATAGTGTTGTTTCCATCGCTACCAACAACTCTTATCCTCTTCCCTTACTTTGATTTCTCATCCATAAGGTTCTGGACCTTGATTCCGGTTACATTTAAATATTATTGTAACTCCTAGGAGGGCAGCCTAAACAGCACCTTTCCCCTCCACAGAACTGCCACGGCTTAGCACCGTTTGGAGTCTTACATTTGGTCCCCCGGGCCGGGATCAAACCAGCAACCTTGGGATTTACAGTCCCAAGGCATTTAAAATCAACCTCGAAATCCAATATTTTTTTTCTATTTTTTTCTCTTCTCAAATCTGATCCGTGGAGGCAACTTATCCTAGAAGTAAGTCCTCCCAATTTGTGCATCGCTTGGGCAAGATACTTGTTGTTTTCGGCGAAACCCTACTCTTGCCACACTCGTGAGCCACTTTGGAAATCTGCTCTTTGGATCCCCTAGGAACTCTGTTATTTGATATGACATCTTCTGCTACTCCAACCACCCCTGTCCGACCTAAGATGGTAAAGATCAAACCTCAGAACAAGAACTTAGGCTTCAACGGTACAAATGTCAAGCAATTCTTGGACTCCTATGAAATGGCTGCTGAAGTGGATGGAGCTAGTGAATTTGATATGGCTTATCAGTTGCAATTCTTTATCTCTTCTGATGAAGTTATGGAGGTAATCCAGTCTTTCGAGGGATTTGAATCCCATAACTGGACGCTTCTCAGGAAGGCTATGTTGGCATACTGGGGTAAAATAGATGTGGCTAGGTTTACTCTGCAGGATTTGGATGCTCTGGTTTCTCAGTGGATCTCCAATAGTGGTATTTCTTCAGCCTCTGACTATCAGATTTTCAGGAAGTCTTGGGATCCCATTCAAAACTATCTTATCCAAAATGATAAAATTGACACAGTGGACAAAATTTGAGCAAAGTTCTTCCAATCTTTTTTGTTGGCTGTGCAGGAAAGGATTAAAGAAGAACTGGTCAAATCTGGATCCATGATTACCTCCAGGGATAATTGATTCAAGCTCCCTGTTTTTCTCACCCTTAGGAGTACTGTGGATAAAGTCATGAAAGGTCAAACTGCTCTTACCTTTGAAAAGCCTAGAACTACTGAACCAGTCCATGCTCCTTCTTTTAAAGAGTCAAACGATATTATGATTAAAATGGAGGCAGATCGTAGGCCTAAAGCAGATCCTCATTCCAATTGAGAACCTACTACTATAGATGAAATCACCAAGTTACTTAGAGCCTTTGAGAACAAAATAGATCAAAAGATTTCTTTGCTAGCTACTCCTAAAACTCCTTCTTCTGTCCCCAAATCAACTCTGGTCTGTTACTACTGTCATAGGGAAGGCCATGGAACCAGACGATGCCAAGAACTTCAGAAGGACCTAAAGGAAAAGTTGGTAGAGCAGAGGGGGAACAATTACTTCCTCCCTAATGGTGCTCTAATCCCTTTTGACTCGTCTCGTCCTATCCGACATGTGGTGGCCTCTTACCAGCCATCACCTCCTGTGAAAGCATCTCTTGCTTCCTTTGAATTTTGATCATCCTGTGGTACCCTCCAACCTTGGTATCCTCCAACTATTTCTTCCTCTATTCTTGCTGGGACTCCTTATCAATCTGATCCAGCTAGGAAACAACATGAGGAACCTAAACCTCATAAGGCTCCTTCCTTGCCAACTTCAATCCTTTGAAAACCCGTTAAACGTCAATCATCACTTGAGCCTCCTTCCTCTGAAGTAGAAGACATGGAGGTGGAAAAGGAACCACTCATGGAAAGGTTCCCAGATCACCCTGATCCTTCTCCCTCACCTCAACCTTCTAATCCTATCTTAGATTCTGCGTCATCTGAACTTCCTCCCTCCACCCAGCCCAAAGTTTGATTTGAAAGGGGCATCTCCAAGGATCACCCCAATTCTGTGGAGGGAGTATTAAAGAAAATTTCTGATCTCAAAATTCCTGATCTATCTGTGGCTGAACTCCTATTGATCTCTCCATCTGTTGCTGAAGGAATGAAGAAATGGGTCTCTTGTCGATGTGTGGAAATTGGCCCTGAAGAACTCAAAGTCTCCTCTGGCACTTTAATGGAGGACTCTGGTGGAACCAGTCCTTCTTTAGACTCCAACCTTTATTCCTGTCCCCTTGGCTTCCTTCCTTGTTATCTTGGTGACTCAGCTAAAACTGTTTCTCCTCTTGTGGATTCTGGATCTCAGCTTAACTTAATCTTGGATGCTATGGCCTGCAAGCTCAAACTTAGTCCTAGGGTCAGCTTCAACTCTGCAGTGTATGGGATAGGAAATCAAGCTTGTGAACTGGTTGGTATTGCTGAAGATGTACCGGTCAGGATTGTTTGAAATATTGTTGGAACCTGCCACTTTTGGATCACTTGTTTGGACAGTCCTATGATCTTGGGACAACCCTTCTTAATGGACTTTGGTGCAACCCTGATGTTTTCTGATCAAGTTGGGGAGAGAATTCTTCTCCCTGATGCTGATGGCAGGAAAATTGAAGTTCCTCTTTGCTCTTTGGATTCTGGTTGTTGGGAAAGAGATTTTCCTGGTCATTCTCCGAAAACATCTTTTAAGGGGAAGCAGAAGGATAACTCTAGTTCCTCTCATTTTTTAGGGGAATAGTTGATCCTACTAATAGTTGTAGTTCTTTTCAGCCTCAGACTGCAACTCAAGGGTCAACTCCCATCCCTCAGGCTTATTTTTCATTCCTTTCATCATTCTCTTCTGAGCTCAAGAATATTAAAAAACAAAAACATATCAAAATAGAAAAATCCAAAAATGTTTCTTCTCCATCTCCTTATCTCTCTGGATCTGTTGTGTCTTCTTTTCCTTCTACTTTTGAGTCTGATCAATCTTCTCTCAGTTCCGGTTCAAATCTCCGCAATGAGTCTAAACTAGATCCTAATTGCAATTCTGTTTTTGGTGATTTTGGTATGAAGGAATATGGGCTTCAGTGGAGGCAATTTGGGGTACAAGTAAGTCCTCCCAATTGTGCACTGCCAGGGCAATCTTTTACCGTCATTTTCGAAACCCTACCTTGTGCCACACATGTGAGCAACGTATTATCTCCTGGTTCTCCTTTTATGGAAAAGGCACCCTTCAAGGATATTGCAGATGATCAGACTTGGAAGATGTTGGAACTTGAACTCAGCTTTTGTAATCAAGTCTCTCTGGTCAACTCTTGGAGGAAACAAGAACTTCTCTCTTTTGCCACCAAGTATAAACCAGTTGCTAAGAAGATCCAACCAGTCAACCAGCCTATGCCTCTCAACCTCAATCCTCCCCTTATGCGTCCTCCTCTATCTCGCAATCCTTACTGTGGTCTTCCTCAATCTCTTACTGGTCCCTTTGTGCCTAATGGACGGGTCACTGAAGAACGTCTGAAGGTGGTCAACTTTGGTCCAGATGGATGGCTTCTTCCTGATGAGTTAAATTTAATCAAAAATGTCTTATCTCTAAGGGAAAAATCTATTGCTTTCTGTGAAGAAGAGAAAGGTCTCTTGCGGGAATCCTATGGCCTCCCTTATATCATCCCTGTAGTTGAACATGATCCTTGGAAAAAGAAAAAGATCCCTATCCCTGCTGCTAAAGTTGACGAATTCATCAACTTGGTCCGGGAACAAGTTCGAAGTTGACTGTTCATTGTATGAACAGTCAACTTCTAGTTACTCCAGCCCCGTCTTCTGTGTCCTCAAGAGTAATGGTAAACTTAGAATAGTTCATGATCTTCAACCTCTTAATAAAGTTACTATCAAAGACTCTGGTATCCCTCCTGCTACTGAAGAATTTGTTGAATCCTTCGCGGGGAGAGCTTGCTATGGTCTAGGGGATATTATGGGTGGCTATGAAAAACAATCCTTACATCCTATTTCTCGTCCTCTCACTACTTTTGATACTCCTCTTGGTTGATTTCAACTTACTCGATTGCCTCAAGGAGCCACCAACTTGGTTGCAGTCTATCAGGCTCAGATGATGTGGATCCTTCAGGATGAAATCCCTGATCATGCTGGTATCTTTATTGACAATGGAGGAATTAAAGGTCCAGTATCTGACTATGATAATGAGCTCTTACCTTGGCATTCAGGAATTCATTGTTTTATCTGGGAATATGCTACTACCTTGGAGAGGATTCTGTTTCAAATCGAGGAATCTGGCCTTACTGTTTCTGGATCCAAACTGGCGGCTTGTGTTCCTGCTCTGGAAATTGTTGGTCATGTGGTCTGCAAGGAAGGAAGAAGGATGGCACCAGCCAAAGTCAACAAGATCATCTCTTGGCCTACCCCAATCAATCCAACTGAAGTTAGGGGCTTTCTAGGTGTTTTCACTTATGTTAGAATCTTTATCCCATCTTTATCCAAAATCTGTGCACCCTTGCGTCGTCTAACCAGAAAAGATGCTGAATGGATTTGGACCCAAGATTGTGAATGTGCTTTCCAGCTACTCAAAAGGATAGTTGGTAAAGACATAGTTTTGAAAAAGATCTCTTATGGACCTGGAGCTGGAAAGATCAAGCTGGCTGTCGATTCTAGTTATCAATCTGTTGGGGCCGTCCTTACACAGGAAGATGAAAATGGTTGGGACCGTCCTGCTCTTTATGAATCTTTGTTGTTTTCAGATGTAGAATCTAGATGCTCCCAGCCCAAACTGGAACTCTGTGGTGTGGCTTGAATGATGAAGAAACTTCAAGCTGTTCTCTGGGGCCAACATTTTGAATTGCAAGTTGATGCTTGATCCATAATTGAAATGATCAATGCTCCCAGTCTTCCCAATGCTCCTATGACTCGTTGGGTGGCCTTGATCCAGCTTTTCTCTTTTGATATTGTTCACAGGCGGGGGAAATCTTTCACCATGCCTGACGGTTTACCTCCACGACCTCTTGGGGACAACAAATCTGATGTTGGAACCGATTTCAATGAGGAGGAACCTTTAATCCAACCTATTTTCTCTTTTTCTTCTCAAAATTATTCTGGCTTTCAACAAGGCTTCTGGCTTAAATTAGAGCAGTACCTTTCAACTCTTCAAAAACCTCCTGATCTCTCTGCTAAGGAATTTCAATCTCTTAAACAAAAGTCTTCTAATTTTTTTGTTCAAGGTTCTAGACTTATGAAGAGAGGAAATCCTTGTGCTCTTATTGTTGTTACTATTCCCTCTAAACAAGATTCTATCCTTGAAAGTCTCCATGAAGGCCTTGGTCATTGTGGGAAAACTGAAACTTATCTACGATTATCCAAACGATTCTGGTGGCAATCTTTGAAGAAATCCGTCTCCCAATTGTGCAAGAGTTGTGAAGTTTGTCAAAAACGTGATCTTAGGCGCCCAGCTGAAATTTGTTATCCTACTGGGGAGTCCACTGTCTTTGGAAGGATTGCTATGGATGTGGTTCATATTAAGGCAGGTGGTGCTAAGTACCTAATTGTGGCTAGAGATGATTTTTCCGGATGGGTTGAAGCAAAACTTCTTAAGAACCTTAGCTCTGAATCAGTGGCAGCTTTCCTCTACAAGACCTGGACAATGCGTTATGGCCTGGCTCAATCTTACTCTACTGATGGCGGCTCTGAATTTAGGTGCAAGCTTGCTGAAATGATCCAATCCCTTCCTGGACAACATAGAGTTACTACTCCTTATTATCCTGAAGGCCAAGGCATGGTGGAACAAGGCCATGCCCCTTTGAAGGCTGCACTTGTTAAACTGGCTGGTGAAAGTGGCAAGAATTGTTGCAAATTCTTTCCTCTTGTTCTCTTCTCTGATCGAATCTCAACCAAAAGGACTACTGGCTACTCACCTTATGAAATCATCTTTGGTCAAAGAGCAGTCCTTCCTTTGGATCTGGAAATGGAATCTTTCTTGGGTGTCTCTTGGGAAGAGGTGTCCTCAACCTCTGATCTGTTAGTTGCTAGATCCAAGCAACTGGAGCGAAGTGAAGACGTTCGTGATGAAGCTTATCAAAAGATGATGGAGTCCAGAGCAAAATCCGTCCAGTATTGGGAGGACAAGCACTCTAATCAAGTCAGGGAGCCCTTGAACCCTGGTGACCTAGTTTTAGCTTATAATCAATCTTTGGAGACCCAGTGGGGCAAGCTTTTCTCTAATCGTTGGAATGGCCCTTATCGAGTGGTTCATCAAGTTAGAGGTGGATCTTATGTTTTGGAGGAGCTGGGTGGTACTCGGTTGGCCAGAAGTTTCTCTGCTGATCAATTCAAGAAGTTTCATTGTTGTTCGGGCAACTTATCTCAGAAGTAAGTCCTCCCAATTGTGCACCACTAGGGTCATTTGCTGCGTTTTTGTTGTAAAACTCTGCTGTATGCCACATATGTGAGCACCTGGGACGCCCTCCTTGTTCTATTCCTGCCGCTTCTAGGGCTCATTTGGAAGAATCAAGATATTTTCCTCAACTCTTCAATTGCTCTCAAGATCAAGAAATGGCCAATCTTTGCTTGAATTTCTTTGTTCCCTGCCTTTTTTTTAAAAAAAAATCCCTTCAAATTTTAGATGCAGACTAGGGACAGTCTGTAAGTTGGGGAGAGATGTGGTGACCAATCCGGGACACCACAGGAAAGAAAAAAAAAAAATATATATATATATATTTTTTTCAGTTGTACCCCTATGGGTAGCTTCATTTCCCCCCATCTCTCAACTTCTCCCTGTCCTAGCGGTCTAGGACAGGCCTCTTACCTGTCTCTCCGCTTTGATCCCCCCCTCCTATGTCCAACTCCTACTTGATGCGCTTGCGGCCCTGACTTTTGGCAACGCGAGCGATCGTCAAACCACCTTTGACGATCCCTTTGATCCTTCCCGATCCTACTCATCCTTGACCATCTCTTACTCTTCTGTACCATCTCCAATCTATCGATCCTAAGGCTCATCATCCTCACCACTTCCTCCTCAATATGGTCTTGCTCACTCTCAGATCTCCTTTGAGCCCTCATCCTCAAACCCTTGTCCGATCTAGGACTCATCCACTCCACCCATCCATCCCTTGACCTCGCTTCACCTGGTATGGTCGTCCTCCTGATGCTCATCACCGGTTTGACCATCAATCGCAACCTCAATCCTCCACCCAGGGAAATCACCCTTGTCGCACCTAGCATCACCAGCATTTTCCCCAGGTTCACTCACCAAATGGGGTGAGATGACCATCGACCTCTCCTCTCAATTAGCACCCACCCAAGCCGTTGGATCAAATTCATCCTAAGATCTCTTGTCGGTAGTATGAGGTTCAAATCAATCCTCATCCCTCGAGAACCCTTCGCTCACCCTTCCACTCAACCCTGCTCATCCGAGTTCAGATCCTTGCCCATCATCTGATCCAACCGACGACCACGAGCGACCGCTTGCGGCCGTCGGAACCTTCACCCCGCTGTTGCTGCCAATCAGGCAACGACAGCCGTTGTCAACACCCGCAACCGCTGTCGCGGGTGTCCATCTGGTTGCCCCCGGTCATTCTCAACGCGGGCAACATTTCTTTTTTTTCTTTTTTTTCCCCTCATCTTTTTTTTTTTTTTTTTTTTTTTTTTTTTTTTTTTTTTTTTTTTTTTTATGTTTTCATTTTTCCGCACCTATTTGTAGTATCTCTTGTACATAGTATACAGGTCCTCATGTCTATAAAAGGAGGGGCTCTCCCCTGCCTTTTGGCCCAGCATCCAGCATCCAGCAGACCATCATCATCTCATCTCATCTGTCTCCCTCATCATCAGAAATCAACTTATCCGTGGGCATCCTTCCCCACTTATCTGAGAAATTTATCTGGGTATATCCATGATTGCCCCTTGATCCTTTGAGCCTCCATACTCAAACTCTGTCCCTTGTGACCTTGATCCTTATCACCAACCAATAGCCTTGCTGGTTGAAGAAGAATTCCTGTCTGAATTCTTGGTTGTGTTATACCACTCTGATCCCTTTTTCCAACCATACTGGTCTTGATCTCTCCTTGATCATCTTTCTGGAGCCAATCACGTTTGATTGAAGGGGTTTTATTAAGCTTAAAACCTGGAGTGTTATACCTCCCTTCTTCTTTAAGGTTGAATTTCACCACGCTATTCTTGAGTCCCTTGAGAAGTGTTGGGATATTCTTGCTCAAATTTGTTATTGATTTGCTTCTAGAGCTTCATAAACAAATTGCTTTTGTTTTGTTCAGCCTCCCACAGTTATCTGGTACCCTTCAAGCGCTTGATTGCGGAGATTTGGGCAGGTTCATTGAGAACCTGGAGGTTGGTTGGGATTGAGTTGATCTTTCCTAATCAGCTGCTGACAACCAGAGTTATTAGCTTGTGGGCGTTGTTACTTACAACTGCCTTGTTCTATTGAACTCTGAACAAACCTTGACTTATTTTTTCAAGTCTTTACCTCCACCATCTCGCCTCAGATAGTGTTGTTTCCATTGCTACCGACAACTCTTATCCTCTTCCCTTACTTTGATTCCTCATCCATAAGGTTCTGGACCTTGATTCCGGTTACATTTAAATATTATTGTAACTCCTAGAAGGGCAGCCTAAACAGCACCTTTCCCCTCCACAGAACTTCCACGGCTTAGCACCGTTTGGAGTCTTACACCGCCCCTGTGGCGGCCCGCTAGGGGCCGCCGCCCATGTTGCGGCCCGCTCGGGGCCGCTTCCTGCATTGCAGCCCGCTTTGGGCCGCTTCCCGCGTTGCGGCCCGCTTGGGGCCGCTTCACGTGTCGCAGCCCGTTTTGGGCCGCCTGTGTTCCTTGGTACGGCCCACGTGGGGCCCAACGGCCCGCACGGGGCTGTTGGGCAGCCAAGGGATCCCCCGTGGTGCAATGCCGCGCGGGCCTGGCTGGTTGCGCCTGGCGACCAGCGCCGCGGAGCAAGGGCTTGCGGCCCCAGGTCCCTCCCCCTCCCCTTGCTTGCTGTTGCAAGGGAGATGGGGGCGAGCTGGCTGGGTTGAACCAGCCAGCAACCAGCCGCGACAGTGCGGTCAGTCAGGGCAGGGGGGACCTGACAACCCCCTTGCCCAAGGAGGTGGCAGCACCGGCCGCAAGCATAGCAACTGGCAGGTGGGGGGGAATTCATCACCCCTCCACCATTGAGTGTGTGAAGTGACAAAGCAGGGGCGCTCTCCCCCCCCCTTTACCAAGGGGGAGGAGCAATGGGCCTGGGGGGACCTGATCACATCCCAGGCCAACTTTCTTGACAACGCCCTGGGGGTATTGACCCCCAGGGCCCCTGGTGAGGGGATTTGACTGCCCCCACCAGGAAGTTGAGAGAAAGAGGGGGGGCAGCATGTCGGCTGGTCACACCCCCCCATGTGAGTCTGAGACCAGACCCAGGTGTACCCTGGGTCCCACCTGGCCCATTTGAGGGGCCAGGGGCTGTCTGCATGAGGCAACCAGCCCGTAAACAACGTAATGAGGTCATCATGGCTGTTTTAACGGACAACCAGCCAAGGGGATTGAACAGCAAGGGGTGGGTTCAGCCCCATAAAGGTGGAAACACTGGAATGGACCGGAATAGGCCGGTTGTAAGGGTTCAGGAACTGACGCCATGCGGGCTGATGTAGTCCCAACCAAGTAAAAAGGCTAGTAGAGCCTGTAGAGCTCTTTTGGGGCGGAAAATTTGCCTTTTGGCTTGTTGTATCATGGGATCACAAGAGGCCAATCTTTTTTACTTAAGGAGCTCTTCTCCCTGCTGTTTTCCACCCATTTATTCATCATTCCAATCAAATTCATCCAACATATTGCACCATGGTGAGAGCCCCATTAGACAATATTGACACCCAGTGTCCAGCATTTCTTTGGCTTTAAATACTGCTCATTTTCCTAAGATAATTGCTGGCCATAATTCTAACACATTATCAGTACCATCATCATCATTATTTCAAAGAAAGATAGACACTTATACCTTACTTTGGACAACCTCAAGGACCTCCAGTTTTCCAAGAAGATGTCTTATATCCCAGAGTCCAGCTCCACCAAGTTAGTTTTGAATATTCAGAACTATAATGCTTGGGCATTCCTTATGGAAAGTGAGTTGGATAACATCTGTTGTGGGGATATTATGAAAGGAGATGATACTTTGATCAGTTCAGAGGTGGAGAAGAAGGCCTATCATCTTATTCTTAGACACTTGGATGAGCATCATGTAACATGGGTTGCTGATACTCTGTTGGAGGAAAAGAAGAGGAAGGGGAGTGTTTTATGGAAAATGATCAATTCAAAGTATGCTGGTGACTCTGTTCATCAAAAGGGTATTGCTTTCAATAGATTTTTAAAGTTGAAATTTGGCAACTGTAAAAAATCTTTGGGGGAAGTTAGATCTAGTATTGCTAATTTCAAGTCATCTGGGCTGAAAATGGATCCTGAGTGTTTTTAACTCTTAATTCTTCAAAAGCTGCCAAAATAATATGAGTCCTTTGTCAGGATCATATCTCAGTTGGATCCCCTTCCAGGAGAAGAGGATGTGCTTAGAAGGATTGAAAAGGATGATCTTCAATTCAAGATGAAGGAGAGCACAGGAACTGCTCTGGTGGGAAAGACAGGAAAATCTGGGAAGAAGGCAAAGGCCAAAAAGGATTTATCAAAGGTCTTGAGTTATAATTTTCAGAAGAAGGGGAACTATGCAAAGGATTGCAAGGAGGCCCAGAAGAGGATGAAATCTGAGGAAAGTGAAAAGGAAGAAAAAGAGGTCAACCTTTCCATGGAAAATGTTTCTATGATTGCAGTGGATGTTTCAATGGAACAAGCTGTTGTGGAACAAGTCCCCAACAAGAAGGCTAAAATCAAAGAGGATCAAGAGATGGACTAGATTGATTATGAAGTATGTAATCTTAACCTTGAAAATGAGAACTTATCAGTGGCTGATAATTCTTCATTCCTTACAGGAGGATTGTTGAAGGAGGATGTTCTTTTTTTGATTGATTCTGGTTGTACAGACCACATGTTTTTTGAGCCAAATTTGTTTTCAAAAATTAGAGATTTTGATGGTGTTGTAAATATTGGCCAAAAAGGAAGAACAATCCAGATTAAGGGGATTGGAAAAATTATTCTTGCAAATCACATGAGTTTCAAAATAATTTTTGAGAAAGTGTTCTATGTACCAGATTTGCCTTATAACCTTTTGTCTCTTGGAGTTCTCTGGAAAAAGGGTTTCCAGATTTGTTATCTTGAAGAAGATAAGTTTGTTATTGATTTGAATGGGAGAGCTATCCTGAGTGGACAATTTTGAAATAAGTTGCTCTGTGCTGACTTGTTCAAGATTTCAGCTCTGAGCACTGTTTCTCACAAAAGAAGTGGCCATAAGGTAAAGGACAGCAAGTGTGAGATTTGTACCTTAGGGGCCAAGACCGGGAATGTGTTCTCAAAGAGTAGAGACCACACAGAAGTTCCTAGAGAGGAATTCTCCATTGATTTGGCAGGGCCATTTTCACCAGTGTCTCTTGGAGGGGCAAGATACTTCATCAATTTGGTTGATACAGCAACTAATTTTGTTTGGGTAAAACAAATAAAATCAAAGGATCAAACCACAGAGGAGGTTTCAGTAATCTTCAAAGTCTGGAAACAGAATGGTTTGATGAGGGAGATCAAGAGGGTTATTACTGATGGAGGGGGTGAGTTTTTGAGTAAAGATTTTGAGAAACTATTGAATGATTATGGTATCACTCATATAGTTACTACTGCTAGTACTCCACAAAACAATGGAATAGTTGAGAGGATGAATAGGACTTTATTGGACAAAGTCAGAACTATTATGGCTCAATCTGGTCTACCAAAGTTTTTATGGGCTGAGTTGGTGTGCACAGTGTGTCTGTTGCACAATATTGTAAGTGTTAATTGGAAGTGTCCTCATTATCAGTTTTGGAAGTTGTACCCCAAAAATAACACCTAAGAACAATTGGTTGGTTGTTGTATTATAGTGTCCAACATAATGAGATGGTTGGAAAGTTAGATCCTAGAGCCAGAACAGGGGCACTTGTGGGCTATGACTTAATAAGTAAGTCATACAGGATTTTTTTCCAGGGACAAGAAAGGTTATCTGTAGTAGGGATGTAAAATTTGAAGAAAGTACCTTTCCACTCAAAAGGGGTGAACCTGGTGCTGTTCAGGAATCACAGCAGGAAATAGCATTGGAGCCTATTTCCCAAGCAGAGGCTGGAGAGAATATCATTAGTGATGATATTGAGGTAGCAGAAGTGCCACAGGAGGTTTCAGTACCCACTTCAGGGGAGTCTGTGGAATTGGAACCTGATGAGCCTCCACCTCCAGTTAGAAGGAGTGGCAGGATGAGAATGCCTGTTGATAGTTATGGGGAATGTAAGTCCCATTTTGCTTCTGCGGAATATGAGGAAGATACACTTCAGGAACAGTGTATGTTTAATGAGATTCTACAGTTGAGTTCAGAAATGGGTAATAGAGTTAACCCAAATAGCTTTGGCCAAGCTATGAATTCTGATGAGAGAGCCAATTGGAAGACAGCTATTTTTTAGGAATTTGATTCTCTAGAGAATAATAGTGGGTTTGAAGTGGTTAAGCGGGATTCAGTTCCAAAAGGAAAGACCATTGTTGGGTCTAGATTAGCGTTAACAAAGAAGTTTGATACTAATGGAGTTTTGAAGAGGTTCAAGGCTAGATGCGTTGCACAGGGCTTCAAACAGAGAGAGGGTATTGATTACCAGGAGACTTTCTTGCCAACTGGAAGGCTGTCCACCTTCAGGTACATCATTGCTTTGGCAGTGGAGTTGGGTGAAGAAATCAGACAGGCTGATTTTGTGACTGCATACTTGAATGCAAAACTTGGAGAGGAAGAGACTGTTCACATTTCAATTCCTGATGGTTTCAAGGAATGGTGGTCTAGACCAAGCCAGGAACTATGAAGAAAATCTGTGTGAGGAGTTTCCTCTCAGCAGATAAAGGGGAGTATATCTTCAAGCTGTGTATATCCCTGTATGGATTGAAGCAAGCAGCTAGGTCATGGTATAATACTATGAGCATGAAAATGATAGAGATTGGTTTCAAAACAAGTTTGGATGAACCTTTTCTCTTTATGAGAAAGGATGAAATTTTGTTTTTATGGGTCAATGAAATTATCCTTATTGGGAATGGTAAGGAAAGAGTCATGGAGACACTCAAAAACGAGTTCAACATAAAAGATCTTGGTCTGGCACAGCAGGTGCTGGTAATGAAAGTTAGTAAGAGCAAGAATGGGATCAGGTTGTATCAGAACCATTATGTGTCAGCTCTAATTAAGCAGTATTGCTTAGAAAATGCAAAAAAGTTTGGTACTCCAATGCAGTCTAACATTTGGTTATAAAAGTCTACAGATGAAGAGCATCTAGAGTTTGTTTAATCTGGGAATGATTATAGATCAGCTATTGGATCTTTGAATTATTTGGGGCAGTGTACAAGGCCAGATATTACTTATGCAATTGCAATTTTGTCACAACACTTAGAGAAACCATGCATAAGGCATTGGTCAGTGTTTAAGAGAGTTATGAGGTATCTTAAAGGAACAAGCAGTCTGGGACTGCATTTTTCAAATTAATCAAACTTTGACTTGGTTGGTTATTCTCATGCAAGTTGGGCAGATGGTAACACTAGGGAATCAAAAAGTGGTTTTGTATTCTTCTTAGGAAAGAATCTAGTGTCTTGGATGTCTAAAAAGGTGTCAGCAATAAGTCTTTTGTCAACAGAAGCAGAGTAAAAAGCTTACTTGTCAGCTTCACAGGAGGCAAAATGGTTGAGAAAGGTCTGAGAGGATACTCATAAACCACAAGGGTTTGCATTGTTGTATTCTGATAACCAGAGTGCCATTGCGTTGGCAGAAAATCAAGTTTTCCATTCTAGAACAAAACATATTGATTTTCATTATAACTATATACAGGATGCAGTTAACTGCGAAGAGATAGTGTTACGGTACATGCCTACTGGGGCAATGATTGAGGATATCTTAACTGAGGCGTTAGATAGGAACAAACATGAAGGTTTTGTGTCTAGTATGCGTATGGCATCCATTTGGGATTAAGTGAGTGTGTTAAAATGCAGATGCACTCAGGGAATGTGCATAGGAGTGTGTAATCCAAATGGGATGCAAAAATGGGCCTCCACGGCCCATTGGACATCACATGGGCCACGTGGGCCTATGTGGGTGCTATTGGTTTTGGGCATTTGGGCGCCAAAACACGTTTTTATGGTCTTTTGGCACATGGGCCCTCACCGGCCCGCCAGGGTGAATGGGCCACCCAATCCAGAGGGGCTCATTTTGGCATAAAAGGGCCCAAGCTTCATTATGGACATACTTGGCCAGATGGGCTGGCCCGCCAAAGTATGCAATTTTCACGATTTGGGCTTGGGGCGGCCCGCTAGGGGCCCCCGCCTGTGTCGCGGCGCGCTCAGGGCCGCTTCCCGCGTCGCGGCTCATTTGGGGCCACCTGTTCTCCTTGGTACGGCCCAAGCGGGGCCGGACGGCCCGCGGGGGGCTGTAGCGCGGCCAAGGGATCCCGCGCGGGCCCAGCTGATCGGGCCCGGCAACCAGCGCCGCGTAGCCGGGGCTTGCGGCCCCGGCTTGCTCCCCCTCCCCTTGCTTGCCATTGCAAGGGGGATGGGAGCAAGCTGGCTGGGTTGAACCAGCCAGCGGCCGGCCGCAACAGTGGGGTTGGTCAGGGCAGGGGGGACCTGACCACCCCCTTGCCCAAGGAGGTGGCTGCACCGGCTGCAAGTGTAGCAACTGGCAGGTGGGGGGGGATTCATCAGCCCTCCACCATTGAGTGTGTGAAGCAACCAAACAGGGGCGCTCTCCCCCCCCTCTTTACCAAGGGGGAGGAGCAATGGGCCTGGGGGGACCTGATCACCTCCCAGGCCAACTTTCTTGACAACTCCCTGGGGGTATCAACCCCCAGGGCCCCTGGTGAGGGGATTTGACCGCCCCCACCAGGGATTTGAGAGAAAGAGGGGGGGGGACAGCATGTCTGCTGGTCACACCCCCCCATGTGAGTCTGAGACCGCACCTAGGTGTGCCCGGGGTCCCACCTGGCCCATTTGAGGGGCCAGGGGCTGGCTGCATGAGGCAGCCAGCCCGTAAACAACGTAATGAGGTCATCATGGCTGGTTTTAACGGACAACCAGCCAAGGGGATTGAACAGCAAGGGGCTGCTTCAACCCCGTAATGATGGGAACACTGGAATGGACCGGAATAGGCCAGTCGTAAGTGTTCAGGAACTGATGCCATGCGGGCTGATGTAGTCCCAACCAATTAACAAGGCTAGTAGAGCCTGTAGAGCTCTTTTGGGGCGGAAAATTTGCCTTTTGGCTTGTTGTATCATGGGCTCACAAGAGTCCAATCTCTTGCACTTAAGGACCTCTTCTCCCTGCTGTTTTCCACCCATTCATTCATCATTCCAATCAAATTCATCCAACATATTTCCACATTGTGAGAGCCCCATTAGCCAATATTGACACCCAGTGTCCAGAATTTCTTTGGCTTTAAATACTGCTCATTTGCCTAAGCTAATTGCTGGCCATAATTCTAACAGGTTGCAGTAATCATTTTACTTCCTGTTGAACCAGGGGGATAAAAACTCTCTTGAAGGAACATAGTTTTAAATAACACCCTAGTGATCAGTAACCACATTTCAGTTCATAATATGAAAAAATAGATTTATAAATTATCTTTGCCTGTGATAATTGAGATCACAAGTTGAATTGGATTACAGAATTTTGATATTTCTTTCAAATTTATTTTTGATTATTAATTTTTATTTTAATTGTATTTTCTCTCATGGTTTTTTATCTTTTTCTGCAAGAGGTACTCATTGGATGATGTGGTGGAAAAGTAAATGGGTGGTATCTGCTGGGAAACCCATCCTGGTATTGTGTGCTCTGAAATATATATATATATATATTTTATTTTTTTTCTCATGTTTTTTTATCTTCTCCTGCTTGAGGGACAAATTGGATGATGTGGGGGAAAAGTACAGTGGGTAGAAAAAGTTCATGGGACTGTTTTTCAAAGCATATTCAAAAAGGTAAAATTTTTTTTAAAACCTTGTTTAAATTCATTTTATTTATTTTTTCACAGCTATTTCAAGTAAAAAGTAAAAAAAATAACTTTTTGAGTCAAAAAAAGAGAAACAATACAGCTGAGAATTGGTTGCACAACCAGCTTTGATTGACACCCAAACCAACTTGGCAAGGCACCAGGCCAATTTGGGGATGGGCCAACTGGAACTTGAAAGGGCACCAAGATCACTTGGCTGGGTGCCAAGCTAGCTTTTTTGGGCACCACACACACTTTACAAACAAAACCTGGAACTTTTCCAGGCCCCCAGATGGGCTTTATGCACCATCAATTTGCAAATGGGGGTGTATATTGCAACCAAATTTTTATATTTTTGATGACAAATGTTGTTTTAGGCCTCTCCCATGGCCATATATACATATGGTGTGTAAAGCGCATCTGCGCGCCTGTCCAGGTATGACTTGGCATTTGCCTAGCGGGACTTTGATTGGCTCCCAGGGCGCTTGATTAGGTTGGGCTTTCAGGGATTAAAACTTGGCACCTAATCAAACTCCCCTGATGCCAATCAATGCTGGTTGTACCAAAATTGACCAGCCTCCCTCCCCCCAACTTCAAGCCTTTTTTTCAAGTATGATCATGTGGTTGGTGGTTCAATGCAACCAGCTTTGATCTGAACCAAGATAAATTTGGCCAGGCACCAGACCAATTTGGCCAGGCGCCAAGTGGACATTGGCAGGGAACCAAGAAGGCTTTTCCAGGTGCCAAGATGACTTTGCTAAGTGCCACGTGGGCTTTAGCAAATTTTGGAAAAACTTGGCTCAGCACCCAAACATGCTTTAAAGACCATACACATACACCACAGAGCCAACTTGCTGTTGAGCCCCCAGCTTGGCCAATGCTGGTTTGACAGCACTCCCTTAGTGGGAGTGCGCCTGTCAAAATAAAATTGGTGTTCAAAAACTTCAAGCATGGTCAAGGGCTTGTTAACTTCTCAATGCCAATTCCACCTACGCGTGGTTGGGCCCTTGTCAAATTTCTGTCAAGGTTGATCTGACAGCAATTCAACTCAAGGGTCAGAAGGTCCTTGTGGGTCAAATCATTGTCATTCTAAACAATGATTGAACCTTTTTTTTGGGTATCCAATGTTGGAACAGGGGGCTTGCCAGATCAAATAAATCATTTATATTTATTTTATTTTAATTGCTAATGTTTTAATCTGTCATAAATATTATTACATGATTTTTTGTTTTTTATGGGAGAATTTTACAGTTTTATTTTAACAATGAAATAGAAAAAAATTTACATAAATTAAAAAAAACCTTTTGATGAGTTTTCTCATGGGATGGGGATGTTGAAACAATTGGTGTTTAATATTGATACCCTCCAGCTCCCCAGTACTGTTGATTGCAATCAATTTGTTGCATCAAATCAAGGTTTTTCACAGCTTTCAATGGGTGTGAAGAGGCATGAGATTGAAGGTGTGAATTTATTGATTTTTTGATGATGGCAGGGAGACAACAGACATGTGTTATGGATGGATGATGAGGGTGAAATGATCACCTGCAATGGGAAAATGAGAGACTGGGTGGCAGATAGAGGAGAGAAGGAGATCAGAGGATTCAAGCAAAGGGAGAGGGAGGGCCAGAGGAAAATTAATCAACTAATTTCACCCAGTGAGGCCATAACAATCCAAAGGACTGGTGGTAGTAATCTGAGTGATGATTGAGTGGTTTCAGTGGATCAGAGAAGGGAAGAAGAGAGGGGGAGTAGGCAGGGAATGAATTTCTCAACCAGTTCCCATGACCAAGAATTCCATCAGGAGACCAAGGGGACCACCATTTTTGGCAAGTGATTGAGTGGTACACAAGAAGAGACGGGTACCTGTGAGAGGAAGATTAAAAGGAGAGAGAGGGGGGGGTTTCGGATGGATGGATGGATGGATGGATGAGGAGGGAAGGAGGAGATAGGATGGTCAGGTCTTGGTTGGTCTAGAGAGAGGGAAGTAGCAGTAGCAGTCCACCTTAGTGGGATGGATCAAGAGAGGTGGAGTGAGTGAGAGCAATGATGATGATCATTGTCTGAGCCAATCAATAGTCAACTGGTAAACAGCTGATTTCATGGGTCAGAAACCATGACATCACATGGATCCACCCTGTGCGTCCAGCTGGTGAATTGACCACAGGGGTGAAGTGATGTTGCCTTGACCCCAACTGCAAGTCACTGAAAGCCGCCCCTGCTGGTGATTCAACTGCAGGGGAAAATTTTCATTACAACAACAGTGACCACCCGTCACCAACCAGGCGACTGGTGGATTGATGCATGGGTTGGTTGAACATCATTTGTTGGTTGGTTAATCATTGGCTGACCCAGTTGTCAAAATGTCAGGCAGTCGACGCGCGCCACCAAAAAATAAACCCTTGTTGTTGGCTCCGCGGTCCTCAATGGCCATAAGTGGCCCCATGGTGTACACATACATGTGCATGGTTTCCAAAAGCAGTTTTATATGTCAAAGGTATGTACCACATCAAATAATTGCATGAAGGATATTTTATGTCAATGGTATTGGTACAGTTATGTTGATTATAATTGCACAATGTAGAGTGTATTTTGATTCTGGGGAAGATAATTAAAAAAATTTGGAAATTTTCAAGATTTAATGATATTTATGTGATTTTACAACACAGGTATGTCTGATGAAAAAGATATTTCAAGTAGGATATCCTTGCAAGAGTCTATTGATTAAAGTAGCAAGAGTTAAACATTCTATTATCACAAGAATCAATATTGAAACATGAATTTAGATCTACAAATAATTTAGGGTATGAGTTTAGACATTATGAAGGAAAGTTCAATTGGAGGTAGCATATCCAAAAGCTGTTTTCCCTCTGGAGAAAGGGAAGAAATCAAATCAGGATGATAACAGTTTCTGGGGAGTCTTGTTGGCACCTTTGTGAGTTTTTCTCCAAGGTTGGAAGGTTTGCTCATCATCCACATTGAATGACCACATTTGTGCCGTCTATCAAGTCTCTCAGCTTTCATTTTGTCAAATATTTTATCTATTTGATGACCAAGGGCAGAGAAACCTTGAGATTGCCATTGACACTGGACCTTCTGGAAGACCTTTTCATTGGAGACCTCAGTGTCAGGGCAAAATTTTGTTTCACTGAATATACTGGACTGATTTTATGGTAATCCAAGTGATTCCAAGATCTCTGCTTGTTGATTTGAGGGCTGTAGGCAGAGAGGAAAAACCATGTGAAAAAAATGGGGTAAAAAATAACATGGGATGATAGGGAGTAATTGCTTACTTGTTTTCCCCATCTGGATTTTCTTGTCTGATTTTGTTTTCCTGCATGGGCTTCTGAAAGATATTTTCCAGACTTAATATTGGATCTCCTGCCCATGAACCACCTCTTGAGGACAATGGTAAAGTTGAATTTGGTGTTATGCACTGAGTTGAATGGGCAGTTTCAAAATGCACCATGTGCATGGGCATGGTTCCAATGTTTAATGATGATTCCCATAAACAACTGGTTCCAATGCAATTCCCAAGGCTCAGACCAATTGAAACCAAATCAAGGAAAGTTGATTTGTGCAAGGTACTGAATAAAAAACTCTCTTGCTAGGGTTGATATGCCACGTAGTAGACATGAAGACTTGGATGGGACTAGAGAGGTAGTGGAGTGAATCTGTTGATGAATGCAGGATGATGGCAGTGATTGAACCTGGGATTTTTGTAGGGAATTGGGGATTTGTTGCCAGTGAGTATCCATTGACTTGGTGATATTCATCAAAAATCTACAGTAGGATGACAGACATTGAGAGAAGTGGGAGTTGGAGCCAGGGACACTGCCAGAAACAGCTTGATTGAAGAATCTGGGGTTTTTTGATGGGGCTCCATTCAAGAGGTATTTTACCATGATGGGTTGTTTGTTGCTTTCACTGCATGATTATAAAAGTAGGAGAGCAGCGTCAGCATTCAATAACTGCAAAGCACAGGGGGATGATGACTTGAATGTTAAAAAAGGTGGAACTTTTCCAATGGACAGCTAACATTGCAGCAGGCTCATGGTCAGCAACCATTGGGGCAACCATTTGGGAAAGCTAATGGTTGGCAACCATTGCAGAAAGCTAATGGCCAAAAACCATTGGGGAATGCTAATGGTTGGTGACCATTGGGGCAAGCTAATGGTTGGTGACCATTGGCAAAAGATGATGGTTGGCAACCCTTGGGGCATGCTAATGGTTGGCAACCATTGGGGCAAGCTAATGGTCGGAAACCATTGGGGAATGCTAATTGTTGGAAACCATTGGGGAAAGCTAATGGTCAGAAACCATTGGGGCAAGCTCAGCCTAAGCTAATGGACAGCAACCATGAGGCTAAGGTAATGGATGGCAACCATTGAGGGTGAGTCACCCCTCAATGCATAAATGCATACAAGGTAGTGTATACGGTGTGGGTGGATAGTGCACCCAATTGACAAATAAATCCCTCCCTCCCTCCATCCATCCCTCCATCATTTGATTCATCCATCCATCCATCCATCCATCCATCCATCCATCCATCCATCCATCCATCCATCCATCCATCCATCCATCCATCCATCCATCCATCCATCCATCCATCCATCCATCCATCCATCCATCCATCCATCCATCCATTCATTCATCCATCAATTGATATGAAGACAGCCAAATGGAAGATATGCCAATGTCTGGAATTCAAATGTGGCGAGGGCACATATGAAGATGAAGATGGAAACAAAAAGATAGGAATGGCTTTTTCTTCCTCTGCCTTCAAGAAACATCAGGGGGCTATAAGAAGACTCAATCAGGCCCTGCAAGTCACAACAGATATATTGCCATTACAAGGGAGCAGTCATGTAAGTGAAGAGGAGGGATGGGAAAATAGTTAACACTGTAAATTCGTGTGCTTATCTTCTGATTTGCCTGCTATAATGATTTTCAGGTTTCCAACAATCCAGAAAGGAATAAAAGAAAAGAGCAGATTCAGATTCCACTTCACTGGGGAGGGCACTGGTTAAATTCTCAAGACCTCAAGTATAACTCTTTTCATCTAGTCCCAAGGAACATTCTGCTTGTGCTTCTCCAAGCTGTAAAAATGTGCCTTGTTAATCAACTTAGTGACTCAGCAATCACAGATTTCATTGAGACAGAGCAGGAGAAGATTAAGAATCTGGGGAGGGAATTCAATTTTGATTCAAATAACATCATGAAGGCAATACCTCAAAGCAAAGTCACTCTAATTCAAAGGCTAGATTTTGAGTCTAACCTGGAAACAAGGATATGCTGTCCAGAATGCTTCAAGCTGTATCCAATCCCAGGCAAATCATACAACCAAGCATCAATTGTCAAGAAGTGTACTACCAAGTTGTATTCCACTAGCAAAATCTTTGTGCGCCAAACTGGTAATGAGCAGGGCATGTACTGTGAAACATAATTGCTGATGAAGACCAGTGGGAAACATAACAGGCCCATCAAACAAGCTTGAACATTTCATGATGAAAGCTTGAAGGCCTGGCTTGGTAGAAATTTATGGTTTGCAGATTTTGAAAAGCTCATTGAAAGCAATCTTCATCATAAAAACCTCAATTCAAATGTGATGAGCAATGTTTGGGATGTCTCAGTTTGGCGCAACTTTGTTGGAGGCGCAGACAAGAAGAGGAAATTTACCCGGGCACCTTTTCTTCAGTCTCTATGTGGATTGGTTCAACCCATTTGGAAATAAGGTTGGGCACAAATCAATCTCAGTGGGAGCAGTGATCTTGATCTGTCTCAACATTTGACTAGCAGAACATTACAAGATAGAGAATGTTTTCCTTTTTGGTATTATCCCTGGGCCCAAGGAACCCAAAGTGGAAGAAATAAACTACATTCTAGATCCATTGTTTGATGAAATCAAAGACCTCTGGGAAGGAGTATGGCTTTCTGAAACCAGCCAGTTTCCTCAAGGTAGGGAGATATTTGTTGCACTGTTCCCATTGATTGGGGATTTGCCAGCTATGCGCAAGGTGGCAGGATTCTCTGGTAATTCTTCAACCATGTTCTGCTCATATTGTCAAATTACAAAGGACAATATAAATGATCCAAATTTCAAGGAGTTCCAGCCAAGGAGAAATGCCAAGAACATGAAGAATGCCAAGAAGTGGGAGGAATGTCAGACATCATGGGAGCAAGATCAAATTACCAAGGAGAAGGGGGTCAGAGAAAGCTGTTTGAACAGGCTTCCATATTGGAGCCCAAAAGAATATTCAGCAATAGAGCTCATGCATGGGTGGATTTTGGGAAATCTCAAGGATTATAGCATGATTTATCTTAACATTGCTCTAGCCAGAGAAGAATTGGGGAAGGAAAAAATCCAAGAGAAGAACAGAGGAGAGAAAACTGGATTGGAAAGCATCATTGGAAAGGGGAAGAGAAGGAAGTCTCCTGAAGATCAATCAGAGGAGGGTGATCACAACCAGAGAAGTCCCAAGAGACGGCTTAATGCCAGAAATCTGAGAGCACTTACACAAATAATGGAAGAAAGCTCAACAAGTCAATCCAGACAATATGAATTGAGATCTTCACAGGCTGGGAAATCATCATCAGCCTCACAGCAAAGCAAGAAATCTCAACCATCTTCTGAATATACTAGTACTCACTTGTATTCTTTAAGAAGTAGAATTACTGAGAGCTTGGTAAGTTCACAAAGTATAGGAAGTCAAGGAAGCCACACAAGTACTCTGAAGCTGATGGGGGATGAGGGAAGCAGTCCAGTCAACAAGGATTATGACAGAGGGAAAGCAGCTCAAGTGGAATCATCCATCCAAGGGCCTCAATTAATGCTTCACAATTTTGGGCGCATCCAACAGGTGATTCAGGACAAAAAGTTGCCATCATGGATGACAAGGGTACCAAAGAATGTTGGATTTCATGGTGCAGGATCCCTCAAGGCTACAGAGTGGCTGACACTCTACATGGTTTACTATCCCCTTGCTATTATTCCTTTGTGGAGTGGTAAGCATAGACCTGGTATTGATCACATTGGATCAATAAAAATCTTGAAGGAATAAACAGTGCTTCTCATTTATATAACCAACATGTTAATGAAGCATCATCTTTCAAACCAAGATATCATTGAGGTTGAACGACCAATGCTGGAATACCGTCAAACACTAAGGACTGGATGGCCACAACAAAGGCGTAAACCCAACGTGCACATTACTCAGCATTACCCGGAAGTGATCAAAAGGTTTGGTCCACCAATGGCCACAGAAGCCTGGGCTTATGAAAGGTTGAATGGTATCTTGGGAAGGATACCAAAGAAAAATTGCACAGGTGAGCTCACTAAGAATCATGCTGTACACATTCCTTCTTACTGGGCAAACAAAGCAAATAATAAATGAATTTATTACAGGTGATATACATGGTAAAATCATGAAGACATGTATACCAAGGAGTCAATATTCAAGTTTATTGATCCAGTCCAAGGTAATTAACAAGGGACAAGAAAACTCAAATCCCCACTTCAGCCTCACCCCATTAGACCTAAAAATCCATTGCTTATGGATACAAGAGGTTGGAATATTGGGTCTGCAACAGGATGTGTCTCTCAATTACAATATGCACAAAATCAACAGTACCTTGATACATCATAAAAGATTTACAGTGCAACGGCTGGATCAAGGTAAAAATCACTCCAATTCCTGTGTGGAGATCATACGGGATGAACTCTGTTCATTTGGTCAAATCACCAAGCTCTTTGTGCAATCAGAAGGTGGGGATGTTTGGTTTGTGATTCAGTTATTTCAAGATGCACATGCAGAAGATGCCAAAGATCCATACACAGCCCACCCCAACTTGAATGTGTGAGTGGTCTCAAAAGATCTAAGGGAGACTGTGGTGATGAAGGGAAAGGAGATAGTGGGGCATGTGGCTGTTTTGGAAAATGTTGCGGGGACATTTGATTATCCAGGCAAGAAAATTACTTTGGTTTCCCTGGAACGAGTAGTGATTTTCCCTTTTAGCTGATATGAGGACAAGGTCAAAACTGATTGTGGAATAGGCAGGGATGGATTTCAACATGAAATTACCCATGGTGTTTGGCCTATGGGTGACCTGAAACCTTAGCAAGTATCAACAAGCATTATTTGAGGAAACATGGACAAGTGGACACCAAACACCAACCATATGACACTTCGTGTGGACATGAACGGGGCCTAAGGGATGATGACATGGAGATTGGATGTGAGGTTGGTAGACTTAATATTTGTAACAACAGAATCTTGGATATTAAAATTTTCATCATGCATTGTATTAGTTTACAATGAATTGGACAGAAAAATACTTAGTTGTCAAATGTTTACAATTGGGGAATGATGAAGGAGGAGGGTAGGAATATAAATAAGAAATCCTCTTATCTCACATTGATCATCATCCTCCTTCTGTTCTTTCCACCATACCAATCACCCTGTCTGACCATCAATTTATCTGTTCATAATCTCTCATAGTTAAACAATACTATCTCACACACTCACCATCTATCTCTATAAAAATATTGGTTTTTCAAGGTTTGGAAAATCCTGACTTCAAACCTCTACAAAATCAATTCAGTCCCAGGAATTGGCTCTGCAACTTAACCATAAGCTGCATGTTGCCTTGCCTCTCACACCATCCATAGGGCCCTCCTCCTCAAATTTGGGGCATTACGGACTAGTGCTATAGTATTACCTTACACCCTTAGCCAACCCTTGAATATTAATTATTTATCATTCCAGACCAAAGTGCCCATACCTCCCAACCTGCTGCAGCTGGTCAAGACACTCCAATGCTGCCTGAAGAGACAATATCCTCTGGTGTGCAAGAGACAGTGTAGTCTGGTTTGCAAAATCATGAGGGACTCCTGGATGACTTACTCAGGGGGGTTCCCCCAGATGTGAATACTATACCAGAATCAGGTGAGCAGTATGATTGAACTGGGAATTCCACTAATTTCATTAACACAGAGATGCTGATTGTGATGGGTTTAGTGGACATTAATGATTGCACTGCTCAATCTAGGATTGGACTGACCAACCGTTCTGAAAAGCAAAAACTTGACAAGGAGAATTCAGACTGCAAATTGAGAAAAGTGCGCCAGATGGTCACAAAAACCCCCCTTCCCAGTCAATCTAGTACAATATCACGTTCTTTACGGCAATGGTTCCGCTTTTTGATGGGGATGCCAGAAAATGTAATGAACTTCCCCTCACCTCCCTCTCCTGAAAAAATACTGAAATGGGAACAGTGGGCTCCTATGAGGGCACAGAGGGTCATGGCACATCTGGAGTCTATTGGGACAGAACATGGAAAGGCAAATCAGGCGGATGGGCAGCTGCGATACAATGAAGAAGTGGCTAGACTCAGAAACAACATTGTACCCGCACAATTCCACCCAGCACCCAATGTGCCATCAACCAAAAATTTCCCATGGAGTGCTAAGATAACATTTGAGAGAGATGTTAAAAAGGCAGGTTTCTCAAGGATTAAGTTTGAGTGGCATGCAAGGTCCTTTTTATCATTGGGCTGGAATGCAGCAATAGGTGCCATCATAGTCCAGAATTACTCAAACTGGAAAAAGGCACAACCTGGTATGGTGTGGGATTGAATGGAGAACATGAGCGCATTATTGGAGAGATGGGTCCTGGGGCAGGGAAAAGAAATACAGCAAGAGGAACTATTAGGGTCAAATTTGAAAGACAATAAAATTACCAAGGCCGGACAAGCATACATCCAGAAAGCCAAAAAGAAGGTTAGAGCATGAGTCCTGGGGGTTTGTATTCAAAGAATGGATGCTGATGGTATGTGTTGGTTTGCGTTACAGATAAGTGAAAAGCGTTTTCTCACAGCCCGCAAATACCTTCCCAAAGAAGCAGCAGAAGTAATTGAAATATTTGACCGTGTGGATTTTTTTTCTGATTGGGAGGAAGATAAAGATGGCACTCGCACAACCATTGAAACCCCCTGGAGAAGCTGTGAACTAAATGATCTAACTCATCTCCTAGATGAAATAGAATTACAATTTTCTATGAAGAACCAAGAAATCAAGCAGTTGCATTCACTACTTGATTGTGTGTCAGCAAAGGTGAAACCCAAATAATTCATCCTCCTCAAATGCCCAAAAAAACTTCCAATTGATGCTTATCACCCTGAAGCACTGCAAGCCCTTTCATTAATTGACCTCAAACTTGTGACTCCTTGTGAAAACTCAAAAATTGTTGCAGAAATCACCTTACTATCAGAAAAAACAAGAAGAAGCCTTGTCCCACAATTGGCATATTTCCAGCTCATATCCCTGAGGCAAGTGGATTGCGCCAACAATAGTTGGCACTTGGGTGGTCTTTTTTTCTTCCTGTATCTTGAGAGCCTTTCTATTCTTATATTTCTTAATGCAATAAAAGTTCCTATTCAAATTTCAGTGTTTATGTTTCTGTAAGTGATGCATGAGTTTAAGAAATTCCATTCAATGTTGTGAATGCGGGATAACACATACCTGGATGAAACAAGTATTGTGTTTTTAAGAATGCTTGGGCTGGGAAAAAATTTTGATTGGTTTTAATAAATTTTTGCCCAATTTTAATCACAGGTTTTTGAGCCATTTTTTGGATTACAACAATGGTTGCCATCCATAGAGCTATCATAATGCACCTGGACCATTAGGCAAGTGAATAAACAGTGTGAATGAACTTTTCATGCCTCACATTACCAGATGCTTACAGTGGACTACAACAATTGTCACCATCCATAGAGCTATCAAAATGCATCTGGAAAATGGTTCAGATGAATGAACAGTGTGCATGGACTTTGAGTCTCTCGGTTTCACAGATGTAAATTTTAAGTATTGTCTAATACCTGAACATTACGGCCCTGTCCTCAAGAGTCATGCCAACTAAGAAGGGTTCCCCGGTCATCTCTTCTGTGACACTTGGGTGATCTCCTCACCTGTATAACTCAGAACCTGGCCTCTTGGAGGCCTGCGGTGACTTCTTTCCTTCTTCTCCCTGGTCTACCATCTCTCTCTTCATCTTCCTTGTCAAATACCTCTTTCTTCATTCTTCTATCTTTTTTCTTATTCTCTCTCCACTTTCCTTCTCTCTTTTCAATATACTTTCCCCATCTTGTTCCTTCCTCTCAAACCACCACCATTCTACCTTCTCACCAACCTTCTATCATTCTCAATCCAATATGACCTCCTTCAACTCATCGTTGGACTGACTACTCACCTTCGAATCTGTGCCTGGTGAGGATATGATCTTCAAGACCTCCTCAGTTCAACATGTCTGACCATCTAGTGTTACATCTACAGTTGCTCTTCCACGTTTCCTTCCTATGTCACCGTCTTGCCGCCTTGAGTTCTCTTCTCATCTACTCTTTGAAACCACGTCTAAGCTGTTTGTCTTCTATCATTTCTTTTCTCCTCTTTCATCTTTGTTCAAGGTTTCTTAACTTTCTAACTTGTGCTTGCAGTCTGTTGGTTTTTAGCTCTAGCCTCTTGTGACGCAATCCAATCATGGTTAAAAGCCAAAAGACAACTCCATCTTACCGAGAATGAACAACTATTTCTATCAGGTTGCGCTTAAGGCCTCCGTGGATGCTATTCCCCCTCTCAACGACAATGATTACTCCATCTGGCAAGAAAAAATGATGATGTTGTTTGATCTCAAAGACATCAAGGACGCCATAACCAGAAACTCAGGTCAACTGCCTCTAAAACAAGATTGAGAAATTAGGGCTATTATCCTATCTAAAATGGGCAGCATGACTCACGCCAATGTTGTCAACGCTGCAAACATCACATTGTCTAACCTACTCTGGGCAGAGATCACATGAAGGTTTGCTTCATCCAAGAAAGCCAACCAAGCCCGCATTTTCAATCAATTTCTCCATGCTCCATTTAACAAACATGCCATTGAAGGATTCATAAAAGATATTTGAAAAGCACTCACTCGCATGGCGGATTTTGGAATAGAGCTAACAAAGGATATCTTGGCGTATCTCATACTCTTCAAGTTTCCACCCAATCTAGAGAATCTAAAGCAACAGATTATGCACGGCAAAAAATCAGTGATAGTAGAGACAGTGTTTAATCACCTAACCCAATACAATAATGAGCGTAAGGCACAACTCAAAACTGGAAAGTCTACCTCCAACGTTACCTTATTGACTACAACAACCAAGACAGATCAAGGAGAGAAAAAGACTTGCATCCAATGCAAGGAAGGTTTCCATGACCCCAATGCTCCTCATCCCAAATCCTCATGTTTCCACCTCCACCCTCAAATTGCTCCAGCGTGGTGGAAAGAACAACAGAACAAATGGAAGAGCCAAATCAAGAAAAACCCTATCATCAACTATCACACGTTACTAACACTTTGGATTAATGCTGATAACACACCTCATCTTCTCTTGGATTCGGGCGCCAACATTCACATATTCAACAACCCAAAATATTTCATCTTGATTAACTTTCAGGATGAGGAGGACAAGATTAAAACTGGAAAATTAGAAGCCAATCTCAAGATACGAGGAACAGGAACTGTACAACTGGAATGGAAGGATTCCATCATCACTCTTGAAGAATGCATGTACGTACCCAACATTGTAGTCAATCTTATTAGTCCTGGTCTTCTGTAAAAAAATGGATGTAACCTCTACCAAGAACAAGATCAATTCAGAATCACTCAAGCGGGCCAGAAGGTACTTAAGGGACTGATCCGCAACAGCCTATTTGTTATTGAGAAACCCAAGACTTCTGGAAACAATATATCAGTTAATCTCACAAATCAGTTTTTGCTGTCTTCCCCAATTCCAGATCAATCGCTCTCTGACATTCACAAGATGTACAGACACGCCTCAATCTCAACTCTCAAAACCGTTCTCAAACACCGATACTCTAGAGAGGAATTAAGCAACTTTCAGTGAAACAGTTGTGTGAAGAGCAAGATCACAAGAGCTCCATTCTCAGCTACTTCCACACCGTCGTCAAAGCCTCTTGAAAGAATTGACTTAGATTTAATAGGTCCAATCACTCTGCAATCAAAAGCCGGCCACAGATATATCTTAACGCTTGTGGACAACTGCACAGGCTACCTCTTGGCCTTTTCCCTCACGACCAAAGAAGAAACCCCAGACGTCATCATCAGCATCCTTGAGACAGAACATGAAAGCCTCAACTATTATCCAACAGAGATTTTCTCTGATAAGGGCACGGAATTCACAAACGATACCCTGAAGAGCTTTGCCAAAGTCAAAAATATCAAACTCCTGACGTCTGAACCCTACCACTCTCAGCATAATGGTTGGGCTGAACAAGCCAATCAAACAATTATTGAGTCGGCACGTGCAACCTTCTCTTCCTCCAAGTTAAGCAAGAACTACTGGCATATTGTGGTCAGAAGCTGCTGCTTCATGCTCAACCAAGTTCCTAGGGAAGGTAATGACCAATCCCCTTGGGAACTGATGTTCAACAAGAAATTACCCGCTAACTACTTGAAAACTGTAGGATCCTTGGTTTTCTACCTTGCAAATCGCCTCCAAAAGGGGAGAAAGTTTGACAAGAAAGGAATGGAAGGATTCCTAATTGGGTTCAATCCTGTGTTCCATTCTTTTCTTATTCTCAACTAATCAGGTGGCGTTGTTGAAACCAAACACGTCCAGTTTCTTAAAGATTCTCTCCACAAATTCCCATTCTTTGAACCACCTCGAACCAATCAATTCAGTCAAACTAGCCAGGAATCCAGAGAATCAGACCTCTCTTCAGCAAAAAAGAAATACATCATACAAGAATCTCAGGACAATTCTCCAGAATCCAAATTGGATCAGGAAGACACAATGTCGGTGGCATCATCTTCCCCTGATCCCCCTTCCATACCTACTCAAGCTCCAGAGTTCTCCATCCCATCTATCTCTCAAAGACCCAAGCGCGAAACGAGGAAACCCCAAAGATATGGTTTCCATCATTACTACAAGCCCCCTTCTTACAAGTCTGCCAAGAAGTGTTCTGAATGGCCAAAATGGACAAAAGCAGCTGACAATGAATTGAACTCCATAGAACTCCAGGACGTTTGGGAAGAATATCATGGTACTTCGGAAAACATCCTTAATACAACGTGGGTCTTCAAAGTAAAACAAAACTGTCACGGTGATCCGGTCAAGTACAAGGCTTGACTCTGTGTGCAGGGATTTAATCAAGTTCTAGGGATCAATTACAACAAAACCTGGGCTCCAACCGGGAAATTAGGATCACTCTGAGTTGCTCTCACATACGGTCTAAAACACAAAATTAAGTTAACTCAATTTGACATTAAGGGAGCATTCTTACACGCTCCTCTCAAGGAAACAGTCATCATAAAAACTCCAGAAGGATCTGACAGGATGTCTCCATACCTGAAGCTCAAGAAATCTCTTTACGGATTGAAACAATCATCTAAAAATTGGTACGAAAAATTGACTTTCTGGATCAAATCTCAAGGCTATCAAGAATTGACTAGCAATCCTTGCCTATATATCAACTCTATGACAAAAGAAATCATTTATTTCCATTTTGATGACTTAATTCACGTTGGAAAATCTCAAGTCTTTGAAAACAACTTCCTTGAGCGATTCAAGCTTGTTGTGCCATCCTCCAAACACAATTCTTGGAATGCTCATGGAGCTTGAGGACAACAAAATTCTGTTGAGTCAACCCAACCACATTGCTCGTGGCCTAGAAGAGCTAGGTCTTACATTCTGCAAGGACGTACATTCTCCTCTTACTCAAAATTTGAACCTTGAGCCCGCATCCAACGCTGATCACAACTAATTTTGACAATTGAACATCAATTAGCAATCAGCCACCAGACTCCTTAATCATTTAGCCCAATACACCCGTCCGGAAATTTCTTTCCCTGTGTCCAGCCTGGCTAGGTTCAATGCCAAGCCAGGGATGAGTCACTGGAGAGAAGTCAGGAAGGTGTGTAAATACCTCAAAATGACTAAGGACTTCAAACTTGTCATCAGCTACAATCCCGATCAGGAACCTCTCTCTAGCTTCAGTGATGCAACCTGGGGGGATTACCCAACCTTCCTCAAGTCACAAACTGGATACGTAATTCTTCATCACAGAAGCCCGATCATCTGGAACTCCACTCAACAAAGAAACATTACCTATTTGTCAACTGAATCTGAATTAAATGCTCTACTGGATTGCTACCTTGAACTTAAGTGGATCAAGCACCTTATTGGCAAAATATATCAAACTCAGGAAACTAAGCCTGTCTTAAACATTGACAATAAAGGCTTGGACAACAAGATTAAAAGATTTGGGTCCCACTCAAAATCCAGACATATAGACATCAAAACAACAGGGCTACGTGAAGATTTTGCAAACGGCAAATTTACCCTCAATCTGATTCAAAGTCAAATAATGGTTTCTGATTCTCTCACAAAAGCCTCTTCTATTAGTTCCTTGCAACTTCTTCAAGAGAGAATCTTTCTACCCGAAAACAACCGAGTCTTTGGATCATCTCCTCACCAGTCATGTGGGGTGTTAAGTATTGTCTGATACCTGAACATTATGGCCCTGTCCTCAAGAGTCGCGCCAGCTAAGACAGGTTCCCCGGTCATCTCTTCTGTGACACTTGGGTGATCTCCTCACCTCTATAACTCAGAACCTGGCCTCTTGGAGGCCTGCGGTGACTTCTTTCCTTCTTCTCCCTGGTCTACCATCTCTCTCTTCATCTTTCTTGTCGAACACCTCTTTCTTCATTCTTCTATCTTTTTCCTTATTCTGTCTCCACTTTTCTTCTCTCTTTTCAATATACTTTCCCCATATTTTTCCTTCCTCTCAAAACACCACCATTCTACCTTCTCACCAACCTTCTATCATTCTCAATCCAATCCGACCTCCTTCAACTCATTGTTGGACTGACTACTCACCTTTGAATCTGTGCCTGGTGAGGATATGATCTTCAAGACCTCCTCAGTTCAACATGTCTGACCATCTAGTGTTACATCTACAGTTGCTCTTCCACGTTTCCTTCCTATATCACCGTCTTGCCGCCTTGAGTTCTCTTCTCATCTACTCTTTGAAATCACGTCTAAGCTGTTTGTCTTCTATCATTTCTTTTCTCCTCTTTCATCTTTGTTCAAGGTTTCTTAACTTTCTAACTTGTTCTTGCAGTCTGTTGGTTTTTAGCTCTAGCCTCTTGTGACTCAATCTAATCAGTAAATGGGACTCAGCTCACCACAATGTCACATTATGAACTCATTTATCAAGAATTAAGTTGCATAAGGCATACATGAATTGATTTATAAGAATGATGATTAAAAGGAACGGAGAAAGAAAAGCTAGTACACTAAGATACTGATAAATTTGGGATAGCTGAAATAGAAACATTAGATTTGCAAGGTAAACTAAATACAGGATTATCAGTTCAAGGGTTTTGGGACAGCCAATGGCCACTGAAATCAAGTACAGGTCATTTTGCCAAGTCCATGCGGGATTCCCCTGTTCCTGGCCAAAATTCGGGGCTGAAAAAGCAGTCTTGGATAAGCTGCACTATGTAAGCATTTGTCCGCTTCCATACTTGTTCCTTGATGTCCTTGGGCTCTAGCTTGTTGGATTTTGAGACAAGGCTCAGGAGCTGGAGGGATTGAACCAGGGTAAATTTCCAATGTCTGATGGTATCAGCAAGAGGCCATGTACTCCCGCTACAAGGTAGGCCACAAGAATGTGGTAGTAGGGTTGGGATGTGATGGTGACCATGATGGTGTTGAAATTGGCCTGCTGTGGTGCCACTGCTGTGGAGGATCCCTCCAATCAAAGTTTTGTCCGCAGGAGAGCAAATTCAATGAGCAGGTGGTAGATGTTGTCAACCAATTTTTCCAGGGAGTTGAAGCCAGATTTGTGACTAGGGCTGTCAACTGGCTGTCCTTCAATCCAAGCCATGTCTTCATTTGAGCCAAGACAAGCGGCAAAATACTTGATGATTGAGATATCACGGCTTTCCTCATTTTCAGTACCTGGTGGTTGGATAAATGTTGGTGGCTGGGTGAGTTATCTTGAGACCAGGAGGATTGATTGGAACCATAATTGTGCCCATCTTACCTGTGAAAACTCTGGAGGGTGAGTAAGGTGGATCCAGACATTGTGCAGCTTAGACCCTATGTTTGTGGCTGGTGGGGGTGGTGACCCGGGTAGAAGAGGCAGAGAAAATACATCTGGCATGTAATATGGCTCAGATGTGCAAGATGGGAAGGGATTGGCATCTGTAGGAATGAGAAGAGGTTGGCTACTGTGAGGGCAAAAGATCCCAGTGGAATCAAGCTTACCACTTGTAGCCAATTGACTGATCCATTCCTTAATACCAGCACTGATGGTGTTGAAACGGATTGTGTGAGATAGCAATTGAGGGTAAGATCCCCATTCTTTGTGGTCTTTTGCAAGTAATCCAAAGAGGTTGCTGCTGCCTCAACAGCGCTCTTGTAGCACTTTGAGTCAATGACGCTATTTGCAAAGGGTTGAATGGCTTCCTGGAGTTCAGACGGGTATTTTTTGAACAGTGTAGGTGAATCTATGGAGGGAGCTACAGTGATTGGAAATCAGGGAAGGTATTTGGATGGATGTGATGGAAGTGACTTACCAGGGTCATTTGCAGGATCAGCGGCAGAGGGGGGGGTAGCCCCTTGGTGGGTTGGGAGTCTGTTACCATTGGTGTAGCATTGGGTTCAAAGGGAGTGGTGATGGAGGCCTGCTCTGCTGGTACTTCAGGGGTAAATAGTGGATGTTGGGATTCTTTGGAGGGAACTTCATTTGGAGCAGCCTGTGTGGGCGGAGTAGCGGGGCCTGGGCTACTTTTCTCTTCATCACTTTCCATCAAGGGCGCAAACTTATGCCTCTTCTTGTTGGGATTGGAAGAGCCAGTTGTAGCCCCTCTTTTGGCAAGAAGTTACCCTGACCCAATCTGAACCACCTCCTCAGGAGGGAGGTCATCACCGTTTTCAACCACTGGTGAAGGAAACAATGAGGATCAGCCAGGGATTAGAATAGCATTCAAGTGTTTCAACTCACAGGCCATTGCATCTTGAAGACCCTTATAGGCCTTGACTGCCATGTCTCACACTGATTGTGGAAGTGATTTGTCATTGGCCATTTTAAGGAGCTTTGCCATTTGCTGCTTGCTACTAGCAAGGAAGTTAGACTTTGAGACAACCAAGGCTTCCTGTGTGCTCATCAAGCCACCAGTTGGGCTGGGGGTGGGGGTGGGGGTGCAGCATGGCGGCTTGATGATGATTCCCTGCCAAAAACTTCAACCCATGGTGGCAGTGGTGGAAGAGAGGCTAAGGGAGGTCTGGTCAGTAGTTGAGGCAAACATGACAAAGTGAAAAGAGGACTCACGGTCTGGAGTGATGATTGCTGGGCAATCAGCAGTTGGTTGATCTCCAGTGGGCTCAGTGGGCTGGGAAGACAGAATTGAGGGTGTGGGTTTTGTCAGCTTCCAGATGCCAGGAACTTTTCCATCCTTTAGCTACAGCAAGTGATATTTGTGTTGTAATAATAATTCCAAGAAAATTATGGTAAAATGCTCAAATAATTGATTTAAAAGCAAGTGCAAAGTTTGGTTGGTTTGGTTGGATTAAATTTGGTGAAATACATATTTTTCAAGAGGGTCCACAGTTCATGCAAACATGGGATCTTTATTGGATAACAACCTCTCTTCAAGGGGCTATTTTGAACCATGTAAAGACCATGGTACAATGAGGTCTTAAATGATTGCTCACAAAAGACTAGCTCAAGGGGATGGGTGGACTGGGTTTCTTACAGCACTTATGCCTGGGTGCAAGGAGGAGAAAACTTACTAATTTAAGTACTTACTCCAAGAAGCTTGCAGAAATTCATGGTTGAAAGGGTCTCAGGACAATTATTGGGCTTATTTGCTGATATTCTTCACGGAATCAATGATGGTTCAAGAATTATTAATAATACTATCAGACTATAGCCAGATATCACTTGTTTATTATGAATAAACACTTGATCACCAATGGCAAAGGTGTCTGGATTGATACTTAAAAATTACCGGGGTTTAAATCACTTAACAAGGGTTGTTTATATACCTTTTTGGGGTAATAAGACCTTTTCAGGGCACATAGAGAGGGTTGTGCTTGGGTTCTGAGACTAGCAGGCTGACCAGGGCTAGTTAAGAACGTAGTTCTGGTTCTTTCAATCTGCTAGCCTTGTCTATATCATATTTCTTTGTGAAATAATTGTCAGAAGGTGTTTAATTGTTAATTTTTTATTTTTATGATTCAGACACATTTCCTTATTTTGTATTAATTTTTTTTGAGTGACATGGGTGTAAGTGGGTATTAGTAGATTCTACGGCATCTTCTGCACATGTTGGGAGTTTTTAATAATTTTTAGGTTAACTCCTTGTTGTGTTTTGGGGTTCATAAAGATTTGGCAATCTCATTTACGTGACAACCTTCATTATTGTTTCCCACAATTTATTTGCTTTATATTTTGATTTTTATATATTTTTTATTCAATATTCTTAGGTTTCAGACATCCCTCTGTCCGGAAGTCAAGTTGTTAGATATAAATGATGTATGCATGCATTTTGTAGCCTGTTCCTGCAGTACCTGGCTGTCAGGCTTAGTACAATTTTTGTTGACCTGCGCAGGCTTGACAGCTTTGTGCAGAAATCTGTTGCCTGCATCCAATCAATCATTTTGCATGCGGGCCTTTTGACATGAGCCTACATATTGAGTGTCAGGCTTGTGTACCCTTACTGTATGAATGCGGGGCTGCGCACGGGAATTGTGACACAACACAAATCTGCCTGTAACTCCTAAAATATACACAACACCTCAATTCTGACTGAATTTTAGGTGTGAAACCTATACATGGCATAATGTGTGAAATTTTAAAATGGCCAAAAGGTGCCATGGTGGTGTCGTGGTCTGTTGGTCATTTTGTTTAATAATAATTTAAAAATGTAAGGAGTTAGAATTCAAGGGTGGAGTCAGTGAGTGACCCTACTTAATTTTGGTTGGGAAATCCATTTCTGTAATAATATTCATGGATTTCTCATCCCTTCTAATTTTATTATTTTATTTCTGCTTTTGACAGGTTGCTCTTTCCAAGTAGCAAGCTGACAAGATGAAACATATCTCTATTTCCACATGGACAACATAGCCATTTTCAGTCTCAATCTGCACCAATTTGTTAAGCTTATCAAACAACGCTTCAAAATAAAAGACTTAGGACCCGCCTCTCTTCTCCTAAGGATGAATTTCATGCAGAAAGATAACTCAGTTCACCTTGGAAAAAAGTCTTATATTGTCTCACTTGCTGAGCAATACCAGCTACCAACTCATAAGTGGTGCTCCACATTGTTTAAAGCCTTTGGAAAAATTATTCAGGCAACAGAAAAATAACACAACCTCTTTCTTGAAAATGGATGGAACTATAGGAAGATTGTGGGTGGACTGAACTACATCAGCTGCAAAATGTGGCCAGATATCACTTTTGCCGTCAACTATCTCTCACAATTCCTAAACAAGCCCAGTAAATCAAACTTTGAAGCCACAATCTTGACGCTGAGTTACCTCCAACACACCGCAAACGTGGGGATCAAATTCACTATGGAATTGCAGGAATCCAGTCTGAGCGCATAGGTTGATGCGGACTGGGCCACTTTTCCAACCACCAGGAGGTCCATAGGGGGTCTGATTTTTCTATGGAACGGCAATGTTGTTGGGTGGAAGTCCAGGAAGCAGGCAACTGTCACTCTATCCACAACTGAGGCCAAGTATAAATCTGTGGGGCAGGTTGTCAAGGAGGTCCTGTGGTTCAAAATGCTTGTGGAAGAGGTACTGGGCTCAGTTATCAACCGCCCAGTAGTTGTACATGAAGACAACAATGGCTGCATCAAACTGGCAAGTAATTCCGCCAACCATGCTGGTTTTGGAAATAAAAACATGGAACTAAGATTCCATTTCCTTCCTGAGGAGATTGAGAAGGGGACTATAACGGTCAGACAAATATGGCTGACTTTCTCACAAAACTCGTGTTGAGAGTGACTTTGCAAAGCCAACTAGAGCAGATCAAGGTCAGGCCTTGCCTTCACAAGGATTAAAAGCCAGGGAGGGTGTTGAAGTACTGAAATTTCCTTTTCATCTTCTCTCCAAAATATCACTCACAGGTACTGAATACTCATTTTCCATACTCTTTTCCACACCCTATGATGCTTGTTTATTGTGTCTTTTATTCATACTCATACTGCTTGGCCTGCTACTGAACCTGGTCCTTCCCCGGTGCGCCTACTTCAAATTTGACTGTACACTTCTGCACACCTGCTTTATTAATTGGCACCGTCTCAGTTCCCAGATGCCTCTTCTCTTGTGCAACTTCCAAGTTGTACCACTAGCATCTTGGGGTCTGAGCTTGGTAAGCCCTTACTGTTTCTCATCCAACTTGTTTTCTTTGATCTTCCTGACTTATTTGTGACCATTGTATTTTGCAGCAGTCCTTTTTTTCTTTTTTATCCTTTGAATCTTGTACTCACATCTTCAGTCTCCTGCGTCTCCAGGCTCTGAGCCTTTCTTTTAAAGGTGTGATACACCTTCTTGTTCTTCTTCCTTCCAGGCTTTCTTCTTGTTCTGATTTCAATAAACCTTTCTTTTAAAGCCTTCTGTCAACAGCTTGCCTATAGACCACAGTGCACAACATTTCTGGGATTAGGCCTATTCATGAGGATCAAATTTTGGGAAAACCCCCATGCCTATAGACCTGGGTGCAAAAGATTTCCCCAACATTCACTGCCAAGCTCTTAAGAAAACTAGAAATGGTTCTTAATTTTCAAAGTTTCTTTTCCTTTCCAATTTTCATTTTATCCCAATAGGGATATCTGGATCTGGCGGGAACTCCCAAATTTCATTCAATTTTTAATCCCACAAGCCATTGAGCCTTGCCAACCTTTTACAGAAGCTCCCCAAACCACCTTTAATGGTCCAAGACACCACCAGCAATATACATAGACATTCAAGTTAGTCCATGCTGGATTTGAATACTTAATGCTATAATTCCAAACTTCCTTGCACCTATTAGGCAAGCCATCCTTCATTAATTGGAAAAAGGCACCCAAAGAGGCAATCCATTGGGCTTCAAACAAACTCACAATGTGTGAGTTAGTTGGATGTGTTGAGCTGTAATTTCATTTTCAAACCCGCAACAAGCCATTTCCCTGGCCATTATGGGCAGAAATTTTAGTCTTCATTCCCCCTGGCTGGTCATAGTCACCTGTTACTTTATTTTCAAACCCAGCACAAGCCATTCCCTTCCCTTGGTGTGGGGAGGAATTTGAGTCTTCATACCCTGCAACTGGTCATGGTTGCCTGTTCCGGATGACTCTGACCCTTGAAGCTTTTGGCAAAGCCCTAGGTTTCAAAGAGTGATTCTTGTAGGCTTAAAAGGATTGCACATAATCATTCTCTGGGAAATCCATACAACTCTAGTCACATACCAACAAGTTCACCAGCAAAAATATCAATGGCTGCCCCATGGAATTCCTCCAACAATCTCACCCATGCCCACAGTCTCATAAAAATCATTGAGGAGGTCAGTATGACTCACTACTTAGGAATGAGCCTCCTAAACTGACCTTCTCCTCCCATAGATAGAGTCCAACATGCCTCCGGGCTCTCAATAAGTTTTTCATTGCTGCCTTTCTGCCATAGGTTTTGGGGGCATTATAAAACAGTTTCCCCATGATATTTCCATTCCAGTTATGGCAAAAACTTCCAGGAAAAATGCCTTGATCCCTGGAAAAACATATTTGGCTTTGATTTGAATGGTCAAGAGTGAAGGAGCCACATCTTCACTGCTTATTTCACACCTGAAAAACCTTACATGATACCAAAGAATCCAGGTAGTGATCTCAATCTCATGAATCATGTAACAATGATAGGTCTTGGGCTTTTAAATTCACAAGAAGAGGCATTCATACCTGGAACAACAGAAGGAATGCTATGCACCAAGGTTGTGCATTCAGACTGGGACAGTAAGTTGAGCTTATTCTTTGGGAATTCATGTTTTGGGTATGGTACCTAAATCTCTTCTCTCTCCTCAGGCTTGAAAGGTTGTTTTTTTCAAGGTTATATACTTCACTTTAAAGAAAGGGCCTTTGGCAAATTTGTTTGGCCTATTTAAAATTGGGTGAGAGGTAATTTTAACGGGCCTCATTGATGACTGGGATGAATACAGTGTGACATGGATTGCTCAGGTGAGTCCCTAATTCTCACTCTTGGTTTAATGTAGCCCTGCGCTTGTTAAAGATCTCAATTGTAACTTCAATGGTGGCTAACCCTGTGTTTTGTACAGACTTCAACTGTAAGCATCACAACTGGCCAGAGCATGATAAGACCAGGAGTGAATCTGAATAAAATCAATGGAGGGATATCCCCCCAGAAGAAAGTCTTGAAGTTATGCCAAGACAGTATGAGGTCTCCCTGCTGTATTGCTTAGTGACAATTCTTCTCCCCTTACAGAATACAAGGAACAAAGAATGCAGGTGTTGCAGATGAACCAGCAGCCCCTTCACCACTGGAAAGTAGGATTATTGCTCACTTGGTTTTCACTAGCAACTCTAACATGCTCCCTATCCCACGGGGAAGTCCCCATTTCATGGACCCCCTCTCCAAAGAAGAAAAAGAGCAATGAGAATTGACAGAGGGACAGGCTGAAAAGGAAAATTTCACAAAGACCTATTCTAAGAAGAGGGGGAGGAAAAAGATGTTAGTGGAGGCTTGGAAATGGCTTGCACACCAGCAAACTCCGCAGAGATTGGATTGTGTGAGCTCCTAGATTTGTTCTTTTCCTTTTTTCTGAAAGATAGTCTAACAGAGGTGGTGTTTTTAATGCTCTCATTTTCCCACAAGTCTCCTCTTGGCCTTAGATCTGTTATGCTTTGGTAGTCACCTTGTGTTTTGTTTTCTTTTTCTCATTCCAAGTTATCACAACATGCTAATAAGTATTCAAATTAACATGTGAGTATCACCAAACGCTTTAATTTGAGTGTCCAATGTAATGAAATGATACCTCCATGAATTGATGGCAAAAGGGGCCCAGCTGTTAGAGCTCCAGAGGCAACATGGAAGACAATTGTTTTTTTTGGTGGCCACTAGAGCTTTGTTTGAACCTTTGGGTTAGAAATGAACAATGCAAAGGGTTTAAGGTGTTCCACTTGGCATGGGAATGGTCTAAATCAGAATAGTAGGAAACTGAGGCCTTGTACACATCATGTTCCCAAAAAGGAAACATTTACCTACCCTTTGTAGATTTGGACAAGCAAACATTACCCAAATTCCTCAAAGAAATGTTTTTCTGCGATAATTATGGTGAGTCTTTACAGAAACATTTCATTGCCTGAGGTATCTAATGTTGTTATTAATTATACGCAAAGGCCTTCAAAAGGAAAATCCTCAGCTATAATAAAACTCTGTTGTTTACATCGCTGGGAACAGCTTCTGACCCCACAGTTCAGTTGGGCCAAGGATACCATGGCTTTTGCCTTTCTGGGGAGCTAAGAAATTGAATTGGATTGGTCTTGCCTGATGATTCATCTAGAATATTTTTTGCGCAAATTTATTTTTGGTTGAAGAGCAGCAAGAGGGCTCAAATCAAATCAAAATATCTGCAATAGTACATCAAACGTGGATGTGTGACTTCTGACAAGATGGAAAAACTTTCTGTTTGAACATAACCCATATGCCCAAATGTATTGTAGTGTGGGGTCAGTAATCACCATGAATAATTCCTTAACTATATCACTCAAGAATGCCAAGAATCAAGGGTTGGCCATGACAACATACAGCTTCCCAACTGTGAATGAGGTTTCAATGGTAATAGCCTGTGACTTATCCAATCTGCCTCACCAAGATATTGTCCTCCACAAGACAGGAGGAGGGTTGAAGGTGGTTACTGATATTCACTCCAGGTACCTGGCTTTGAGGTATCCCATCTTCTTTCCGTATGACCAACAGCATTGGCATCCAGGGTACCAGATCCCTTCCATTAAACATAAGCCACAACAAAGTCTCCATTTCAAGTGCAAGCTGAAATTCTTATTTGATTAGGTCACAGGGGTAGAGTTACCCAAATTGAATGGTATTCCTACCTTATGTTTAAATGCACTGGTGTTTTGAACTTACTGATTATGGGAGGCTGGTTTTTCCAAGAACTTTTGGTTGATTTGTATATCTGTATTGAGCAATGGTGGCTTGATTTCATATGGAGTTCTCAAGAACAGCTCAAAGTTAAAATGTACAAGGGCATAATTGAGTCATTGGATAATGAAGGAAATGCACTGGGCAAATCAATAGTCTTGCCTTCAAAGTTTGTAGGAGGTCCATGGGAAATGGTTCAATTTTATCAAGATGCAATTTCTTTGGTAAAAGTCTATGGCAAGCCATCAATTTTTTTGACAATGATGGCCAGAGTTCATTTCTGTTCTCTGACCAGGAAAACTTCCAAGCAATTGTCCGGATATTATTTCTAAAATATTCAATCTGAAACTAGACCTTATTCTGGATGATATCACAAGAAACAAAAGATTTGGAAAAGTGATTTCCTATGTCTATATAATAGAGTTCTAGAAACAGGCAATTCCCCATGCTCACATCATGTTGATTCTTTCCAATCCTTATATTACATCTTTGTTGAAAACGGTTGATCAATTGGTCTTTGCAGAGCTTCCAGATGAAAGCATTGCACCTTGGCTGAGTGGCATTGTCACTCGAACCATGCTTCATGGTCCCTGTCACAACAAGATGAGGTTCTGGGTCAATTTTCATTGCAAGTATGGGTATCCTAACGATTTTTCTAATGGGAATCATGAGACCAAGAGAATTCCCTCAGGACCACAGAAGTTGTGGAGACTCCTTTGTTATTGGGTAAAAAGTTTAGCAAATGGCTTGCTGGTAGTCACTTGAGGGGGACTTTAGTACTACAACTACTAATAAGATAAAGGAATACTTAGGGTGGTTTTGAATTGCCTGCCCCTCTAAGTACTATAGTAGTTGCACAACAATAAAAGAAAAGAGATTGGTGGCTGATTTTCAGATAGAGTTGCTACTATAGTAGTCTCTATCAGACCTAGGATCAATGTATTCAAGCTTTATAAGGAAGAAATGGTGGAACGGATTGTTGACTGAGGATAAAGAAGCTGAGTAAGGGAAGAATCTTTTATCTTTTCTTATCCTTATGTATCCTTTATCTTTTTTTATTGGCTTCTGATGAATACTACTTTAATGCTACAGTTGATGATTAATAAAGTTGAAATTGTTGAACCTATACTTGATACTGATGATGGTTGATGATGATGATGATGATGGATGAGGTAGGTGATGATGATTGTTGATGATGGTGATGGATGATGATGATGGTTGAGGTAGGTGATGATGATTGTTGATGATGATGATGATGGATGATGATGATGATGATGGTGGATGATGATGATGATGTGTGGTGATTTTGATGGATGTTTATTGATCATGGTGTTGATGACGGATGGTTTTGATGATGATGATGGTCAAAGTATGTGGTAATGGCTGTTGATAGTTGATCATGGTTTATTATAATTTTTTAATATCTTTTATAAGGTTTTAATATTTTTTATAAGGGCTTAATATTTTATATAAGGGTTTAATATTTTATATAAGCGTTTCATACCATTTATAGCGGTGGCTACCCCAGGCTGGGTGCCTGGGGGGATGTGGAGGAAATAGCTGGAGAGAGGCCCTCTATTTATAGACATCAGGGGGGGGGATCCCACCTGGTGGCTGACTTGTTTTTGTGGGTGGTTTGTCTGGTTGTGCAGGCAGTACCCTGCATATATTGCTTCTGTATAATGTCCTTTAAGATGCTGTACAGCCTCTGCATGCAGTGTCTTGCATGTATTGCTGTGTATACAGGTGTGATGATTTGTTTGGTGCTTTATAAATTTCTTCTGTACTGCATGAGCCTGCTGGAATATATTGCTGTGTATACAAATGAGGTGATTTGTTTGGTTCTGTATTAATTTCTTCAGTACTGCATGTGCCTGCTTGCATATATTGCTGTGTACAGATGAGTTGATTTGTTTGGTCCTTCATGCAGGTTCTTGCATATATTAATTCTGTATACTCTGGTGAGAATTTATGGTGGTTTATGGGTTTAATTTATGTGGTATTTACTTGAAGTCTTCCAGAGTATGTCCATATATGTCTTTCACTGAGCTGTACCACCTGATTGGGCTTTATCTTCTAATCCATGAGAGATAGAGGGGTACTTTGGCTTGGTTACTATAGATTATTTTTGGTTTAGAATCCATTTTTAAGGTTAATTTGAGGACTGAAGCTTTTCTTCTATGAGAAAAGTGAGTCTGATGGCTATAGGTTAGGTTTTTGTTTACCACAGCATGATCTGGTAAGACTATAAAAGAATAATTATTATTAGTATACAAGCTGCAATGTGGTTCCATACAAAAAATATCTTAGCCTCTGGTATGAATTCCATATCAGCATAGAACTGCCATTCAGCCTCAATGCAGTCAAGTAATTTTACAAGTACATTTGCAAGGGCAAGGATCAAAGTCACCTAACACGCAAGGATGGGGAAAAACCCAAAGCCTTTGTGGACGGATGGTAAATTGGCCCTTCAGAAGGTGAGAGGTTGGAGGTTCATCATGAAAGCCCAATGCATTGACTGAATTGTGTTCCTTTCAAGCTGCTTGGAAAATTTTCCAGTATCCAATTTCAGGTCAATACCTGTCTGTGACACGCTTGAGTTTGCATTTGCCTAATGAGAAACTAGTATTTTTTGTTGACACCAAGGGTGCGGTAAAACAGGTCTGCTTGGGATTGGGTCAGAGGACAACGCTAACAGAATATTTTGTTTTAAACCAAATCAATGCAGTTGGAAGGTCAGTTCCTGCACGGAGCCTCTTCTACAGCAAGATACCCAAGTATTTCTCCTGGGAAACAACCAAGAAAGTTTGGAAGGGTTGAAACAAAACATCCAAGACCATTGATCAAATTTTCTTTGCTGGAATAACCAAGGGAAAAAGATATTACCTTCAACTACTCTTATTGGTGCAAAAGGGTTCCATGGGTTTTCAGGACCTGCAAACGGTTGATGGAAAGGTTCATCATACTTTCTGCAAAGCTCCAGAGGCAATGGGCTTGCTTCATTCCAACTAACACCATGATAAAGTTTTTTCTGAAGCAGCTGGATTCATGAAATGGAAGGCCCTCCATGGGATGTTTGTGCTGTTTCTTGTACATAGTCCCCCATCTTACCCCAACAAGTTTTTCAATAAACACCAAGATCACCTTTTGGATAATTACAAGTATCTTTCCCAGCAGAATTTTGATATTCATGCATCATATTACGTGGGGAACGTTCCAAGGGATTTATGCCTATATCAAATATCCCTATATTTATAAAATTGCGGCTCATTGTTGGAGAAAGTTGGGTTAAATTGAGAAGGTGTTGATTCCTTGCTCTTCAAAAGGAATGAGTCAGAGATTGAGGAAAATTTTGAGGTGGGATGGGTAAACTTGTAAGATGAAATTCAAATGTTAAATCTCAAACAGCAGACCATCTTTGACAGAATCATTGATTCCCTTGGGAAAGATAACGGGGAAATTTACTTGTTAGATGACCCAGGAGGCTCAGGAAAGAACTTTCTTCTCAATACTGTATTATAGTGGTGCAAAAAAAACTAAATTTCTCAATTGGCTGGATCATTGTCCAGTATTTTGGAACTTCTTCTCAGCAAGTGGAAAAAGGCTTGTTCTGCTTGATGTCAGTCCTGATATTTTGTGTTTGTGGCTTCCTTCAGACAAGAGGTCAAAGATTCTACTTAACAAGTGCTTTGTGATTTGGGATGAAATTAGTATGGCAAGCTGTTATTTAATACATGCTGTTAACAAATTACTTTTTGATTTGAGGGAAATTTTGGAAGACTTTGGGGCTGCATTATTGTATTTTGTGGAAATTTTTGACGGATACTTCCTTTCATTCCACAAGGAAATCTTGAAGACCAAGAAAATGGCTGTTTCAAAATCTCTGTACTGTACAAAAAATACTTCAAGCTCAAGTTAAGGCAAAGCTTACAATTAGATCTTGAAGTTAGGGATGGCCTGAATGAAAACGTTGAAAATTATGTAACTTGGCTTTTAGCATTGGGGGAAGGTTGATTGCATTCTGTGGATGAAGTTTGTGTTGATATCAAATGCATAGAAGTATACCGCTTGAGGAACTGGGATGAATTCAAGGCCAACATAAAAGAATATGTATTTGACAATTTACCAAATGCATTCAGGAGCAATTATATGGGGAATATAGCTAAATTCCTTACGGGCTGTGCAGTCATTCTTCCATTGAATTAAAATTTTAACAATCAGGATCAAAAAATAATTTCCAAGATCCTGGGGCAAAGTTTTACATTGAATTAAATTGATTTTTTAGGGAGAAACAGCTCAAAATTGGTCCCTGAGTAAATAATTCACTTTCTGAATCCATTTCAAGAGGAGGACAATTTTGGAGTTTAAGAGTGGCATTGGCTACCATTTTTTTGGGGAGGGAATGAGCAACCAAAATTAGTAGCTTGTTCTGTTGATTGGAGAATCACTGGAAGGAAAGTAGTTTGATGTGCCAAACAAGATCACCATGATTGAAAACTTTGGGCTTCCAAGTGCTGTTAAATCTGCAATTTTGGGGTGCTTCCTCCTGGTGAGGTGGTGCACTTAGCTCAAGTGGACCACCTTACCAGGAAAAACTGGAGAGCATTGTTGGTGAGTTGCTTTGAATGATGAATTCTTTTTCAAGTACTGGTATTTGAATTTCTGAATATCTGTCTTTGAATTTTTTGCATTCAAATGATTTCACCCTGATCCCTCCCTGCCTCTATCAACGTATAAAAATTGGTGATGTGGTAAGGCACTTAGTCTAACTTTGACATTCTCTGAGGAAAATTAGAAGTCATTGTTAAGCAACAAAATAAGGTTTTGTTCCCATTCATGCTTGAGGAAAAATTAAATTTTTAAGAGTTTGAACTTGCAAGAAATTTATATTGAGTAGCATTTCAACTTAATTGCATTTGCAAGAAATACATGATATTCTCTTGATTTTCTTCAGTTCATGAGTATTTTTTTGGATAACATCCAATGATTCCAAATCCTAATGCCACTTTCCAAAAAAAATAATTTTGTACCCAGTCTCTAATTATATTCAAGACCTCTCAACTTTGTAACTTTTTCCAATGGCTCATGCTCCAGAAAATTTGTGGGTCTCTAAAATAAAAAGGGCCCCAAGAAGGATTTACTGTGCTGTAATTTGACAAGAATTCAAAAACAAGGGTTGTAAACCAAAAATTTTCAATGAATCATCAGACATAATCATTCACTTCATCTCAATTGAATTAGCCAATGATCATTTTAAATCAATCCCATGCCATGGCAGTCTCAATCCTGGTCTGAGAACAAATTTCTGGTAATGAGCCAAGTCTCCATTGCCCCAATGATTTCTGCCTGTAACCCTTATATCTTTTTAGTTATATTATCTGGTTTTCTGTGGCTCACTTGATGCATGCTTCCAAAAATTGGGTTGTAGAACTTCAAATGATTATTCTGGAAGCTCAACTTGATTCAACTGTAAAAACCCTTGCAGAATATCATATGCTAAATTAGAAAACTTGAAGGATTTATCTGTGTGTGAAAATGAAACATTTATATAAATTTGAAATTTAATTCAGTGTCATCATCCTTCAATATTTAATAAACTCACTTTTTTGGGGCTAAGAATTTCCCTGAATCATGAAAAATTAATACAGAAAGTGGGAAAAACCATCTCCACTCTTGAGAAAAGTTGAATCACCATTTGTTCCTACCAACATCTCTTTTAGGCCTTTTCACAAATTTTTCCATATATTCTAGGCTCTTGTGCTTTTATTTGACTGTGCTGCAAGCCATAATGGGGAAATTTGGATTGGTAAAAACCTTCCAAAGAAACATAAATCAGCAGGGCTTGTTCAACTGGCTCCAAAAAAACATAGATTTGCATCTTTTGGTGGTTGTAAACATTTTTGAGTGGGCATGGAGGATTCCAAGGAAATGAGATGATATAAATGAATAAATTTTCTAGAGAAAATAAGAAAAAAACAGGTTTTGGATGATATATGAATAAGATTTCCACCAAAAATCATCAGTCATGTTTCAATAAAGACCTCAAAACATCCCACAAGAGTTTGGGTCATGGCATACAGAACTAATGAACCTCTCAAAAGGTGCAAGTGCAGTGGCTGAATTGAACTTTTTAGAGTCTCTGCAATTGCCTGCAAAGTATCTTGCCCTGCTCAAGCTTTGGATTTCTGAAAGTGGTTATTACCTGCTTTGTTTGAAATTATAAATAGGTTAACTTGACCTGGCTTGGGGTGTTTTTTTTGGAATCCATTCTCAACTGATAAGCATGAGAAGATCTTTTGTGTTGTGGTTAGAGAAAATCCAGTTTGACATTCTCATCAACTTCTGGTGAAGTGATAATACTACAATCCAGTTCTGTACCTAGGAAATTCAGAGAATACCAACCAGGGGTGAAGGTGAAGGATGAGGGTGATGATAAAGTCCATGGGTTTGTGGAGTCATGGAAGATTCAGTAGTTTGAAAAATGACTTACAGAAATCATCAGTTTTGAAAATACAGATTCCCACATATCATTGTTTCCTGGGAGACCCAGATGGAATGCACCAAAAAAACATGAATATCCATATAATCAAGTGGCTGGTGGCCCAGGGAGGAAGAAAAATTTTTCTTCACTCAAGAATGAATCAGTAGGTTGGAAAATCACACAGAAAAATTGATAGTTTTGAACCTTCAGAATCAAATGTAAGCCTATTTTCTGCAACACTCAGACATAATGTAAAAACATAACATCAATTTGGACATGATAAAGTGTGAGATGGCTCAGGGAGGTGGAAAACTTAGCCTAAGTGGTCCACCCCCCATCAATATTTTCCAATTCACTGAAAATAGTTGGCTCTTCATCATTGGTATGGGGAATTGAACAACTTAGCATAACTTGTCCACCATTTTTGATTGAGGAACTAGTTGTTTGTGAAATGCCCATGTTGGCAATTCCCTTTCATCAGAAGAGATGAATGAAATGGAAATATTCAAAAGAAATCTGGTAGAGGTAAATGATTTTGTGATTATTGCGTGGCCCTGAATATATTTTATTCATCTTGCTCATTTATTGAACAAACTTCCCATGACCCAAAATTTTCCATATTTCTCAAGTCCCAAAGGTCCAAGATATTTTGGTAATTGTTGATAAATTATATCCACCTGGTCACTGTAAAAAGTGACCATTTCTATAATTGAGGACAAAGTTTTCAAGCATGAGGGCTAAGAGGATCAATGCTGGCCACTGTGTCATGTAGGGTTGTGTTGAACCACAACAACCACCAACTGGTTCCTTGAAGGGACATGGTGCACTTAGGCTAAGTGCACTGTGTCCCAAGTGGTTTTTGTGCATGAATCATAATCATGTAATAGAAGAGTTTCTCTAATTTTTTCAATGCATATAAATCATAACATTTATAGTGAATACCCAAATGTTTATCCTCAAGGGTAATTGAATGAATCCTGAAACAATTTTACATTTTTGTTTGGTAAACTAAAACCCCACCTTGATCAACAGACCTATTGCACAAATTTGATGGTAAATTGAGCAATCCCATTACTCTTTATGAATCTTTTAATCAGGAAGATGCACAGGCACCAACAACTATGAAAAATTTCATGTATTTTTTATTCTGAACATGAAGAGTAAAAAAATATAAGGATACAGGATTTATTGAAATATTCAAATCATCAAATTTTGGAAACTAGTTCCATTTATTCATTTAAAGTTTAAAAAAAGCAAAATAACCGTTGGAAAAAATTTTCTTTACAAAAAATTATTTAAAAAAACCTTTTCTGTAGTGAAACAAAAATCATGATTATAATTAAATTTTGACAGGAATGCACCCAAATACAAAAATTATTGCTTACTTTCACCATTACTTTGAGACAAACAGGGAATGTTGGTTTCATCAGATATCACCTTCCAAGTTGAAAGTATCATTTTCAACCTTTTCAGGAGTGGAACTTACAAGGGATAATAAATAGATACCCTCAATTATCAAACATGAAAGCCATTGCTCCACTACTTTTTCATGATCAGTAATTCTTCCAAAATATTCTCAAATTACCAAAATGAAATAATCAAAACAATCCTATTGAAATTCAAAAGTATCCTCTGCATCTTTCCATCTCACATTTTGCAGATGAATACTTGTTAAATTCACCCATACTTCTCATTGTAAAATTCATGCACACTTCTGATGCAAGACTTATCCCCACCTTCTGGCTTGAATCATAAACACATTGAAAAGACAACACCTTGCGTTTTTTATCCATGCCATGTGTTTTTTTTTTGAAAGGGCCCCCCAACTCACTCTCATGGGTGTTGGCCTTTCCATAAGGCCAAAACTCATGGGCACTTGCCCTGGCCTCTCCATGGAAATAGCCCTGATGGGCTTCAAGAGCTCCATGCCCTGGAGGAGCCAAAATTGGGCCTGGAGCTCTTGGGACAATGCCCCGGGCGCTTGCTTTCCTCCTGGGAAACGCAAGCGACCGAAATTGCGTCGTTTCGCAACAGGGTTGCCAAACGCGACCCTATCGCTCTCTCCCAGGTTGCCAGGGCCCTGGGAGACGTCTGTGCGCGTCAATGGGCCCTGGCAATCTGGCCTGTTTCTGGCAAAAGCCAGCAATGGTCAGCAATTCCAAAATTTCTAGGCAAGCAAAAGCAAGCAAAATTGCTGACGCTTCCTCTAGCTTGTGCAACAAGCCTTGCTTTTTAAACTGCAAGCAAATCAACTAGTGCTTGCAAATCAAAAAGCACCCTGTTTTCCCCTGCAAACCATCAAAATAGCAGTTCCATTCCACCATCCCCAAGTAACTCCAGCAGGTCCATCCAGGTAAGATTCCAATCTCTTCTTCAATGATTGGACGTCTGAATAGTTAGACTGATGTTTTTTGTGATCTACTTGTATCCAAATCATTCAATCACCTCTGAAGATTTTAAAAATCAAACCACCCTCCATTCAAGCTCATCACAAACAAGAACCACTCAATCCAACTCCTGATATTTCCCATTGACTGTGAACCCCTCTTCAACTTTATCCTTGTCATCAATCCACTTAAAGTGTAAGTTTTCATCAAACTACTTCAAAATGTTTGCTCTTTCATCTTCACCAATCACACACTGACTTTAATCCTTCTCTTCCTTCACCATTCCTTTCTTCCTCTTCAAATCAGGAATTCTATTTTGACCCACTCTACTCAACTTTTATCATCACATATTAACCTAGACACCATCAATCTTGTATTCATCTTTAATGTAAGCAGCAATGAAGGCATCAACTTAACATCCACTGCTCCTTGATTGATTCCTTCTTGTCCTTGAACCCATCTGTAAACCATTAATCACTTCCTCATCATCATCTTTGAAATTTAACCATGGATCAAGTTCACTCCAATGCATTCACCCAATCTCAAGCCCACCTGTTGCTGTTGAAAACCAATAATGAGGATGTGTCTTTGAAAGTGGTTAAAGGTATCAATGTGTATGTATTTCAATCATCATAAAGGCTTTCATATTATTGACTTTAGCCTTTTGCTTTTATCTCAATCCTTGTCACTTGTATTCCTGTTGGTGCTTTTGACAAGACGTTTGTAGTGAGGATGAGCCCTTGAATCAATAGAATCATCAGGAATCAAGCCAAGATTGTTCTGTTCTTAGGCAACCACCACAACCCTTAATGATGCCCATCCCAAGCTCATCCAGAGAACACAAAAAGCATTTTAAAGCTGAGCGTGATTATTTCAAGAAGGAGTGTTTGCCTGAGTCAATCTACTTCATCACCCTGAAGAAGGGTCTGAGTCCATGCCAAGTGGTAGTACCAAATATAGGACCACCAGTAAATATACAAGTGGTTTTCAACAGAAAGTACCAACCCTATGTGGTGCTCAAGTATCATTCATTGCAGCAAAGACCTTACACATTTCTGGCAACTCAATTCTCTGAGATGGTATAAGATCTATATATGATGGAAAACAATGGATAGAACCTGAACAAAACCAATAAAAACACTAAAACAGGATCTATGTTTGGAATTGTCTTTTGTCAGGGCACTGACCAAGGATAATCTGCAAGTAATTGGGAATCACCACAAACTTGCTAATAATGTCTTTGTTGACTGATTACCATCCAACTATATTTCTAAATAGGAATATATGCAAGGAGAACAGATATGAACCCAGACCAAATAGAAAATGATGATCTGTTTTGGTCTAACCTTCCAGTACATAACCAACTGATTTTCAATAGAATCAAACATTTATGCAACACTGCTCATGTGAAGAACAAGGAAGTATCAGAAGATTTCAAAATTCCAAAATGGAAATCTCCAGAGTGGAATGACCAAAGGGATTCTTTTCTGCATGCTTCTAATGTCATTGTCACTTGTGATGACTTTTCCAATGTTCCTCATACAGATCAGGATGACTTGAATGGTTATACTTATGGTTTGTTCTCTTATATTGAAAAACCTACTGGAACTCCAATCCCTCCTCCATCTCAAGAAACAGGCCATGGTCTCTCCTTTCCAACTATTGGTTTCATAGTCAATTATGCAAAAGCTGGGGGCATTATAGAAATTTTCTGGCAAACTTCTGTTTTCACTCATCAAAATACTTCTCCTCCACCCAGCCTTCAAACAACTGAAAATCATACTAATTTTGGTTGCTCCTTCCAAATCAAAAAAAAACTAGCAATGGCTTCTCTTAAACTTCAAAATTTTTCTCCTTCTGAATTTTGAACTAGAGTTAATGGAAAGAAGTTCAGATATGGTTAAACATGTGCTTCAATGTATATGATTAAAACATCACCTCTTTGTGCCAAAATGCTTACCAGTTATTTCATGAAATTATGTTAAAGTTTGCATGAGTTTTACAATGTTTGTACTGGTTGGAATGTAAGATGGGATTACTTTGGATTGATGGACAACTTATGCTAATTTTTCCACCTTCCCATTGAATTTGATGTAGCTTAACTGTGTAGTACATGTATAGGGAATTTCAAGGGAGGTGGAAGACTTATCATAAGTTGTCCACCTCCCTGGACCTGTGCGCATACGGGAATCACATGACATGTGAAATCCTTGTTTAGAGGCTGGGGAGGTGGACAAATTATGCTAATTCCTCCACTGTCATAGCAATCATTGATCATTTGGCATATTCACAATCAAGCTACCATGTGGTTGAAGGGAAGTGGACAACTTAGCACAACCTATCTACCTCTCCAGCTGATTCACAAAGTTGTCCATTGTCACATGTTACATGTCAAGGGAGGTGGACAACTTATCAAAAGTTGTCCACCTCCCTTCACATGAAATACATAAATATGTAATATGCAGGGAAGCAGAAACTTTGGTGATACTGCAGGCTAATTACAAAAATGACCTATGTAGATTGTACTCAATGAGCAACTGTCATTCCTATTACACACACATGTAATGTGTGACTTAGTTTTCAGGATATACAAGTTGCAACTTCTTGAACCAGAGGTCTTTGTTCAATCCAATCTTAACCACATTGTACCCCTCAAATTTCAACATCATCATCTCAAGCCTCTTCACCTTGACAACTACCTTGATTGTACCATGGCTGATTTCCCTGAAAAGTGTTTGAATTTCCTGTTTCCTGTCTGGTCTAATACTTATTTGAGCTGGTATGATCAATTTTTAGAATGAGCTGCTCTTAATAAATTGGATGCACTCCTTTGTGAGGAATATGTTGAAAAATCCCATAAACAAGTATTGCAGTCAATTCTTTATTTTTATCAGAAAAATTATGACGCTGTGGTGACCAAATCTGGACACCCTGGACCAGATGCGGAAAATTCAAAACTTTTTCTAAGATTCTTTTATTTAGGTGTCATTTTTCCAAAAAAAAAGAAAAAAAATTGGAATTTTTTTTGTATTGGTATCACTCCTCCAATTTCCTAATCCTGCCAAGCATTCCTCTGTCCCAGTGGTCTAGGAAAGGCCTTTCTTGGTCTCATCACCTAGGCATTGCGTTTGATTCCTTCTCTCTTTGTTCCCCCCTTCCTTTTGGCCAAACGCGTGGGCTGAGACCCACTTGGCCCAATCTTCCTCCGCTCCCATCCTCATCCCAACCGCCCAGATGCGGAAAATTCAAAATTTTTTGTAAGATTCTTTTATTTAGGTGTCATTTTTCCAAAAAAAAAAGAAAAAAAAATTGGAATTTTTTTTTGTATTGGTATCACTCCTCCAATTTCCTAATCCTGCCAAGCATTCCTCTGTCCCAGTGGTCTAGGAAAGGCCTTTCTTGGTCTCATCACCTAGGCATTGCGTTTGATTCCTTCTCTCTTTGTTCCCCCCTTCCTTTTGGCCAAACGCGTGGGCTGAGACCTGCTTGGCCCAATCTTCCTCCGCTCGGATCCTCATCCCAACCGCGCTCCTCAGCCCAGCTGGTTGGATTCAATTCAATGGCCTCATCCATCCAAGGCTTGATTTGATTGATCATCCCTCCTTCCTCATTGACCACCATCAATCTCCATCCAAATCACTCTACCTTTGGCTCAGCAGATTCATCCTCCGGTCCAAGCTCACCATCCCCAGGGATCCCACCCAACTCTGGGTCATCAGGCCCAACCATGACCCCGCCAATGACCAACAGCCTACCACTCCCCTCAATCATCATCCCCCATTTATCCTCAATCACTCCAAGGCTTCACTCAACAACCCACGCGGTGATCATCAGTTGGGTTACAGGATCCTGGGAAACCCCTTGGATCATCCGGAACTAGAACAGCTATGCCAATTACCCCAAGCTTCCTTGGCCGCCTGCACCTCCTCCCATATCACCCTCCCACAATAACAACCAACAACCAACAACTTGTCCTCTACCGTTGGCCATCAACCTTGTCCTCCTCACCCAATCTCACCATCATCCATCTGGTCACCCGTGGGAGATTGGTTGCAGGAACAACCTTCATCCCCTGACCCAATTGGTTGTTCCCATGATTGATCTTGCACCCTCATCTTCCCTCCCCAGCCAGTGTCAACCAACAACTTGCACCCTCATCTTCCCTCCCCAGCCAGTGTCAACCAACAACCCGCCACCTCTACCATCTCCTCCGGCTGTCCCAAAGAATCCACCCATCACTCACCTTCTCCGCTCTTGCGCAATCATCCACGGGCCAGCAGTTGCCCATGCCCATGAGCCTGTCCGCGCGGCTCCTCACCTGCAACTCTCCTGCCCGTGCCCATCATTGGCACGGGCTGGTGTCTCTCCATCCCCACTCATCCATGATTCTGTCCATTATTTCAATTTTGTTTAATTTTTTGTTTTCTCATCAGTTTCTCTTTTGTTTTTTGTCATGTCCAGTAAAAAAAAAAAAAAAAAAAAAAAAAAAAAAAAAAAAAAAAAAAAAAAAAAATCCGCTCTATCTGTAGTATCACTTGTACATAGTCTAACAGGGCCTCCTGCCCATATAAGGAGGGGCTCTCCCCTGCCTTTTGGCATGGGGGGGGTATCTTATGGAATCTTATGAGAGAATCATCATCACTATCATCTTGAAATAAATCATCTGTGGAGTCTCATTCCCCTTCATCTGAGACTGAATTATGGGTATATCCATGATTGCCCCTTGATCTTTGAGCCTCCATACTCAAATCCTGATTGTTGATCTTTATCACCAACCAATAGCCTTGCTGGTTGAAGAAGAATATGACTGACTGAATTCTTGAGTGTGTTACACCACTCCTGATCCCTTTATCCAACCATACTGGTCCTGATCATCCTTTGATTATCTTTCCGGAACCAGTTACTTTTGACTGAAGAGGTTTTATTAAGCTTAAAACCTGGAGTGTTAAACCTCCCTTTATTTCTTTTGAAGTTGAATTCCGCTAAGTTACTCTTGAGTCCCTTGAGAAGTGTTGGGTTATTCTTGTTTGAATCAGTTATTGTTTTGCTTCTAGAGCTTCATCAAACAATTAGCTTGTCTTGTGCAGCCACCCACAGTTATCTGTTACCCTTCAAGCGCTTGATTGCAGAGAGTTGGGCAGGTTCATTGAGAACCTGGAGGTTGTTTGGGATTGAGTTGATCTTTCCTAAGCTTCTGCTGACGACCAGAGCTATTAGCTTGTGGGCATTGTTACTTACAATTGCCTTGTCCTGTTGAACTCTGAAAAATCCTTGACTTCTTCTATCCAAGTTTTTCCCCGCATCATCTTGCCTCAGATAGTTTTGTTTCCCAGCTACCAACTACTATCATCTTAATCCTTTACTCTTTGGTCCCTCATTTACCAGGTTCTGGACTTTGATCTTGGTTACATTTAAATATTTTTGTAACACCCAGGAGGGCAGCCTAAACAGCACCTTTCCCCTCCACAGAACTGCCACGACCTGGCACTGTTTGGAGTCTTACATTTGGTCCCCCGGGCCGGGATCAAACCAGCAAGCTTGGGATTTACAGTCCCATCAATCATCAACTTTGAAATCCAATCTATTTCTTTTTTTTCTTTAGATCCGTGGAGGCAACTTGTTCTATAAGTAAGTCCTCCCAATTGTGCACCATCTGGGAAAGATACTTGTTGTTTTTTGAGAAACCCTACTCTTGCCAGATTTGTGAGCCACTTTGGAAATCTGCTCCTTGGATCTTTTAGGAAACTCTGTCAAAATGGAATTTCCCAGCACCTCTTCTTCTCATCCTAAGATGGTTAAGATCAAGCCCCAGAACAAGAACTTAGGTTCCAATGGGACAAATGTGGAACACTTCTTGGACTCGTACAAGATGGCTGCTTTGGCGGATGGGGCTAACAAATTCAATATGGCCTACCAGTTACAATTTTTTATCTCCTCTGATGAAGTTATGGAAATCATTGAGTCGTTTTAAGGGTTCAAACGGCATAACTGGGCCCTGCTGCGGGAAGCGATGTTGGTTTATTGGGGAAAAATAGATGTAGCATGATTTACCTTGCAGGATCTAGATAGCCTTGTCTCCCAGTGGATCTCCAATGGTGGTGTGGCTTCAGGTTATGATTATCAGTCTTTTAGGAAATCTTGGGATCCCATCCAATCCTACCTTGTCAAAAACAATCACATTGACACAGTGGATGAAATTTGAGTCCGATTTTTCCAATATTTTTCTCCTGGAGTGCAGGAAAGGATCAAGGAAAAACTGGTCAAGTCTGGATCCATAATCACTACCAGGGATAATTGATTCAAGCTCCTTGTTTTCCTTATCCTTAGGGGAGTGGTGAATAAAGTTATGAAAGGTCAAACAGCCCTCACTTTTGAAAAATCTAAAACCACTGAACCAGTCCATGCCCCCTCTTTCAAAGAGTCAAACAAGATTATGAATAAAATGGAATCTTATTTCAGGCCCAAGAACCCTCAGCCTAACCAAGAAATGCTACAATGTACAAGATCTCTAAACTGCTCAAAGACTTTGAGAACAAAACCAATCAAAATATTTCCTCTCTTGCTGTTCCTAAAACTTCTAGTGCTGTTCCTAAAAATACTCTAGTCTTCTTTTATTGCCACACGGAAGGCCATGGAACCAGTCAATGTCTCAAATTTTCAGAAGGACAAAGAGAAGAAATTGGTAGAGCAAAAAGGGAATAACTTTTTCCTTCCTAATGGTGCCCTAATCCCCTTTGATTTGTCTTGCCCCATTTGTCATGTGGTGGCCTCTTACCAGCCACCCCCTCTGTCAGAGTATTGTCTCTATTGCTGTAACAAGCTGTGACAAATACCTGCAAAATAACACAATAACAAGTGTTATATGTCAGTTTAATCTTAATTTCAATGCTTAAATCAGTACAACTCAACTAATACTACGGTATTAGGAGCAAAATAGCCACACCTTAAGCCTTTATAAAAGGCAAGGGGCCTGGCTTTATATAAATAAAGCTCAAAGGAGATTTGCTTACACCTGGAAGCTCACACCCTTTATAGTAGCCAGAGAGGGCTACAACTCCAAAAGGGACCTTGAACTCGAATTTGAAGTTGTCTGATTGATTGTTGGATTGATGTAATATTAAATTAAAAGGCCCCAGTCAATCTTCTTGATTAAGTTCAAAGGGCTTGTTAACTATGCAATATCTGGTTCAAAAATACAATGAGGAAAAAGACTTATAGGGGCAAGACCCTCCTCTTTTATATTAACATTAGTCCTCAGGGGACTCAGGGGACCATCAGGGGAGTAGACCACTGTCCTAGATTTCGTCTCCAGTGGCTCAGAGCCCCTTGTAATATTCCCCAATGAGTTGCAGGAATAACATAATCATTGGGGGTGATTTTCAATGTAAAGTTTAATCTAATCACCCCAACAGGTATCATATAGACTGTAGGTCATCCCAATAACTTAGTTAGCAGCCAAGTGGACGCTCTCAAGGCTTCAGAATAAGTATACATCATCATTTAACTCTAAACAGATCTCTGTTGGCATGTGTTTAAAGATTAAGACCATACTCTTAACCATATTATGGCTTATATTAGTATGTACATTCTTGGCAGATGATCCCACAGATTTTATATGCCCCAATTGAGTTGAATGGCCTCTGTGTGTATGCTTTTCCAGCTTGTATGGGTTCCTGAAAGTTATCCACAGGCTGGAAGGAGAGAAAAACAGAACATTAATAATAATTTACCCCTGTATGGGTTATGGTAAATGGAATTTATTAAAGAATATTATTTCCACAGAGGGAAATCTTTATGGACATTCATTTTGCATCCAAATGGACGCATCCTGGTGATTCCAACTCACATTTAAGTTATAAGATCTTCCATAACTTATAATATAATTTATCAAAGTTTTATGTGATAAAATCTAGGTTAAAAACATACTATAAAATAATATTATAAAATATTCGTGAAAATACAAAATGCTTGATAACATCAGAATAGTGACACAATGGAGGCTTGAACACAAGACCTGGGTGTTCTGTAGGCAGAGCACTGAGTCATTACTTAACCATTGTACTAAGTAGACATATGAGTTTTGCAGACAATTGGACATCTATATATGTCTCATGGCTGACACTCCCCACCTCCAAAAGAAAATTACTCTATGAGGAATTTTTGGATCTATTGGAAGCTCTATATCTTCTAAAAACAATATCAGCATTTTTAATGTCCTTGGCTTCTAGCCATAGATCACTATCTGCTAGCTTATGTTTGAACCTCACTAGATATAATCTTACATCTTTCCCGTCTTTTCTAATGACCTTATGTTGCAGTATCTTATGCGGCATATCTTCACTAGCCTGTTCCATTGGTGGTACCACAACCCTAGGAACATTTCTTTGAGGGAAAGACTTTACTGGATCAATAAATTTTTTAACGAGACTAATTGGAAAAGTAGGATGTTTTCTGTCAAATTCTTTGGTTAAAATGACCTCCACTGCATTTTTACCATGAAGTGCTTTTACAACAAATGGACCAACAAAAGCATCCTTTAATTTTCTGTGTCCTGAAATATTATTAAAATTAACAGTAGAAATTAAAACCATGTCCCCTACTTTAAAGTCATGATCTCTATGACTTTTGTCCCACCTACTCTTATTATACTCTACCGCATCACTAAAACACTTACTAGCATATGTTTCAGCCTTATTCATCATTTCTCTAAAACAGTCAGCTGAAGGGTGTAACATTATAGTCTTACTTAGTCACATGTCCTTAGGCATGTGAGGTATCCAACCTCTTTCTAACTCAAAAGGGGAAATATTAGTTGTTGAATGCTTGCTTGAATTGTAGGCAAATTCTAAAGCTGGTAAAAGAGATACCCATTCATGAGTGTATCCATCACTGTCCTTGAATTTAATTCCATAAGCACAATATCTCCTGATCATGTCTTCCAAAGTTTGTATCATCCTCTCTGCTAGACCATCAGTCTGGGGATGATAAGCTGTTGAAAAGGATAATTTTGTTCCAACCAAATTAAAAAGACTCTGCCAAAATTCAGATGTGAATTTTGGGTCCCTATCACTGATAATATTTCTGGGGCACCCCACGTCATTGACAATACTGTTCCAGAATAGCATAGCTATGTCCATCGCAGAGCTATCTTTATAACATGGTAAGAATCTAACTCTCTTAGAGAATCTGTCAACCACCACTGGAACACAGTTGAAATTATCCTTACCCCCAGGGGGAAATCCAGACACAAAATCCATGTTAATATTTTGCCATCCTTCTTTTGGTTCTTCGATAGTTTGTAATAGACCATACCTTTTTCCTGTGGACTTATTTGCTTTTTGGCATCTCTCGCAGGACTCACAGTATGAGCTAACACTGTTTCTCCAGTTAGGCCACCATGCTAGAATTTTAACCCTTTCTACAGTTCTATCTTTTGAAAGGTGTCCAGAGCAAACATTGTCATGACATTCACTCAGAATCAATTGTATGTGATCATCTTGTACTAACACTACTGAGCAGCAATGGGCAGACTTGTGATATATCAACCCATCTAAAAGGACAAACCTTCCTTCCAGCTAACTTTTCTTCCAATCTGCATTTATTCCTTCAACAAGATTTTGTGCACTAGACTTAGATCTTAGTATCTCAAGGAGTAGTGATGAGTTCTTGTTGCTGGCATATGACTCAAGGACTGAGGTCCAGAAGCTTTCAGCCAAACTTGTGACTGAAATACCCATAATTGGTAGTGTGTCCACGTAGTCTTCTGGGTCATAGGTGGGATTATTGATGTCATTGGGTAGAGCCCATCTGGATAACCCATCTGCATTCTTATGTATTAGCCCCTCTCTATGCACTATTGTCATGCACCCTCTCCATTGCTGAATAGCTTTTTACCATCTTAACATGTGCCTATTAGGTGTTTTTAGGTTCAGAAGTGACTTTAGCACTGTACAATCAGTAATGACTTCAAACTGACACCCATCAAAATAGTAATACAACTTTTCCAGAGCCCAAACTAGGCACAAACACTCTAGTTGGGAGGCACCATACCTTTTTTCACTATCTTTGAGCTTTCTGGATATAAAACATATGGGTCCTTCAACTGGCTTGTCATTAACAATCTGGACCTGGTGTAATGCTGCTCCTAAACCTTCCATACATGCATCTACATATAACTTAAATGGTTTCTTAGGATCTGGGTGGAAAAGCAAAGGTGCCGAGGTTAGACAACTTTTTAACAACTCATAAGCCTCAACTCTCTCTTTAGTCATTTCAAAAGAAACATTGGGACTACAGATTTTGTATAGACTGGAAGCTATTATGCCAAAATCTTTGATATGTAGCCTGTAGTAACCTGCAAAACTCAAAAAACTTTGCATCTCCTTAATGCTGTTAGGAGTGGGCTTTAATAAGACTGCTGCTACTCTGGTTTGATCTATTCCCAAGGATAGTCCATTTACAATATGTCCCAGGGCTTTCAATTCATTGAAGCCGAATGAACATTTACTCAATGAAATTTTCATTTTCATCTTAATAACTTTCTTCAAAATAATTGATAGTCTGTACATGTGCTCTTCCCAAGTTGCTGAAAATATAATAATGTCATCTATGTAGATGATCAACCAATTTTGCATCAACTCTTCATGGAACTCAGAATCCATCATTCACTGGAAATGAGATGGTGCATTCTTGATACCAAATGGCATCCTCAGATATTCAAAAACACCTAAATGACAAAATATTCTTAAAAACTTCCTGCTGTGTATGTCTACAAAATTCTGGTGGAATCCTTTCAGCACATCCATACATGTGATATATTTTGCCTGGTGAAGTTTACTTAGGGACTCAACAATCTTGGGCATAGGATACCTATCTGGTGTGGTATAAGAGTTTAGAGCTCTAAAATCACCAACCATTCTAGATTTCCCATTATGCCAAGCTATTATGACTGGTGTAGTAATGTCAACATCCTCATTAGCTCCTACTTTCCTGATAACTCCCAATCTCAGCAATGTATCTATATGTAACTTAAGTGCTTCTCTGCTCCTAGGGCTGGCTGGAAATGGGTGTTTTCTTAAGGCAGGCGGGTATGGCTTATCAATAGTTAAAGTTATTTTAACATCATGACCTATTATGGATCCAAATGGTTCATCTGTAGTAGCAAAAGCTCCTCTATGTTCAAACAATACTTGTACCAGATGGATCTTTTGTTCATTACTTAGTGATGAATTGATCTTGGATTCATCACTAACCTCTTTGTGAAAAGCTTCTTCATTAAGATGATCAACTGAGTTTGGCTGCTCTTGATCAAAGGGGAACTTAGCACTGTCACCAACTGTAAAGTATGAAGCCTCCTTGCTGTGGAACAAATTGAAAGAATACTCCTTCATATATTCACTACCTATTATGAAATAATCTATGGAAGTATTATCAATCACTACAAATTTAATAATGAATACATATGAATCAAAAAAAAACCTAATCTTGACTATACCTAATGAAACTAATGACCCTGAGCAGCTATGTAATTTCACCACAGGTGCACTTACCAAAAAATCCTTCCAATTTGTGAAGAAATTTTCCAAGTAGCTTCTGCCCACTATTGACTTACATGCTCCACTTTCCAATAAGGCTTTACAAGGCTTATTACAAAATCTCATGTTGATTAATTCATTATTTACCTTAATAGAATTTATGCATCCTATGATAGGCTCCTCCTCTTCTCCTAATGAACTGTCTGAGTCTGATCCTTCTACACAATCATTACCCTTATCAGTACTTTCACTCTTGACATTATTAACTTTCCTCGTTTTTTGTGGACATGCCCTAGAGGTATGTCCTGCTTTACCACAAGTATAGCATGATATATCTGTATTGGGGACAGCATTTCTTACGAAAGTCTTGTCCTTTTCTGTCTTGGCCAAATTTTTTTCTCTGGTCTGGTAGATCTTCCTCCTTCCCAGTGACGTGTCCTCTACTATATCTTCTTAGATGTTGATTAAACTGGAACAATCTCCATATGCTTTCATACTTGTTTTAACTGCAAAGGAAATTTCCCCATCCATCAGTGAAAGTAGCTTAAAGTTAATACTGTCCTGGTCTAATAGCGGATCAGAAGCTCTAAGTCTTTTCCTTTGCCTGGTCACCCATGTAGCTGGTGGTTTCACACCAGGCAAAAATCTGTCATTGTTGAAGGCATTCAAGCACTTTCTCTTCCAATTAGATGTGCCAAATTTTGCATTTATTTCCCTTTTCCAAAACTCCTAGTCCTGCACGCCCACAGCACTCCTTCTATCTCTGTACCAGTCTGAGGCTAAAACTTTAAACAAAATACTTAATCTACTAGTAATCAAAGTGTCAGGGAGCCCAGTATCTTCTTTCAAGGTGTCTACCCATGAAATAAATTCAGTGTGATCATACTCACCCTCCCCAGAGAATTCAGGCCAATCACTCATCTTAGGTAATCCCTGTAACACTTGCTTAAAAACCTCTCTTTTACCAGAATCCAGCTCCAGATCAATGTCTTCTGCAATAGCCTTGCTTTTCCTTCTCATCTCTGGTGCTTTAGATTCTGTAACTGGACTGTGGCTATTTTGGGACAAGGACGATAATCTGCTAATAAGCTCCTCATGTTTGTATCCTAGCTGCTCAATCACTTTATCAATTTTGGTACTCAATTTCTCTTGACTTTGTTCTGACATGATTTGACATTTCAACATATCTTCTTTGATAGAAATCAAATTTTTATCAAATTTATCTTACAACACTTCCAATGAGTGACCCACTTGTAAAACCATTGAGGTTAGTGAGCTCACATCTCTCTTAATATTGATAGATTCTCTGCATGTTTTTTTCAAATTGTTATCAATGTTTGTCATCTTATTACTCAGATTAACCAAATCTCCTGCTTGTGCTTTCTTTAAGTCCAGTTCTATTGTCTTATTAGTCAATTCTTCTATTTCTTTAACAGAGCTTGCCAAAATTGATTTCAAAGTCAGACTATCTGCAACAATGCAGGAGTATTTATTATCTATAGATGCAAAGCCTTCTATACAATATTTGTTTGTGTGGACTACTGCTTTTTTGATATGAAGTGTCTCATTGAAGACAATATCTCGAAATTTATCTAACAATATTTCTGATTCTAAAGACAGTCTCAGCCCCTCTTGGCTCTTTTGGCTCTCTCTTCTTCTAAGAATTGGAAGCCTCCTTGGAGAGACCTGGCCATCCTCATCATCTCTCCATAGATGGAGTGCCTGTGTTCTCTCCTCTTTCTCATCCTTTCTCCCTGGCTCAGGGGAGGGGATGGTGCTCTGTTCCTTAAAGGCTCCTGGTAGCTTGAAGCCACTGGTTGTGGGGCTGCCCTCTCCTGTGGTTTCTTCTTTGGATTTGGCTTGGGGACTACCGGTTTCTTGATCTGGGTTGGATCCCAACTCTCTGTTTCCTTCATCAATCTGTCCCTTCCCAACAGTTTGATGAGGGCCCTGTACGTCGCCAAGGCCTGGGTCAGAAACTTCACCTGGTTCTCGACGTTGCTTGCTGCCACTGCCTCTAAGTAATTTATTTTGTTCTGGCTGTGGCAGGTCAAGAGGTTCGCCGTGCCCGGAGGTAGGCTGTCTCCTCCTCTGGCTAAATTCACCTGGAGGCACAAGCTCAGCGCCCTTGCTCCTTTTGTTCATCATTATCACAAAGAAGGGTTTTTATTTGTTTGTTTTTTTTTTTTTTTTACAAAAAAAATCAATGCAATAGTTTTGAATCAGTCTGACTGGTCTTTTTTGTTTCTGAACGTGTCAATGAATCTAGGTCACTAACTCTGAGTGACTATCTCCGTCAAAGGAGTCCTAGATCTGATCTTTGCTTTGGCAACGCTGGTGTTGATGCTGCTTTCTTTGCTCCTTCGCAAGGAGCTTGGTTCTGACACAAAGCTGCGTGCCCTGCCTTGATTCGCAGGCAGAAAGGAATCTATTGACAATTTTTTAGACACTGTTTCACGAGGATGTAAGTTCATCTCTCTACTATTTCTAACCGTCACTTGTATTGTTACTTACTTTTCAGAAAGCTAATCTAATTTATAGAACAATGATCCGTGGTACTTATGTGATCTGACGTATTGGTTTGATTTAGTTGCTTGGCTTTTGTTGAAACCCAGCGGTAGAGCCGTCGCCGTTTGTTCGGTCAGGATCAATTTTGCTTGATACTATCAGGATCACTCAACTTGATGAGGCTGTCGCGGTTATTCTCTCTAATCAACAATTCTGGCTGGCTGTTGGAAATCTCGCTTCAGCCAGTCTCCTTGTGATTTTAACTCCAACGGTCAGTATCAACAAGGATGCCAAAAGGAATATTTTGACGCCTGGTGATAGATGCCGTCGGCGGTTCTTATCCTGTCAATATCCACCTGCTTGTTGCAATAGAGGAAAGTATGTCCCCACCCTATTAATCACCCGCGGTTAAGTTACCGGTGTTATGACGGAGAGCTTTACAGAGCTTTTTGAAAATTGTACAATTTTTTTTTTTTTATTCTCAGACCAAATTTTAACAATCAGTAATTAATTAAAAAAAGGTTAATGTTAATATCTTACTTTTTGGATAAAAAATTCAAAACTTTTTTGCTTAAGGCACTTCAAATCAATATCTATAACAGAATTGACACCAAATTTCGAAAATTTTGGTTATTTTTTTTTTCAAGATATGTTATATAAGTGATTAATTTAACTTCAAGGGGTTAAAATAATCAAAAATAACTATTACTTTAAATGGACAAATTTCCAAAACTTGGTTCAAAAAAGGAGATGAGGCCCCCAATTGTCAGAGTATTGTCTCTATTGCTGTAACAATCTGTGACAAATACCTGCAAAATAACACAATAACAAGTGTTATATGTCAGTTTTATCTTAATTCCAATGCTTATATCAGTACAACTCAACTAATACTACGGTATTAGGAGCAAAATAGCCACACCTTAAACCTTTATAAAAGGCAAGGGGCCTGGCTTTATATAAATAAAGCTCAAAGGAGATTTGCTTACACCTGGAAGCTCACACCCTTTATAGTAGCCAGAGAGGGCTACAACTCCAAAAGGGACCTTGAACTCAAATTTGAAGTTGTCTTATTGATTGTTGGATTTATGTGATATTAAATTAAAAGGCCCCAGTCAATCTTCTTGATTAAGTTCAAAGGGCTTGTTAACTATGCAATATCTGGTTCAAAAATACAATGAGGAAAAAGACTTATAGGGGCAAGACCCTCCTCTTTTATATTAACATTAGTCCTCAGGGGACTCAGGGGACCATCAGGGGAGTAGACCACTGTCCTAGATTTCGTCTCCAGTGGCTCAGAGCCCCTTGTAATATTCTCCAATGAGTTGCAGGAATAACATAATCATTGGGGGTGATTTTCAATGTAAAGTTTAATCTAATCACCCCAACAGGTATCATATAGACTGTAGATCATCCCAATAACTTAGTTAGCAGCCAAGTGGACGCTCTCAAGGCTTCAGAATAAGTATACATCATCATTTAACTCTAAACAGATCTCTTTTGGCATGTGTTTAAAGATTAAGACCATACTCTTAACCATATTATGGCTTATATTAGTATGTACATTCTTGGCAGATGATCCCACAGAGTTTATATGCCCCAATTGAGTTGAATGGCCTCTGTGTGTAAGCTTTTCCAGCTTGTATGGGTTCCTGAAAGTTATCCACAGGCTGGAAGGAGAGAAAAACAGAACATTAATAATAATTTACCCCTGTATGGGTTATGGTAAATGGAATTTATTAAAGAATATTATTTCCACAGAGGGAAATCTTTATGGACATTCATTGTGCATCCAAATGGACGCATCCTGGTGATTCCAACTCACATTTAAGTTATAAGATCTTCCATAACTTATAATATAATTTATCAAAGTTTTATGTGATAAAATCTAGGTTAAAAACATACTATAAAATAATATTATAAAATATTCGTGAAAATACAAAATGCTTGATAACATCAGAATAGTGACACAATGGAGGCTTGAACACAAGACCTGGGTGTTCTGTAGGCAGAGCACTGAGCCATTAATTAACCATTGTACTAAGTAGAAATATGAGTTGTGCAGACAATTGGACATCTATATATGTCTCATGGCTGACACCCTCCTATGAAGGCATCCTTGGCTTCCATGGATTTTCAATCTTCTTGTGGTACTCTTCAACCCTGGTATCCCCCAGCTATTTCCTCCTCCTCTCTGGTTGTTACTTACCAATCCTATCCAGCTAGGAAGCAACGTGAGGAGCCCAAACCTCATAAAGCTCCTTCCTTGCCAACCTTGATCCTCCAAAAACCACCCAAACAACAATCCTCACCTGAGCCCTCTTCTGATGTAGAAGACATAGAGGTGGAAAAAGAACCACTCATGGAAACGTTTCAAGATCACCCTGATCCTCATCCCCCATCCATTAAACCTCCTCAATCCCCTGATCCTGTTCCTGCTTCACCCAAACTTCCTCCCTCCACCCAGCCCAAAGTTTGGTTTGAGAGGGGAATTTCCAAAGATTACCCCAATGCTGTGGAAGGGGTATTAAAGAAAATTTTGGATCTTAAAATTCCTGATCTATCTGTGGCTGAACTCCTGTCAATCTCTCCATCTGTTTCTGAAGGAATGAAAAAATGGGTTTCTTGTCAACGTGTGGAAATTGGTCCTCAAGAACTCATGGTCTCCTCTGGAACTTTGATGGAGGATTCTGGTGGAACAGATCCTTCTCCTGAGTTTAGTCTTTACTCTAGTCCCCTTGGTTTTCTTCCCTGCTATCTTGGTGAATCAGCAAAAACGTTCTCACTCCTTGTTGACTCTGGCTCTCAGCTCAACTTGATCTCAGATGCTTTGGCCTGAAAACTTAAACTCAGCCCTAGGGTCAGCTTCACCTCTTCAGTGTATGGAATAGGAAACCAGTCTTGCAAATTTGTTGGAATTGTTGAAGATGTTCCAGTCCGGATTGGCCAAAACATTGTTGGAACTTGTCATTTCTGGATCACACGCTTAGATGGACCTATGATCTTGGGTTGACCTTTCTTAATCAATTTTGGAGAAACTCTCATGTTTTCAAATCAAGTTGGGGAGAGAATACTCCTCCCTGATTCTGATGGTAGAAAAATGGAGGTTCTTCTTTGTTCTTTGGATTCTGGTTTCTGGGAAAGAGATTTCCCCGGTCATTTTTGGAAGTCATCTCTAAAAGGAAAACAGAAGGATAATTCTAGTTCCTCTCATTTTTTATGGGAGTAGTTGATCCTACTAATAGTTGTAGTTCTTTTCAGCCTCAAACTTCAACTCAAGGGCCACCCCCCTTCTCAGAGGCTTATTTCTCTTTCTTTTCAACGTTTTCTTCTGATCTCAAAAATATCAAAAATCAAAAACAAATCAAAATGGAAAAATCCAAAAATATCTCTTCTTCATCTGTTGTTTCTTCTTTTCCTTGTACTCTTATTCCTAATCAATCTTCTCTCAGTTCAGGTTTGAATCTCCGCAATGAGTCTTAACTAGATCCCAATCTTGATCCTATTTTTGGTGGTTTTGGTATGGAAGAATATGGGCTTCAGTGGGGGAAAATTGGGGTAGAAGTAAGTCCTCCCAGTTGTGCACCACCAGGGTATCCTACTACTATCATTTTTGAAACCCTAACTTTTGCCACGCATGTGAGCAATGTATTATCTCCTGGGACTTCTTTTAAGGAAAAGGCTCCTTTTGAAAACATTGCGGAACATCAAAATTGGAAGGTGTTAGAACTTGGTCTCAATCCTTGTAGTCAGATCTCTCTGGTCAACTTTTGGAAAAAACAAGAACCGCTCTCTTTTGCCTCCAAATATAAACCAGTTGCTATGAAAATCCAACCAGTCAACCAACCAATTCCTCTCAATCTCAACCCTCCTCTTAGGCGTCGTCCTCGATCCCGCAATCCTTACTGTGGTTTACCTCAATCTCTCACTGTTCCATTCATCCCCTCTGGTTGTGTCACTGAAGAACGTCTGGTAGTAGTCCACTTTGGACCAGATGGATGGCTTCTACCTGATGAGTTGTATTTCATCAAAAATGTCTTGGCTCTTAGGGAAAAAGCTATTGCTTTCTGTGAAGAAAAGAGAGGTCTCTTGAAAGAATCCTATGGTCTGCCTTATATCATTCCTGTAGTAGAACATGATCCCTGGCAAAAGAAAAAGATCCCAATCCCTACTTTTAAAGTAAACACATTCATCAAGTTGGTCCAGGAAAAATTCCAAACCGTTTTATACAAACAGTCAACTTCTAGCTATTCCAGTCCTGTTTTCTGTGTCCTTAAAAGTAACGGTAAACTTAGAATAGTTCATGATCTCCAGCCTCTAAATAAGTTTACTATTAAAGACTCTGGTATTCCTCCTGCTACTGAAGAATTTTTTGAATCCTTCTCTGGGAGAGCTTGCTATGGTCTAGGTGACATTATGGGTGGCTATGACAAACAATCCTTGAATCCAATTTCTTGCCTTCTCACTACATTTGATACTCCCCTTGGTCATTTCAAACTTACTCAATTGCCTCAAGGTGCCACCAACTTGTTTGCAGTCTATCAGGCTCAGATGGTCTGGATCCTCCAGGATGAAATCCCTGATCATGCTGGTATCTTTATTGACAATGGCAGAATTAAAGGACCAGTTTCTGATTATAACAATGAGCTCTTACCCTATTATTCAGTAATCCGTTGATTCATCTGTGAATATGCAACCACTTTGGAAAGGATCTCGTTTCAAATCAAAGAATCTGGCCTCACTGTCTCTGGATCCAAATTGGCTGCCTTTGTCCCTGCTCTGGAAATTGTTGGTCATGTGGTCTTCAAGGAGGGAAGAAGGATGGCTCCATCCAAAGTCAAAAAAATCCTCTCTTAGCCTACTCCCATCAATCCAACTGAAGTCAGGTGTTTTCTAGGTGTTGTTACTTATGCTCAAATCTTTATCCCATCTCTATCCAAAATCTGTGCTCCTCTACGTTGCCTGACCAGAAAAGATGCTGAGTGGATCTGGACCCAAGATTTTGAACATTCTTTTCAGCTGCTTAAAATGATGGTTGGCAAAGAAATAGTCTTGAAAAAGATTGCTTATGGACCTGGATTAGGCAAGATCAAAGTGGCTGTTGATTCTAGTTATCAATCTGTTGGGGCTGTCCTCACTCAGGAAGATGGAAGTGGTTGGGACCGTCCTGCTCTCTATGATTCCTTGTTATTTTCAGCTGTAGAGTCCAGGTACTCCCAACCAAAACTGGAACTCTGTGGCGTGGCTTGAATGTTGAAGAAACTCCAAACTTTCCTCTGGGGTCAACACTTTGAGTTACAAGTCAACGCACAATCCATCATCAAAATGATCAATTCTCCCAGCCTCCCAAATGCTCCTATGACTTGTTGGGTGGCCTTTATCCAACTTTTCTCTTATGATATTGTTCATAGGCCTGGAAAATCCTTCACCATGCCTGATGGTTTATCTCGACGCCCCCTTGGAGATGAAGAATTGGATTTTGGAGTGGACTTTGATGAGGAGGAGCCTTTAATTTGTCCAGTCTTCACCTTTTCCACCCAAGATTATTCTGGATTCCAACAAGGTTTCTGGCTAAAATTAGAGCATTACCTTTCCACTATCCAAAGGCCTCCTGAACTCTCTGCTAAAGATTTTCAATCACTCAAAAGGAAGTCCTTCAATTTCTTTGTCCAAGGTACTAGGCTTGTGAAAAGAGGCAATCCTTGTGCTCTTATTGTTGTCACTATCCCCTCTAAACAAGATTCCATCCTTGAAAGTCTCCATGAAGGCCTTGGGCATTGTGGCAAAACCAAAACCTATTGACGTATATCCAAACAATTCTGGTGGCCATCTTTGAAGAAATCAGTCTCTCAATGGTGCAAGAGTTGTGAAGTATGTCAGAAAAGTGATCTTAGGCGCCCGGCTGAAATTTGTTATCCCACTGGAGAGTCCACTGTCTTTGGAAGGATTGCTATGGATGTGGTTCACATTAAGGCGGGTGGAGCTAAGTACCTCATTGTGGCTAGAGATGATTTTTCTGGATGGGTTGAAGCAAAATTTCTTAAGAACCTCAGCTCTGAATCAGTAGCAGCCTTCCTTTATGAGACTTGGATATTGCGTTATGGCTTGGCTCAATCTTATTCAACTGATGGTGGCTCTGAGTTTGGTGGCAAACTGGCCAAAATGATCCGATTGCTTCCTTGTCAACATAGGGTGACCACTCCTTATTATCCTGAAGGACAAGGCATGGTGGAAAGAGGCCATGCCCCTTTGAAGGTTGCCCTTGTCAAGCTGGCTGGTGAAAGTGGAAAGAATTGTTGCAAATTTCCTCCTCTGGTCCTCTTCTCTGATCAAATTTCAACTAAACAAACCACTGGCTAATCACCTTAAAAAATCCTCTTTGGTCAAAGGGCTTTCCTTCCTCTTGATCTGGAAATGGAATCTTTCTTAGGTATTTCTTGGGAAAAGGTTTCTTCCACCACTGATCTATTAGTTGCCAGATCCAAGCAACTGGAGCAAATTGAAGATGTTTGTGACAAAGCTTATCAGAAAATGATGGAGTCAAGGGAAAAATCAGTCCAATATTGGGAGGATAAGCATTCCAATCGAGTCAGGGATCCCTTGAATCCTGGTGATCTAGTTCTAGCTTATAATCAATCTTTGGAAACTCAGTGGGGGAAGTTTTTTTCAATTTCTGGAATGGTCCTTATCAAGTGGTCCTTCAAGTCAGAGGTGGATCAAATGTTTTGGAGGAACTGGATGGTTCTCAGATGACCAGAAGGTTCCCTGCTGATCAGGTCAAGAAATTTTATTTTTGTAGAGGCGACTTTGATCAGAAGTAAGTCCTCCCAATTGTGCACCACCAGGGTCATCTGCTGCGTTTTGTTGTGAAACTCTACTTTATGCCACATACATGAGCACCTGGGACGCCTTCTTCATCTTATTGCAGTCAACTCTAGGATCTTCTTTGGATGGATCAAGATATTCTTTTCAATCACCCTCAAGATCAAATGGCTGTTTCTTGTGTTCAATCATCTTTCCCTTCTTTTTTTTATGACATCAAGCTCAGATGCAGACTAGGGACAGTCTATAAGTTGGGGAGACATGTGGTGACCAAATCTGGAAACCCTGGACTAGATGCGGAAAATTCAAAATTTTTTCTACAATTCTTTTATTTAGGTGTCATTTATCCAAAAAAAAAAAATCAGAATTTTTTTTTGTATTGGTATCATTCCTCCAATTTCCTCATCCTGCCAAGCATTCCTCTGTCCCAGTGGTCTAGGACAGTCGTCTACTCTTGGTCTCATCACCTAGGCATTGCGTTCAATTCCTTCTCTCTTTGTTCCCCCCTTCCTTTTAGCCAAACGCGTGGGCCAAGACCCGCTTTGCCCAATCTTCCTCTGCTTGGATCCTCATCCCCACTGCGCTCCTCAGCCCAGCTGGTCGGATTCAATTCAATGGCCTCATCCATCCCAGGCTTGATTTGGTCAATCATCCCTCCTTCCTCATAGACCACCATTGATCTCAAACCAACTCACTCTACCTTTGGCTCAGCAGATTCATCCTCCGGTCCAAGCTCACCATCCGCAGGGATCCCACCCAACTCTGGGTCATCTGGCCCAACCATGACCCCACCAATGACCAACAGCCTACCACTCCCTTGATCATCATCCCCCACATATCCTTGATCACTCCAAGGCTGCACTCAATGACCCACATGGTGATTGTTGGTTGGGTTACAGGATCCTGGGAACCCACTCAGATTGTCCGGAACTAGAACAGCTATGCCAATTACCCCAAGCTTCCTTGGCCGCCTGCACCACCTCCCATATCACCCTCCGACAATGACAACCAACGACCAACAACTTGTCCTCTACCGTTGGCCATCAACCTTGTCCTCCTCACCCAATCTCACCATCATCCATCTGGTCACCCGTGCAAGATTGGTTGCGGGAAAAACCTTCATCCCCTGACCCAATTGGTTGTTCCCACGATCAATCTTGCACCCTCATCTTCCCTCCCCAGCCGGTGTCAACCAACAACTTGCACCCTCATCTTCCCTCCCTGGCCAGTGTCAACCAACAACCTGCCACCTTGACCATCTCCTCTGGCTGTCCCAATGAATCCACCCATCACTCACCTTCTTGGCTCTTGCGCAATCATCCACGGGCCAGAAGTTGCCTGTGCCCATGAGCCTTTCCGCGCGGCTCCTCACCTGCAACTCTCCTGCCCGTGCCCATCATTGGCACAGGCTGGTGTCTCTCCATCCCCACTCATCCGTGATTCTGTCCATTATTTCAATTTTGTTTGATTTTTGTTTTTCTGATCAGTTTCTCTTTTGTTTTTTCTCATGTCCAGTAAAAAAAAAAAAAAAAAAAAAAAAAAAAAAAAAAAAAAAAAAAAAAAATCCGCTCTATCTGTAGTATCACTTGTAAATAGTCTAACAGGGCCTCCTGCCCATATAAGGAGGGGTTCTCCCCTGCCTTTTGGCATGGGGGGGGAGGTATCTTATGGCATCTTATGAGAGAATCATCATCACTATCATCTTGAAATAAATCATTTTTGGGGTCTCATTCCCCTTCATCTGAGACTGAATTCTGGGTATATCCATGATTTCCCCTTGATCTTTTAGCCTTCATACTCAAATCCTGATCCTTGATCTTTATCAGAAACCAATAGCCTTTCTGGTTGAAGAAGAATTCAACTGACTGAATTCTTGAGTGTGTTACACCACTCCTGATTCCTTTATCCAACCATACTGGTCCTGATCATCCTTTGATTATCTTTCCGGAACCAGTCACGTTTGACTGAAGAGGTTTTATTTAGCTTAAAACATGTAGTGTTAAACCTCCCTTTATTTCTTTTGAAGTTGAATTCGACCACACTACTCTTGAGTCCCTTGAGAAGTGTTGGGTTATTCTTGTTTGAATCAGTTATTGTTTTTCTTCTAGAGCTTCATCAAACAATTAGCTTGTCTTGTGCAGCCACCCACAGTTATCTGGTACCCTTCAAGCGCTTGATTGCGGAGAGTTGGGCAGGTTCATTGAGAACCTGGAGGTTGTTTGGGATTGAGTTGATCTTTCCTAAGCTTCTGCTGACAACCAGAGCTATTAGCTTGTGGGCGTTGTTACTTAAAATTTCCTTGTCCTGTTGAACTCTGAACAATCCTTGACTTCTTCTATTCAAGTTTTTCCCGGCATCATCTTGCCTCAGATAGTGTTGTTTCCCAGCTACCAACTACTATCATCTTTATCCTTTACTATTTGGTCCCTCATTTACCAGGTTCTGGACTTTGATCTTGGTTATATTTAAATATTTTTGTAACACTCAGGAGGGCAGCCTAAACAGCACCTTTGCCCTCCACAGAACTGCTACTGCCTAGCACCGTTTGGATTCTTACAACGCAAAGGTGGGACAGCTGAGGTTGCAAACCTCCATAGATCTTGGTCTGCTTGAGCCTTCAACTGTAGAACAACAACAGCCAACAATAGCTGATAGTTCAGATGTCCAATCAACTCACAAGTTACCATTAGTGGATGATGAAACAGAAACCGCTCAAGATCTGCCTGCCCCCCAGCTTACATTGGTTCCAGGAGAGCACCTAACCAACCAACCCAGTGAGTTGAAATCATCATTTGATGCAACAAAGTGTTGATCAAAAATTATCCAAATATTCAAAGCTGATACATTCCCATATTTCCAGGTGAACCTGAAATATTCACTGCATCTGTGCCTTTGGAGGATCAAGTTCAGGAAGCAAGGGTATTTTCCCTTGATTGTGCCACTGTTCAGGCCTCTGACAATACCACAGTGCTGAACCCTGAAACCCCAGCTGAAGAACCCCGGATTGCTCCAGGAAACAGGGAATCTTCCCTGCTGGCTGCCCAAGCTCATCCACAAGGAGCTAGACAATCAAGATCAAGGCCGCCCTCCAGCTCTCAAGCATCATCTGAATCCTCTGATTCCAACACAGAATTTACACGCTCAAGTGATGCACAACCAGAGCAATCAGAAATCTTGATTATTGAACCATCACCCAGGAGTCCCACACCTGCACCCACCCTAGTCCTAACATCCCCTGAAACGGTCTGTTTACCATTTTGAAGGCTATGCTGGATAATCAACCCAATATTGACTTCTAAATTAATCTTCCCTTTCTGAATCAGAGTACCCCATCCTTAATACCCCAAAAGAGGAATGCATATAATGCCGGACTCATCACTAGCGATTTGGAACAGAGAACTTCAAGGCCAAGGATTGAGGACCCTTCATGGAATGAGTCATCTCAGCCTGAAGGCCATGCTAGTAGCCAAACTGAAACTCAGGCCCAAACCATTGTGCCAACATCAAATACTTGTTTAAATCAACCAGGTCAGTGGAACCATTTTGGGAAGGAATAAAAATCATGGTAACTAATTCTATTGCATTTCCTAGAAATTTTTGTTGGCTTGAACAACAAAGACCTTTTGAGGTTGTCATACTGGGAAGAATTAAAGGAAAATGCAACGCCTTCAACTTATACCAAAGTTATCAGCACTACTCAGTTCTTAATTAACAACACCCTCAAACTTCTTGGCCAAAGGATCCTGTCAAACCCCCCCCCCCCAAATCATCAACAATCTTAAAATTGTTGGACCTCTTTTTGACATGGTGCAAAGATGTTAAATTTCCATGATGTTGTCTTCCACTTCTATGAAAATAAACTGTTCATTTTTTTGAAATTATCCGATAAAATCTTGCTCCAAAAAGATGATGATGTTTTTGTTGGAAGCACCTTCATCAACACAAACTCCCTCTCTTGGTCCAGGAAGACAGTCCAGCTCAATATGCATCCCCTATCTGAGATCCTCACTTATACCAGAGAGCCAATATGTGGGGCATACATGAAACTGAAGCACACCTTGAATGACATCATAGGTGTAGTCTCACAAAAAATCTCCAGAAATGTGCTTCTCTCAATGGAAGGTATTGACTGGACTTCAGATGAGGCTTTACTCAAAGCACAAAGCTACTTTTCCAACCTTCAAGCAGCTGTAATTGATGATTCCATCTTTGCTCAACACAAGAGGTTGGGTGCTAACCAGGATGTTGAGATGAATGCAGGAAGAGGTGGCCTTAATACTGTTTTCAAATATGTTGTCTCTCAAGTCAATAGGCTTGTCAACTTACGGCTTGATGAAAAAGAATATCATTGGCAGCCTTTTATCTCAAAGGACTTGGCAGAAAAGAAGAATTGATGGGGGACCAATTCTCTAGCATGTGTTTCACACATGTTAGTGTTGGTCTTGCTGCTATATGGGTATGTCCAGTAAATCAACAAATCATGCCAAAGTTGAAGTCTGGCATGCTCCTTGAATTTGAAAGTCTTTTTCTTCAGTCAAAGTTGAAAGCTGGCTTACCTACTGAGCCACTCTGTGGCCAACTTGGTAACACAAGGGCATATATTCTCACTGCCTTGAGTGATATGGGTTTTATTAAAAACAAAAAAATCAACTAGAGAGATGTAATTAGCAGTTTTACTGAAAGATTCTCTTATCAAAAATTGGTTGAGGTCCTTCTGGAGGATATTGTACTGGTTATTGACTATGATCTGGGTAGCCACTTCAATAATGTCTGGGCTGTTGAAAAAACTACCTCTTCTAACATAGTTGAAGTTACCTCAGAACCCCAAGCTTCCCATAGTTAATTTTGGTGAATTTTTAGTAAATTAGACTATTAGTTTTTCTGGATGGATATTTCTTGATTTCAATTTTTTTTCTGATCTTGTCAGCTCTCTGATAACAGGAACCTTGCATTCCTTTAGCTACAGAGAGGGATAAAAACATTGGAATAATAATAATTATTATTATTCCAAAAATAAACGCTTAGAGGCTCAAATAAATAATATCATAAGAGCAGTTGCAATTTTTAATTTGTTTGTTAATGAAAGGTTTTCAATATGTATATAAAAGAGGGGCCACAGTATTATACTACTGGGGGTCTTTACAGACAAAGCAACCTCTCTTCAAGGGGCCTCCTTAGGCAGTTTAAGAACCTTGGAATGAAGATGGGTGCCTTAGAAAGGGCTTGTTCCACTAATGGCTGCGCATAACAGCACACTGGCCTAGACAGGAAGGGAAACACTCACTCTGAGCACTTTATCACAAAAATCCTGCAATAATAGGAAGGGTTTCAGAGCAGATGGGTTGGATTGCCTGACTAAGCTTCAAGGGTTGATTGTTTTTTAAGAAATGAAGAATAATACTACAGACTTGGTCATAAATCACTTGCTTAGACTCTTCATAAGCACTTGACTAACAATGAAATGGTGTCTGATTGATAAAAATAATTCCTGGTGAACTGATAATGGAATAATGGATCCAAAAGAGGTCTGTATAAATACCTTTTTGGGGTGATTTTGAGCTTCTCAGGGCGCGTGGAGAGGGTTCTGCTCATGGGCTGAAGCTGAAAAGCCAGTCAGAGCAAGATTAGAACGTCCACGTGGTGCTGTTAATCAGCTGACCTTAGATCTGCTGGATTTCTCTACTATTTTAGCCACAGTATCTGTTAATCTATTATGGCGTAAATTTGATCATTCTGCACTCATCCTTCATTTTTACTATTATTATTGCTTCAAAGCAAACAGATAAGGACGTTTACTAAATTTTTATCATCTGCTGATCACTTAGGTAATTTGTAATAATTTTTATGAACACTCCTTGTAGTGTTTTGTGGTCTTCAAAGATCAGAGTCAATGATTTACGTGGTAATCCTTGATCTTTAATTTATTATTAAAAAATTTATTAAACTTAATTTTTATTAATTTTAATTAAGTTTTGATCCTTTTAGATTATTACTAATGCATATGTCAACTTGTTACATATGCCAGGCAACCCTAATTAATTTGTAGCTCTTTTGAGTGGTACCTGGTTGTCAGATTAGTCACAACAGATCCAGAAAAGGGGATCAGTCAGTTCAGATGCGCACAGGGTGGGATCCGCTGCATGCGCAGAAGAATTGGCTGCGCGCGGGTCTCTAGTACGCGGGGGACTGCTACTATGAGTACATTGTGGTAGACCAAACCTGTCCTATAGCCATCAGACTCACTTTTATAGTGTAAAAACATCTGAAGCCCTTAAATTAACCTCAGAAATGGATTCTACATCACAAATAACCTATAGTCACTCAGCCAAAGTACCCCCCTATCTCTCATGGAATAGAAGATACAGCTCAAGAAACCTTCAACTGTGGCAAAACCCATACCCAACCAGGGGTCACAGCTCTGTGGAAGACATAAGGCATACCTAGTAAACCCTCAAGTACATACCAGTGGAAGCTTACCCTCAACACCAGGACCATACACCAACCCTGTCACCTCATCCAGAATACAGTAATACAGATACAGGAGGCAGTGCAGCATGTCAGATCCTGTCACCTCATCCAGCATACAGCATAGAGATCCAGGAGGCAGTGCAACCAGTCAGATCCTGTCACCTCATCCAGCATACAGCATACAGATCCAGGAGGCAGTGCAACCAGTCAGATCCTGTCACCTCATCCAGCATACAGCATACAGATCCAGGAGGCAGTGCAGCATGCCAGATCCAGTCACCTCATCCAGAATACAGTAGTACAGATGCAAGAAGCATTGCAGCCAGTCCAGATCCAGTCACCTCAGCCAGAATACACAAATACAGATACAGGAGGCAGTGCAGCATGTCAGATCTGGTCACCTGAACCAAACAAGCATGCAAATACACATACAAGAGGCTGTGCAGAAGTATAAAGGAGAAATATAGGCAGTAGGAAGTCAAACCAGTCTCAAGAAAGAACCAAACAAACATGCAGAAAATACACATAAAAGAGGCTGTGCAGAAGTAATACAGGAAAAATATACATAAAGGAGGCTGTGCAGAAGTATACAGGAGCAAAATATGCAGGAGAAAGTGGAACCAGCCTTAACCAGAGCCAAACAAACCAACAGTATTGCGCAGCAATACATGTAGGTAGAATCAAGTAGCACTGAATAAACTACCAGTACAGCACAGCAATATACCTTATCTGAACTACACAGCAATCTATGCAAGGCTGTGCATGCATGAAACCCCTGTACAAGCTTTTCCCAACCAGCAGAAATGCCTCATGTAACTGTACAAGCTTTTTCCAACCAGCAAAAATGTCTCATGTAGTTTTATCTCACTGTTCCTCACCAGAACAGGGAGAACCCTCAGGGGCAGCCTTGAGCACCCCTGGGGGCAGGATTTGTCTATTTAAGGAGGGCCTCTCTGCCCAATCCAAGTTGTATCACTACTCATACCTCCTCATGCCATCTGGCCTATTACCTCTCATCATCAACCCACCAGCATCCATCTGTGGTACCTACCCAGATAAAATATCAGTGAACAAATTATAAGGAAACAAGAAATCAGAGACCAAGTTATAACCAACCAACAGGTGCTTGAATAAGTTTTCTTCTGTGACCTAAACATTCAGCACCAAATTAAAGAAGCACCACCCTTCAGTCAATAAATAACCCTTACAAAGAAAGAGAGCACAACAAAAGCAACCACCAACCTTTTCATCTACCCAGCCCCCTGTGGGTAAACCCATCCTTGGGTCCTCTCCTGAACCACCATTCCTTTGATAAACCCTTGAACCCTTTAATATTGGGGTATTGGTTAAGATCAAATATATCTGATCAATAAATAACCAATATTCCAATACATCTGGTCCATTCTTCAACAAACCTACTAATAACAATCAATAACTAATCTAGGTCTGATCTGAGACCTATTTTAAGTCTCTAAGAAACCAGCCATTAATTTAAATAAATTATTGTGCAGACTTACTATAGTACTAGAAGGGCAGGCAATTCAAAACCACTCTTAGTATATACTAAATACTCCAAAAGAGTAGAAGTAATACTAAATTCCCCTTCAAGGACTGCCAGAAAGCTATTTGCTACTTTATTTATATAATCCCACAGGAGTCTCTACAATTGGTGTCCCAACAGTGGCCTGTTTCCTTTAGATTTGATTAGTTATTAAGCCATAAAATATTGGTAGAATATTAGCCTCAAGAATTAACTCACCATTCTGAAGGCAGAAAGAAGAAACCCATACCAGATAATTGAAGACCTCAAGGACCAACTCAGAGGGATTGAAGATAATAACCAAGAAGCCCTATCTTCAATAATCAGGATGGAGAAAGAACTGCAAGACAAAACCAAAATACCCAGTGGATCCCAAGACAAGCCAGAGGAAGATCAGGAAAGAAGTCAGAATCAGCCAGGACCTGCAGTAGAAGCAATGGGGAACCTTTCCAACATTACCAAACTCATAAACCAAATGCTTGAAGAAAGAACACCACAGGGAATTCCAGAAACCCCATACACCCAACCAAGAACCAGATTTCAGACCCCAACCCCAAGATCAGCATATGGAAGAATCCCAGCAGAAACCATGGAAGAATCAACAAACCCTTCCATAAGGCCAGGAATAAATATATATCCCCAAGCTAGAGAAGAAGGAAGAAGAGCTAATAGGAGCCAATATACTGAAGGAACCCCAGCCAGAAGACCAGTCCAGGATAACTCAATAATCAATAATAATGAACAAAATGGAGTCTTATTAGATGGAAAGAAAGTGAACCTTGAATTTGATGGGACAGAGGTGGAACAGTTTATTAAAAGAGTAGAGAAACTGGCCAGGATTCAGAAGGCAGGAGGAATAGATATAGCTCTACAATTACCTTTTCTAGTACAAGACAAGAAGATCAGGGAGTCTATTGAAGATATGGAGGGACATGAATATGCAGACTGGGACCTTTTGAAGAAGGAACTAAAAAGGAAATGGGGCACAGCTACCCCCCATAGAAGGTTCAATGAGGAGTCCATACCAAGGCTTCTCAGACATACTAAAGAACAGGGAGGCATCAAGACCAAGCATGACTTCAAGAATTTCATTGGGAGTTATGAAGAAATGGTTCTTTACTTCATCAGGATGGGTTATGACAACACCAACTGGGAAAGTGGGGAAAACCTCTGGAAATCCTTGTCCACTGATCTTAGGAGGGAAGTGAACAGGGAATTGGCCCATGCAGGGAGAATCAAGATTGCAAGATATGGCAGATACCTCCCACCAGATTTGGAGACCTTGAAGGTATTTGTGGAAATGACCTTGGCCTTATGGGATGTAGATGAAGAAGAAACTCCTAGACCTACCATCAAGAACCTAGTGGAAACCAAGAAGGAAGTGAAGTTTCAGCAACTAGGAGTAGATGAGCTCTTGAAAATGAAGGAAGATATTTCAAAACTCACTGTGGCCTTAAATCAGAAGCAGGCACCTCCTCACTTTGATAGGACCAACCAAGGGATGTCACAAATTTACAGACCCCCATCTCCCAGTGCAGGACCCAGATGGCCAATCAGATGCTACTATTGCAAGGATGAACTCCATACCCTAGTTAACTGTCCAAACTTGGCAGAAGATATAAAGGCCAAGAGTGTGTTCAAGCAAGGACCCAACTATTACTTCCCAAACAGGGAACCCATACCTTATAGCGAGCAGGAAAGCTTCAGAGATCAGGTCAAGAAATTCTCAGAGACTCAACAAGTCCCAAAATTGGAGGAACCCCAGAAGCACAAGGAGCCAACCAATGTTGCAGCATTCTTGAAGACTGGAAATTGCGAAGCTTGGACACCACCAGAGGTAAATATGAAGGAATCTCAAGTTCAGTGGGGAATGAGAAGATCACAAAGGTTGGCTGGAAATCCACCTGAGAAGGATAACACCCAGGAGACACCAGTAGCAGATCAGGGAACCTCAGCAACAACTAAAGAATCAGCCCCAGGACCAAGGAAGAGGAAAGCAAGTTACCCAGGAGCATGGGTGGAAGTGGATCAAGAGTCTGAAGATGAAGAAGAGCCCCCCAAAGAATCTTTCAAGGAACCTGTGACTGAACCTGTGAAGAAGGAACAAGAAAAGTCAGAAACATTGGACACTCATGAAGGAACCAAGATGGAAGAAAGTTTGAAGAATAAAATATTAAAACAAAACTTTAACCTTACCTTGGAGGAGCTCCTTTCAGTTGCACCAAATTTTTTCCAGAAGTTAAAGAATATGACCCCTGAAGGAACTTTGGACTTGAATAAAGCCTCTAAATTATCAGCCAGCAAAAACAATAGAAGGATAAATGGATGTCAACACCACTTTGAAGACTATTCAGATGATGAATACCCATTCTTGATAGGCAAAAACCTCACCTATGCCTGCCCATTGGGATTCATTGATATTTGAATCAAAGGGAAGAAGATCAAGGCTCTGGTGGATACTGGTGCTGAATTGAATGTCATACCAGAACATTTGGCAATTCAGACAGTCTTGGTATCCAGAGAATTGTTCATGAAGGTCACAGGAATTGGAGGCCACTCTACCCCACTAATTGGATTGGCTGAAAGAACAGTATTTGACATAACACCTGGGGAACCAAAATCTGCCCACTTCTTCATAGCCAAAGGATCAATTCATACTGTACTTGGAAGACCTTTTTTTGTGGATCATAAAGTCAGGCTAGAATTATCAAAGCATAAAGGAGAAGTCTTAAGCTATGAGATAGCTGGAGGGGAAAGGTTATGCATCCCAATTTGTTCACCAGATCAAGCAGGATGGCATGTTACATCACCCAGAAGACCAATGGGCATGAACAGCATCACAGAAAACCTAGACCAAGAAGAGGTCTGGATTAGTGGACAGAACATACCAGAAGTAAACCTTGAAGACTTACCAGACCCTTGGGAGAACAACATTATCACCCCTGAAGCACCAGCAGAAAGAGGATGGGAGGAGGTGCTGAAGAAACAAGAAGCTGAAGAAACCTTGGAGGTATTTCAACAAATCTTTGGAGGACTCTGGACCAACCTTGAATACATGGAAGGAACCAATTGGGAATAATTACCTGGAGCAGGATTGGACAACTCAGAATTTATGGACTTACTCAACACTTACACTGGAAATACCCTTTTGATTCATGGACAATGGCCATCTCATCATGGGAGGGTCCCATGGATTGTTAGGTATTGCTTATATTATGGGGAAGACTGGGCCAAGTCCTGGATAAGTCATATGATCATGATGGACCAAGTTATACCAGACCATGTTAGGTGGTCAGGATACTTGGAAGAATAACATCTCATTTTACGTTATTGATGCAGTAGTAGGCCTTCAGTTTTCTTTGAGGAGCTGAGGGAACGGGTGAGCATTCCTTTTTTTAAAAAAAAAAAAATCTCAAATTCTTGCTATAAATAAATAATAAAAAAAAAACATGGAAAAATTGTAATAATACATTATTAAAAAAAAAAAAAAAAAAAAAAAAAAAAAGCTGATTCTTGGCAAGATACAAGTTTTTTTGGTATATGATTTTTTTAATTGATGTAGCAGTAGGTCTTCAGTTGTTCTTTGAAGAGCTGAGGGTATGGGCGGGCATAGTTCTGTTTATTTTTTATCTTAGTTTAGTTTTACTCGGTATCTCTTTACGTTTTTTTGTGAGTTCTTGTTTTTTTTCTGTCACTGTAAAAAAAAAAAAAAAAAGAAAAAAAAAAAAAGAAAGAAAAGGGGGGAGTTAGTATACACGAACCAAAAAAAAAAAAAAAAAAAAAAAAAAAAAAAAAAAAAGAGAGAGAAGAAACTCACCAACAACGCCTCAAATAGCCAACTTCCCACTAACAAAACAAGAACAAACAAATGGCAAGACGCCCCAGCGACTATCATATCCAGGCAGTAGGGAGGTAGGATGCAACCAGAACGGCCCAGGTGGCCCTACAGAAAGAAACGGAGGGAGGTCTGGGTTGAACAGGAAGGAGAAGGAGCGTCAGTTAGATGTATATTAAAAGAAGAAGGAAGGAGAAGGAAGGGGGGAAATGGAGGAGAAGGGAATTGCTAGTAGTAGCAAAGGGTGTTAAGCCACACTTGGATTTGATCCAACCAGGCCTTAATCCCTTCAACGGTCCTCCGCAGGTGGGTTCCTTGGGGGAGGCTGATCATCAGACACCACACGGCGAAATGGGCCAAATCAAAGTTTTCGGCAACCGCGTTAGGAAGCCAAGGGGGGGACAAAGGTGACGAAAAGCCCAAGGAAGAGTTGTTGGAGGACCCAGAGCTGAAGCCGTGACCGGAGAGCGAGTTGGAAAGGGAGCGAGCGGTGGCGCACGCGTTGGAAGGAGAGGTGCTCGGGATGGGGATATAAACCAAGGCAAGGGACGGGGCGACATCGAGATTGGTAGTGGGTAGCAACTCGGCTGCATCGCAAACGCGCGAAACGTCCAAGGAAGCCAGGCGCGGATCAATTGCGGGGAGGTTGCCTGGGGGAGTACTGGTTGCAGGAGTATCAACGCCCGGACCAAAGGGGTCCTCCATCAAAGACAAAGGGGCGCCCCTCGGCCTAGCTCAATGGGGACTCTTGGCCTTGCGCTTAGCTTGACGACCGGGACAGACGACAACGACCGAGACTTCAGAGCTGGCATCATCAAATTTGGCAGAATCCTGAGGCATCTAAAAGGGCAAAACACGTGAAAGACCCAATTAGCCACCCGGGGTAAAACAGAAAAAGGAAAATGAAACAGCAACAAAACTTTGAAAAAGTAAGGGGAGGACCAGCAGATGAGGAAACATGAGAGACTTGTCAGGACGGGCCTCCTTAAATAGCCGAGGAACCCACCAAAGCAAATGGGAGAGGGAGGGCGAGTGGAGTTCAAAAAGGGGGGAGACCTACGCGGTCCCAAGTATACCATGACCCATGCCCATGAATGATCAATCGGAAGGGGAAGACTGGAGATCACAAATAGGGCATCGCCACCAGGATCGCCGGGACCCTAAAAAAAAGGGGACGGGAGCCCAGAGATAAGAGAAACCATAAGTAAGATAGATTAAAAATAATAAAGAAAAAAAGAAGAAGAAAAGAGAAGGAGGAATGAATAGATCTGATGCAAGCAATTGACTCAATAAGGGAAGTGTTAAAATACGTACGCACTTACGCGGGTGCTACGTATAAGTGTAATCCAAATGGGATGCACAAATGGGCCTCTAAGGCCCATTGGACACACACACGGACCATACGGGCCCATGTGGATGTCACGGATTTGGGAAACTGGCCTCAAAATGCGTGAAATAGGCCTATTGGTACACGGGCCCTAACGGGCCCGGTGGGGTATATGGGCAGATACAGCCAGATGGGCTTGTATGGGCATAATTGGGCCCAAGGTTTATTTTGGACATACTTGGCCAGACGGACTGGCCCGCCAAAGTATGTTTTTCTCAGTTTTCGGGCTTGGGGCGGCCCATTGGGGCCGCCGCCAGTGTCGCGGCCCACCCGGGGCCGCTGCCCGCGCCGCGGCCCGTTCGGGGCCGCCTGTGTTCCTCGGCACGGCCCACGCGGGGCCCGACGGCCCGCGCGGGGCTGTTGCGCGGCCGAGGGATCCCGCGCGGTGCGATGCCGAGCGGGCCCGGCTGGTCGCGCCCGGCGACCAGCGCCGCGGAGCCGGGGCTCGCGGCCCCGGCTCGCTCCCCCTCCCCTCGCTCGCCGTTGCGAGGGGGATGGGGGCGGGCTGGCTGGGTTGAACCAGCCAGCGACCGGCCGCGACATCGCGGTCGGTCAGGGCAGGGGGGACCTGACCACCCCCTTGCCCAGGGAGGTGGCGGCGCCGGCCGCGGTAGTAGCGACCGGCAGGTGGGGGGGATTTGATCACCCTCCCACCTAGCGAAGCGATGCAGAGGGAGCGAGGGGCGCTCTCCCCCCCCCTTTACCGAGGGGGAGGAGCGTCGGGCTGAGGGGACCTGATCACCCCCAGCCCAGTCCTTTTCCTAATGACGACGCCCTGGGGGTATCGACCCCCAGGGCCCCTGGTGAGGGGATTTGACCGCCCCCACCAGGGATTTGAGAGAAGAAGGGGGGGGGCGGCATGTCCGCCGGTTACACCCCCCCCCTAGTGAGATTGAAACCGGACCCAGGTGAGTCCTGGGTCCCACCTGGCCCATTTGAGGGGCCAGGGGCTGGATGCATGAGGCAACCAGCCCGTAAGTATGACAATGAGGTCATCAGGACCGGTTGTAACAGACAACCGGCCCAGGGGATTGAACAGCAAAGGGGCTGGTTCAGCCCCGTAACGGTGGAAACACCAGAATGGACCGGAATAGGCTGGTCGTAAGGGTTCAGGGACTGATGCCATGTGGGCTGATGTAGTCCAAACCAAGTAACAAGGCTTGTAAAGCCTGTAGAGCTCTTTTGGGGCGGAAAATTTGCCTTTTGGCTTGTTGTATCATGGGCTCACAATAGGCCAATCTTTTGTACTTAAGGAGCTCTTCTCCCTGCTGTTTTCCATAATTCATTCATCATCCAATCGAATTCATCCAACATATTGCCCCATTGTGAGAGCCCCATTAGCCATTATTGACACACAGTGTCCAGCATTTCTTTTGCTTTAAATACTGCTCATTTGCCTAAGCTAATTGCTGGCCATAATTATAACAGGAAGGGGACGTAAAACTTACATCAAGCCGTGCGCATAGAGCGGCCAGAACTACGCATTGGTACCTTGATTTCCACCTAAGAAGGGACCTAGCAGAGTAAAAGATTGGCCAACGGTACAAGAGAAGAACAATAAGGAAGCGGACAGGTGGAGGCGTTGGCAATCTAGATAAATTAAATCTAACGTGACAGGTGGATCCACGTACCCGTGTACAGAAATGGATCAGCAAACATACTGGGATTTTTGACGCGATAAGGGAAAGGGCCGATTGAGATAGGTGAAGGGGTCCACCCCACGGTATGCCTGGAAGACCCAGGAGTAAAAGAAGTGGGGTGTGAGCGCAACAAAACATATGGAAGGAGACCCAGAGATTGGGTGTACAATAGAAGATAGAGAAGAAAGAAGAAGGCTTACCTGTACGCCTAATAACATTGATGCCTCGAGCTGTATGCGTGTATGAATGTACAACTAAGCGGCAAGGAAGAAATGAGATTGGGGGGAGGACACTGGTCCAGCGCGACTACCTCAAGCCGGCCTTGCGGAGAGCCTTGGGGGTTGCTGCACGCACCGCCGCACTGGGGAAGCCTTGGCGCTCGGATTGCGCAAAGCAAACCTAGGGCACCACCAGCACAAATCTCCGCGGATCAACGGGCGCTACCTGCAAACAAAGAAACAGGGGGAGGAACGGCGTGGTCACGGGTCCCCTGCAAGACCAAAAACTGCAGAAATCAAAACTAGGGTCCCCTGTAAGACCTAAAACTGCAGAAAGGTGGGGATTATCAGCTGAACCAAAAAAAAAAAAAAAAAAAAAAAAAAAAAAAAAAAAAAAAAAAAAAAAAAAAAAAAAAAAAAAAAAAAAAAAAGCATAAAATAATAAAAATAATAAAAGAAAAAGGATGGAGTGCCCAACAATCACAGAAGCCAAATACAAAACCGTGGATAAGAAGATAAAACCCATAAACCAGCCTATTCCCCAAGGCCTCAATCCACCCCTCCAAAGGCCACCCCTCTCTAGAGACCCTTACATCACACCCTTAACACCTCAGCCACCCCAGTTCTCACCAACCTCAAGGATCACACCAGAAAGGTTGAAGCTGGTTAACTTTTGCCCTGAAAACTGGCTTTGAACTGAAGAAATAAAACTACTCCAGCATGTGATGGTCCTCAGAGAAAAGGCAATTGCTTTCACAGAAGAAGAAAGAGGACTCCTCAAGCACTCTTATGGGCTCCCTTACAAAATACCCACAGTACCCCATGACCCATGGCAGAAGAAACCTATACCCATTCCCCAAGCTATCAGGCCAGAATTTACGGAACTAATAAGGAAGAGGATCAGAACAGGTCTGTATGAACAATCAACCTCCAGCTATTCCAGCCCTGTATTCCCTGTGGCCAAGGCCAATGGGAAGCTCAGAATAGTCCATGACCTCCAACCCCTCAACAAAGTCACTATCAAGGATGCAGGAATACCCCCAAAAATTCAAGATTTTGTAGAGTCCTTTGCTGGGAGGGCCTGCTATGGACTAGGAGACATCATGGGAGGATATGATGAGAGAGAATTTGATAGGACCTCAAGACCACTGAACACCTTTGAAACTACCCTGGGGAGGCTCCAGCTTACAAGGTTACCTCAGGGTGGCACCAACTAAGTAGCAGTCTACCAAGCCCAAATGACCTGGATACTTCAGGAGGAAATACCGGAACATGTGGGAATATTTATTGATGATGGAGGTATTAAAGGACCCAGAAGCAGGTAAAATGAAGAGACGCTTGAAGATAACCCACAAATAAGAAGATTTTTCTGGGAGTATGCCATGACCTTAGAAAAGATTTTATTTAGGATAGAAGAAGCTGGTTTGACTATCTCAGGAGAAACATTTGCTTGCTGTGTCCCTGCCCTTAAAATAGTGGGGCATGTGGTATCTCAAGAGGGAAGGAAAGTAGCAGAACAGAAGCTGAATAAAATTCAAAGCTGGCCCCAGCCAAGAAACAAAAAGGAAGCTAGAGGATTCTTGGGGCTTTTCTCCTATGTCAGGATGTTCATCAACAACTACTCAGCACTCTCAGCACCAATCAGAAGGCTTACTTGGAAAGATTTAGAGTTTAAGTGGGACAGTCAAAGTGAAGAAGCCTTTCTGTTACTCAAGAAGATAGTAGGAGAAGATATAACCCTCAAAAGCATAGAATATGACAAGGATGCAGGAAGGATCATTTTAGCTGTGGATTCAAGTTACCTAGCAGCTGGTGCTGTCCTGATGCAAGAAGACAAAGAAGGAAGACCAAGGCCAGTCTACTATGAGTCAGTGGGTTTTTCAAAAACAGAAAAGAAGTATTCCCAGTCAAAATTGGAACTCTGTGGAGTAGCCAAGATACTCAAGAAACTCCAGACAACCCTGTGGGGACAGCACTTTGAGTTACAAGTAGATGCAAAAGCCCTCATTGAAATGATCAACACCCCCAGCCTACCTAGTGCTCCTATGACTAGATGGGTGGCATTTATTCAACCATTTCCCTTTGACTTGGTCCAAAAGCCAGGGAAGACATTCACAATGCCTGACATCCTATCAAGAAGGCCAGAGGACCCAGAAGACCCAGAAGACACCAATCAGGATTTTGATGAAGAAGAAGAATGGATCAGTCCACACCCTGGCCTTGGATTAAAAATTAACTCTATTGAAGACCAACAACCATCCACACCTCCAGCTGGATTCTGGGGAAGAATGAAGGAATATTTATTGACCATGAAGAAGCCCATAGGGTGCTCTGAGAAGGAACTCCAGAAGATCAAGAGGAGGTTGCCCAACTTCTGTGTGGAGGAAGGAAAACTAAAAAAGAGGGGAATATGGGGCCCTCAGCTGGTGCTGACATCTAAAGAAGATATGGAAAGGGTCATGAAGAGCCTGCATGAGGAATTGGGGCACAGAGGGAATGGGGAGACATACAGAAGGATCAAGCTTAGGTTCTGGTGGGAAGGAATGAAGAAGATTACTAGGAAATGGGTCCAAACCTGTGAACCATGTAAGAAGAGAAGCAAGCTCCAGCAGAAAGAAGAAGGGAAGGCAACTATTACCAAGACCCTGTTTCAGAAGGTAGCAATGGATGCAGTACATGTCAAAGCAGGAAGATGGAAGTACCTAGTGGTAGCTAGAGATGACTTCTCAGGGTGGGCAGAGACAGTGGGCCTGACTAGTCTCACCTCAAGAAACATAGCCACTTGGTTCCTATCTGAATGGATCTATAGGTATGGGATTCCCAAGGAAGTAACAGTGGATGGAGGAGGAGAGTTTAAAAAGGAGCTCCAGACAGCTATGAAGAAGGTTGGAACAAAACTCAGAATGGTCACCCCTTACTACCCAGAGGCTCAAGGAATGATTTAAAGGGGCCACAAGGAAATAAAAGATGCACTAATAAAGCTATGTGGGGAGAATGGCAGCAAATGGAAGGAATACCTCTCTCTAGTCACCTTTGCAGATAGGATCTCTACAAAAAGGACAACAGTATTCTCCCCATTTGAACTACAGTTTGGACAACCAGCAGTCCTACCAATTGACCTAGAAATGGAGACATACCTAGGAGTTGACTGGGAGCAGGTTACCACCACTTCAGACCTCCTGAAAGCAAGAGCAGCACAATTGGCTCAGAAGGAAGAACACATTCAGAAGGCAGCACAGAAAATGAAGGAAGCAAGAGAACTTTCAATCAAGTATTGGGACAGGAGATTGGCCCATAGGATAAGGAAACCACTCAAGAAGGGGGACCTGGTATTAGTCTACAATAGAACCCTGGAATCTCAATGGGGGCTACTCTTCAAGAATAGATGGAATGGACCTTATAAAGTGGTCAAACAACTTAACAAGGGGCCCTATGTTCTAGAAGAATTGGATGGAACAGTACTTGGCAGAAGATTTGCAGAAAGCCAGATCAAGAGGTTTTACAACAGAGAAGCCCCAATAGATGAAGAAGAGGAAGGACCAGAACAAGATAAAGAAGAAGAAGAGCCATCAGAGGAAGGAGGAGAGGGAGAAAAACAGGGCTCCTAAGCAAGAGCCTAAACTGAAAAATCCATCAGAAAAAAAAATATATAAAATAATAAGTATCCTAAGCATGAGTCTAAACTGCAAATAAAAATAAAATAAAAAAAATAAAAAATAAAAAAATAAAAAAAATAAAAAAAATAAAAAAAAATAAAAAAAATAAAAAAAATAAAAAATAAAAAAAATAAAAATAAAAATAAAAATAAAAATAAAAACAAAAACAAAAATAAAAATAAAAATAAAAATAAAAATAAAAATAAAAATAAAAATAAAAATAAAAATAAAAATAAAAATAAAAATAAAAATAAAAATAAAAATAAAATAAAATAAAATAAAATAAATAAATAAAATAAATAAATAAATAAACAAAATAAATAAATAAAATAAATGAAATAAATAAAAAGAATGAATGAATGAAAATAAAAGAATGAATGAATGTAAAATATACTTTCAGCAAGGAGATTATTACTGTTAAAAGAATTCAACCCAAAGAGAACATGGAATACTAGGAAGAAAGAAGGCCCTGAACACATCAAGACTGGCTTAACTTAAAATTCGACCCAATTGAAGATTTCAAGATGTGTCAAGGTATCAAGGAAAAAGGGATCAATTAATCTTCAGCTAGGAATGTCTGATTGAAGACATTATAGTAGGTTTTGAAGGAAAAAAGTTATCTATCAGGTTTGAATAGATGCAAACAGGGTGTCAAGGCCTGAAACTAGAGAAAAGATTCAGAAAAAAAAGGGGGAATAAAATGAGGAAAATCTGTCCTCGGCCATGAGGTACCATATTCTATGGAGAAGGGAAAAAGAAGATTGAAAGTTTGAAAAAAGGTGATGAGAGGAGAATCTTTCTTTGGCCATGAGGTACCATAGTATATGGATAAGGGAAAAGAAGATTAAAGTCAAATCAGAAGGAACAGAGAAAAATGCCAAAACCTGTCTTTATCCAGAAGAACCTTAGTATAATTCAACAACCAAGAAGAATGGGAAGGATTTAATTATACTTTTACTTGCTACATGGGCACAATCAAGAAAAAATTAAGAGGAGAAGATTCAGAGATAAATAATCAAGATTGCAACAGGATCAACTGGATCACTAGGGTTCTCTGGACCTTTGGTTTATTGTACATGTGATTATTAGTATTTTTTTATTTATGCCTCTCAAGATCAATACTAAGAAGAAGAAGAAGAAGAAGAAGAAGAAGAGGAGGAGGAAGAAGAAGAGGAAGAAGAAGAAGAGGAAGAATAGGAAGAAGAAGAAGGATAGGATGTGGAGTCTGATGTCTATGGACAGGAATGCTGTGGACAGCATTAAGTCTGGAGGGGATGTGGTAGACCAAACCTGTCCTATAGCCATCAGACTCACTTTTGTAGTTTAAAAACAGCTCAAGCCCTTAAATTAAACTCAGAAATTGATTCTACATCACAAATAACCTATAGTCACTCAGCCAAAGTACCCCCCTATCTCTCATGGATTAGAAGATACAGCTCAAGAAACCTTCAACTGTGGCAAAACCCATACCCAACCAGGGGTCACAGCTCTGTGGAAGACATAAGGCATACCTAGTAAACCCTCAAGTACATACCAGTGGAAGCTTACCCTCAACACCAGGACCATACACCAACCCTGTCACCTCATCCAGAATACAGTAATACAGATACAGGAGGCAGTGCAGCATGTCAGATCCTGTCACCTCATCCAGCATACAGCATACAGATCCAGGAGGCAGTGCAACCAGTCAGATCCTGTCACCTCATCCAGCATACAGCATACAGATCCAGGAGGCAGTGCAACCAGTCAGATCCTGTCACCTCATCCATAATACAGCATAAAGACACAGGAGGCAGTGCAGCATGCCAGATCCAGTCACCTTATCCAGAATACAGTAGTAAAGATGCAAGAAGCAGTGCAGCCAGTCCAGATCCAGTCACCTCAGCCAGAATACACAAATACAGATACAGGAGGCAGTGCAGCATGTCAGATCTGGTCACCTGAACCAAACAAGCATGCAAATACACATACAAGAGGCTGTGCAGAAGTATACAGGAGAAATATAGGCTGGAGGAAGTCAAACCAGTCTCAAGCAAGAACCAAACAAACATGCAGCAAATACACATACAAGAGGCTGTGCAGAATTAATACAGGAACAATATACATAAAGGAGGCTGTGCAGAAGTATACAGGAGCAAAATATGCAGGAGAAAGTGGAACCAGCCTAAACCAGAGCCAAACAAACCAACAGTATTGCGCAGCAATACATGTAGGTAGAATCAAGTAGCACTGAATAAACTACCAGTACAGCACAGCAATATACCTTATCTGAACTACACAGCAATCTATGCAAGGCTGTGCATGCATGAAACCCCTGTACAAGCTTTTCCCAACCAGCAGAAATGCCTCATGTAACTGTACAAGCTTTTTCCAACCAGCAAAAATGTCTCATGTAGTTGTATCTCACTGTTCCTCACCAGAACAGGGAGAACCCTCAGGGGAAGCCTTGAGCATCCCTGGGGGCAGGATTTGTCTATTTAAGGAGGGCCTCTCTGCCCAATCCAAGTTGTATCACTACTCATACCTCCTCATGCCATCTGGCCTATTACCTCTCATCATCAACCCACCAGCATCCATCTGTGGTACCTACCCAGATAAAATATCAGTGAACCAATTATAAGGAAACAAGAAATCAGAGACCAAGTTATAACCAACCAACAGGTGCTTGAATAAGGGTTCTTCTGTGACCTAAACATTCAGCACCAAATTAAAGAAGCACCACCCTTCAGTCAATAAGTAACCCTTACAAAGAAAGAGAGAACAACAAAAGCAACCACAAACCTTTTCCTCTACCCTGCCCCCTGTGGGTAAACCCATCCTTGGGTCCTCTCCTGAACCACCACCCCTTTGATAAACCCTTGAACCCTTTAATATTGGGGTATTGGTTAAGATCAAATATATCTGATCAATAAATAACCAATAGTCCAATACATCTGGTCCATTCTTCAACAAACCTACTAATAACAATCAATAACTAATCTAGGTCTGATCTGAGACCTATTTTAAGTCTCTAAGAAACCAGCCATTAATTTAAATAAATTATTGTGCAGACTTACTATAGTACTAGAAGGGCAGGCAATTCAAAACCACTCTTAGTATATACTAAATACTCCAAAAGAGTAGAAGTAATACTAAATTCCCCTTCAAGGACTGCCAGCAAGCTATTTGCTACTTTATTTATATAATCCCACAGGAGTCTCTACAACGTAGGGGTATGTAATGATTCGGGGCTGCGCGCGGGAATTGTGACATAACACATTTCCGCGTGTAACTCCTAAAATATACACAAAACCTCAATTCTGAGTGAATTTTAGTTGTAAACCCTATACGTGACAACACGTGCGAAATGTTAAAATGGCAAAAAGGTGCCATACTGGTGTTGTAATTTTTAGTACTTTTCTTTTAATCATTTTAAAAATTTAAGGACTTGGATTTCAAGGGTGGGGTCAGTGAGTGACCCTACCTAATTTTGGGTGATGAATCCATTTCTTCAATAATATTTATGTATTACTCACTCCTTCTTTTTTTAATTTAGATATTCTTATTTTTATAGTTTTGTGTTGCTATGACAGGTTGCTCTGTAGATAGTAGCAAGCTGACATTCCCCCACTCCAAGATATGTCTATATCTGAAATAAAAATTCTGGGTCAATGCCTTCTGCTGGCTTTGTATTTCCTTAGGTGTATGGGTCCATCAGGGATATTGTGTTCAGGTAAACATTCATCCTTATCAGCTGATTCTGCCTTGTATCTAACTAGGTAGGGTCTGATATCTTTTCCATTGATCCTTTCTTTTTTATCTTTAAGGATCTTGCTATTTTTTCCTCTGTCTTTTTCAGGTTCTTCTGCAACAGGTATTTCAGGTGAAGGATTATATTCTCCATTCCTTGGATGGATGTGTTGGATGAGACTTACTGGGAAGAATGGGTGTTTCCTAGAAAGCTAATCACTAAGGATTACTTCCACAGAATTCTTACCATGAAGTTTATTAATGGTGAAAGGTCCAACAAAAGCTGGTCTAAGCTTTCTATTTCCAGCTAAGTTGGTGAAGTTGGTGGTAGAGATCAAGACTTGATCACCAATCTTGAAATCTGGCTCCTTATGGTTTTTATCCCACCTTTGTTGGTTATACTCCACAGCATCCTGAACACACTTAACAGCATGTTTATTGGCTACATCTATCATGTTTTTGAAATCAAGTGATTTAGGGTGAATATTTGTTAGCTGGTGATTAAGGTTATCCTTGGTTAATTTAGGAATCCATCCTCTTTCCAGTATGTAGGGTGCTTCCTTAGTGGTAGAGTGCTTGCTATTTTTGTAGGCCATCTCTATTGCAGGTAAAAGGCTAACCCAATTGTGGCAATAACAATCAGAATTCTTTTATTCTAGACCAAAGCCACAGAATTTTCTGAGCATGTCTTCCAGGGTCTGAATCATTCTTTCAGCTAAGCCATCCGTCTGAGGGTGATAAGCTGTAGAGAAAGCTAAGGTGGTTCCCAGCATGTCATGAAGATTTCTCAAGAACTCAGAGGTGAATTTAGGATCTCTATCACTGATAATGATCTTGGGAACACCAAAATCAGCAATGAGAATGTTCCAAAACAATAGGGCAACTTCTATACCAGTGTCTTCCTTGTGATTAGGTAGAAATTTTGCTTTCTTGGAGAACCTATCCACAATGACTAGGGCTGAGTTGTAGGAATAGGCTCCTCCTGGTGGTAGTCCATTTACAAAGTCCATGTTGATGATCTACCATCTTTTCTTGGGTTCAGCAATGTTTTGCAGTAGACCAAAACTTTTATCAGTGGTCCTGTTGGACTTCTGACAAGTTTCACAACTAGTAACATACTGGATAGTGGCGTCTCTCCAATTGATCCACCAAGCAGTTTGTTTAACCTTATCTAAGGTTCTATCAGCAGATAAATGACCAGATGATCAGTTATCATGGCATTCAGCCGGGATGTGTTTGATATGGTCATCCTTAGTTAAGACTATAACACTTGAATGTTGATGCCTGTAGTATACTATACCATCCCATATGGTGAGCCTTCTGGCCTTGTATGATTTCAAGAGGGGTTCAGGTAGGCTATTGATCAGTTCAGATGGTGGAGAAGTACTTTCCATTATGGTTATCAGAGTTTTCATGCCAGAATTGTAAGATTCTTTGATTGAGTTGAACAAGGATTCATCCAATTCACAAATGTGGATTCCCATTATAGGAGCTTCAACTTTCAACATGTTAATGTTAAGGATAGGGAAGATATCATTATCCTCTGGGTCATAAGCGGGGTTACTTGGGTCATTGGGTAAAGTATTCCTGCTCAAACTATCAGCATTCTGGTGTTTAGTACCAGCTTGGTGAACTATGGTCATCTGACCTCTGTACTGTTGTATGGCTATCTGCCATCTTAACATGTGCCTACTAGGGGTTTTCATATTCATCAAGGTCCTGAAGGCATTGCAGTCAGTAATCACTGTGAACTTGGTGCCTTCCAAGTAGTAATGAAGTTTCTCCAGAGCCCATACTAAAGCAAGGCATTCCATTTGGCTTGCACCATACCTTTTCTCAGTATCCTTAACTTGTCTGGATATGAAGAGTATAGGTTTTTCCACTGGTCTTTCATCCTCTATGACTTCCTGGTGTAATGCAGCTCCTAGCCTGTCAATAATAGCATATATATAGAGCTTGAATGGTTTAGAATAGTCTGGCTGAATCAGTACTGGAGCTGAACCCATGGCCATCTTGATTTCCTTGTAATTCTTAACTCTTTCATGAGTCATTTCAAACAAGGTGGTGTTGTTTCAGATTTCATACAGACACTTGGTTAGAAGAGCAAAATTTGGTAAGTACTTCCTATAATAGCTGCAGAAGCTAATAAAAGATAGGAGTTCAGTTTTATTCTGAGGCATTGGCCTATTCATTAGTGCTTCTATCTTGTTTTGGTCAGCAGCTAAGGTTAGTCCAGAGACAATGTGTCCTAAGGTTTTCAGTTCTCCATAACCAAAGTTAAACTTTTTCATTGATACTTTGAATCCCACAGCAGAGATAGTTTTGAGGACTAATCTTACATTATCCAGGTGGGTATCCCAATCATCAGAGTAAATGATAACATCATCAATGTAAACCATCATCCATCCTTTTCTGATGAAAAATCCTAGAACTGTTTCCATCATCCTTTGAAAATGAGAAGGAGCATTTTTTATACCAAAAGGCATCCTTAGATACTCATAAATTCCCAAATGACAGATAATTCTCATGAATTTCTGGCTATCAGGGCTGATAGGTATTTGGTGAAAACCTTTCAGCATGTCCATGGTAGTGATGTACTTAGCTTTTGACAGGTTATGCAGAGAATGATCAATCCTTGGAATTGGATAATAATCAGCTTGGGTGTAGTTGTTCAGCATTCTGAAATCTCCAACCATCCTTGACTTATCATTATGCCCAGCTATAATTACTGGAGTAGTGATATCTACTTGTTCATTGTGTCCTAGTTTCCTTAAGACTTGTAGGTCAACCAACTCTTGAATATGAGTTTCCAGAGCAGCTCTAGATTTTGGACTAGAAGGGTAAGCAGGTCTCCTGAGGTTAACTGGGTAAGGAGGCTTAATGGTTAGAGTCAGAATCATATCATGTCCTTTGATGTTACCAATGGGGTGATCCTTGGTACAGAAAGCATTCTGATTTTCAAAGCATACTTGTAGGATTTCCTGTCTTTGTTCTTCATTGAGCAGGGAATTCAAAGCTGCTTGAGAGAATTATTCCTGTTTGAAAATCTCTAAGTGTTTTTCATAAGTTGAATCAGAAGTTTGAGCATTGACATGGCATATTTGAAACTTCTTGTTCCAGTCTCCCCCTATGGTGAAGTATCTACCCTTGCTTTGGAATACATCTATACCATGCAAGCAAAGAGAATCATTACCAAGGATAAAGAAATCACATACTCTGTTTTGGAGCACTACAAATTCAATGTTCAGTTTGAGTGATCCTTTAGAGTGAGGGAGTATGATATCAGAGGACCATACTCCAATAGCATTGAGAGAAGCATTAAAACTGCTGAACTTAGCCTGAGGTATGGGTAATAAGTTCAGTTTCCATTTTGGGTCTTGTTTCTTCAAATAAGTTGAACTAACACAAGAGCAAAAGGCTCCACTGTCTAGAAGTAACTTAACAGGGGAACCTTGAATTAAACCAGTAGCATAGCATGTTTTGCCTGAAGTGTAACTTTTACCAGCAGAAGGTTTTAGAGTCAAGGCCTTAGCCTCAGAGATGTGGTGAATCTTCATGTTGGGATTCCATTTTTGAGGTAAGTTAGAATCCTCATTAACAGAATTTATGTCTAGAGAAGACTCTATACTTCCTTCAATGACAATGATAGGGTTAGTGATCATAAAATAACACTCAGAAAGTGATCCATCAGTATCATCTAGGTGAGGGTCAGGATTATTATACTCTTCTCTTTCAATAGGATTAATCCTTTTCCTAGGTAGAGGACAATCAGGTTTTACATGTCCTGTTTGGTTAAAGTTCCAACATACTTTTTCCTTTGACTCTGGAGTCTACTTGACCTCCAAGGTAGTTGGATTATTGGCAGGGGATTCCTTAGTTTTGGCAGTATACTCTTCCCTGTTCCTAGTATTTTGTTCCCTGGGGAGTCTGTTGACTCTCTTATCTAGACCATTCATATCAATAGTCTCTTCCAACACACCTATCAGGGTAGAAAGATCAGAATCCATAGGCATCCTGCACCTTACACTGTGGTTGATTTGTCCAGGACATAAGTTGAGAAGTCTTTCATTGACTTCTTCTTTATCAGCATCCGGGTAAAAACAGTCTAACCTCCTTTTCTGGTCTAAGCACTACTTATGAGGTTTTTCCTTGGATGGATCAAACTGGGAGGTTTCAAACGTTTTCATCATATTTCTTTTCCAAATCCTAGTACCAAATTGTACTTTGATAAATTCTTTCCAAGAACTCCAGGATAAAGATCCAACTTCTTCCCTTTTATTGATAAACCAATCAAGAGCCACTCCTTCAAATAGTCTGGGCAATCTTACCACAACTATTGTATCAGGAAGTTCATAAGAAGCAAGGGTATAATCAATAAATTTAATGAAAATGACATGGTTTTATTCCCCTTCTCCGGAGAATTTAGGCCACTCAGTAATGGGAGGAAGTAACTTCAAAGCCTGTTCTATTTCAGGGGTAGGACTGGGCCTAAAAGATTCATCCCTAGTTGTCCTAGTTCTGGCAGGAACACTAGTAGTACTGGTGAACCTAGCAGGTCTAGTTTCTTCCAGGTCAATGACTGGGGAGTTATTAGAATTGACTTTAAGGTCTCTGAGATCATTCTTAATCATACCTAACTCCAAATCAAGTTTTTTATTTATTAAATCAATTTTGTTAATCAGGTGGGCTGAAGGAGTAGGACTAGTTTTCTTAACGTCTTCCTTAAGCTGGTTCATGGTTACAAGAATATCTTCCTGAAGAATTGATTGGTTATTATTAATATGTTTCATTAGGTCCAACTTACTAGATTTTATACTATCTTTGATTTTTTATATTTTTAACTCATCAATTCTCATAGTCTGAGACTGGGTATCAATCACTCAGAAAATACTCAGACTCAATCTGTCCAATTGTTTATAAACTTTGTCAAAACATTGGCTGATAACCGTAAAATTGTGAGACACATTTACAGAAAAGCTATTAAGAGCTTCAACATCTAATTGTGGTACACGTTTTTCTACTTCTTTGCTAGGGATATTATGCTGTCCCAATCCTTTGGGTTCCTTAACTTCTGATGGAATGAGGACCTCTTCTTTTGGGTGTCCTTCCCTTTAAGGAAGATAACTGATCCCAAGGATTCCAGTTCTGCACGTAGCCTTCTACCTCATTCTTTGGGATCAACCTTTGAAGAGAAATCTGAGATTTATTTTCCAGAGAAATAGCTTTTCTCATACCTGGCTGATCCTCCTGGTTCTGAGCCATTTTTAATTTTTCCCAATAGCTCATGTGCTCTTTCACTAATACCTTGACTCTTTCCTCCTTGGTTGAGTCCAGCTGGGGTGGCTGTCACGCCTTGCACTTAGGAATTATTGTCTTCATCACTTCAACATGTCCTCTCCTCAGTACCATCTACCTCAGTCTATAAGCGTGACACAAATAAAGCACAACATCAATGGTGCAATCCGCTACTTCCTCTGGCTCGCGTTGACCTTCCAATCACGGCAACCAACTCAGTATATACTTGCAAACTTCATGGTTAACTCCATACCGGTCAGCTATCCATTATGAGATCCAATCTCCTTCCCTGGCCAATCAACAGGCTTGGACTTCCATCTTTGGTCACGCACTGTTTGTTAGTTCGCATCTACATCTAACTAAGCCATCATTACTGTAAATTTTGCAATTGGACTAGTCCTTACCCTGCATACACTATTACTTCTCACTTGTATTACCTTCAACGTCACTTTCTCCTGTCCCAATTCATCATACATTTGTACGCTCAGATTCTATTGTCTCGCACCTAGGCCATGACCTTGGATATGATTGTACTACTGCTTTATTTCCTATCCTGTTCCTGTCATTCATTTCCTCACCGCCTTCAACTGTAGTTAGCTCACCACCAGGTTGTATCTAGTCACTTTGGATTACCTTATAAGGGCTACCCCCTTGCCTGATGATTGTCTCCTCAGTTAGTTAATTTCATACGTTCTTGCATTTTGCTACAACCTAGTTATCACATCGGACTCAGGTTGAGTTTCCCTCTTCGGAACACACTCCATTCCTCTCTCCGTTTGTTGAGTGGCATAACTAAGTTCAAACTTTGCAACTGAGCCTTGCTATTTGCACTTGCCCTTTCACTCAGCATTCCTCCACGCTCACAATCATCTAAGAATCGCCCTATAGTACGTGGGGTGGTCGTGTGACAGTAAATTAAATAACTCAACTCATCTATTGTAGCTTGCCAACCTATAGTAGACTTCCTTTTTTTTGATGTCACGTACTCGCTCAACCGGGAACGCTTCCCTTGCCCCTTACAATGATGATATCCAATGGGTAGGGATAGCCAGCGCTCCTAGGGCCCAACAACCCTTAGATCCCGTCACTTCTTCTAAATCGCCATCTGTTGAACCCCTTGATGATCCTTGGACTCCTCCACAGGATGTTCCGACAGACACTCTCGCGGAATTTGCCAATTCCGACCATTCTTCCAATGAAACCTTGACTTGTGGTAGACCAGGGGTTTGCACTACTGCTCCCAAGCCCGATGCTTTGACCCTGCTTTTGACATTGATCCAGGCCCTCACTCATGGTGCCCAGCGATCTAGTCCGAGTACTCCTAGCTTTTGCACTCCGGGCATGAAACAACCCAATCACTTTACGGGAGAACACCCTCATAAGCTTAGATCCTACCTACAGTCTTGTAAAATCATCTTTTCAAACTACTCCAACAATTTCCCTTCCAATAGGCATTAAGTTATGTATGCTTCATCCTTCTTAAGAGGTAGAGCCTTGCAGTGTTTCAAACCATACCTCAAACTTTTGTCCAGCAACAGTCCCACGTGTATTCTCAACAACTGGGACAGGTTCTAGCAACAACTGTTCACCCTGTTTGGCAACCCCAATGACGTTTGAAACTCCAAATACAAACTTAATAGTCTAGTTATGAAGGAAAATAGTAGAGCTTCCATTTATATTTCTCATTTTCAAACCTTGCAGTCTCACATCCAGTGGAACAAGGCCGCTCTTCTATTCCATTTCCGAAAGGGTCTACCAGCACGCTTAATTGAACAGCTCACAGTTGGGGTTCATAAGACAACCTTGCTTCAGCAGCTAATCAATCAAGTGATTGAGCTTGATAATGGCTATCAGGACAAGAATTTCTCTTGGCAAAACAACCATGGACCGTCCACCTTGGCTCCAAGGGTGGACAACTCCTCAAAGCAAAACACAAGGAACCCAAAACCATCCAAACTAACCCCGACTTCAAACTCCAACTCAAAAGGGAAAACCATCACCCAAACTCCAAAGTTCTTGGAAAAAGAAACTGGGATTCTCCGGAACAAGGAACGGCTACAAAGGGAGAAGAACGGGGTGTGTATTTATTGTGGAGTAAAACATGATGTGGACAGTTGTGCGAAGCGGTTAGCACGTGAAGCGGCTAAGCAGTCAAAAAATTAGCTTTTAGTTTCTCTGATACTTGCAAGGAAAACTAAACATTATCTAAATCACCGCGAGTAAATCTTTGCACTTGCAAGTCACTATGTGGTCCTAGTTCAAGATTTATCTTATTCCATTCCAACAACACTCCTTATCAAGTCTTACTTGACTCCGGTGCTAATGTTTCCTTCATCAGTGAATCTTTTGCCACTTCCAAAAATCATACACGTTCCGAGATAGATAAATTTTCTATCTATATAGTAAGTAGTGCAACTGAACCGTCTTATTGGGTCTCCCAAAAGGCAAAATGGACCTTTGTATTCTCCAATTTCCCCAGCTTCAAATGGGATTTATTTGTCTTGGCTATACCCAGAATGGATGATACCATTCTAGGCCATGATTTTCTAGCTTACTGGAATGCAGATGTGAATTGGCAAGAAGGAGTAATTAACCTTCAAACCTCACACCCCCAGAACGCTAATCTTTCTTGCAGCAAGGACTATTTATGGACCCAGCCAAAAGCAAACACATATTGGACCGGCCCCCACCTTCTTCCGTTAAATCCCTTCAATTTTTCCTTGGTTTCAGTAATTTTTACAGGAGGTTCATTCAGCGTTATGCCAAAAAAACCGTGAATCTTACTAACCTTCTTCAAAAAGACACTCCTTTTTTTTTAACCAAACAAGCTGCTTTGGAGTTTGAAGCTCTGAAGAAAGCATTCACCACTGCTCCAATACTCCCTCACTTCAACAAGCTAGCTCGCACTATTGTCAAAACAGACGCAAGCGACTATGCGATTGCAGGAGTAATTGTTAAGTTGTGGGGTCATTTCACTTGGCATGCAGGCGCGGGTCTCAATCAGACCTGTGTGGATACTCCCAATCTACCTTTGCTTCAAACTACTCCAACTTTCACGCAGTTGTCTAGTAGATCTCTTAATTGGGAGAGGTGGGAGTTAGCTCATCGACTCCACCTCATAACATCTTTCTCTCACCTCCCAACACCTCACTCCCGCATCATGATTGTCATAACCACCATTGTCCTCACAATCTCTTCTTCCATCTCTATCCTCTCATCCTGCTTCTTGCCCTTTCGCCTCGAGTAACTCATCAAGCCCTGTCTGCGTGCCCGGTGAGACATTCACATTTGCAACTTTCCATCAGCTCTCATTTCTTTCCCCGTATTGAACTCTTTTGTTCTTCTCATGACTCCTTCAGCCTTGTCTCTATATCGTCACCACTGTCCTTCCTCCTGAAACCTCAACTCCTCGACTGGAACCTTGATCTCAACGCCTCAACCACTCAACTGCCATGTGCCCAATGTCTGTTTCCTATCCTTGATTATTCTTGTTTTGTGCTCTTGTTGATTGTTGTCATTGGCTCCAGTTCCCAGTTTTTAGTATAATCAATTTGTCAATTTAACAGTAATCTTGCAGTTCTCTTCCTCCACTTCTCTCTTTCATCCCGTAGCTTTTGAGTCTTGCAATTTGCTCGCTGCAGAGCTTAACTATGAGATTCATGACAAGGAACTTCTTGCAATCATTTATTGCTTAAAGAAATGGCGTTCATAACTTTTGAGCCTTAGAGAATCCTTTGAGGTTTTAACTGATCATGATTCTTTGAAGTATTTCATGAGCTCAAAATTCCTTACACATAGACAGGCACGACGGGCCAAATACCTCTCCAAGTTCCACTTTACAATCACGTACCCCCCTTGGAAACAAGCGGTAGTCCCTGATGCTTTATCACGTTGGAACGATGTTTACCCAGGGGGGGGGAGCACCTTTGCCCAAAACAACCCTGAAAACGTTAGGACACTTTTCTCAACCCAATCTGCCCAACTCAGTTTGATCATCTCTCACTTACAAGATTTGGCTTCCAAACTCCAACAAGCTCAACGCAACAACCCCAAGTGCATCAGACTTTGCAAAAGTGCAAACTTATTAGATAGTAGTTACAGTATTGATGATAATGACTTCTTAGTCTATGATAATCGTATATTAGTACCAGATAATTCTTGCATTAGGTTAGATATCTTTGAGTCACTGCACAATTCTCCCCTTGCTGGTCATCATGGGCAGGATAAAACCTACCAATTGATTGCACAAGACTTCTACTGGCCTGGTATGACCAAAGAAGTAAAAGACTATGTTAGCGCGTGCTATGATTGCAATCTTAACAAGTCCTTGAAACACCGGAAGTATGGGCTGCTCCAGCCACTTCCAATTCCGCCTTGTCCTTGGCACTTGCTTTCAATGGATTTCAACTCTCAATTACCTTCTTCTAGTGGATATGATGCTATTCTAGTAATAGTAGATTGCTTCTTGAAGATGGCTATATTTCTGCGCATTAATGTGAGGGCCTCTTCAGAAGACTTAGCTAACTTGTTCATAGAATATGTATTTTCAAAACATGGTTTCCCTGATAATATAGTTAGTGATTGTGGATTTCTGTTTTTCTCGAGCTTCTGGACCTTGCTATGCCAACATTTGAAGATCACTTGCAATTTATCAACGGCTTACCACCCGGAAACGGACGGGCAAACCAAGCGAGTTAATCAGATTCTTGAACAATATCTTTGAATGTATGTTGCCTATCAACAAGATGACTGGTCACAATGGCTCCCACTAGCCAAATTTTCCTACAACAACTCCACTCATTCCTCCATCAAACAGTTGCCCTTCCAAACTCTTTATGGTAGAAACCCAACTTTCTCTTCCCTTCACGTAGCACCTTCTCAACCTGCTACCAATTACCTTGAACAAATTCAATCCCTTCAATCGCAACTTTGAACCAACCTCAAAGAAGCAAACCAGCGCTATAAGGAGCAAGCAGACCAATCTCGCACTACGGCTCCAACCTTTGCAGTAGGAGATGAAGTCTGGCTCAATGCTTGCAATATTTTCAGCACTCGCCCAACTTGCAAACTCTCCAAAAGAAAGCTTGGCCCCTTTAAATTAGAATCATTCATCTCCCCTAACGCCTTTAAACTTACTTTACCTGCAAAATGGAAAGGTATCCACCCGGTCTTTCATGTGTCGCTCCTAGAGCCAGCTTGAGTCCTATACCCGGGCAAGACTCATCCCCCTCCCAAACCGGTCACTGTCTTTGATCATCAAGAGTGGGAAGTAAGCCGTATTCTGGATTCCAGGTTACGCAAAGGAAAACTTCAATACCTCGTTGAATGGTCTGGCTTCCAGTCGGACAAAGATTGAACCTTGTGGGAACCAGCTGTCAAGCTTTGCACTTAAGGATTATTGTCTTCACCACTTTGACATGTCCTCTCCTCATTACCATCTACCTCAGTCTAAAAGCGTGACACAAATAAAAGCACAACATCAATGGTGTGATCCACTATTTCCTCTGGCTCGCACTGACCTTCCAATCTCAGCAACCAACTCAGTATATACTTGCAAACTTTGCGGTGAACTTGATACCGGTCCGCCATCCATTATGAGATCCAATCTCCTTCCCTGGCCAATCAACAGCCTTGGACTTCCATCTTTGGTCATGCATTGTTTGTTAGTTTGCATCTACGTCTAACTAAGCCATCACTACCGTATAGTTTGCAATTGGACTAGTCCCTACCCTGCATACACTATTACCTCTAATTTGCATTACCTTCAACGTCACTTGCTCCTGTCCCAATTTTTCATGCAATTTCACTTTGGATTACCTTATAAGGGCTATCCCCTTGCCTGATGATTGTATCCTCAGTTAGTTAATTTCATACGTTCTTGCATTTTGCTACAACCTAGTTATCACATTGGACACAGGTTGAGTTTCCTTCTTTGGAACACATCCCATTCATCTAGCCGTTTGTTGAGTGGCATAACCAAGTTTGCACTTTGCAACTGGGCCTTGCTATTTGTACTTGCCCTCGCACTTGGAATTCCTTTGCGCTCACAATCATCTAAGAATTTCCCTATAGTACGTGGGGTGGTCGTGTGACAGTAAATTAACTAACTCAACTCATCTATTGTAGCCTGCCAACCTATAGTAGACTTCTTCTTTTTGATTTCACATACTTGCTCAACCGGGAACGCTTCCCTCACCCCTTACAATGATGAGATCCATTGGGTAGGGAGAACCGGCTCTCCTCAGGCCCAACAACCCTTAGATCCAGTTCCTCCTTCTAAATTGCCATCTGTTGAACCCCTTGATGATCCTCGGGCTCCTCCACGGGATGCTCCAACAGACCCTCTTGCGGAATTTTCAGACTCCAACCATTCTTCCAATGAAACCTCAACTCGTGGTAGACCAGGGGTTTGCACTACTGCTCCCAAGCCCAATGCTCCGACCCTGCTTTCAACATTGATCCAGGCCCTCACTCATGGTGCCCAGAAATCTAGTCCAAGTACTCCTAGCTTTTGCACTCCGGGCATGAAACAACCCAATCACTTTACGGGAGAACACCCTCATAAGCTTAGATCCTACCTACAGTCTTGTAAAATCATCTTTTCAAACAACTCCAACAATTTCCCTTCAGATAGGCATAAAGTTATGTATGCTTTGTCTTTCTTAGGAGGTAGAGCCTCGCAGTGGTTCAAACCGTACCTCAAACTTTTTTCCAAAAACAGTCCCACTTGTATTCTCAACAACTGGGACAGGTTTGAGAAACAACTGTTCACCCTGTTTGGCAACCCCAATGAATTTTGAAACGCTGAATACAAACTTAATAGTTTAGTTATGAAGGAAAATAGTAGAGCTTCCGTTTATATTTCTCATTTTCAAACCTTGCAGTCTTGCATCCAGTGGAACAAGGCCCCTCTTCTATTCCATTTCCAAAAGGGTCTACCGGCACGCTTAATCGAACAGCTTGCAGTTGGGGGTCATAAGACAACCTCGCTTCAGCAGCTAATTGATTGAGTGATTGAGCTTGATAATGGCTATCATGACAAGAATTGCTCTCAGAAAAACAACCATGGACCGTCCACCTTGGCTCCAAGGGTGGACAACTCCTCAAAGCAAAACACGAGGAACCCAAAACCATCCAAACCAACCCCGACTTCAAACTCCAACTCAAAAGGGGAAGCCGTCGCCAAAACTCCAAAGTTCTTGGACAAAGAAACCGGGATGCTTTGAAGCAAGGAATGGCTGCAAAGCGAAAAGAACGGGATGTGTATTTATTGTGGAGGAAAACATGATGTTGACAGCTGTGCGAAGCGGTTAGCGCGTGAAGCGGCTAAGCAGTCAAAAAATTAGCTTGTATTTTTTCTGATACTTGCAAGGAAAACCACACATTATCTAAATCACCGGGAGTAAATCTTTGCACTTGCGAGTCACTAGGTGCTCTGAGTTCAAGATTTATCCTATTCCATTCTGACAACACTCCTTATCCAGTATTACTTGATTCAGGCGCTAATGTTTCCTTCATCAGTGAATCTTTTGCCACTTCCAAAAATCATATGCGTTCCAAGATAGATAAATTTCCTATCTATTTGGTAAGTAGTGCGACTGAACCGTCTTATTGGTTATCCCAAAAGGCAAAATGGACCTTTGCATTCTCCAATTTCCCCAGCTTTGAATGGGATTTATTTGTCTTGGCTATACCCAGAATGGATGATACCATTCTAGGCCATGATTTCCTAGTTTACTGGAATCCGGATGTGAATTGGCAAGAAGGAGTAATTAACCTTTGAACCTTGCACCCCCAAAACACTAACCTTTCCGTCAATCAGGAATTAAACAGCCTACCTGACACTGTCATTGAGTTGGATGACACTTTTCCGCCAGGAGATTTGCAATATCCTGACCTTCATTCCCAAATTCCCTCTTCAGATTTAGGAGTTATTGCTTACCTATCCAGCTTACCTCTTTCCTGTTCCTTTGAAGAGAAACAGACACCAACCAAACGGTGTATTTTGAGCTCCCTAATCCTCTTGCACCATGCAAGCACCTTGAACCTGGTGCTCAAAGATTACGAGATTGAAGATTTAGAAATCATTTGAGAGTCTTTAACTTTGGTTTATCATGACTTTGCTGACGTCTTTTCAGCTGCAAAAGCAGATAAACTGCCTCTATCCCATCCTTACAATCACAAGATTGAAATTACTGGCCCACCTCTGGCACCAGGACCAGTCTACTCTCTCTCAATGCAAGAATCAATTGCGCTTCAAGACTACATTGCGGAAAATGTAGCAAAAGGATTTCCTCGACCAAGCAATTCAAATACCGGTTCACCTGTCCTATTTTTTCCAAAAAAGGACGGCAGACTTTGCCTTTGTGTTGACTACAAGAAACTGAATCAGGTAACCCGGAAGAATGCCTATCCAGTACCGCCTATGTCACATCTCCTCATCCTCTTCCATGGAGCTACTTATTTCTCAAAGTTAGACCTTTGAGGTGCCTATAACCTAATTTGCATTAAGGAAGGTCATGAGTATTTAACTGCAATGAGAACCCGGTTTGGCAGTTATGAGTATACCGTCATGCCTTTTGGCCTCTGTAATGCTCCTTCTACTTTTCAACATTTTGTCAACAAAATTTTCTCCAATCTCGTAGGTAAATACCTTGTGGTATATCTTGATGATATACTAGTCTTCTCAAGAAACCTTGAAGATCACATTGCACATGTGCAAGAGGTGCTGCAGCAACTTTGCAAGAATGACCTGTTTGCAAAAGCCTCTAAGTGCGAGTTCCATTCCTCTTCTCTTCATTTTCTAGGTGTCGTAGTCTTGCAGTAAGGACTATCAATGGACCCGGCCAAAAGCAAACGCATATTGGACTGGCCCCCACCTTCTTCTGTTAAATCCCTTCAAGTTTTCCTTGGTTTCAGTAATTTCTATAGAAGGTTTATTGTGGGTTAAGCCAAAAAAACTGTGAATCTTACTAACCTTCTTCAAAAACAAACTCCTTTTGTTTTTACCAAACAAGCTGCTTCGGAGTTCAAAGCTCTGAAGAAAGCGTTCACCACTGCTCCAATACTTGCTCACTTCAACAAGCTAGCTTGCACTATTGTCAAAACAGACGCAAGCAAATATGCAATTGCAGGAGTAATCTCGCAGTTTTCTTCCTCCACTTCTCTCTTTCATCCCATAGCTTTTGAGTCTCGCAAGTTGCTTGCTGCAGAGCTTAACTATGAGATTGATGACAAGGAACTTCTTGCTATTGTTTATTGCTTGAAGAAATGGCTTTCATACCTTTTGAGTCTTTTCATGATCTCAAAAGTCCTCACAGGTAGACAGGCACAATGGGCCGAATACCTCTCCAAGTTCCACTTTACAATCACATACCTTCCTGGAAAACAAGCAGTAGTTCCTGATGCTTTATCATGTTGGGAAGAAATTTACCCAGGGGGGGGAGCACCTTTGCCAAAAACAACCCTGAAAACGTTAGGACACTCTTTTCAACCCAATCTGCCCAACTCAGTTTGATCATCGCTTGCTTACAAGATTTGGCTTCCAAACTCCAACAAGCTCAACGCAACAACCCCAAGTGCATCAAACTTCAAAAAAGTGTAAACTTATTAGATATTAGTTACAGTATTGATGATAATGACTTTTTAGTCTATGATAATCGTATAGTAGTACCAGATAATTCTTGCATTAAGTTAGATATCTTCAAGTCACGGCACAATTCTCCGCTTGCTGGTCATCATGGGCAGGATAAAACCTACCAATTGATTGCACAAGACTTCTACTGGCCTGGTATGACCAAAGAAGTAAAAGACTATGTTAGCGCGTGCTATGATTGCAATCTTAACAAGTCCTTGAAACACCGGAAGTATGGGCTGCTCCAGCCACTTCCAATTCCGCCTTGTCCTTGGCACTTGCTGTCTATGGATTTCATCTCTCAATTACCTTCTTCTAGTGGATATGATGCTATTCTAGTAATAGTAGATTGCTTCTCAAAGATGGCTTTATTTTTACGCAGTAATGTGACGGCCTCTTCAGAAGACTTAGCTAACTTGTTCATAGAATATGTATTTTTGAAACATGGTCTCCCTGATAATATAGTTAGTGATTGTGGATCTCTGTTTGTCTCAAGCTTCTGGACCTTGCTATGCCAACATTTGAAGATCACTCGCAATTTATCAACAGCGTACCACCCTGAAATGGATGGGCAAACCAAGCAAGTTAATCAGATTCTTGAACAATATCTTTGAATGTATGTTGCCTATCAACAAGATGACTGGTCACAATGGCTCCCACTAGCCAAATTTTCCTACAACAACTCCACTCATTCCTCCACCAAACAATTCCCCTTCCAAACTCCTTATGGTAGAAACCCGACTTTCTCTTCCCTTCACGTAGCACCTTCTCAACCTGCTACCAATTACCTTGAACAAATTCAATCCCTTCAATCGCAACTTTGAACCAACCTCAAAGAAGCAAACCAGCGCTATAAGGAGCAAGCAGACCAATCTTGCACTATGGCTCCAACCTTTGCAGTAGGAGATCAAGTATGGCTTGATGCTGGCAACATTTGCAGCACTCGCCCAACTTGCAAACTCTCCAAAAGAAAGCTTTGCCCCTTTAAAGTAGAATCAGTAATCTCCCCTAACGCCTTTAAACTTACTTTACCTGCAAAATTCAAAGTTATCCACCCGGTCTTTCATGTGTCTCTCCTAGAGCCAGCTTGAGTCCTATACCCGGGCAAGACTCATGCCCCTCCTGAACCGGTCACTGTTCTCGATCATCAAGAGTGGGAAGTAAGCCGTATTCTGGATTCCAGGTTATGCAAGGTAAAACTTCAATACCTTGTTGAATGGTCTGGCTTCCAGCCCGACAAAGATTGCACCTTGTGCAAACCAGCCCATCACCTTTGCAATTCTCCCAATCTGATTCAAGATTTCCATGCAAGCTACCCTTGCAAACCTTGACAATCATGATTCCATCTCATCCAATCCCATTACATTCCACATTCCATCCTATCCAATCCCATTCCATTCCATTCCACATTTTATCCCATCCAATCCCATTTCATTCCACATTTTATCCCATCCATTCTCATTTCATTCCACATTCTATCTCATCCAATCTCATTTCATTCCACATTCCATCTCATCTAACCCCATTTTATTTCACACCATCATTCCATCAGTCAATTCCTCCATCTCACTGTGTTATTCCTTTTTCTCATTTCCCTCTCATTTATAGCAAGTAAAACTCCATTCCTTATTAAAAAAAAAAATATTTATAATTAAAAAAAAAAAAGAAAAAAAAAGAAAAAATATATTTATAATAAATAATTACAAAGTTTCTTTTACTTCCTTTTCTGCATCCTCCCAATTTGCAGTCAATTCCGCAACCATGGATCAAAAAGTATCCAGGTCTTCATCATTGATCAGTGCGGACATCCTTTGGAGAACTAGCACCTCTGTTACAATATGCCTCTCAAAGATTTCCTAGCACCTCGCAATTGGAGCTCGCTTTGGCCAAGCATTCCATCCACCCTCCTCCAAGAGCTCTTTGTACGCTCTCTTCCTTTGGCCTCCCAAAGAGCCTTCTCCAATGTTGCCCGTCAGCTGCCTTGCATCAGTTTCAACCGGCCCTCCAACTCGCACCGGATCCACTTTGCCTCGGCCCTCCAGTCCTTCCGTTCCATCCACTCCATCTCTTCCATCTTCATTTCCTTCTCCCACTTCTTCTGTTATAGCCTCTTCTTGCTCCACTCTTATTCCTCCATTTCCGTCTTCTCCATCTCCCGCTCCTCTTTCCGCTTTGTTTCTTTCCTCCTCCCTTGCTTCCTTGGTTATAACCCCAACCGGTTCCGCACCGGGCACTTTGTCTTGCACCTTGGCATTCATCTGGGCCCCCAGAAGTTCAGTCGGCGGTCCCCAGTAAGGTGGTGGTGGCGGTGGTGTGTTTGTAGTGTATCTTTGGAAACGGGGCAACACTAGCGAGACGAGCAAAATTTAGTTACTATCTTTATTATCATTAGTCGGTCCCAATTAGTACTCACCAGGAAATCAAGTCCCCAAGTATTCAATCTCCGGCAACGGTGGTATCTTGTATTTAACCCTTGGCGCGGACCTACAACTCTGCATTTCCCTCGATGACTCCGCGGGACCCTCAACAGTCAACTCGAAATTTATAGGGAAATTGCAGGCTACTTTGCAAAGGCAAAATTGCTTGCACTTGCCTCGAAGGCCTCGGAAGGCAGTACTAGGGACACATTGCTTGTTTTGACAAATACAGTTTTTGCAACAGTGGGACGACAATGACAACATTTTATATAATTTATAAATCTATCAAGTAATGAATTAAATAATGCGTAAAGGGTATACAGTATTTATTAACAACTTGAAATCAATGGTAAAATTTATCTGAGCGCTTGCAGGAGCTCGCGTCTTTATACCTGGGAAACTGTCACGCCTCGCACTTAGGGATTATTGTCTTCATCACTTTGACATGTCCTCTCCTCAGTACCATCTACCTCAGTTTAAATGCGTGACACAAATAAAGCACAACATCAATGGTGCAATTGGCTACTTCCTCTGGCTCGCGTTGACCTTCCAATCTTGGCAACCAACTCAGTATATACTTGCAAACTTTGCGGTTAACTCCATACCGGTTGGCCATCCATTATGAGATCCAATCTCCTTCCCTGGCCAATCAACAGCCTTGGACTTCCATCTTTGGTCACGCACTGTTTGTTAGTTTGCATCTACGTCTAACTAAGCCATCACTACTGTACAGTTTGCAGTTGGACTAGTCCCTACCCTGCATACACTATTACTTCTCATTTGCATTACCTTCAACATCACTTGCTCCTGTCCCAATTCATCATACAATTGTACACTCAGATTCTATTGTCTTGCACTTACCCCATGACCTTGGATATGGTTGTACTATCGCTTCATTTCCTATCCCATTCCTGTCATTCATTGCCTCACCGCTTCAACTGTAGTTAGCTCATCACCAGGTTGTATCTAGTCACTTTGGATTACCTTATAAGGGCTACCCCCTTGCCTGATGATTGTCTCCTCAGTTAGTTAATTTCATACGTTCTTGCATTTTGCTACAGCCTAGTTATCACATTGGACTCAGGTTGAGTTTCCTTCTTCAGAACACGTTCCATTCCTCCTACCTTTTGTTGAGTGGCATAACCAAGTTCGCACTTTGCAACTGAGTCTTGCTACTTGCACTTGCCCTTGCACTCAGCATTCCTTTGCACTCACAATCATCTAAGAATTGCCCTATAGTACGTGGGGTGGTCGTGTGACAGAGAAATGGATAGCCCATTCCAGGGCCTTGATCCAAAATTCTGGTATTCCCAGATGCACCTATCACTGAGAACAGAACGCAACATCTTGCTGGAATTCCTCTTTGACTGCAATAATAATCAGAGCATGGGAGATGTGCCACAAACGCAGGGGGACTGCTTCCTATTCAATAAATGAGAATGACAACACCCCAGCCAAAAGGGTTGCCATAATCAATTGTTGGCTTGTCTCAAAGAAGGAAATTTGGAAGAAGGAGCACAAGGCAGAAGGAGGATCCAGCAGCAGAAAGTCTAATGTTTCTGCATCTCAAATTCTCAATTAGAAGAAAGTGTTTCAAATAAATCTTTTGTAGTTTTCTCTTCATGATCAATTATTAACTGATTATCATGTTGTGAAATACAGAATAAAAAGAAGGAAATTTGAAATACCAAAGCAGTTGAGCTCAAAATGATGGACATGTTCCCAGAAACTTCTGCTCTTTTCTTGGACAGTGGATTCATATCTGATGTTCAGGGTGAAGACAAGGAATTATTCAATCATGCAAATCTTTGGAGGGATCAACATGTATCCCAAATATATCACTACCTGGATGAAGCATACATTCAACTGGCCAAAAACCCGTGCATCAAGAGGGATAGACAATTGAAAATTAGTCAACCTGCTAAACCAAATAATTCACCAAGCGGTGATGACCCACCAACACTTCCTACTTCAATACCTCAAAACTGGTTAAGTGAGGAAGCTCTGGAGGATATAACTCCAGTTGAAAAAAGAGCCTTGGGTTTACTTCCAGAAGTTGATCTCACAAATGCTGTTTCATATCTCAGGACCCAAGTTTCCAAGCCCTCTAGCTTAATGGAAACCACACAAAAATTGTGAAAATATTCCAAATAGTGTAGTTTTTATATTAGTATTTTAAAAAATATGGAGGAGAATGTTTGGAGGCAAAATTGGCTTTGGTGAAATTTTTCTTGAGTACTAAATGTATTTTTATTTTCATCCAATTCTTGTTTTGTCAACCAGAAACTTGTAATTATACTTAAAGCTAGATATATTGAATGTACAAAATCCAATTATGTGGGGTCACCCTGACTTGAAGAGGTTAACAATGTAGGTTGCACTCTTAATCTCTTGAAATTTTAAAATAAATAAATCTCTAACAAGGTGTTACATCCAAACAGATATTGAAGTAAAGGAGTAAAAAACCAGCATCCACATGTGGAAAGAATACACAATCTCATTGAAAAATTTGGATTAAATTATATTTGATGCACCACCTTTTGGAAAAATACATGATATCTTTTTTCAATCATAATATCCTGAATAGATCTTTTTCCACTGTGAAGCAGTCAAGTTGAGATCACCCACTTGTTAACCATTTCCAAATATCTTTTTATGGAAGAAATATATATAGAATACACATTTTCCAGATGTGAATTGTGTGATTTAAGAAAAGCCCACTAACTTGAGGCATTTGAATTTTCCTTGTAAAATGGTGCATCATTAACATTTTGTAACACAAGAAGGTGATTTGAAATCATGGTTTTGTAATAACATAATTACTTTGAAGATAGAATATGTGATGTTCCATCAAGGCAATTGACCTTAAATTTGAATACAAACACCATGGGATAGGCTAAGTATTTTAGGTGGGCTAACCATGAGAAGTTGATATGATTTATTGGTTTGAAACCTTTTTCAAAATACACAATCTACTGTTCAATGTCTTGCCCATTGAATTGAATATGAATATTAAAAATAGAAGCTTTTTTTTTTGGAATACTTAAGCTCACCAGGAGATATAAGATCAAATCAAAAGTTCCATTCAGATTCATGTCTATTTCCCTTTGATATAATAAATCTCAGACAACCTCCAAAAATCTGATCACAACAACATCCAAATCAATTAAAACTATGGAGAACACTACCAGAGTTGGAAACATTTGGATATACCAATGTCCTAAATGTTCTCAAAGGACTTTTGAACATGAAAGAAATATATAAAATGGTGTTGGAAGTTCCAAAAAAGCACATCAAACCCATATCATGCAATCAAATGATTCTACAAATGTATGTGACTGAATTTTTCCTGCATTTTATCAATATTATTAAGTTCACTGATGAATTGTTATTGTTGCAAAACATTAACCCCAAAGACACTAAACATTTTCCAATCCACTAACAGAAGAAACCCCACCAGGGAACCACTAGAAGCAAACATCAGGGCTGTAAGTGAAAATCTTGCACAAGAGTAGATTCCCTGATGTATACTTCAATTGGTGTCCAATTTCTTATTTATCCTATCATTTTTCACATTAAAGCCATCAATTGAAGATTCCAATGCACAACCAAACCCTGAAAGAAATCCTTGCTTTGGTGAAATACAACAATAATCCCCACCAGCAGATATGGAAATTTACAATACATCTGAGATGAAACCTCTTCAATTTCTATATCACACTCCAAGCGCCCTGATCTCATCACTCCAAATCCTTCATCAAAGTATTGAGGAAAACATTGGTGACCATGCATGTCAGAAATACATCAAGATTGAACATGAGAAAATCTGCATGAACTCAATTCTCAGTGGCCATCCCAACTATTCAGCAGAAATACCCAAAAGTCTTTCAACATTGAAAAAAAAAATTAAATTAAAAATGATCTAGTGGAAAATTTCTGTTGTGAAAATTGTTACCAACTTTATCCTTTGGATGAAGTACTTTCTTCTTCAGAAGCCCAAACTGATGAAGAAATTGAACAACACAGGCATTATCCAACATGCCATAATATAGTTAATTCAATATCTGGGGAGCCTTTTACATGTGGATCAATACTTTGGAGACCAGACGAGAACAAATCTAAATTTTATCCTCTGAAGAAGTTTGGGTACCATTTGCTCAAGAAGTGAATTTCCAGGCTATTTCTGCTCCCTTTGTTTGAAGAATTACTCAGTTCACCTCAAGAGCATCAAGCCAGAAATCCTACTAAACTTTGTGATATTTGGGATGGAACTATGTGGAAACAATTCAAGGATTAAACCAACCAGATTTACACAGAAGAACCAGGGAACCTTTTCTTTGGAATTTACATTGATTGAATGAATCCCCATAGAATCAAGACCAGTGGGAAAAGCATCTCTCTTGGTGTAATATTTTTAATATGTTTTGATTTTCCACCTAGTGTGTGTTACAAGCCGCACAATATTTGTGTATGGCTTCACACCAACACCCAAGGAATGTACCTCATTCCAACTGAATAATCTACTCAAGCCTCTTTTCTCTGAGCTACTGCATCTTTGGAAAGGAGTATTCTTCACAAAAACTAACAAATATCAAGATGGAAGAGTAATACGTGCTGTCATATTACCACTGATTGGTGATAAACCTGCCTTATGTAAAATGAGTGGATTTTCATCCCACTCAGAAACAATCTACTGTGCCCACTGTAACCTCAAGCTGAATGATTTCAGGAACACCAAAAAGGAGACTTGGCCATTAAAAAATAATCAAGATCACATAAAATGGGCAGAGAATTGGAATAATGCTTAATCATTCAATGAGAAAACCAACATTCTCAAGCTACATGGTGCCTGCTACACAATTTTCCAAACTCTACCATACTGGGAACCAAAAAACATGACAAAAATTTATCCAATGCATACCTTCATCTTGGGAATGCTCAGAGATTACAGCATCACCTACCTAGGAATGATCAAGGCTGGCCAAAGTCTTCAAAATTTGGAAAGGAGGAAAGACACTTACCCAAGAAGTGTAACAGTTAGTCAAGTCAGCAGCCTCAAATCTGGATCCAAACAAAAGCACTATTTATCACCAGAAAATATTAAAAGAGTCACAAGGAGGAGATTTCAAACATTCCTAGGTTGCTCCTCAAGAAACCTTGAAGATGTTTCTCCCAATCCAATTGAAAAGGTTCAACATTGGGCAAATCAGCAGAAAGAAGGCTCATCAAATATGCAGCATAGAACTTCTGTACCAATTTTTTTAGTCCAGAAAATCCCAGGGCTCCATCCTCCCAGCTCCTCAAGAAGTTGGGAAAATTCTGCATCTGAACATCTTCAACCAAATTTAAGACGTTCTTCAAGGCTTCTTGAGAATGAATCCACAAGCAGCTCATGCAAATCTGGGCCTCAATCAAAGGACAAAGGAAAGCAAAAAGATACCTCACCAGGAAAAAATCAAAGTAGATCTATTTGAAGCAAATTAGGAAGCCAAAATGAATCTGGGAAGAACAAGAAAAGCTCCCTTCAGGAAAGCTCCTACCACTCTTTTTAAGATCAAAGCAATCCACAACAAGCAGGTTCATTGATAGAAGAGAGAAGTATTGCATCAAATGAATTGCGCCTTACTACTCAAGAGCTCAGAAGTCTTCAAGAGGGTACTGATTCAATCAAATTTCCATCTTGGATTACTAGGTTGCCCAGAAACATAGGTTTGCCTGCTGCTGGTACTCCTAAGGCTGCTGAATGATTGGTTTTGTACACCATTCATGTAGTGCTTTTTTTGATTCCAACATTGAATTGGAACTCAGCCAACAGCTTGCGGGAGCAAAAGCTTACCTCCACTACTTCCAAACTTATTGGTATCATCAACTTGGTAATGTCTCATCAACTTACAGATTACCAGTTGTGCCAATTGGATGAATTAATTCTGGCTTACTGGGAGAAATGATTGATTCATTGGGGATCTTAAATCAAACCCAAGCCAATAATCCATTTTGCTCAGCATATGACTAAGATGATCAAGCTCTATGGTCCTCCCTCAATATTTTCATGTTGGTCAGGAGAAAGGCTGAATCACATCTTGACCTTGGTTAAAAAAATAAAAATACACGTAGGTAACACAGATTTCTGAAAAGTAGATTCTTGGTGGCACACTTTGAATTGATTTTTTTTAATTTTAAGGTTTCATTGATAAGTCCCTCTTGAACGGAGTCCATGAAAGGGCCAAACCTCAAGGCTTGGTTGACCAAATTGGATCCAATTGGAATGTTTTGGGTATTGATTCTGACCAGCTCCCAGATCTGAAAAGTTTGTTCTACCCTTCCAAGACAGGTGATGTTTCAAGGGCTAAAAAAGACATGAATTTTTTGGAAGAAGAAAAATTAAAACAATTCATTGAAAATAACTCAACATACAATGTCTTGTCATGGGAACATCTGGAGTGGTTTCCTTGCAAATCAATGCTCTTCCATGGTCATCACATAACACCCCATTGCTACAATAAAATTAATTCTCAGATTTCCTTTTCATCAACATCAAATCAAGGCCCTTGTGAGATGGGGAAGTTATTGTCCATCTTTCATTAAACAAACTGTGCACAATATTTCCTCATTGTTAAAACCTTTTCTCCTTTGGAAAAAATAGATACTTCAAGAAATCCCTACCTTGGCCTCAATTATCTCAATGCTCAAATGGTTTATCAAGAAGGTGGATCAATATCTGTGATACATCAAGATAACATATTAGGTTTTGTGGCAAGCATGGCTTATGAAGCAAAAAAAGCACAAACTTCCAAGCATTTTTATTGTGTTGTGGCAATTAACTCTTTGGTAAGTTGATATCAAAAATACTAATTTCTGAAGAACTGTCATTATTGATTTTTCTGACTGGTGATTCCTTACAAAGCAGGAGGAAATATAAAAAGAAACATGGACTAATTTTTTATTGTACTAGATATTGATAAAAGATGGAATCAGAGGAATTGGTATTGTGTCACAAATCTATCTAAAACATGTGTATAAGGTACAGAATTCCAAAATAGAAATTAGATTTAATCTCAGAAAACTGAAGCATTAATTCTAGTAGAAAATTGGAAATCTGTGTTTGCACCATCTATTTGAAATGATCATTATCTAAAAATTTGATTCTTCTCATTTTGGAACTTTGTACCATTGGAAATCATGGCCCATGATGTACAATTCCATTCATAACTGCTGAAAAGTTGTTAAATCAAAGTATGTTCTTACAGTTAAATGAATAATTCTCAATCCTTCCTTTTATGTAATGAATTTCAATTCAATCTATGCATTGCTTAAATTTTCTGCATGAATCTTCTGAGTTCATCCAGAAATCAATTTGATGTTTGACTCCAAAACCTCAACACAGTCAAAACAGCTTTCAATCACAAACCCAGGTGCTACACCTGCTAGCAGGTGCAGCCTTTTTTTTCATGGTTAATTTTAATTCAAACATTTGGGTACAAGCAGCTCCACTCCTCCACCAGTTTTTTTTATATATATTGTCCTGGTTGTGGTTCCAGTGGATCCCGGAGCTGGAGAATAGCACCTTTGTTGTCCGTAAAAATGCTGAAGCGGTCATGCTTTCCATGGAGGGAGTCCACAATCATCTTGAAGGCCGCCAGGATCCCTATAATCTTGCATTCATGGTTTGTGTGAAGAGTTGAATTCCCCATGGCTAAAAAGAGAGACTTTTCAGTATTTGTTAGGACCCCTGCTGCTCCACCACCCTTTTCATCATGGAATGACCCATCAGTAAAAATAAGTCCATTTCTCTCCCCAGCCTGGTTGATAAAATTATTTGTTGCTTTTAACACTTTTTCTTTCAGTAATTCCAGGTTGTGGTATATGAGGCAAGTTGTTTGATGTAATCTCTTGTCCACAGGTTTCATTTGGATCTGTTTAACGTTTAAGTTCAAAAATTCCTGGATTTTTTCCCTGCAGAGCATCCTGCAGATAGCAGAGTCTTCAGCCCATTTGGAGAGGAGGCGTCTATGGAGATCCCTTTGAAAATCAGATGATCCCCCATAAAAGTTCAATTTTCTAGTGAATAAGATAAAGGATACTTTCATAATTGCCTCCAGGACTGTTTGGTGTGTGTAATTATCATCAATCCATCTCTGATCAGTCAATCTGAAAACACCTTTGGTGAATTTGGCACATGCACAGTCCAGCGTATTTGCTACAGCCCATATCCTAGACATGTTATGGGAGTGGGCCCATACGTGTGCCACATACCTCAAGTGTGGTAAAAAAACAGCATTGATTAGCTTGACTCTATCACATTCAGATAAGCCCCATCATGAGTTCCCTAGGTGGCCTAGAGCCTGGAGTGCTCCCCGCCCCTTTAGGAGTATGTTGCAGATGTGCTGATGGCACGTCAGCTTGTTATCAATTGTAAGCCCTAGCCATTTGAAATTGTGTGAGAAAGTTATCATTATGCTACCAAAGGAGAATGGGGTGGGGCCGGGTAATGGTTTTCTGGTTCTGGTCAGTATCATGATCTGTGTTTTGTGCTCCTCAAAGGCCGCAGCATGACAACAACCCCACTCCAAAGAAAGGTTTGCCAAAGTACTAATTTTGCTAATAGCCCTTTTGGGCAGAGCATCCGCTGTGAGATGCACAAAATCATCTACATACCCAATGGAAATGCTGTCCGTCACCACCTCCCCTGGGAGTTTTAGCATTTCCAAGTTATATAGGATGTATAAGATTACTGAGAGGGGGGAGCCTTGTGGTAAACCGCTGGGCACCTGCTGGGCGCTTGATACATAGTCATCAAGCCTCATAGTGGTTCATCAATTATGGAGGAAACTACGTATGATTATCCATAGATATGCCAGGCAATCTTTTTTCTGGAGGATGTGGATCAGTCTGTCCGGGTGGACTGCAGGGTATGCGGATTGGAATTCCCGGAATAGGGCCACCACGGTTTTCCTCTCCAACCAGCGGTCCTGGACCCATGATTCCAAACTTAGGATGGCATCCTTGGTGCCCACCCCTTTGCAACCACCAAAATTTGTGGCTGGGAGGGCTCCCAATTTTGAGGACCACTCAACCAAGCGCCTTGCCAGTATCAGTTCAAGCAGCTTGCCTAGAGTTTTCAGTAAGGAAATGGGCCAATACGCACCTGCCTTTGTGTAATCTGGTTTGTTGGCCTTCTGGATGATAGCCATGGTTGCCATCTTCCAGCAATTGGGGTATATCCCCTGGGACAGGATTTGATTGTACAAGACCACTAAACGTGGCCCCAGGGACTGTGCAGTCAGCTTGAGTGTTTTGTTGAATATTCCATCTGGCCTGGGGGCCTTGGCCTTGGGTGCTTTGTTGATGGCTAGGTTAACCTCTGTCAGAGTAACCTTGTCAAACACTGCAGCTCAGCCCTCTTCTGGGTTATTTACATCTGTCAAGTCTATTTTTGGATGTAAGTTAGTGGTGCCTTCAAAGAGCATACAGGCTTGCTCCTCCTTGCCTGTGGCAAAGGATCTATCTGTTTGCTTTAGTGGCAATATCTGGCCACCAGAAGAGGGCTTTATTTGTCTTAGCGCCTGGAAAGCGTTTGAGTGATTGGTGATTTCCAAGAAGGTCTTCCAATTCTGGAACTTTAAGCGCCTAACGGTGTGTCTGAAATAGGTGTTCCATTCATTGTAGTACTGACAGGCTTTGTTGCTCTTGGAGAGGATCATCCACTGATGGGCAGGGTTTCTTGTTTGTAGGATAGGGTTCAATATTTTGGGGTCCCACCATGCCTTGGATCTGGTTTTATCATATTTGACAGATCTGCCTAGAGCCAACTGGGTCCCTTGCAATATTTTTGTCAGGGACTCAGCTCCATCATCTATGTTAGTTGATACAGTCATGTCTTTTGATAGGTAGTCAAAAAATTCACACGCCTTTCCATGGTCAATTTAATCCCAAACTGGCTTGTCCCAGCATTTTAAATATACAATGCCCTTTAGGCTTAGAGTTCCAGTCAGTGCCTGGTGGTCCAATCCATAGTTTTTGTTTGATACCTGAACATTGAGCAAAATTCTGGACACCTTATAGTTTGTCCATATTAGATCAATTATGGTCCCTTTGCCCTTTACAGAATAGAAAGTTGGGTTGTGTTTTGGGGAGTCCAAGAAAAAACCAAATTTCCCACAAACGCCAAGTAATTCAGTTGCCTCCCAATGCTTGGATCAATGACCCACAGGGTTCCACATTGTGTGGTGGAGGTTTGAGTCCATGAAGATACAGGTTGGTGTATGTCTGTCATTATGCAAATGTAACCAATCAGAGAGGTCCTTCAGACCCTCATTTGTTCTTGGGGGTTATAGACATTTATTAGCATGATTGTGCTGTATTTCTCATTGCTAATTTGCACACCCATTAGGTGTTTGGAATTGGTTGGGAGCTGAGTTATTAAGTCTGATGGTGATGACTTTTGAATGTATATGCAGCATTTGTGTCAATCCCGCCAGTTCTTGGGGCAGTGTTCAAACTCAGAAAAGGAGTGCCAGCCTGGATGCGTGGGGGGATGGAGAGTAAAGGGGTCAGCCCAAGGTTCCTGAAGGAGGAGAACAGAGGTCAGGTGATTATGATTCAAAACAGTGTGGGTTATCTCTCTTGATAAGTGACAGTTGAGTTGAAGGAAATTTAAAAAGTTTGCGGGCTCCATCCCATTTTCTAGCGGGGGTGGGCAGCCTGATGTCTGGGTTCTAAAATCCTGGTGAGGAAGCATGGTATCAGTAAATTGGTTCATGAGCGGTCTTACTACCATTGGTATGCGGTTAAATTGGATTGCTTGGCCTTAATCCAAGACATCTTGAAAGGGCACAAGGTGCTAAAGACTGAGTGTTTTGCATCTTTGACCCCTTCTTCCTTGTTTCTTATGCCCTCTTTGCACTGGACACACTTGGTGATTTTGCTGGAGCCTGCAGGGAAGTCTTTAGTCATATGTCCTTCATTGCAACGGCTGCATCTGGAAGGTTTCCTGCACCACTTCCTGTAATGTCCCATTTGAAGGCACTTGAAGCACTGTGCGGGGTAAGGCCTGAATTTAGTTACTCTGTGGTAGTCATAATCTAGGAAAATACCTGAATGGCTCAATTGCTTGGCCAGATCCTTGTTACCCAGAAAAAAGACTATTGATCCTGCCTTCTTGGCCACTTTGATGTTGTCTGAAAGCCATCTCATGCGTACAATGTCTTCTCTTTTGAGGGAGTTGTTAATGGTGATGTTTGATTTGCTGAGTTTGGACGTAGGATTGAATTCTTTAGGGATACCATGGACAAGCAAAGATCAGACACTTGGGGTGGCCTCAAGATCTGTGTGCACCTGTTTGGACCAGATGTGTTTGTTTTCCATCATCCACTGTTGATGAATCTTGTTTTTAGTATAAAAGACTATGTCACCAGAGGTCATTACATGTGCGCCAGTCACTGTTACCATCTTGCAATCCACTTTTGCGTTCATCTTTGCCAGTGCCTTGTTGGCTCATTGTACAAAAAGCGCCCTGGGGAGCTTATCGAGTTGATTGTTGAGGGGGCTTGAATGTATGATGGCCCTTCCTGGTTTGAGTTGGCGGAGTCCTTCTTTGGTTAGGGGGAGGATGGAGGGTTGCCTGATGCTTGATTGTGTTCTCGTTGCCGCTGCCGCACAATTTGCATAGGACGGGATTTGGGGAAGCGGGTTCTGGATTGGCTGGGCAGTCATTGGGGGGCCTGACTTTTGAAAAGCTATCAACTGGTTGATCTGGTTTGCCATGGATTTCATCTGAGCCTCACGCTCTTTGTCAGCTTCCAATTGCTCTTTCTCTGTCCGGGTTAGAATCCTCAACAAGCTGATCATGTTCTTGTGTATCAGAATTTCTCCATCTGCGTTATAGTTTGCCGGGTCTTCAATTAACTGGGACATGAATAACATTAGACCACTGGCTCCACTAGCCTCCAGGGGGGCTTGAGGCCATATACGTGTTGTGTTCAAATTCCATCCTGGAAATCAATGGTTCTATTTGTGTCAGTGGATCAGGGGGGCAGAGGGGGGGCATATAGCCTGGAGGAGTGTTGTAGTGGATCAAACCCGACTACAGAGTATCACAATCAGGATATCACATAACCTGTGACATATGTATATAGCATAAAACAAAAGTCCGTGCGCACACAAGAAAAAGTAAAGAGATTGGGTTTTCAATTCCTTTACCAATAATTTGAGCTACCTAAGTCTACAGGTTAAAAGCCTGCTCTACCTGTTACCGTCATCACGTATATCTACATCAAAACCATTCTTCATCCGTATTATTGCATCAACAATCCTCCGTAATCTGATCTCTCCCCATTGCCCGTTTATCATCAATACTGTATATTCCAAAATCCAATCAACACAAACCTTCCGTTTTCAATCCAAAAAAATAAAATAAAAAATAAAAAATAAAAAAAATCAATCTCAAACCTAACAATTGTATGATCAATCCCCTCCGCGGGAAAGCAAGACCTGGAAGACCTGGTGTGAACCCTGATAAAGAAGAATCAAATACCAATTACGGCAAGATGGAACCCACCAAGCCGGCAGTGACCATGACCCATGGCATGAGCACGGCAAGGGCAAAATTCCTGGCAAATCCTACCAAATACGTGGCAACAGTTGAGACTCTTTGACATGACGGAAGTAACATTGACAAATGGATTGGCGGAATAGATACAATTGGCCTGCTAATTTTTGGCAAATCAAATTTCTCCTCTGACATCAACAACCTTAAAGCATTGGATCACTTTGAGAGCATCTCCCTGCACTTTTTCTTTACTCTAACAGTTGATCAAGAGCTCAAGACGCTAGTGTCCAACCAGCCAACGGCTTGGGAGGCGTTTGACACCATTTGAAAGAATTTTCAGTTATCCAGCCAAACTTGCCAAGTGGAGTTACTCAGCAAATCATTTTTTAAGATGACTACCATGGAAGGCTCCGTCTCGTTGCATCTCACCCAAATCTTGAACATCTTCATCAAACTAGGCTGACTGGGTTGCCTGTTTCCAAATCCTCTTATATCACTGATCATGCAATTCCTGACACCACTGCCGCCAGGGACAACAAGGTCTCAGCTGCTCCAAAGCGTTGGACCGCAACTTGATTGCCTTGAAAATCCTAGCCCGGCAGACACACAATCAATATTGACGTCCTTTTATAGTGAAATCACTCGGGGAAATGCAGCCAACAACCCATACGCCATAAACGCCATTAACCCCTACACTTGGCAACATCCTCAACCAAGCCAACCGCGTGGTACTAGCAATTGCCCATCACAACCAAGATTGTTTTACCACCAACCAACCCCTGAAGACATCCAAGATTCTTGGAACAACATTGACAATGGCAACCGTCCTGTGCCCCTGGAAGTGAGGAACCGTCTAGGCGGTTTGTTTGCGTATTGTTGTTCTCCCAATCATTGGCAATCAGAATGCCCAATCCTTTGAGCCAACGCAGGTTTACCCCCGCCCGGTGTGTTAAGGGAGGGTGCTCCTCACCTCAACAACCAATTGTATTGTGCCGGCTATTGACCACCACCCCAACAAGTTAACGCAGTACAATCCCATGATACGCCGGTCACCAACGGGGATTGCCCCAATCAGGACATGATCCAATCCGTGATTGGACCTAACACATTGGTAGTTGATTCTGGGGAAACCTTGACAAGGGACAATATGACTTTTGACAAACCAGTATGGGGGCCCTGGGGACCCCCTACTGAATGACGTGCTGTATTGTCCTACTATGCGGGGAACACTCCTATCACTAGGTGATCTCATTGAATCAGGATACACGCCCTGTTTCTCCAATTTTAATATTATCTTATCTTCCCCTTCCCATATCACCACCTCTGAATACAACGATTGCATGTGGAGAGTCAACCAAATAAATCACCCAGACCATCTACCCCACACCATCTGTAGCTGGTCCCTGTCTCTTTCACCTCTTTGGTTTGTTTCCCTCCCCTATTACTATCACTGCGCCCTTGGGCATGTTTCCAATGATATTGTCAGACAATACCTCAAAGTTCATGTGCCGTCTTTTGACATCAAATCATGGACACCATTCATATGTGAACCATGCAAAATCTCAAAAAGCATACGTCCACGTGAATATTTCCCCAATACCATCCCAAAAATCAAACCCCTTGATTTGCTAGTCACGGACGTTCTAGGCCTGTTAACCCCCAACTGCAATGGTAACCATTACCTAATCACTATCTGCAACCATGTCTCAACCTTCATCTTTGTCCATTCCTTCAAAATCTGTTCTAAAGTTCCAAAATTAATCTTGTCCACCGTCCAATACCACAAAAACCGACTGGGATCAGCACCAGTGCACATCCAATCCAATAATGCAAAAGAATACCATACAAAATCACTCACTGAATCCCTGGAATCACTTTGTACAAAACCAATTTTCACTAGCCCTTACACACCGGAGCAGAACGGCAAAGCCAAACGAGTCAACCGCACGCTTGTAGACATGGCCCAAATGATGCTGAAATATGCCTGACTCCCTGACAAATTTTGGTCCTTTTCTTACCAACACGCTTGTTTTCTCCATAATCAAATTCCAAACTCACAAACATCTAATAAATAACCCACCAAACTCCTATATACTGCTCCCCCGACCGACATCACACTTTACCCGTTTGGCTCCATTGGCATTGCGCACATCCCCAAAGAAAAATGTTTAAAACTCAAAGACAGGGCCAAACGCGCGGTTTTCTTATGTTTCCAAGATGAAAATCGCGGATACGTGTTCTGGAATCCAAAATCGTCAAGTTTGACATACACCAACGTTGCCAAATTTCCTGAATCTGTCCCCAAACCCTTCATTCCAACCCCAACTGCACTTGACTCCATTGACCCCACACTCCAATCAATAAACCTCCGGCTTGGCAAGACCCCAACCAACAAAATATGTCATGCGCAAGACTTGTTCATCCTAGATATCCCCAAACGGCCCAACAACAACCTGCCATCATCCGTGTCGCAAGCGCTGTCCAAGGACTTGCGCCACATATGGGAACCACCCCTATGGAAAGAGATAGATCAACTGTTTGACATGGATGTATGGGAGGCTGTTGAACGGACGCCGGGGATGAAAATGATTGGTGCTAAGTATGTGTTTGCATTTAAACGGAAGCCGGATGGGACCGTTGACATGCCAAAAGCACGTTACGTTGCTAAAGGATTTTGCCAGAAGTTGGGGGTTGATTGCTACAAAACTTTTGCGCCAACAGCATCTCTTTCTTCCCTGCGCCTCCTGCTAGCCTTGGCTACATCAAACAAATGGATCATCAATAGCTTTGACATATCAGCAGCTTACCTACATTCCCCAATTGATGAACTTGTTTGCGTTGAACCACCCGTCCATGTCCGTCCCAAGCTAGCAGGAATGGCAATGCAACTGAAAAAATCATTGTACGGCACGAGGCAAGCCGCAAGGTTCTGGTGGAAATTCTTCAAATCCCTTCTTGACAACTTAGGCTTCACCGGCAATTGCGTCAAACAAACTGTCTACCTGTACCGGAAAGACACGGTGATTGTGGCAATATGGCTCCATGTTGACAACGGCCTGGTTGTCAGTAACAATGCTAACAAGTTATCTGAATTACATCACAATATGTCTACCCAAGTCAGACTAAAGTGGCAGGAAGGATGCAATTGCATTGTGGGAATCAACCTTGCAACTATAGGTAATACTTTGTACTTGGATCAACACCTGCTAATGAATCAAATTGTCAAAAAATGGTCACTCCTAAAATGCGACAAACTCATAAGAACAACTACCATATTACTGGATAGCAAGCTTCAGACAGACAAATCAATACCCGGTATCAACACCAACCTTTATCAATCTTTCATTGGCTTGCTAAACTATCTTGTGTTAGGATCTTGACCTGACATATCTTACAGTGTGAACTATCTATCAAGGTACAACAAGTGCCCGCAAATTATGCATTGGGAAGCCCTCCGCCATCTCATCAGATATATCAATTCTACATCACATTACAAGTTGAAATTCCAACCATCTATTACCGGCCTCTAACTATGGACAGACGCAAGCTGGGGGGGGTGAATTCCATTGATTGACTTCTGGTTTCTTAATCATATTGAATGGCTGCCCGATATCTTGGTGTACTAAACAACAGAAAACCCTTTCAACGTTGACTTGCAACACAGAATTCATATCAATAGGAATGGCGGTGGAATTTTTTATATCATTACATAATATAGTCCTGAATTTTTCTCCTTCTGTTTCTTCTTCTATTTTTTGCAATAATCATGCAGTGGTGCTTGTGGCAAATGACAACGGTTTGCGGTCAAGGATGCGACATATATCACGTAATTTCTTTTTTACTAATGACACAATCCAACAGCTGAAGCTTACTGTAAATTGGGTAAAAACAGATGATCAACTGGCTGACGTGATGACCAAACACCTTGGCCCAAACAAACAAGATAGTTTCTGCAAAAAATTCTTCTCTGACGTTGTCACATCATGACTGTTGTTTTGTTATCTGTTTTCTGAAGTTCCTTGATATTTTTGTTTGGTTTCATTTCTTATCATCTATAGTCTGGTTTGTGGGGGGGTGTTGTAGTGGATCAAACCCAACTACAGAGTATCACAATCGGGATATCACATAATCCGTGACATATGTATATAGCATAAAACAAAAGTCCGCGCGCACACGAGAAAAAGTAAAGAGATTGGGTTTTCAATTCCTTTACCAATAATTTGAGCTACCTAATGTTGGAGTATTATGTTTTCTGCTGCTAGCCTTGATCCCTTCTGTCACAGAATCTTATTACTACATGTCACCTGGTCCTTTATTAACTTATGAATTCTTTCTTATTGGCTTACTCCATAGTTGATCACATTGTCTTTTGTCCATATAGTTTCTGCCAATACTGATTAGTCATCAAGTTTCTTAGGCCCCCTGTGAGGGGCTCTCTAGTTGTCTATTTAAACTGGTCTTTTCAGGACCTTGCAATTCACCTCATCGACTTTGTTTCTTTCAACTTCGGTCCTCAACTTTCCGAGTTGAGTAAGAGTCCATGATCTGATCATCGACTCCAACACCTAAGTCTACAAGGAGAGAGGGTATGGGTGTGGGATCAGGTCACTTTTTGTTGAAGTTGGGATAAAGAGGTATATGTTCGGGGGCTTCGGGGCTTAGGTGGTGAGGTTGTGGTACGGACGATGATCTTCCGTTGAAGGTGGTTGGCTCCAAGTAAATCTGCAATATGTTTATGCCTGGTGCCAGTCTCCTTCGACCCGGCGACTGCGTCCAAGTGGATCTATCTCCCCAGTGTTTGTTTATTCGTCTCGGTGGCCTGTCCCCTTGTACTCGGGGTCCCGTTTCACCAAGACCCCGGTCATGAGCTCCACCCACCCACCAGGGTTACTGCCTCTGTCTATATTCTCATCGTCCTTCTTACCCTGTTCCCAATCGACCCCCCCCCCCCCCCTTCTAAACGAGGATCCTGGCCTCTTGACTGCAGACGACGATCTGAATCAAATCATCTGGAACGCTCACACATTCATGAGAGCTCCTAACTGTCCCCTCGAACGATAGCGTCCATAGTCTGCCGCTCCGAATATCTTCTCTCAGACAGTAGTTTGTTGGCCGTTCATACATACATCATTCAAGATGGTCAGAGCTAAGCCTCAGTCCCAACGAGCTGGTAAACCAAGCCTTCAGAACTTCAGAAAGGGACCCGGAGATTTCGATCCAAATCAAAGCAAAGTTAAACGCTTGACTGACTGGGATCAAGACGACATACTAGAGGAGGAAGATGAGTGTATGTGAACTCACATCCAGCTTCAAGTTTCTTCAATTCAACTCAATCCTCACAGCCGCTAACCTATTGGGATCCTACAGTCTTTGAAGGGCTCGATAGAGTTTCGCTTCAACCCACCAGTAGGGAGGCTCGGTACGAAAACGACCTGGATATTGCCGAGCAAGTATTGGATGTCGATGAGGGTGAAGACGAAGACGAAGTTAATTTCGATGATCCAGAGGAAGATGAGGATGTGGACGAATCCAGAGTGAAGAAGCAGAGGAAGCTTAAAAAAAATATCGACAATTCGAGAAAGGGCCGGTTCGGTAAGCTGTATCCTGCCGATGTTCAATCCGATTCGACCGATTCGGACGAAGGGACCGTGGACGAACAGACTAGAGCGAGTCTAAAACTTGACGAAAGGGGATCTGAGCAAGAAGTCGATGACGATCACAAATCATCCGAAGATGATGAATCAACTTGGAAATCATACCATGTCTTCAAGTCTAAATCCAAGAAGAAGAAAAAGAGCCATGAGCCGGCCGTGCTCGCTGAGGAAGCAGAACGATCTGCGTTAGAACTTGAGGAAGTCAAAAGGCTTCAAATTAAGGCCAGATCCAAGTTGATTCCTGCCGACTTTTTATCGTATCTAGATTATGCCTCTGATGATGAGCTTCAGGCCACTACCGACAACACTCAGAAATCCGATCAAATCGCTCCTCTGTCTGCCTCAAGTCTCCCAAAAGAGTTTCATTCCGAGCCCGAAGCCGTCGCCTATTTGCTCAAAACCAAACCTGAGTGTTTGGCTTTATTGAACGATTTTCGTCGCTCGCTGATCTCTCTATCTGAAGTTCAACCCAAGGCACTTTCTCTGGACGATCCTCCAGGCTCAAATTCTGGACGAAATGAATACCGTCGAGCCGTAGACGTCCTAAATTATCGTCAGTTGCCCTTTTCAACCCTTTTTACTTTCTAAATTTAGGATACTCAACAGGCTTACGAAAGCGCTCGCGTTCTTCTATTTACAGATATTCTCTCTTCCTATGTATCTACTACGGCGTTTTACATGAGCCTCTCCCTCAAAACGTCTGCCACCGACCCTGCTTTACTTGCTTCTGTCACTAAAGCCTTAATAAATCTTAGAGACACTTTGAATTTGATGGAGCGAGCCGGTTTAATCGGTGATGTCTTAACCGATGAACAACGAATCATACTTGCCGGATCCGACGATTCTAATGGTCAATTCTCATCCTCGGAGCTTGACCAAGAGCTGCGATATTTACTAAACGATCAATTGGAGTCAGATATCATCATCAAAACATCCAGGCCAGAAGTCGCACGCGCCAAACGCCGCAAGTCAACCGAGGACTCGGCTGATTTGTCCAGCCAGGATGAAGAATCAGTATCTGAACTCAAATCTAAGGAACGCGGTAGAAAAAGGCGAAAGAAAGATTCTTCTGATCCTCAGATCGAAGTCGAAGATCCTAACGTTTCGTTACGTAACCTGCCTCCCAGACCATCCAAACTAATCAAGACGCCAGAAAACCTACCTGAAGATCATGATTTTGTCGAACCAACCTCGTTATCCGCAAAAGAGGCATCAGATAAAGAGAATAAGAAGAAAACTTTGAGATTTTACACTGCCCAGATCGACGCGAAGGGTAAACGAAGAGAAAAAGCACTCTTGGGAGCTGGCCTCATCAATGGCGACACTGATCTACCCTACATCTCGAAAGAATCTCAACGGCGTGAATTCCTGAAGCAGCAAGATCACACTAGGAGCGATATGGGTGATGAATTTGGGCAGCTTGACGAACAAGATCAATCACAATCTTTCGAAGAGGGTGGAGAGTCCAATTACTACGACACGATCAAGGAGCTGAAACTTGCGGCTAAAAAGGCCAAGCAAGCCCAATACGACAAGCAGAAATTGGCAGAGCGGTAGGCAATCATGTCTGATTTTATTCTTGATTTGCAGACGAACTAACCGAAACGGATTGTTTTCTCTGACAATCAATAGCGATGCATTAATGGCCGAAAGAGACTCAGGGGAGCAGGCCGGTCCACGAGAGATTAGTCGCCAAATTCTTAAGAATAAGGGCCTAACACCCAAGCGAGCTAAGGAGAATCGAAATCCGAGAGTCAAGAAACGTAAGAGGTTCGATGCGGCCCAAAAGAAGATTGCATCCCAAAGACCCACGTTCAAGCCAGATCAAGCTGGTGCGAACCGTCAACTTAACGGTTACCAGGGCGAAAAGTCCGGCGTCAAAGTGGGTGTCGTCAAAAGCCGAAAGCTCTAAAAGCTTTTTTTATACCCCCCTTTTTTCCATAATAAGACGACTTGAAAAGACACGCTTCCATAACAAGTACGTCGGGCGTCGAGCGTGCATCCCCAACCTACAAAGATGATGATGACAAAGTAATTCAAAAATACCAAAGCTAGAAATACTGCATGCAGCGTTTGAGCTTCATTGAAAAAAAAATCCGTCCGAAATTCCAAGTTACACACCTATATCGTCCTGCTCTTGGTTCTTTTAACCATACAATCGTTGCCGCTTTTGGCCACTACCTTCTCGAAGATTGAAACGTTTTGACTACTGTTGGATTTGAAATTTGGCCGTCCGATTCCTGGTGGTGGTGCGGGGGGGGGGGTTGCCTTTTTTTTTTTTTTTCTCTGCTCGATTCACGCTTGGATTTAAATGAGCCTTGTGGCGATTTGGAAACGAAGTTGAATGGATTAGTCACTCCGATCTTAGTATGATTCCACGGAAACGTTGCTATAAACTTGTCACAGCTCGAGATGACTATAAGCAGCCATCCACAGAACTAATCGACCGAGGAATTGTCCCCATTCATGAGACTGAAGATGAGTGTTTGAGAATTAAAGAAACCGGTTTTTTTTTTTTTTTTTGGCTGCTCAAGTGGGCAGACGAAAAAAAGACCCGGCGGCAAGATTTTTTTGTCGTGATCTTGAGCTATGAGCTGGGTGCCCTGCCCAAGCACGAATCGGGTGACTTCGACCAACGTGTTTTTTTTTCTTCTCTATCTCTCTCTCTTACCGACGATGCCAGCAAGCCTTCTGGCCGTTCTTGGTGTACTGGTGACCAGCCCGCAACCAGCCCAAGAATCCATTGCCTGTGTTCTCTCGACCTACTGCCTCATCTCGAGCTCCGGATGGTCTTACACGATTTCAGCTTCACCTTGGACCGATTGAGCTTGTGATGGAAGTCTTGTAGCCGGCCACAAGATGCTTGACTCCCTACGTGACTCGATCTAGGTCTTGCTTTAGTCAAAACAAAGCACACACATCCAACTTACCTACAAAATTAGTAAACCGTATTCTAAAGAAGTTGAAAAAGAAAAAGTTCAAATACTATGAAAATCTCCAGGAAAAAAAAACATCCATTGTGGTGTGCATTGAATTTGAATGTGCTACAGAGAAACAGAATACCTTTTTCCTATTGAGTTGGTTACTATTGACTGGATCATTTACAAAGCTTCTCAAATCTGAAGGAGAGGAAAGGATGAACATACAGGAAAGTTAGTAATGAGTTCAACCATGAAAAGTAATATGGATGAAGAATGATTTGCAGCTTGCTATGCTACTATAGAAGACATAACTTGAATGGAATTTTTTTTTGAAAAGAGATGGGAGATCATATCTTTTTTTTTTTTGCCAAATAAATAAATGAAAAAAATCTAGAAAGAAGGGGGATTGATTCATGAAAGGTTACTGTATGAATACAACTTTGGTTCTGCTTCAGTCATATGACCCAATTCAATCATTCACTGTTTCATAATCCTATTGGAGCCCAGGGTTCCCTGTGGTTCACTCCATTATTTTGGTTGCTTGAATATGGTGATTTTCTGTGCTAAATAAATATTTCTATTTGAAAAGTGAAGATTTGTGTTCATGTGAGGAGGTATTGGATTGATTTCAGTGTAGCCACACCCAGGAATTCAAGCATGTTATAATTCCTGCTTTCTGATTTTCTGGATCAAATAATTCCCACATGAATAAGGGATGAACCATGCAAGATGGATTGGAGGCCAAAAAAAAAAAAAAAAATGGTTCAGATATCAAATTCCCATAACTGAGCCTAAACATGTTTGAAGCTTTAATACAGCATCAGAGGTACCTCAAAGTATATTGATGGCCTAAGAAAAAAAATTGTATATATTTCATCATTCAATAGGGTGCAAGAGCTTGGCTAAGAAAAATATTAATATGTTGGTTGTTAGGACATCCAGTGGTTTGTCTTGGGGAATAGATTTGGGAAAGAAGTCTTGGTGGTGTGTGCTCTTTGCAGTTTTGAAAGGCTTTCAGATGAACTGGGACCAGTATTTGATGTTGGATGACAGAACATAATGTTTGAGGCAATCTTGCACAACATTGTCAGAAAGGTGCCCTAAGGCTCAGTGGTAGTAGTACGGAAGGGAAATGAAAGGGAGGGGGGAAAGAGACAAGGAAACATGATAAATGGAAGGGGTAAGAAGAACTAAATGTGTGATATGATTGACAGTCCAGGTACAATTTTTATAGGCAGTGAAGATAAGGTGGGAAGTAGAAGAAAGAAGGTGAGTTTTATTGTTGAAGGAGGCCTTGTAACTGGAATCAATTAGGTGACTGAGTGATACAAGCATTCCTTGCATGCTTGGGCAACAAAGAATATCATTCAGCAGGGAGTCCCCAGGGCCCAACCATAAGGTAGGGCAGTTGCCATGCCAGTGGTCAGGAGATTGAAAATATGCACACAAAACTTCCCAGCCAGGCACAGACTTTGGTCATAACTGGAAATTTGCCATTTGCAATGTTATTAAAAGCTGCCTGTATGTCTTCAGGAGTTGGTTTAAAATGGTAGGCTCTTGAGTTTGGTGGTTTGTTGTAGTTGTTGTGTTGTTGGTTTGAGCTTTGGGCTGGTTGGACAATGCCAAGTGTAGGGGTTAACGGCATTGAAAATTTATGGGTTATTGGACAATCCTCCTTGTGTCATCTTTGTGTAAAAGGACAATATGATCAATTGAGGTTTCCCAGGGGTTGGTTGGTCAAGTCAATCAAGCTGCAGACCAACACTGTTGAGAATCTGAGATCTTCCAGAGCCAGGTGTTTGGGGCATGAGGATCTGCATTACAAGGGATATCAGGTTTGGGGGGATGGGACAGCCTAAGCTACTTAGCTTGATGAATATGTTTGAGATCCAGGTGAGGTGTGAAAAGAAGCTTGTGTCCATTTTTGTCATCTTGAAGAAAATCTTTCCAAGGATTTTGACCTTCTGCATGCAATTTGAAAGTTAAAAGTTTGTCTGGCTTTTCTCAAATGACTCCTAGGCCATCAGACAGTTTGATACAATGGTTTTCAGTTTGTGGTTGACTGTTAGTGTGAAAAGTACTTGCAATAATATGCTTTAAAGGTGGTTGAGGGATTTCAAGTTCTTGATTTCAGATGTTACCAAACATAAGTAATCCTAATGTGTTGATGCTGCTGATCCACTCACCTATATTGCTTCCATCTTGATGTAATTTCTCAAAGGTTGCAACATACTTTGTTGGTTTTGCCAGGGAATTTGCTTTAGCCATGCTCATGCTGTGGGTTGGGAAAGTCAAAATGGTTGGCTCCATTTGTTGAAGATAAATGACAGTCTTGTCTGCGCACCTTGACTGGGTTCATCTGAATGTCACAGACCTGCCTCACTTCCAACCCTGTTTTCAACGGGCCAGCAACACTGTCTGAATTAGCAATCATTGTCTCTCAAAATAGACTTCCTACCTACTCATCCCTATCCCTTCCGGCCTGTCTCCTAATCCTATCCCCTTCTATTCACCTATCTCCCAAAATCCTCAAAGCTCAACCCTCCTATCCTCAAAACTCAACCTTCCTCAAAACTAAACCTTCATCAATTACCACAACGCTTCAACCTCTGATCCATTTTGGTATGAACAACATTGTACTTCTGTTCTTCTCTATTGTCTTCTTCCTTCCAATCCTTTATTTCAATCTCTGACCTCTTGTACTACTGCGCACAGAGGTGGATTATTGTTTCTTTTCATAAATCTATATTTTTCTTTGTCTGGCCTCATCTATTGTCTTGTACTCTCATCCTCTCTGGCTCTCTTGAATCCACTTGGTTGAAGAACACCTGTTGAGCCTGTCACGGTGGTAGGATTCTTTTTTTCCGTTTCTCATACTTGGCTTCTCTGCTCAGCCCTCTACGCCTTTTTAATTTCCAGTGTTTGTTCTTTTATCACTTTCCTAGTTTTTGATCTCTCAAATATCATCAGTTTTCCATCACAATTAACATTCAAAAAAAAAAACCAAGAACTTCCTCCTCTTCCTCTGGACACCATGACAGACCAACTCCAACAGACCATTTTGAAAACTGCCATTGAATCTATCCCTCAACTCAATTCCAAAAATTTCTTGCTGTGGAAAACTTGAGTTGTCAACATGTTAGACATCCAAGGCATTAAGAATGCTCTCTTTGACAAAAATTTCAACCTTTCCAAGACCAATAACATTTATCTTAGATCTATTATTAACTCCAAACTCAATTTGTCCAGTCATGCAAACATAATTAACCCAAACAACAAAAGCAACACTAAATTAATTTGGAAGGCCATCATTAAGTTCTTTGCCTCTTCAGATGCTTCAAATCAAGCACGCATGTTTGACAATCTCCAGAATCTCTCCTTCAACCCTCAAGACATACAAGTATTCATAAACGGTGCTAAGATAGCCATCCCTTGTTTGCACAAAGTGGGGATTGAGATACCAGCAGACATTTTAGCATATATGCTCATTCACAAACTTCCTACCTCAATGTCAAACATTAGATATTGCATCATACATGACTGGAACTTGATCAATCCGGATACCATGCTTGAGCACATTCAAATTCATTTCAATAACATTAAGATCAAAGAAGAACAATACCATATATTTTTGTCCACTCTGGTCAACATAGACAAGAGATCAGACTCTCCCAGATGTTTTAACGTAAAATACAACTTGAGCGCGTTCCATTTTCCGGCTAACTGTTGGGCCCTGCATCCCAAACTAAGAGAAGAATTTCCAAAAAGGAAAAATGGACTGTCAACTACTGTCAGTTGTTTCTACCACACTCCCTTTGAGCTATCATCCACCATTTTTATTCTGGATTTGGGATTGTCCTCTCACATGACTTCCAACATCAATCTGTTCACCTCCTTCCCAAACAAAGAAATAGGACTTGTAAAAACCGCCACTAGGAGTGGGGACATGACAATTGAGGGAATTGGAAACATTGAAAGCAAACTTGGCTCCTTTTCCGTTGTTCTCAAGTCTTTTCTCTATGTACTGGATCTTTGGGTAAAACTTATCTCTTCTTGCTGTCTGCTGATGGATGGATTCCTCATTAAATTTGATAAATTCAAATTTCAAATTCTCAAAGGAGAAGAAATTGTTTACAAGGATTGCTACTTAAACAATCTACCTACTGTTATTATCAACAAAATTCAACCATTTTCTTTCCTTACCTCCTTGGAGTTTCTCCACAAAGCTCTTGGCCATGTGAGTTATCACTGAATCCGCAATAAGCTGAATATTCCCTTGAAAATGGAAAAACCATGTGAGATTTACGCCTCCTGTAAAATAACTCGCGCTAGCTTCAAAAACTCTCACAACAAGGCTCATAAACCCTTTCAAGAAATACATCTGGACCTTGTTGGTCCTCTTACTACTAAAACCAAGGGACACAAGTACTTCATCACCATTGTCGACAGCGCAACTCAATACTGCTCTGCCATTCCTTTCAAACAGAAGAGCAAGGTGTCCAAAGCTCTCATCTACCTTCTCAGTCTGGAAGCCAAAAGTTTATGATACTTTCCAGATGTGTTACATTCTGACCACGGTACTGAGTTTCTCAACTCCTCTCTGATCAATTTTTGCCAGTCCAACCTAATATGCATGCGCCAGTCTGATCCCTATACTCCTCAGCAAAATGTACTTGCCAAGAGATTCAACCGCACCATTGTCAAGAGTCTTCAATGCATGAGTGAAGACTCCCAAATTGGAAAGAAACTCTGGCACAAGCTCATCCATTCTTTCACTCTAATTCTCAATCAAATTCAGGCTCACAAAATTCTCCCCTCTCCTTAAAAACTTTTCAGAAATAAAGAGATCCCTCTCTCCCTTTTTAAACATATTGGTATCAACCTCATCTTCCTTGCTCCACCCGGGCTTCCTTGCTCAAAACTTGACCCTAAAGGAATCCCCAGAATCCTTGTAGGTTACAATGAAGAACTTCTATCTTATCAAATCATGACAGAAAGAGGACAAATTTTTGACACTAAACATGTCAAATTTTTGGACTTCAATCTGCTCAAAAAGGATTCTCTCTCCAGATCTTCAATCCTGGACAACAACTCTCCAAACTTCTGTGCCCAATTTCCTCCTTTCAATTTTTATAAATCTCCCTCTAACCTCAAAAAGGATACTAACAGCAACAATCCAAGTCAAGATAATACTGAAGAATCTGCATCAGAAGATTTTTTCAGAGCTGAGGAAGAAAATATCAACCCGGATGATCCAGCAAAAAACATTCCCGCTTTCAACACTCCCAAACCTCCTTATTCTCTGAGAACCAGAAATCTAAGTGCTAAACCGGTCAATTACACCTATCTCTCTGAACAGCTGGACACCTATAAAGATGCTATAGATGAAGAGCTCAAAAACATTGAAAAGAAAGAAGTTTGGGAAGAATTTTACTCTACCCCTTCAAACTATCTCAACAAAACTCTAGTCCTGAAAACCAAACCAGACACTGAGTCAAGTCTTGAGAGAAAGAAGTCCCAACTTTCTATCCAGGGTTTTCAGCAAAGACATGGAGTAGATTTCTTTGACACTTTGGCTCCCACTGGAAAGTTCTCCTCACTCTCTGCTGCAAGAAGAAACTGAAATCAAACAATTTGACATCAAGGCCGCCTTCCTGCATGCTCCCCTTAAAGAAGAAAGATATATTGAAACATCCAGATTCTGCAAACACAACTCTCCTTTTCTCAAATTCAACAAATATCTCTATGGAATCAAACAAGCTCCTGCCAATTGGTTTGATACTCTCACTAACTGGATCAATGAAATTTCCTTCTCCTCCTCTGAAAGTGATCCCTGTCTATTTATCAATCATTCCTTGAATTCATTTGTCTAATTTCACATGGATGACCTCCTTGTGGTAGGAGATGTTGACTCCTTCTCTCATGCATTTCTTTCACAATTTCCTAATTCCTCAGCTCATTCTCCTGAAACCATACTTGGCATGAATATTTGTGTGACCAAGGACTGTATTTCACTTGATCAAAGAAAACTGATCAACAAAACGCTAGAGGAATTGAATTTTACCAACTAAAGATTGGTTCTGACTCCTCTCTCTCCTGGTTTATGCCTCAATAAAGCCCCTAACAAAGATCTCAAAGCCTTTTCCAGTCTTAAAATCAACTACAGGCGTTACACTGGCATCCTGAACTTCCTGGCTTGCCGTAATTGACCCAATCTAGCCCCTGCCATGTCCATCCTGTCCCAATTTAACAACTCCCTTGGAATCTCTCATTGGAAAGAAGTGTTGCACTGCTTTCACTACCTGGTTGGCACCAAAGAGCTCAAGCTTCAACTTAAACCGTCAAATTCTGTAAACTGCCAACTCCAGTACTTGTCCAATGCCATGTGGGGAGATGACCACCATTCTAGAAAATCTCAGTCCAATACATTTGTCTTTGGAAATCCTGTCCCATCTCCTGGTACAGCGGTAGTCAAAGAAATATAGTGATGTCCTCCACCTAGTCAAAATTGAACTCTATTTTTGACACCAATCAGGAAAACAACTGGATAACCAACCTCATTCAAGAGCTCTGGAAAATCAAACTAGTCACTAACCTGTTTCATATTGATAATTCTGGACTTCTTGATAAAATCAAAGATTTTGGATCACACTCCAAGACCAAACACCTCAACATCAAAGCAAAATACCTACAAGAGAAGTTCAAAACAAAAGAAATTGACATTAAGCTTATCTCATCTCAGGCTATGATAGCTGATGGACTCACCAAAGCGTGCTCCAGGACTTCCCTTGACTCCCTTCTCAAGATTTTTTTTGGCTGTTCATCCCAAACTGAGGGGGGTGTTGAAGATAAATGACATTCTTGTCTGCGCACCTTGACTGGGTTCATCTGAATGTCACAGAACTGCCTCACTTCCAACCCTGTTTTCAACGGGCCAGCAACACTGTCTGAATTAGCAATCATTTTCTCTCCAAATAGACTTCCTACATACTCATCCCTATCCCTTCCAGCCTGTCTCCTACTCCTATCCCCTTCTATTCACCTATCTTCCAAAATCCTCAAAGCTCAACCTTCCTATCCTCAAAACTCAACCTTCCTCAAAACTAAACCCTCATCAATTACCACAACCCTTCAACCTCTGATCCATTTTGGTATGAACAACATTTTCCTTCTGTTCTTCTCTATTGTCTTCTTCCTTCTTATCCTTGATTTCAATCTCTGACCTCTTGTACTACTGCGCACAGAGGTGGATTATTGGTTCTTTTCATAAATCTAAATTTTTCTTTGTCTGGCCTCATCTATTGTCTTTTCCTCTCATCCTCTCTGGCTCTGTTGAATCCACTTGGTTGAAGAACACCTGTTGAGCCTGTCACGGTGGTAGGATTATTTTTTTCTGTTTCTCATACTTGGCTTCTCTGCTCAGCCCTCTAATCCTTTTTAATTTCCAGTGCTTGTTCTTTTCTCCCTTTCCTAGTTTTTGATCTCTCAAATATCATCAGTTTTCCACCACCATTGTTTTGGGTTCATATCTTGGGTTGGAACATTATTTTTTAAGTAAGTTGGAACAGGATTGGTTGGAGAAGAAATTGATTGCTTTTTAGCTTTTTCCAAGTTGGATTGGTTGGGTTTGGTTTGTCTTGCTGGTCTACCAGTTCAAGGCCTGCCACAGTGGGGGTTCATAAATTTTTCAAGGAAATAAGGACAATGATTGGGACTGGTAAGGGAAAACAGAAGTACAGTACAATGGATTGGATAGGTGAACAGATGGAAGACATGATGGAGAGCAGGCTTTTACCCTGTGATTAAAGGGTAGCTCAATTATATAGAAAAATAGGAACAGAAACTCCATAGTTGTGTTTCATCAGTGGGAAAAAGCCAAGAGTATATCCTATTTAAATATTTCACATATTCTGTGATATGTCAGTTTTTTATTTCCCTTAGTTTGGTTTGTCACAGTACATCACTGTGTATTCACCACCTGCATATTATTCTAAAACTTCTCCAATCTGCTTCCATGCCCTGTATGGGTTTAAGTGCAAGTGTTTTTCAAGTTTTAATTTGATGCTTTTCCAGCCCCTAAATTGGATCCAATATCAAAAGAACTTACATCCAAGGAATCAAAACCATTTAATTCAATTATTCATATAAATTTGGATAATGTTCTGTATTTATTTTCCCCAACAAGAAACATTGGTGGAAAAAATAAAACCATAGAACTTGATTGATTGTTTCTTTTTCCCTTATGGTATTTTATCAATTCATTTTTATTTTTTTTAGAAGTAAAAGTGGATTACTCTCCTGCTAAAACCAATTTTATTTTCTTGAATCAATCAAATTGAAATAGAAATGTTTTTTTGATTATTTTTTTTTCTAAAAAAAATAAATAATTAATGCCTCCTCATATTTGATTGAGAAAAAATAAGAAAAAGTGGATTCATTGGAATTTTGAGAGGGGAAATTTCATTTTAAAAATCCAAAATATCTCTTTTGGGGGGTTTTTGAAAGGCTGTAAAATTTTCTGCAGGGTCAGAAATATAAAAAATTGAAGCATAATGTCACAAAAATTTCAACCAAAGTGTGTTAAGATTTTCTTATTATTTAACTTTGATTGCAGTTTGGGGGGGAGCATAAAGACCCTCCAAGATGCCCCAAGAACTTTTTTGAGGTTCTTTAATTTTCTCAATCAAATAATTCCAATTAAAATCTCCCAAAAAACTTGAGATAATTTGGTTGAAGAATGGCTGAAAGCTGAGGACATAAAAACTCTGCTTTTAATTTTTGGAATGGTGAAATCCCTTCAAGAAATTTGTAAAATTAATTCTGAGGTTTCAAAATTTCCTATTAGCAACTGCCAAATCAAAATTTGTATTTTCAAAAGTCAGAAAAGAAATTTGAAAACTGGAAGATAGAATATGTGCTGGAGATCAAGGTGACATAAAAGTATGGTTAATTTTCAGGACAGGTATGTGAAAAATCAAGTAATAATAAAAATTAAGTGAATAAATAAATAGAAAATGAAAAATGAAAAAAAAAAATGAAGGAACACCCAAGCTATCATTTCAGGATTGCCTTTTTGGCCCTTGGGGCTGTTAAAATATGGCTTCCCCCAGTTTCAATGGCTGTCAAGGCAAATGCAGATTTTAAAAAAGTGAGCTGGTGCAGTTTCAACAGCCCTCCAATGCTGCAATGGCTCTTGCAGCCATTCAAACAATGCCAGTATTTTTTTTTCATGGCTTCAAGGCTCATCAATTTTCTTTGAAGCTGTTTAAAAGACCTTTTTAGGCTCCAGTGACCCCAATTATCATTGCTATTACCATTTTTTGTTAACTTTTTTTCATTTTTGAATATTTTTTTGCTAATTTTAATAATCCTTATTTAATTTTTATCTTATTTGATTTCTTCTGATTTCCCTCAAAAAAGAAGCTTCTTAGATGCATCAAAGTTTCATGAAAGCTGCCAGGAAGCAGCTTCAAAGCTATCAAAGCCAAGTGGTTGGGGCTGTAGAGGTCCTCAGCTAAGGCACAAAAACCTGATTTTCAAATCATGTTTCCACAGAATTTTTCCTCAATTGAGATAGATTTTTCACAAATATTTTTCAGTAAAAATTAAGTTTTCACACCCTCTCTTCAAGTGAAATTAATCTATCACCCCTTCTCAGCTTCAAATCAAACCTTCACACCTTCCTGGTCTTGGAAATCATCCCAAATACATGAATTTGGATAAAAATGACATTAATTGAGACAATCAAAGTCTAAATTCCCACACTTGAAGGTTAAATGTAGGATTTCTTTCTTCTTTTGGCATTCAAAACTAATAGATTGATTAGATATAAAGGTGAGAATTTAGCCAGGTCTATGCCATTAAATTTTATTATTCATCTTCTGTTCAACCCAACTATCTTATTGCAACTTGATGCTTTCTTGCTTATTAAGCCTTATTTTTATCTTTTGAATAACTGTATAACTTACTTTTTTTCAATTACCTGTAGTAGCTCAAAGTGATCAAGGCCCTTGGCATCTAGTAGGCTAAGGCTTCTATTATTCTGATGTTTTTTTTTTCAATAAATATTGAGAAGAGCTTGGATCACAATTTATTTGTCATTTTGTTTAACAGGCCAGTGAGCCCCCACATTTCAAGCTCACAGAGGTACACTCCACCATTGCTTTATGAAGAAAAAACAAACTGCTCGGGAACTGAGATTCAATGACCCAAAATTGAAATGAGACAAGATAACGTGCTTGCTGCATGCTGGCAAGCTGAACAAAAAATCCAGTGGTTCAATACTTTGGGAACAGGGAATAAATCAAACATCTCAAACCTAATCAGCACCGGAATCGCAAGGGCTGGGATGAGGTTGATACATATATAATAGCTATCTAAAACAAAATTGACTACAGTAATAATGGCGATGGCCTTGAGAACAAAATTCGAAGTGGTTGGTGGTAGTTGCAACATTAACCTGGCAAAAGAAAAATTCAAGAATTCCCAACGAACTGGAGTTTCCAATGCGTATTGATGCTAACAAACAGTATGAGAAAACAACAAGAAAGTCTCTCTAGACCAACCAAATATTGATCAAGTATAGCCCAGTATATCTTCAAAAAGCAAACAGTTTAGAAGTGCGGGTTCAGACAATCCATATCACAAGCCCTTCTTTTAACCGTGAAAGTCCCATAATTAAGGATCCCCGCAACATTATCTTTCCTAGTAGCAAAACCGGTTGAGCAGGACAGTTGAATTATGGAGGTAAGGGCTAGTAAATCAAACGGTATAATTTCAGCTTGAACTGCCAAAGGAATGGGGCATGGTACCCCTTCTGTCGAGTGGTCCAATTCGATTGATTGGTTTGCTTCCGCGATTCTTTTTGTCGACTCTAAGCTTTGCATCAAGTTCTTTCGATTCCGAAAGCATAAATATCACCCGAACATTTCTCACCGTCGAAAACAAAAAAGTTGGCAAGTGGAGCTTGTTTACCGCCCAGAGTGTTTAGTATTTCTTGAGATAAAACTGATCCAATGATTGCGCAAGATGCAATAAACTCGGCGGCAGATGTGCGGGCAAGCATCCTGCAGTTGGTTTTTCAGTTATAATGATGGGGGGGAGGGGGGGATAAGAGCCATAATCAGGTCATTTGGCCAAGGAACTTACACGTATTGATGAAAAAATAGGAAAAAAACAATACATCAGTAAATTTTCTGGGGCAGTGCTTTTATCGATGCTACGTGCTTCGAGGCATTTGTGGGAGGCCTCAATAAGCACTGAAGCATGCTCCGGGGTTGGGTAATCCTTGCCATGCTTTGCTTGATATTCAAACAAAGCTGAAAAAAAACCTTACAAATCAGCAAATGGCATGACTTCCAAAAGCTCGTTTGCACCTACCAAGGCAAGCCCATAGCATCGGCGCCACTTTTTGGAGTCGCCTGGCAGAAACATGGTTCAGAGGGGATTTCAAGGCAGCAGCAAATGGTAGAAACGATTGCATTCGTTTTTCCGAAGTTTTTTTAATTTCACCGTTGTCCAACGTTGTTTCCCGCTCACTGCAGCAAGAGAACCATCAGTACAATGGAAGAAATGTTGCGGACAGGAAGACTGAACTGTAGGTATGTATGGTCGAGTAAATCTGCAAAGATGTAACCATTGATACCAAAACTAGCAGCCGCAAAAAAAGGTTTCTGAGCAAGTCTGCATATTGTGTTGACCCTCTCCTGAATCACAAAAGATTAGCTGGTGATAACAGATGCATACAATATTATATTTGGGAACTTTTGAAGGTGAGGAGCAGACGATGGGCTCACTGACAATCACCGGTGAGCTGGAATCCGTCAAGCAGACTATGTCAAAGCTTGCCAAAAACCCATCTTCACAAATCTTGAGGTCAACGGTCTCGGTGAGCCCAATCACGTCTACTCGGGGATTTAAGCTCTTGATTCTACCTTTGGCAACTTCAACTCGCTATCGATCAAGTCGTCAGTGGTAGATGAAGCGCATAAGGACAAGCCTCGACTTGAGTGAAATACCTAGAAGCTCAAGATAATACTTTGAAGATGCGAAAAAGGCCTACTTTCTCGCCAATGTCTTCTTCTCGAAAGAAAATACCCGCTCCGAGATCTTCAGGTGACACGACTTGGTCATCCAAAATGGTAATCGAACCTACCCCTGCTAAGACAATATTCTTACAAACTTCGGACGTGATTCCCCTGAGATTAACCACCAAGACGGAACTACTCCTCATGCTTAAACAATAAATGACAACATCTCAGTTTCCTATCGATCAACCTCGCCAGGAGCAAGTGTTTCAAAACTTTAGGCTCACCGATTTTGAGCATCCACACCCCAGAGCCTAATCTGACGGTCGTAGAGAGCGGCTAAATTTCAACGATGATAGAATTGGTTTCAATGAGGGTTTCTACATTAACGGATCGGCAAAAACTGAGTCCATGTACCTTCCTCTTCGTCAATACCACTCTTTTCGGTTAATTTCGAAGCCTGGGTAATCAGGTATTGGAGAAGTCAGTACTGCATTATTTAGAACATGTAGGAAGTGAAATGGACAGCCCACCTCATGGTTGCTTACAGGTGATGGATTTTGATTCATATTGATAGCCGCTACCGCGTACCAGGTTGGGGAAACGATATTCCAGTGCAGCGGGATATCCAGGGACCACCGGGCGCGATCTGGCAGCAAGCGCGGCTGTCGTGGGGTGCGCCTGGAAGCGAGGCGTCATGAACGAGATTTGATGGCTGCTCCAGGCGGCGGGAGCGCAGCGGGTCTGGGGCACGAAAAGGTCTCTTCTATGCTTCCGCAACCAGGACACCCCATGACACCTTGCACGGAAACGGGAATTTGACTGTTAGACCCCTAGTGAAGTCTGTCCCGGGTAGAGAATGTACGGTAATGAAAATTGGGAGATGAAAATGAGGTACTTGTGACGTGGAAAGCTGTAACTAGGATTAATTATTCAAGAGGAATCCACATCTGAGTTCAGGTTTGAGAAAAGAATTTCAAGAATAAAAAATGTATGAAAAATGATTTTTTTTTAAAAAAAAAATGGAATTGTTTCTTGTGGAGGGTGAGTATCCTTGCACCAATGATGAAAATTATTAAAAAAGAAGAATATATTGATTTTCAGATAGAAATTCAAATCCAAGGTTGAATCCTGTAAAGAACTCAAGGAAAGATTTTCTAGCGTACAAACAGATGTTGAATAGTATTTCTTCAATAAACTACAATTTTTAGATTGAAACAGGTATATTAAGGTCTTTCAAAGCAATGAATCCCTGCCATATTGATAAAAATACAAAAATAAAATCATAAAAGCATACAGGCATGAAAGGCATGTAATTATCCAAAATGGCATTAATTTATCACTTTTTGGATAATTTCATGTTGAGCTAGAGGTTCATGTGTGTTTCTGTCTTTCCATTTCATAAGACTTCTTTCTCACTGTTTCAGTCTCTTTCTCAGATTTCTCTCTGCTTACAACCTGTCACAGTATGTAACACTCACTAGTTTTATTACCTGAGGCTCTGGTTGCAGAAGGATCTCTCTCTTCATCCTTCCATGACCATCATCATCTTTGCCTCAGGTAGTTCTTTCTCTTTCTCTCTCTTCTCTCACCATGATTTTTCCAGTTATCTTATTTGTCTTAGAAATCTATCATTTCACAACCATCATCATCTGTTCCTCATTTCTTGTGGGCTTCACCAATTCACTCCTTGGGATGTGTTTTTCAAATCAAATAAGGCTTGGAAAATTTGAAATGATACAAGCAAAAAAGCATGAAAATATTTCATCAAAAAAATTCTAAATTTATTCTTCTTTTGATAAATTCACACATTTCATTTTCATTTTTGTTTTTTTGTATCAGAGAGGCAAAAATTTATGAATTTGAAAGGCATGAGCATATATCTACACTTTTTGGATGAAGTTGAAATGACATTTTAAAAATGATGACCATATAGGACAGATCAGATTTAGAAAATGTGCCATTAGAAACCTGCCTTTTTTTGGCTCACCATGAAAAACTTGATGTCACTTGGTAGCAAGTGCCATGAAGTAATCTCCAGTTGGAGCTCTCTCCAATGTATATTTGAAGCTGAAATAGTAGTAATCTGACAAAAAGGACAGATCACTTATTTTTCTTTGAGATGGATTTATTTACTGTTGTGAAAAAACTCACCCAGATTACAATTATTGGGGGGATTAAAAAGGATTCCTATGTTTACCATCAATTTTAAAAAACCAATGGGTGTAAATAAAAAAGGGTAAATGCAAATGACTTCTCAAATTTTTTGATTCATCTGCAATCAAAATTCCCTAAAAGAGCTTCAATATGTATGGGAAACACTCCTATTCACCATGGAGAGTAATTCAATCAAGCAAAAAAAAGGAATTCACAAATTAAAAAAAAATCCATGTCAAACTTTTTCCACAAGATCACCATTTCTCAACCCCATTAAATTTCCATTCAATGATCTCAAAGTATTTGTAAAGGCAAAAAAAATAAAAACAAGCCCCAACTTTTCCAAGAATTGAAGCAAGGTATCTGTGACTTAATGACCATAATTAACTGTGGAAGTTGGTTTAATAACAAAATTAACTGTGGAAGTTGGTCTAAGAACAAAATTAACTGTGGAAGTTGGTTTAAGAACTCCAAAATTCATGTCAAGCCTGTCTGTCAAGGCAAACAAATTACTGGTTAAACTTTAAGAAAAAATTAGAACCTCATTAATTTATTTATTCAAAATTTAGATTCTATTTATTTATTTTTATTTCAAGAGCTCATAAAATTTATAATTGAAGTTTTGTCACACAGTTAAATGATTATGGAGACTTTGTTTTGCATTTCTTTTTTTTTTTTTTTTTTTTGAAAATCATTGTTTGGCCTCTTTCTGGGAAAGTGAACCAACAAACCAGGAATTTTATCCAGAAATTGGGGGATTTCAACAAGAAATTTTGGCTAAGGGGCCAGTCACTTCAGAATAAATACCCAGATAATCTGGGGAGGTATAATCTTCAGTTGGAAATGCAGACAGAAATCTGGGTGTGTGGAAAGTTTTCCTGGGAAACATTATATTGATGGAGTTTCAGAGGGTATTTTGAATGAAAATCTCAAACAAATTTAGGATAATTTCAAAGATGGTGTTCCTTTGCACAATAATTAAAATTCTCATCCAATTGGTAGCCAGTCCATTCAAAAATTTGCTCAAACTTTCCTTTGCATAACCTTTAATTATAAATACAATTTAATTCCCACTCAAGATTACCTTCAATATACAAACAGTTTTTGGAGGAGGATGAGTTTCACCTGTTTATATTCTGAAAGCAGGCTCTAGTAGAAAAGCTTTAAGACCAGACAGATAGCTTTAAATTTCAATTATAAATATAATTTTCAAGCATTTGGAGAAACTGCCAACTCAATTTTGAATGGACCAAGGTTTTTTTTTTTGAGACATTTATTTTGGGTTGAGTGTTTTGAATTTTGAAAGCTTCAAGCAATATAGAAGCTCCTACTTTCAATTTTTGTTGTGAAATCAAAAGTTTTTTGGCTGGTTATTTGTAGCTTGAATTTGTTAATTTGATGTTGGTTCAAATTTTCTGTTGATGGGATTGGATAAGTGAAAGATATTAATTAGATGCTTTAGAAGATGCGACATGAATTGAATCAAATTTTAGATTGATTCTTTAGATATCTTGGTTTCACACTTGAGACTCAGAACTTTAAATAAATTTAACTTAAACTCAAGAGGATAAAAATATTAAATACTCATTATCTACCTCATGGCTATCTACCTTTATTCTTCATATAGCTATATCATTCTTTCCCATAATTTGAACCTTATCTACTCTGTCTATTATAAATTCCATTTGTGTTTATCCTTTGGAAATAATTTTGTACATCCTTCTGAAGATTTTATTTTAAAATATTTCACCTCTTAGTACATAGTTTATTTCTACATTATCCTAAGCTAATTCTAGTAGATTAATCATGTTCCAAGACATGATTGAAAGTCAGCAGCCCTTGTGAAATTTGTAAGGGAATTTTTTTTTTGAGGAATGAGTGAAGTTTTTGTATGCAAATTTGGCTAGTGGAAGCCACTTCAAACAGTTATATTTCTGGTAGTTGAAATACATTCAAAGATATTGTTTGAGTATCTGATCATTTTTTTTCATTTTTCACATCCCTCTCTAGGTGGTAAGCTATTGATAAATTCCAATGAATATTCAAATTTTTGAATGGAAAATTGAAAAATCTTGATACAAATATGTTTCCAAATTTACTTGGTTTTTATTGATAGTTTTGTTATTTGACAATAAATTCTCTTCAATTAAATTAGCAAGAGCTTCAAAATTTTCATTTTTCTTGCTTCAAAGAAAAGAAAATCCATCTTTTGAAATAAATCTACTGTCACAAGGACAGCATAATATTCATCAGAAAGATTCTAATGATTAACTAAATCCATATAAATTGATTCAAAAGTAAGAGGAAGTTTTGGAAGCTACTGGAGAAGCCCATAATTCCAGTTATTTGATGAATTTTTACAGTTGAAATCATGAAAATAACTAACATGTTATTTTAATTGTTTTATACTAAAATCAAAAATAATTCTCATTAATTCAACTGGTAATTTATACTCTGACAATAATGAACAGAAAACAGACATTTTTTCCTTTATTTTAATATATCTAACTTAATTCAAGTGCTGTTTGGAAATAATATTCTGTTATTTTTAAAAAAATGTCAAACTTGTTAATAGACATTTATTGTTAATTATAGGTTAATTTATCACAAATTTTGGAACATTGAAAGTTTTTCCAATCTTCAATATATTTTTTAAAAGATTTCCTAGAATTAAGTTCAACTTTACAGAGCTATTTTAGAACATATTAAAAACATTTTCAGGATATTATTTGTAAGGTGCTCCAGCCCTTATGATAAATGAAATCTCAGTGTGAAAAATCATTTTTTAATACGGTTTTATTTCCAGGGATCAATTTCATATTTGAATTGGATTAAAAGAGGCAATTGACCTGAAAATCCTTTCTGCACGTAAAATAATTTTGTTCTCATGGACTCCTCAATAGAAACATGCATAGTTAAGGCCAAAAAAGCCTTCAAAATTTCTCTTCCATGAATACTGTATTTTACCTCAGGCAATTTTGACTTCTGCAATTCCAAGGCTGCAGGCTGTAATTATTTTGAAAAAGAAGAGAATTGGTAAATGAAACCTGAAATTTTGTAAGTTATTTTATATTATTTGATAATGGTGAAATCCATATTTTTTAATGAGAAATTGTAGGTTCAAAGGTCAATTCTTAATTAAGATCTTTAAAATATTACTTGATTGGATGAAATAAATTATAGGAATGGAATCAGTCAAAAAAGAGCTTCCTAATCCTCCTACTGGTTCTGAAATTTCTTCCCCAACAAATTATATGCCCAAAAAGAAGGCATCATTAAATGAAGCCATGTGATTTTTAATTTGTGAATAAAATCAATAAATCTCAAATAAACAAGTCATGAAAGGGAGCTGAGACTTTTCAAGAAGGATTCATTGCCCAATTTTCACAGAAATACTCCCTATAATTACTTTTCATTAACATCCATTGACTCTGGAAGACTTCAGTCTCATGATAAGAAATGGATTTTCCATGCACAGGGCCTCATTCACAATTCTTCTATTCCAAGATTCACTAACAACTGGAAAGGGAATCAAAACTCAAATTGGAACTCTGCCATGACTGAAATCATCATTTTAGCATGGGGAATGTGATGAAATATGGACTCCTGATCCTCAAATTTTCTTTTTATTACTCTTTCTAAAACCAGAAATGAAAAATTTGTTTTGGTCTACATACACATGAGGAAACAATTGGGGCACAGGAGAGTAATGACAGAAGTCTGGGATTGGTCTGAGGAACAGGGCTTCATGTCAAGGAAGAGATGATTAAGTAGGTAAAGCTGAAAAGAAGTTCTAGAATAGGTTTTTTTAATCTTGGTCTGTCTTGGTCTCTCCTTGGGTCTTTCTGTCTGCTTGATAGTCCATCTGGGTCCTTCTATCTGTCTAGATATTTATCTCAGTCCTTCTATCCACCTATGTTCCGGTCTGGTGGGAGCCCTGAATTTTGTCTTGATCTTCCTCTGGGTCTTTCTGTTGGCTATGATTAGCAGCTTGTGTCTTTATCTCAGTCCTTCTTTCCACCTAGGTTCTGGTCTGGTGGAGGGTCCTGAGGTGTTGGGTATGATTAGCAGCTTGGGTATTTAAAACTGCCTGGGTCTTTCTCTCAGTCCTTCTATCCACTTAGTTTCTGGTCTGGTGGGGGTTCCAGAGGTCTGTCCTGGTCAAATTAGCAGCTTGGTTCTTTCTCTCATTCCTTCTTTCCACCTGGGTTCTGGTCTGGTGGGGGGTCCTAAGGTCTATCTTGGTGGCCTTGGTCTTTCTAACTGGTCTTTCTATCAGCAAATCTTTGTAAATGGTGGTTCTGATGGCCTTTGGTGGCGGTTGATTGACTTGCTTGATGGTATTGATTTTTTGGATGGTTGGCTTGTTCTTTGATGGTGGTCTGAGCCTTGGATTTGGTCTTTCTAGCTGAGTCTGTCTGTCCACCTTGATCTTGGCCCGGTAGGCATTCTGGCCTTCTGGCCTACTGGCTGGCTGACTAGCTGTCTGGCTGGCTTTCTGGATCACTGACTGGCTGTCTGACTGAATGTAACATATTTGTAGTTGTGTACCTACTCCAAGTTATCCCAATTGGGATAATTTGATGGGTTTCTGAGCTTAAGTGGTTGGTTGGTTGGTTGTGAGGTTGAATTGAATCTGGTTGTTTGATTGGTTTGTTGGGTTTTCTTGAATCCAATTGTTTTTTTGGTTGGTTGGGTTTGTCTTGGATCTGGCAGTTTGAATGATTGATTTATGTTGGTTGATCTTGGCTGGTCAATCCAAGCTGTGGAGGTTCACTCAGTTGTTGAGGTCAGGATTTTTGTGTGGAGGGGTGCAAGTAAGAGGTTGAGGGTAGCTTTCAGTTCAGTGGTGTGGGGATCTGGCCTGCGCAACTACTCAGAGTTATCCCTCCAAGCTTTGGATGTTTCTGGAGGTGACTCATTGTGACTGCATAAATTTATCCCAATTGGGATAGCTCCAAGTTGGTTGCAATGTAGTCACTCAAAGCAACTACCAAAAAATTGCCTAATTTTTTTTAATGAGATCTCAACAGAATGTACCATTAAAATGGGGTAAAAGATTGTTATTCAATGGATTAAGCTGAAAATACACCAACCAAAAGACTTTTAATAGTTAAAAATTGGCTCATATCAAATAAATATGGTTTGAATAAAACAAATAAGGCCAGTGGAAGCTCTAGAAGCAGAAAATTCAATTTTCCAGAATTCTAACATTTTAACAAGAATAAATTTTTCAAATTTATTCTTTTGAAAAAATTCTAAATTTTAAATAACTAGGTGCTGATTATATTTCAATCTGTAAAAAACCAGAAAGAGATAAGGAGAACGTCTGAAATAGAGCCAGAAATGATGCATTTTTTCCTGGAGACTTCTGAACTTCTCCTGGATGGAAGCTTAATCTGTGATGCTAAGGATGAATATGAAGATCTATTTAATCATGCCCCTGTTTATAGGTCCAAAAATATCAAATGAATCTATCACGACTTTGATGAAGAATATTTTTGACTAGGAAATGTCCCATGCATCAAGAGGGAATGTTTTTTAAAACAAATATTCTTGTTGGACCCAAAAATATGACAAAAACAGATTATCCACCATCCAAAATCCTTCCCTTGAAAATGGATCAGTGAGACATCCCTGGAATATATAAGCACAGTTGAAACAAAAATGCCAAGTGTAATTTCAGATTTTGATCATTCAGATCTTTTTTGTGTCCTCAAGTGCTAAGTCTCCAAACCTTTAATCTGAATGGAGAAAACTGCTACATGTTTAAAATCAAAGAAAAAGTATGAATCTCAATTTAAAATATAAAATATATATTTGATTTTCTTTTGGAAGAATCATTTGCTTTTGTGAAACTTATGTTTTTTTATTATAGAATTGAAACATTCCTCTTATTTTTGTTCTGAGACTGATAGCTTTTAATCATATTTAATTTTAGATCAAATGAATGTAAGTAATCTAATTCAATTGTTTATGCCTGATTTAATGAACAGATTAAAATTAAACCAAGACTTTATTCTTTTAGAGTTGCAGAGAATTTAAATTCCTATCAATTTGCAAAATTTGGAATAAATTAGATGCATCAATGTAAACATCAGAAACCATGTGTTTATGGAGTGAAAAATCATATGAAATGATGCACATTCAAGCATATTTGATGTTCTAATTTTTCAAAAGCTCATACCTTTTTTGATCAAAATATCCAAAAATAGTCTCTTTCAATTTTTCAAAATTAATTTTAGATGAATTATTTTTACAATTTCTTGAAATTCCCATGTCAATTATTTTTATAATGGAATATCAAAAAGGGTAATGTTAAATTCACGGCTCCAGTTGTGTGGGATCCATGTAGGGCCCCACACGGCCTGTGGGAGTCGTGTAGGGCCCCACACGACCTGTGGGAGTTGTTTAGGGTCCCACATAACCTGTGGAAGTTGTTGAGGACGTGTGAGGGCCCATACACCACTCCATATAATTTATAATTTATGAGAATTTATTATTTATTATTTTTACTATTTATTATTTATTATTTATTATTTATTATTTATTATTTATTATTTATTATTTATTATTTATTATTTATTATTTATTATTTATTATTTATTATTTATTATTTATTATTTATTATTTATTATTTATTATTTATTATTTATTATTTATTATTTATTATTTATTATTTATTATTTATTATTTATTATTTATTATTTATTATTTATTATTTATTATTTATTATTTATTATTTATTATTTATTATTTATTATTTATTATTTATTATTTATTATTTATTATTTATTATTTATTATTTATTATTTATTATTTATTATTTATTATTTATTATTTATTATTTATTATTTATTATTTATTATTTATTATTTATTATTTATTATTTATTATTTATTATTTATTATTTATTATTTATTATTTATTATTTATTATTTATTATTTATTATTTATTATTTATTATTTATTATTTATTATTTATTATTTATTATTTATTATTTATTATTTATTATTTATTATTTATTATTTATTATTTATTATTTATTATTTATTATTTATTATTTATTATTTATTATTTATTATTTATTATTTATTATTTATTATTTATTATTTATTATTTATTATTTATTATTTATTATTTATTATTTATTATTTATTATTTATTATTTATTATTTATTATTTATTATTTATTATTTATTATTTATTATTTATTATTTATTATTTATTATTTATTATTTATTATTTATTATTTATTATTTATTATTTATTATTTATTATTTATTATTTATTATTTATTATTTATTATTTATTATTTATTATTTATTATTTATTATTTATTATTTATTATTTATTATTTATTATTTATTATTTATTATTTATTATTTATTATTTATTATTTATTATTTATTATTTATTATTTATTATTTATTATTTATTATTTATTATTTATTATTTATTATTTATTATTTATTATTTATTATTTATTATTTATTATTTATTATTTATTATTTATTATTTATTATTTATTATTTATTATTTATTATTTATTATTTATTATTTATTATTTATTATTTATTATTTATTATTTATTATTTATTATTTATTATTTATTATTTATTATTTATTATTTATTATTTATTATTTATTATTTATTATTTATTATTTATTATTTATTATTTATTATTTATTATTTATTATTTATTATTTATTATTTATTATTTATTATTTATTATTTATTATTTATTATTTATTATTTATTATTTATTATTTATTATTTATTGTTTATTATTTATTGTTTATTGTTTATTATTTATTATTTATTATTTATTATTTATTATATATAATCTATTATTTGTTATTTGTTATTTGTTATTCATTATTTACTAGGGTGTATCAAAGTTAACCAAACCTGCCATTAAAAATAAAAAAACCCACTTATTTCACATCAGACGTGTCAAAGTTAACATGAAATAAGTGGGTTTTTTCAAATAAAGTATTTAAAGGCTTCGGCCACCTGTCCACGTCATCCACCCCTGGCTTCCCACCTCCTTCTACTTCCAACCTCCTTGCAATTTTTTTTACCTCCAGCCTCATCATAAGAAGATTCACCACTCTCATCACTTTATCACTCTCATCATCACTCTCATCAATTTATCACCCTCATCACTTGATCACTCACCACTTTATTGCCCTCATTTCTTCATTTCTCTCATTGCTTCATTGCTCTCATTGCTTCATTGTTCTAATTCCTTCATCACTCTCATCAATCTACCTCCAACCTCATCCAAAGAATCCAATCATCATTTTATTTCTCTTGTCACTTTATTGCTCTCATCATTTCATATCACTCATAACTTTATTTTGCTTGTCACTTTATGTTGGGAATGTTGATACATTGACACATCAGTGTCCTGTCCTATATTTGTTTCCTATCATTCTTTTATATTATTGTTTCTTTTATTTTATTATTATTATCTCCCTGCCCGCTAAGTTGCGCGGTTTGGTTGCCCTCTAAGACGCGCAATCTGGGCGTATGCATAAAACCCTATCCAATATTCATCACCTTCCCGGCGCAATACAAGGAGTATTTAGGGGAGGAGTCCAAGGAACCAGAGGAAGGGGATTCATTGATTTTATTCTTTTTGATCCTTACATAGAAGTGCTTCAGAAGATCAATCCGCCTGAATCAACAGCTCAACAATCCAGCACATCCAAGAAGAACGGCCCTCCATCTGTAACTCATGGTAATTTGGTGCAATCTCTTTCTCAACAAACACGGCCTTTTCTTTCCTTTGTCTAACATCTCTGTGCGCTACTTTAGAGGTAATACGTATCATCAGAGGTGGTAGTCTAGCAGAGTCTTTTTAATCTCATAGCTCCAGATTCTGACATTGTGATAGCTGGGTATGGATAATCTCATCTTCATTGTTCTCTCTCTTCACTGCACCTCTAACAAATCTGTATGTAGTTGTTGGTTTTCATTCTTATCTAGAAATATAGGTTCAACACTATAAACAGTCAAACGCAATAACGTGACGCAGCCTCAACCATACAACCAGCATGTCCGAATCCTTGTCAGCGACTATCCTTAAAACCGCCATCAAAGCCATTCCTCTTCTCACCGTGGATAATTTTTCTATCTGGCGCAATTGAGTGGTGAATATGATGGACCTACAAGAAGATCTCTATGACAAACTTACCAGGAAAAGATTAGACTCTACAGGAAATCCCATTGGACTAAGTCATATGGAAAATGTGCGGATTAGAACCATTCTTACTTCCAAACTAGACACCTTGGTCCAAGCCAACATCATAAATCCCAAAAACAAAAAAGACGCTCATCTTATATGGACAAGCATCAATGAATATTTCACATCAAATCACGCCTCAAACCAAGCAAGAATCTTTAAAGAATTCCTCAGGACTCCTTTCTCCGCTTCAAATGTTTTGGGTTTCATAACCAACACAAAAACCGCAATCTCACAACTTCACAAAGTAGGAATAGATCTACCATCCGACATCATAGCCTATCTTATTTTGGAAAAATGCCCTCCTCAATGGATACAGTTGTACAACAGATTACCCACTCCAATAAGAAAGTTACTCCAGATCATGTTCTAGACCATCTCAGACTCTACCACAACAACCGGTCCCTGGGAAATGTTTTGACCAGCAAGAATAAAAAAAGAAGATGTCAACTCAGTCTTGTTTTATAACAAAGAGATCAAACCATGCGAAGACAACTGGCACAATCCTAGGGCCGCTCACCCCAAAGGTTGTTGTTGGAAGCTCTACCCACAGCTCAAACCAAGCTTCCCAAAAAAGAAGAAGAAGTCAGAAGCCAATGAATCCACTGGTTCTGTGACGGGTGTTAGATCATTTCATTCCACCTTCTCACAGTCTCTGCTTAACCAACCCTTCGTTCTTGACTCAGGTTCATCTGCACATATGGTGTCTGATGAAACTTTTTTTGATCATCTAGACAGATCACAGTGCGGATTAATCTCTACCAGCTCTGGGATGGACAGTCTCAAGTATTCTGGAAAAGGAACCGTGTCAGTAACTGACAAGAAGGGGTATAGAGTGATTTTATCCGATGTGTTGTATGCGCCGAGTTCAACAGCAAATCTACTTTCACTTTGGTTGTTATTGTTGGACGGATTCTCTGTTGTATTTCTTGTAGACAAGGTAATATTAAAGAAAGGAATCTGGGCAGCTGTAGGGTATTATGAATGCAATATACCTATCTTTCATCTTTGTCAAGAGTCATCTAACCACGTCTCTCATTTAAGTCAAGAAGAGATTCTTCATAAATCTCTGGGTCACATCAGTTATCATCAAATCAGGCAGAAGCTTGGTATCAAGGTATCTAAACCCAAGGAGTGTATGGCATGCGCGGTCAGCAAAATTACTCAAGCGTCTTTCACCTCAAAACATATGCGTGCCAATAGACTGTTTCAAGAGTTACACTGTGACTTGATAGGTCCGATCAAACCGAGAAGCATTTCACACAACTCCTACATACTAACAATTGTAGACAGCTGTACAAGATTTGTAGCCGCCATTCCGATTAAAGACAAGAGTCAAACCGGTTCTACTCTCCAGTTTCTGATAAATACAGAATCAAAACGTTTTGGCTATCTTCCAATGATCTTACACTCAGATAGGGGAACAGAATTTTTCAATGAGTCTATGAGGGCCTTTTGCCAAGCAAACAACATCAAGCAAAGATTTTCCAATCCTTACACTCCCGAGCAGAACGGATTAGCTGAGAGATACAACCAAACAATTCTTGAGTCTCTTCGAACGACTCTCTTTGACTCAAAACTATCCAGAAAATACTGGAATATAATCATTAAAGCTTGCGTTCTTGTTATTAATCAATTCCCATCTCACAGATCCAAGGAATCGCCATACAAACAGTTCAAGGGGAGGAACATCGAGTTAAGTTATTTCCATCCCATTGGTAATCCTGTAACCTATATTTTTGGTGATAGGCCCTCGTCGACAAAGCTAGAACCTCGAGGAGCATTCAGGAGGATAATAGGTTATAATGAGGAGTTGCTTTCTTATAAAATTCTTACACAAGACAATAGGGTTTTCAACACAAAGAGCGTTAAAATTCTAGACTATGATACTTGTTTTACTCCGTCCACCAGTGATGCCAAATTTGTAGTAGAAGAAGAAGATCAGGGGATCTCTCCAGGAGAGATGACTCCGACCTCTTCTCCGAACAAAAGGTTATCTGAGGGCTTGTAATTTTCCATTCATCATCTTGAGGAAGCTCCGTTTGAAGCTGATGATCCTGCTGACACCATCATTCAGCCTGAACCCCCTTTTGCAACGCTGCCAACAGCGAATAGGCCAGACTCCATGTCAACAAACAGATACAATCTACAAGAAAGAACAGAGAAAGTCAAGCCAAGTCAGTATTCACATCTCAACAGCACAAAAAAGGATCCATTGTACTGGAAAGATTCACGCATCAGCAAATTAAAGGACATCAAAAGTCAAGACGTCTGGGAGGATTGCAATGAAATGCCTGATCATTTTCTTAGAACAATGTGGGTTGATAAATTGAAACCTGCCACTGCCTTAACTCCTGAACAAAAAAAAATCTAGACTGTGTATCATGGGCAACTTGCAAACTCCAGGAAACAACTTTGGAGAAACGTTTGCCCCCACAGGGAAGTTCACCTCTCTCCTCATCTTGCTGATCCATGGAATCAGTCGTGGGCTGAAGATAAGAAAATTTGATGTCAAGGCCGCATTCTTATTTGCCCCCTTAGATGAAGACATATACATCCTGAAGCCAGAAGGATGCGTTTGCAAGTCTTGTTTCCTGAAATTGAAGAAGTCCTTGTACGGTTTAAGACAAGCACCGGCAAACTGGTTCAAAACCTTGACAACCTGGTTAGAGTCCATTGGCTATCGCGAGTCAGACTTGGATCCCTGCTTGTACATTCACCATCTCAAGTGTTTGTCTCTTTTTTTTCATGTAGATGATCTGGTGGTGGTAGGAGAGGTGGATTATTTCAAAAAGCTATTTTTAGAGCGTTTTCCACAGTCCTCGGCTCATGAACTGGATACCGTGCTGGGAATGAGTGTCAGGTTGACTGAAGGGCAATTAGGTCTGAATCAATCTTCTCTGATCGCTGACACTCTCAAGGAGTTGGGTCTGACATCTTGTCAACCCGTTGGGACGCCTCTTACGCCCGGTTTAAGATTGACACAAGCCATGGATTAAGACTGCAAAGAGTTTAGCAAGCTGAACATCAACTTTTGACGATTTACGGGTATTCTCAACCATCTTTCATGCAGAACTTGTCCGGACCTGTCCGCGGCTGCGTCTCTGCTATCAAGGTTCAATCAAAGGCCCGGTCTCTCTCATTGGAGAGAGGTCCTCCATGTCTGGAAGTATCTAGCAGGCACCACCCACCTTGAACTCACACTTCATCCAAGAAAATTCAATCATCCACTCCAGGTCTATTCAGATGCCACTTGGGCGGACGACCCGGATACGCGACTCTCGCAATCAGGCTTCCTGGTGTCATGGCTGGGTTGTCCCATTGCGTGGAAAAGTCAAAAGCAAACAAACATCACCTTATCTACTACAGAAGCTGAGTTGAATGCCCTCACTGACAGTGCGCAGGAGGCACTATGGATCCGTTCAGTTGTGGAAGAAGTTTGTAAAAAGCCTCAAGAGCCTACAACATTTCTCATTGACAACAAAGGCTTACTGGACAAAATCAAGCACTTCGGGTCCAACTCAAAGACAAAGCACATCAACATGAAACTTAAGTGGCTCCGCAGTCAACACGCAAATGGCGGGTTATTTGTCCACCTCATTAGCTCGGGGGACATGGTAGCTGATGCACTATCCAAGCCTACAAATAAAACCATGCTTGATCTACTCAATCGACATTGCTTTCAGTGATCAACACCAAATTCCGGGGGGATGTTGGGAATGTTGATACATTGACACATCAGTGTCCTGTCCTATATTTGTTTCCTATCATTCTTTTATATTATTGTTTCTTTTATTTTTTTATTATTATCTCTCTTCCCGCTAAGTTGCGCGGTTTGGTTGCCCTCTAAGACGCGCAATCTGGGCGTATGCATAAAACCCTATCCAATATTCATCACCTTCCCGGCGCAATGCAAGGAGTATTTAGGGGAGGAGTCCAAGGAACCAGAGGAAGGGGATTCATTGATTTTCTTCTTTTTGATCCTTACATAGAAGTGCTTCAGAAGATCAATCCGCCTGAATCAACAGCTCAACAATCCAGCACATCCAAGAAGAACGGCCCTCCATCTGTAACTCATGGTAATTTGGTGCAATCTCTTTCTCAACAAACACGGCCTTTTCTTTCCTTTGTCTAACATCTCTGTGCGCTACTTTAGAGGTAATACGTATCATCAGAGGTGGTAGTCTAGCAGAGTCTTTTTAATCTCATAGCTCCAGATTCTGACATTGTGATAGCTGGGTATGGATAATCTCATCTTCATTGTTCTCTCTCTTCACCGCACCTCTAACAAATCTGTATGTAGTTGTTGGTTTTCATTCTTATCTAGAAATATAGGTTCAACACTTTATCCCTCTCATCACCTTATTGCCCTTACTCTTTCCAAATGGCCCCTCAGCAAACCTCCCCCTGAAAGTCCACACAAAAGTCCAACACACCAAAGCAAAAATTGCCAAGGAACTCCACAACAAACAATCCTCCACCATAAGCTTCCAAGGGCTCAAACAATCCTCCCCCATAAGCTCTTAAGGGCTCAAGTCAGCTCAAGAGAGCTGATCACATCATCCTGGTCAACTGGTTCAAAATTCCCTCCAACTATGATGCCTGCTTTGGATCCAACAATGAAACACGTGTTGGCCAACCTCCATCCTCTAAGTTCAATGGTTATCTCCTCATGGCCAATGAACTCAAGAACAAAACAAAAGGTAGGCTGGATCTGTCATCAAAACAGATGAGGGAGCAATTCAAGGATTATCAAGCCAAGTACAAAAAGGCCCACTCCATGTCAATCTCCACTGGCTTTGGTATCACCAACTCTAACCAATCCAAGGGAATCAACTCAGTGGTTGATAAGTTGGACTCCATTTGTCCTTTTTATATTCAAATGGATGAAATCTTTGGAAAGAAGGCCAACATCACCCCTTTAGCCGCTTTTGATGCCCAAAAATCCAATTCAGTCCACGCTGAGGACTTGGCTGAGGATGCTCAGCCTAGCAATGGTGATCCTAAAGAAAACTTTTCCTTGGATTGACCCCCATCTGATGACAAGGAGGATATTCAAATGCAATAAGCTCCAATCATGTCTACTTACACATTGATTGATGTGTCAAACCATACCTTGGAACCCTCCCCTCCTTCTTTGGATTGCTCTCTTCCTGGGTTAGCAGATCTCATCAACCTTGCTGATGCAGAAAAAGATACTCCTTAGTCTCCATTACCCTCAACATCCATTCAAGTAAGGAACCAAGCTCTTTTCTTTTCTGTATTTTTAATCCTGACTGATTTAGATTGTAAAAAAACAGGATCATCCATTCCAGAATGGCCAAAAACTCAAGCCAATGGGGCCTCCCACATTGCCATTGAACATCAGTGACAACTTTCAGACTCAAACCTCCTCTGCCAAGGGTAAGCAAAAGGCCTCCAATTCCATCAATATCAACCACAAAAGTCATCAAAAGAGGAGAAACACTTCCGGTTTTTCAGGCTTTGAAGAAATCATGGAGAAGCAAGATTCATGTAAGTCCATTGGTTGAATATCCTTGCTTTCAAAACCATTCTCATTGCATTTCCCCTGCAAAAAACAGTCAAATCACAAATTTAATCCAAAAAACTTGAGTTTGAAAAGAAAAAGTGGGATTTTCAACTGGCCATGGATGTTCAAAAGCAGAAAGCCAAGAGTTTGGCTCATCAACAAAAATTGTATGCTGAGTGGAAGTTGAAACAGGCTGAGCTAGAGCTTCAAAAAGAGGAAAAGGAGAAGGATCAACAGCAAGCACAACTGGAAAAGGAGAGGGAATGACTTTCAACAAAAAAAAGGATAAGGTATCAGTAGCCTTGGCTTGCATTGGTAGCAGTAGAACAGTAGATGAGATACAGCAGATAACTCAAATGCTGGGCTTATAAATATATTTGAATGGGCAAAAGAAAAACAAAAAAAATTATTTTTGATTACAAAGTTTGAGAGTATTCTTAACCCCACCAACATACAAATCTTTTTTGTTTTTATTTATATTTTTTTTTCTAGAGTAAATTTGGCCATTATTCAAGTCCCTACAAGTGTTTCTAGTTGTTTTATTAATTTGAAGTGACATGGCCATTCTGGTATGGGTTGCTGTGTCCACATCAGGAAAGGTACAGTGCTTGTACTTATTAGCTTCCCAAACCATCTTGACTATACCTTTTTGCTTGAAATCAATTCCAAATCCAAGGTCAGGAAAAACAAATTGGCCATCTGATACTTGATATTTGTGCGTATTTTCAATAAGTTGACTATTTGATTTCTTGGTTGGAACCACAAGTAAAAAGGGGTAGCCAGAGATGTTGCCTTTGTCAATATTAGGAGAGTTGTAAAAAGAATTTAAGGTGAAAGTGATGTTTGGGGAGCAATCAAAAGGTGTAGGCTTGGAACCAAATTCCAACAAAGAGAAGGAGAGGATGTTGTTTTCCTTCATGGTATCACGGTTTGCTTCAAAGAAAAGTTTGGCAAACTTGAAAAAAATTTGCCCTAGAATTTGGGATACTTTGTTGGCCTTAAGGTTGAGGAAATCATACTCTTGAGGAGAAGATCTAATGGATGATTTCTTCACATAATGTCCAAATAACTCTGAAGGGTGCAACAATTTTTGCCATCCAACTACCCACATTTTTCCACCTCAAGATCTTGAAGGACCAACTGGGTTGACAAATTTTTTTGACTGGTGAAGGAAAGTTGTCACAAAGTTGATGTCCTTCTTGTCTTGGTCAGAAAGTTTCTCCAATGGGAAAAATTTGATTATTGCAACCAGGGCTTGATGATCAGATTGATTGAGGACAATTACTTTTCCACGGCGGAAGAAATGGAACGGTTTGATTGTTTGTTTTGCTTGCTCAAACTCTTCCTGGGTAGGTTTTTGACTATTCTTTTTCTTTTTGGAAACAATTGAAGGGTACAGATCTAAAGGAACCAGTTTCCAACCAGACCAGACAACCATTTCATTAACACCTTCCTCAGAAAACTCCAAAGATATTTTGGAATCTCTCATTTGATTCCTCTTTTGGCAAGCAGCCCTACTCTTCCCATCTCTCTGTATGTTTTTCAAGCCATCTCCTTCCATCTTGTTCCCTCCCAATCCTATACTTAGATTGGGATTAGGAACAATGTGGGATTCAATTGTTTGTGTAAAATTTTGAGGGGGTGGGAGAAGAATAGGATTTTCCCCAAAAGCAGTCTAATTTTTCCAAAAAAAAAACAACAATTTCAGTCCAATATACATTGTTGGTGAAACATGATTGAATAAAAAAAAGAAACAAAACCTGGACTTGAACCCATGGACACCAGAAGCTGAATCACCCCAAACAAAATTGGCATGAGTGACCCATGCAACACACCAACAAGCAAAGTTATCAAAAAAATTAAATTTTTTTTAAAAAAAACATACCTTCCATGGCAAAGAACACCTGGGATAATCAAAAAAGAGCCTGTTGGCTTCTGGTGCAGTCCAGAGACATCTAAAAAGAAAAAAAAAGTGGAGGTCAGCACCAAAGAAACCTCCAAAAAATGATGGAGGAGACAGATGCAATAAATCACTTGATCAATCAAATTGTAACCAATCAATCAATCAAAACAATCAAAACCAATTGATTGATTGATTGATCAAAACCAAATCAATGAACCAATTGATTAGGATTTGATCAACCGATTGATTCCTAATTGATAGATCAATTGATCAGGATTTGATCAACCAATCAATTGATCAGGATTTGATTGACCAATTGATTGATCAGGATTTGATTGGTCAATCAATTCCTAATTGATTGATTGATTGGTTGATCAATTCCTAATTGATAGGTGGGGGTTGGTCAAGCAAGGCAGGAGGAGGAGGAGGAAGGGGGGAGAAAGAGAAGGGAGGGGCTTACCAGATGAAGAGGGGGATGCAATTGAGATGAGGTGGAGCTGAGAGAGAAGACCTGGGGGGAGTTCAAAGGAGAGGTAAGCAAGGGTGGTTTAATTAGTGGAAAGAAAGAGGGAAGGGGACTCACTGATTCTGTTGGTGAGTTGGATGGTGGATGTTTTGGGGAGCTTGGTAAGGCAGGTTTCTTGGTGAGGTTGATGAGGCTGGTGAGGTTGGTTAGGTTGCTGAGGTGAAGGAGGTGGTTTGATGAGGAGGAGGAAGGAAGGTGACCGGTGTGTGAGTTGGGTGAGGTGGAAGTGTTGGAGCGGTGAGGTGGAGGGGAGAGCTGGATGGGCTGGCAAGTGGTGGGGTATGAGGTGGAGGTTTTTTTTGATTTTGTCTAAGTCCACTAAGAAAAAAAAAGAGAAAAAAAACCCCCAACTCAGCCTGGAAACTTGGGTGAACAACCAAAAAAAAAAACTTACTGTGAAGTTATTTTTCACCTATTTAAAAATCAAACATTAATCATCAAAACAAGCAAGGTTTAGAGGAAGAATCCACTCTCTCATAGAAGAAGATGAGGGATAAAATGAGACAGGGATGACTTAAGGTGGTTAAGTAATATCATCTTCAAATATTTTGTTCCATTCATCTTTGATGTTGGCCAAAAGATTGTGAAGGATTACACAAGTGATAATCCAGTTGATGAGCAAATTCATGTCTTTCGGGTTTTGAAGCTGGTTTTACATTTCCCTTAAGCTGGCCCATCTTCCTTTCAGGACTCCTATGGCATGCTCAATCCGAACTTTTGATTGGGCAAGATGATAGTTGAAATTGGTTTTTCCTTGATAGTTAGATGAAACGTTCCAGTATGCTGGAACCACATATTTGCCACTAGCATAAGCTGAATCAGCCAGAAGGTATTGATTTTGGTCAAAGTAGTTCTCTGGTTGTTGGTAAATCTGCATCCTATTGAACACGTATGAATCATGACAAGAACCTGGAAGGCCAGCATGGAGAGATATGAACTTCTTGTTGTTATCACAAACAAGTTGTAGGGCCACAGAGTATCTAAAAAAAAAAGAAACATATTTGGTCAGTGGTGTGATCAAAGGTGTTATCAAATTCATTGGAAAAGAAATGAATCAATTGCCTTTTTTTCAATCAAAATAGTGGTTGCCATCTAGCTTGGGTTTTTGACTCAAGGGGATAGTGGTCCCATTAACAAACCCAATGCAACCAGGAAAGCCTTTTTTCTCCATTACTTGAGATATCTCCTTGCATTCTTCTTTGGTTGGCCAAGAAAGGACTGAGAAATGGAAAGATAGGATAGCAATCATGACTCTTTTGGTGTATAAGTCAATTCTTCCATAAATGACTGAGAATAGATTTTCCAATTGATGGATTGCTGCTCCATTTCCATTTGATCCCAATCTACAAAGAGCAACAGCAAGTTGGATGGCTGGATTGCGTTGAGGATTCCCAGAATGGTTCTGGAAGATTTGGTGGTCTTCAATCATCTCAAAAAGTTTCATGAATGAAGGCAACAAAGTTCAGAATATTTTCTGGAAGCTTAATTTGGGGATGGGATGAAGCTTTTGCCTTTCATACATAGGTTTGTGGAGGGTGTGTATTCTTGGAACCATGTATTTCTTTTCCAACAGAGAATTCAAAGCCAATCAAGCTGATTCCAAATTGGAGTCTGAATCAGATTCTGAATGGGAGTCAAACAGTAGAAAAAGTTCAGTCAGCTTTTTTACGTTTTCAACTTGCTGGCAGGAAGTTTGATTGGACATGTTGAGAAAGATGGTGATGTGATGTGGGGTGATGAGATGATTATGGGATTTGATTTGTGTGAAGATGGAGATGTGAAAATTGATAGAGATGTGAAGCAATGTAGATGAGAGGTGTGTGATGCAATGTGGATGCAACCGGTGTAAGTCTCCAAACGGTGCTAGGCCGTGGCAGTTCTGCGGAGGGGAAAGGTGCTGTTTAGGCTGCCCTCCTGAGTGCTACAAAAATATTTAAATGTAACCAAGATCAAGGTCCAGAACCTGGTAAATGAGGAATCAAGGAGTAGAGGATAAAGGTGATAATAGTTTGGTAGCAATGGAACAGCACTATCTGAGACAAGATTATGCAGGGAAAACTTTAACAAAAGAAGTTAAAGTCTTCCTAGGGTTCAAAGAACAAAAGCTGTTGTGTGTAAACAACGCCCACAAGCTAATAACTCTGGTCGTCAGCAGAAGATTGGGGATGATCAACTCAAACCCAAGCAACCTCCAGGTTCTCAATGAACCTGCCCAACTCTCTGCAATCAAGCGCTTGAAGGGTACCAGATAACTGAGGGTGGCTGTACAAGACAAAGCACAATGTTTAAGAAGCTCTAAAACAAACAGTAACTGATTTGAAGCAAGGATAACCTCAACACTTCTCAAGGGACTCAAGAGTAGGCTGGCAGAATGCAACTCCAAAGAAGCTAAGGGGAGGTATAACACTCCAGGTCTTAAGCTTAATAAGACCTCTTCAATCAATTGTGATTGGCTCCAGAAAGGTGATCAGGGATCAGGACCACTATGGTCAGAGAAAGGGATCAAGGAGTGGTATGACACACTCAAAAAAATTCCAACAGACAGAATTTTTCTTCAACCAGCAAGGCTATTGGTTGGTGATAAGGATCAGGGATCAAGGGTTGAGTATGGAGGCTCAAGGATCAAAGGTGTGCTGATTTCATTCTGGATTGTTCCATGTTCTGATGATTTCCAATGATGATCAAAAAGGCAGGGGAGAGCCCCTCCTTATATGGGCAGGAGGCCCTGTTAGACTATATACAACGGATTCTACAAATAGAGCGGAAAAGGGAAGGCAACCATGTGGTCACTCGCGTCCGTCTGTGGATGGGCGTGCGTAACAATACCAGAGTCACCCACCCCTCGTCCAAAGGCGGAAGCGGGTGGGAGAGAGAAATGAACCAAACCGCTGCGGATGTCCGCGGGCGGTTGTTGGCACTCTTCCAAAGGCGGAAGCGGGTGGGAGAGTCCCAGGAAAGGTGACGGATGAAGTCCATGAGAGCGCGGATGGGCGGATAGGAGATTGGTTTGAGAAAGTTGAGTAAATCCTGCCAGCCTTGAGATCCACGACTGATAGATCAAGTGCGATGGGAGGTTTGACGGATCCAAGGATTTGCAAAATGCTTGGGGGTGCGGTCAGGATGGATTCAGTAAATCATGGATGAGCGCCGCGCAACGGTAGCAATGAGGAGATGGGGACACGCAACAACAAAGATGAAGACACGCAACAACAAAGATGAGGACGTGCTATGACAACAGCGGAGATGAAAAGCAACGCGGATGAAAGGAGCGCAGCGCGGGGCGGCGCGGGACGCGGATTAATGGAAGCGCAGTGCGCGCGCGCGCGGGTAAAGGACGGTTTGGATGAGCCTGAGGATAAGTTGTTCAGCCGGACGGTACGTTTGCGCAACAGTTTATGGATTGAGGTCTTAAGGCGGCCAGGGTGTCCAGGATGGGGCACCACATCTCTCCCCAACTTACAGACTGTCCCTAGTCTGCTCCCGAGTTTGATGCCATAGAAAAAAAGAAAGGAAAGAAAGATGATTGAAACCAAAGAATGGCCATTTTGATCCTGAGAGTGGTTGAGAAAAAATTTGTTGATCCAACCAAAAATCCTAGAAGTGGCTGAGATAAAATGAAGGAGGCGTCCCAAGTGCTCACACGCGTGGCATGAAGTAGAGTTTTCACAAAACAACAAGGATCTTGCCCAGATGGTGCACAAATTGGGAGGACTTACTTCCGGACCAAGTTGCCTCCACAAGAGTGAAATTTCTTGACCTGATCAGCAGAGAACCTTCTGGCCATCTGAGTGCCATCCAGCTCCTCCAAAAGATATGATCCACCTCTAACTTGACGGACTAATTGGTAAGGACCATTCCAGTGGTTAGAGAAAAGCTTTCCCCACTGAGTTTCCAAGGAATGATTATAAGCCAATACCAGGTCACCAGGGTTTAAAGGGTCCCTGATTCAATTCCGGTGTTTTTCTTCCCAATACTGAACTGATTTTGCTCTTGATTCAATCATCTTCTGATAAGCTTTGTTACGAATATCTTCACTCTGCTCCAGTTGCTTTGATCTGGCAACTAATAGGTCAGTAGTTGAGGAAACTTGTTCCCAGGGGATGCCCAAGAAAGACTCCATCTCAAGATCAAGAGGAAGAACAGCCCTCTGACCAAAGATGATTTCATAAGGAGAATAACCAGTGGTTTGCTTGGTGGAAATTTGATCAGAGAAGAGGACCAAGGGGAGAAACTTTTGACCATTCTTGCCACTTTCACCAGCCAATTTGACAAGAGCAGCCTTCAAAGGAGCATGGCCTCTTTCCACCATGCCTTGTCCTTCAGGATAATAGGGAGTAGTAACTCTATGTTGTCCAGGGAGCAATTGGATCATTTCAGCAAGTTTTCCACCAAATTCTGAGCCACCATCCGTAGAATAAGATTGGGCCAAGCCATAACGCATTGTCCAAGTCTCATGAAGGAAAGCTGCTACTGATTCAGAGCTGAGGTTCTTAAGAAACTTTGCTTCAACCCATCCAGAAAAATCATCTCTAGCCACAATGAGGTAATTAGCTCCACCAGCCTTAATGTGAACCACATCCATAGCAATCCTCCCAAAGACAGTGGATTCTCCAGTGGGGTAACAAATTTTGGCCGGGCGCCTAAGATCACGTTTCTGGCACACTTCACAACTCCTACACCATTGAGCAACAGATTTCTTCAGGGATGGCCACCAGAATCGTTCAGATATTCGTCAATAAGTTTTGGTTTCCCCACAATGACCAAGGCCTTCATGGAGATTTTCCAGGATTGAATCTTGCTTGGAAGGGATAGTGACCACAACAAGTGCACAAGGAGTTGACCTTTTCATAAGCCTAGAACCTTGGACAAAGAAGTTGGAGGACTTCCTTTTAAGGGACCGAAATTCTTTGGCAGAGAGATCAGGGGGTCTTTGGAGAGTTGAAAGGTACTGCTCCAACTTAAGCCAGAAACCTTGCTGGAAACCAGAGTAATTTTTGGAGGAGAAGGCAAAGACAGGGCGGACCAAGGGTTCTTCCTCATCAAAATCCATTCCAACCTCTGATTCATTGTCTCCAATAGGTTGTCGAGATAAACCATCAGGCATGGTGAAAGATTTTCCAGGCCTGTGAACAATATCAAAAGAGAACAACTGGATGAAAGCCACCCAACAAGTCATGGGAGCATTTGGGAGGCTGGGGGCGTTGATCATTTCAATAATAGATTGCGCATTGACTTGTAACTCAAAGTGTTGACCCCAAAGGACAGTCTGAAGCTTCTTCAACATTCGGGCCACACCGCAAAGTTCCAGTTTTGGCTGGGAGTACCTGGATTCCACATCTGAGAAAAGAAGAGATTCATACAGAGCAGGACAATCCAAACCATTTTCATCTTCCTGGGTAAGAACAGCCCCGACAGATTGATAAATCGAGTCCACTGCCAACTTGATCTTGCCGGCTCCGTTTCCATAAGTAATCTTTTTCAAAACAATGTCTTTCCCAACAATTGTTTTGAGCAACTGAAATGATTGTTTGCAGTCTTGGGTCCAAATCCATTCAGCATCATTCCTGGTTAAGTGACGCAAGGGAATACAGATTTTGGATAATGAGGGAATGAAGATCCTGACATAAGTTACAACACCTAGGAAACCTCTAACTTCCGTTGGATTTATTGGGGTAGGCCAGGAGATGATTTTGTTGACTTTAGAGGGTGCCATCCTTCTTCCGTCCTTGCAGACTATATGACCAACGATTTCCAAGGCAGGGACACAGGCGGCAAGTTTTGATCCAGAGACAGTAAGGCCAGATTCCTCAATTTGAAACAAAATTCTCTCCAAAACAGTAGCATACTCCCAGAAAAATTGTTGGATTCCTGAGTGCCAAGGTAAGAGCTCATTATCATAGTCAGAAACTGGACCTTCAATTCCACCATCATCGATAAAGATACCCGCATGATCCGGGATTTTGTCCTGGAGGATCCACATCATCTGAGCCTGATAGACTGCAACTGAGTTGGTGGCACCTTGAGCCAATCGAGTCAACTGAAATCGACCAAGGGGAGTATTGAAAGTAGTGAGGGGACAAGAAATAGGATGCAAGTATTGTTCGTCATAGCCACCCATAATGTCACCTAGACCATAGCAAGCTCTCCCAGAGAAGGATTCAACAAATTCTTCAGTGGCAGGTGGCATGCCAGAGTCTTTAATAGTAACTTTATTAAGAGGTTGGAGATCATGAACTACTCTAAGTTTCCATTACTCTTTAGAACAAAGAAAACAGGACTTGAATAGCTAGAAGTCGATTGTTTGTATAAACCGGTTCGGACTTGTTCGCGGACCAACTTGATGAATTTGTCAACTTTAGCAGCAGGGATTGGGATCTTTTTCTTTTGCCAAGGGTAATGTTCAACTACCGGGATGATGTAAGGGAGACCATAGGATTCTTTCAAGAGACCTCTCTCTTTGTCACAGAATGCAATTGATTTTTCCCTTAGAGACAAGATATTTTTGATCAAATTTAACTCATCAGGAAGAAGCCATCCATCTGGACCAAAATTGACCACTTTCAGACGTTCTTCAGTGACCCGACCAGAGGGAATAAATGGACCAGTGAGGGATTTGGATAGACCACAGTAAGGATTGCGGGATAGCGGAGGATGCATAAGAGGAGGGTTGAGGTTGAGAGGCATTGGTTGGTTGACTGGCTGGACCTTCTTTGCAACTGGTTTGTACTTGGTGGCAAAGCAGAGGAATCCCTGCTTCATCCAAGCATTGACCAGTGTAACCTGACTACAAAAACTGAGGCTGTGTTCCAAAATCTTCCAAGTCCAATGTTCTGCTGCGTCCTTGAAAGGTGCCTTCTCCATAAAAGAGGATCCAAAAGATAAAACATTGCTCACATGTGTGGCACAGGGTAGAGTTTCAGAAATAACAGTAGTAGAAGCCCTTGGTGGTGCACAATTGGGAGGACTTACTTCTACCCCACATTGCCTCCACCTAAGATTAAACTCCTTCATACCAAAGCCACCAAGAAAAGAATCAAGATCAAGATCTAGTTTAGACTCATTGCGGAGATTTGAAACCGGAATAGAAGATGAGTGATCAGGATGAAAAGAAAAAGGAAAGGAAGATAGAACAGATCCAGACAGAGAAGAAATATTTTTGGATTTTTCAAATTTTTCATATGTTTGGGTTTTGATCTTATTTGGATGAGAAGAAAGTGATGAGGAAAAAGAAAGATGGGCCTCTGAGGTGGGAGTTGGTCCATGAGTTGAAGTCTGAGGCTGAGGAGAACTACAACTATCAGTAGGGCCAACTATTCTGCTAAAAAATGAGGATGAAAGGAATGAGAGTTTTCTTTCTGCTTTCCTTTCAGGACAGATTTGGGAGGGTGACCAGGGAAGTCTCTTTCCCAAAAACCAGAATCCAAAGAACAAAGGGGGACTTCAATCTTTCTGCCATCAGCATCAGGGAGGAGAATTCTCTCCCCAACTTGATCAGAAAACATCAGGGTAGCACCAAAGTCCATTAAGAAAGGCCTTCCCAAGATCATGGGACCATCCAGACAAGTGATCCAGAAGTGACAGGTGCCAACAATATTTTGACCAATTTGAACAGGAATATCCTCAGCAATACCAACCAGTTCACAGGACTGATTCCCAATTCCATAGACCGCAGAGTTGAAACTGACCCTTGGGCTAAGTTTAAGCTTGCAGGCCATGGAGTCCGAAATCAAGTTGAGCTGAGAACCCGAATCCACAAGGAGAGAAACCGTTTTAGTTGAATCACCAAGACAACATGGAAGAAAACCAAGAGGACAGGAATACAGGTTGTTATCTGAAGAGGGATCTGTTCCACCAGAATCCTCTATCAGAGTACCAGAGGAGACCTTTAATTCGTCCGGACCAATCTCCACACGTCAACAAGAAACCCATTTCTTCATCCCTTCTGCCACAGATGGAGAGATTGACAGGAGTTCAGCCACAGATAGATTGGGGATTTTAAGATCAGAAATTTTCTTTAATACTCCTTCCACAGCATTAGGGTAGTCCTTGGAGATGCCCCTCTCAAATTGAACTTTGGGCTGGGTGGAGGGAGGAAGATCAGGTGTAATAGGTGATGGAAGAGGATCTGAGAGTTGGGCAGGTTGAAGAGGGGGAGGATCAGTGTTGTCCTGGAACCTTTCCATAAGTGGTTCCCTTTCTACTTCCATGCCTTCCACATCAGAGGAAGGAGGCTCAGGTGAAGATCGGTGTTTAACGGGTTTTTGCAGAATGGAGGATGGAACAGGAGGAGACTTATGAGGTTTTGGTTCCTCATGGCGTTTCCTAGCTGGATTGGATTGATAGGTGCCAGGGAAGCTGAAAGAAGTGATAGCTGGAGGATACCAAGGTTGCAGAGTTCCACATGATGATCAAAAATCCACAGAGACCAAGGATGCCTTCTTAGGGGTTGGTGGTTGGTATGAGGCCACCACATGACGGATTGGTCAAGACAAATCAAAAGGGATCAAAGCACCATTAGGAAGGAAAAAATTATTTCCCTTCTGCTCTACTAACTTCTCCTCCCTTCTGGAGTTCAGGACATCTACCGGTACCATGGCCTTCCCTATGGCAATAATAACAAACTATAGTAGACTTAGGAACAGAATTAGCAGGTTTAGGAGTGGCTAAAGAGGATATTTTCTGATCTATTTTATTCTCAAATGCCTGAAGTAATTTAGTGATCTCATCTATAGTAGGTGTCTCCCGGTGAGTCTGAGGATTGGGTTTAGGTCTGCGATTGGCTTCCATCTTATTCATGATTTTGTTAGATGCTTGAAAAGAGGGGGCAAGGACTGGTTCAGTGATTTTAGGTTTTTCAAAGGTGAGAGCTGTTTGACCTTTCATCACTTGATCCACAGTATTCCTAAGAACCATGAAAGCAGGGAGCTTGAATCAATTGTCTCTTGTCATGATCATGGATCCAGATTTCACCAATTCATCCTTAATTCTTTCCTGCACTCCTGGAGAGAAAGACTGAAAAAATCGCACTCAAATTTTGTCCAACGTATCAATGTGATCATTCTGGATAAGATAGGACTGGATAGGGTCTCAAGATTTTCTGAAAGTCTGATAGTCAGAGGCTGAGGAGATACCACCATTGGAGATCCATTGAGAAACCAGGGCATCCAAGTCTTGCAAAGTAAATCTGGCTACATCTATTTTTCCCCAATAGGCTAACATAGCCTCCTTCAGGAGCCGCCAGTTGTGAGTTTTGAATCCCTCAAACAATTTGATAACCTCCATAACTTTGTCAGAAGAGATAAAAAACCGTAACTGATAAGCCATATCATATTCACTGGCACCATCCACTTCCGCAGCCATCTCATAGGAGTCCAGGAATTGTTTGACATTGGTCCCATTGAAGCCTAGATTTTTGTTCTGAGGTTTGATCTTGACCATCTTGGCCCGAACAGATAAAGAGGATCCAGCAGATTCCATGTTGAAGGGTTCCGAAGAGATCCAAACGAGCAGAGTTCCAAGGTGGCTCACAAGTGTGGCAAGAGTAGAGTTTCACAAAAACAACAAGGATCTTGCCCAGGCGGTGCACAATTGGGAGGACTTACTTCTAGACCAAGCTGCCTCCACGGATCAGAAAAAAAAGGAACAAAAAGAGAAAAGAAAAAAATCGGATTGGATTTCGGAGTTGATTCTTCAAGTTGGGACTGTAAATCCCAAGGTTTCTGGTTCTATCCCGGCCCGGGGGACCAAATGTAAGACTCCAAACAGTGCTAGGCCGTGGCAGTTCTGCGGAGGGGAAAGGTGCTGTTTAGGCTGCCCTCCTGAGTGCTACAAAAATATTTAAATGTAACCGAGATCAAGGTCCAGAACCTGGTAAATGAGGAATCAAGGAGTAGAGGATAAAGGTGATAATAGTTTGGTAGCGACGGAACAGCACTATCTGAGACAAGATTATGCAGGGAAAACTTGAACAAAAGAAGTTAAAGTCTTCCTAGGGTTCAAAGAACAAAAGCTGTTGTGTGTAAACAACGCCCACAAGCTAATAACTCTGGTCGTCAGCAGAAGATTGGGGATGATCAACTCAAACCCAAGCAACCTCCAGGTTCTCAATGAACCTGCCCAAATCTCCGCAATCAAGCGCTTGAAGGGTACCAGATAACTGAGGGTGGCTGTACAAGACAAAGCACAATGTTTAAGAAGCTCTAAAACAAACAGTAACTGATTTGAAGCAAGGATAACCTCAACACTTCTCAAGGGACTCAAGAGTAGGCTGGAAGAATGCAACTCCAAAGAAGCTAAGGGGAGGTATAAAACTCCAGGTCTTAAGCTTAATAAGACCTCTTCAATCAATTGTGATTGGCTCCAGAAAGGTGATCAGGGATCAGGAACAGTATGGTCAGAGAAAGGGATCAAGGAGTGGTATGACACACTCAAAAAAATTCCAAAAGACAGAATTTTTCTTCAATCAGCAAGGCTATTGGTTGGTGATAAGGATCAGGGATCAAGGGTTGAGTATGGAGGCTCAAAGATCAAAGGTGTGCTGATTTCATTCTGGATTGTTCCATGTTCTGATGATTTCTAATGATGATCAAAAAGGCAGGGGAGAGCCCCTCCTTATATGGGCAGGAGGCCCTGTTAGAATATATACAACGGATTCTACAAATAGAGCGGAAAAGGGAAGGCAACCATGTGGTCACTCGCGTCCGTCTGTGGATGGGCGCGCGTAACAATACCAGAGTCACCCACCCCTTGTCCAAAGGCGGAAGCGGGTGGGAGAGAGAAATGAACCAAACCGCCGCAGATGTCCGCGGGCGGTTGTTGGCACTCTTCCAAAGGCAGAAGCGGGTGGGAGAGTCCCAGGAAAGGTGATGGATGAAGTCCATGAGAGCGCGGATGGGCGGATAGGAGATTGGTTTGAGAAAGTTGAGTAAATCCTGACGGCCTTGAGATCCACGACTGATAGATCAAGTGCAATGGGAGGTTTGACGGATCCAAGGATTTGCCAAATGCTTGGGGGTGCGGTCGGGATTGATTCAGTAAATCATGGATGAGCGCTGCACAACGGTAGCAATGAGGAGATGGGGATGCGCGACAACAAAGATGAAGACACGCAACAACAAAGATGAGGACGTGCTATGACAATGGCGGAGATGAAAAGCAACGCGGATGAAAGGAGCGCGGCGCAGGACGCGGATTAATGGAAGCGCAGCGCGCGCACGCGCGGGTAAAGGACGGTTTAGATGAGCCTGAGGATATGTTGTTCAGCCGGATGGTACGTTTGCGCAACAGTTTATGGATTGAGGTCTTAAGGCGGCCAGGGTGTCCAGGATGGGGCACCACACCGGTATGGATTTGCTGATGTGGATGGGTGTTTTAGATGTGATGGATGGTGGATGGATGATGCTGCATAAATGGCGAGTTTAATGGCAGGTTTGATGTTTTAAATCCACCATTTTCATGAAACCTGCCATTTTTAAATACACCAGTTAGGGGGTATGTGTATTTCAGAAACCCAAAATTAAAAATGGTGGGTTTGGTCAAAAAAAATGGTGGCTTTCTAATGGCTGGTTTGCTAACTTTGATACACCCTATAATCTAGTGGAGGCTACACAACTTGATTTTAGTTGTTTGGTGTGCCACAAAACTCAAATGGGATGTTTAGCATTCCACACAGTCAATTTGTTTTGTGTAGCTTTCCACTGCCCATTTGAGCTGTGTGGCATGCCACATGGCCTATTTGAGTCATGTAGCATGCCACACGGCTCATTTGAGCCGTGTAGGGTGCCACATGGCCCATTGAGGCATGTACACAACTCAAAGAGTTTTTTACAGAGTTGTTTACACAACTCAATGATCTGTGAATTTAAAATTTCCCTATCAATAAAGTTAACAATATTTCCAGATTTTTATTTTTAGAATTTGGGAAAATCAGAATATTTCTGGAATGGGGAGTTTTCCCTGTTTGAATTTTTTATTCTAAAAGTTTTTGCTCCCAAATTATATATCTTAATCAATTGTTTTTCTGGAAATAATTAAATGAAATATTACATAGTTTATGTCTCATAATTAGCTCTAAATTGAGTATATTTCAAAAGATTTTTTTTTCTATGGAATTTATTTCAGTATAATGATTTAAATTTGATAGTTTTCCTTTATGATTAATTTTTGATAAGCAAAAGATGAATTTTTCCATGCCCTCCCCATGAATTTCTATATGAATATTCAAATTTGTCTACACAATTTTTCATTTATCTTGAGTTGCAAACTTGAAAGTCTATGAATTTTCAATTTACAAATTTCCTTATTCTGCATTTATCCTTCCTCTTTAAAATGATAAATTCAAGAGAGCTTTAAAATTTCTTACTCTGAACCCAACCAATTAAATTAGAAGAATGGAGCAGATTGTTATAGTTGCAAAAATTTGTATATTTCAATGCCATAGATGTTATAAAAGTTCATTATCATGGCAAGAAAATACACATTAGGGCATATCAGAGTTAAGCAAACCTGCAAGTTTTTAATGGCAGGTTTCTACCCAAATCTTCCATTTCAAACCTGCCATTAAAAATTAAAAAAACTCACTTATTTCAAATCAGAAATTTCAGAGTTACCTGAAAATAAATGGGTTTTTTCAAATAAATTATTTAAAGGCTTTCAATGCCCCAACCACACATAAGTCCATGTCATAGACCCCTGTCTTTAACCTCACCTCCTTCTACCTCTGACCACATTGGAAAAATTCTACCTCCAACCTCATCAGAAAAATCTGATTCATTGCTCTCATCTCTTCATTGCTATCCTCATTTCTTCATCTTTCATCACCTTCTCACCACATAACTCTCATCACTTGATTTCTCTCATCACTTCATTTCTCTCATCACTTTATTGCTCTCATCACTTTATTGCTCTCATCTCTTCATTGCTATCCTCATTGCTTCATCTCTCATCCCCTTGTCACTTCATCACTCTCATCACTTTATTGCTCTAATCACTTCATTTTTCCCATCAATTTATTGCCCACATCACTTCCTAACTCCCATTGCTTCATCCCTTCATCCCTCTTACTCTTTTCAAATTGCCCCTCAGAAAATCTCCCGCTGAAAGTTCACACAACAATCCAATGCACCAAAGCATACATCCCCAAGGAACTCTACATTCAAAAATCCTCCCCCATCAGCTTCCAAAGGGTCAAGTCAGCTCAAGAGAGGTGATCACATCATCCTTGTAAACTGGCTCAAAATTCCCTCCAACTATGATACTTGCTTTGGATCCAACAATGAAACACGAGTTGGCCAACCTCCATCCTTTAACTTTAATGGTTATCTCCTTATGGCCAATGAACTAAAGAATGAAACAAAGGTAGCCTGGCTCTTTCATCCAAAAAGATTAGGAAGCAATTCAAGAACTATCAATCCAAAAATTGGCCCTTTGGCCAATGCTGACAAGCCCTATTCTTCCCCTGTCTCTGTATATTTTTCAAATCATCTCCTCCCATCCACATAATACAATTGGAGTGAGGATCAAGATGGTATTCAATTGATTGTATAGAATTTTGAGGTTTGCATGCCCTATTCTTTCAAATTCTCTGTATGTTTGTCAAATCATCTCATCCCATCTTGTTCCCTCCCAGGCACCTATTGTGCTTGAGGTGAGGATCAAGAAGGGATTCAATACATTTTATACCACTTTGACGTTTTCACAACCTATTCTTTGCAAATCTCTGTATTTTTTTAAAATAATCTCCTCCCATTGTGTTCCCTCCCAGGCACCTACTGCTCTTGGGTTGAGGATCAAGAAGGGATTCAATTCATTGTATAAAATTTTGAGGGAAGTGGAAGTTTTATAAGCCAAACTTTTGCACACTATGGGATTCAAACCCATGACCTCAACTTTGATGTGTGATGCTTTAACCATTAGGCTAAGTGTGCCATTGCCAGATGGGCCAATGTGCCTGTCCAAATGCTCAGACTCATCATCTAATCACCCCTGGCTCACGATGATCATCCCAGCTCAATATATGCTCATTGCACACTTGAATCAATACCCCAGCTCACCATCTACTCATCACACACTTGAATCAATACCCCAGCTAACCATCTGCTCATCACTTGCTCAATCATTTGTGGATCAATCAAGCAATTGATTTGCAATTGATTAGCAATTTATTGCTTGATAAGGCTGCAATTTATTATTGATTGATTTCTCAATTGTTTTGAAATTGATTAGCACTTGATTGATTTATTTATTTGCAATCAATTAGCAATCAATTGCTCAATTGATTAGCAATCAATTTCTCAATTGATTAGCAATCAATTTCTCAATTGATTAGCAATCAATTTCTCAATTGATTAGCAATCAATTGCTCAATTGATTAGCAATCAATTGCTCAATTGATTAGCAATCAATTGCTCAATTGATTAGCAATCAATTGCTCAATTGATTAGCAATCAATTGCTCAATTGATTAGCAATCAATTGCTCAATTGATTAGCAATCAATTGCTCAATTGATTAGCAATCAATTGCTCAATTGATTAGCAATCAATTGCTCAATTGATTAGCAATCAATTGCTCAATTGATTAGCAATCAATTGCTCAATTGATTAGCAATCAATTGCTCAATTGATTAGCAATCAATTGCTCAATTGATTAGCAATCAATTGCTCAATTGATTAGCAATCAATTGCTCAATTGATTAGCAATCAATTGCTCAATTGATTAGCAATCAATTGCTCAATTGATTAGCAATCAATTGCTCAATTGATTAGCAATCAATTGCTCAATTGATTAGCAATCAATTGCTCAATTGATTAGCAATCAATTGCTCAATTGATTAGCAATCAATTGCTCAATTGATTAGCAATCAATTGCTCAATTGATTAGCAATCAATTGCTCAATTGATTAGCAATCAATTGCTCAATTGATTAGCAATCAATTGCTCAATTGATTAGCAATCAATTGCTCAATTGATTAGCAATCAATTGCTCAATTGATTAGCAATCAATTGCTCAATTGATTAGCAATCAATTGCTCAATTGATTAGCAATCAATTGCTCAATTGATTAGCAATCAATTGCTCAATTGATTAGCAATCAATTGCTCAATTGATTAGCAATCAATTGCTCAATTGATTAGCAATCAATTGCTCAATTGATTAGCAATCAATTGCTCAATTGATGAGCAATCAATTGCTCAATTGATGAGCAATCAATTGCTCAATTGATTAGCAATCAATTGCTCAATTGGTTAGCAATCAATTGCTCAATTGATTAGCAATCAATTGCTCAATTGATTAGCAATCAATTGCTCAATTGATTAGAAATCAATTGCTCAATTGATTAGAAATCAATTGCTCAATTGATTAGAAATCAATTGCTCAATTGATTAGAAATCAATTGCTCAATTGATTAGAAATCAATTGCTCAATTGATTAGAAATCAATTGCTCAATTGATTAGAAATCAATTGCTCAATTGATTAGAAATCAATTGCTCAATTGATTAGAAATCAATTGCTCAATTGATTAGAAATCAATTGCTCAATTGATTAGAAATCAATTGCTCAATTGATTAGAAATCAATTGCTCAATTGATTAGAAATCAATTGCTCAATTGATTAGAAATCAATTGCTCAATTGATTAGAAATCAATTGCTCAATTGATTAGCAATCAATTGCTCAATTGATTAGCAATCAATTGCTCAATTGCTCAATTGCTCAATTGATTAGAAATCAATTGCTCAATTGATTAGAAATCAATTGCTCAATTGATTAGAAATCAATTGCTCAATTGATTAGCAATCAATTGCTCAATTGATTAGCAATCAATTGCTCAATTGCTCAATTGCTCAATTGATTAGCAATAAATTGTTCAATTGCTCAATTGCTCAATTGATTAGCAATCAATTGTTCAATTGCTCAATTGATTAGCAATCAATTGTTCAATTGCTCAATTGCTCAATTGATTAGCAATCAATTGTTCAATTGCTCAATTGCTCAATTGATTAGCAATCAATTGGTCAATTGATTAGCAATCAATTGGTCAATTGATTAGCAATCAATTGGTCAATTGATTAGCAATCAATTGCTCAATTGATTAGCAATCAATTGGTCAATTGATTAGCAATCAATTGCTCAATTGATTAGCAATCAATTGGTCAATTGATTAGCAATCAATTGGTCAATTGATTAGCAATCAATTGGTCAATTGATTAGCAATCAATTGGTCAATTGATTAGCAATCAATTGGTCAATTGATTAGCAATCAATTGGTCAATTGATTAGCAATCAATTGCTCAATTGATTAGCAATCAATTGCTCAATTGATTAGCAATCAATTGCTCAATTGATTAGCAATCAATTGCTCAATTGATTAGAAATCAATTGCTCAATTGATTAGCAATCAATTGCTCAATTGATTAGCAATCAATTGCTCAATTGATTAGCAATCAATTGCTCAATTGATTAGCAATCAATTGCTCAATTGATTAGCAATCAATTGCTCAATTGATTAGCAATCAATTGCTCAATTGATTAGCAATCAATTGCTCAATTGATTAGCAATCAATTGCTCAATTGATTAGCAATCAATTGCTCAATTGATTAGCAATCAATTGCTCAATTGATTAGCAATCAATTGCTCAATTGATTAGCAATCAATTGCTCAATTGATTAGCAATCAATTGCTCAATTTATTAGCAATCAATTGCTCAATTGCTCAATTGATTAGCAATCAATTGCTCAATTGATTAGCAATCAATTGCTCAATTGATTAGCAATCAATTGGTCAATTGATTAGCAATCAATTGGTCAATTGATTAGCAATCAATTGGTCAATTGATTAGCAATCAATTGCTCAATTGATTAGCAATCAATTGGTCAATTGATTAGCAATCAATTGCTCAATTGATTAGCAATCAATTGCTCAATTGATTAGAAATCAATTTCTCAATTGATTAGCAATCAATTTCTCAATTGATTTGCAATCAATTTCTCAATTGATTTGCAATCAATTTCTCAATTGATGAGCAATTTATTGCTCAATTTATTTGAAATTGATTGCTCAATCAATTTTCAATTGATTTCTCAATTTATTTGAAATTGATTGCTCAATTTATTTGAAATTGATTTCCAATCAATTTGCAATTGATTTCCAATCAATTTGCAATTGATTTCCAATCAATTTGCAATTGATTTCCAATCAATTTGCAATTGATTTCCAATCAATTTGCAATTGATTTCCAATCAATTTGCAATTGATTTCCAATCAATTTGCAATTGATTTCCAATCAATTTGCAATTGATTTCCAATCAATTTGCAATTGATTTCCAATCAATTTGCAATTGATTTCCAATCAATTTGCAATTGATTTCCAATCAATTTGCAATTGATTTCCAATCAATTTGCAATTGATTTCCAATCAATTTGCAATTGATTTCCAATCAATTTGCAATTGATTTCCAATCAATTTGCAATTGATTTCCAATCAATTTGCAATTGATTTCCAATCAATTTGCAATTGATTTCCAATCAATTTGCAATTGATTTCCAATCAATTTGCAATTGATTTCCAATCAATTTGCAATTGATTTCCAATCAATTTGCAATTGATTTCCAATCAATTTGCAATTGATTTCCAATCAATTTGCAATTGATTTCCAATCAATTTGCAATTGATTTCCAATCAATTTGCAATTGATTTCCAATCAATTTGCAATTGATTTCCAATCAATTTGCAATTGATTTCCAATCAATTTGCAATTGATTTCCAATCAATTTGCAATTGATTTCCAAGCAATTGCTCAATCAATTTCCTATAAATTCACAATGAATCGGGAGATAGGGAGGGTAAGGGTGAGGAGGAGGAGGAGGGGGGGGAGCTTACCAGGGGGATTGAGCTTGGAGGTGGGGGGGGGACCTAAAGGTTGATTGATCAAAGGATCAGCAACCAATGAGAGGCAGCAAGATGAGGAGGATGAGGCCTCAAGGTTGCCCATCTTCCCTTCAGGACTCCTATGGCATTGGGAAGTTTGATTGGACATTTTTTGAAAGATGGTGATGTGATGTGGGGTAATGAGATGATGATGGGATTTGTGTGAAGCAATGGAGATGTGAAGCAATAGAGATTTTAAACAATAGAGATGTGAAGCAATGGAGATGTGAAGCAATGGAGATGAGATGTGTTTGATGCAATGGAGATGGGATTGGTATGGATTTGCTGAGGTGGAGGTGTGGATGGGTGTTTTGCATGGGATAGATGGTGGATCAATGAGTGTGCATAAATGGTGGTTTTGATTTTTTAAATTTGAAATTTTCATGAAACCTGCAATTTTGAAATACACCAGTTAGGGGGTACATATCTTTCAGAAACCTGCCATTAAAAATGGCAGGTTTGGTCAAGAAAGATGGTGGTTTTCCAATGGTGGGCTTTCTAACTCTGATATGCCCTATTAGGATTCAACTTTCTAAAAAAGCACACCAAAAGCATATATTTGAATTCAATTAATCTAAAAATCTATTTTGTCAATTTTTTTCTTAAACTTTGATGAAATTGTAAAATGGCTTATCATTGAATATTGATTACAAAATTAATAAGAAAGGTAGAAAACATTTCACAATCCACAGGATTCAAAAACACCAAAAATGAAGCACTGCAAAAAAACATGAGTACTGTTAGTGAACATCTTGCTTAAAAGTGTATTTCTTAATTTTTACTTTGATTGGGGTGAAATTCATTATGTTTCCTATTATTTGTCACATTCAAGCAAAAAATTAAAGGTTCCCATGTGCAGAACAACCTGAAAGAGCTCTTTCCTGAAGTGAAATACAATGGTTCCCACCAGAAAACATGGAACTTGATGATAAATCTGCAATTTCACCTCTTTGATCTCTCTATTGCATCACAAGCTCCCTTATTCCAAAACTAGAAATCCTTTACCAAGTTATTGGGGAAAACCTTTGTGACCATTCATCAAGGAAAAAAATAAAGATTGAGCATAAAAAAATATGTATTAACTCAATGTTTAATGGAAAACCCAACTATTCAGAAGAAATACCTGAAATTCTTGAACCATTGAAAAAAAAAACTTAAATTGCAAATGATTGAGTTGAAAATATCTTTTGTGAAAATTGTGACAAAATCTATCATCTGGATGAAGCATTTCTCTCCTTGGAAAACCATTCTTATCAATAAAATCAACAACCCAGGCATGATTGGAAATGGGATAATATTTTTAATTTAACACCTGGTTAGCCTTTTACCTGTAGATCCAAACATTTGATTCAAGAAAAGAAAAAACTCAAATTTAATCCCCTGAAGTGTTTTGGAAACCAATTTCTCAAGAATTGGATTTCAAGGCAATTTATTCTCCTTTGGATTGACAAATTAGTTGGTGCACCTCAAAAAAATCAATTCAGTATACCTACTAAACTTTGTGATATTTGGTATTGAAATATGTGCAAAGAATTCAAGTATCAATCCAATTAATTTTAAAAAACAGAACTGAGGAACCTTTTCTTTAGAGCTTACATTTAATGTATGAATCCTCATTGAGTATAGACCATTTGAAAAATAATCTCTCTTGGTATAATATTTTTAATATGTTTCTGACTTCCAAAAAATTTATGTTACAAGCCACACAATCCTTTTTTGTATGACTTCACACAAAAACCCAAGTAATTTAATACATTCCAAATCAAAATCAGCCATTTAATTTTTTTTCAATTTTCAACTTTGATATGCCCTAATAAAGAGAAAATTAAATGATGATTTAACCAGCATTCTCAAGAAAAACAGTACCTGCTAAAAAGTTTTACAAACTCAACCATACTGGGAACCAAAAAATATTACAAGAATTGATGTGATGCATGTGTTTATCTTAGGAATGCTATGTGATTAAATTGTTCCCTACCATGAAATAATCAAGGCTTTCCAAATTCTGAAAAATTCTGAGATAAGGAAAAACACCATCCCAAGAAGTTTAACAATTAGCCAAGTTGGAAGCCTTAAATCTGCATCAAAAAGGAAATTTTATCTGTAACCAGACAATTCCCACAGAGTTACATGGAGGCAAGTTCAAAAATGTTTAGATTGCTTTTAACAAAGCCTGAAAGATCCTTCTCCCAATACAATTGAAAATTTTCAAAATGGGTAAAATAAGCAGCAAGAAGTACCATTAAATATGAAGCAGAGAACTTCAGTCCCAATCATTTTAGTCCGTATAATTTCTTTTATTCATACTCCCCATTCCTCAAGAAGTTGGCAATATTCTGAATCTCATCTCCTTCAATCAACTATCCAAAATTTTTCAAGGCTTCTTGAGAAAAAATTGAAAAACAGCTCACAGGGATCCTTGTCTGAATCAAAGGAGAAAGGAAAGAAAAAAAATAACTCCCTAAAAACAGATACAAAAATACCTATTTCAATTCAGTAAGGAACCACAAATTAATATGGGAAGAGGATTAAAATTTTAAAAAAATAAAGATCCCAACTCTTTGATGAAGATGAAAGAAATAAAAAATTTGATGCTTTATTAATAGAAGAGACAAATATTGCATCAAATCAATGAAAAACTATCCCTCAAGAACTCAAAATTATTCAAGAGGTTACCAATTTAATCAAATTTCCATCTTGGATTACTAGGTGGCCTAGGAAAATAGGTTTGCCTTATTCTGGTAGTCCTAAGTCTGCTGAATGTTTTTTTTTTTTTTTTTTTTTTTTGACAGGGGTAAAATCATTCTGCACACTGATTTGTAAAATTCAAAAACCAGGAAATTTTATAGGTTTTGAAAAAAAAAATCTTAAGGGGAATTAATGCAATTAAACTTCAAAATTATTGAATCAAACTAAATATGAAAAAGATTGAAAATCTTTTGCCCTATATCTTGAACATGGGTAAATTTCTTCCTGAAAAATCAGAAAGGGATTATGCTCAGAAAGATTTCAGATTTTTTTTCATTAAGTTCATAAATCATTCAAAATATCATGATGATTGATCAACCAAAGCAATTCTTTTTTTATGTTTTTAATTGGTTCAAAATCAATGGAGTGATACCCCCCCCCCCTTAAAAAAAACCCCTTAATTAAGATAAACAAAGGGTTTCACAGAATTCTGGAAGATCCAACAAAATGTAAACATTCAAATCAAATTATACTGCAGAACTCAAATATCATGTGGAATAATTTCTGCTTGATCTTGATGAGCTCTTAGATACCAATTATGATTATTTCATAAAATTATATTCAAATCAATAAAAAACAATAATATCAACCTGATCTGTTTTTCATCATGATTGGAACAATTAAAATCCACTGGTTTTGTTTTTTACAGTTATAATCTGATTCTTCTTGAATATTAAATCTATCAAATTCACCACTGACCAAGACAGGATGATTTTACTGTTTCTCTTTCTGGAAAATCTATTTTTGAGATTTTTTTTTTTTTTGAGTTTTTTTGTTTTTATCTTCTTGTGTTGTTTTTCATAAAAAAAATATTTGGATTCTTGGACTCATCCAACAATTTCTAACTGAAAGAACAGATGCTAAAATACATCATCATAAAAACTGAAAAAAAAAACTGAATAATTTTTTTGGGCTGGAAACTCAGGCCTTCAAAATGCTTCTAAACATCAAACTACTGATTTGGGCCAATCATTGGGAAGACTTACTCCCCTCTGTCCCTGTACACCATTCATGTACTGCTTTTTTTTTGGTCCTTTCTAATGAACTTACTAAGCATTTCAAGAATCATGTTGTTTTTTCACAAATTTTGTCCTTTTAATCAGACTTCTTGTCTTATGTTTTTATTTGTATGTCTCATTTTTTCAAATTTTTATCTGGATTTTATTTTATTTTTTGTCCTACGATTAAAAAAATCTTGTCTGGTGATTTGAAAAAAATCCTCTGCTTTATAATTTTTCTATCCTATTTTTCAAGTTTTCTGTTGGCATTTTAATTTTGGAAGACATTCATTTTATTATTTTCCAATTAATTAAGCACAAATAAATTATTTAAAAAATTTTGGAGGGGAGGAGTCCAGTCTTCTGTCTGGTTTGAGAAAAAACCTGACAGGAATCCTGATACAGGAAACCCATCATGCAAATATTCCAGGAATAACATTTTCCCTGGCATGCCTGGTTTCTGCCCTGTAATGTCCAGCATTTTCAGAATTTTGGCTAGCTGGACATGTGAAAAACAATTCTGGTCATATATGTTGAAATGTATAATACAAAATTCCAGTTTGCCCAATTCAATGAATTAATTTTGGCTTAATGTGAGGAGTGATTTCTAAATCTTGGGAATAAAATTAAACCAATCCAAAAATACATTTTTCTCAGCATATGAGCAAGATGATCATGCTGTATGGTTATCCCTTGATATTTTCATATTTTTTTTTTCAGGAGAAAGGCTGAATCACATCTTGAACTTGGTTAAAACATAAAACAAAGAAAACAGGTAGGTGACAAAGATTCCTTCAAAATTTGATATTTGATGGGAAGCATTGAGCTGATTGGTTTCTCAATTTTCTTGTTTCCTTGATAAGTCTCTCTTGAATGAAGTGATTGAAAGGTAAAGACCTCAAGGCTTTGTCAAAAAAAAAAAAATTGGCTCAAACTGGCATGTTTTGGGAATAAATTCTGCTCAACTCACAAACCTTCAAAGTTTGTTTTACTCTTCTCAATCAGGTGAAACTCCAAAGGCTAAAAAATAAATGAATTTTTTGAAAGAGGAAAAATCAAGATGATTCATTCATAATCAGTCAAGATACAACTTCTTTCCATGGTAACAGACTGATTGTTTGCCTTGAAAATCACTTCTCTTCCACAGAAATCCCATAACACCTCATTGTTGCAACAATATTAATTTACAGATTAACTTTTAATCCACATAAAATTCATGAACTTCTGAGATGGTAAATTTATTGTATATCTTTCATGAAGTTAAATGGGAAATAGTTCCTGATTGTTGAAAACTTTTCAACTTTGGAAAAAATCAATCCTTCAAAAAATTCATACCTTGGCCTCAACTACCTCAATCATCAAATTTTTTAAAAGAAATTTTGATCAATATCTGTTATACCTAAAGATACAAGATCAAATTTTTTTGGCAAGCATGGCTTATGTATCAAACATTTACAGAAGTCTAAAAATTTTATGGTGTTGTGTAAACAAACCATTTGGTAAGATGATATCAATTAGATTAATTTGTAGAGAGCTGAATATAATGATTCATCTGACTTGTATTTCCCTAGAAAACTGGATTTAATATGTTAATATATATATATATAAGACCACATATTTTATTTTCATGTATTTTTGTACTAAATAAAATCATAAGAAGTACCTTTTGTGTTATGTTTCTATCTGAAGCCCATGTATAATGTACAGAGTTTTCATGTCAGAATTATATTTAATCTCAAAAAAATGAAGCATTCATCCTGAAAGAAAATTAGTAATGCATGTATGAACCATTAATTTGGATGGATCATGAGCTACCAATGGATTTTTTTTTTCTTATTTTTTCAAATCACACCCATATCACACATCCCCAATCAAAATTTCCCAAAATTGGTTTGATGAAGCAATGGTCTTACAATCAAATACAGGATTCTCAAGTCTTGATGTTATATAATGATTTCTGATTCAATCCATTTGTTAAATAAATAAAGTGCATGAATCTTCTGAGACCATCCAAGCATCAATTTGAAGTTTGACTTCAAAAAATTCAACACCTTAAAAACTGGTTTCACTTGCAATTCTTGGTGCTACACCTGCCAGAAAGTGGAGCCTTTTTTTTTTCATGGTGAATTATTCTCTGGGAGAAGTGAGCTAGCTAGCTCAGTCAAGTTTCTCCTACAGGATCCAAGAATCCTAGTGCCTCTGACAAAGAAAACTGGGCAACACCTGAATCAAATACAAAACTCATGATAAGGAATCATTTAATAAGGTGTGGACTAGAAAAATATGAAGAGCTTATCTCCTTAGTCTGTCTAACCCCTTTGAAGTACTCAAATGATCATGTATCCACAGAGATACTTTATGAACTAAGTGATGACTTGAATTTAGGGTTTTTGGGATCTTTGGGATCAATTCCTGTCTGAATTTGACTTTGTGATCACCTGCACTTTTTTTTTTTACATACAATATACATATGGTGTTGAAATCTTGCTTGACCAGCAACCAAATTCATTCATTTTTTTTTTTTTTTTTTTTTTTTTTTTTTTTAAAAAAAAAAGTATGCATGATGATGTCCATGAAAGATAACCTGGCTGGCATCCTTGCCAAGTTTGACTCTTGTGGACAGAGGCCAAACACCCATGTGTACCAAGACCAAAGCTGGCATCATTGACCCATACATATGTACATCCACATATTTAATGTTTTATTATTCTTGATGTCAAAACAAGAAATCAACATAAATCCTTAGAAAATCATCTCTTCTAAATATCCTTATATATGTTCAGATTGATCTGAATCCAAAAGAAAGAGAGAAAGAATCAAATCAAAATCAAATTGGACTGAGAAGAAACAATGTTGAACAGGAGATGAGAAAGGACAAGAAACCAAAAATCTTCTTACCAAAAGTCAAAAGAAGAAGGAGGAAATTTTCTGGTAAAACAGAAAAAAAGAGGATGAGTGACGGATGGGAGGGTGATCTAGATCATGATGGCAAATTGATTGGTTCTTTTTGTCCAATCACAACAAGTGGTTGATCTTTGTTGGCAACCCCCCTCCCCCTCCCCTCTATATATATAAAAAAAAAAAAAAAAAAAAAAAGAGTAAAATTTTAAAAATGATTGAGTGGTCTGGTCTGGTCTGGTATGTCTAGGTACTTGATCCAAATCCGAATCTGAATCCAAATCCAAATCCAAATCCAAATCCAAATCCAAGCCAAGCCAAGCCTGACGCACAGCACGCCCAAAGTTAAAGTTGTGTACCAACAGCAGCCGGACCGACGGGGGGAGGGCTTGTTGATACGTACCATACATACCATCTATGTATGTACATACATACATGCATACGTACATATGTCAAGGTTTGTTTGTTTGTTTATTTTTTTTTTTTTCTTTTTTTTTTTTTTTTTTTTTTTAAAAAAAAAAAAAATCAACAACAACCTAACTTTGATTATCTAACACTCTGGATCAAGCCTATTTCTTGTACTTACCATCCTACCTAAATACCTCGTCTCGTCTCGATCATCCACTCCAGCTCGAAGATCAGATGATTTCATTTACGGTGTGTATGGTGTGTGGTATGTATGTATGTACGTGTAAGATCGATGTACATCATATAGTACTTCTCTTGGTTTTTTTTTTTTAATCTTTGGTTCTCTTGATTTAAGTACATCATATTCTATCTATCGATCCTCAAGAATCTTTCTACCCTCATCGATCATCTAGAGAGTAGACTTGAGTTGAGAACTAATCGAATCATATCTCATTAGAATTGACCGGTTTAAACTAGAGAACGATAAAACTGACCTGATGGGAAAAAAAAAAAAAAAAAAAAAAAAAAAAAAAAGATAAGAAAAACGTTCGTGTACCCGAAATGATTTCATCTTCTTGAATCCGATCGATCCGATCTTACTCAAGCCACCCAAGCATCGACTCTCTCTCTCTCTTCTACTTTATTTTCTTCTTTTTTGTGACTACTTCTAGGATGGGGAAGGGGGGGGGGGGGGGGGAAAGAGGCCGGGGGGAATTCCTGGTACGTATGACCGACCCCAGATGAGCTCGGAGTGACTAGAACTTTGTCGGGAGGTGGGAGGACAAGTTCATCGATTCGAGCGCTAAGCTCTCGTCGTCGATCATCTCTCCCCCCCCCCCCTCCTCTTCCTGTCTCCCGGTCGTACCAAGCAGGAACGCAAACGAAGATAAAAAGGAATCTCAAGGGTGTAAGTGCAAGTAGGCTGAATACTCTCTGAGAGGTCATCATCATCTATAACATGTATTGTATATGATCTTGAGATTTTTTTTTTTTTCATTTTATTTTTTACTTTTCTTACAAATTATAATAATAATCATATTCCAGGAGTCGTTAGATAATCATGATCAAAAAAAAAAAAAAAAAAAAATAAATAACCTTTAATCATCATCAACATCTTAATCCTTTGGTTTCGTGGGGGGGTGCTGGAGACACCAGAAGATCAGAGATCTGATGAGATCTGATTCTCTGACCACAGTCTCTCTCTCTCGTCACGCCCACCTACCTTCTTTTACATATGTTTGTACATACATACACGCATACCATCCACCCCTCCACCTCCATCACACATCACACAGAGCAGCCCATAGAGGCACGATGATGACCCAAGCAGGTTACAACAGTCAAGTCATACGAACGATCGATCGAACATTACTTTTTTCTTTTTGTATGGTTGTCGGTTTCTTTGATAGGAAGGAATGATATGGTCACAAACAAATTCAGTAGGTCAAGACAGCAGGATAGAGATAGACACAACAAGACTGACAAGAAAAGATAAAAGGATAATAATAAAAATAAAAAAAAAAAAACAAGTGGATTTAGATTAGGCATAAAGAAGATATTTAGATAGGTATATTATTTTTTTCACTGTTTTCGTATGTGGTTTCTTTCGCTCTTGTTATGATGACGATTATTATTGCACTTCTTAATAGTTGATATATAATTGATGGAAATAACAGCCGCAGATTTAACCTTTCGCAGTTTCAAAGCAATTGAAAAAAAAGAAAGAAATGATAACCATCAGAGGAAACTTCAACTATCAATCCAGGACAAACAGAGGAAATGGTAAATAGGAGATCATCTCGAGATTCTATCCAGTGCTCCTCCTCCTCCAGTTCTTTTCGGAGGATTTTTTGTCGATAACCGAGACAAGCAAGAGAAAGAGAGAGAGAGAGAGAGAGAGAGAGAGAGAGAGAAGAAAAAAGACCTGAAGGGTCACTGATTGAGTTCGAACCAAGTCCAATAACATCCCGGTTGGATGAGTTGGGATATATATCCATCCTTCAAGAGCCACGATAACTTTAAAGCACGTCTTCATTTATCGAGCCGAGTGCGAACAAGAAGAAAAGACGAGAGCTTGTTTGAAAAGAGTGAAACAAACCGAAAGAGGGATAGGCCTATGTTTGTAAATATAAATAGAGTGGTGATGGCGTTCGCATAAGCTCCAAACCTCTCTTGGGGAAAATCGTAAATAAAATGTTGGGGAAGAGAATCCTAGTGTTCCATTCGATCCGACTGACTATCCTCTCTGACAAACTCGAGTCCACTGTTCCCGGGTGAGGGGGGTTGCTGTTGTTGAGATTCGAGAGATTGGGAGGAGAGTGACGATAGTGATGGTTGGTGTTGAAGTGATGAAGGAGTAGATGCCAGTTGAGAGGATGAAGACGAAGGTGGTCCGCCATTAAGCAAGGTACTACCGACCACCCCGGTAGTAGTACTACTATTACTGTTGAGACTAGTTTTGCTACTACTGCTAACTAAATGATGAGAAAGAACGTTCATGTTGTAGGCCCCACCTGAACCGGTTTCGCTCGCGTTGTTCATGTTGCCGTTGTTTTGGTTTGAGTGTTGGCCAACCGACATCATCTCCTGTTTCTTTTCCTTCATTCGACCTGATAAGAGATCGGGCAGTGCGAGAAGATCGTCAACGTTTGCAAGCAAAACCTCCGTCCCTCCAGCCGTTCAAAGGTTCGAGGAGAAACTTACCAAATAGTTCACCGACGACCATGTAATCACGAGGAGTCGCAAAACTGGTGGGTTGATCTTGCAAGAACTTCATCACAGTTTCCAATGCGCCTAAAGCCTCATCGAATCCAACTCCATACTCATCGCTCGGCCATTCAATAGTATCCTCACGTGGGTGGCGATGGCCAAGATTAACTCTGGTTGAACATACAGGTGCGAGTTCCAACCTAGGGTTGATTCGCGATGGAAACGGGATGTTATGATGGGTAGGATGAATTGGTGGGGCAGAGATGGGAGAGAATGAGGTGGGCTGAGGTGGGAAGGAGGCATACTGATGGTGACTTTGTTGAGAACAGGTCGAAGAGGCTGACATGGGTGGAAGGGTCTGCGGTTGACTGCAAGTTGGATTACTATGGTTGTTGACATTATTGTGACCGGGTGAATGAAAGGCAGGATGGGACATGGCATGGCGTAAACTGGGGAAGGTGCGGCGGACGGGTGTAGTTCTGAGAGGGGGAGGATGAAAGTTGGGATGGCTGGCATAGGAAGAGAGTTGAGGGATCGGATGAATCTTGAGACCCGATCGAACGGGGGAGTTGACATGATGATCTTCGCCATAAACTGAGGAGTGTTGAGAAAGGGAGCCGATCGAGAAGGAGGAACTACGAGAATGACTAGAGCTAGGTTGACGATGAGCGAGAGAGGATGATGGATTGTTGGTGGTGGTAGTCAAGCGAATGTTGCTATTAAACTCGGTCTGGGAGTGATGACAGGGGCGGATATAACCTCCGGGGTGGTGATCGTAAGTGGAGGTGGTAGAGAAAGAAGGGGGACATTTGAAGACGATGGTTTGGTCAACCGAAGCAGCATCGGTACCAACGGAGGAGATTTGTTCGACGCCATCCATCCGATCAGGTCTATCAAACTCGGTTTGCGATGATGATGATGATGAGGAGGATGGTCGATCGTGGATGTGAATCGAATCGGCCTTAGGTGAATGGATCGAACTGAGGATTCGATCGACGGGTGACTGAAGGGTTGAGCCTTGCATTTTGACACCATTCGAACCATCATCATGAGAGATGGATGAATTAGAGCTGGATAGGGGAGGAGTCGGGGCCGAGGTTGAGTACTGAGGCGGTTGAGAGGAATCAACAGTCGGAGAATTGAGACAAGTTGTTTCCTGATGAGGATGATCGAGACGAGTGGGTTGAAGACGATCAGATGATGTTCGAGGAGATTTCTGATCTTCAGTGATGATGGGATGATAATCATTCCAATCAGCACCATTGGCACCCTCGACTGCTAACTGCTCAGATTCGTCCACACCTTCCTCTTGAGCTTTGTGATTACGGCGACGATCAGCATTTTCTTCCACTTCACCCTCGTCTTCGTCATCCTCACCGTCGTCCTCATCCTCTTCATCCTCTTCATCATCCTCCTCCTCATCTTCTTCTTCTTCCTCTTCTCCTTCCTCCTCTTCTTCCTCTTCCTCCTCGTCTTCACCTTCCTCATCATCCTCTTGAAGGTCGTCCACCTCCTCAACGTTCGACATGCGTTGTCGATCGATTGAGCTGGAGGTCGAAGTGATCGGGCTTCTGGAAAAAATCATGCTGGACGATCGATCGATCGGGGTTGAAGAAGAAAATTTTGATTTGACTTTAAGATTCGAGCGAGCTTGGGACTGTGGGGGATGATCTGAGGTGACTGGGGTGCTCGTGGAGCTGAGGTTGATCGGGCTAGAGGGGGACCGAGTCATGCTGACGTTGAGGTCCAAGAACCGACCACCTTTGATCTGAGCACGTTCCTTGAATGCGTCGAGCCAACCGTTGGAAGCTTTGAAGGCACCCTCACCGAGTCCCATCTCTTGAGATACGTCGAGGGCGACGTCCTTGATGGTTCGATCACCGAGGAAGCCGCCCGAGATGGATTTCTCCTTGCAACGACGGACGACCTCACTCTCGAGTTGGGGGAAACGGCCGCCACGATGTTTGATGACCTTAGCGGCACGAGCGGTGGGCGAGATGGAGAGCCACTTGTCGCGATACTTCAAGATTTTGGAGACCGACGAGCGATCGATACCCCATTGGACAGCAATATCCTCTTGGGTGGATTTAGGATGGGAGGCAGCATACTCACAGATACGACGACGATCGAGGTTATTGAGTTTGGATTGGCGACGGGAAGTCTTGGGAGGGGGACGGCCGGAGAGAGTGGAGGAGGAAAGGGAGCGGGAGACCAGATGAGGATGGTTTGCAGTGGATGAGAGGGGAAGATGATGACGACTGTAGGAAGGATGATGATGGGAATGAGATAAAGGAGGGGATGAGAGCATCGGTTGATGATGAAGGTGGGAGAGTTGTTGTTGTTGTTGTTGTTGTTGTTGTTGCTGCTGATAGCTTTGTGCTTGGTGGGAACGATGGTTCGGATGAAAAGCCGGTGGTTGGTCTTGATCGTGATGAGGATGATGGGAGTGTTGCTGCTGCTGGTGAGAGTAGGATTGGTAGGGATGATGGTGAGGATGCTGTTGATGGTGCTGCGGTTGTTGTTGCTGGTGGTGGGGTGGATGTTGCTGTTGCTGAGGTGGTGGATGGGAGGGGTGATTTTGATTGGGAAGATGGTGGTGGTGAGAATGATGATGATGGTACGATGGGTCAGGCCCAAGGGTGGAGATAGAGGGTAGGAAGGGTTGTTGGGCCAATAGGGTTGAGGAGCTAGAACGGGAGAGCATGGTGTAGGGTATGTGATGATGATAATCGGGGATGGGATGGAGGGGATGTCAAAGCGGTTGTGGATAGGATGGGATGCGAGTGCGTGGGTTAGGGTGAATTGGATGGGTGTCGATTGGCACACACACACACACCCACACACACACACCCACACACACACACACACGAACGTGATGATGAGATATATATATATATATGTATAGGTGTGCGGTGGTATCTGACAGACTTTCTCCGTCGAAAGCAGGTTCGGATCAGGATGGAGGATGAGCTGAGTGGATGGAGGGTATAATTATCTTATCCTTTTGTCTGGGATCGAGTGTGGGCCCAGTGCATTAGTTAGTGGTCATAAGCTATAGAGGATGGACTGGTTGCTTGCTTCGAAGAGGGAGTAAAATCAAACGAGCGAGTGTGGGGTGGGGTGATCGATTGGAGGCAGAGGAGGCTTGGATGGGGAGTCAGTTGAGGGGCCAGCGGGTGCGTGCGACTGAGGCCCAAGTTGCCAGGCGATCGACGTGGGGCGAGGTGTCCTCCTTCAGGGTGCACGAGGATCACGAGCGGCCAGGTATGGGGATGATGGATGTCGTCGTCGGCCCAAGTCACTGTCTATCCGGTCTCCGATGGTGCTGAGGCTGGTGGGGATGGGATGGGGCTCTTCGGTCGTCCGTCCCCGGGCTGATGAGCCACGATGAATCGATACTATCTCGAGATCCAATCCAATCCAATCGGCCTTGATCTGCTGCAGTTAGAAGTTGTAAGATTCGTCGTGGTCTATGTATGAGGTGTGGGTATGTATGTATGTACAAGATAAGCAGTAATGGTCGTAGATGGTTAGAATGTCAGGACTATGTATCGATCAAGGGCTAGAACACGTTGCGTAGGGATACGGCTACGAGAGGGAGAGAGAGTCGAGTGAGAATGAGATGGGAGTGGTGGTGATGATGATGATGATGATGATGATGGGGATGCTAATGTTGACTCGAATCGTAAAACGTGTATCGGACGCCAGCCAAGCCACTGAAATCGAGGTATCAAGTTGGCAAGTTGATCTACTGATGATGTACAATCGAGTTCAAGGGAAAGGGAAGCGTGAGAGAGATACACCAGCTGATCACTGAATAATGATTATCAAGAGTGCCAGATGAATTAAACTGTAAGAGAGAGCAAAACAACAACAACAACAACAACAACAACAAAAACAATACAGAATCTGATGAGTGGATGGATGATGCGGGTGTGGATCTGTCTATGCTTGGTACATATGCTATGGGTATGCGTATCACATCCGCACACCCACCACCGCCCGATGAGGGGTGATTCGATCAGGTCCCCAGGATAGTAAAGATGTATCGATTCAATTTACGATGGGAGACTCGACTGGTGCTGCTGCTATGAGTGTTGGGATGATGAGAGTGAGAATCGACTGCGAATCAATCAAGTTAATCCACCCAAACCACGTTGTGTGGGATTCGAAGCTTTCAAGTCCTGTGTGAGCGAGACCCTCTGACTGAGACCGGGGACTGAGTTTGCTAACGAGAACTCGTGGAGATGGTCACCAACGGTGTCTTGCTTCCATCCCTCTCCCTCTCCCTCCCTCTCTCCCTCTCTCTCTCTCTCTCTCTCTCTCTCTCTCTCTGCTGCCGATCGGGTAACTATCTCTTGGCACGACTGCTCCCGCACCTGTCGAGCTTGTTCTTCGGCACGTTTCCGAGATCCAATCGATCGTCACTTTCATATTCACATTCATCACCATCATTCATCAGCTTCAACCGTGAACGCGATCAGAGCGATCGGCCTCCGGGGAGGTGAGCGAGACCATCGATCGCGGTTTTTCATCATCATGTGGAACTCAAGAGAGAGCAGGTGTGATGGGATACGATTAGAGATCATCGACATACCTTACGATCAACCTTGGGACCCGATGACTTGGAGCAGTGTAGCTTCCGGCTCTCTTTTTTGACTCTCCCCCTTGTTGTGGTGAAGGTTAAAATTGACGTTCTGGGATGCTCTGTTTGGTCTCAGCAGTTAGACCGGTCTATGGCATGTATGTCTAGAGGCGGAAGACTAGCCTGCTTGTATGCTTGTAGGAAGAGGGGGATGTGGAGTGGGGACGAGGGGAGTGGAAGGGAAGGAGGAGGAGGGGAGTTTGAGTAGGAGTAGCTCGGATTGGGTTGGGAAAGGTTGATGAGTGTGAAGGATACAAGTATATATAATATATATATATATATATATATATATAGTGTATATATTATATATATATATATATATATACGTATGTATGAGAAATATCTAGACAGATGACTATGAATGGAGTTCAGGATGGATGGATGGATGTATACACGCAGAGGGTGTACTAGTGAGAGGATCTAAATGGTCAGAGATGCTCAAGAGAGGTAGATGATCATCATGGTCAAGATCGGTTGGGGTGAGGGTGAAGAAGGGTTGAGTGAGGAGGGGAGGGTGAGAATAGAGGTGGCTTGGCTTGGGATGGGAAGACGGACGATGGGCCGTCGACTGGGTTGGAAGGTCTTGGGCTATCGGGGATTGGAGACCATGGAGGAGGAGGATGGGGGGGGAGGAGAGAGAGAGAGAGAGAGAGAGAGAGAAGTAGTCGAGCAGTGGTGGCTGAGATAGATGGATGAATGAATCGGATCGGATTGGAGGTTGATGATTTGGCAACATAGGAGGAGAAGATAAGAGAAGCTAGAACGTACTTGGATCCCTTCCCATCTAGCTATGTTATGTATAACGTAGGCCTATGCATGTTCATCATACACACATACATACTTACTTACCTACTTACTTACTTACACCCCATTAAACCTACACCACCATCACCACTACCAGCGCACTCAAAATTGCATGCACACTGTATGTATGTATGTACAACATCGAGGTAAGTGTGTGTGTACGTACATACAGACATACATCGACAGACCACTTCCTTGCAACATGACCCCAACACGAATGTATTGACACATACATACCACCTCACACAGCTTCAAGAGTAAATGGGTTCAGCTCGACTCTTTTTTTTTTTTTTGCTCTCTCTTTCCTTCGGTCGAGTAGGTGTGCCGAGGTTGATTGAGGGCTAAATCTTCATCGGGTTGGATTTCAATTGTAGCCTTATCCTGATTAGCATCATCATCACGACCACCAACATCAGCATCTCTACAAAAAAAAAAAAAAAAAAAACCTCTTCGAGTCTATCCCGTAACGACTGTGGGAGCTGGACAATCGAGCTGGAGTCAGAGACCATGGGCTGCATGGATGATAATGAGACGGTGGGATTCTGCTCTAATCTTTATTTTTTATTTTCTCCTAACACGAGGACCCACCAGACTGGCATGGATGTTGTCTAGTATGTATGTACTTAAAATACGCCGCCGATGGTCATCATCGCAAGTATCGTAAGATCGAGATGTGGGTATAGATGCTAAGTCCATATGAAACACCCATATGTGCGCATACTCACAGGTAAGTATGCTCATACATACACCCATGCATACATACGGCCAAGTGCATATTGGTAAAGTGTTAGGATAGGCCTCATCAACTCCCTCTGTCTCTCTCTCTCAGCATGACGTTGGGCGGCTGACTTCAACCTTTCTTTTTCCTTTCGGTTTCTTGAGAGTTGTTGGAGGCAAATATTTACCTATTTATGCTTGTATATTACTTACATCCATCCGGACACCCAACGGTAGATTAACAAGACCAACCATTAGATTCTTCATCCACATCGACTTGGTCATCACCTTACTCTTCTTGTACGCTCTTCCCCCCTCCTCATCGCACTTCATGTCCTCAGGTTTGTCTCCCTCTTCTTCTTTCTTGGAGCGTCGGCCATTCATGCCAACGATTTCACCACGGTCGCTCGGAATGATGGCAAGATTCCTTGCGGTCTCAAAATCTTACACTCTAAACCAAAGGCAAATTAAGTGATTTGCCAACTCTATCCAGGAACCTAGGAAGATTGGGAAATAATAAAAGTCTGCATATTAATTTAATTGACGAGTACAAGACTTTTGCCGCGCCAACGATGTCTCTCGACACACACACATCACACCACATGAGAAGACAACCGAGAGCTCTCGTTAATTCGTCTGCCTTCATCACCATCCTCACCTTCACAAACCAACCATCATCACCCTTTTTAGATCCTGATCGATCGGATCCGTGGGTTTGTTCGCCAGTACATCAATACATAAGTACCACTTTCCGTCAACGATCGTTGCCCCAATTCCGACTTTTGGATCATCGTCCATCCCTGCCCCTGTTCTCAAGTCCTTAATTTAACACCAGCACGATGCCGACTACCCAAGAGTCAAGACGTACTGATGTACATACATGCACAAGTATCTTATCTCATACTTATCACATACGTATAGAATCCTTCGACCTTGGTATCCTTTCACAGCTCATGCTCACCATCCGAATCCCATAGACCACATCCCTCCGAAGGGAAAGATAAATCCCGCGCTTGCTCGGTCTCTCACTCGACGGGCTGAGATGATCGATGAGTGATAATGGGTTTACTCTTGACCCTCGATCACCATCACCATCACGTTTTCATCAATCAATCAAAAAAAAAAAAAAAAAAAAAAAAAAAAAACCCATCGAGTGAATCAAAGAGAACGGGGGGAGAGAGAGAGGAGAGAAAGAGGCCGAAAACGAGTAGATGATCAAATGAATCACTGACAAGAAGAAAAAAATGGGCAGGGTAGGCTATGTAATCCAAAGTATTCCGACTCCTCCGACTCCGATCGGGACTTACTCACCTGTGTATCGCCCTAGCCCCACCCACAGGAACAGCACGGAAGATGACACCAGGTCAGCTTGGTGGTCATATTAGGTCGGCTGAGGAACCGAATCACCTTCCCAAACCTCCAGGGTGGCGGACAAACCCCCGAGCGTTTCCCTTCCCCTCTCTATCCCCCTATTCATGTTGACCTTTCAACAAGCATCATCCACTTGTACTCATGTTCATTTCATCCTACTCCATGATCCAAAGATGATCCTATCCATCCTTGAACTTGATCTCTCATTTCCCTTGGTTTGCGATCCGACCATCAGGCCCCACTCATATCGCACTTATTCGCGTCTTAGCTTGGCCATAATAGTCTCTGTTTGAAGATCTTGACTTTCCATCTCTCAGCCATTGGTGTGTGATGGGATGTGTTCGGATGGCACGGTTGAGATCATCCAATTGGCACCTTACCGGAAATCCAAACCTGACATTACGATTGATCATTCTTCAAATCATAGTCGTGAGGTCCCAAGGGACTCCTAACAACAACAGGGGGTGACATCCTTTAAGTAGGTACAAGAACAGGCCACAGAGTTATCAAGACAAGAAGAAGGAAAGAAAAAATTGGGGTCAGTCGTGATTCAAAGCATAGTCAACACAGGAAAAGCTCACAAACAAAAGAAAGAAACGATCCAAAGAACAAGATGGCTGACCCAAGAAGGGGGGATACATAGGAAAAATTAGCGATTCAATTTTGAGCCATGAAGATCTTGAAGCAAACCTAAACCAATCAAAAATGGATCAAAGGGAGTATCAGAGAGTTAGAAAAAACCCATGAATTGGGGTGGTAGGTTTCCAAAATCCAGATGATCATCATACCTAAAACACAACCTGACTTGAACTAAATCTCCAGAATAATGTAGCTGAAGAAAGCAGCCCACCTTCACTCTTGATTCACACATACCCCAGCTTGATTGATTTGAGGATAATAAATTCATGGATTTTGAAAGATTGGAAACATTTCAATCCAGGGAGTCATCTCTAAATTGATACCAGTCAAACAACAAAAAAAATCTGGATCTGATTCTGAGGTTTAATCAGAAAAGGAGCTGCCAAGATTCAATGTGAATTATTACAGAAGCAAAACTTGATTCCAAGGCTACCCCCCCCCTCTCTCACACGCACTTCCCTCACTGATTTCAATTTTTCAGAACCTTGTCTGGTATTTTGATGATATCATTTATGAGTTTTATTGGTTTAGTAAATGAAAAGAAGGAAATCTGAAATTTTAAAAATAATCCAGACAAGTTTGGGATTGTGATCCAAGAGAGGGAGAGAGGGAGAGGGGGGGGGGGGGTGATCTGGCAATCCAAGTCAATACTCTGTGCATCATAAGATTGGGTTTCAGATTTTGAGATTTTTTGAGTTCATAGTGATGGCTTGAAGGTTTCTTCAACCAAATGAATTATGAATACTTTTGTCATTCAAATACAAAAACAAAAAAATAAAAAAAAAATCATCCTGTTTTGATCTCTACATCCTTGGATTTTTTGCAGGTCCCATCATGGTATGGCTATCAATTGGATAGGAGAAAGGAAGATCTTGGATCATGCCAACCCAAATTAATTTTTTGAATCTTTAGTGATTTGTTAGGTGGATCATAAAATTAGGACTTTTATTCTGAAACTAGGTAGTTACAAGAAGGATTGATTTTGATGATTAATATTTAAAATTCAAAAAAAAAAAAAAAAAAAAAAATTGGAAAATTGAAAATATTAAGATTCATTCATTCAAAGCAAAAATATCAATCTTCAAGCAACAAAAAAAAAAAAAAGTGAAAATGAAATCTCACAAAGTCAAGGTAAGGAATCATTTTTTTTTTTTTTTGATTCAGAAATAAGTAATTGATTGAACAAGATCAAACAAGCTAGGAGGTCAAGTTGATTTGGTGCTCTAAAAAGAAAACTGATGTGCAGGGTTGAGGATGGATGAGAAAGGTTTGATGAGGGCCTCATCCAAGTTAGAGTGACTATAGGAGCTTATGGGTCATATAACGTTTTTGGTGATTAGTCATAGACACAATAAAATATTTTACCATGACAGAAACCCTGTTTGAGGTATAGTCTCTTGATCAAAAAAAAAAAAAAACAAGATTGTGAACTAAAAAAAAAAAAAATTCAGATTAAAAAGTAGGAAACTTAAATAGAAACAAGAGGGTAAAATGGGGGGGGATGGGGGGGATCTGCACATCTTTGGATGTGACATGGAGGATGAAAATGGCTTTTCTGAAAATCAGGAACAAAAAAGGTAGATATTGGTCATGAGAAAAAAGAAATAAAAAAACCAATGGGGTGAAGGATACTAAATTCATGAAAAAAAAGGGGGAAACATGGTCAAGGACAAGGGAGTGCAGACTGAAGATCCTGGTACAAGTGTATGATCAGATTAAGGAGTGGATTGTTTGGATGATGGAAGACTGATGATGTAAAAGATTTAAGAAAGCTAGACAGAGACTAACCATTGGAATTTTCAACAATCAAAATCTGTGAAAAAAATAAATCAGAGATGAAAAAAAAAAAAAGATGGTATATCACCCTTGAAAGAAAATTAAATTGGTCAGACAGGGGACTTGATGTGTTGGGGGTGTGTCAGAGGAAAAACAAGGGAACATATCTATTGTGCTCCTATTGGTAGAATGCAGGCTGTCTTATTGCTGTGACTGAGTCAGCTGGAGTAGGTGGTTATCAGTTTCTTTCTTGTTCCTCTTTGTTGATATTGGAATTAAAATTCAAGGAAATAAATTCTGGGAAATAGGGAGGGGAATGATAAATAATGGGATTAAGTTTTTAAAATTGGAAATAATAACAAGTAATTAGGGGAACAAAATATATTTCAGTATATTCTTTTATTAAATGAATAGTATTAAAATTTGAGCAAGTTCAGAGTCTGAATAAAAAAATTGGCTCTGAACTTACTGTTTCTCAGAGAAAGAGGTTGAAGATTTAGGATAAAAAAACTACCTAGTTTCAGAAAAAAAAATATAGAACAACTTTTCAAGTAGAAAATCAGATTTATACCAAAAAGATTGGAGCAGGGTCTGAACAATCTGTACATCCTCCAGAATTGTGCACTATACATTTGTGGGACTGATTGAGGAGCACTTTATTTTCTTGCTGAAAGAATTTTTTCTGATGAATTTTGATTTGATTTTTATTAAATAAAATATGAGCAAAATAGAAGGAAAGATTTTCTGCTTTTCAAATGAAAAGTTATTGAAACCTCCAATTGAATCTTCAAGATTTTCTTCTGAAATATCATAACCACCCACCAGAGTGGATTTTTCAAAATTAAAAATCATGTCAGGTCCACCTCCCCAATGGGTAGGAAACAATGTAAACCCAAGAGAACATCCAGGAGTCAAATTTAGTTTCAATGAACTTCACTGACTCTTGGAAAAGCTTAGGCTGTGTTTGGCAAACACAGAAATGTATTTGTATGTGCATATGGCCACAGAAGAGGCCCAAAACAACATTTTTCCCAAAGACTATATGGGGTTTAACCTGTATGCCCAGCCCCAGAAGAAATATAGGCCATAAGATACAGTGTGCATGGAAAATGCACATGCACACATACACTTTTTCAAATGGCCCTGTATGTCAAATCTGAGACATACAGGGTGTAACATCTTTTTTTTGGGGGGGGGGCAGCACAAGTTAAACCCTGGTTGCCAAATGGAGCCTTAAAAACACATCAGATTGTGCAGGAGACAGGGTTGAAGAAAAAGTTTGAATATTTTTCAATTTTTTTTTAATTTTTTAATTTTTTAATTTTTTTTTTCCAGAAAAAGAGAATTTATGGTGTATCAGGAAAGTGGATTTTTATCAAGTGCTAGATTGATAAAGATTTCTGGAGGAGGTTTTGAAAAATTTGGGGGAGAAAGAAATCAAATTACATCAAAGCAACTTGAATTAGCTAGCCATGGGGAATGAAGATCTGCTAGGCAAGAATTACTAACCTTCTCTAAAAGTTGGGACAGGATCCTAAAATATCTGGTTATAGATTAAAGCCTTTCTGAAAGTATGTGGTACTTGGAATAGAAATTCATTTCCAGGTTACACATACAATTTTGGAATAGTGTTCACTGGAAGCTCTAAAAACAGAATCTCCTGAAAAGTCCCCAAAAATGAGGGACCATTCTGATTCAATACATGAAGGAAATGGCAGAATTTAGAACTGATTGAGTTAATAGATGAAGGGGAATTACTGCACTTTTTCTCAATCAGAGATGAACAGAGCCAACATTAACTCAAGAAAACACTGTGAATGTTAACGTTTTGAAGAAATAACTCAGAATATTCTTACAGAAGGCTGATATGGTTGGCCCAAGAAATTTTCTTGACCAACAGAGAGTTCAAAAAAACCCCAAAGCTAGAAATTTGGGGAAATTGAACACTGAAAGCAGGATTGAAATTGAATCATGGATTATTTGAAAAAGAAACCAGTTTGATTTGATGGAACGGTTCAATTTATGGTGAATTGAGAAGTAGTTTTGGATCCAAAAGTAAGCCCCTCATCAAGTGACCAGTTTAGAATTACTAAAGCAGCAAGCTTCAAAAAGGAATAAATGGTTTTCTGAGAGATTTCTTTCAAGAAACGTTTTTGGAAGCCCCCAGAAGTTGCTACAGAGATTTGAGCTATCCAACCAAATGAGAAAAAAGTGGGAGCAGGGGAGTGAATGGAGGTAGTAGTCAATCCTTCTGAGATTTGAATTATGGTTGCACTAGGAATGAAAAGGAGTGCAGTTTCAATGGAGAAGGTATTAGAAATTTTGCAAAGGTTCTTTGGAATTGATGAACTGATAAATCTATCATTGTCAAAATTGTTTTCAGTATAAAAAATTATTTCAGGGGGGATCATTGGAAGAGGAAAAAATTTTGGTATGGGAAAAGTACTCCATCCCCAGGAAGGAAAGAGAAACAGAATTAGAAGCTCCAAAGGAAGTTCAGGTGTTGGAAGAAATTTTCAAAGAAGTGGGATTTGAAGGGGAGGTGAATTCAGTGATGTGAAAATTAGGTTATGTGAATCTGGGAATAGGGAAGCATGAGATCTGATAAATGTTTGTTAGTGATTCTATGATCAAAATAACACCATCAAAACTTTCACAAATTTCAGGACTGGCCAGGAACAAAAAAGAAATTTAAGTGTGGATTCTTTTATGGTTCATCTGAAGGTTAAAAGCAGTATTAGAGAAAGAGTTCACCCAGGTGGAAAAGGTATTCCAATAAATTATGTACCTTTTAATCAAATTATAAAATTTTAATTTGGGAAATAATTTTATCTTTGCATTACAAGCCTCACCCAAATCAAAAAAAAAGAGCTTTCAAGTAAATGTTGAGATTTTCAGATCAAGGCAGGAAAATTTATGCAACTTTTTTTTTTTTTAAAAAAAAAAAAATGAATGGAAGGTGGAAGAATTGAGTTTCTCAGGGGAGCATTTGCCCAAATTTTTTGAAATTTGGAAAAGTAAAACATGAAGATCTAACTCCAAATTCATATAGGTGATCCAAAATAACAGAGCTGGGGTGGGTGGTGGTGGTGGTGGTGGTGGTGGTGGTAGTGGTTTGCTTTGGGATAAAAGAAGTAGAAATGGAAATCAGAGGGCTTTTTTGGATTCTGGGGGCAGGACTTTTAACAAAAGTGATTCATAGCATATATGTAACACTGGAAAAGTTTTTTCCAAGATTCTCAAGTTGGGCCATGTTTTCAATAAAAATGAATCTTTTGGCTGGTCAAATCTTGCAGACCAAGGAGAGAAAAAAATTTGAACAAATCATTTAGGCAGGTTCATGTGGAGGGAAATAGAAGCCAGTTGCAAAAAAAAAAAAAAGATTCCAGACTTCAAATTATTCTTCACTGAAGAAGGAGATTAAACAGTCTATACAGTTTTTAAAGTTGTCCAGGGACCCTTAAAACAATCCAATAAACCTGAATCTACCAAATCTTGGTCCAGTAAAAAATACCACCAACAAAATGATGGCAGAATTTAATTTTGGCCCTGAAGCATGGTTTTTTGAAGAATAGATGAATTTTCTTGAGTTTGTGATATTTAAGATTTACAGGGAGTTGGAATTTAATTTGTAATAGTGTTGTATTTTGAACAGAAATATTGAAAACCATTACCATATTCTGACCATAGAAAATGGACATTCCAGAATTACTAAAAGCCTAATTCATATTTTTGGGTCTCAAAAATTAAGGTCAAATTCAGCAGATTGTGGATTAATCAAAAGAGAAAAAAGATTGGTAATGATTTGAAATCAGGTAACACCTCCAGTTGTAAAAAAATTGGTAGAGAAATTTACTGGAATGTTTTGATATTAGGCAGTAACAGACTTAGGAAATCCACCGTTTTTTTTAATGGTAGTTTTCAGCCCAAATCAGCCATTTCAAACCCACCATTAAAAAAATAAAAAAAAACTGAATTATTTCAAAGCAGTTATTTCAGGGTGACCCACAGATAGTTGGGTTTTTTAAGTTATAGTATTTTAAGGTACCCCCACCAAAGATCTGACCTCTGGTAAGATTGAAAAAAATAATTTAATTTTAAACCTTATCTATCCTAAAAAACTTGTTTCTTTGAATCTTGGATCACTCTTAAGAGCTTCTATTTTCAAAAAAAAATCTTAGTAAATCTACCCTTCTCTTCCAAGTGGCCACCAGTTCCAATTTACTTCAAAATATCCAAAAATGAATCCTGTTTCAATTTTTCAGTTTCTTGTCCAGAAAAGGTTGACTCAATCTGGAAATAAATTTCAACCACTCCAAAATCATAACTATCATTGATGAAAAACCACCAAGTTCTGTTGAAAATCTGATGATCTTAATGTAAAATTGTTTTCATCAATCAGATTTTTTTTAACCATTTTTTTGATTCTTAAATTATCATCCTGAGGAGAGAAAGATAGACAGAAAATCAAAAATAAATTCTAGCAAAGGTGTTTGATTGATGAAAATTTTGGTTTTGTATTTTTATTTTTTTCTCCTCTTTCAACAGCTCAAATTGAACTTGTATTTTTATTCTTACAAATCCAATCATCATTCACAGATCATCTCCAATTTATCAGAAAATGGCTTCAAGATTGAGCTATTATAAAATATTATTCAACATATCATGCCCAACTTGCTGCTCAAGATGATTTCTAAGTTGGTCAAAAGCCAAAACAAACTATAAATGACTCAACTCTTCCCATCAAAAATTTCATTGTTCCATGGTGGGACTATAATTAACAAAGTAACCAAAATACTTTTAAGAATCAGATAGGACATGATAATTGGGTCAGAGGATAACCAACTGATCAGTTTAAATCTGATGTTAGGCCATATATATGGTCTTAAAGTTTCTTGAAATCTCCTTCAGAATGCCAGTGGAAAAACTGATTTAGTCCTATTATCATTTCAGGAATCCATGAAGCCAAATAGGATGCTTGTTGGCCATTGGGTTTGAATCAGGAAATATTTCAGTCATTAATTCATATCCTCATGCAAGATGATATTGATACTGTTTTTCAACCCAAATTGGTTGCAAGCTTTAAATTATTATTCAATCATTACCATCCTCCAAACCAAAAGTAATCATCTTAATCATCCAACACAATGTTTTATTTGTGAATAATGAAACACAATTAGCAGACTATATTTTCAACAAAAACAACTATTGATAAAACTTCTGACCCAATCCTTAAGCATGGAAGGTCTCTTGTCTCTTTTTTTATACCAATATGAGAAATTTTTGAATTGAGACCTTGATTATACAGAGCTTCTGTGAGACTCTGTGGGTCAGGCTGATAGATTGGTTGATTTGATTAGAATGATAAAATAAAAAATAGAGATAAAATGATGCTAGTGATATATACATGGTGGCAAGATGATGATAAGATGAACTAACAATAGGAATAATTTGAATTGAAAAAAAGGATTAAAGTATATTTAAAGACCAAATTAAGATTTTAGAACACATTTCTTTTAAACCCCACAGTTTTTTTGCCTTTGAAAACAAAAATTTCCAAACCTGGGAAGCTATAGGGTTTAAGTGTGCAATCATTTATGTATGAGTTTAGGAGGATTTTAAAAAGAGTCAAGAAAGAGGTTTTTTGAGGATTAGTATTTAATCAATATTTATTTTTTGGATGAGATGGGTGGGGGAGATATGAGATGGAGAGGATGAAGGAAAAAAACTGATTGGAATCAACCAAGGTCACTTTACCACCCTCAATGGTATAGTTTTGATCCATTTCCAGGGAATAATACAGTTTGGATTTACAATAAACTAGTGTTTGATAAGGTTGGTGTTTTTCCTGGAGAAATAGATCTTCTGTGATTCCAGGATGAGCCAAGAAAGTATAATGATCCAAGTGTGCATGAATTAAAGAGTAGGAATTTAGGTGATTAATCTTGCTGAACTTGAAAATATTGATAGATAAGATGGTAACTGGGATGAGATTATAGAATGGGACAAGTCAAATCTTATAACTTCTTCTTATTTTTTTCTTTGGTTTGGGTTGATTAAGAGCTTGAGTTGATGATCTTGCTTTTTGATTGTTTTGTTTTTTTTTCTGAAATTTGGGTTGATTCAAGTTGATGAGAGCTTCTTTTTGGATAGGGTAAAAGAGTATGGAGGTATGTCTTACATGACTACAATTAAGGTGTATCAGATTTAGCAAAAACACCATTTTAATGGTGGGTTTCTGAAATATACATACCCCCTAACTGGTATATTTCAAAATGGTGTGCTTCATGGAAATTGCAGATTTCAAACATTGACTCTGCCATCCACCATCCATTTCATGCAAAACACCCATCCACACCTCCACATCAGCAAATCCATACCAATCCCATCTCCATTGCTTCAAACAAATCTGATCTCAATTTCTTCACATCCCATCATCATCTCATTGCCCCACATTAAATAACCATATTTCTCATCATTTCCAATCAATGATGAGTAACATTTATTTTTGAAATAGGTGAAAGAACACATCACAGTTTTTCTTTGTTCAACCAAGAATCTTAGGCTGAATTGGTTTTATTATTATTATTATTTCTTTTCTTTTTTTTTTCATGCAGGAAATGGTTCATCCTCATCTTGAGAATCTGAGATAAAAAAATGGAAACTGGCCCACCATTCCAATGTGTTCCTTTCTCTGTCCCTCAAAGTGGAAGTGGATTCTCCTCTAATTCACTGATTTCAGCACTTGGCAAGTGCTGGGCTGGTCCATTGATGTGCAAGTTCAACCTGGATTGCTTGGTCAAGACCATTAATTGAGTATTTCATCCAGAAGACCAACAGTGTCCTCAACTTCTAAGTTTCTGGCCACCAAACCATCCTCCCATCTCACTCACTCAACCCAGAATGCATTCACCCATCCAAAATCAATCTCCAACTAAATCCAATCCAAGTCATTCAACAGCCCAAGTAACCTCCAAGGGGATGAAACCAGATGGATAGTAGAGCTCTTTTCAAGAAATACCATCAGATCCATCTATCAATCACTTCAAACTGACCTCTCTAATCTCAAAATTACTCCATTGATCTTGGAATTTGATCATTTTCAGGCAGATGTTTGTCCAGTCTGTAAATAAAATAGATACTTGAATCCTGATACACAATTGTTAGTATCCAAATGTTACCAAAAGATTTAATTTTCTCAACCCAAAAGGCCTCAAAAATTCCAAATTGTGCATTGGTCCAGCAGATTTTTTTTCTTCAATTCCCAAGCAATCAGTCCTTTGGACACCTCTTCCTACTAGCAGGCTTAGGTTTCCTTCCTCATCTTCACAGGTGCAAATATTGCATCAATCAAATATTTTCCCTGGGTCCCAAAACCTTCCCAATCTGTGGTAAGATCTTGAGTAAGTCAAGTTCCCCCCCCAAACCAAGGATAGATGAAAAAGTGCAAAAGGAAGAAGAAGAAATCAAGCGGTAGGTGGGATTTTGATTGATGGTCTCATCCCATTTATCATCAATGGCAAGGTTATCCAAGGGGTTCAAAGTTAGCAGTCTGGCTTGAACCCAACTCAGATTCAAGCAGATTGAAGAACACCCTTGCTGGAATGTTTTGTGCCTCACTCAATTTCTTGAACATCTTCAAGGATCAACCCTCTGTTTTATTCCTTCCAAGGTTCTCCAATCAATTGATCATCCACCCCCCATTTTTCTACCATTCCCAGCTCCCAATCAAAAAATCTTGTACCAAGAACCTCATCTTGTTATTCAAAATGTTACACTGTGTTCAACATACTGGTCTTTCCTCCTTTATTGGCAGCCACAAGTTATTTGGTGGTAATTGAAAATTAATTTGATTTGGGTTGTTGAACTATAAACTGATTGATGTCTCCCTAGAGGGTCATCATCCCCATTCTCAACTCAGACTGAAAGTAAAAATTGAGACTGTACTGGATCCAGTTTGAACTATTACCAAAAGAGGTCTGTTCCTCCAAAATTGCTTATGGATTCAAATTTAATCAAAAATAAAAATAAAACCTTTGAGCAGCTTTGATTGAAGAATTGAAGTCATGATGATTCTCCAAGAATGATGTGTGATTGATTAAGATGTTTTACATAATACTCTAAACATAAACCCTGATTGTAGCATTCTAAATTAAAAGAATGGAATATAGAATCAAAATTTGGAAAAAATATCCAAAAAATGTCCATTTTTAAGCTCAAGCATTGTTGATATCTTCAAAAAAAAACAAAAGAAAGAACCCAGGGTTGCCACCAGGTGTATTTTGTTTTTTAATTTTTGTTGATCATCCAACTTGGTTATAAGATGACTAATGATGGTTTGTTTTGCTTGGGTTTGCTTATATGCTGTCTGTAAATTATTTTCACTATTTGTTTTTAATATATGCAACAAAATATCAAATTTGAACCCTTGTTATTTCCAAACCCATCCTTTTTCTGCAACACCAATTCTTCTCCCACAACCCTCAAAATGTTATACAATGAATTGAATACCTCTTTATCCTCACCTCAATCAAAGTATATGGATGGGAGGGAAAGAGATGGGAGAAGATGATCTGATAAAAATACAGAGACATTGCAGGAATAAGGCTCTTTAGAAAAAGAGGGATCAAAAGAGAGATTCTTAAATTTCTTTGGGAGTAGCAGAGGAAGGGATTTACACAACTTTTGTGTGGTCTGCAACACCAATTCTTCTCCCACAGCCCTTAAAATGTTATAGAATTAATTGAATCCCTCTTGATTCTCACCCAAATCAAATTATGTGGATGGGAGGCAACAAGATGGGAGGAGATTATTTGATAAACATACAGAGACATGGAAAGAAAAGGGCTCTTCAGTGAAAGAGGGCTCAAAAGAGAGATTATTAAATATATTTTGAAGTAGCAGTGGAAGGAATTTCTTAAAAGGTTTTGTGGTCTGGTCAAAAAATGCAACCATTGGATCTGTATCCAACCATTGTTTACAAAAAAGAAAAAGAAAAATAAAAAGCTCTCCCCAAAAGAGTTTGAGCAAGCCAAACTGAAGATCAAAAAATTCTATTTCTTCAAAGTAAATATATTTAAAACACCTGTAATTAAGTGATATGATGTATTCCCTTGACTTTTATACTGCTAAAAATACATGAAATGGATATGGATAACCTATCTTTTTTCCATTGCAAGTTAATCCATCTACTTTTCCAGCATGATGAAGTGATGAGAGAAAAAAAGTGATGAGATTAAGATTAAAAGTGATGAAATGATACAAATGATGAAGTGATGAGGATAGAAATGAATAGATGAGAGTGATGAAGTGATGGGAGTGATGAAGTGATGGGAGTGATGAAGTAATGAGAGTGATGAAGTGATTAGAGTCATGAAGTTATGAGAGTGATTAAGTGATGAGAGTGATGAAGTGATGAGAGCAACAAAGTGAGTAGAGTAAGAATAAGATAAATAAAATGATAAGACTGATGAAGTGATGAGGATAGAAATGAAGATATTAGATTGATGAAGTGATGAGAGACATAAAGTGATGAGAGTAAGAGTAAGAGAAATGAAATGATAAGACTGATAAGTGATGACAATAGAAATGAAGAGATGAGAGAGATGAAGTGATGAGAGTAAGAGTAAGAGAAATGGAATGAAAAGACTGATGAAGTTATGAGGATATAAATGAAGAGATTAGAGCAATGAACTGATGAGAGTGATGAAGTGATTAGAGAAATAAATTGATTAGATTAAGAGTAAGAGAAATGAAATTATAAGACTGATGAAGTGATTAAGATAGAAATGAAGATATGAGAGTGATGAAGTGATGATAGTGATTAAGTGATGAGAGAAATAAATTGATAAGAGTGATGAATCAGATTTTTCCAATGAGTTTGGAGGTAGAAGGATGTGGGAAACCAGGGGTGTATGATGTGGACAGATGTGTGGTTGAGGTTGCAAAAACCTTCAAATACTTTATCTGAATTTTTTTTTTCAGGTAAATCTGACACATCTGATGTGAAATAAGGGTTTTTTTTTTAATTTTTGATGGTGTTTTGGAAATTGGGTTATTTTTCTGAAACCTGCCATTAAGAAAATGGGGGTTTTGCTAACTCTGATACACCCTATTTGTTGATTGTGGTCTGGAAACTGTTTTTCAACCAAGGAATAGGTTGATTTTTTTCTGGGATTTGATGAGCTTTAGATTATTGAGTTTTACTGAGAAAATGTTACAATTTAATCAATTATATTTAGTCTGATTTATTACTTGCTTGGATGGAAAAATCCATAGTTCCAAATTAATCATGATGAGATCTGATGGATGGTTGTTGAGATGGCAGTCAGCTAGGATCAATTTAGTTTTTTGAGTCCATAGGATGAGCAATGATTTTGTGGGTGATGGGATGGTAGATGAAGATGATAGTAGGCCAATTATATCACAATGAGGTTGTTGATCATGGGTTACTTGAACCAAATGTGATTTTTTTGACTAAGGCCTAGCATTTTGTAAGTCCAATGGTATGGTTTTTTGATGATTTTGTTGTTTTTTTAGTTTTAGTGTTAATGCAGGGATTATCAGTGTTGAAATGGTTTTTTTTATTTAATTTCTGGAGTGATTTTTGGCTTAAAATCCAGGGAGGCATATGAGATTTTTTTTGATATAATTGAATATTGTGGAGGGGTGGAAGGGTGTTTGGCATGCTGATGGATGAAGATCCATAATAGGATTTTTTGGTGTTTGAAACACACAATTTATATGAAGGAAACCATTTTGAAATACACCAGTTAAGGGGTATGTTTAGTTCAGAAAACCACCATTATAAATTGTGTTTTGGTCAAAACAAATGGCAGGTTTCTAATGGTAGAATTTCTAAATCTGATAGGCCCTATTGATTAGTTGGATTAATGAGAGGATACTCAAAGCAGGAACTGAATCTAAATTCCCAGCCACTGACCATGTTTCAGATGATTCTGGAAATAATGCAGATGTCACAAATTCTGAAGTTTGAAATTTTCAATCTGGGAATTACTATTCTCCAACAAAGAACCTGCAGGCTTACTTTAATCAAGCCATTGAAACAGTCCAGAAATCTTCCAGTTCTTCTGTGCCAGTCAAATGAAATTTAAATCCTGCTATCCCAGCTCAATATTCTTCAAATTCATCTATTCCTATGCGGCCAAAGAGGAGTAGATTTATTCATCAGATTCAAACTGGTTTTTCAATTGATGCAGAATCTTTCAATGATCCCCCAAGAGATTTCAATTTTGGTTAATATTCTGTGCCTCATCAGGTTGGGGGAACCTTCTCAGATGTTAGAAATGACTTCAAATCAAAATTTGAAAGAAAAAAGGAATTTTGTCAAGGTCTTTGGAAGAACTTTGGTGATCCCTTGGCTTTTGTTAAATTTATAAAAAGAATTGATTCTGATTGTGTGAAGATTTCCACAAAGAATTGGATGAAGTTGAAACATTTTTTTCCTGTGCTTAAAAATTTTCATGAATGCCCAATAGTCTTGATTTCCAAGGCACAATAATTAAAATTTTACATCTTGAATGTCCTGTGAATTGAAAATCCCCTGTTTTTACTGCTTTTGTGGATTAATGTCATTTCTTGGCATTGAAAAAGAGTAAAGAGGGAGGTTTTTTCAATAATTATTTTTCAATTCCACCTTTTGATAAAAGGGCAATGTTAAATTTGCAACCCTATGCAACTTTTTCACAACCAAAATTAGGTTGGGTGGCACATTTTACAACCAATTTCAGTTGTGAACAGCCACTCTTAGCCCATTTCAGTTGTGGACAGCTGCTCACAACCCATTTTAGCCATGAACAATGTGGTGCTCCAAAACCTAACCTATAGGCATCAGACTCAATTTTCTGATATGAGGACAGCTAAAATCATCAAAAGGACCTCAAAAATGGATTCCACAACTAAAATAAACCCTAGTCAATCAGCCAAAGTACCCCCCTATCTCTCATGGTTTAGAAGATACAGCTCAAATCAACTCTGGCCTACCCATACCCCTACCAGGTGTCACATACCAGTGAAAGTTCATGGATATACCCTGGAAGCCTTTGAGTAAATACCACATACAGTGAAACTATACAGCACCAAACAAACCTGCAGCAGTATACATAATTAATCTATGCAAGAACCTGCATGCAGCACCAAACAAACCAGAAGCAGTATACATGATTAATGTATGCAAGACCCTGCATGCAGCACCAAACAAACCTGAAGAAGTATACAGAAGAAATATATGTAAGGCACTGCATGCAGCACCAAACAAACCTGAAGAAGTATACAGAAGAAATATATACAAGGCACTGCATGCAGCACCAAACAAATAGATTTATACAGAAGAAATATATGCAACACACTGCATGAAGGACCAAAAAAATGACCAACCACCACTATACAGAAGTAATTTATGCGGGGGGAACCTGTATCAATGCAGCACAGAAATTTATACAAGGGTGTACATGCATGTAGATCCTGCACAGCCTCCTCCTCTGAACAGCAAAAATGCCTCATGTAACTGTATTCACTGTACCAGGGAGACCCTCATTTTCTATAAATGGAGGGCCTCTCTCCCCCCATCCAGGTGCCATCAATCCCCCCATCCCCCCCCCTCAGGGATCACCATGACTCCTAGGCATCCTTATTACATACTTTGACCATACTCAACCCATTATCCCATAACCCATACTGTGACCTTCACTAATCCCTTATCCCATACCATCACCATCGCCATCACCATCATCAATCATCACCATCCACCATCAACCACCACCATTACCCTTGACCATCCATCATCATTACCCCATACCTTTGACCATTGAAAAACACAATAACCCATAATTTTGACCATCACCCATCACCACCATTATTTACCCAATATCCCATACCCTTGAACATAACCACCATTTCCCCATAACATGAACATCACCAAGAATTGACCATCACCATCCATCATCATCATCACCATCCATTCTCATAATCATCACCTAGCTTGACCACCATCATCATTCATCATTCATCACCATCACCATCCATCATCATCATCAACTACCTTTGCCATCAATCATCATCATCACCAAACTTGATAATCATCATCCACCCTCATCCATAATATCACCATCACCCATACCAACACCAACACCATCACCATCATCATCATCAATCATCACCATCAGTTATCAACTATAGGCTCAAACATTTCAAACATATTTAATCATTACCTGTTACATCAAAAGATTATACATCAGTAACCAATGAAAAAAGATAAAAAATATATAAAGGATAAGACTAGATCAGGGTTTCTTCCCTTACTCAGCTTTTATCCTTCAAAGTCACCTATCTGTTCCACTACTTTTTGCTTATCAAGTGGGAACATATTGATCATAGGTCTGATAGAGACTACTATAGTAGCAACTCTATTTAGAAATCAGCAACCATTCTCTTTTATTTTATTTTTGCAAGACTAATATTTTACTTAGAGGGGCAGGCAACTCAAAACCACCCTTAGTATTCCTCTATCTTATCATTAGTTGTAGTACTAAATTCCCCCTCAAGTGACTGAAAGCAAGCTATTTGCTCAAAATTTACCTAATCCCAAGGGAGTCTCTACAACGGCCACCCACAAACCATTTGCAGTGAGCAAAGAAAAAAAAGATAAGAAATTGAAAATAAAATAAATAAAAATAAATAAAAAGGCCAATTTTGAATTTGCAACCTTGGGGTTGCAAACGGGCCTGAATTGATGTTAAATGGAAATTCACAGCTAAACAAGGATCAAGGAAAGTTTCTCATGAATTGCAAATCCCAGGGGTTACAAGTCACCAATTTTAACCCTTTCCAAGTTTAAAATCCCCAATTACAACTTGAAAAGGGTTGCAATTGGAGATTTGCAACCCCCTGGGGGTTGCATAAGTTTTGAGAAGGGGTTGAACCTGTTTTCCAGGCCCATTTGGGGCAAAAGGCCCCAAATGGGCCATATCAGGTGGGATTTGGGGTATCTAGGCACCCCTGGATCATGTTTGAGTGTTGTCAACCTAAATTTGGGGATTTGGCATGCTATGTGGGACTATTACTGGACCACAAAAAGAAACTTTGGGATCAAAAACTCTGTGTATTGGCAAAATAAAGTCTTTTAAAAAACCACGTACACACACAATACATGCCCATTGGATAAATTTTTCTTTCTCAACCCAAAAGTGAGAAAACTTTTAGAGTTTTTGGATTGAAAATTGAATTGAATACTAACTTGCCATTGAATTTTGTTGGTATATGGGAAAAGTGGCAAGCCCAAGCCCCCCTGGTTCAAAATGGCTGGGTTAACAGAATTAATTGAAATTCTTGTTAAAAAACCTTTGGGTTCTGGGGATTTGGGTAGGGATTTGGAAAAGAAAACATTGGAAGCCCCAATTGCATCCTCATCCAGGGTTACAATTGAGGAAAAAGATGTTTCTTCACAACTGGAATGGACTAAAGGTGGTAGTTAACATTTCATATTTCATTTGCCTGAGAAGGATTTGGCTTGAAAAATACTAATGTAACTAAGGGGTGCCAGAAACCCTTGACCCTGCTCCTGTGAAATCCTTTGCTAGTAGGAAAGAATTCAAAAGTTATTTCAAAAAATGGGAAGCCATACATGGCTACGCATTGACAATATTCAAGTCAAAGAAGGATAAATATGTGGATCTAGCATGTGACAGATTTTCTTGAAACACCAACAAGGTGAGTTGAAGCAGGGCTCTTAGAAGAGCCAGCTTTGAGAGAACACACCTGTTCAAACACTGACAAGTTGAGTTGAAGAAGGGCTCTTAGAAGAGGCAGCTTTGAGAGAACACACCTGGAGGACAGAAGAATGAGATGGAGCGCGCAGTGAGAATTGAGGGAAAGAAAACAGTTTGAATGAATTGCAAGATGTTAAGTCTGACCTGTTGAAACACCAACAAGGTGAGTTGAAGAAGCTCTCTTAGAAGAGGCAGCTTTGAGAGAAAACACCTGGGTGTGAGAGGAACAACAGGAAGTCATGGTGACAAGTTGAAGGGAAGAGTAAGACAATGAGCAATGAATACATGCAATTGAATTGAGAATAGAGAGTAGACATACCTGGAGGACAGAAGAATGAGATGGAGCGCGCAGTGAGAATCAAGGGAAAGAAAACAGTTTGAATGAAGAATAATTCAGAAGTCTCTGTCCTCCAGGAATCAAGCAGGTAGATCTTTATGGTGGAAATAGATTAGGTTTGCAACTTTTTTTATCACTACTGTTCCCCGCAGTCCAGGGTGTTCCCATTACTTCTCCTTGTGGCGCAGGACGCGCTGGTGTGCGTGGATTCTCTCTTGTCTCAATAGATTTTGGGTATATGAAGGGCTGTACCTCACCAAATGGCAAATGAAAACTCACACAACAAAGTTTGGGTGTCAATTAATGATCCATTGTAAGACTCCAAAGGGTGCTAGGCCATGGCAGTTCTGTGGAGGGGAAAGGTTCTTTTTAGGCTGCCCTCCTAGTTGTTACAAAAATATTTAAATGTAACCAAGATCAAAGTCCAGAACCTGGTAAACAAGGGATCAAATGTAAGAGGATAAAGATGATAGTAGTCGGTAGCTGGGGAAAACAACACTATCTGAGGCAAGATGATGCCAGGGAAAACTTGAATAGAAGAAGTCAAGGATTTTTCAGAGTTCAAAAAGACAAGGCAATTGTAAGTGACAACGCCCACAATCTAATAGCTCCGGTTGTCAGCAGAAGCTTAGGAAAGATCAAATCAATCCCAAACAACCTCCAGGTTCTCAATGAAGCTGCCGAACTCTCTGCAATCAAGCGCTTGAAGGGTACCAGATAGCTGTGGGTGGCTGCACAAGACAAAGCTAATTAATTGAAGAAGCTCTAGAAGAAAAACGATAACTGATTCCAACAAGGATAACCCAACACTTCTCAAGGGACTCAAGAGTAGCTTGGCGGAATTCAACTTCAAAAGAAATGAAGGGAGGTTTAACACTCCAGGTTTTAAGCTTAATTAAACCTCTTCAGTCAAATGTGACTGGTTCCAGAAAGATAATAAAAGGATGATCAGGACCAGTATGGTCAGATAAAGGGATCAGGAGTGGTGTAACACACTCAAGAATTCAATCATTCAAATTCTTCTTCAACCAGCAAAGCTATTGGTTGGTGATAAAGATAAAGGATCAGGTTTTTGAGTATGGAGGCTCAAGGATCAAGGGGCAATCACAGATATACCCAAATTTTAGTCTCAGATGAAGGGGAATGAGACCTTGCGGATGATTAATTTCAAGATGATGGTGATGGTGTTCCTCTTCTCAGATAGGATGCCATATCCTCCCCTCCCAAAAGGCAGGGGAGAGCCCCTCCTTATATGGGCAGGAGGCCCTGTTAGACTATGTACAAAAGATTCTACAAATAGAGCGGATTTTTTTTTTTTTCAGATGATTTCAGATGATCAGAAAAATTGATTGCGCAGGCCTGTGGAAATCCGGCCTCCCAACTGGGGTGGGATCTATTCTCATCCCTTCACCTCTCTTGCATCCGTCCTTGGACGGGCGCCCGCGACAACACCGGGATCACCCACCCCTCACCCAAAGGCGGAAGGGGTGGGAAAAAAGAAATGAACCAGTCCGCCAGCGGTAGACGACGCTTTCCCACCCCCACCCAAAGATGGAAGGGGGAGGGAAAGATGAATTGATGATGTGCATGTCTGAACTCAAGAAGGGTTGCTTGATGGATGTGGCAGCTGAGGATGTTGAGGTGGGAGGATGAGTAGATAGTCTTTGAGGTTGAGAGGATCTAATCCAATATATTCAAACTTTTCCTGAGGCCATCTCAACGCTCAATGATGTAATTTGTTGAACCTCTTAGCTTTGATCAAGTGCCCAATGATGCTGATTTGCTTGGGATAGTTGCCGGTGTATTCTTTGAACCTTGTGACTGAGTAGATCAGATTGGTCCAGCTATTGACTGCAAAATCTTCTGTCTTCATCTGGAGGGGGCCAAAGGGGAGTTGATTGCGTAGGCCCATTTGATTGGCTAAACGGGAGTAGGAGCCAGCCTCAGTGGTTTTATTGGCACCCAAACAAGTTTGACCACCGGAGTAGACAAGCAGGGCGGACAAATCAGTAGAGAGGATCTTGATGGCGGTGCAAATATGGTTGATGAAGGCATGGATGGAGGAGGAGGGATGATTGATCTGTTAGGGTTCCAAGATCCATTTGTGGGAGTAAAAGGGATTGCGCAAGTTAGGATTTGAGCCAATGTAGATTGCATGACCGGGGACAATGACTAGTTGGGTGAATTGAGAGTAGGACGGAGCAACTGGATGGTTCTGATGGGATGGTGAGGATGAGGATGGCGATGAGGATGATGGATTGGATGGTGGGAATATCTTGGGCCGAGCGGGTCTTGGCCCGCGCGTTTGGCCAAAAGGAAGGGGGGAACAAAGAGAGAAGGAATTGAACGCAATGCCTAGGTGATGAGACCAAGAGAGCCCTGTCCTAGACCACTGGGAAAGAGGAATGCTTGGCAGGGAGAGGAATTTGGAGGAGTGATACTGATACATAAAAATTCTGATTTTTTTTTTTGATAAATGACACTTAAATAAAAGAATCATAAAAAAAATTTTGAATTTTCCGCATCTGGTCCAGGGTGTCCAGATTTGGTCACCACATCTCTCCCCAACTTACAGACTGTCCCTTTTCTGCATCTGAGCTTGATTTCATAAAAAAAGAAGGGAAAGATGATTGAACACAAGAAAATGGCCATTTGATCTTGAGAGTGATTGAAAAGAATATCTTGATCCATCCAAAGAAAATCCTAGAGTTGACTGCAATAAAATGAAGAAGGTGTCCCAGGTGCTCAAGTATGTGGCATACAGTAGAGTTTCACAACAAAACGCAGCAGATGACCCTGGTGGTGCACAATTGGGAGGACTTACTTCTGATCAAAGTTGCCTCCACAACAATGAAATTTCTTGACCTGATCAGCAGAGAACCTTCTGGCCATCTGAGTACCATCCAGTTCTTCCAAAACATATGATCCACCTCTGACTTGACGGACCACTCAATAAGGACCATTCCAGCAATTGGAAAAAAGCTTCTCCCACTGAGTTTCCAAGGATTGATTGTAAGCTAAAACTAGATCACCAGGATTCAAGGGATACCTGAATCAATTGGAATGCTTATCCTCCCAATACTGGACTGATTTTTCCCTTGAATCCATCATTTTCTGATAAGCTTTGTCACAAACATCTTCACTTTGCTCCAGTTTCTTGGATCTGGCAACTAATAGATCAGTGGTGGAAGAAACCTTTTCCCAAGAAATACCTAAGAAAGATTCCATTTCCAGATCAAGAGGAAGGACAGCCCTCTGTCCAAAGATAATTTCATAAGGTGAGTAGCCAGTAGTTTGTTTAGTTGAAATTCAATCAGAGAAGAGGACCAGAGGAAGAAATTTGCAACAATTCTTTCCACTTTCACCAGCCAACTTAACAAGAGCAGCCTTCAAAGGGGCATGGCCTCTTTCCACCATGCCTTGTCCTTCAGGATAATAAGGAGTGGTCACCCTATGTTGACCAGGAAGCAATTGGATCATTTTGGCCATTTTGCCACCAAACTCAGAGCCACCATCAGTTGTATAAGATTGAGCCAAGCCATAATGCATTGTCCAAGTCTCATAAAGGAAGGCTGCTACTGATTCAGAGCTGAGGTTCTTAAGAAATCTTGCTTCAACCCATCCAGAAAAATCATCTCTAGCCACAATGAGGTACTTAGCTCCACCAGCCTTAACGTGAACCACATCCATAGCAATACTTCCAAAGACAGTGGACTCTCCAGTGGGATAAAAAATTTTGGCCGGGCGCCTAAGATCACGTTTCTGACCTACTTCACAACTCTTGCACCATTGAGAGATTGATTTTTTCAAAGATGGCCACCAGAATTGTTTTTATATACGTTGATAGGTCTTGGTTTCACCGCAATGCCCAAGGCCTTCATGGAGACTTCCAAGGATTGAATCTTGTTTAGAGGGGATAGTGACAACAATAAGAGCACAAGGATTGCATCTTTTCATAAGCCTAGTACCTTGGACAAAGCAATTGGAGGACTTCCTTTTGAGTGATCAAAAATCTTTAGCAGAGAGATCAGGAGGCCTTTGGAGAGTGGAAAGGTACTGCTCTAAATTTAGCCAGAAACCTTGTTGGAAGCCAGAATAATCTTGGGAGGAAAAGGTGAAGACTGTACGGATTGAAGGCTCCTCCTCATCAAAGTCCACTCCAAAATCTGATTCTTTATCTCCAAGGGGGCGTTGAGATAAACCATCAGGCATGGTGAAGGATTTCCAGGCCTATGAACAATATCAAAAGAGAAAAGTTGGATAAAGGCCACCCAGCGAGTCATAGGAGCATTTGGGAGGCTGGGGGCATTGATCATTTCAATGATGGATTGTGTTTTGACTTGTAACTCAAAGTGTTGACCCCAGAGGACAGTTTGGAGTTTCTTCAAAATTTGAGCCACGCCACAGAGTTCCAGTTTTGGTTGGGAGTTCCTGGATTCTACATCTGAAAATAACAAGGATTCATAGAGAGAAGGACAGTCCCAACCATTTTAATCTTCCTGAGTGAGGACAGCCCCAATGGATTGATAACTAGAATCAACAGCCAATTTTATCTTGCCAGCTCCTGGTCCATAAGCAATCTTTTTCAAGACTATGTCTTTGCCAACCATTGTTTTAAGCAGCTGAAAAGAATGTTCACAATCTTGGGTCCAGATCCACTCAGCATCTTTTCTGGTCAGGCGACGTAGAGGAGCACAGATTTTGGATAGAGATGGGATAAAGATTTGAACATAAGTAACAACACCTAGAAAACCCCTGACTTCAGTTGAATTGATGGGAGTAGGCCAAGAGAGGATTTTGTTGATTTTGGACGGAGCCATCCTTCTTCCTTCCTTGCAGACCACATGACCAACAATTTCCAGAGCAGGGACGCAGGCAGCCAATTTGGATCCAGAGACAGTGAGGCCAGATTCCTCAATTCAGAACAAGATCCTTTCCAAAGTGGTTGCATATTCCCAGATAAATCAACAGATTCCTGAATGCCAGGGTAAGAGCTCATTTTTATAATCAGAAACTGGTCCTTTAATTCCGCCATTTTCAATAAAGATACCAGCATGATCAGGGATTTCATCCTGGAGGATCCAAACCATCTGAGCCTGATAGACTGCAACCAAGTTGGTGGCACCTTGAGGCAATTTAGTAAGTTGGAAAAAACCAAGGGGAGTATTGAATGTAGTGAGAGGGCAAGAAATTGGATGTAAAGACTGTTCATCATAGCCACCCAGAATGTCACCTAGACCATAGCAAGCTCTCCCAGAGAAGGATTCAACAAATTCTTCAGTAGCAGGGGGAATACCAGAGTCTTTAATAGTAACCTTACATAGCGGCTGGAGATCATGAACTATTCTAAGTTTACCATTACTTTTAAGGACACAGAAAACAGGACTGGAATAGCTAGAAGTTGACTGTTTGTATAAACTGGTTGGGACTCACTCCCGGACCAACTTGATGAACTCGTTGACTTTGGCAGCAGGGATTGGGATCTTTTTCTTTTGCCAGGGATCATGTTCTACTACAGGAATGATATAAGGCAGACCATAGGACTCTTTCAAGAGACCTCTCTCTTCCTCACAGAAAGCAATAGCTTTTTCCCTAAGAGAAAAGACATTTTTGATCAAATACAACTCATCAGGTAGAAGCCATCCATCTGGTCCAAAGTTGACTACTCTCAGACGTTCTTCAGTGACACAACCAGAGGGGATGAATCAACCAGTGAGAGATTGAGGTAAACCACAGTGAGGATTGCGGGATAGAGGAGGACACCTAAGAGGAGGGTTGAAATTGAGAGGCATTTGTTGGTTGACTGGTTGGATTTTCCTTGTAACTGGTTTATATTTGGAGGCAAAAGAGAGCGGTTCTTGTTTTTGCCAAGAGTTGACCAGAGAGATCTGACTACAAGGATTGAGACCAAGTTCTAATGCCTTCCAAGTTTGATTTTCTGCAACTTTCTCAAAAGGTGCCTTTTCCATAAAAGAAGTCCCAGGAGATAATACATTGCTCACATGTGTGGCACAAGGTAGGGTTTCAAAAATGATAGTAGTAGGATACCCTGGTGGTGCACAATTGGGAGGACTTACTTCTACCCCAATTTGCCTCCACTGAAGCCCATATTCTTCCATACCAAAGTCACCAAAAATAGGATTGAGATCAGGATCTAGTTTAGACTCATTGCGGAGATTTGAACCAAAACCAAGAGAAGATTGATTAGGAATAAGAGTACAAGGAAAAGAAGAAATATTTTTGGATTTTTCCATTTTGATTTGTTTTTGAAATTTGATATTTTTGAGATCAGAAGAAAACGTTGAAAAGAAAGAGAAATAAGCCTCTGGGATGAGAGTTGACCCTTGAGTTGAAGTTTGAGGCTGGAAAGAACTACAACTATTAGTAGGATCAACTAATCCCATAAAAAATGAGAGAAACTGGAATTATCCTTCTGTTTTCCTCTTAGAGATGACTTAGGAAAATGACCGGGGAAATCTCTTTCCCAGCAACCAGAATCCAAAGAACAAAGAGGAACCTCAATTTTTCTACCATCAGAATCAGGGAGGAGGATTCTCTCCCCAACTTGATTGGAAAACATAAGAGTTGCTCCAAAATCAATTAAGAAAGGTCCACCCAAGATCATAGGTCCATCCAGGCGTGTGATCCAGAAATGACAAGTTCCAACAATTTTTTGGCCAATTGGGACTGGAACGTCTTCAACAATTCCAACCAATTGGCAAGACTAGTTTCCTATTCCATACACTGAAGAGGTGAAGCTGACCCTAGGGCTGAGTTTAAGTTTTCAGGCCATAGCATCTGAGATCAAGATGAGCTGAGAGCCAGAATCAACAAGAAGTGAGACCGTTTTCACTGATTCACCAAGATAGCAGGGAAGAAAACCAAGAGGACAAGAGTAAAGAATAGACTCAGAAGAGGGATCTGTTCCACCAGAATCCTCCATCAAAGTTCCAGAGGAGACCTTGAGTTCTTCAGGACCAATTTCCACATGTCAACAAGAAACCCATTTCTTCATTCCTTCAGCAACAGATGGAGAGATTGACAGGAGTTCAGCCACAGATAGATCAGGAATTTTAAGATAGGAGATTTTCTTTAATACCCCTTCCACAGCATTGAGGTGATCTTTGGAAATTCCCCTCTCAAACCAAACTTTGGGCTGGGTGGAGGGAGGAAGATTGGGTGAAGCAGGAACAGGATCAGGGGATTGAGGAGGTTTAATAGATGAGGGATGAGGATCAGGGTGATCTTGAGACCTTTCCATGAGTGGCTCTTTTTCCACCTCCATGTCTTCTACATCAGAAGAGGGCTCAGGTGAGGATTGTTGTTTGGGTGGTTTTTGGAGGATCAAGGTGGCAAGGAAGGAGCTTTATGAGGTTTGGGCTCCTCATGTTGCTTCCTAGCTGGATTGGATTGGTAAGTACCAACCAGAGAGGAGGAGGAAATAGCTGGGGGATACCAGGGTTGAAGAGTACCACAAGAAGATTGGAAATCCACAGAAGCCAAGGATGCCTTCATAGAAGGGGGTGGCTGGTAAGAGGCCACCACATGAAAAATGGGGCAAGATGAATCAAAGGGGATTAGGGAACCATTAGGAAGAAAAAAATTATTCCCTTGTTGCTCTACCAATTTCTTGTCTTTGTCCTTTTGGAGTTCAAGACATTGACCAGTTCCATGGCCTTCCCTGTGGCAATAATAGCAGACTAGAGTAATTTTAGGAACAGCACTAGAAGGTTTAGGAACAACAAGAGAGGAAATCTTTTGATCCATTTTTTTCTCAAAGGCTTTGAGAAGTTTAGTGATCTTGTCCATTGTAGCAGTTTCTTGGTTAGGCTGAGGGTTCTTGGGCCTGCAATCAGATTCCATTTTATTCATAACCTTTTTTGACTCTTTAAAAGAGGGGGCATGGACTGGTTCAGTGGTTTTAGATTTTTCAAAAGTGAGGGCTTTTTGACCTTTCATAACTTTATCCACCACTCCCCTAAGGATAAGGAAACCAGGGAGCTTGAATTGATTATCCCTGGTAGTGATCATGGATCCAGACTCAACCAGTTTGTCCTTGATCCTTTCCCGCACTCCAAGAGAAAAAGATTGGAAAAATTGGACTTAAATTTTGTCCACTGTGTCAATGTGATTGTTTTGGAAAAGGTAGGATTGGATGGGATCCCAAGATTTCCTAAAGGACTTATAATTGGAAGCTGAAGCCACACCACCATTGGAGATCCACTGGGAGACAAGGTTATCTAGATCCTGCAAAGTAAATTGTGCTACATCTATTTTTCCCCAAAAGGCCAACATTGCTCCCCGCAGCAGGGCCCAGTTATGCCGTTCAAAACCTTCAAACAACTCAATGATTTCCATAACTTCATCAGAGGAGATAAAAAATTGTAACTGGTATGCCATATCAAATTTTCTAGCCCTGTCCACCAAAGCAGCCATCTTGTACAAGTCCAAGAAGCGTTCCACATTTGTCCCATTGAATCCTAAGTTCTTGTTCTGGGGCTTGATCTTAACCAGCTTAGGACAAGTAGAAGAGTTGCTGGTAGATTCCATTTTGACAAAGTTTCCTAAAAGATCCAAGGCGCAGATTTCCAAAGTGGCTCACAAATGTGGCAAGAGTAGGGTTTCTCGAAAAACAACAAGTATCTTGCCCAGATGGTGCACAATTGGGAGGACTTACTTCTAGAACAAGTTGCCTCCACGGATCTAGATGATGACAGAAAAAAGAAAGAGATTGGATTTCAAAGTTGATGATTGTTGGGACTATAAATCCCAAGGTTGCTGGTTTGATCCCGGCCCGGGGGACCAAATGTAAGACTCCAAACGGTGCTAGGCCGTGGCAGTTCTTTTGAGGGGAAAGGTGCTGTTTAGGCTGCCCTCCTGAGTGTTACAAAAATATTTAAATGTAACCAAGATCAAAGTCCAGAATCTGGTAAACAAGGGACCAAATGTAAGAGGATAAAGATGATAGTAGTTGGTAGATGGGGAAAAAAAGACTATCTGAGGCAAGATGATGCCGGGGAAAACTTGAAAAGAAGAAGTCAAGGATTGTTCAGAGTTCAACAAGACAAGGCAATTGTAAGTAACAACACCCACAAGCTAATAGCTCTGGTCATCAGCAGAAGCTTAGGAAAGATCAACTCAATCCCAAACAACCTCCAGGTTCTCAATGAACCTGCCCAACTCTCCACAATCAAGGGCTTGAAGGGTACCAGATAACTGTGGGTGGCTGCACAAGACAAAGTTAATTGTTTGAAGAAGCTTTAGAAGAAAAACAATAACTCATTGAAACAAGGATAACCCAACACTTCTCAAGGGACTCAAGAGTATTGTGGCGGAATTCAACTTCAAAAGAAATGAAGGGAGGTTTAACACTCCAGGTTTTAAGCTTAATAAAACCTCTTCAGTCAAACGTGACTGGTTCCAGAAAGATAATCAAAGGATGATCCGGACCAGTATGGTTGGATAAAGGGATCAGGAGTGGTTTAACACACTCAAGAATTCAATCAGTCAAATTCTTCTTCAACCAGCAAAGCTATTGGTTGGTGATAAAGATCAAGGATCAGGGTTTTGAGTATGGAGGCTCAAGGATCAAGGGGCAATCATGGATATACCCAAATTTTAGTCTCAGATGAAGGGGAATGAGACCCCATGGATGATTAATTTCAAGATGATGGTGATGGTGTTCCTCTTCTCAGATAGGATGCCATATCCTCCCCTCCCAAAAGGCAGAGGAGAGCCCCTCCTTATATGGGCAGGAGGCCCTGTTAGACTATGTACAAAAGATTCTACAAATAGAGTGGAATTTTTTTTTCTTTTTTTGATAAATGACACTTAAATATCAGAATTGTAAAAAACATTTTGTTGAATTTTCCGCATCTGGTCCAGGGTGTTTAGATTTGGTCACCACACCATGCAAGTTTTACAGTAGCAGATCCCATGTGGAATCTCTCCATTAGAAATGGCCAACAAAATAATCAACCATCTGAAAACACCTCAGTGCATCCTCAACTGAGGAGAATCTCTGTTTGAGCCTTGGAAAAAATTCAAGAAGGCATGAAAGATTGGCTCAATGAAATTCAAATCAAAAGGAAATTGAGCAAGATTGATGGTGGAGAATACATTGAAAATAGAAAAATCTATAACACTAAGCATAAGGTAAAGCCTGCAGAACTGGATGGGAAAGGTGTTATCAACATTCTGTTGGAAATGCTCCAGGAATCCAAGTGGGTTTCCAGGTTGAAATTTGGTGGAGAGGGTCAATTAGAGGCCCTTTTCTTGGCCCATCTTGAGTATATAAAAATTTGAAAAAAATACCATCATATTGGATTGTTGGATTGCACTTATAAATAAAATAGGTACAACAGCCCTCCATTGCATTTTGTAGGAATGAAAGCCAACAGGGGATCTGGTTGGTGATGGGCATTGTGGATTTAGATTCATTTAAAAATCACTTGGTTATGATGACCATGGATGGTCAAAAATACAAAAGCAAATGATTGAAACATTGAGGAAAAATAAGATGTGCTATTGTAAGATCCTTGGTGGCATTGAAGATGTTGAAAAGATAGAACAAAGACCTAATGTTGATGGAATGAATGAAAAGATTCCCTCTTCAAAATGGCTTTCAAAGCTTGACATGGGCAAATTGAGAGCTGATACTTAAGGAAGACCAGCATGTTTCATTTGATTGGATTCATTTTGTACTTATACTCCTATGAAAATGGGTTGAAAAGAACAATCAGATCCTATATTCATTTGCTTTGTCAACAATAACCACTGCATTCATCTGGTACTTGAGGGAGAAATTATTCCAATTCCACCCATTGTTTCCAAACCTTTTTCTTTGACTTCTAAAAAAGCTTATTTTTGGGTTTATCATCTAAAAGATCAACTTAGTTTGTATTCTAATTCATAAAAATCATTTTAATTTCATCATTTGGGTTTGGTTTCTGATGCTGATCTTGTAATTCTATCAATATAAAGTGTTATCACATTTTGAACATCACTATTTTGAGTGTTTTTAGTTGAGGTAACATCATTATGTTGAGTGTTTTGAATGAGATTTTATTGGTAAGTCAGTTCAACTTGTGTTGGGCTGATCCCATAATAAGGAGTATTTTTACTTCTTGTGATGGGATCAGCTTAACACAAGTTTTTTTTTTTGGTGTTTTTACTTCAGGGCTAGTCAAGTTGAACTTGTATTTTTTTGAATTTTTACTTGAGGGATGCTCCATAGACTCTTTCATTGTTTATTTAAATTTGGTGTTTTTACTTTAGGGCTAGTCAAGTTGAACTTGTATTTTTTAATTTTTTTTCTTTTTTTCTTTTCTTTTTTTGGTGTTTTTGTTTTCATTGTTTTCTTTGTTTAATTTTTTGTTTAATTTTATTAATTTTATTGTATTTTTTGATTTTTTTTTGATTTTTTTGTGTTTTTTTTTTGTTTGCTCAATTTTTTATTCATTTTATTTTCAATTTTGTTTTTGATCACTGCAAATGGGTTTTGAAAGGCCTCTCACAACCCATTTTGAGGTTGTGAGCAGCTGTTCAGGCCTAACATGAGTCATGAGCAGACGTTCACAACTGAAATGGGTTGTGAGCGGCCGTTCACAACTGAAATTGGTTGCAAACTGGACCAAAAAACCTGATTTGGGTTGTGAAAGAGCCTCAAAGGGTTGAAAATTTCACATTTCCCATAAAAAGATTGAATAAACAAAAACAAAACAAAAAAAACAAGAAAAAAACACCAAAAAAAGTAAAAAAATCAAAACATTTGAAAAAAAAATTAAATGGAAATTCTAAAAATTTCACCACTCTGGGGCCATGAATGCGCAGCCCATATAAATAAACAATGAAAAGCTCTATGGACCAGCAATAAACTAAAAACACCAAAAATTAAATAAACAATGAAAGTCTATGGAACAGCCTTAAGTAAAAAGTTCCAAAAATACAAGGTGAAATTGTGTCAAGCTGATCCAATGAAGTCCACCTTAATGGACAGGTCCTAAATTAAAAAAACCAAAAAAAAGTCCACCTAATGGACAGGCCCTAAATTTAAATCACTAAAACAAAAAATCAAGTTCAACTTTTGCTAAGCTGATCCCATCACAAGAAGTAAAAATACTCCTTATTATGGGATCAGCCCAAAACAAGTTGAACTGACTTACCAATAAAATCTCATTCAAAAAACTCAACATAGTCATTTTCAAAATTTGATAACCCTTTATCTTAATAGAATTAAAAGATCAGAATCAGAACCCAAACCCAAATGATGAAATTAAAATGATTTTTATAAATTAGAATACAACCTAAGTCGATCTTTGAGATGATCAACCCAAAAATAAGCTTTTTTTAGAAGTCAAAGAAGCAGGTTTGGAAACAATGAGTTGAATTTGAATAATTTCTCCCTTAAGTACCAGATGAACCCAGTGATGATTGTTGACAAAGCAAATGAAGATAGGATCTGATTGTTATTTTCAACCCATTTTCATAGGATTATAAGTACAAAATGAATCCAATGAAATGAAACATGCTGGTATTCCTTAAGTACCAGCTCTCAATTGGCCCATTTCAAGCTTTGAAAGCCATTTTGAAGAGGGAATCTTTTCATTGATTTCATCAACATTAAGTCTTTTTTCTATCTTTTAAAAATCTTTAAAGCCACCAAGGATCTTAGAATATCATGTCTTATTTTTACTCAATGTTTCAATCATTTCCTTTTTTACTTTAAATAATCCATTCTCATTGCACCCAAGTTATTTAGCAATGACTCTAAATTGGCAATTCCCATCACCAGCCGGATCCAAAAAATCCCCCAAGAACTTATGTAAGTTCTCAGGTATTTGATTGAGGTATTTCACTTTTAGTTCCTACAATCAAAAATTACTTATCCAAAATTCAAATCTAATAAAAGAAATTGATACTTACCAAAAATGAGCTTCTGTTTGACTCCTCCATTGCTTCTTCTTCCTTGGAAAAGGGTTCTGATTCCAAAGTAAGGGAGCCTAATTCACTTTCAGTCTTGTCCTCTGAAATATGAAATTCAGATGAAGAGCCTTCCTTGAAATACAGAAATCATTTTCCCATCTTTTCATTAAACCATAACTATGAAAACTCAAAATAAAAGACTTAATGTCAAGCTCCTTTTCAACATCTTCAAATTTTGAAATTTCACAACAAGTAGGTTTCCATCTTGTTTAACCGCAGCTGGACTGTAAGACCTTTGGCTCAAGCGTTGGCTTGGCAATCAAAGTAGCTGTATAATTTTCCACAGAATTTAAAATATCAAATCTAACTTGTTGAGGTTTTTCCATAAGAATTGAATTCAACTTTTTGAACAATTGGGATTTTTCAAGCACTGGATCTGTGTCATTCTTTCAAAAAGAAAAACAATAATTAATCTGTCAATCCTATATTTTCTGTCAATCCTATAATTTCTGTCAATCATATAATTGGTACCCTTCAAAAAAACCCAAAAGACAAATCACTTCACTGGAAAGGTCATGCTCTATCCTCCACTGAGGATGAACATCCTCAGGCACAAAATATTATATTGATGCTATTATTTCACTTAAAATGTGGGAAAATGGCAAGCACATTATTTTTGAAGAAGACTTGGAGCACACCTTGCCATCATGGTTGCGCTTTAACTTCTCAAATTTTTTTTTCCAATGATTTTAATTGACTCAATTTACAATTTGTGACCCAAAGCTAAAAGTTCTTTTGGAAGAATGGTTCCTAAATTCATTCAATATTTTTGGAGTGATGCGTGCACTGATTATATTTGGCTTTCAATGGTTCCTTCAAGGTACTTCCACAAATCCAAAATGTTCCCCAAAGATCCCAAAAGTAATTGCTTGAAAGTAGCATGGGACCCTTATACCCAAGACTTTGTTTTATTTCCAAAGTCTGGGTTTACACAATTCCACACTGTTCCAAATTCTCTTTGGTAGGAAAAATTTTCTTTTCCATATACTTGAGCAAATTTTAATGGTCTTTCAAGAAACACTGTATACCAGTTCCAACATAAGCATTCCCAGCAGAGATGAACGGAAGAAGCAATAAATTGGCTTACTCTGAGTTCCCCATCATTGAATTCTGCCTCCCCCATGGTTTTATAGGCCCCATATTTTGCCCACAGAGTCATAAAACTTTGACATCATTCACTGTCATTAATGAATCAAACTTGAAAATTTGCTTGAACATTTTTAGACAAGTTCCAGGAGCACAAAAGTCTGGATGGCTCAGGCAATCCATGTTCAATAGCACAAATCAGAGCTTTTTCATGGTCTGTCACAAAGACTTTGGGAAGCCTCTTGGAATCATAGGCCAATTACTTTAATGAACTCAATGCCCAACTGTAGAACTCATATGTTTCTTTTTTTATAAAAACAAAAGCATTTTTAAAAGTTTTCCTGTGGGCTGTAATTCCTACAACATTCAATAGAGTGATGTTGTACCTTTTTTTTTTATAAGTACAGTCCAACAAAGCAATATGATGGTATTTTTTGAAAAGTTTTATAGAATCAGGATGAGCAAAGAAAAGGGCCTCTGAATGAACCTCTCCACCAATTTTGACCTGGAAACCCACTGGGTTTCCTCAAGCATTTCAGAAAGAAGGTCCATAAAAACTTTCTCATCCAGTTCTGCTATCTTTAACTTCTGGTAAGTTTTATAGATTGTTCTATCATCAATGTATTCTCCACAATCAATTTTTCTCAATTTCCTTTTGATTTTAATTTCATTGAGCCCATATTTCATGCCTTCTTTAAGTTTTTCCAAGGCTTTACCACAGATTCTCCTCAGTTGAGGATTCACTGAGGGGTTTTCAGATGGTTGATGATTGTGTTGGCCCACTCTAATGGAGAGATTCCACTTGGGATCTGCTACTGTAAAACTTGCACAGATCATGAATTGACACCCAAACTTCCTTGTGAGAGTTTGAATTTGCGGTTTGGTGTGGTACAGCCCTTTTTATACCCCAAATCTTCACATGCTATATCCACATATCTATCCTTCTTTGAATTGAATGCTGTGAAGGCATAGCCATGCATGGCTGACCATTTTTGACAATAAATCTTGGATTCTTTCCTACTAGGAAAGGCCATCACAGGAGGAGGTTCAAGCGCTTCTGGAACCTCATAGTTACACCCCACATGGTTACATTAGTATTGATCAAGCCAAATCCTTCTCAGTCAAATGGCATATGAAATGTGGCCCACCACCTTGAGTCAATTCCAGTTTTGAAGAAACATCTTGTTCCTCAATTTTAACCCTAGATGAGGATGCAATTGGGGCTTCCAATGGTTTCTTTTCCAACTCCCTACCCAAATCCCTAGATTACAACAAAGCTTTTTTAGCAACACTTTTAATTAAGTCCATTAAAACAGCCATGTTTAAGCCAGGAGGGCTTGGGCTTGCCACTGTTTCCATAATCTCAAAAAAACCCAAGCCAGTCTGATTTTCAATCAAAATTCTTCCAACAACTCCAAAGTGTACTCAATTTTGGGTTGAGAGAAAAATTATCCAATGGGTGAGTATTTTTTTGCAACTAGTCTTTATTTTGCCACTAGGCAGAATTTTTTATTCCCAAGCTTTTTTTGTGGTCCAATAGTCCCACATAGCATTCCAAATTCCCAAATTTGGGTTGAAGGCACTCAAATGTGGTCCAGGGGTGCCTAGGTACCCCAATTCACACCTCAAATTGCCCATTTTGCCCCAAATGGGCCAGGAAAACAGGTACAACCCCCACTCATAGCTTGCACATCCCCCAATTGCAACCCTCCGGGGGATGCACAAGTTGTGAGCAACTTTGCTTGCTCCTTCTTGGGTTGTTATTTGCCCTTCACAACACATATTGGTTGTAAACAGCAATTCACACCAATTTTCGACCCCAGGGTTGTGAATTTAACATTCCCCTTGATAAAATATGGTAATAATATAGGTCCAGGAGGGGTTTTGATAACCAGGAAATAGAATATCAGAAGTGCTAGAATCTGTGGAAAAAATTGCCTCCCCCATTGAAGAATTGTGTTATTAAATTGGATTGCAAGTATTTGATTTTTTTATTTAAGATTATCTTAATTACCCTTATGAAACAGATGTTTTTACCATTTTTCTATTTTGTTTTATGTTTTGTAAAAAGTTATTTACATTCCATCATAAATATTGTTTTTTTTTTCAAAGAAATCTGTTTTTCATATTTTTTCTAATCATTTAGGGACTGAATGATTTTTTTCTTGAATATTTGCAAATATGAGAAATCCCAGCATGAAATGTGTATATGTATCACTTTTTCATGTTTTTTTTTTGTTTGGTACAAATTTTTTTTAAATTCAACATGAAATATTACATTCTGTGTTAAAAAAATTAATTATTATTATTTTTCTCATTTTTCTTACATTTGATGAAGTTTTTTTTTCAAATATGAGGTCAGATTTGAATTCCTTGAAGAAAAATGATATTTATTGCATTTTTAGGTATTACATTTACTCAATTGGCAACTATATTTGAATCATCAAAATAAATTCTACCCCAGACAGACCCCATATGGAGTCCAGAGGAATTAATTTAGCCCCCCAGGGCCTCAATTGATGTTCAAAGGCCTTTGAGGGCCCAGAATTTCATAATATAGTATTTTATCCCACCTCAGGCACCCCTTAAAACCTTGAAAAGGCTATAAACCTTCCTTAAATGGGGAAGGCAGCCATTTGGCATCAATATAGTAAAAGAATTACTAATATGAAGCCACTGACACATTTTGGCACCATTTTTTCATTATAGTAACTTTATTGGCATGATTTCATCCTGGGACCCCAAAAAGAAATTCAGTTATTCACCTTTGTTTAATTAATAGAAGAGTTTCAAATTCCAAAAAGCTTGATACTTTTCTTGATAGGATTAAAGCCTACATTGGAGGTCCTGGAAATTTCATTCAATACAAGATTTTCTTTGGAGGAGGAAGGAAATTCTGGATTTGGGTGGAAAAATAACCTATTTCATGGACTAAAATAGATATTCCATATTTTTTATTTGTTCCCACAGTTATTCCAGTCAAGGAGGAGTCTTTCATAGAATTAATTTTGCACAGGAATTAATTCAAGATTGAATTAAGAATGGGAAATCTATTCAAATTAGTGGTTCATTGAGTTTAAGAAAAATCTTTTTGAACTGGAACTTGTTTTCTCACAGATATTTGTGAGATTGATTCATGAGAGCCATTTCAAATAGATTATTTTTCCAGTTTTGCTCAATTATTTTCTAGATTTATTTTAGAAACTTCCACAAGATAGGGGAGTCTACATGTTTAGAAGCTCTAATCAAGATTGGCATCCCAGGGCAAAAAATATTTTTTTTTTTTGAAAGTTTTTCCAAAATTAAAACTAAATTTTATTCCTGGTGAGCATAATTAGATTTAATATAATCCTCAGGAAATTATAAATTGCATTCATATTCAAAATCTTCACATCCAAAAATTAATTACAGTTGTGTTTCTGGCCATTCAACCTTGTCATTTTAATCAGTTGATAAGTAATTTAAAAGTTTTATTTCAAATCTTGGAACCATTAAAATAGCCCTAGAAGTTTGAATTTCTTTTTACAATAATTTCTTAGCACTTGTGATTATTCTGAGATTATTCCTGTCAGTGATCCAGAAATTGAAGTACAGAGTTTGATATTTGAGAGCTTATGATTTTGAATTGTGAAGATGTTGGAATTTTCAACCAATTAAACTAATGCTTTTCCTTGTAATATATAATTAAGAGGTAGATATTCTTTCCAGAGTGATTAAAATGAATTTGTTGATCTCACACAAATTATTTTCATAATTTCAGAGACACAAGGAACCCGTTTAAATTAAAGTGATTGAGAAAAGATTTTTGAAATTCCAGTCTTAAAACTCTGTCCCAAAATCTTGAGTTCAACAAGTTGGTCTCATACTCAATTTACACAATTTATTAAATGCTCAAGATTCTTTGAGAAATGTTGCCTCTTCATGCTATCCTAGTTGTTTTAGACACAGTGGACTCCCAGACTTGAATACAAGTGGAATTTTTAATCATCAGCTGCTCATGTGTGTTGAAGTTTTTTTTGTCTCTAGATCTCATGCAAGTATATTTTGGTTCCAGTTGATTTGCATCTTTTATCCAAGTGGCTTTACTCTGAAAATTTGAAACATTTGGAGCTTTCAAATAAATTCAAAAGGCATCTTCAGGGCCCCAGACCACCCTGGAAGATTCCAAAGGGCATGGGAAACAACTTTCCTCTGGGTTGGAAAGTTGTGAAAATATTGCTTCCATTGAAATGTGATTTTCAAAGTTTTATTTTTTATTGAAAGAAGATTGTTACACCTTCCCCAATGCTGTTGTGGCTATCTATAGACATAATCCAAAATTGCACCACACCAGTCACCATGTGGTAGGAATAGCCTCTGGGCTCACCAAAGGAGTTGCTGATACAAAAACAATCACTATGTATTATTCAATATGAAGTTTGTATTCAAACACAAGGTTTCAACTTGGAAGCTGTCAATTCTTAGGATTAAATGTGGAAGACACAACTTATTTTTCCACAATATGGGAAAAAAAAGAAAATTGGTTGGACCATAAGACAAATAGGGCTTAGAATAAAATATGCACACAACAAAAGACACAATTGAATGAAGAATTTTGAGTAAGCAGTGACTGTGTGGCTTTAATGGGAAGTTTATTGTTTTGTTGGAATGAAGGGGAAAATTCAGGATACCAAGTATTCCAGAAAAGTCATGGGGGACTATCCATGGGAAGTGTCACTGAGGTGGATTGGCAAGAAAGATGTTGGAGATAAAAAAAAATGGTGTCTTGCTTGAAAATTCCAGAAATTATTTGGACAGAAATTTGGATGTGTGATAAGATGGCGGGAGGAGGAAAGAGATATCATACCTCAAATAGAAAGCCTCATTTGATGAGCAGTGACCATGCAGGAATTTTTGATGAATGTAGTGAAGTAGCTAGGAAGACAGAGGTCAGTGTACTTGTTTTCTTTCTCTAATTTGAATTTTTTAAAATTTAAGGAAGCCCAAAGTGGTTCGTAGATGCTCCATTAACTTAAAATAGGAATTCCAGGAGGTGTAATCATAGCAGAAAAAATTTAAAAATTGTTATTCTTGCAGAGATTTTGATGCTGAAAAATCAAGCACAGATTCTAACAAAGCTGGTTCTGATAGTACTAGTCTCAGAGAACCAGGTTGTGGATTTTTATCCAATTGAAAACTGTTACTGAAGAGAGATTTTCAGAGCTGAGGAGGTATGATTCGCAGAAGAAGAGAGGAACATCCAAGCCACTTACAGACTTGCAGAAGATGACTTGAGTTATGCTGAAAAAACTGGAGTGGGCTCCAGCTAAATAAACATAACACCCTGATTCTTGGAGAAAAAACATCACTTAATCCAAAAAAATCCCAATTCATGCCCTTGAAACTTTGATTTTGATTTTTATAAAAAATACAGGAATATATTAAATTGGAAGGTATGAAAATATCCTTGAAATTGTAATAATATTGTTGAAAATTATCCTTATTTGTCTGTTTAACCAAACCAAACCATCTACTTGCAAGCTAAAACTTCCCTATTTACCCTAATTCAGTTGCATATTTTGAATAAATATATATTATTCTTTCTCTATCACCACCAGTAGTTGAGAGGTAACAAGGCCCTTAGTTTCTATTTGGCTGAAAAAATGCATAAATTAAATATTTCTGGGTATTTTCCTCACAATAGGTTGGCTTCTGGAAACTCTTTTCTTGCTACTCAATGGCCTTCCAAGGTTCAATCTTCTTCAAAAAAAATTCTGCAGGAAGTTTCACTCAGGATTTCCATTCCTGTAGCTTTAGTCAGTGTTCATCCATTCAGAAGCAAATTTTTCCGACTGATTGTGAGTATATCCCAGTGCTTCAAATTGAAATATTTCTAAGGTTCACCTGCGTTTGACTTTTATCTTTTGGGATTCCAGATCCCTTTTTCTGGATCTCCTAGTTCATATATTGTAAATATGTACCTTACATGCATTATCTCTAGTAGCATTTTTTCGGGCTGAAATCTCAATCAAGGCATACGCTACCTGGTATCGGTAGCCACTATGTACGGTCAATTAATAATTCTTTCAGCGAGAGTAACATCATGACTTGGTGGAATCCAAACGAACTTTGGCCAATCCTCAAAGGTTCTTCCTTTGCATTTAGCCGCCCATACAACTGCATCATTCATGATTTTCTTCATAGAGAGATGGATCACATGGGTCTTTGGGCTTACAATTTTATTCCAGAGCAGCGGGAAATCTCGAAGCCAAATAGAAGTCAACATGAAACTTAACGAGTTCACAGCTATTCTCTTAGAATCTGCACAATTGACCAAAGCGCGCCAAATTGTTGAATCCCCCAGGCGACCAGGCAAGACTCTTCCACTAGACTCTGGGTGGATGAGAAACCCCTGCCAGAACTTATGAAATAGTTCGAAGGCGGCCAACTGCGCATTTCTGAGTGTTTCTTCATTAGAAAAGAGCACCGGTTTTATAATCTTATTCAGTATCTCAATTTGACTCAGTGAAGCTCTGCTCGCAACGATTAGGGTATCTATCGCGTTGTTCGTCGAGGGACCTCGACCATTCTTTGTTTGAAGTCGTTCTGCACATTTTCGAAAACCTTCAACAAGGGTCGCGCGCATTCGCATCTCCAGATCATTAAAGCGAGAACCATTGAGAAGTTTGTTGGCTATATCTTGGTTGGCATTGAAAACTTCCTCGGTTCTGCGTCCTTGAGAGACCAGGGGGAGTTTCATCAGCCTTTCTCGAAGCCTAGCGTAGTCATCAAGGTCGAAGAATTCATGGATTTTGACTTCGACCACTTGTGTCAAAACGCCTTGTTTCGCAGCGTAAAGTTGACTATCTGTCGGATATTGTCGTACGATTAGTTGCTTGGATCTGGGACTCGCGATCGGGTATAGGTCAGCTCCGTAAGATCGATGGTTCGTGTTCATTGATGGTTTCAAACGTTTTCCAGCTCGAGAATCAGTCTCCATTCTGGGAGAGCTCAGAAGAGTAAAACGTTCATGCTTCCATCCAAGATTTTCAAATCCAGTTGACTGCATAAAATTATTCGGAGCTTTTCTGATAAGATGGTGGCCATGTTGTGGTATGATCGGAGCTTTTCTGATAAGATGGTGGCCATGTTGTGGTATGACTAGAGAATTCGGATGAGAGAACAGATCAAGTGCCAAGCCTACGCCACCAGAAAAGGTAGTTTCCTCATGTTCGGCTCCTGAAAATCTCGAAGAAGAAGCTGAGATGTCACGTCTGTGATCAACAAATGGTTCATCGGCCTGGCCCCCGGTAACTTTCCTCGTGCGCAAAGTGGGCGAGTCCCTGAGATGCTCAACAGCGGTCATGGGTGTCACTGGGGCGGTCTCTGGTGAGTCGAGTACGAAATCTGCTCGTTAGTCGCATGGATAAAGGCTAGAAATCTCATCTGTTGCGAAGTCACCCCAAGATCGCCGAATTCACAAAAGGGCACACCTAGAGCTCCATTTTCCCAATGACGCAGAAAATCGATTTGGGTAAGAGGAGGCTTGCCCATACCGCAACACACACACGAAGCCGATCGTAACAAATATAAGTAAATGAAGATTATCATGATGCCCAAGTTTATACAAAAATTAGTAGCGTTGTCTAGGTCCGAAGGTGAGGAGGCAAGATCAATGAGCTAAGATAGAAGACCACCCAGGCACAGAAGTTACTTTGCTGCAAAATCTTGGTAGCCGATGGCATTTCGAGACTTGAGTGGCGCCAGTCCGCCGGAAATCGACTCGGCCGATCACCACGGCCTAGGTAACACTGAAACTGAAACAGGTTTGTGTCGAAATCGTAGTCAAACTGGCGCTATGCACCAAAGTGCACCAGGGGTGGCATAGTCGTGGGGCTTATATTCATAATTTGAAAGAACTCGCCAGTTAAGCGCCACGTCACTCGAATCTGTTGCACGTAGCATGATAGGGTTGGAAAACCTTTCTCATGCCCAGATGATGAGACAAAAGAAAATTGCAAAGGGTTTTGCTTGAGAAGGATGATTGAGTTTATTGCGAGGCAGAATGATCAGAGTATCCGATTGAAAATCAGTGGAAGTTGGTCGATATAGAAAAAAAAAAAAAAAAAAAAAACCGAAATCATTGAACATTTACATGACTGCTTCTGATAGTGAAGCTCAGCACCAGTGTCAATTCGTCCCGAGTTCTCTGTCCTCTTGAGCACATCACTGACTCCGCTAACCGTTGGCACCGCTGATCATGCGTACTCAATTGGTTTGCTGGCGTAAAGCCAAGAGTCACATCAAGCAAAATTCTTTTAGCCTGACCTGTTTACTCTTTGCTCGTGGTACCCAAAGAGGAGGTCAAATATGTGTCATAGGTTGGTTTCAGCTTAGATCCGCATGCTCTTAGCGTTTTAGCTCTTGCTTTGATGTAGGTTGACTCACATGTTTGCCCATTCCTGTTCACGTGACCATATATCTGTAATGCGTCATAAGGTTCGTCAAGCAAGTTCTTATGTATTCCGTATGAATATTTGGAGAATTGAAAGATTGTTCCCGGGAAGGCAAACAAGAATAAGGCAAGGAGGACAGAGACCTATTAGCGACGGAGAGAAATAGGGAACCAGCAGCAAGCCCTTGAAGTATTTATGAAGATTATGAAAAAGAGGGAGATTCCAAGTTCTTGGGGTTGCTATTGTTGAAGAATGAAACTGGAACAAAGTTGTTACTGGATTATAAACTTATAGGTCTATTTGTTTGTTTATTTATCATTTTTATCAATGAATACTTTTTGATTTCTGCGCCAGTCACAAGTTTTGACTGGTCTACTTAGCCTGTAAATACTTCTTGATTTTTAGAACTCTATCTTCATTGGATCCTACTCTCTAGATCATAGGATAGTGGGTATGCAGAGCTATAAACAGTATGTAGAGCTATAAACATACTCCTGAGTCCTGCATTGCATTCATTTGCTGAAGGTAAACTCCTTATCTAGATCATTACCTTGAACCTTTGCTGGTTCTTGAATATATACTCTAACAGAGCTACTTGAGAGCCTTAGCCAGTCTTCAACATACACTCTTGCATATCTACCTTAGAACCTTAGTTGGTAATCATGGCACACTCTTGCTCAGCTACCTTAGATCTTTGGTTTGTCTCCAGGAATTCCTTACTCTTACTCATCCAAATTATACCTCTTATTGGTCTTTGAGCTTCAATTATCTCTGGGCCCAAGTTAATATTGCATCTTTCAAATTGATGAGATTTCACCTTTTCAATTCAAAACCAAAAAATAAGCATGAATAGCTTGAATTTCTCATTTTTTAGATAAATTCATGCCTTGGGGCATCTTGAGTGTCAGTTAACCATGGTTCCAGTGCAGCTAACTCTTGGTAGTTATCAAAATAAAGAGAAACACTTAAGATAAACTCATAATTCATGCAAGGAGTAAGAAATGTTGATGTATTATTCAAGATTTTTATTTGTGATGCAAAAATTGAGTATAGTCACTCACTCACCCTACCCCCAAATTTCTACTCCTTCACAGATTTTAATTGGTTGGAGGTACCAATGGTGAAAACATGGCAATACCTGTTTCAATTAGTCCATCTATACACAGTATCTCAGAAATTCAGCCAAAATGAGGTGTTGTGTATAGTTTAGGAGTTTTTCCCAGAACTAGGCTTATGTGAAAGGGCAATGTTTAATTTGCAACCCCCCACAACCTGTTCACAAAATGGGTTGTGTGGTGCAGTTCACAACCCAAAATGGGTTTCAAAAGGCCATTTGCAGCCCATTTGAGTTGAAAATGGCCATTTGCAACCCAGGTGGGTTGTGAATGGCAGAATAATAATATAAATTTGTAGATTCTATTTATTTATAATTATATTTATATTTTTAATTTAATTGATTGATTTATTTTTAATTTATTGATTGATTTATCTATTTCATTTCATTTTATTTATTGATATTTTATTTATATTTATATTTTTAATTTGATTAATGAATTTACTTTTCATTTTTCTATTAAAATAAAAAAAAGAAATAATAGATAAAAAAAATTAAAAAAATATGTTGAAAATATATATATATATATAATATAACAAAAGGTTGCAAATGACAATTGCTTTAAGAAAGTGACATGTGTCCTCTGGGAATTGAACCCAGGTCTCTCATGTGCTTGGCAAGTGTACTACCAACTATACTAAGGACGCTTTCTGTGTGTCATTCTACACGTCCCATTTGAGTCGTGTGGCACGCTAAAAAACTAAAATCAAGTTGTGTAGCCTCCACTAAATAATGAATAATAAATAATAAATAATAAATAATAAATAATAAATAATAAATAATAAATAATAAATAATAAATAATAAATAATAAATAATAAATAATAAATAATAGATAATAGATAATAAATAATAAATAATAAATAATAAATAATAAATAATAAATAATAAATAATAAATAATAAATAATAAATAATAAATAATAAATAATAAATAATAAATAATAAATAATAAATAATAAATAATAAATAATAAATAATAAATAATAAATAATAAATAATAAATAATAAATAATAAATAATAAATAATAAATAATAAATAATAAATAATAAATAATAAATAATAAATAATAAATAATAAATAATAAATAATAAATAATAAATAATAAATAATAAATAATAAATAATAAATAATAAATAATAAATAATAAATAATAAATAATAAATAATAAATAATAAATAATAAATAATAAATAATAAATAATAAATAATAAATAATAAATAATAAATAATAAATAATAAATAATAAATAATAAATAATAAATAATAAATAATAAATAATAAATAATAAATAATAAATAATAAATAATAAATAATAAATAATAAATAATAAATAATAAATAATAAATAATAAATAATAAATAATAAATAATAAATAATAAATAATAAATAATAAATAATAAATAATAAATAATAAATAATAAATAATAAATAATAAATAATAAATAATAAATAATAAATAATAAATAATAAATAATAAATAATAAATAATAAATAATAAATAATAAATAATAAATAATAAATAATAAATAATAAATAATAAATAATAAATAATAAATAATAAATAATAAATAATAAATAATAAATAATAAATAATAAATAATAAATAATAAATAATAAATAATAAATAATAAATAATAAATAATAAATAATAAATAATAAATAATAAATAATAAATAATAAATAATAAATAATAAATAATAAATAATAAATAATAAATAATAAATAATAAATAATAAATAATAAATAATAAATAATAAATAATAAATAATAAATAATAAATAATAAATAATAAATAATAAATAATAAATAATAAATAATAAATAATAAATAATAAATAATAAATAATAAATAATAAATAATAAATAATAAATAATAAATAATAAATAATAAATAATAAATAATAAATAATAAATAATAAATAATAAATAATAAATAATAAATAATAAATAATAAATAATAAATAATAAATAATAAATAATAAATAATAAATAATAAATAATAAATAATAAATAATAAATAATAAATAATAAATAATAAATAATAAATAATAAATAATAAATAATAAATAATAAATAATAAATAATAAATAATAAATAATAAATAATAAATAATAGATAATAGATAATAGATAATAGATAATAAATAATAAATAATAAATAATAAATAATAAATAATAAATAATAAATAATAAATAATAAATAATAAATAATAAATAATAAATAATAAATAATAAATAATAAATAATAAATAATAAATAATAAATAATAAATAATAAATTTGCGTCAACTGAGGATTTCAGGGCCACCTGATGGAATTAATTGGCCACTCCCGCTGGTTTGGTCATGGTTGAATTGGTTTGGTTTGATTGTAGAGCCCTTTGGCTTTTAACCGTGAAGAGACGATCCTAAATTTCTGTATAACTCAAAACCAGCATAGGCTATGAAAGGAATAGAAGAGTATGAGAAACAAGCAAACAAAGACAGAGAGAACAGGTAAAGAAAAAGAAGCAGGAGGAAGGAGGTCCTACAGCTTGAGCCTTGTGAGTGTTGAGAAAGGTGGCGCCGACAGAATAAGAAAGAGAGTAGACAGCAGAGGTTGGGTGAAAATAACACAAGCAATGATCATGGAGTAGATGACTGAGTGGATGAGAAGATTAGATCAGAAACAATCCTATCAAGACCTTGAGGGATCTGAGCCTTACCAGTTAGAGACTTGTTCACGGGGCAATAGCTGAAGTGAGAGTGGATTGGTGATCGTGCCGGGATAGATTGAGGAGTTTGTAGTTGGTTGGTTGAGGATAGAGATAAAACAGAAAAAGAGAAGAGAAAAGAGAAGAAAGAAAAAGAAGACAGCGGTAAGAGTCAAAAGAAAGAAAAAAAAAGGGAGTTCAAAGTTGGGAGGGAAGAGAGAAGTCTTCAGGAATGCATCCAGGGATACCTGGGATGGGGAAGGAGGCGTGCAGAAGGCGGGCGCGCGCAGGCGCAGAGAGTGAGGTAGTTGTGAGGCAAGTCTTAACAGAGTTTTAACACTCCAGGTCTTAAGCTTAATAAGACCTCTTCAATCAATTGTGATTGGCTCCAGAAAGATGATCAAGGAGGGATCAAGACCAGTATGGTCAGAGAAAGGGATCAAGGAGTGGTATAACACACTCAAGAATTCCAACAGATAGAATTATCTTCAACCAGCAAGGCTATTGGTTGGTGATAAGGATCAGGCCACAGAGGGGCAAAGACTAAGGATCAATGGATCAGGGGGCAATCATAGATATTCCCAGGATGAGGATGAGGATCAGATTTCAATGATAACGGGGGGGCATATGCACACACTCCCATGGATGATTTAGAAAAAGGTAGGGGAGAGCCCCTCATTTTATGGGCCATGGGTCCCTATAGACTATGTACAGGTGATAACACACATAGAGCAGAAAAGAAACACAATTTGATTTTTTTTTTTTTTTTTTTTTTTTTAGGATTGTCATGAGAAAACAAAAGGGAAAAAAAGAAACAACAAACACTCAAAAAAAAGAAGAACTGAATCAAAACCCTGGCCCGTGCTAATGATGGGCACGGGCAAGAGAGTAGCTAGTGAGACGCCTGCGGACATGCTGACGGGCCCAGGCAACAGACAAGCCAGGCGGGAGACCAGTGAGCTGGAGGTGGATCAAGGTGGTGGTGCAAAGGTTCTGACAACCACAAGCAACGCTTGCGGTCATTGGCTGATGGATTGGGATTGGGGATTGGGGAAAGGAAGGATTGAAGAGTGATATGAATCAGAGGGTTCTGTAGGATTGATAGGCTAGATTGAGGGTGAGTGGTGATGGAGGGGATGGGATGGTTGATGAGGATGTTGGGGTGATTGTGGGTAGTGCCGGTGATGGATTTGGATACCCTCCTGGAGAACTTTTTCCTATCCAGGCTGAGTTTGATTTGATTCTTCTTGGCTAGCCTCCTACAATTGTCCTCCAAGATGGCCCCATGAATTTTCTTGGTTGCTGAATGGGTGAGTCTGAGTAATTGATCTGGATCATTGGTCAAGATGAGTTGAGAGTCTAGATAATCCTCCGCCTTGGTATAGTCATGATACGTATTGATGTAGAGTGGAGCAGGTTGGGATGGGGATAGAAATTAGTCAAGGATTGATAGGATGGGAAGCTGGTAGTTGGATTGGTTGAAGGATGTTGATGGTGGTGATGATGGGTGCCATCACAAAGGTTGGAGTGCTGATGATTATTGATGAACTCTTGAGAGGCTGGATGACCAAGCGGGCTGGCAGAGCGAGCAACCATGGAGGAAGGGCCGGATAGGGAGGCATGGTTGCAAGCAGCCAAGGCACCCATGCTGGGACGTCTCCCCAATCCAGCGGTGGAGGTGATGGATGACGCCCGGGAGTGAAGCAACTGAGACGCATTGGAGCAAGACCTTGGGCAATTCTGGACCAAGGCCAGGATATGCGGGACATTGGGCCTGTTGTAGGCCATCAACTTGGCCGTCTTGGGCGCGTTTGGAAAAAAAAAAAGAAAAAACAGAGAGCTGAAGGACAAGGAGTGAAGCGGGAAGGACTTGAACACCGGGCACAGGGGTCTAGGCACTGAGAGATCTTCCTAGACAACTAGGAGAAGGGAAGGCTGAGAACTGGGAACTAAACTGAGAAATCATTCCAAAAAAATTTTTTTTTTTTGGATCTAAATGGAGGCTATAAAAATTTTACTTTTTCCATACTGGTCCAGAGGTGTCCCAGATTTGGCACCAGACCAGGGACGCTGTAGTTTATGCACGTCTCACGGGCTCTGGTGATGATTGCAGGGCTGGTGAGGGTGATGCCTCTGGAGACGCTGGAGGTGGGGTTGCAGAGGACAGGGAGTTGGGATAGGGGCTGGAGAAGGAGCCGGATGCCGTCCAAAGGGTTCCTTGACTCATGGGTTGGTTGCACCTTAATTTATGCAGCCTTGGTTGGCCCAGAAGTGGAGAGCTGCTTTCCAGCCCGCAGGGTTTGTAAATTCCTCCTTAAGCAGCGAAACAGAGAGGCCAAGTTTGGCGGAGGCAGGGCACGGGGACAACAGGATGAAGGGGAGCCAGGCGGGGTCCATGATTGCTCCAAGATTGAATCATTTCTGGAGACTACAAATAAGCTGTGGCAAGCCCTCTTGCGCGGGAAATCCTGGTTAGGTCCGGGAAAAGCCCATGGCATGGTGTTTTCAAGCAAGCAATGTTGATGACCGGCGCAGAAGGACAAGCATGCGCCGGATGTAGAGGAGGGTGCAGGGCAACCTGTTCCTGGAACAGAAGGTGCACGGCAGAAGCATGATAAGATAGGGCAAAGTAGGGGAGGGAAGGGACTTTGGTAGTGGGTGCGTTAATGGTTGAGGGAGCAATTGGAAGACCTCTGGGGACAGAACTCAAGTGGGGGGGGGGATGTGGTGTTGTTATATAGCCTTGGATTAGGAACCGCTCCACGGTTGGTGTGCTCAGCATTTGATAGGTCAGGCTCAACACTTGGATGTGCATGGTCTCAGCAGTAGGAACCGCGGGGCCCGGCATACCGGGAATGGGTTGGGCTTGATCAGATGTGACCGGCCGCGGCCCGCTTGGACATTACAGACCCAAGATTGGAGCTGGCCCAACCAGGTTTTCAGGCAGCTATTTTGGGGAGGTAGGGTGGGGCAATTGGGGCTATAGGCGCACGCAAGCGCAGGCCAACCTGCGGGGCAAGAAATCACGCGGAGTGCAAGGCGGAATTGGAAAAGCGGGGGGCTCCAAGTAGGGTGCAGCAGAGGGCCATGTCATGAGAAGGACAAACTGGTTGTAAGTGACAGTAAGCAGGCAGGGAATGGATTAGTGTTAGGCTAGGGTTCTGGGCCTGGGGTTTCTTTTACATTTGTTGTTGGGCTGTCATTGCGCTTGTACTTAGGTTAGGGTTGAGAGGCTGGGCATAAAGTCTGCACTCTCAAACCCAGCCCTTAGGGGATCATCTTATCATTGGATCTTGGGAAGAAAAGAAAAGAGGAAAGAGGATGGATTGAGGGATGGATGGATGGAAGGATACGGAAAGGAAAGGAAATCCATCTATCTACCTCTTTCTCTCTCTCTCTCTCTTTACTGGAGCATCATTATCCTTATAGATGCTTGGACCATTGATTCCAGAACTCAAGGATAACTAGGGGTGTATCAACCTCTTGGTTTCCACACCTCCAATCAACATTGGCCCTTCTGAAGCTCCCTGACCAATTCCACCACCTCACCAGCATCATTCCTCCCCAACAGCCCATAAGGCCAATTAATACCATCCAAACCCAAACCAAAACATCTTGAAGGCTGAACCGCTAGCATCAGCCAGGTTGGTCAACATTGGCAACATACTGGATTACTTTGGGGCTGTAGAGTTTCAGAACCTACAAGTCAGAAATGCTATAAGTACTGCTCCCATCATTGAATCTGGTGTGTCACATAACCTGTGCGGCAAAATATAATTGCTACACAATTTAAAGCAGCTTTTGAATCCAATACCCTTGCTTTTAGCCACCTCAGGAAGCTCAGCTTGAGTATCAGGGATAGGGAACCTGAAATTAATGTGGGCTGATGGCTCCATTTTGATGCCCAGGGGTTTCTTGTATAGCCCTCTGGCAAGGTTGACCCTCATCTCCCTGGCAGCCCTGCGGAAGGCCAGCTGTGTCTTCACCTGTTATGTGCACCTCAATGCTTTTTTCATTTGTGGTGCAGAATCTTTTCTACTGTTCACCTGCCCTTTTGATTGGGATAAGAACAGATGTACCATCACCAATTACTTGTCAAACTGGGCACCAGCCATCCCCTTACAATAGTCCCTGTGTCTCCTTCTCCTTCATCCATTGCCCTTCCTGTTGCATCTCCTGCATGAAATGCTATCCAATCTTGGAAACCAGATTACGCTGATCTTTCAATGGCCCTGGTTGAGAGACCAATAAAATATCAGTGGAAAAAGAAACAACTTACCACCAATGAGAAAAATCTTCTGTTTTGGCACAGGTTTTTTGGGCATATTGGTGTGTACAAGATCAGAAAGATGCTGAGACTTAACCTTGGTATTGGCCTGCCAGAGTCTCTTCTGCTGGACAACATTGTCTTCCTGGTTTCTATGGTGAGACTCAACTCAACCCATTACACTTCCAACCATGAAAACAAACTAATGGAAGTCCTGGCTGTAGACCTAATTGGGCCATTTGAGGTACCAATTTTCAACAAAAGATGTTTCCTACTTACTATCAGGGATGTCTGGAGTGGGTATGCTTTTGTTAAGGTCCTCCAATTTAAATTGGATGTGTCTAAGTTCATCATTGAGACCATTGAGCAAGTCAAGCAGCTGACCTCTGTGAAATTTAAGCAATTGCAAAGCAACAATGGTGGAAAATTTGCTAAAAAAGCACTTGCAGAGTTTCTTTCTCACAAAGGCATTGCAGCAGAACAATCCCTTACTTATCACCACTACCAGAATGATATGATTGAGAGGTACAATTGGACATTTAGCAACATGGCATGGAAAATCCTCTGGGACAGTAAACTTCCCAAGTCTTTTTGGGGTTTTCTTTTGTGTGAGTGTGTTACGTCTTGAATCAAATCTTGAACAAGCTATGCAGCCAGTCTACCCCCTATGAGATGCTCTTTAAAGAAAAGCAGTTGGTAAGCCATTTCCAAAACTTTCTTCCAAGGGATTTTGTGCATGTTCCGGAGGCGCTACGCCTCTTCCTTGATGACAGGGCAGTTGAGGGTCTTGTGGCTGCCTTGCTCAAGAGATCTAAAGGTTGGCTTTTCTGGATCCCTAGCAAGAATTTTTTTTTCCAGTCAGTGATGGAAAGGTTTCCCCCAGTCCATGGGGGCCTATTCAGCCAGCCAATGGATGAAAGCAAGCATCCTCAGCCTTTCCCCAAGTCCAACCAATTTTGATGTCCCCAGCCCACCCAGATTCAACAGCAGCCAATGGGCTGTTCCTTGGTGATTTTTTGGCTGAGGAGTTGTTTGACCAGCAGGAGCTATTGATTGACAGAATTCTAGCAACCTTAAAGTTCTACAATGTGAGCATCCCAAAGAACTTCACCTTGGCCAAAAACTCTGAGAACTGGCTCCAATGGCAGATGGCCATTGCAGAAGAGCTGGACAAGCTCTGGCAGATGGCAGTGTGCAAGGAAGCTGACTTTCTGGAAGGGAAAGTGGATCTAGAATGCAGGTGGGTTTTTGAAATGAAGAAGGCCTTTGGGGAAGCGTTTTTGATCTTTAAAGAAAGGTGCATGGCCAAGGGCTAAAATCAGGTGGCCGGTATTGATTTTGTGGAGACTTTTGCACCAACAGCAACGTTTGAGTCCCTCTGCCTCCTACTGACCATGGCAGCTATATTTTAATGGCCATTCCATAGCTTTTATTTTGAAGCTGCTTACCTAAACTCACCCATCAACAAGGAGGTGTGGTTCAAGCCCCCACCTGGGATGACATTACGGAAGGGTAAGTAACTTTGCCTAAAAAAAGCCTTTTATGGCTCAAAGCAGGCTGCCCACTGCTGGTGGCTATATCTCAAGGGCCTACTCCAGACGCTGGGCTACCACCCATTGCAGTATGATGTCTCACTGTATATCTTGGAACATTATTCCAAAAAGGGAGTCATTTGGATCCACATGGATGATGGGGTGGTTTTTGTGTCCAATTTCCAACTACTACAACAGCTGGAGTCAGACCTGACGGACACACTCAAAATCAAGTGGTCCTTGTCCATTGACTTGATTGTGGGGGTCCAAATTGACCATTGGGACAATGGTTTTGACCTTTATCAACCTGAATTTATTGACTAAATCCTCCAGAAACACTGGGATCAGGTCAGCAAACAGAGGGCCTCCCTCCCTGGCAGCTTCAACCCAGTGATAAATACCTTGGATCCACCATTAGAAAAAGACTGCTATCTCTCTCTTGTAGGTTTTCTCAGCTACCTGGTTGTGGTGACCAGGCCAGAAATTGCCTTTGCATTCAACCTTCTGTCTAGATTCACCACTCAACCCAATGAAACCCACTGGAAGGGCCTACACCACCTTGTGTCATATGTGGCCAGCACAAGGCACCTGAGACTATTGCTGAGGCCTGCAACAATGGCAAAGCCCTGAAGGGTTACTGCAATGTGTTGTAGGGGGCTGAGGTCTCCAGGTCCACCCAAGGCATCCTGGTCTCATTCCTGGACTGCCCAATCATCTGAATCTCTTGGCTCCAACGGTGCGTGGTGGCATTGACCTTCCATGCTGAGTACATGGCGCTGGGGGTGGTCACAAGACAGGTACTGTGGATAAGGCACCTTTTCAAAGATATCTTGAGTTCTGAGTACGTTGGGCACCTGTTTTGCAACAATAAATCTTGCATCAAGATTTCCTCAAACAACATTACCAGTAAACGGACCCAACACATGGAGCACAACTTCTACATTGCCAACAATGCTCTGTACAGAAAGAAGACCACCCTGATGTGGGTAAAATTTGAAGACCGGGTGGCAGAAATCCTCACCAAAGCTTTGGGACCAAAACTCTTCCTGAGGCTGCAAAAGAAACTCCAGGTGACATAAGTATTACTGCCAAAACCAAAAACTTCCCATTTCCTTTACTTTTGCTTTTTGCAAGCCTTCCTTTATTCCGTTTTCTGAAGCATGTACTTAGCCTAGAATCTGTGAGCCTGAGGGGTTGGTAGCATAGTTGTATGGGGGGGGAGTGTTGTAACCACATTATTTTACATATGCAGAAACACAACTATGCATAACCAACACCTATATTAACTAAGACAATGCAACACCCAAGTTTATGACTCATGGTTTTTATCACCTACTGCATCAAACACTAATGTCTCCAAAATTACCAAAACATTTTTTGGGGGGGGTTTATAAACCCCAGCTACAGGACTGAGGCTTCAGAAATCAAAAACAAAAAAATACCTGAAGTTACCATAAAATAAAGTATTTTTCCATGTAGCAGTAAGGAGGTGCAATGGCATGCAGATGTAATCTTCCCTGAAATAAAGTATTGGGGGTGTGATAAAATTAATGCCCTAAACAAATAAATAAATAATAAATAAATAATACATAAATAAGTAATGAATGAATGAATGGAGGAGCTTCACAACTCAAAAAGGGGCAAACAAAGTTGTCTGCCGTTGAAAAGATATAAAACAAATAAAACAAATAAAACAAATAAAACAAATAAAACAAATAAAACAAATAAAACAAATAAAACAAATAAAACAAATAAAACAAATAAAATAAATAAAATAAATAAATAAGAATAAGAATAAGAATTTGCAAATGGAACACCACAACTCATGTTGAGTTTTGAATGGCAATATTCTGTTAAAATATGTATGCACTTACGCATGTGCTACGTATAAGGGTAATACAAATTGGATGCACATATGGGCCTCTCTGGCACATTGGACACTCACACACGGACCATACGGGCCTGTGTGGATGTCAGGGATTTGGGGAAACTGGCCTCAAAATGGGTGAAACAGGCCTATTGGTACACGGGCCCTAACGGACCCGGTGAGTTATATGGGCAAATACAGCCAGATGGGCTTGTATGGGCATGATTGGGCCCAAGGTTTATGTTGGACATACTTGGCCAGATGGGCTGGCCCGCCAAAGTATGGTTTACTTAGTTTTTGGGCTTGCGGCCGCCACCCGTTTCCCAGCCCGGTTGGGGCTGCCGCCTGTGTTGCAGCCCTCTCAGGGCCATTGTTTTTTCTGACGGCCTGCTTATGGGGCTTAACGGCCCGCGCGGGGAGGTCCTAGGGGGCAGGGGGACTCAAAATGGAGCCCCCCCACCCCGGTTGCAACTGTTGAGCCTGTTGCGGCTGCCGCGCTGGGTGGCAGCCGCGGGGCTGGTGGCCCCGGCTCCTCCCCCTCCCCTTGCTTGCCATTGCAAGGAGGAGGGGGAGGGATGGCTGGATGGAACCAGCCAGCAACCGGTTGCAAGGAGCAACCAGCCATGGTGGGGGGGACTTGATCACCCCCCCACCAAAAGTGGCTGCTAGGCCGGTTGCATCAAGGCAACCGGTGGTGGGGGGGAATGAACCACCCCCCCACCATCAAAGGGGCACTCTCCCCCCCCCCCCTTTACCAAGGGGGAGGAGCAACAGGCTGGAGGGGACCTGACCACCCCCCAGCCCACCTTACCTTGACAACGCCCTGGGGGTATCAACCCCCAGGGCACCTGGTAGGGGGATTGGACCGCCCCCTCCAGGGATCTGTGAGAAGGAGGGGGGGGACAGCATTTCCGCTGGTCAGACCCCCCCTCCCCCCATGTGTGTCCAAGACCAGACCCAGGTGTGTCCTGGGTCCCTCCTGGCCATTTGTATGGCCAGGGGCTGGTTGCATGAGGCAACCAGCCAGCATACCAACGTATTGCCCCATTGTGAGAGCCCATCAGGAATTATTGACACAAGGTTTCCAGAATTTCTTTTGCTTTAAATACTGCTCATTTGCCTAAGCTAATTGCTGGCCATAATTATAAGATTTTCAACTCATCTGAGGCCTGAACAACCAGTCATGACTCTGTGGGTTGCAAACAGCAGTTCACAACTCATATGGGTTGCAAACTGCGCCAAACAAACTGTTTTGAGTTTTCAATGGGTCAGGTAGGGTTGCAAATTTACCATTGCCTTTCATGAGGAATCAAAATTATCAAATTTTTTCTAAAGAAATATATAAAAGGAGAGCAATATAAAATCCCTTCAATTTATTTGTGTTCTTTTCTAATTTTTTGTCCAATACTCATACCATTCAATTAAAATCCTCCTTATCCTCTCTGTTAATAAGGAAGGGAATCCTCTTCATAATAGGGTGTATCAGAGTTAAGATTTTCAAGAAGTTAAATGGCTGACTTCAGACTTATGCATTTTTTTTCAAAATTTAATTTTTTCAGATAAACCCATTGATTTATTTTTTGTTTTAATAAAATAATATTTTTTGAAAAACTGATATTTTTCCAGAAATAAATGTTTTAAATTTTTCCAAATTTTAACTCTGATACACCCTAACTTCCACTTGTTTAACAATAAATTCTATAAATAAATTTTGAAGCTTTGAATTTCAAACCCTTTTATTTTAATGGAACCCCCATGCATCATTTTCAATCTCTTCTTCAAGGGATCATTTCCATCAAACATGGTTCAAAGGATTCTCTCCAACATTGCCCATCAAAATCATTTCATTGTTTTTGATTTGTGCCTCAACTTATCTTTCTTCCAGCTCAACCTTGATTACTGGATTAATGTATTCAGCTCCTTCTCAAATCATACCTTGAAATAACTCCTGGAAATTCGCTTGGTTGTTTTTTACAGGTAGCAGGATCAATATTTGGGAGAGTTTTTGGTTGTTGTCAGCTTGCTACTATCTACAGAGCAACCTGTCATAGCAACACAAAACTATAAAAATAAGAATATCTAAATTAACAAAAGAAGTAGTGAGAAATCCATAAATGTTATTAAAGAAATGGATTACTCACCCAAAATTAGGTAGGGTCACTCACTGACCCCACCCTTGAAATCCAAGTCCTTACATTTTTAAAATAATTAAAAAGAAAAGTACTAAAAATTACAACATCAGTATGGTACCTTTTGGCAATTCTAAAATTTCACACGTGTTGTCACGTATAGGGTTTACACCTAAAATTCACTCATAATTGAGGTGTTGTGTATATTTTAGGAGTTACACGCGGAAATGTGTTATGTCACAATTCCTGCGCGCAGTCCTGCATCATTACATATCCCTACGTACTCGTAGTAGCAGTTTCCCGCTTACTAGAGACCCGCCCGCAGCTAAATTCTGCCACACACGCAGCGGATCCCACCCCGCGCGCATTTGAACTGACTGATCCCCACATCTGGATCCGTTGTGGCTAATCTGACAACCAGGTACCGCTCAAAAGAGCTACAACCTAATTAGGGTTGCCTGGCATATGTAAAAAGTTGACATATGCATTATTAGTAATCTAAAAAGATCAAAACTTAATTAAAATTAATAAAAATTAATTTTAGGAAATTTTTTAATAATAAATTAAATATCAAGGATTACCACGTAAATCATTGACTCTGATCTTTAAAGACCACAAAACACTACAAGGAGTGTTCATAAAAGTTATTAAAAATTATCTACGTGATCAGCAGATGATGGACAATCATTAAAGGTCCACATCCGTTCACTTCAAAGCAATACTAATAGTACAAATGCAGGATGAGTGCAGAATGATCAAATTTACGCCATAATAGACTAACAGATCCTGTGGCTAAAATAGTACAGAAATCCAGAAGATCTAAGGTCACCTGATTAACAGCACCAAGTGGACGTGCTAATCTTGCTCTGAATGGCTTTCCAGCCTCAGCCCATGAGCAGAAATCTCTCTACGCGCCCTGAGAAGCTCAAAATAACCCCAAAAAGGTATTTATACAGACCTCTTTGGATCCATTATTCCATCATCAGTTTACCAGGAATTATTATTATCAATCAGACACCGTGTCATTGTTAGTCAAGTGCTTATGAAGAGTCTAAGCAAGTGATTTATGACCAAGTCTTTAGTATTATCATTTATTTATTAAAACCAATCAACCCTTGAAGTTTAGTCAGGCAATCCACCCCATCTGCTCTGAAACCCTTCCTATTATTGCAGAATTTTCGTGATAAAGTGCTCAGAGTGAGTTTTTCCCTTCCTGTCTAGGCCAGTGTGCTTTTATGCCTGGCCATTAGTGGAATAAGCCCTTTATAAGGCACCCATCTTCATTCCAAGGTTCTTAAACTGCCTAAGGAGGCCCCTTGAAGAGAGGTTGCTTTGTCTGTAAAGACCCCCAGTAGTATAATACTGTGGCCCCTCTTTTATATACATATTGAAAACCTTTTATTACCAAACCAATTAAACCTTGCAACTGCTCTTATTATATCATTTATTTGAGCCTCTAAGCATTTATTTTTGGAATAATAATTATTATAATTATTCCAGTATTTTTATCACTCTATGTAGCTAAAGGACTGCAAGGTTCCTGGTATCAGAGAGCTGACAACTGGGTTCCTGGCCGGGAAATATCCTTAAATAATTAATCTTTGATTATTTAATCCTTGGAACAGTCTATTTTTTTTGAAATAAGTTAAAATACTTATAACGTATATCTTTGATCCTTTGTTTCTCTAGTTGATCTTAAGACCAACGGAGAATTGATCAATTACTATTTGAACCTTCTTAAAAAGAAAAAAGAAGAAAAATCTCTGTAACTTTGTCCCTGTTATTATAACTCCTGAGAAACAAAAAGAGAAATTGCTTTATTATTAACAGCAGGTTATAAAGGAAAAAGAACTTGAGCTTGAAAGAATTATCAATTTCAATTCTTTATTAAGGAAACATAAGGAGTGGAAAATTTATCAAAGGAAGCTTTATATTTATAAACTAAATAATCCTGAAGATAAAGAAAAATCCAAACTAATAAAAGTGAGTATTTTTCTAAAGCCATCATCTTGCCACGTAAAAACACAAAAAAAATATTAAACTTATATTTTTTTTGTCTTTATCCATCTCAGTGGATTTGGTATTTGGTGATCTCATTGACCAGGACCTCCTAGAGGACGTCCCAGACAGTGTACCCTTGGACTTAACCTTGGATTTATACCAGGATCTGATTGGAACTCACTCAGACCCCGTTGGAATACCCCCCAAGGACAGTTGTGATCCCAACCAAGTGTTGGTACCCTTGAATTTAACTTTAAGTGAGTTAAAATATATATAAAAAAATTATTATGAAAAATATAAATACACAAAAAATATTATTTTTCCATATTTTTAAGTCTTTTCTCAAAAGTTTCAACAAAAGACTTACTGATTTATTTTGTTGCTATGTACCAAAATAGGGGCAACACCCGTGCAACAGGTAGAGCCCCATTGTATGGATCTCTGCCCGGAGGAACCCATACGCGCAAGGACTCAAGTCGCAAGCGCAATGAGGGAGCTCAAACCCGTGACCATAGCATCACGCGGGACAACAACGGCAATGACCGCGGCCACCAACTCAAACAGCAGAGTGTTGGAGAACCACCCATTGCCCAACATGTTATCCCAGGAGGATACCGGTCCTACCATGCCACCCCAGCTGGACTCAACCAAAGAGGAAAGAGTCAAGGTATTAGTGAAAGAGCACATGAGCTATTGGGAACAATTCAAACTGGCTCAGACCCAGGAGGATCAGCCAGGTATGAGAAGAGCTATTTCTCTGGCAACAAAATCTCAGGTTTCTCTGCAAAGGTTGATCCCAAAGAAAGAGGTAGAAGGCTACGTGCAGAACTGGAATCCTTTGGATCAGTTAGCTTCCTTAAAGGGAAAGGACCCCAAAACAAAGAGGTCCTCAGCCCATCAGAAGTTAAGGAACCCAAAGGATTGGGACAGCATAATATCCCTAGCCCAGAAGTGGAAAAAGGTGTACCACAATTAGATGTAGAAGCTCTTAATAGCTTTTCTGTAAATGTGTCTCACAATTTTACTGTTATCAGCCAGTGTTTTGACAAATTTTATTAAAAATTGGACAAATTAAGTCTGAGTATTTTCAGAGTGATTGATACCCAGTCTCAGATTATGAGAATTGATGAGTTAGAAATAAAACAAATCAAGGATAGTATAAAATTGATTAAGCTGGACCTGATGAAACATATTGATGATAACCAATCAATTCTTCAGGAAGATATTCTTGCAACCATGAACCAGCTTAACGAAGAAGTTAAGAAAACTAGTTCTACTCCTTCAGCTCATCTGATTAACAAAATTTATTTACTAAACAACAAACTTGATTTGGAGTTAGGTATGATTAAGAATGATCTCTGACATCTCAAAGTCAATTCTACTAACTCCCCAGTCATTGACCTGGAAGAAACTAGACCTGCCAGGTTCACCAGTACTCCTAGTGTTTCTGCCAGAACTAGGACAACTAGGGACAAATCTTTTAGGCCCAGTCCTACCCCTGAAATGGAACAGGCTTTTAAGTTATTTCCTCCCATTACTGATTGGCCTAAATTCTCCAGAGAAGGGGAATACAACCATGTCAGTTTCATTAAATTTATTGATTATAACCTTGCTTCTTATGAACTTCCTGATACAATAGTTGTGGTAAGATTGCCCAGACTATTTGAAGGAGTGGCTCTTGATTGGTTTATCAATAAAAGGGAAGAAGTTGGATCTTTATCCTGGAGTTCTTGGAAAGAATTGATCAAAGTAAAATTTGGTACTAGGATTTGGAAAAGAAATATGATGAAAACGTTTGAAACCTCCCAGTTTGATCCATTGAAGGACAAGCCTCATAAGTGGTGCTTAGACCAGAAAAGGAGGTTAGACTTTTTTTACCCAGATGCTGATAAAGAAGAAGTCAATGAAAGACTTCTCAACTTATGCCCCGGACAAATCAACCACAGTTTAAGGTGCAGGATGCCTATGGATTCTGATCTTTCTACCCTGATAGGTGTGTTTGAAGAGACTATTGATATGAATGGTCTAGATAAGAGAGTCAACAGACTCCCCAGGGAACAAAATACTAGGAACAGGGAAGAGTATACTGCCAAAACTAAGGAATCCCCTGCCACTAATCCAACTACCTTGGAGGTCAAGAAGACTCCAGAGTCAAAGGAAAAAGTATGTTGGAACTGTAACCAAACAGGAAATGTAAAACCTGATTGCCATCTACCTAGGAAAAGGATTAATCCTATTGAAGGAGGAGAGTATGATAATCCTGACTCTCACCTAGATGATACTGATGGATCACTTTATGAGTGTGATTTGATGATCACTAACCCCATCAATGTCATTGAAGGAAGTATTGAGTCTTCTCTAGACATAAATTCTGTTAATGTGGATTCTAAGTTACCTCAAAAATGGAATACCAAAATGAAGATTAACCACATCTCTGAAGCTAATGCCTTGACTCTAAAACCTTCTGCCAGTAAAAGTTACACTTCAGGAAAAACATGCTATGCTACTGGTTTAATTCAAGGATCCCCTGTCAAGTTACTTCTAGACAGTGGAGCCTCCTGCTCTTGTGTTGGTTCAACTTATTTGGAGAGACAAGACCCAAACTGGAAACTGAACTTATTACCAGTACCTCAGGCTAAGTTCAGCAGTTTTAATGCTTCTCTCAATGCTGTTGGAGTATGGTCCTCTGATATCATATTCCCTCACTCTAAAGGATCGCTCAAACTAAACATTGAATTTGTAGTGCTCCAAAACGGAGTATGTGATTACTTTATCCTTGTTAATGAATATCTTTGCTTGTATGGTATAGATGTATTCCAAAGCAAGGGTAGATACTTCACCAAAGGAGGAGACTGGAACAAGAAGTTTCAAATATTCCATGTCAATTCTCAAACTTCTGATTCAACTTATGAAAAACACTTAGAGAGTTTCAATCAGGAATACTTCTCTCAAGAAGCTTTTAATCCCCTGCTCAATGAAGAACAAAGACAGGAAATCCTACAAGTATGCTTTGAAAATCAGAATTCTTTCTGTACCAAGGATCACCCCATTGGTAACATCAAAGGAAATTATATGATTCTGACTCTAACCATTAAGCCTCCTTACCCACTTAACCTCAGGAGACCTGCTTACCCTTCTAGTCCAAAATCTAGAGCTGCTCTGGAAACTCATATTCAAGAGTTGGTTGACCTACAAGTCTTAAGGAAAGTAGGACACAATGAACAAGTAGATATCACTACTCCAGTAATTATAGCTTGGCATAATGATAAGTCAAGGATTGTTGGAGATTTCAGAATGCTGAACAACTACACCCAAGCTGATTATTATCCAATTCCAAGGATTGACCATGCTCTGCATAACCTATCAAAAGCTAAGTACATCACTACCATGGAAATGCTGAAAGGTTTTCACCAAATACCTATCAGCCCTGATAGCTGGAAATTCATGAGAATTATCTTTCATTTGGGAATTTATGAGTATCTAAGGATGAATTTTGGTATAAAAAATGCTCCTTCTCATTTTCAAAGGATGATGGACACAGTTCTAGGATTGTTCATCAGACAAGGATGAATGATGGTTTACATTGATGATGTTATCATTTACTCCAATGATTGGGATACCCACCTGGATAAAGTAAGGTTATTCCTCAAAACTATCTCTGCTGTGGGATTAAAAGTATCAATGAAAAAGTGTAACTTTGGTTATGGAGAACTGAAAGCCTTAGGACACATTGTCTCTGGACTAACCTTAGCTGCTGACCAAAACAAGATAGAAGCAGTAATGAATAGGCCAATGCCTCAGAATAAAACTGAACTCCTATCTTTTATTAGCTTCTGCAGCTACTATAGGAAGTACTTACCAAGGTTTTCTCTTCTAATCAATTGTCTGTATGAAATCTGCAACAACACCACCTTGTTTGAAATGACTCATGAAAGAGTTAAGAATTATGAGGAACTCAAGATGGACATGGCGTCAGCTCCAGTACTGATTCAGCCAGACTATTCTAAACCCTTCAAGCTCTATATAGATGCTAGTATGGACAGGCTAGGAGCTGCATTACACCAGGAAGTCATAGAGGATGACAAACCAGTGGAAAAACCTATACTCTTCATATCCAGACAAGTTAAGGATACTGAGAAAAGGTATGGTGCAAGCCAAATGGAATTCCTTGCTTTAGTATGGGCTCTGGAGAAACTTCATTACTACTTGGAAGGCACCAAGTTCACATTAATTACTGGCTGCAATGCTTTCAGGACTTTGATGAACATGAAGACCCCTAGTAGGCACATGTTAAGATGGCAGATAGCCATACAACAGTACAGAGGTCAGATGACCATAGTTCACCAAGATGGTGCTAAACACCAGAATGCTGATAGTTTGAGCAGGAATGCTTTACCCAATGACCCAAGTAACCCTGATTATGATCCATAGGATAATGATATCTTCCCTATCCTTAACATTAACATGTTGAACGTTGAATCTCCTATAATGGGAATCCACATTTGTGAATTGGATGAATCCTTGTTCAACTCAATCAAAGAATCTTGCAATTCTGGAATGAAAACTCTGATCACCATTATGGAAAGTACTTCTCCACCATCTGAATTGATCAATAGCCTACCTGAACCCCTCTTGAAACCATACAAAGCCAGAAGGTTTACCATATGGGATGGTCTAGTATACTACAGGCATCAACATTCAAGTGTTATAGTCTTAACTAAGGATGACCATATCAAACACTTCCTGGCTGAATGCCATGATAACTCCTCATCTGGTCATTTATCTGCTGATAGAACCTTAGATAAGTTTAAACAAACTGCTTGGTGGATCTATTGGAGAGACTCCACTATCCAGTATGTTACTAGTTGTGAAACTTGTCTGAAGTCCAACAGGACCACTGGGAAAAGGTTTGGTCTACTGCAAAAGATTGCTGAACCCAAGAAAAGATGGGAGATCATCAACATGGACTTTGTAACTGGACTACCACCAGGAGGAGCCTATTCCTAAAACTCATTCCTAGTCATCATGGATAGGTTCTCCAAGAAAGCAAAGTTTCTACCTAATCACAAGGAAGACACTGCTATGGAAGTTGCCCTATTATTATTGAACAGACTCATTGCTGATTTTGGAGTTCCCAAGATCATTATCAGTGAAAGAGATCCTAAATTCACCTCTGAGTTATGGAGAAATCTTCATTACATGCAGGGAACCACCTTAGCTTTCTCTACAGCTTATCACCCTCAGACGGATGGCTTAGCTGAAAGAATGATTCAGACCCTGGAAGACATGCTCAGGAGATTCTGCTTCTTTGGTCTAGAATATAAGAATACTTATGGGTACTGCCATGACTAGGTCAGCCTCTTGCCTGCTCTAGAAATGGCTTACAACAGCAGCAAACATTCTACCACCAAGGAAGCCCCCTATGTACTGGAGAGAGGGTGGATTCCTAAATTACCCAAGGATAAACTTAATCACCAGCTAACAAATATCCACCCAACATCACTTGATTTCAGAAAAATGATAGATATAGCCAATAAACATGCTGTTAAGTGTGTCCAGGATGCTGTGGAGTATAACCAACAAAGGTGGGATAAAACCCATAAGGAGCCTGATTTGAAGATTGGTGATCAAGTCTTGATCTCTACCACCAACTTCACCAACTTAGCTGGAAATAGAAAGCTTTGAACAGCTTTTCTTGGACCTTTCACCATTAATAAAATTCTTGGAAAAAATGCTGTGGGAGTAATCCTTAGTGATGAGCTTTCTAGAAAACACCCAGTCTTCCCAGCAAGTCTCATCAAACACTACCACCCAAGAAATGGAGAAAATACTCCTTCACCTGAAATACCTGTTGCAGAAGAACCTGAAAAAGACAGAGGAAAAATTAGCAAGTTCCTTAAAGATAAGAAAGAAAGGATCAATGGAAAAGATGTCAGACTCTACCTAGTTAGATACAAGGGAGAATCAGCTGATAAGGATGAATGGTTACCTGAACACAATATCCCTGATGGACCCATAGACCTAAGAAACTACAGAGCCAGCAGAAGGCATTGACCCAGAATTGTTTTTTCAGATATAGACATATCTTGGAGTGGGGGAATGTCAGCTTGCTACTATCTACAGAGAAACCTGTCATAGCAACACAAAACTATGAAAAATAAGAATATCTAAATTAACAAAAGAAGGAGTGAGAAATCCATAAATATTATTGAAGAAATGGATTACTCACCCAAAATTAGGTAGGGTCACTCACTGACCCCACCCTTGAAATCCAAGTCCTTACATTTTTAAAATAATTAAAAAGAAAAGTACTAAAAATTACAACATCAGTATGGTACCTTTTGGCAATTATAAAATTTCACACTTTTTGTCACATATAGGGTTTACACCTAAAATTCACTCATAATTGAGGTGTTGTGTATATTTTAGGAGTTACACGCAGAAATGTGTTATGTCACAATTCCCGCGCGCAGCCCTGCATCATTACATATCCCTACGTACTCGTAGCAGCAGTTTCCCACTTACTAGAGACCCGCCCGCAGCTAAATTCTGCCACACAAGGAGCGGATCCCACCCCGCGCGCATCTGAACTGACTGATCCCCACATCTGGATCCGTCGTGACTAATCTGACAACCAGGTACCGCTCAAAAGAGCTACAACCTAATTAGGGTTGCCTGGCATATTTAACAAGTTGAAATATGCATTAGTAATAATCTAAAAAGATCAAAACTTAATTAAAATTAATAAAAATCAAGTTTAGAACATTTTTTAATAATAAATTAAAGATCAAGGATTACCACGTAAATCATTCACTCTGATCTTTGAAGACCACAAAAGACTACAAGGAGTGTTCATAAAAATTATTAAAAATTATCTACATCATCAGAAGATGATGGAAAATCAGTCAACATTCACATCTAATAACTTCAAAGCAATACTAATAGTACAAATGAAGGATGAGTGCAGAATGATCAAATTTACGCCATAATAGATTAACAGATCCAGTGGCTAAAATAGTACAGAAATCCAGCAGATCTAAGGTCAGCTGATTAACAGCACCAAGTGGACGTGCTAATCTTGCTCTGACTGGCTTGCCAGCCTCAGCCCATGAGCAGAACTCTCTCTACGCACCCTGAGAAGCTCAAAATAACCCCAAAAAGGTATTTATACAGACCTCTTTGGATCCATTATTCCATCATCAGTTTACCAGGAATTATTATTATCAATCAGACACCATGTCATTGTTAGTCAAGTGCTTATGAAGAATCTAAGCAAGTGATTTATGACCAAGTCTGTAGTATTATTATTTATTTCTTAAAACCAATCAACCCTTGAAGTTTAGTCAGGCAATCCACCCCATCTGCTCTGAAACCCTTCCTATTATTGCAGAATTTTCGTGATAAAGTGCTCAGAGTGAGTGTTTCCCTTCCTGTCTAGGCCAGTGTGCTTTTATGCCTGGCAATTAGTGTAATAAGCCCTTTCTAAGGCACCCATCTTCATTCCAAGGTTCTTAAACTGCCTAAGGACTCCCCTTGAAGAGAGGTTGCTTTGTCTGTAAAGAACCCCAGTAGTATAATACTGTGGCCCCTCTTTTATATACATATTGAAAACCTTTTATTATCAAACCAATTAAACCTTTCAACTGCTCTTATTATATTATTTATTTGAGCCTCTAAGCTTTTATTTTTGGAATAATAATTATTATAATTATTCCAGTATTTTTATCACTCTCTGTAGCTAAAGGACTGCAAGGTTCCTGTTATCAGAGAGCTGAAAGTTTTTTTGCCATAGAATAACTTTGAAATCATGATAGAAATATCTTACTTTGATATTTCTCTATCTTTTCCTTTCTGTGTTCTTTACATATAAGCCAGTCAAACTTATCAAAAGTGTACTTTCAAAAAAGCTTTGATTTCAGGATCTTGTAAAAATCAATTATTAACTCAAAGAATGGTGCAAGAAATTAAAAACTTGCCTTTAGAAGCCTCTGCTCTTGGGCATGGTTCATGAAATGTGACTGGAAAAATGTGTAATTCAATCCAGATTTGAGCTTTCAAACCTGCTTTAAATTCAATGAATTTCTATTTCATGCAATAATTTGATTGCATCTATCATGAGACTTGGTGAATTTTTTGCATTTAAAAGGACAAGACAAGATCTTCTTGAGATTTTATAAGTTTATTAAAATAAAAATTAATGGGAAGCATATTATCAATAAAATTAAATTTAGTGATGGGAGATTTCTCCTTGAATATTGAGCAATATTTAAGTTGTATACCTTTGAAACTGACACACTTCAAAACTGAAGTTCTATTGTTCAGACGCTTAATTTGAAACATACCTTAGTCACCCCATTATCTAATTTCAAATAAAAAGCATGAAAAATAATAACAATTACCATAAAAAATCAGTGCATTGCACTCTTTAGCTTCAATTCCTAAAATCAGGGGATTTTTCATCTTTAAATGATCAAGTCATCACTTGGGAGCAATCCTTGAATTTCTTGCAAGTAATCGCTGTCAAATACATTCATCACTTTTAATTTTTCTTTGAATCCATTTAATTCTTCACAAATAATCAACTATCCTTCAAACCTGGTTACTCAATAGGCTTCTCTTCAACCTAGATTTGGTTTCTACCCTTGAATTCAGCTCTGAATAATTAGTTTTCACATTTCATTCCTTGTGAATAATATATCAATTCATCATGAAAGTGCAATCATTCCAAGATTCCAATCTCTATAACTTATCACCTTGCACCCACCCTTAATCCTTTTGGCCTCATTTTCATCAATTTTCATTCCGATCGCATTAGAATTTTTAGTAATAAATACTCAATTAATCTATCATTTTTTGGTTAGGATTTTAATCCTATCAATAGATTCATTATCACCTTGCTTTCCATTCCAATTCTCTATTGGTGTTCTGTTTGCCACATTAGAGTGGGAATTTCTCAGGTTTTATCCCATCCAAAGGCTAGATTAATTTGATTTCATAATATCTTGAATATTCTGTGTAGAGAGGTTTACATTGAGCTTGCTCCAGTTTTCTTATCACACCATTTTCTCAACCCTCACACCTTAGTTTGAAGCAAATTCTTCAATCTTCAAATAAATAACTTGCTCTCTTCAATATTTATTTTAGCATTGGTTTCTCCAACTTTGTGCCATTTCTATCTGATTAATTTCCCCTCTTAAGCATTTGGGGTGGGAATGTTACAGCTCCTAGAGCTCCCTAGTATTTTTTAATCCTTTAACAGCTCAGCTCTCTCTTTTCTAGTCTTCATTCCCTCATTTATAGCACACATGTCACATCCCAATCATTATAAATACCAGCCTCTTTTCTCTTCTTCCTTGTTAATTTCCCCAAGAAATCAATGTAATACTTCTTAGTTTAGATTTCCTCCGACCAACAACTTTCATTAATCACTTTAAAGCCTAAATGAATCATGCTTAGACTTTCTCTCCAGTTTAATCCCCTTGCAAGAATCTCAGTGCCTTTCCATGAAATCCTAACTCATCTATAGTTTTTCTTTGTGTTATTGTGAGTAGAGTATCCCAACACCTGATTCTAAAATGCAGCCATTCTCAAAAGAAATTACTCATGAGCACTTTTTCATCTTCATCATAGTTATTTTATCCTTTAGGGATGGCATCTGGTGCTGTGAATGATTGACCCTGAGGGTGAATATAGGCTAGATGGTGTAAAAGGAAACCTGAATTGATAAACCTGAACCAGGCTGTTTGATTATGATAAGAATGAAATCTTGTAAGAGAACAGCCAGAAAAGGAAAAATTATAAATTGGAAAAAGAAAAAAACAGAAATGAAACCTCTACAAGCTGGTTTATAGCCATTGAACAGACTAGGTAGAGTATCAAGACGCTGATTTTGATAGCAACACCAATCCACCCAGGAGAACTTGTAAGCTGGAAAAAGATGATCAATTAGATCAATCTCAAGGTTTAGTTGATATGTCAGTTGGTTCCTACCCCACTGTCAATATTAATGATGATCAGGTTTGGAAGTTCAAATTTGAGTACCAATCCAACCAAGTAAAGTCAATGAGTAGAGAAGTTCTGAGCTGGGGATTGAGGTGAAGGTAAGGAGTGAGAATGAAAGATATTTGACTGAGGAAAGAGAGTGATAGAACAGATGAGGAGACGGCTGTTTGTGAGAGTAGTTGTTCTGAAATGTGACTGTTGGTGGAAATCCCATGAGACCAGAGCCAGCCGTGGTAATACAAGCTGCCACATCTTAGAAAATAAGATTGTGAGATGGGATATGAAGAAGGGTGACAAGAGAAAATTAAAAAGGAAAACACTAGAGAAAATGATGAGACTGAGAGATGGAAAAATCACAAAGTAGAAAAGAGAAAAAAGATCAACATGCCCACTCAACTCAACATCAGGACAATTCTTATGACCCAACATACTTAGCAAGACTTTCCACTGCTGCGGTGCTGGCAGCTTTGGTGAGAGAGCCTGCTAACATGTCTTGGGATGAAATTAGTTTGATTTCAATCATTTGATTGTTCCAGTCATTCCTGAGACTCTTCAACTTGATTTCTATGTATTTTTTATGAGAATTAAAACCAAATTTCTTAATTTTATTGTTCAATCCTTTATTTTTGATGAGATGAAAGGGTGAAAGGGGTATGGTTCTCCAGAGCTTTCTGATCAAATGATTTATCCATTGTCCCTCTAGGTGACTAGCTGATAGTGTGTTGCATTCTGAATCCATGTAGAAGTGAGTGATGCTTTGCTTTTGCCGGCTGGTCCAGTAGATGGGTCACCTCTTGAGTAGGCAGATGAATCCAGTTTGCAAAAGTCAAGTAATAAGGTCATCCCCACAAGTTGCATTGCTGTTGATTACTAGTCTTGTGGCCAGCATCTTGGCATGGAACACAATTTTATAATCAATAGTCTTGAGAAGATATCTCCAAAAATGCTTGACCTCTTTCCAATGATTAATACCTGTGTTCTCCAAAAAGCGTGCCAGGTTTGACACGGCATAGCTAATATATGGTCTGGCTAGGGTTGCAATAAATTTTGTTTAATGTTAAATTCACAGCTCATTGAGCCATGCACACGTTTTAAATTGGGCCTTGTGGCATGCCACACAGTCCAATTTGGGCGGTGTACAACCCCTCACAACTCACAGAGTTGTGCGGCCCACCCGGCCCAGTCCGCCGCCGTGTGGACTTCCACACAACTACATTCAAGCCATGTGGAGTTGTACACGGCTCAATTGTAGTCGAGTGGCATCCCACATGGCACCAGACCATGGTGAGCCAAAAAAAAAAAAAAAAAAAAAAAGGAAAATGAAAATGAATGAAAGGGTACTAACACAACCGTTAACTTAAATAAACCTTCCAAAGAAACAGAAATCAACAAAAAAATCAAAGAATGTTCATTTTTTGGTTGAAAAAAACAAATGAATAAATAAAAAACAAAAAAACTGGTACTATCAAATGGAATATCCCTAAAGTAAAAAGACCCAAAAAAACACAAGTAACTGGACTAGCCCTAAACTAAAAACACAAAAAAAAGACAATTAACTTGACAAGCCCTAAAGTAAAAACACCAAAAAAAAGACAAGTAACTTGAAAAGCCCTGAAGTAATTTCAACTTGAATAGCCCTAAAGTAAAAGGGCCCAAAAATTAAAGAAGTCTTTTGACCAGCCCTAAAGTAAAAGTGCCCAAAAAAATACAAGTCTTTTGACAGGCCCTAAAGTAAAAACACCAAAAAAACAAGTTCAACTTGTGTTAAGCTGATCCCATTGCAAAATTAACATAAGTTAAGCCTGTTATGGAATCAGCCCAACACAAATTGAACTGAGTTACCATTAAACTCTCATTCAAAACACTCAATATAATGATTTTAACTCAAAACACTCAACATCATGATGTTCAAAATGTGATAACCCTTTATATTAATAGAACTTGTTAGCTGCATTAGAATTACAATTTATATGAAACCCAATGATGAAATGAAGTCAAAGTATATTACAATCTAGAATAAATTTGTAGTTGGTCTTTGAGATGATCAACCCAACCAGAGGCTTTTTTAGAAATGAAGGAACATGGTTTTGCTACAATGGGCAGGATTGGAATCATTTCTCCCTCAAGTACTAATAGAACCCAGTGGTTATTGTTTACAAAGTAAATGAAAATTGGATCTGATTGATCAGTAACACCATTTTTCATTGGAGTATAAGTATCACATGACTCCAATGAAATGAAACCTATAGGTCTGGAATATGTGTCTGCTATGATTTGACCCATGTCCAATTTAGCCAGCCATTATGAGGAGGGAATCTTTTCATTAATGTCTTCAACATCAAGTCTTTGTTTAATATTTTCAACCTCCTTTGAACCACAAAGCATCTTAATATAGCATGCTTTATGTTTCTCTAATTTTTCAATCATTTCCTTCCTAGCTTTAAACCAACCATGTTCTTCATAACCAAGAGATTTAGCAATGACTCTAAATCCGCAATTCCCATCTACAATGGGATCCCAAACCTCACCCAAGAACTTATGGAATTTCTTGGGTATTTGATTGAGGTATTTCACGTTTGGTTCCTATCATTAAAACTAACTTAGTATTCATTTCTTTAATTGGATAAATGAAATGAATACTCACCAATGATGAGCTTCTGGTTGAGCTTTGCTGCATGTTCTATTCCTCTGAAGAGAATTCTGATTCCAAATTAAGTGATCCCAATTCACTTTCATTCTCTTCCTCTGAACTATGAAATTCAGATCCAGATTCTGCAAACTTTGACTAACAATTCATCATGAGTTAGTAACTAAGTTCATTAAACCAAAAAAATGAACATATCCCAAAAAAAAGACTTACAATCTTTTGTCTTTTCCTGTTTGGAGCCCTTCTAGTTCTTTTTTCCCCCTTTAATTTTTTTTCAACAATCTCAAACTGAGATGGTTCTTGCCGCTTATCTGTCAATTTTGGCTGGCCCCTACTTGATTGTAAGACTTTAGGTTCAAGTCTTGGCTTCAATCTATATTTTGTAATCTTCTGGATGATATACTTCAATAGTCTGCTTTGCTCATGATCTGGAGATTCCAAGATCATTGCATTGACTTTTTCAGGTAACTGATTAATTCTTAGCAGTTCATCAAAATTGCAATGGAAAAATTTAAAAGGATCAACCATTAGTGAATTAGGATTCATTAATCAAAAAGCATTAATAACATAGTGATTTGAAAAATCCAACTTAAGCCAACTTACAGCACAAGAAATGCAAGGTTCATAGTCCAACCTCCACTCAGGATGAACATCTTCAGGTACCACAGATCCTCTGGATGCTAGATGGTCATCTTTATGGTGGGAACAGGGAAAACCCATAGTCTTGAAATATGACTTGGTGCAGACTTTGCCATCATGATCATGTTTGAACTTCTCGAATTGTTCCCTAACAAGATGGATTGCCTCTAAAGAAAATTTGTAACCCAATGGTAACAGTTCAGGTGGAAGAACTGTCCCTAACTTAATTCAAGAGTTATAAAGTGATGCATGAACTGATTTAATTTGATTCAAAACTGTTTGGTCAAGGCTTTTCCAAACATCCAACAGGTTTCCCAAAGAGTTTGCAAGGAATTTTTTGAGAGTTGAATTGGCCCCTTCAACCCAAGATGTTGTTTTGTTTCCAAAAACTGGGTTTATACAAGTCCACGCTGTTACAAATGTCTCTTTGATAGGGAAAGTGTTATTTTCCATATACTCAAGTACATCCTCATAGTCTTTCAAGAAACACTATACAATTCAAAAGGTCAGAACCCAAAACTAGGAAGAATAAGAAGAAGTGATTTGGACCTACTCTGAGTTCCGCATCATCCTCCTCCTTGGTCTTTGAGGCCCCATACTTTGCCCACAGATTCATAAAGCTTTTCCATCCTTCAACATCATTAACAAAGTGCACTTTACAGTTTGCTTTTATGTTTTTATACAAGTGCCAAGTGCAACATTGTCTTGATGACTCTGGGAAACTAGTTTCAATTTCACAAATAAGAGCTTTTTCACGGTCCATCACAAAGACTTTTGGAAGTCTCTCAGGATCATAAGTCAACTCCTTTAATGCATTCACAGACCAAATTTAGAACTCAAACATTTCTTTTGTTATAAAAACAAGAGCTTTTGTGAAATTCTTTTGATTGGCTCTCATTCCTACAACATGCTATAGGGGGATCTTGTACTTGTTTGTTTTATAAGTACAATCCAACATAGCAATATGATGTAATTGTTTAGAAAGCTTTACTTCCTCTGGATGTGCTAAGTACAGGGCATCCAAGTGACCCTCTCCACTGAACTTTGACCATTGAATCCAACTTTTTTCTTCAAGCTGTTCATAGAGTACCTCCATAACACTTTTTCCCTTTATTTCTGCAAGTGTTACCTTCCGCTTAGAGTTATAGATTTTTTGGTCATCAACATAATCCCGCCCATCAATCTTGCTCAATTTTCTCTTCAGTTGTAACGTATTGAGCCCATCATTCATGCCTTCTACTAGATTGTCTAAGGCCACCCCTGAGATTCTCCTCAGTTGAGGATGCACAGAGGGATTTTCAGATCTTTGATGGTTATGTTGGGTTTCTTGGTAGGAGAGGCGCCACAAGGGGTCTGCCTTTGTGCAACTTGCATGGATTAAAAACTTGCACCCAACCTTCCTTGTGTGAGTTTATCTAGACCGTTTGGTAAGAAGATTTCCTGAATAGGAACCATGTCTATCACAGGCAAAATCCAAATATTGGTCACTCTTTGAGTTGAAAACTGTTAAAGTGTAAACATGCTTCATTGCCCATGTTTGACAATAGTTTTGTGCCTCTTCCCTAGTATGAAAAGTTCTCAAGGGAGGTGGGTCAAGTGGATCTAGTAAACATTCATTGGGCAAGTAATAGTTTCATAGTTACATTCCCCCATCAGTTTCAATCAAATTAAATATGGCAAAGACCAGTAACATAAAATTTTACTCACCACCAGGGGTCATGTCCATTTTTGAATCATTTTGTTCCTCAATTTTCACCCTTGATGAGGATGTGATTGGGGCTTCCAATGTTTCATTACCCAAATCCTTTTTTTTCTTTTTCCAAAGCTTTGTTGATGGCACTATCAATTTAGACCTTCCATGCAGCCATGTCAGAAGAAGGAGGGCTTGCCACTGTTCCCATGCAAAAAAATTCAATGGTATACTTCAGTATTCAATCCAACTTTCAATTGATCAAACAAATTTTGCTCACTTTCAAGTTGAGAAAGAATTGTTTGCAGATTTTTATATGATTTATGATTTGATTTTTCACTTTAATTTCACTTTGGTTTCACTTTAGTTTCTCTTTGGGATTGCTAGGTTTGGAATAAAAGTCCCAAAAAGTATGTGTTAATCCCAAATTTGGGTTGACAGAACCCAAGTGTGGTCCAGGGGGTGCCCAAAATTCTGGCACAACTTCCGGGGGTTTTACGGCTCCTACATGACCCCCCGGGGGTTGCGCGTGTTTGAAAAGGCCCTTTGTAGTTGTCTTGGGCCCCTACAGCTCATTTGGGCCATGTAGGTCCCTACACAACTACCACACGGCTGGAGCCATGAATTTAACATCACCCATAAATTTTAGTTGTCCTATTGGTGACCAATAATTTTTATTCAGGCTCTTAAAGTCCTCTATTTCTTGATCAGTATCAGGTTGAAGATGCAGGCCAGAGGTGCAGGGATTATTTATTGGTTTTGCTTCTAATAGATCCATTTCTTCCAACCCTTTTTTGACATGATTAGGAAGGGAGAGAGAGATTCTGTCCTTGCCAATGTTGACCTTCATACCCAATATGGTATCCATCTCATGGGCTGAATAGTCCTTGAACCTTTTTAGTAACTTGGTCTTGAATCCATCAGTGTTTCCAACTACAACTAGATCATCAACATGGAAAAAGAGAGCAGTAATTTTGTCAGCATGAAGATAGACACAAGGATTTCTGTCACTTTCTTCAAAGCCATTTTCTTCTATCCAAGAGCTCAGAGTTTTGTACCATTTGAGAGGCGCTTGCTTCAGACCATATAAGGACTTCTTAAGCTTAAGACATTTGGAGGTCCTCTTCAATCCATCTGGGGTTTTGATCAAAAGGTCCTCCTCAAGGGGGCGTGGAAAAATGCCCCCTTAACATCAAATTGAAGAATCTTGAGTTTTTTATCAACAGAGTAGCTGAGCAGAGCTTTCAGAGAAGCAATCTTTCCTGTTGGGGCAAAGGTGTCAAAGTAGTCAATTCTATACCTTTGGTTAAATCCTTGAACAAAAACCCTTGCTTTCAGAGTTTTCTCTCTACAATGAAGATACTCCTTACATCAGAATTCCCAGGTTGTGTTGAGAGGGTTGACTACCTCTGAATCCTCTGCATCTTCCCAGAATCCAAGGTTTTTGATAGTATCAAGCTCCTTCTCAATTGGTGGCAGCCAGAAAGGTTTCTTCAGAGCTTCATAAATGTTTTGAGGTAAAGAGTCATGGTAGTAACCATATCTTTCAAGAGCCTTCATTTTTGACCAATCCCTCAGTTTTGGCTGAAAAGCTTCAAGGACTTCTGTGGCTGATAGATCCAAATTTGAGAAATCTAGGTCTTCTGTTTTTCTTATTTAAGGCTTCAACTCCACAGAGTTTTCAGCTGCTGATCCAATATCAGGATAAGTTGTCTCAATTGCTTTAGCGGGGAGACACTCTTCAATATATTTGTTGTTGACAAGCCAGGAAGGATTATTGAAAGTTGGATGTTTGAGAAATTTAACATGTTTTGTTTTGATGATCTTCCCAGTCTTCAAGAGAATCTTGTAAGAGAGAAATCAAGGATTGTATCCAATGACTAGGCCTTCTTCTCCATTTTTGTTCAATTTTGAATTGATATTAAAATTTTTAAGTAAATAGACAACTTCAGAACCAATTGGCTTGAGGTAGTCAGCTGGTAGCTTAGTCTTGTGCAGCATTTCCCAGGGATTTAAACCCCCTTTTTCTGAGGGAATCTGATTCACCGCTAAGAAAAAGCTTTGGATAACCACGTGCAAACAGTTCTTTGGAATTTTAGCTGAGCTGAAGACAGACCTTAAAGATTCCATGATTTTTTGATCTGCTCTTTCTGCTTTACTGTTATGTTGGGATTTATACGGCTGACTAATTAAATGATGAATCAATTTGTATTTGAAGAAGGTTTTGAGCAATTCATTGGCAAACTCTCCTCTGCCATCAGTAAAAGCTTCAATTGGGTACCTCTGTTTCTTTTTTTCCTTGTTTTCTATCACAAATTTAATATTTTTGGCAGAAGCATCTTTTGAGGGGAGTGTAAAGGCTGACAGATATCTGGATTTTTTGTCCACTATGGTGAGTGACAATCTCATTCTGCTCTTGCTAATGTGGTTAAAGGGACCTATTAAGTCTAGATGAAGTCTGTCAAATACTCTTGCGGCGGGGATTTGTTCTTTTTTGAAAGGTTCTCTGTCTATTTTTCTCTTTTTTCAGGCCCTAAATTTGAATTAGCCTGCAGTTTCCTTTTCAATGGCAAATCCAAGATGTTTCTCCATTTGCTCAATGCTAGCATGCCCAATGCACATGCCCAAGTTTGAGTCGTAGATCTTGAAGTTTGGTTAATGACAGGTAGCAAGAGGAATTTTTGCTGTTTATGGAATTCTTTGCAACAGTTTGGATGGAGTTTGGAGATTTTTCTGCCAGAATCATGAGGAGGTTGTTCTCAAAATTGCCAATTAGAACTGGAGCTTTTGATTGGCAAAGAGTAAAGTGATAGAAATACTGGAATTTCTTGATTAGAGAGTAGGAAGTAAAACCAGACCAAAAAGCTTGTCTGAGAGATGGACTGATGGACTGAGAAAGGACAGATGAGGAGCTGGCAAGATGGTGTTCTGACAGCAGTAGCAGAGATTGCATTGATAAAGAATTGTTGAGTTATTGAGCTACAACAAGAGGAAGGAAACAGGGCTGATGGCAAGGTTGAGATATATCCTGATTTGCTCTTTCTCACCAAATAGGACAAGGACCCAAAGTTGGCAGTTCAGAAGGAATGTTTGAGTAGTCCCGGAGTAAGTGTTAGTCAATCAAAGTCAATAGCCTTGAGTGTTGGGAGAAGTGGTGTTGAGGAGAGTAGTTGATGGTTTCATAGGAAGAAAGGTGGATGGAGAGAAGAATAGAAGAAGATAGAAAAAGAGTAGGATCAATGCAGAATCAAGAAGGCTATAGAACTTTGCAAGAGGCCCCTGGTTGACCATTCACAGTAGTTAGGATTGTGTGACCATTGAAAGTGGAGAGTCATGACAGGCAGGTAACAGAGAGCTCTGAAGGGTATCAAAGGGTATTGTGACAGCGGAATTTCAGTGAATTAGGCAGAGAATTAAAACGCCAGGATATTTGATGAGTTAATAGCCAGAGATTTGATTGTTGAAGCATGCCTTAGCTAACTTGGAGAGAGAGTAAAGAGAAGAAGCCTTGGATAAAGGATCAGCAATCATTTTGGAGGAGCTTATGAGCTTGATGTGGATGTTTTTGGAGCTATACTTCTCTTGAATGTATTTAATTTTGATGCCTAGATGTTTGGTTTTTTCATTTGATCCAAATTTCTTTATCTTTTCCAACAGACCATTGTTATCAATTTGAAAGTTGGAAGGAGAGGGAGAGGAGCCCCAGAGTTTGCTGACGACGTGGCACAGCCACTGGTTCTCCTGAAGTCCATCAGACAGAGAATTCATTTTGTATTTGGTGGACAATAGGGTGATATTGTGCTGCTTCTTGCTATTCCAAATGACGGGAAAGCCTTTCCACAGGCAGATGGATCCACTTTGGGAGTTACAATTGTGTAGGTTGCTTCCCCAGGTAGCATCAGTAAAGAACTGCAGTTGATTTGGCAAAGATAGGTTAGGCAAGTTTGTGAGAGTCAAAGAGGCAGTCCCTTTGAGGTATTTCCAGCAGTGAATAACTTTGTTCCCATGATTCAGTCCCGGTCAATGATTGAACCTGGATAGAATCAAAACAGCAGCATCCAGATCAGGACAAGTCCAAAATGATAGATAGTTCAGCATGCCAGTGAATTGACAGTAGTTTATGTTGAGTTTCTCAAAAGCTTTCAGGTCATCTTCAGAAGCTGGAGTGAGCTTTAGGTTGGGTTTTAATGGAGTGATTACTGGGCGGCAGTTTTGGAGTTTGAGAATTTCTAGTCCTTTTTTGATTAGAATGGCTTGGGAGAGAAGGCAGGAGGTGCTTGTCACCATGATTTCCATGCCCAGTAGCATGTCAGTAGGATGTGCAGAGGAGTTGGGAAACTGAGCCAAGAAGAGCCCTTGGAAGTTGTCCACATTGCCTACAACAACTAGGTTGTCTACATGAAAGAAAAGGTACAAGGATGACTCATGGTTGAGGAAGAGAGAGATTGATGGTAGTTGATGGACTTCAGCCACTTGTTCAGAGTGTTGTGCCAATTCAGAGAGGCTTGAAAAAGCCCATATAGGGACTTGCGCAGCTTGAGATACAGACTTGTTCTTGAAGATTCAGGTGGGGTTTTGATGAAGATTTCCTCCTTGAGAGGTGAATAGAGGAAGGCACTCTTGATTTTGAATTGCCTGACCAGAAGCTTCTTTTCCAAAGCAAAGCTAAGCAGTAGTAGAAGAGAGGTAAATTTACCAGTTGGAGAAAATTTGTCTCCAAAATTGATGCCTGGGGTTTGAAGGAATCCTTGAATTCACAGTTGAGCCTTGTTCTTTTCCAGAGCCAATTTTGTAGCAGTTTTGTCACAAATGGCCCAGGTAGCTCTCAGAAAGCAATCAGTTACTCCTTCATAGTCTTCCCAGACTTTGTGATCTTCTATGTTCTTGAGATCAACCAGCTTGGCAGCAAGAATCTTTGGAGAATTGGTGGTGGATGATAGGTAGCTGTATTTCTTGGGTCTGATATTAAGGGTCTGATTGCAAAGTACTCTGGTGCTTGGCGTGGAAGAGGAGGGTGGAGGAGTGTCATTACAGGACTCAGATGGAGAGCTGTTGGTAGGTGTTTTGCCTGTGGTCTCAAAGTTGAGGACAATTGAGTTGTCATCAGAAGACTCAACTTGCACCAAGGCTTTGGAAAAGGGAGGGATGAAGGAGGTCAGCTCATCAGATCCGGAGGATGGAACAGACGCGTGAGAAGGGAAAGAGAATTCCAGAAAGTTGATTCTTTTAGTTTCAATGATTCTTCTGGCCAAATTGATAATTCTATAAGATAGGAGATTGGGGTTGTAGCCAATGAGTTGACCTCTTTTGCCAGGAGGATCCATTTTTTCCCTGGAGGATTTTGGCTGGATGAGGTAAGATACAGTGTTGCCTATAGGATGAAAGTAAGATAGCGGAAGGGACTGATTCTTGAACAGCTCAAATGGGGACTTCTTTTCCTTAAAGGAAGGTATTTGATTAAGGGTTAGAGTAGATGATAAGACTAGTTTGTGACAGAGATTGGTAGGAAACCCAGAGTCATGGATGATGGTTCTCAGAAATTCAAGAATAGTTCTATTGAATTGTTTGTCTAGGCCGTTCTGCTGGGGGGTTTAAGGAACAGAGACAGATAGTTTAATGTGTTTCTTGCTGCAGAAATCAGTCATTTGGCAATTAAAAAATTTAGTGCTGTGGTTGGAGTGAATGATGGAGGGGTAGTAGCCAAGTTGTTTTGCTTCCAGCTCCAAGCAACTGATCAGTTTTGGAGGAATCTTGTCCTTACTCTTCATAGGTAAGGCAGCGCAAAACTTGGAGTGGGAGTCAACCACAGTGAGGAAGTACCTTTGACCAGCGGAAGAAGTTGGCAGGGGACCAACGGCATCAAGGTGAACTTCTTCAAATACTCTATTGGCTCTAGAAGATCAATCTTTGAAGGAGGGGCGAGTAATTTTTTACAAGGAGCAGGATTTCCATGTACTTTCCTCATTGACAGTTATGTTCATTTTGTTTCAAATTCAATGATAACTTACATGACCAAGAGATTTTTGAAGAATCTCTGCAGAGGAAAGAAAAGAAGCGCATGTAGGAGTAGACTGAAGATTCAGATAGGGAATATGGTTGGAATACAATCCATTGCAAAATTCTTGATAATCTCTCTTAATTGAGAAGTGATGAGAGTGGAAAGACACAACAAACTTTTCAAGGATAAGACAATGAAGTGAGAGCAGATTTGCAGAGATTTTTGGAACAAAAAGAATGTTGCTTAGAAGGATAGAAGAGGAGGGGGAGGCAAGTTTGATAGATCCAATCCCTTTTATCTCCATTCTGCCGAGTCAACAGCTTTTATTCACTGATCCTTGGTACTTGTCTTCTAGTAATTAAAAGAGATTTTGATCAGCCACCATATGGTGGGAGGAGCCAGAGTCAAGAATGAAGTGAAGAGGATCAGAATTTGAAGTGTATGACAGAAAGCTGACAGTATTGCTTCCTTCTTGATTCAAAGATTGGCAACGCAGGTGGGGGTAAAGCATCCAACATTTGTGCTTGGGATGGTTTGCCATGGGATTATGCTTCCTTGGCTTTCATTTCCTTTTTACTTCAGTGTAAAGATAAAAAGATGAGATTCCTTGTGAAGAGCTATTATCCATCTTCTGCTTGTTGAGATTAATCCTTAAGTGGTCAAGGACAGTGTCTGGAGTAATTTCAGACTCAACCGCCAAGTGTGTGATTGACTGTTGGATGGCCTTCATAGCAGGGTTAGATGGCAGCTTATCAAGTATCATGTATGCAAGTATATTGGTGGGAAGTATGATTCCTATCTCCTTAAGGCAAGTGATGCCCTTTTTGATCTTGGTTATAAAGAGCTGAATATTAGCCTTATCAAAAGTTATGGTTGCAAATTTTTTGTAAACTTGGGCTTGATTGGCTGGTTTAGATGAGACAAAGTTTTTCAGGAGATTGTTCCAGATTGCTTTTGTGTTTTCTTCATTAGCAAAGGAGATGATATTGGAGTGAACACTAGGTGAAAGTTTGGTTATGATGATATAGGTAAGAATGTAGTTGTCATCTGGTTCTAGTTCATCAGAGAGGGTCATGAGGTCCTTTAGTTTTTTCCAGATTAAGTGTAGATTGAATTCAAGTTCCCCAGATTGTAAAGTTGTCCTCAGTGAGTAGGGGAATAGCCTCAATAGTAGTCTTGAGAATTGTGGGTTTGATAGAGTCCATAGTGGCCTGGTTCTAAGCTCAAATTTGACTGTTAATTGTGATAGAAATACTGGAATTTCTTGATGAGGGAGTAGGAAGTAGAACCAGACCAAAAAGCTTGCCTTAGAGATGGACTGATGGACTGAGAAAGGACAGATGAGGAGTTGGAAAGATGGTGTTCTGAAAGCAGTAGAAGAGACAGAATTGATAAAGAAGTGGTAAGTTATTGAGCTACAACAAGAGGAATGAAATAGGGCTGATGACAAGTTTGAGATAAATCCTGATTTTCTCTTTCTCACCAAATAGGACAAGGACCCAAAGTCAGCAGTTCAGAAGGAAGTTTTTAGTAGTCCCAGAGTAAGTATTATTCAATCAAATTTGATAGCATTGAGTTTTGGGAGAAGTGGTGTTGAGGAGAGGAGTTGATGTTTTTAATAGGAAGAAAGGTGGATGGAGAGAAGAATAGAAGAATATAGAAAAAGAGAAGGATCAAAGGGATCAGGATCAATGCAGAATCAAGAAGGCCATAGAACGTTGCAAGAGGCCCCTGGTTGATCATTCATGGTAGTTAGGATTGTGTGACCATTAAAAGTGGAGAGTTGTGACAGGCAGGTAACAGAGAGCTCTGAAGCGCATCAAAGGGTATTGTGACAGGGGAATTTCAGTGAAATAGGCAGAGAATCAACATAAAGGATGGAGGATCTTTCTTGGAGTTGACTCTAAGGGAACAACCCTTGAGTAGCAGTGCACCAAGAGAGACAAGGTTGATGGTAGCTTCAGGGACCCAGGTGGCATTTTTGAGATGAATATTTTTTCCACCACTTATGAGTGCAGCAGTACCTAGGCCAAAAATAGTCATGCCTTTACCTTTATTTCCTGTTTTGATGAATTCCTCCCCAAACTTTTCAGTATGTGAAAAGAACAAGTTTGAATTGTGAAACATTTGAATTGAGCAACTGCTGTCCAAGATTTACCAATCAAAGGAAAGATTGGAGAGATGATTGGAGTCGCAAAAAAGGAATAGTTGTGAAAATGTGACTCAGACTGAGGCTTCTTCTTTGAAACTTGTCTCTACCTTTGTTTGAAGTATGTTCTTTTCAAAGCTCAGGGAATTCATCCCAGCAAGAGGAAGGTGGATGGGACTTCAATGCTGGATTATTCTTCCTGTTTTTGCATTTTGGGGCATCATTCTCTCTTGAGTTGTTTGAATGAAACATAGCAGAGTTGGTTTCTGAAGTTTCAGCAGCCTTTGATTGCATTTTGTTCTTGTGTTGAACAAGATGGTTCAGGACCAGCATGACAGATAATTTGTTGCCAGAGTGCATCATTTGAGACTGCATTGCCTTGAGAGAATCCAGGAGCTTGAAAAGAATGAGATAGTTGAGGATGTTGTTAGGTAAGATGATTCCAACTTTGTTAAGTTTCCCAAGATGAGACTTAACAGAGGTAACAAAACCGTTGATGTTGTTCTGGTCAAATCCTAGGTAGAGCAATTTGAAGAAAATTCTAGCCCTATTTACAACTTGACTTGAGGCAAAGCAATTCTTGGCAGCAAGCCAGATTAAATTTCTGGAATCCTTGTTTTTGGGGGTGATAATATTTGTGTGAGTACTTGGTTCCAATTTTGACATCAAGTATCCGGCCATCTCATTGTCATCTGAAATATTGACGTGTGGGTCCAAGGAGTTGATTTTTTCTAGGATACCTCTCATCTTGAACAATTGCTCCATCTTCTTTCTCTAGATTGAATAGTTTGTTTCCGCCAGTAGGGGAGTTAATTCCATCAGGGATTTTAAGGACAACACCCTGAAGTTTCCTTCAACTCCTGGTCAAGGTGATTCAGTGGTCCTTGCCATGTTGTTTGAGCTCAAGCAATCCATATTTTGGCCTTTAACCATGTAAAAGGGAAACTGAATTGATAAACCTGAACCAGGCTGTTTGATTACAAGAAGAATCAAATCTTGTAAGGGAAAAGCCAGACAAGGAATAATTAGAAATTGGAAAAAGAAAAAAAACAGAAATGAAACCTCTACAAGCTGGGTTATAGCCCTTGAACAGACTAGGTAGAGGATCAAGATGCTGATTTCAATATCAACACCAATCCACCCAGGGGAACTTGTAAGCTGGAAAAAGATGATCAATTAGATTGATCCTGGGGTTGAGTTGATATGTCAGTTGGTGCCTACCCCACTATTGATATTAATGATGATCAGGTTTGCAAGTTCAAAGTTGAGTATCAATCCAAGCAAGTAAAGTCAATGAGTAGAGAAGTTCTGAGTTGGGGATCAAGGTGAAGGTAAAGAATGAGAAGGACAGATATTTGACTGAGGAAAGAGAGTGAGAGCACTGATGAGGAGAAAGCTGTGTGTGAGAGTAGTTGGTCTGACAGGTGACAGTTGGTTGAAATCCCATGAGACCAGAGCCATCTGCAGTAATACAAGCTACCATGTCTTACAAAATAAGATCTTGAGATGGGATATGAAGAAGGGTGAAAAGAGAAAATTTAAAATGAAAACACTGGAGAACATGATGAGACTGAGAGATGGAAAGACTGCAAGGTAGCAAAGAGAACAAAGATCAACAGATGGGTCATTTATTCATCCCTCTAAGCTTTGTTGGAGGTTCTAATATTTCTGCTTTTCTAAGCAGGAGATTCTTGCTGTGCACTACGTCTAGTAGGAAGTTCATAGGTTTCCATGTAAGTATCCTTGGTGGAAGTGACAGGAGAGACTCCTTTGATGTGAATATTGTGTGTGTTCTTTAGAACTTTTGGTGTGTATGCTGTCATAAGAAAAAATCTGCCATATATCAAGAAGTGTTAATCTGTTAAAATTTTATCATTTGATCCTTCAAGGGTGATGGTTGAAAGAGGAATTCATGTAGATATTATTAGTGACTTTTGACAAGAACACTCTGTCTCTTTCAATCCCTGGTGTTCTTGGTTGGTCTCCTGGTGTATTTTTCCTTTTTCTCAATCAAGTATGTCAAATAACTATCAGGTTTTCAAATTTTTAATCAATTTTGCTTTGAGAATTAATGAACCATCCAGTCATCTGATTTACTGAGTGGTAATGGTGAAATTCAAGATAGTCCATGTAGGCTTGATAGTTTAGGGGAAAGAGTGTTCAATGATGCTATTAACCCTTTTTTTCAATCAGTTTTTTGGTAATTTCTAAACTTGATGTATTGATTTTCCAAGGTTGTCTAGGATCTTTTAAAATATTTTCAATTTTATTCAGAGGTTTTCAGAACCAGACAATCCTTTGGGAATTATTATTACATATACCATGTATGGCTTTGCTAGTTTTAGGAAGTGACTGGTGTGCCTTGACATAACTTTATAAGATATTTACTTCCCATACAGGGGGCTAAATATCATGTGTGTATGTTTGAGGTCTCTGGATAGCTGGAGGCCTGGTGACCCCAAGCCAAGGCTGTGGCTTTATTGTAGCTGTTCATGTGGCTGTGTGTGGGAATTTTGACATGAATTTATTTATGGGAATAACTCCTAAACTATCCACCAAACCCCATTTTTATATTTACTCATGAAATTATGTGGGTATGTATGTACATACATACACAGAATCTATCTGAATCAGTTCTTCTACCATTTCTCACTGAACTATTACTTTGAGTTTACTAGAAAAGTGGGAGTAGTCTTAGTGGGTGAGCCTGCTTCAATTGGCACCCAAAAATCCAAATCTGCAATAAATTTTTCAATGTTTCAAAATCCTTCCTTGAGTTTTACTATATATCTTCAATCAAGGTGTAATTACTTTTAGTGTTGCGCAATAAATTTTTTATTTATTTGTATTTTACACTTGAATTATCTATATAAGAGTTAGCTTTTGTGAAATAGAAGTGAGCTGATGACCTGATGACATGCATGCTGTCATCCAGGGTGATGGTGATTCCATCCAATGGTAGAATTGATTATTTTTCAATCATCTCACTCTCACTCATCATCTTAAGTATTGTTCCCATAACTACTGTAAAAACTCAATGACTTACTATTTTTCATTCTTTTCTTGATCCATCATCACTGTCAGCTCTCTGATACCAGGAACCTTGCAGTCCTTTAGCTACAGAGAGTGATAAAAATACTGGAATAATTATAATAATTATTATTCCAAAAATAAATGCTTAGAGGCTCAAATAAATGATATAATAAGAGCAGTTGCAAGGTTTAATTGTTTTGGTAATAAAAGTTTTTCAATATGTATATAAAAGAGGGGCCACATTATTATACTACTGGGGGTCTTTACAGACAAAGCAACCTCTCTTCAAGGGGCCTCCTTAGGCAGTTTAAGAACCTTGGAATGAAGATGGGTGCCTTAGAAAGGGCTTGTTCCACTGATGGCTGGGCATAACAGCACACTGGCCTAGACAGGAAGGGAAACACTCACTCTGAGCTCTTGATCACAAAAATCCTGCAATAATAGGAAGGTTTTCAGAACAGATGGGGTGGATTGCCTGACTAAACTTCAAGGGTTGATTGGTTTTAAGAAATAAATGATAATATGATCACATAGATAATTTTTAATAATTTTTATGAACACTGCTTGTAGTGTTTTGTGGTCTTCAAAGATCAGAGTCAATGATTTACATGGTAATCCTTGATCTTTAATTTATTATTAAAAAATGTTCTCAACTTAATTTTTATTAATTTTAATTAAGTTTTGATCTTTTTAGATTATTACTAATGCATATGTCAACCTGTTACATATGCCAGTCAACCCTAATTAGGTTGTAGCTCTTTTGAGTGGTACCTGGTGGTCAGATTAGTCACAACAGATCCAGATGTGGGGGATCAGTCAGTTCAGATGCGCATGGGGTGGGATCTGCTGTGTGCGTGGCAGAATTTAGCTGCGGGCAGGTCTCTAGTAAGCGGGAAACTGCTACTATGAGCACGTAGGGGTATGTAATGATGCGGGGCTGGGCTGGGGAATTGTGACATAACACATTTCTGCGTGTAACTCCTAAAATATATGCAACACCTCAATTCTGAGTGAATTTTAGGTGTAAACCCTATACGTGACAATACGTGTGAAATGTTAGAATGGCCAAAAGGTACCATACTGATGTTGTAATTTTTAATAGTTTTCTTTTTAATTATTTTAAAAATGTAAGGACTTGGATTTCAAGGTTGGGGTCAGTGAGTGACCCTACCTAATGTTGGGTGATGAATTCATTTCTTCAATAATATTTATGGATTTCTCACTCCTTCTTTTTTTAATTTAGATATTCTTATCTTTCATAGTTTTGTGTTGCTATGACAGGTTGCTCTGTACATAGTAGCAAGCTGACCATTGCTCACAAGGCAATCACACTTGTTTTTCAATTTTTTGTTCTGAGTTATGCTAATTTTGTTTCTTTCTAAAAAAAAAAAAAATCAACTGCATTTTAAATTTAACTTGAAGTACCCAACTGTGCATGGGATTGTGCAGAGTTTTCAATTCTGGAGGACTATCAGTCCTCCAATAGACCATCCAAGTATAAGGGACCCGATTTCAAATTCGATTTGGGACTAAGAGTCAAACAGTCAGAAAACTTTTGGATGACTCGATTGTATTTGCAACCAGTCATTGGTAGGTTGGTTTCAACATGATCCGGTGGGTGACCTGCAGGGTGATGAGATGGAGTGGAGTTTTTGAGGATGATGATGGATAAGTGGTGTTTGATGGGGTTATGTATTTCAGAAACCTACGATTCAAGATGATCGGTTTGGTGAAAAAAGAAAGAAAGCGGTGCCAAGTCTGATGGACTGTAGCTGGGCCATGTAGCTTCTGATTGGGGTAATTTGGCTGTCACTTGAAGATGGGGGGTCATCAATCCAGACACGTTGAGGTTGCTCTCAGACTTGAATCCTGCCTGAGAGTTGACTTGGGGCTCAATGATGGATGGGAACTTGGACGACTGGAAGGATTCCTGGCACCCAAGACCAACTACTCACCTAGGTATTTAAATTTGTACCAGCTCATCAACTGACGGGACGGGACGGGACTACTACTGAACCCCAAGAAGAAAGAATATGATCTTGGTGGTAGGCAGGGTGTGGTGGTGTCAGGAAGGTGATGGATGACGATGATCAACCCATGGCATCTCATCTTACTTGAGCTCACTCGGTCTGCTTCCATACGAGTTCGTTCTTCTTCAAGATCTCTCTCACCTTGACTTGGATTCTTCTTATCGATGTATCTTATGATGATGATGATGATGAGACTCATGATGTGTCTCTACGTACGTTCATACACCTCGTCCTGGATTCCAATCAACCATGGTTCCCTCCTCCCCCTCCTCGTATGATATGATATGATATGATACGATACGATACGATACGATACGATACGATACGATACCTACATCTTGACATCCATCATCCAAGTCCTAGTCCTAGTCCTAGTTCGCTTGAACTTCGAATCTGTTTTTTCATCAATTCATCTCCTCCGTCTCCTTCCCGTCCATCAGGACCGTTGCAGATACCCACGCTCGTCGATAGTGGCTACGTCTCCTGACTTCCTCTCTCAAACTCCTGCCCAAATCAATCCATCTCAACTTCCAACTTCATCTCCCATCCACCGATTCCTTCGAATCCTTCCATGATCGACTCCAACGGCACCGAGGATCAGGTGTTGAGAACCGATGAACCTGAGCTTGAATCGATTCCAGGATCGGTATGTCATCCAACTACTCGATAGATATCTTGAACTCAATCCTCACTCTTATCATTCCTACTCTAACTGCTCGCTCATCTTCTTACTCTTGGCTCCCACAGCAGCCTCGGTCAGAGAGACGAAGGAGGATCGCCAGGGAACATCACTCCCATCGTCCCACCTTGGAGGTCGTCTTGGTCGAGATCGATTGGGTCGTCTTCGGTCCCTTCGAAATCAAACCATGGTATCCATCTCCCTATCTCATCGATCAACTCCAACATCTTCAAGCGAGCTTGAACCCCAACCTGGATCGATCGCCATCAGATCACCATCGGTCGTCTCATCCATTCAACCCAACGAGAAGCCTCGAACTTGCGCCCATCTTGAAACGACACACCAACGGTAGGTTTCAGAGGAAGAACCCGATCAAGAAGAGACCTCCCCGTCCACCTTCCACCCAAGATCTCGGCAACCCTGCTCATCATCATCATCATCAGTCATCCATACCCCTCACCTCACCTCTCCACTCCCCCGCCGTTCAGAACCCCCGGTCGATCGGTCAATCGCTGGATTCCGTAGCTCGACCCAGGACCCGCGACCCTCGTCATCCATCGCCTCGGAACCCGAGCCCAGACTCATTATCATCCATAACTTCTTCGTCTGCCCACTCGGCTCCTTCAAACCTGCCCTCGAATCAGACTCATTCACCGAGTAACTACTATCCAAGCCCTCAACCCCATCCATCCAGTCTCACATCCCAGTTACCAGCCCAGCCTCCTCCTACTACTTGCAACAAGAATCGACAGCTCACTCGATCGACTCCACCTTCATCATCCCTCAAACTCTACGTTTGCGAGGGTTGCCTGAAATACTTGTCGTCCCCCAACTCCTATCTTCAACACAAGGTATCTCATCCCTCTTGCCTCGGACGCTCACCACCACCAACGTCGTCAAGTATACTCGTGTATTGATGATTGATCACGACTCTTCTGCCCCAGATTCGTTGTCGCGTCACCCATCCACCCGGTCGCAAAGTTTATCAGAGTCATGACCTCATCATCCGAGAGGTGGACGGATCAAACGCAAAGCTCTACTGTCAATGTTTATGCCTGTTCGGTAAACTGTTTATCGATCACAAGTACATATTCTTTGACGTCGAAGGCTTCAAATTTTACGTCCTGACGATCGAGGATAAGGGGGCACAAAGGGAAGACATCGTTGGATATTTTTCCAAGGAGAAGATCAGTTATGATGGCTACAATCTAGCCTGTATCGTCACCTTACCACCCTATCAAAAAAAGGGATATGGAACTCTCTTGATCGAATTTAGTTATGAATTGGATCGATTCGAAGCTGAGGTTGATGAGAATCGTCTGGCGTCGGGGAATTATACCAACTCGTACCTAGGCACTCCCGAAAGGCCATTATCCGAATTAGGCGCCAAGGGTTATCTGAGCTTTTGGACTTCGGTCTTGGTCAGATTCTTTAGAACTCTCTTTAGACCTCCTCCACCTAGGATCGAAGATGAACTGTTCAAAGATCACTCCAACTCGGGCTCGAGTCCTACTAACCCTAGAGCTCAACATCCGTCCTCCTCTTCGATGATGATCGAGATCACTCTAGAGGAGATCTCTCGGTCGACTAGGTTAAGACCAGATGATGTAGCGTTTGCTCTGATTAGCTCAGGCCTGACCAAACTTCGAAAAAGCGTCAATGATTCACCCATTGTACCCCATTCGCCTTCTTCAAGCCTCTATCGGTCCTCCCATCCATCCTCCGCCGAATCCCACCTCCCAATCGATCAAAATCCAACTCGGGGTCATCAGCCTTCGATCTGCATCAATGATGTCCAGCATGACGAGGTAGAGAACTTGGTGATCATCATCACCCCGGAATTGGTCGAACAGGTCGCTCGAGATGCTAAAGTCAAACGAGCTATCTTAGATCCTAGACACGTCCTGTTGAACTATCCCAACCCTCACGACCCCCTTGGTCATCTTCAACCCAGTCATCTTGAACTCGATCATCCTCATCCTTCCTCTACGTATCTTGAGTTTTCGGACCCCCCGGATGGTGATGTAACTCCTGCTCAATTAAGATCCATCGCCCGGAGAAAAACGTTCACCCCCTGACTGCCTTCTTGGTCTTGATCACCCGATGTATTGTACTCTTCTTCTTCTTCTTCTTTCTTTTGAGCCCCATCAGATCTGTTTGTGTAAGCATCTACAACAATTTCCATCGTTTCTCGTTAGTTTTTTTTTTGTTAAGATCTAATCAATCTCGATTCTTTTTCTTTCCCCTTAGGTATTGTGATCATTTTCCTTGCTGACCATCGTGATCATGATGACGATGGCTCACCCAAAGTCAACTACAAGCCATCCATCAAGCAACCAGAAATTCAGAAAAAACAAAATGTTAGAGGACGTATGCTAGCCAAGTTGCACGCACGAATCGATGTTATGATCATGATCATCACTCCTCTCCATATCCAAGAAAGAAAAAAAAAAAGAGTTTGATTCAACCAATCACATAAACAAACTCTCTTGGTATGCTTGTGAAGTCAGTCACAAGTGGCCATGCAGATCTTCTACTGTCGGTCTTGGCCTCAAGCCTGGGAAGGATCTGCCCCCGGGGCACATGGTACGGCAAGAGAGGGAGTGGAGAGGGGAGCAGAAGAACTTCCACCCGTGCTTTGAATCTCTCTGGAGGTAAAGGGGTGGAGGTTACACTCGTGTGTGAGTCAACAAACATCAGGGGCTCATGAGTGACAGGCTCGGGTATCATGAGGCATGCTGGGCTAGGTGGAAGTCGGGGCGGGGGAGGGGCAGGCTGTTGTAGAGAAGCATGGCTCGAGAGAACAACCCGACCTAGATCAGGTGGTGAGTGGGTGGGGGTGGTAGTGATCTCGACCAGGAACCCAAGACGTGTGACGATCTCGGCTGGGATCCAGGGAGCTTGTTCGAGAACCGAGGCGGACGGTCTCTGTACCGTTGAACGCCTCAAGTCCTACACGCAAGAGTCTCAAAATAAACAAACCGACGGGCCAAAAAAAAAGAAAGAGAGGACGTGGATGGTTTGAGCCGTGAAGCGAGTGAGACGACCTTCGCCCCACCTCATCAGTTGATCCGAAGCCACCTGATCCGGAACCCAACACCCGTCAATGGTCCGGATCGAGGCCGGTCATCTGGATCCCTGCAGATACCAGCGTGGGCTCGCTGATGACCCGAAGGAGGGGCAGGTTGCCAGGCTTCCAGAGAGTGTCAAGGCGGCCTTGGTAGGTGCTTGTGGGTGTACCTTGGGCCCGCAAGTCGGTCGCGCATCCTCATTCGGCTCGGATCGATCTAGAATGTCTTGTCGGACTCGTGTCTACCCAATCAATTCATCTTAAGCATCGTTCGATCTTTATGATTCTGTAAACAAGAGATCTAGAAAGATCCCACCCTCAAAAAAAAAAAAAAAAAAAAAAAAAAAAATCAAAATCAAGATCAAGATCAAGATCAAAGTAGGGCAGTGTTAAATCCGCGACCTTACATGACCCGTTCACGACTCGTTCAGGACTCTAGGGTCGTGAGCCAAAAAAAAAAAAATGAAAAAAAATGAAAAAAAAATGAAAAAAAAATTAAATTAAATTAAATTAGAGAAAGAAAGATGAATAAAAAATTCAACAAAAGGAATAGAAAGGGAAATGAAAAAAAAATGAATGAAAATGGAAAAAAATTGAGAAAAAAAAAATGAAAAATGAAAAACAAATGAAATAAAAAAAAAAACCCCTGGGGGGGGAGGTTGTGCAAGTTTAAGCAACTTTGTTTACAACTCATATGGGTTGTGAATGGTATTTCATGCCCCTTCACAACCTGGGGATGTGAATTTATCACCACCCAAATCAAAACAAATTTCAAGAGAATTTCTTTTTTTTTAAAAAAAAATATATATATATTATATATATTGATGGGAGAGAGACAGAGATCAAATGAAAATTCAGTGAGTGGTTTTCTTATCATTCTTTCATTTGAACTTATCATATGTTGAGTGTGTGTTTTTTTTTTTTTTTTTTTAATTTTTTTGGGGCTTAGATTAAAATTTTTGGTGGTTAATGAAAACCATATCTGATTGTTGAAGGATGAAAAAAAAAGTAAAAAAAGTAAAAAGTAAAAAGAATTCATGGGAAATGGGATAACTTGAATTTTGAGATTGAGTAGAAAGATGGGATGCTTGTGATTTGATTCAGAAGGATTCTGGAATCTGTGATTGTTGATGGAAGATCTTATTTTGATTGGTTTGATTTATTTGGTTTGATTGAATCTTTGGGATTTGAAGTCTGGAAAGCCACCCCAAAAGAAATCTAATTCGTCTTGCTCTTTCTTTCTTTCTTTCTTTCTTTCTTTCTTTCTTTTTTTTTTTTTTAGGAAAAAAAAAAATAGGTGTATCTTATGTGTTTGAGTTTTGGGCATTACTGAAAATTTCAAAAGTTGTTATTCATATGAATACACCACTATGAATCATCCAGAATAAATGAATCAAAGAATAATAATGATGGAATCCCCCCCATCTCAAATAAAAAAAAAAAATCTGTATATATAGAATAGAAATATATTTGAGTTTTGCTTTTTTTGAAGACAAGTTTTGACTCCATTTTTTATTTATTTATTTATTTATTTTTTTTTTTTTGGGGGGGGGGTGGGATCTTGCTGGTTTTATAAATATTTTAATGCTATTATTATTTTGGAAAGACAAGAACCAAAAAAAAAAAAAAAAAAAAAAAACAAACAAAAAACAAAAAAAAAAACAAAAGGATGAAGAACCAAGTTCTGTTTTTTTTTTTTTTTTTTTTTTTGAATTTCACTAAGGGATAATTTTTATATACAATTGCTCTGTTTGGTTGGAAGCTGAAAAGATGAAACGAGTATCCACAATCAGCAGGAATGAAATAAATTTCTTAAATACACATACTCCCTAACTGGTGTATGTCATGGAAATGGCAGATTTCAAACATCAAATCCACCATTTATGCATCATCATCCATCCACCATCCATCACATAAAAAACACCCATCCACACCTCCACATCAGCAAATCCATACCAATCCCATCTCCATTGCTTCACACCCATCTTATCTCTGTTTCTTCACACACATCCCATCATCATCTCATCACCCCACATCACATCACCATATCTCTCAATATGTCCAATCACATTTCCCAGCAGCAAGTTGAAAACACAAAAAAGCTGACTGAATTTTTTTTTTTTTTTATTTGACTCTGATTCAGACTCTGATTTGGAATCAACTTGGTTAGCTTTGAATTCTCTATTGTAAAATAAATACATGGTTCCACTGAGACACACTCTCCAAAACCCTATGTATGAAAGGCACAGGCTTCATCTCCTACCCAACTTAAGCTTCCATCAACTGTTCCAAAATTTATTACCCTCATTCCTAAAACTTTTGAAGATGATTGAAGACCACCACATCTTCCAGAAAAATTCTTGGAATCCTAAATGCAATCAAGCTATCCAACCGGCCCTTGCCCCTTTTAGATTGAGATCAAATGGAAATGGAGCAGCAATTCATCAATTAGAAAATCTATTCTCAGTCAGTTATGGATCCAATGACTTATACACCAAAAGATTCATGATTTCTATCCTATACTTCTGTTTCTCAGTCTTTGTTTGAAAAACCAAAGAAGAATGCAAGGAGATATCTCAATTAATCAAGACTGAAGGATTTCCTCAGTTTCATTGATTTTTTTTTTTTTTATGAAACCACTATCCTTCTGAGTCAAAAACTCAAGTCAGATGGCAACCACTATTTTAATTTGAAAAAAAAGGAAATGTATTTGTTTCTTTTCCAAAGCCTTTTGTAACACCTTTGATAACACACTGACCAAATGTTTCTTATCTGTTTGTTTAGATACTCTGTGGAACTACAACCTGCTTGTGATAAAAACAAGAATTTCATATCCCTCCATGCTGGCCTTCCATGTTCTGTAACCATTCACATGTTTTCAATTGGATCCAGATTTCCCAAAAACCAGAGAACTAATTTTACCAAGATCAATAAATTCTGGCTTATTCAGCTCATGCTAGTTGGAAATATCTTGTACCTGCTTATTGGAATTTTTCTTCCAATGATCTAAAAAAAAAAAAAAAAAAAAAAAAACCCAATTTCAACTATTGTCTGGCTCAATTGTGTGTTTGGATTGAAAGTGCAATAGGTGTGTTGAAAGGAAGATGGGACAGCTTAAGTTAAATGTAAAAAAAATCTTAAAAATACCAAAGAAATGAATATCCTCATCAACTGGGTTATCAGTTGTGTAATCCTTCACAACCTTCTGGCCAACATCAAAGATGAATGGGACAAAATACTTGAAGAAGATATTCCCAATCCTCCTCAAGTCATCCCTGTCTCATCTTTTCCCTCATCTTCTGCCATGAGAGAGTAGATTATACCCCTCACACTTTCTCAATTTGATGATTAGAATGTGTTTTTTTGAATTGGTAAAAAATCACCACCATTGTTTTTTTTTTTTTTTTTTTTTTGTTCAACCAAGAATCCTAGGATGACTTGGTTTTTTTTTTTTTTTGGTGGACTTAGACAAAACAAAAAAAAAAAATCCACCTCATACCTCACCACTCACCAAGCCACCCACCTCACCCCACTGAATCACCAGTCCACTCCTTCCTCCTCCACACCAAACCACCAGTCTAATCCTTCCAAACCACCTCACCCACCTCCTCCATCTCACCAATCAAAGTCCCACCCCCTGGCCCCCCTCCTCCTCCTGAAATCAATCATGACTGTAAGTCTCCCCCCCTTCCCTATTCACATTGATTTATGGTTTGCTAATCCACCAATAAATCCCCTTAGAAAACCTTGATCCATCCTTCATCAAAAAATTGATTGTTTCAACAATGGATTTATTGAACAATCAGGTTTTCCCCCAACCCCCCCCCTCCTCCTCCTCTTTCTTGATTTATTGATCTGTGAATAATCAATCAATTAATCCTCCAAATGCTTGTCAATAAATGGGAAGGTCAGAAATCAATAAATCAAATTGTTAAACTCCAAAGAATCAATTGATTGATCCATTCACCAAACCCCAAACAATTGAGTGATCAAAACAACAGGTATGTACCCCCCCCCCCATCCTCATCAATCAATCCAATCACCCACCCCAAAAAAATCAATTAATTTAAAAACTGTTTTTGTTTCAACCCTCCTCCTCATCCAATTGATCAACACTCCAACCTCCAATCAATTGATTGGTGAACCCTGAAGCTTTGATCAATCAATCCAATCACCCATTCCCAAGAAATCAATTGATAAAAAAAAAACAGGTTTGTCATCCCCCTTCTCCTCATCCAATCAATGACCCCTCCAACCTCCAATGAATTGATTGGTGAACCCTGAAGCTTTGATTAATTGATGCAATCACCCACCTTCAAACAATTGATCAATCAAAAAAAATGGGTTTGTCCCCCCCCTCCTATTCCTCATTCTTGTAGATCAATTGGTAACTAATTGGTTGATTGGTAGGTCATCAAATGATTGATCAAACTTGCAAACACCAAAGAATTGATCAATCAATTGAATCAGGAAACCCTAAACAATTTATTGATTGAACAACCAGGTTTGTCCCCCCCCCTCTGCCTCTGTCTCACCAATCAATTGGCACCTAATCAATTGATCACTCCTCCTATTTCTAATCCACAAATCTGCAGTTCATTGATTGATTGATCAAATCATGAAATCCCAACCAATCATTTGATCATCCCCAGTCTCCCCAGGTTAGTCCCCCTCCATCCTCCACTTTCTCCTTGATCAATTGGTAGCTAATTGATCCATTGCTCCTCCTCTTTTCCATCAATTGATCTGTAGCTGTCTGATGATGGATTGATTGAATCAGAGAACCTCAATCCTTCCTCAGTTGGAAAATCAATCAATCTTCCCAACTGTTCCAATTTTAGTCCCCCTCCCTCCTCCTCCTCCTCTTTATTCTATGAAACACTGACCTTTTTTTTTTTTTTGGTTGGATCATTTACCAGTATTTTTTTCTATGTTTGTTGACAATCTGCCTTTATCATAACATGACTAATGATGTTTTTTCTTCTTCTTTTTTTTTTAATTTTTTTTATTACATGCAATGCAACCTGCCATTCAAACCCTTGTTCTTTCCACATCTACCCTTTTTCTCAACGACCTGTTCTTCTCCCACTAAACTCAAAATGTTACACAATTAATTAAATACTTTCTTGATCCTCACCTTAATTTTATCATGTGGATGGGAGTGGATGATTTTCCAAAAATACAGAAATGCAGGAAGAATAGGGCTTGTTGGCAAACAAGGAATCAAAAGAGACATTACAAAATCTCTTTGGAAGTGGCAGAGGAGGGGATTGATGAAAAGGTTGTGTGGTCTTGAAAAAAACTACAACCTTTGGATCTGTATTCTTCCATGGTCACCAATCAAAAGCCGTTCCCCAAAGATTTTGAACAAGCCAAAGAGAGGATCAAACAATTGTATTTCTTCAGCTCTGAGAAAGTGATTGTTATTTATAAATTGGATTTCAAGTCTCTGGTTGCAATTATTGAGTTTTCACTTTCAATTAACTCTCTGAGCAAGAGAAGAAGGACATCAACTTGGTCACAACAATCCTTCACCAATCCAAAACATTTTTCAAAACTCTTGGTCCCTCAAGATCTTGGGGTGGGAAGATGTGGGAAATTGGATGGTGAAAATTGATGCATCCTTCTGAACTATTTGAACGATATTTTAAGAAAGCTAATTTCAAATCTTTCCCTCAATATTTTTATTTTTTTTTTAACCTTAGGTCTGACAAGGTCTCTCAAACTTTAGGCCAAATTTTTCAAAAATTAGCCAGACTTTCATTTGAATCCAACCCTGAAACAATAATGGAAAAAAATATCCCCTCCTTGTCTTATTTGGAGTTTGGATCCCCCCTCACTCCTTTTGACTGTGCCCCCCTCCCCACATCAACTTCACTTCAAATTCCTTCTACATTCTCCACACATTGACAAAGGTGACATCTCTTCCTATTCCTTTCTACTGGTGGTTCCAACCAAAAAATTGAATGGAAAAATTATTGACAACAAGGAAAAATATCAAGTATCCAATGGCCAATTTGTCTTTCCTGCCTTTGGATTTGGAATTGATTTCAAAGAAAAAGGTATTGTAAAAATGTTTTGGGCAGAAAACAAGTACAAGCACTTTAATTTTCCTGCTGTAGAGACGGCCACCCATACTAGGATGGATATGTCTTTGAAAATTAACAAGACCAATCTCAACACTTTCAAAGACTTGAAAAGAGGTCAAATATATTCTAGACCAAAAAATTAAAATAAAAATAAAAAAAATTTGTTCATTGGTAGTGTTAAACATAGGCTCAAACATTTTTTTATTTAGAAATAATTTTTTTGTTTTTATTTTTAAAACTCTTATCAAAGAAAATATTTTACAAGCCAAGAAATTGAGTAATTTCATTTATTTCATCAACAGTTCTACTGCTACCAATACATTCCATGGCTACTGATAACCCCTCTACTTTTTCTGTGGCTAGCCTTTCCCTCTCCTTTTCAAGTTGGTCTTCCTCTTGATCCTTCTCCTTTTCCTCTTTTTGAAACTCCAGCTCAGCCTGTTTCATTTTCCACTCAGAATCCCACATTTGTTGATGAGCCAAACTCTCAGCTTTCTGCTTTTGAAAATCCATATCCAGTTGAAAATTTGAATTCTCCTTTTCAAATTGAAGTTTTTCAGATTCACTTTGTGATTTCACCAATTTTTGGAGGGGAATAGGAATGAGCTTGATTTTTAAAGCAAGGAAAATCAATTGTTTCACTTAATTGAATCTCTCTTCTCCATGATATTGTTGAATCCAGAGAATTTTGAAATGTTTATCCTCTTTTGATGGCTATTGGGGTTGAGGTTGATGGAATTGTAGGCCTCATGATTTCCCTTTGCAGAGGAGGTTTGTGTGGGAATTTCATTGCTCTCATTTGAAGGGGATTTGGGAGGCCCCATTGGCTTGATTATTCAGCCATTCAGGAATGGATGAGCCTGTTTTTTTAAAATCTAAATCAGTCAGGATTAACCAGACAGAAGAGAAAAGAACTTGGTTCCTTAATTGATCAGATGTTGATGGCAGTGGCAATACAGGAATAACTTGCTCCTCATTGGCCAAGTTGTTAATTTCTTCCACCCCAGGAAGAGAGCAATCCAAAGAAGGAATTGAGGGGTCCAAGGAAGGGTTTGAATTTTTGATCAATGCCAATGTAGACGTGATTGGAGCTGTTTCTGTTGGAATATTCTCCTTCACATCAGATTGGGGCCACTCATAGGTTTCATTGGGATCATCATTGCTAGGCTGAGAATCCACAGCCAGTTCCTCAGCATCAACTGAACATGATTGTTGGGAATCAAAAGCGGCTAAAGGGGTTATATTGGCCTTCTTTCCAAATATTTCATCCATTTGAATATAAAAAGGAAAAATGGAATCCAGCTTATCAACCACCAAGTTGATTCCCTTTGCTTTATTGGAGTTGGCAATACCAAAGCCAGTGGAGATTGGCTTTGAGTGGGCTTTTTTTTTACTTGGTTTGATATTTATTGAATTTCTCCCACATCTGTTTGGATTAAATATCCATCCTACCTTTTGTTCTATTCTTCAGTTCATTGGCCATCAGGATATAACCATTAACCTTAGAGGATGGGGGTTGGCCAACTTTTATTTCATTTTTGGATCCAAAGCAAGCATCATAGTTGGACATAATTTTGAGCCAGTTTACCAGGATGATGTGATCAGCTCTCTTGAGCTTACTTGAGCCTTTTGAAGCTGATTGGGGAGGATTTTTGGATTTTGAGTTCCTGGGGGATGTTTACTTTGGTCCATTGGATTGTTTAGTGGACCCATGGGGGGAGGTTGGCTGAGGGGCCATTTAGAAAGAGTAAGAGGGATGAAGGGATGAAGAAATGAAGTGATGAAGGGATGTGTTGAAAGCAGGGATGAAGTGATGAAGCAATGAAGCAATGAGAGTTAGGATGTGATGAAAGTAGGGATGAAGCAATGAAGTCATGAGAGGATGGATGTGATGAAAGAAATAATGTGTGAGAAATTGATGAGAGTGATGAAGCAATGAGAGTGATGAAGTTATGAGAGTGATGAAGCAATGAGAGTGATGAAGTGATGAGGATAGAAATGAAGAGATGAAGAGCAATGAATCAAATTTTTGGATGAGGTTGGAGGTAGAATTTTTCCAATAAGGTTAGAGGTTGAAACCAGGGGTGATGATGTGGAATGATGGGTTGGGGTGGTGAAAGCCTTTAAATACTTTATTTGAAAAAATAAATTTATTTTCAGGTAACTTTGACAATTCTGATTTGAAATAAGTGGTTTTTTTTTGATGATTAATGGAGGGTTTGAAATGGTGGATTTGGTTTGAAAACCACCATTAAAAATGGCTAGTTTGCTTAACTTTGATGAACCCTAATATAGCCTATCCCTCCAGGAAGTTTTTTACCTTGGTTTATCAATAGGCATTTTATCCAAAAAACTCAAAACAAAAATAAATGAATTCAAATTCCGTTTAAATCTTCACAAAAATATTTTGGGATGAGTTTTTACATCAAGACACTCCTCAATCATCATTCACATCAATCTATAGTTCTATCCAATCATCATTTATAACCATTAATTGTGTCTTTCTTGAACTTGGAAGGGGCTGAATTATCTTTTTTGCCTGCTTTTCATATATTATTCCTGCATTCCATTTAAAAGATTTGGACACCCCACCCTCATTCAACTTATTTTGAAACTAATTCTAAAAGGGTGGTAAAGATTATTTTGAAAGAAAAAAATGTCATAAAAAAAAACTCAAACATCACATCAATTTATTATATATCAAAAATCAATAATACCCTTTGTCTCTATTCAAGATACCAAAAAAAAACTGAATTGAAATTCTTCAAAGAATTCCTTTTCTACCTCAATCCATATTGGCCTCAAGAACTCACCTGAATTTTTAGCTTGAAACTAGTAAGAGATAGCTGAAATAGTGGAAATATCAATATATAAAGAGTTAAATTAACATTATGAATTGATAGAATTTATGCTTAATATTAAAATATCATATAATTAATAATAATACACAACAATTGATTGACATAATTGATGGTCAAATGAAATGATCAATTTATATCATCCATCATGAAATATTAGATTCAAGTAAACGTAATTGAAAAAAACCCATGGAATTAGCTTCAAATATTAAATTATTATTTCATAAATAGATTTCTGGTTTCAAATTGAGTTTAGTCATCCACTTGCACCACCATCAATTTTAAAATACATGATGAAGTAGGGGGATGTGAGAGGTACCCCCTCTTCCTTCTTATATACTCTGAGGTTTTGGGTTTATATCATGTTTAAACCTCCACAGTTGTGTATGATTTTTGATCAAAAATGAACTTTCCATTCATTCAAATCTTAAATCACAGCAGAAATTTTATATGCATCCCAGCTCCAAAACAAAAAAGGTCCAAATCATTAATTATGAATATGAAAACAGGGCTCAAGGAACCATAACATGGACCCAGGAAGGTTTCAACCAGTCTTGGGGGGGTCTATTGCTTTTTGATAAAGTCCCACTTGAACCATCTGATCTCTCTTCCTTGGGCTCAGAAAAGAATAATGAAGTCTGCCCCCCAAGAAAGAATATATATATTAATAGTTACTTTTATGAAATTTCAGTTTGGCCAAAACCTTGGGGCAAGGCACCTGTGATGAAGAATAGGAATTTTAACTTTTTTTTTGATAATTTCTAATTTGAGTCACTAAGAAATTAAACTTTTGGTAAAAAAAAAAAAGAGAGTGTAGCAAAACCCAAGATCTCTGTTAATATGAAATGGTGATTGAATTAGAAGCAATTAAAACTATCCCCCATGATGAAAATTTGTGGATTTTAACACAAATAGAAAACTATTAAAAGCCTATGGAGTATCTCTCTGGTGATCCCCTGGGGACTCTAGGCAAGAATTCTTCCCCCTTCATTTGGCTTTGTATACCTTGATACCATGAGAGGATGAAAAACAAAATTAGAATTAAAGGAACTTTTAAAATAAATTATTTTCCTTCATTCATGTATTCTATTTAACCATATATAATCAGAAACTTATTCCAGAATAATTAAACCTTATCAAAATCATTTTTGAGAGTGTGATTTTTGGGAAACATATATGGTCCTTGTGTAGAAATTGATTTATAAATGAATTAATCTCATGAAATTTTCATCAATAATGCATAAAATAAATGGTTAATTCTCCACATAGTTCATGATAAAATAAATTTATTAAATTTGTAGAAAAAAATGGCAGAAGACTTTATTAAGCTATGTAAATATATAGGGCAAAAAAACACTTTTTTTTAATCATTTTTTTCAAGACCCCCAATCCTTAAAGTTGTGTGATTTTGATTTCCCCCCAGCCTCTCCCATCTTCCTGGTTTTTCTTAATTCTGCTTCAAATTTTCCAAAATAAAAAAAATACTAGAAGGGAGAGGTATTTCCAAAACCTCCCTGAAAATGTTTTCAGATTTTTTTGGTCTATTTTCAGGCCATCAAAATTTGGTTCAAAAATTTGAAAAAATAAATAAAGACCCCATGATGTCACAAATACTTCCCCCTTTTTTTTTTAGGGTGGTCTTAAATTCACAACCCTTGGTTTCAAACAGTGTTTTCACCCATTCAAAATACACATGAGTTGGGAACCTCCATTGACAACTCAACAAGTTGCAAGAAAAGTTGTTTACAACTTGCCCCACCCCTGGGGGGTTGAAAAAAAGCAGTTTTTGGCCCAAATGGGTGTCAAAGGGGTGGTTTGAAACTCATTTGGGTCACTAAAGATTAGTTTGAAACCCCCCAAGGTTTTTCTTCTTCTTCTTTTCTTCTTCTTTTCTTCTTTTTTTCTTCTGTTTTTCTTCTTTTTTTCTTCTGTTTTTCTTCTTTTTTTCTTCTTTTTTTCTTCTTTTTTTCTTCTTTTTTTCTTCTTTTTTTCTTCTTTTTTTCTTCTTTTTTTCTTCTTTTTTTCTTCTTTTTTTCTTCTTTTTTTCTTCTTTTTTTCTTCTTTTTTTCTTCTTTTTTTCTTCTTTTTTTCTTCTTTTTTTCTTTTTTTTTTTTCTTCTTTTTTTCTTCTTTTTTTCTTCTTTTTTTCTTCTTTTTTTCTTCTTTTCTTGTTCTTTGTTTTTCTCTTCTTTTTCTTTTTCTTTTTTTTCCTTTTTATTCATTTATTTTTATTTATTTTTATCTATTATTCTTTTGGCTCAAAAACCTGGAGTCATGAAAAGCTTTTGAATGGCACACAATGACTCCAAATAGGTTGTGAATGGCCATCTGCAACCCATCTGAGTTGTGAACAGCCATTTACAACCCACAGAGTTTTGAATGGGTTGTGTAGGGTTGTGAATTTAACACTTCCCTTTTTTAAGTAATTTATTCCTAATCATTTATGAAAATCTGGAGAGAAAGAAATTTTCAAAATATGATAGGCAATTCAAACGTTGTCTTTCCAGGTCTTTGGGACTTCATTTTCCCTCCAAAAAATAGAATAAACATAAAAAAAATGGATTTTATTTTGGACTTTTGTGTTCCACATCTTCCTGAAGCATTTTCAAATGTTTGAGCATTCATTCCTTGAGTTTTAATTGAAATGGGACCAAAAATAGATTATTTGAGAACAACTCTTTTACCTTGTAGAAATGATGAAAATGTTGAAAGGGAAGGATCAAATGAATCCCATTCAAGAACCACTATCAAAGCAAGAAAGGAAAGATTTTTTGAAGACCCAATGGGGCCCTCAAGCAATGAAAAATATTTTCTCATCATTCCTCTAAGAGCAATCCATCTGGGTTTGAATATTTTGAAGGAACTAAGAGGAGAGGAAGACCAAGGAAGCACCCAGTGGGTCAATCAATGGTTATTTTTTTTTATTCTTGTTTTTCTCTGTTTCTTTTGGATTGATTTTTACAGAATTTGGCTGTAAATTGGTTTTCTCTCATTTCAGAATCTGATGAAAAGTAAAGGAAAGGAGGCCCAATAAGATTCAAAGTGAAAAAATAAACAGGATTCAGAGAAAGAGGTGGTTTTTTTCATTTCTTCTTTTTTTTAATTAGGCTAACATTCAATTCTGATTGAGAAAAATTTATAACAGAAGATGAATCAAGTGGAGAAGAGCTACCAGAGCTTGAAAAATTGGATTTAATCAAGACATTTAGTGATTTTTTTTTTTGAGGGGATCAGTCTAGTTTTTCAAGTTTTCATTAATTTTAATATTTTTCTGTTTTGATCAGAGGTCAGGAACCATCATCATCAAGCAGGTGGTTTGTCATAATTCAAGCCGTGGGAATTTGAAGAGTATCAAGAGAAGAAAACAAGATGAAAAAGATGAAGATTCTTATAGGCCTCCAGGGAATCCAATCTTTGCTCCCACAGATACAGCTTCTGAAACTGAAAATTTGAATACTTTTCTGAAAGAATCTTGCTTTATGACTCATTTATGAAACTGTCTTTTTTTTTGTGATGATATTTAAGTTCAAAAAACTGTCTTTTTGACCTTCTGATAATTTTGAAGCAGGAACTATTGATAAACAAATTATTTATTTATTTTTTTCATTTCCTCTTGAATAATAATGATTTTTCTTTCAATAGTATCCATACAAAAAATTGATTTTTCCCAAGACAGCCATACCACAGATATCATATGTTAAAAATGTAATGGGTGATGAGAAATGTGGTTTTAGATCAGTAGAAGCCAATTTGGGCTATTGATCTGAATATTGGACTTCAGTAAATCAGCAAAAAATCAAGAGAATGGATTCAAAGTCTCTCTCTCCAAGGATGAAAATTTCACGGATCAAGTCTGCAATGAAAATTTTGACATATCAAGGATAAATTTCAACCACCCTTCTGGACCTGCCCCTCAGAGTGACTAGATGAAATTCACTTTCCGCAGTTTCCTTCTGGAAGATACCTAAAAACAGCCAGTTTTTCTTTTATCTAAGTTTATCCTATCAACTTACTTGCCTCTCAATCCCCCTCCAACTTCTTATTCTCAAAATTCTCCCATTTTTTAAATGATTATGAAATATTTCAAGCACATGGTTTCTTTTGACTAGAATTCTGAACTGTTCCCAGCTCCCAAATTAGATCCCCTTTCAAAATATTTTGCTAGAAAGGAATCACAAAAAGGGGAGGATTTGAGATTTGATTCATAATAACTTGGAACTTGGTTTGAAAAAATTTTTTCCTCCTAAAAGTTCTGCAATTCCACAAAGGAAAATAATACAGATTGATGATCATTGAATGATTTTTTTCCCCTGAATTTTTCATAATTTCTTTTTTCCTGTTGATTATTGACTCCATGATTTAAAGAAAAAAATGCCACCTTTTTATTTTAAATTACAAATATTTTGGAAAAGGAAAAAAAAAACTACATGAAATCCTCACATGATTTTATTTTTCCCTTTTAAAATTCCCAATAGAAGACTGCAAGCTCAAATAATTCAAAATGCTTCCAGAAGTTATGGGGAAGAAAATTGAAAAGAACATCTGGATGTTAATCCCATTTTTGTTTTGTTTTTTGCAGGAAAACAGTCCTGAAAACTCTCAAAGAATCATATTTTGACTTTTCTGTCATACATTGACCCTTTCTATCTCTTCAGATCTTCCAAAAATAATTTGGAAACAATATTTTTTTCTTTTTTTTTTTTTTTGAAAAAAGGGGGGGAAGATTTGGGACGTAACAGGGTTTTTTTTTGAGCCAAACTTTGAAGGCCTTCAAATAGACCAATGGCTCTGTATAAACGCTTTTTAAGAGGTTGTGAAAATCCCTCTCTCTACCTACCAAGGATTTTTTTTCTTTTGCAACTCCAAAAAAAAAGGGAAAAAAAACATAGAAATTTAAGGATTGTGGTGATGAAAAAGATGATTCCCTATGTATATATAAACATTGTCTACATTATCTCACAAATTGATTTCAAGTTTTAGGCATTGTGTGTATTCTCAGTATTCTAACAGCAGCACCAAGAGCTTGGACTGAGACATTGTGGGATTCCTATGTAATCACTGGCCTGAAAATTATGGGTGTCAAGATCAATACATAATTCACCATCTAAATAACAAGAAACTTTCAATTTTTTCTTCTTTCTTTCTTTTGAAGATTTGATTCATGGTTTTATAAACCAAAGGATGATTTATATCATCAAATCATCATTGAAAACAACATGTTTTTTAAAAGATAAATCAAAAAAAAAAACTTAGAGAAGATACATATGTAATAACCATTCCTCAAGAGGGAAAGGGACAGTAATACAACTTATAAGGAAAACCTTGTCACCTTTGTTGATCATCAAGGTTCCCAGGTGGATTTGAATACAAAAACCAATCCAAAACCACTCTCTGAGATTCTTCTAGGATCCAAACCACCACCACCACCACAAAAAGAAACACCATCAAGAATGATGAACAATAAGCCACTCAATTTTTGGCACAGTAGTTGTCCAGAGAAAACCCTTGCGCTGTTCCTCTCAAGATAATTTTTTTTGGTTAATAAAAGTGGGGGTTGAGATTGAACAGAAGGACCAATGAGATTGCATTGTAGTATCCTCTCTCTCTCTCAAGAGAGAGAGAGGGAGAACCTGAGGAGACAGTCCAGGCTAGAGTCAAGAACCTTTCTGAGGTTGAGGTCTTGAGTGTGCGCCTGATTTTCCAACTGAAGGCCACTGAGGCTGAGTGGGCCAACTGATGTGGTGTGTACAGTGGGTAGACAAAAGTTGTGGGACTGTTTGTAAAAGCAACCACATCTGGGTGCTTCAAACAATGTAGATAAAGCCTGGGGTGTCTTGATCTTGGTGTTGACCAACCCATCTTCAGGCTCCCACTCCATCTGACCCATTGCCAATGACTCAGTTCTTGGGTTTCAATGTTGGAATACTTGATTGTTTCAAAAAACAAATGTGTTAAGTAATGTTTTTTTTTTGAAATATCACTCTTCATCTTTCATTCTGATCTATGGGTTCTTTTTTTTGATATTTAGTCTTCTTTGGGCGATTGGTTGTTTCAGAAGATTGATATGGTCAATTGGTTGGAAAAGGGTATAATTTTGATGGTCCAAATCAATCTTAGAGCCATTCATTGAAATCAGACCAACTCAAATTTAACCTCAGACCATTATAAACTCAAATGGCTCAAGGCATCTCAAAGCTGAAAAAAAAAATTGCAAAATTTGAACAATATGACCATCACATGCCCACAGAGCTCAAATGAGAATTTATAAGTGGCTTCCATGAATTCTTACCCTAACTATCATCTCACCATTTTCATCACAATCTTACAAAGGCACTCAAAAATCAACATGGATCAAAACTTGTTTTAAATGTTTTTAAAAACTCTCAATATCATTTTTGACTTATTTTTTTTTATTTTTTTCATGAAAATCATTCATTTTGATCCTTTTTAACATTCCTATCAAGAATGAAAAAATATCAAGGGTACAGATTTTTTTAATCTTTTTCTTCCTCCAGCACATTGTTTGAGTGTTTTGTGCCTTTTACAATTTTTTTTTTTTTTTTAAAAAAAAATTGTCATTTCAGTATTTCTCAAAATTCCACTTGTTGTATGATTAAATGAAAGACGCTGAAATATCTAATCCCATGAATAAATTTAAGTACATGACTTTTTTTTGAACAATGGAGTTAGCCTGAAGCACATTCCTCAAAATAAATTGACTGTTTTAGGTCAATCTGTCCCAAGACTTTTGTCTACCCACTGTACATACATATTTAGGTAAGAATGAGGCCTAAGCTGTCAATAAATAGAGGTTCCCAGGGAATTTTCACTAAGGCTGTAAACTGTTTGGATTCCCCAGGGCATTACCCCGGGGCCGGGGTTTGGGACAGCTGGTCATGATGCCCCAAAGCCCTGGGGTATTTTAGGTCACCATATTCAAGCATGTATCCAATTTCATGATCAATCAAAATCCAGATATTTAGTTATTGGTTGATTTTAAATTCACAACTCCCAGTTGTGTGGGAGTTGTGTAGGGCCCTACATGGCCCAATGGACGCGTGGGGGCCCATAGACGCATCCAAGATGCGCGTTCAGGCAAAAACGCACGTCTAGACGCGCCCAAGGGGTTGTCTCAAATACGCGCAACCCCCAGGGGGCCGTATACACCCCATACACGGCGTATTTGAGCCATGTACCCCTGTAAACCGTGGTTTTGAGCTGCATTTGGGGGTACGTGACCCCCCGGGGTTGAATCCAAACTTTTTGGGTCCCCCTGGACCACATTTGGGTTCCATCAACACAAATTTTGGATCAATGCTTAATATGTGGGACTGTTTTTCCACATCTAGCAATCATAAAGTGACACTAAGGTGAAATTAAAGTGACGCTAGAGGAAACTGTGAATAAAACATCCCACAAAATTGATCTTTCTCAATTCAAAAGTGAGCAAACTTGGTAGTTGTTCAATTGAAAGTTGGATTGAATACTGAAGTAGCATTGCATTTTTTCTGCATTATGGTAAAAGTAGCAAGCCCTCCTTTTAAAATGGCTGGGTTCAAGGATTACATTGTTACAATGAAAAAAGCTGCAGAAAAGAAGGATTTGGGTAATGGATCATTGGAAGCCCCAATTGCATCCTCATCAAGGGTGAAAATTGAGGAACAAAATGTTTCACAAATGGAATGTTTCACAAATGCTGGTGGTGAGTAACATTTTATGTTACTGGTCTTTGCCGTATTTAATTTGATTGAAACTGATGGAGTGCATGCCATCAACATAACTATGTAACTATGACAGATACACTTGCCCCACCTCCTGTGAGAGCTATTCCTACTAGGGAAGAGGCACAAATGTATTGTCAAACATGGGAAATGAAGCATGGTTACGCTTTAACAGTTTTCAACTCAAAGCATGATAAATATGTGGATTTATCCTTTGATAGACATGGTTTTTAATCTGGGAAATTTCTCACCAAAAGTTCAAGGAAAACTCACACAAGGAAGGTTGGTTGCAAGTTTTTAATCCATGCTAGTCACACAAAGGCAGATCCCTTGTGGCAAATCTCCTACAAGAATGATCAAAATAACCATGAACCATCTCCACAGTCCTCAGTGCATCCTCACCTGAGGAGAATCTCTGGGGTAGCCTTAGATAATCTAAAAGAAGGCATGAATGATGGGCTAAATACAATTCAAATCAAAATAAAATTGAGAAAGATCAATGGTGGCAAATATGTTGATGATCAAACAATCTATAACACTAAGCGTAAGGTAGCGCTTGAAGAACTGAAGGGAAAAAGTGTTATGGAGGTCCTATTTGAACAACTTGGTAATTAAGGTTGGGTTCATCAAGCAAAATTTGGTGGAGAGGGTCACTTGGAGGCCCTATTCTTGGCTCAACCAGAGTAATTAAAGCTTTTTAAGGAATTCCATCATATAGCTATGATGGATTGTACTTATAATAAAAATAAGTACAACATACCCCTATTGCATATCTTAGAAATTGCTTCCAACCAGAAAAATTTCACAAAATCTCTTGTTTTTATAACAAGAGAAACATTTGAGTCCACAGTTGGTCTGTAAATTTGCTAAAGGAGTTGGCTTATGATCCTGAGAGACTTCCCAAAGTCTTTGTGACAGACCATGAAAAAGATTTGATCTGTGCTCTAGAAAAAATATTCCCTGATTCAACAAGACAGTGCTGTAAATTGAACTTGGCTAAAAACATAAAAGCAAACTGTAACATGCGCTTTAATAATGACATTAAAGGGTGGCAAAGATTTATGTCTCTGTGGGCCAAGTATGGGGTCTTGAGAACCAAGGAGGATGCAGAGGTCAATGATGCAGAACTTAGAGTAAGTTCCAAATCACTTCCTCTACTGTTAATCTTCCTAGTTTTGGTTTGCTTACATTATGAATTGTATGAATTGTTTTTTGGAAGACCATGAGGATTTACTTGAGTATATGGATCATAATATCTTCTGTATCAAAAAGATGTTTGTAACAGCTTGGACTTGAAAAAACCCAAAATTTGGAAATAAAACAAAATCTTGGGTTGAAGGGGCCATGCTAATCTCAGATGATAACTTGAAAACTTGTGGGGAAACATGTTGGATGCTTGGAAAAACCTAGAGGGAACGGTTTCCAATCAAATTGAATTGTTTCAGGCTGCGCTTTACAACTCTCAAATAAATATTGGAATAGTTCTTGCTACTGAACTGTTACCATTCGGATACAAGGTATCTTTACAAGCAATCAAACTTTTTGGGGATCAATTAGAGAGGTTGAAGCAGAACCATGCTGGGGAAGTGTGCACCAAGTCATACTCAATGACTATGGGTTTGCCCTGTTCCCAACAAATAGGGGACCTACTAGCGTCAAGAGACTCCTTTGTGCCTGAAGATTTTCATCATCAGTGGAGGATGGATTATTAACCTTGCAGTTTTAGTTCTGTAAGTTGGTTTAAGTTGGATTGTTCAAATCACTTTTTGATTAATGCTTTTTGGTAAATGCTTTTTGAATGATGATTCCTACTTGACTAAAATGATGATTCCTACTTGACTAATATTTGATCCTTTTGAATTTTTAAAGGTTGATGTTGATGAAATGCTCAACAATTCTCAGTTACATGAGAAGCTCAATGAAATGATCTTTAATCATCCTGATCAAGATTATTGCAGGCTGTTGAAGCACTTGATGAAGGAGATGGCCAATTATCAATCAAAGCCAAGACTTGAACCTAAAGTCTTGCAATCATGCAGAGTCCTTCCAAAATTGACAGATACCGGGCAAGATCCTTCTTGATTTGAACACATTGAAAAGGAACTTAAGCTGGCAAAGAGAAGTAGAAGGGCACCAAAGAAGAAAATGAAAATGATTTTAAGTCTTTTCTTTTGTGAAAGTTTCATTTTTTTGGGTTTAATGAACTGATTGAGAAATGCTTATAGTCCAAGTCAGGCTCTTCATCTGAATTTCATATTTCAGTGGAAGAGACTGAAAGTTTATTTGGTTTGGTGCCGTTGGAATCCAATTCATTTTGAAAGGATGAAGCAGAAGCAATGGAGGAGTCAAACAGAAGCTCATCTTTGGTGAGTGGTGATTCCTTTAATGAGATTAGAATTTTGGCTGACTACTTTTTGATTTTAGGAAGTAAATTACCTCAATCAAATACCTGAGAACTTACATAAGTTCTTGGGTGAGGTTTGGGACCCAGTTGGTGATGGAAATTGTGGGTTTAGAGTCATTGCTAAATCACTTGGTTATGATGAGGATGTATTGTTTAAATTTTGGAAAGAAATTCTTGAAAAATTGAGGAAAAATAAGGGGTGCTATTCTAAGATCCTTTTCAGCAGTAAAGATGTTGAAAAGATAGAACAAAGAATTGATGTCAATGAAATCAATGAAAATATTCCCTATTCAAAATGGCTTTCAAAGCTTAACATGGGTCAAATAATAGCTGATACTCATGGAAGACCAATATTTTTCATTTCATTGGAATCATGTTGTTCTTTTACTTCAATGAAAATTGGTGTAAAAGAACAATCAGATCCTATGTTCATTTTATTTGTTAACAATAACCATTGGGTCCAGCTTGTACTTAAGGGAGATGTGATTCCAATCCCGCCCATAGTTTCCAAACCATGTTCCATGATTTCTAAAAAAGCAGCTTGTTGGGTTGATCACCTCAAAGATCAACTTGGGTTGTATTCTAACTTATAGATTAATTTCATCATCTGGGTTGGGTCTAACCTGCTGATATTTTGATTATATTGATATAGAGGGTTATCACATTTTGAACATCATTATTTTGAGTGTTTTGAGTTAACATCATTATGATGAGTGTTTTGAATGAGATTTTAAGGGTAAGTCAGTTCAACTTGTGTTGGGCTGATCCCATCACAAGCTTAACTTTTGTTAGGCTTTTGATGGGATCAGCTTAACACAAGTTGAAATTGTTATTTTTTTTGTTTTTTTTACTTTAGGGCTGATCAAAAGACTTGTAATTTTTTTGGCACTTTTACTTGAGGGCTGGTCAAAAGACTTCTTGCATTTTTAGGCCCTTTTACTTTAGGGCTAGTCAAGTTTGAACTTGAATTTTTTACTTGAATCTGAACACAACCAGTTGGTTTTCTTCAGTGTTTATTATTTTTATTTTTATTTATTTATTTTTACTCATTTTTATTTTATTTCTTATTTTTTTTGTTTTTTTTTTTAACCAAAAAATCAACTTTTTTTGATCTTTTGGTTGATTTTCTTTTTTTTTTTTTTTGTATTCTTATTTAGTTTATTTTGTTTTATTTTAAACACTTTATTTAATTTTATTTTTTTATCTTTTTTTTGCCCACCAGACTTGTAGCCATGTGGCACAGCTACATGACTACATTTGAGCCGTGTAGAGCCCCACACAACTCAAATGTTGTCAGGCTGGCCATGTGGCACAGCACCATGACTACATTTGAGCCGTTTGGGGCTCTTCATGGCTTAAATGTAGCCGTGCGGCCACCAGATGGCAGTCCGGTGCCATGTGGAGTACAGCCCAACCACACTCAAATTGTGTGGGGTCTACAGGGCTCATTTGAGCTGTGAATTTAACAACACCCTTAATTATTTACAACAATAATTATAATCAATATAAAAAAAAAACATAGTTTTTTCTGATTTGTTTGTCATTTTCCTGCTTGTGTTTTATAAGTATACATATATTTTTGGTTAGTTTTTAATAAGAAAATAATCAAAATAATGGAAAGAAAAACAACCTAAATTAAATGGGACCATCAAAGGCTTGGTACCAATCCTTAGGACACAGAAATTGGTCAATGTTTCCTTGGCTTGAGTGATGATTGCTGCCAGGAAAAAATCTGCCAACCTTTGGAGAATAATTGCTTGGACACTGCACTTGCAGCAGGAACTGCAAGATATACCCCAGCCATTTGGGACATGAATGGCATAGTTTTTTTCCGGAAAGCCCAATATTTCAGGAGCTTGACACCCTCTGGATCAGGGTCTTTGCTGAAGTAACGGGTGATTTCTGCTTGAATCCCCTCTGCTTGACTTTTGGGATGCTGATGCAAGGGTAATGAAGAAAAAAACTGGTTTGGCTTTTGGTAGTGGAGCTTGATGGTGTATTATCTTTTGTGTTTGGAGTTGAGGCACCCCATAAATCCACCTCATATTCATCTGCAATTTCACAAAAGACTGCAATGATATTTTCAAGGTTCATTTTGAAGTGTTCCTCAATGAAACTGGCATGCATAGCCCAGAAACTGGTTGTGAAGGTTGGATCCAAAATCATTTCAACTATTTAGACCAGTTTTTGGAGTGCATTGTTGAGGTAAACTTCAATCTTTTTGATCATCAAATTTTCTGGGACAATGAGTTGAGATTGGTTGTAAAGGCCTCTCCTGGTGGAATGAAGATGCTTCAAGATTATGACATAGATCAGAATTTATGTGTTCAAATTTGGATACTTTGAACCACAGAGAATGTTTGTTGACTCATATAGGGGTTTCAGGAGAGTCATCATATTTTTGGCTTGGTTCCATTCATTGAATGTTAAGCTGAATTTTTGGGTTTTGGGTTGAGCTTGGAAGAAATGATTTCAGGACTGTTGAAGTAAGAGAGCACACTGGAACATGGTAAAATTTGAGTTCCATTGAGTTGAGACATCAATCTCAAGACATTGAATTTGTTTTCTTAAGGATCAGGTTGAGAAAACAAAAAAGCCTTCTAAAATTGTTTGCATTGTTGGGGTGAAAAACAAACCCAATTACACAATCCATGGACTTGTTTGAGTATAGGTTGTGCATTGACTTGGGTGCCATTGGGTGCAATAGTGATGTATGAAATTCTCATGGCATTGTTTCTTCCAGAAGGATTTTCTGATGATTCCATATTGGATGTTGGAAGCTTGTTTTAAACCATTTATTGTTAATCTTCTATGCTCCCAAGCAACAGAATTCCTGCTTTTGCTGCCAGGTTGATCACTTGCACAACACATACAAGCAGGCAAGTAGCATTGTTGAAGCCGGGAATTTTTTGTGAAAGGTGATTTGCAATCTTGTTGTTGGTTGAGGCATTTTCAGCAGTGATTTTGAAGAGCTGATATTTTGCTTGATAAGTCTCAAGCACTTCATTGAATTTCTCTGCAAAAACTTCACCAGTGTGTTGGCCTGTGAACCATGTAAAAATATCAGCTCATGTGCTTCCAATTAAGCCTTCAAAAAGAGAAGAAATAGAAACATACCTTGAATGTGACAAACTTCAATTGTGAGGTCCTTAAGCTCAAATTTCTCATTGATTTAATGTGCCATCACTGCCATAAAAGCCACGTAATTGGGGGATTTCTAACCATTGGTTGTAAACAAAATGAATTTTTGTTTTGAAATATGATCAACCTTGATTGTTTCCTGCATTTTGAGAAAGATGTAAGCAAGATGAGTGGATAAACTCATTGGGAAGTTGTGTAACATGAGGTTCATGGCCCCCTGATTGAGAAGTTGGAATAGTTCCCAGAACAACTCTCTCTCAAAGATTGCAAATGGTAAATCACACTCAGCCATGAAATAAATCATTGCATTCTTCAGTGTTTCACTATTAAGCTCCATCTGCAACGTATTAACAAGTAAATTAGCTCATGAACATTAACTGCAGAAGTAACATAGGCAAAAAAAATCACCTTTGGATTCAATTGTACCATCCTGGTTCACTTCTCTAAATCCAAGTGCAATTCCTTCTTGGTCTTCTTCAAGAGTTTTGGGTCAGCTAGTTGGTGGATTTGCATCAGATGGCCATGGAAGTTCTTGGTGCTTCCACTTTAATCCCTCTTGAGAGTACCACCACATATAGTTCCTCCTTTGCAAGTCACCGGACATATTGCATTCTTACCATAACCACCTTCCTGGAAGTAGTTCCAAACCCAGATTTGCTCTTGGTTTTGGCTACTAGTTTCATCTTCACTTGTATTGTCAAGGTTTGTTGGATTTGGGTGGCTTGAACTTGAAGGAATGTTGAGGCAAACTGGGGGAGGAGTATATTTTTTGTTTCATTTTCTTGAGCAATGGACTCAATCAATGTAGGAGAGTACCTGGGTGTGCCAAAGAATGGTCCTGTGGAAGAACAAATCAAATGATTGATGGATTGGTGATATGATCCAAGGGAGTGACAGAATGTTCAAAGGGAGTGACAAGATATCCAATTCACCCGGGGCTTTGGGGCATTCTGGGGCATGATCAGGGTGTGGGGTTTGGGCTGAGCATCAAACCCTGCCCAAAGCCCCGGGTTACAGCCTTACTTGTCACAGTCCTCCACTTGGTTAATCCAAGCCCATCAAGCTCCTCCAGCACCTTGAAAACACACTTCCAAAGATCCAGTGGCCCTGGACTGAAGGCCATGCGCCAACAATCAATAGGTTTGCCCCTCTCTGGTCCTTTGGCTGCCCATACACATCCTTCCACGCCCTCTGCCCTTTGTCAGGAGGGTGGGGGGTAGGCTTGGGCCAGCGCGGGGGCCCAGGAGCGCGCCTGTCATAGAAGATGATGATGAAAAGGATGGAGGTGGGGTGGATCAATCACTGATGGCCTGGTCATCCCAACCCCTCTTGAAATCAGAAGAGGAAGAGGAAGAGAAATGGAGGGTCTGGGTGTGGCTAGAAGAGCTTGACCAAGCAATGGGTTTGAACCGGTGAGGTAGGACAAATGTGTCTATGCTTTTTATTATTTATTATTATTATTATTATTATTATTATTATCATTATTATTATTATTATTATTATTATTATTATTATTATTATTATTATTATTATTATTATTATTATTATTATTATTATTATTATTATTATTATTATAGACCTCTCTCGACCGCCTCCTTCCATCACCTCGACCCACTCCGACGCTTCCGCTCTCACTTTATTCTTGGCCCTTTCGACTCTTCCGAGACCGGGCCAGAGTCACCTGGACTTGATCGCATCCTCCCTCCTCTCAACCACCCTAAAAACCCCTTCCCCGCATCTTTCTCTCCCCCGTCAGAAAAGAAACAGATGGGAGAGTGAGTGATGACCTGCAAGTATTTTCGAACATGTAATAATAGAGAGGGTGAGAGAGAGATCCTACGAGATCTCAACCTGATCGAAGCAGCAAGGACGTCTCTCTTTCTTTTTTTAGAAGACTTGAGAATCCCATCGAGGTCGATCGATTCATCTTGACGTTCTGGGTCAGTCCTTCATCCTCTCTCTCGCACTTCACCGGTCATGATCTTCACACCCCAAGCTGTTAATCTCTAGACGTCCCAGTCACGATGGGGTGGATGAGGAGTGAGGAGGTGGCGAGGTGAGCAAGAGAGAGTGAATCGAGTCAACCGCAAGCTAGTCTTCTTCTCGATTGAATTTCTGTTTGTCTTTGAGAGAGAGATAAGGAGACAGTTCTAGGTGGATATAGATAGATCGATATTTAATTATTTACACTCCTATCAACTCGTTGACATCCAGGTCTGAAGATCAATCTTCCAAGAGAAAACTTTGGTTGGAAAAATTAAAATAAGCAACAAAAAAAAGGAAAAAGTATGCCACAGGATTAAGGTTTAGAAGTTCAAGAGGATGAATAAGGATCATTGATAAGACCACGAACAAACAGAGAGAATTTGAATGATATATATAGATGTATTCCTATCCAAAAAAAAAAGAAAAAGGTGTGACAGACAAGATGACAACAACGATAAAACCAAACCCTCCGCCCCTTATCCGAAGGAGTAAAAAAAAAGGAGGGGGTAGCCAATGGATGAAAAGAAAGAGAGGGAGGGGAGAGGGGGTTGGTTTAATGAGCGGGCCAATCGGTAGCGTGCATCAAGCTAAAGGATCATATCATAGATATGGTCAAGGAAGAGGGATATAGGATGGGAGGGGAGGGGAGAAGAAGGGTCATTAGGATCAATCAAGCGAGATTGAGATTGAGAGATCAACGATCGATCGAGAAAGGAGATGGAGTGAGGAAAGAAAGGAAGGAAAGTCTACGCAACTTGAACGATTCGAATGGGGTATCCTTCGGTGATCTTTGGGGGATGAAATCTTGAACTTGGGCCCAAGATCTGAACAATCTGAGTGAGATCGGACGTCGAGCCAAGGTTGAGAGAAGGCAGTCAGAATAATGTAAAACGCAAAGGGATATTTACCGGGGGGGGGGGTCAGCCCGAATCGATACCGATAGTGCCGGATTGATCAGATCCAAGAAAGGGAAGTGGACTCAACTGTCTCCAATAGCAATTCACTGCGGCTGGACTCAAATAATGACGAAAGAGGGGTAGTGAATTATTGGCGATCGATTCGGCCCATCGATCGTCTTGATTCAATTGATCCATTAACTTGTCCAATCCTTCGAACCCAGGTCCTTCGACGATCGCGATGTTTTGGGTGGGCGAATGAGGTCTTGAATCGAGTAAATGGTGAAAGTGCTAACAGACAAACAAAAAAATCAAGCAGAAAGTGTTGTTTAGTCACCATGGGAACTTGGATCGTACACTTGTACCAAATCATCCAGAGTAACCATGGTTGTGGACTTGAATCGTAAAACTGACCTGAATGTATTGAAAGTCATGGCCGATGATCACACTCCTACACATCTGTAGATACTTCAACCTGCCCGAGTAGGCGTATCCTTCGGTATGAATCAAGAACTTGTAGTTACAATGATCCTCGGGTGTGGTAAGACCACCGTTCAAGTTTTGCCAGACGATCGGGGCAATATCACTCCATGGTTTACCCTTAGAGACTTCTAAGAGTTGCTGATCGCCGCGAATTTGGAGGCATCAAGATTGGTGGTTTACAAAGGGATGGGCGTGTGAATATAATACACCATACCTGTCTCAGAGGGACCAAGATAGCCCCCCTCCAGAAGGCCTTTGGGATTTTAGTCTTCCAACTCAACCGATTCTCTCGCTCGGCCGTCTTATCCCTGACTTCGATCATGCCACCGACCTTAGGTTCGGGCCAGGAGTAAAAACCATAGTCGGGCATCAACCAGACGCCCTCCTGAGATTCGGTTCGGTCGAGTACCCATAGAGGATGTTGATCGTCGGCACCCTGGGGTGCATCACTACTCTTGAGGACGAATTCGATATCGGGTAGTAGTTCGGGTGAGGTGATGACTGCTTCCTCTGGAAGGAGATAAAGCCATCAGATGCTTGGGAACCATATGGTCATGGTCATGGTCATGGTCATGGTCATGGTCATGGTCATGGGGGGGAGAGACACTTACGAATCGAGTTGAGTAGAGCCTCGGTGCGTTTTCCAGGTCCACTGGTGTGGGTAAGGCAGGTTGAGTGGCGGTGGATAGGATATGACTCAGGGATGTGGCTTACCCATTGAACTGTTTGATGTACACTCGATTACGATAGATCAAGACGCGTGCGTGACTATACTGAACGGCTCGATCTGAGGGGTCATTTGGCGTTGGGGATGATCAGTAAGGGGGGGATGGATGATGGGGAGGATGGGTGTGGAGACTGACCGAGATGTTGTAGGGTGATATTGGCGCGGGTGGCGTGATATTCGACCGATCGATCGAGCTCGCGGTACAGGTTCGGGAAGAGTGATTGACAGGATGCTTGATCGAGTTGACGATCCATGGCGGGACCGACGTCATTGCCGTTGTCGGGACGGTAGCGATGCTTGAGGATCTTTTGGTGGTTGATCTGACGGATGCATAGTTTGGAATTGAGTAAGCCGGGTAAGGGATCGTGAGGATCATCGCCGGAAGGGATGAGGTTGCAGACGTGAGAGATGATCGAGTTGGTCAGATGATAGTTGGTATCCCAGAGTAGATGAGGGTCGTTCAGATTCCTGAATAAGTGACGATCGATCCAGATGGATAGGATGATGAGAAGGAGGCATGAGGCGAGTGAGCTGAGTCTGGATCGAATCAAGTTCCTAGGTTTGAAGTGAGTCGTAGTGGAATTAGACCGAGGCGAGGATAGGAGTGGTCGTTCTATTGAGTGACAAGTTACATGGTTAGCTCGTGATATGTGGTTCTAGCTAGTGATGAGTTGAGTGATATACCTTGCGGATCGAGTGGATGATAGATCGTGGGAGAGTGAGAGTGAGAGTGAGAGTGAGTGGATGATTGAGTGGATGATGACATTCGAGTCGAGCCAAGTGATGAATCTAAAGTTGCGTTGGGAAATTGAAACAGCTGCTGCCGGCGATCGATAAGGTTGACCAGGATCGATGACTAAGGCTGACTGACTGACTAAGTTGGCTAAGGCTGACTGATTGACTAAGTTGGAGATCGGATCGATGAAAAATCGGTTGAATGAGACCTCATTAGTGACTCAGCATCACTCAATCACATCAGCTTCGAGAGACACCGCGACAGTCAATAATCAATCTGATCAGCCAATCTAGCACCACTTCGAGCCTATCATTCCTCTTCTTCTTCCGCTACGCCTACCTACAATCACGATCTCGATTTACTCTCCAATCCTCGGTCGGCTTGAACTCAATCGATAGATTCGATTCACTAGTTTACTCTACTCCACCGATGACCGACTTGGTGCTCATGAACCCGATCTGACTGTCTGGCTGGGTTTGTAAAATGCTACTACCTATCTGCAGTAGGATGATGACCTGACCGGAACTAAATAAGTTTAAAATCATATCATCGATTCATTCATCCTAAGTTTTAACTGCCATCGCACTCGATCAGATCAGCCTCCTCGCTCACCTTGACCACCGTCAGTCCTTCAATCGTCTTCTTCCCCCTGAAGGAAATCCCTTCACAGCTCGAGCTTTCAACCTATTATCTCTCCGATCCTCCCTCACTTCTCATCTCGCCCGATCCTCCTTAATCGGTCGACCAGCTACCCTCCCCTCTCTCTAATTGGCATACATACATACTAAAGTGCTGCCTGCGCAGTGGAAGTGTATAATCCATACATACATCCTAGTATGCTCACTGATTGCTTGGTGAACGGGTCCTTGGAACGAGTTCTTGATCAGTCTAAAACTTCTTCATCACTAAAAACTAACTAAACTAACAATATTCATACTACAGCCAACCGGTCTCACTCTCAACCACCCATGTAAATATGTATGCAGCTTCACGACCCAGAGGGGAACCAGAAGACCCTCGAATCGGCATCTGAAACCCAGTCACAGACCCAGGGATGATGAGCAATTCTTGATCAGTGGGAGGGTACACGGTGACACCATACCATACCCATGATTGAGTATGCATCTAACCTACCTCAGACTATCCTCCCATCTCATCATTTCTTCTCAAGTAAACACACACACACACACACACACACACGAACCATATCGATCATCTCAAACGTGGAGCGTAACCTATGTAATATTTATCATACGAATCACCCAGAATGACCATCGAGACCCATGCATGGTCTTTCGTTCCAGAATTTACTTTACATCTTAGAGCCGCCCCACATGACTTTCAAGATCCTCCTTAGCTGCTCATTACTCGGTCGGTGATTATCTCGTCGTCTCCTCCACGACGACGAGCAGAACTCGGTTTCATTCTCTGCAGGTTCACGTTTGGGAGCTATACGTAAATATGTATCCATCGAGAGAGAGAGAGAGAGAGAGAGAGAGAGAGAGAGAGTAAGAGAGAGAGAGAGAGAGAGAGAGACCTTTCCTATCATCTCATAGTGTCTATGATAATCTATACCTGCACACACCTATCTACATATTTACTGCATCCATCCATCCAGCCTTCAACTATAAGGGACTAACCCCCAATTCCCACTCCATCCATCGATCCTCATCCACCCCCCCTCCCCTGCAATCATGAGTGAGTGACGAGACGAGAGAGATCAAGTGATCGGATGTGACGATCATCGTGAGATCTTAAGATTCGAAGCTGAACTACTTCCTGACCATCAATCATAATTGCACTTCCTCGGAGGGGGAGTATACGTACAGTATCTAAGCCGTCTAGAAGTTGACCACATGAACCGGTCCAGATCACTCTCTTAAGATTCAAACCCTATGTATCTAGCTAGGTATCATCTTCACACACCAAGTTAACTTCTCTCAGGGGGGGGGGGATCGCGAGCCGGGGGAAAGATAATGCTTTTTCTTTTGAAAAAAAAAAGTTGGAATACCGGTTCCCATCCAGGCCCATCCCATGGCTGATAGATGGCCTGGTAAAAAAAAACCTCAGATCTAAGAAGTTCAAAGCATCATCCATCATAGGATCATCCTCTGTTGAAATATAGACATAAGTACCAGAGTATTATTGCCCCCAAATTTGGGGACTGGTTGGAATGGAATGATTTGGAAAGGGAAAGAAATCTGGACTGATTGGAAAAATGTGAAGGATAAAAATCAAGAATCTCTAGTTTCCAATCAATCAATAGGGTTTGGCTAAAAAAAAATACACATGAATTGATTAATATAGGAGTAATTCAAACGCAATATAAATCTCAAACAAATGGTTTCCTGGGATTAATCATAGCATTTGAACACCTCAGCATCAATGATTTTATGAGCTTTGAATGAAACTTGGTGGTCAGTTCTGGGTGTGAACCACTACCCCTGTTGAGTGGCTGAACCAGCTCCTTGACCATGCTACATATAAAACTCACCATGGCTGAGCACTGGGTCTTGCAGATAGAGACCAAAAATTCATAATGGTTTGACATGTGAGATTTGTTGAAAGAAGATTTTCTCAATGAGGAAGCCAAATCAATCAGAGAATGTTCTCAAACCAACTCAAAGGGTAGGCCAGGTTGATGAGACTCCATCAGCAAGTGGATATGTGGAATGGAAGCCCTGCAATGGAATCATGAGTCTTTTGATCTTGTCAAGTATAACACTGCTTCCCAATCTGACCACAATCCAGCAGTGCCTATCCAAAAATCCCCATGATAGGTGGGCCATCTTCCTCAAGATCAGCCTGGGGGCCACCCATGTTCAGAGCCAAGCTATCGACAGGAGAGTTGGGAAGACATGAAGTGCAGAGGTACTTGTGCAGGTGTAGGAATTGTGAGCATCCCCCTCATCAACCAAGTCATTCATGGCTCTCATCAGTCTCCAAACTTGGTTTTTTTTTTTTTTCTAAGTTTCTAGATAGAGGGTCCAGTTGGAAAACCTATGGATTTCAGAGACTTAACTAGGTTTGAAAATTGAAAAAAAACCATTGGATTGGATTAGAATTCTTGGACCTAGAGTCAGGAAAAATTTGAGAAAGAGGATTTTTTTTTTTTTTTTTTTTTTTTTTTGTGAGTGAGTGAGCTATCCAAAGCTCAGTCTTCACTATAGCCATGAATTGACATGCAGCATTTGAAAACAGGATTTTTTTTGTTTTGTTTTGTTTTTGAAAGCCTCTTTAAGTTCTTGAGACCATCTCCAAGATTGGGGATGAGATTCTGGTTCTCAGGATCCCCTCTTGCATGCCTCTTAGGTCATATCAGAGTTAAAAAAATTCTCTCCCTCTTTTTTTTGTATTTTTTTATTTTTTTTAAAAAAAAAACATTTGAATGGCTTATTTCAGGAAAGTATAGATTTTTTTTGAATTTGGGTTTTTTTTTTTTATCAAAATAAACAACAAGAATAAGAATAAGAATATAAATGGTTTGGACTGAAAAAAAAAATGAAAAAAAAAAATATGGATGAGCATGAAATCAGCCATATCAATCTTTTTTTTGGGGGGGGGCAAATTTTAACTCTGATAAAGAATTAATAGGGTTTAGAAGTATTGTGAGAATTCAGTATTGGATCAAAGATTTGATTCTGTCTGTGGTTCAGAAGAGAGAATGTCTTGCACATCTGATGGATCAATAACTGGATTGTGTTCTTACTCAAGGATCAAGTTCCTGTTGTTCCTTGTTGGCTCCACTGATCCATCAAGCAATGTAAGATCAGGAAATGCATCTTTGACAATCTTGCCCAAGCTTTAAAAATTTGATTGTGGTCTCTTGGATCTCATGGAGATTTTCATCTGTGAGAACTCTTTCTTATCTGTGATTTTAAATCAAATCAAATCATCAACCAAAAAAAAAAAAAAAAAAAAAAAAAAAAAAAAAAAAAAAAAAAAAACTCAAAGAAAGAGATCTGATTGGAAATATGCTTCTGGAGGCTGAAAAAGTGATCAGAGCATTCCCAATGAGCTCCCTTGGCTCATAAGGTTGATGATATTCTGCTGCTTCTTCTATCCTTTTTTTGCAAATGATGATTTTCATCAACTAGACCCTTGGCCAAGGCACACTCTCTGAGAAATTTTTATAAGAGATATTAAACCAAATTACCTGCTCCCTGACACATTTCAACACCATTCTTGATGGAATCCAAAACACCACCAAACAGCTCAAACCCTTACATTAGTTTGATGATGAAAAGTACATAAGGATCATCTTTCTATTTCAATTTTTTGATGTATTGGTCAACACAATATTTTTGTAACAGAAAACCACCTCAGTGTAAGATTGAATAATCAGGATGGCAAAATTACAGATGATTTGAATCATGATTCATGCCAGTGAACCTATTGTTTCCTGGTTTTGCTATTTATTCTGAAAACCAACTCAATTGACTCTATGAATGAAAAAAAAAAATATAAACACATGGTGCAGAGGGCCCAAACATTTTCTCAGTTAACTAATCCTCCTCAAGGATCCATCCAAGTTTGCATTTGTGACATTTATATGGGTCAATTGAGAAGGATAATTAAATACATGTAATAAAAACCCATCATAAAACCTTTACCCTCATAATAAGAAAAAGAAAAGAAAAAAGAAATACCATACCTTCAAGCCATCTTGAAGCTATTTGATCTCCTGTTGAAAGGTTAAAAACTATTTGATCCAGATTTTACAAGATGGATCAGTAATCCTGAAGTATTGGTTTGGAAAAAAGCTGAGGAGAAACTTATCCCATATGATGGTGATGGGTATCATAAAGAAGGTAATTGGAATCTGATCACAAAGTTTACAGGAGGAGGAGGTTTTTCTATTTCATAAATTTGGGAAAGAAGTGAATTGTTTTGTGCCTGAATGTAATAGTGGTAAAATCCTTATGAAATTTATAAGTGAAAAAATTAAAAAAATAAAAAAAATTGAAGCATTTTGATTTCTGGGTCAAGGGGGAATTCAATAATTTACAAGTGGGAGGGAAGGCCATTGATATGATTGTTCAATGTTTCAAGAGAAAAAAAAGATCTTGAACCAAGTGAGAAATTAGTGTTAATTTTACCTGTGTTGTCAATGTCCTCTGTGACATCTTCTGTTGTTGTCTTTGTTGCTGTTGTTGTCTTTGTTACAAGTTTTGTCCTTGTTAGCTTGTTGTTAAATGTGTTGACCTTTTTAGATTTTTGGGCTCTGTCTGTGTGTGATAGTAAAAAAGAAACCTTATATATACATACAAAGAGGTTTCCAAAGACTATCAAAAAAAAAAAAAAACCTTGCATATTTACACCAAAGGTTCACTTTGGGTGGTCAAGTGCTGTGGAGTTTACAACAGGGGTCCCTTAAACATCAATTGAATCTATTGCCTGGAATTTTGACAAAAGGATTGGTCCACTGTTGGAAAATTGCCCAATGCATCAAATCACCAGTTGGCTAATTGGTAACCTGATTTCAGAATTGTGGAAACATCACCTTTCCCTGCGGTTGATTAATCAGGAGGGAATGCTGGGAAGATCCATGTTATGTCATGGGTTCTGAGGAACAGGTCTGTGGGATCAGCTGTTTACCAGTTGAATATCAATTGACCCAGACTATGATCATCAATCATTGTAAGCTGCTCTCACTCCCAATCTCCAATCCTTCTCACCAAACCTTGCTTGAATCCAAATTCTTCCCCCCCCCCCTCTCTCTAGATAGCCATTTTATTGTTAATCTCCAATCCCTCCTCCACTCCATCTTCCTTCTCAAACTTCTATGGGAGAATTCAGTTGGATACTTTGATCCTTGAAAATGCAATCCTTGCCAGTCCTCATTCAGTCCCCCTTCACACTCAAACCACCTCCATTCAATCCTAAACTTAGAAGTGACAGTTTCCTCATTGAGCAAAATGGCCAAACTCTTGACCTCCCCCTTGCCACTGCTGTATCAATCTATAATTTCTTTTTATCTATTTTTCTTGTGTTTTCAAAGCATCAAGCTTGGATAATTTCAGTCTTATAATGGTAATCATATTCATACAGTCTTCAAACTAATTGAGCCTCAAACTATTCAATCCACCAAAGATCTCCTCAACATTTTCTGGGATCAAATGGTGAAAGCTCTTATCAATATCAGTCAAAGGCCTGGATTGGTTAGAAATTTGAAGTATATTGAGTGAAAACCTTCCAATTCCTTATTTATTTTAATATCATCATTTTCTCAACCATGTAGATCCTCTTTTCTTTCATCCCTTGTCATTTTGTTTTGATCTGCCAAATTCCACAAACTACTCTGTGAACTCTCACTTGAGTAGTTTGATAATTTTTTATTTATTTGATCAATAAACTGTAACTTTCTCCTTATCATAAAATTAAAGCATTTGTATTAGTCTTTATTTGATTTGTTTCATATTACCAAAATATCAATTAAAACTGTATTTCTAAAAAAAATAATCTACTGAACAAAAGGTTCCAAAAATGGATTAAAAAAAATGTTGAATCATTTCTGAGGAAGAAAATGATTCAACCTACTCTTGACCTTCTGACCCAAACATTGAGATGCCATCAAATTGGCCTTTACAGAAAACCAATGTGGCCTCACCGGCCCCAAAATTTCAGGGGTCTCTCAACCAGCCTTGAGGTTTTGGCACACCAATGTTTTCTTGACAGCTCCTTCACACTAAGAGAGTGCTGTCAAACCAGCATTTCAGAAGCTGGGGACTTGACAACAAGTTGAACCTGTGGTGTAAAAAGGTAACACAAACCTTACATACATACAAAGATGTTGAAAAGTATGAAACCTTACAATATATATATATATACATACAAAGATTTTGAAAAGTATTGAGACTTACACTAATTTTACCCACATCAGTTTGTGTTTGACTTTTTCTTATAAAAAAAGATTGGATTGAGAAAAAAAAAAATTGGACTGAGAAAAAAAAAAAAGTGGACTGAAAAAAAAAAAAAAAAAAAAAAAATCAGAGCAAGAAAATGAAATAAAAGTGGACTGAAATGTATCCAAGAGGTGCATATACAAAAACATTGGTAAATCAATTCAAACCCAAGGATCTCAATGCCAGGTAAGGTTTGGGAATATTTTCAATCTTTATATATATATATCTATTTATTCATATACATATTCATATACATATACATATATATACATATACATACATATATATATATATATATATATATATATATATATATATATATATATATATATATATATATATGTGTGTGTGTGTGTGTGTGTGTGTGTGTGTGTGTGTGTGTGTGTGTGTGTGTGTGTGTGTGTGTGTGTGTGTGTGTGTGTGTGTGTGTGTGTGTGTGTGTGTGTGTGTGTGTGTGTGTGTGTGTGTGTGTGTGTGTGTGTGTGTGTGTGTGTGTGTGTGTGTGTGTGTGTGTGTGTGTGTGTGTGTGTGTGTGTGTGTGTGTGTGTGTGTGTGTGTGTGTGTGTGTGTGTGTGTGTGTGTGTGTGTGTGTGTGTGTGTGTGTGTGTGTGTGTGTGTGTGTGTGTGTGTGTGTGTGTGTGTGTGTGTGATTGAATGAATATCATTGAAATCCCAAAATTGAATTTAAATTTATATTATATACATAATAAAAGATAGAATTTGTGGGGACAAAGGATGCCTTCATACATCTTCAAGATTAAAAAAAACTTGATTCCCTTTATTTATTTATTTTTTTTATAAAAAAAAAGGAAAGAAGATCCACAGAGGTTATCAGATTAAATTTAAAACAAGAAATAGAACTTTCAATGATTGAAAACAAAGATATAGAAAGAAATACATGAGATGTTTCTTATTTATTTTTGGTGTGGTATGGTTTTTTTGGTTTAGAAGCCAAGAAGAGATCCAATTAAAGCTTCTTGAAATCAAATAAGAGAGAAAGTGAGATAGAGATAGAGATTATTATGAGACAACTTGACCTGGATCTTACCAAGGATTCCAAAATGAGTAGAAATAAAACTGTGAAGCTCATGAATCTATCAGGTATGAAGAGACATGTCAATTAAAAAACAACAGGAAAAAAGAAGAAGAAGAATGCAGATATGAATCCATTCAATTATGATGTTGAGTACTTAATTCAGAGTCAGTTTAAGATCTGAGATCCTTAAACTGGTACAAGATTTTATATTTTATTTTATCTAGATTTTGATTTTAATAAAATCCAAAAAAAATTATAATAATAAGAATCAAAAATTAAGAAGGTTTTTTTGTTCCATTGGATTTCTTGAATTTAACTTCAAAATCTTTAATTAGAATTCAATCTATCTATTTATATAAATAATTTAATTAAAAATAAAAATTAAAGCAACTATCAGGAATCAGTATGCCTCAAATCATTTCAAAAATTATTTACCAAAACACAAATTATTCCTCTTAAATCATCCCCCCCAGAAAAAAAAAATAAAAAAAAGCCAACTTAGGTTCCTTGACAAAGAGGTCTTAAGGATTCTTCCGAAAAAAAAAGAGTCTATGGAGAGGTATCTTGCATACCCTGGATTTCAGTTTGAATTCCCTCTTGGAAGCCATCATCACTATTTCTGGTGGAGTTCTAAAGTCCCCCCCCAAAAAACAAAACATAACAAAGGTAAGAAAAGAAAAGAAAAACAATCATCTTAATATAGAAAAAATATTCACAATTATGCATCTATATAGAATTTTGATTCAAATCAGATCTCAATAACCAGGGGGAAACTGGAGGCACATGCTAGCATGTGCCCCCCTGTAATGTTGTTGTTACTGAAAGAAATAACTCTGCTGCAACTGGAGGTTAAGCAAACTGTATATACAAAATAAAAAACCGGTAAATCTTTCCCAACCAAAATAAAATTCAGCTCCAATTCTGATACAATGCACATGTCTCTGTCACACAGAGGCTTGACACAGAGCCAAGGTGGCAGTAACTAATAGAAGAAGGAAGACTAGTACCAGGGGGGGGGGCATCCGCAATGAATTCAACTTAGATTCAGCAGAGAGGAGTGATGGCCCCAAGGTAGTTAAGAACCCAAGGAATACTCAAAATGATTCTGAATGGTAATAGTAGTAGGGTAAATCCAGAAAGGAGTGGAATTGAATTCAGGTTTCTGATCAATAATAATTGATTTCATAAAGAAACAAGGAGAAATATCATGAGATTTAAGGTTTATATATTTCTAGATACAACCTTTAATTCTCCTACTTTTAAAATATTTGTGATATATTAAGATAAAGAATCAGAAAAGCATATTCATGTGAAAAAGATCAACTGAATATGTCACAAGTGTGAAAGAATCCCCCAATGAAGAATAGGTGTACTCCTGAACACCTTTAAAAGATAAATTAGGTTTAAAAAGACATACTAACTAATATATTTTAGTATGCTCATGTAGAAAGGTACTGCAGTTGCACATGATACTAGATTCTGGGGGTGTGGATTGAGTTGATTTAATCACTGGGAGCTTGCCATCAATTTTTTTTGCAATTCTGAGGAGATTGAGTTGATTTGGAATTCATTTCACTTTAATCCAACTCCCACTCCCACTTGTTGAGGCAAGCATTATTGAACACCCAAATGGCCTCTTGAGATGATTGTCAAACAATAATTCCGGCACTCCCAACCATAAAGCTATAAACCTCAATTCAATGAGTGTATGAAAAATCTGCCAACTCACGGTCCAGACAACAATTGGAGCATGGAAATTATTCAAAATATACTGCAAAGGGATTATGTATTGATCCTATCGGGTCTATGAAAAGGATGAAGAGGGTGGAAGAGCCAATTGATCCACTCACCAATGGAAGCCCTAGAAGCCATTATACCTGAAAAAATGGCACCAAAACTGCCATTGCAACCACAACTGGATAAATATCCAACCTCCAGGCTCTGATTGGTAAGAAAACCACCAAAGGACCTGTTGCAAAGTGGGAGAAGAGAGGCGCAAGTGAAGGGAATCATGTTCCTAAGGAAAATTCCACTACAATTGATAGAGTGGCACCAACTTCCTATACTACCCATTCTGGGTTCTCAAATGCATATAGTGTCCCCAAGAACTTTGGCCAAAGGTCTGGGGGACATTTCTGTCTCAATTTAAAAATTTTGGGGAATTAATTCATTTTGGGAATATTTTAAACAGGAAATTAAACACCCCATTTCATATGTTCAACATGGAGAAATCCATCAACTGCTGATTGTAATTATACCTTGAAGGGGATGCAACTCAATTTCCAAAATTTCAAATACCTTGAATCTGTTTTCAGACTTCTCCAAGGGCAACACTGCCATTTTTTTCCTGAATTATATCTAACTGTAAAAAAGTTAAGAGATATTTTGAGATAAGCAATAGGTGCAAAATAAAACAAAAAAATTCTACTCATAACATATTCTAGACAATTCACAATTTTGAAAAAAATTTACCAAGGTTTTTGAAAGGGTAGCATCCAGGAATTTTGAATAGTTGAATGGTGAAAAAGGTCATTTGACAAATTTAGCAATGATTTAGTATAAGAAAACCCAGTACAAGATATTTCAAAATGTATTCAGTACAGAGCACATGCTGTGGATTCAATGAAAAAACACAAAACCAGATTAAACTCCATAATTAAAATATATCCAACCAAGAAAGCTTAAGGTAAATCAGGAGGGCAGGTATGTAATAAAAGCTTTCAAATTCTCCTAATCAATTGGTTTTCTACAATGGTACCACCAAGCAGGAATATCAGCAATAGGAACAAGAATTGGAAAGAAAATATGGATTGTTTTTATCTTAATCAATAAACAATTAATTTTATCCACTTCTGTTGTGGGTTTTGTGAAGCTAATGATTCATCTCTGCATAATAATACAACAAGATCAACCTATAAAAAAGTATTTTTTTGATTTGAAAGCAAGTTTATTTTTTAAGAAGTCCAGCTACAATAATGCTTTGAGTGTTTAGTTAAATCATGCACTTCTTGTATCAACTGTTCAGAAACTTAATGTCAAAAGTCCTGAAAATGACCAAAAATCAGGACCAAGAGTGATGGTTCTATACAATATCAACCAAAAAAAATGGGTAAAAAGGCCCTGAAAAATTTATAAAATTTGAGGATTTGCTTTTATTAAAAATAAAATATCTAATTGAACTCTGGATATGATTTTTTGTTTGAAATAATAAGATTATGAGAATCTTTTTCAAAGCTTAAAGCCTTAATTAAAAGTTCTTGCAATACTGGTGTTTTTATCAAAGTTGCAATGCATATACAGGCCCATCCTGGTGATTATATTATTTCAAAGAAACATTTTGAAAAATATATATTTTTTTTTAAAAAAAAATGAATAAGGACCCAGCTGGGTTAGTTTTGTTTTAAAAATTTCAAGGTTCAGATTTGCAGCAGTCAAATTCTCCCAAGATTGATTGATTGATTTAATTTTGATTTTTTTTCTGGAAAATACTCAATGTTTTATGATGAATTTCCAAGAACAAAAAAAAAATCAAAAAAATTGGTATAACCTATATAAAACCGATTTTGTGATCATGCAGCACCAAAATATATTGGAAATTTCAAAGAAAACTTGAGTCACAATTGAGCATCCTTTCAAGCATGAGTAATATTTGATTGCACATTGGTTGTAGAATATTTCAACTGAAGTTGTAGTGTGGTTATTTGGGATTTATTTGAATAGATTGCCTGAATTAGGAAAGAGTTACAACCCATTTGTAACCAATTTAAAAAATTTTGACAGGGTGGCACATGTTAGCATGTGTCTCCATTTTCCCCCTGGTGAATAAGTCTCTTATAATCAGGTAGTAAAAAGCTTGAAATAAATAATGAATTTCTAGTTTCTTTTTCTTTATTTTTTTTTTATTTTATCAATCACCAAGGTTTCTAAAAGATTAATTATGTTTCTTTTTTCTTTTCAAATTTTTCTTTAGTTTAGGAATAAAATCCCAGAAGTGCATGAATTGTTTCCTTGGACTGATAATTTAATTTTATTCTATGTATTTTCATTTATTTATTTAATTTTCTCAGATTATTTCCAAATCTATCAATTTGATTAATTCATAGATAAATCAAATCAATCCATATGCATTTTTAATCAATTAGTTTTTAATAAATTAGAATCACTCTTTCCTTTTTTTGATATTTCTGATTGATCCATCAAAATATCCCCTTTAACAAGTTTTTAATCTCAAAAGTTTTTGGAAAAAAATAATTCTTCAAATCCTTAATTCATCATCCACCTCCTTCAAGTCAATTCTCTCTCTTATAATCTTTTGAAATATTTTAAACTTGATTCAAATAATTTAAGGATCTTTCACCAATACTGACCCCAATCCAAAATTAACAGGGTATATCAGAGTTCACATTTTGAAAAATTTAAATAGCTTACTTCAGGAAAAATATCAATTTTTTTCAAAAAATATCTTTTTATCAAAATAAAAAATGAATCAATGGTTTTCACTGAAAAGAAATAAAATTTTGAAAAAAAAATGGATAGGCCTGAAGTCAGCCATTTAATTTTTTGAAAATCTCAACTCTGATACACCCTAATTTATAAATCTCAAACAGAATTAAAGTTTCAACTGAAGTTAGAGCCTTAGATGATTTTTCTTAGAATGTTGGGATGAATTAGTCTTGGATTTTCTGGCGGTAAAATATCATTTTTCAGCTGATAAAGAGCCACCAATTTCCCAGAAAAAAAAATTTCTGGTTCTGTTTTTCTATTGAAAGGAGGTGGATGGGGAAGGATATCTCCAGTAATTCAGATATTCTAAAATATTTTAAAGTTAATCATTCTTACTTAACCACTGAAATTCTTTGTAAGAAAATAAAATAAAATAAAATTTGAGAAGTGGAAGCTTATATTTCACTATTATTAGAGTTTGAAACATTCAATCCTTAATTTAAAACAATTCAGATCTTGGGGAGGTACCATTTCACAATGGGTTCATGTAGAATTAAGGAAAGAAACCTACAATATTTTCTCTGATGAAAATGATTTGTATCATACTCATCCCACTCTTCATCAATATTTTTTAAGGAATTATTGAAATCATTTCAGTTTAGGCACTGAAAATTTTTAAGGGTATCTAATCACTTACTGGGTTACTAAGATTGATTTAAGAATGAAAATATTGATTAAGAGTTCTTGAAAATCCAATAATTCAATTTTTCTTGTTTTGTATTAAATCCACCTTGAAGCTTGAAGGATCCTTCAAAATCTTACCAAGGAAACAAACTCTCACACTTCATAATTTTTCTAAAATAGAAACCTGATTATTCCATTCATATTAGTCTCTCAGCATTTCATTTTGTGCTAGATAGAATAAAAAAAAATTAAAATAAAAATAAATTCACAAGTTTATATAAGAAATCATCTAGTATATTCAATTAATTTGGAACCATCAATTTTATTCTCATTCAAATTAATCTTACATTAATCTTACTGGATTTTCAAACTTTGATTTCTATTTGAATAAAATAAATTTGGCATTTAAACTGGGATATTTGTTATGAATATTTCATGCCTCATTAATTTATTTAATTTTTGGTTAAATTTGAAGAATTATTTTGAAATTCAATAATTATTTTAATTTAATTAGGATCATCAATTGTTTTATTTTACCCATACTGTATCTCATCCGCTAAAGCTCATTTTTCATCCTTGAATTCATAATTGAAATTTCCCTGAAATTCTACATTTACCATTGTCATCACACCATTCCATAATTATTTCTAAAAGCATGATTGAGGGATCATTTATTGATAATGATGCTTTATTTGAATTTTATAAGTTTCAATAAAAATTTATTCCTTAGAGAATGAAGAAATTTTTCAAGGATCTAAATTAGAATAAAATGCTACATTGTTTTACTTAAAAAAAACAAACAAACTAATTTTAAATTTTTGAAATTTTCCTCAGTTATTTAAATTCATAAATTTTTCAATTTTCTGATTGAAGCTTGTTCAATTAAATTTTTTCTGGTTTAATAATTCATGAGGAAAAATATAATTCCATAATTCCATTGAACTAAAAGGTAGTTTTAAAATCAAGCGTGTAGCATTCAATTTTTGCCTCACTTCATGAAGAAATAACTCCCTTTTTGAGGTTTTCAATTGTTCCAAATCACTCTAATTCCTCCTGGAGTAGGTGGGGGTGTATTTTGGTGAATATTTATCTGTTTTATAAATATCCTCTGGATCCTAATATTCTTTTGGTAGTGCATTTAGTTTAATAATCTTCAATCTTCTCCGCATTAAAAAAAAAGGATCTTTCAAATTTTTTCAACCCCATCTCTCTCCAAAAAAAATGCATAATGTGTGAAATTTCTCTATAGATTGATCATTATTTAAAAATGTTTTTTGAAAATCCTACTCTAAAATACCAGTCTCTCTGTCCAAAATATCTATATTTATAATTTAAAACTTCTGATTTTAATTTTACTGAAAATTGTGATATTTTAATATTTCTCTTATTTGTTCTACACTTACGCATTTATTCTGGTATTTTTAATGAAAATTGTAATATTCTAATTTTTCTCTTATTTATTCTATACTTATCCATTCATTCTTGTATTTTTAATGAAAATTGTAATGTTCTAATTTTTCTATTATTTATTCTATACTTACCCATTCATTCTGGTATTTAATGGTGTTATTTTATAATGGAAAATCTCCCCACTATAAACTATGTGAATCATGAAGTATAAAAAAAAGAAAATAAAACAAAGAGGATTTTTCTGCATATCTTCCCCAAAACTTTTCCTAAAAAATCAAATCAAATATCTCTCCCCTGGAAGTTCTGAAAAATCCAATTCATGTATCTGAAAACTTGAAAACTATCTTTTACCTTCAATTAGAAATAAAAATTGGTGATACATCCTTTGGTAAAGCATCCCTGAATTAATGAAGAATTCTTATTCTCAATTTTATTTTCACCTACCCATATTTCCAAAGAATGATCTTTTCAATTGTCCTTTGAATATTTCATTTGTGGTTTCTGCTCCCAATTTTCAAATTTTTTTCATTCATTAGAATTTATCTGCTTATTCCATAGGTCATTGCCAAAAATTTGTAAGCCTCCAAAATATTTTAATAATTCTGTAATCCCATGAGATTTCAAGGTTGTGATCTCTAAAAGTACACAAAAATTATTCACATGCAATATTTTAATGGGTAATGTTAAATTCACGGCTCATTGAGCCATGTACACGGCTCTGTACACGGTTTTTGAGCCATGTACATGGTTCAATAAGCCGTGTGGCACCCTACACGGCCCAAATGAGCTGTGTGGCATGCTACACGGCCCATTTGAGTTGTGTTTCACGCTAAAAAACTTTTTATTTATTTTATTTATTTTATTTATTTCATTTATTTTATTTATTTTATTTATTTTATCAATTTTATTTCTTTTATTTGTTTTATTTGTTTTATTTGTTTTATTTCTTTTATTTCTTTTATTTCTTTTATTTGTTTTATTTCTTTTATTTCTTTTATTTGTTTTATTTGTTTTATTTGTTTTATTTGTTTTATTTGTTTTATTTGTTTTATTTGTTTTATTTGTTTTATTTGTTTTATTTCTTTTATTTCTTTTATTTCTTTTATTTATTTTATTTATTTTATTTCTTTTATTTCTTTTATTTCTTTCATTTCTTTTATTTTTTTTATTTTTTTTATTTTTTTTATTTTTTTTATTTCTTTTATTTTTTTTTATTTTTTTTATTTTTTTATTTCTTTTATTTCTTTTATTTCTTTTATTTGTTTTATTTGTTTTATTTATTTTATTTATTTTATTTATTTTATTTATTTTATTTATTTTATTTATTTTATTTCTTTTATTTATTTTATTTCTTTTATTTCTTTTATTTATTTTATTTATTTTATTTCTTTTATTTCTTTTATTTGTTTTATTTGTTTTATTTGTTTTATTTGTTTTATTTGTTTTATTTGTTTTATTTGTTTTATTTGTTTTATTTGTTTTATTTGTTTTATTTGTTTTATTTGTTTTATTTGTTTTATTTGTTTTATTTGTTTTATTTGTTTTATTTGTTTTATTTCTTTTATTTCTTTTATTTCTTTTATTTCTTTTATTTCTTTTATTTCTTTTATTTCTTTTATTTCTTTTATTTCTTTTATTTCTTTTATTTCTTTTATTTCTTTTATTTCTTTTATTTCTTTTATTTCTTTTATTTCTTTTATTTCTTTTATTTCTTTTATTTCTTTTATTTCTTTTATTTCTTTTATTTCTTTTATTTCTTTTATTTCTTTTATTTCTTTTATTTCTTTTATTTCTTTTATTTCTTTTATTTCTTTTATTTCTTTTATTTCTTTTATTTCTTTTATTTCTTTTATTTCTTTTATTTCTTTTATTTCTTTTATTTCTTTTATTTCTTTTATTTCTTTTATTTCTTTTATTTCTTTTATTTCTTTTATTTCTTTTATTTCTTTTATTTCTTTTATTTCTTTTATTTCTTTTATTTCTTTTATTTCTTTTATTTCTTTTATTTCTTTTATTTCTTTTATTTCTTTTATTTCTTTTATTTCTTTTATTTCTTTTATTTCTTTTATTTCTTTTATTTCTTTTATTTCTTTTATTTCTTTTATTTCTTTTATTTCTTTTATTTCTTTTATTTCTTTTATTTCTTTTATTTCTTTTATTTCTTTTATTTCTTTTATTTCTTTTATTTCTTTTATTTCTTTTATTTCTTTTATTTCTTTTATTTCTTTTATTTCTTTTATTTCTTTTATTTCTTTTATTTCTTTTATTTCTTTTATTTCTTTTATTTCTTTTATTTCTTTTATTTCTTTTATTTCTTTTATTTCTTTTATTTCTTTTATTTCTTTTATTTCTTTTATTTCTTTTATTTCTTTTATTTCTTTTATTTCTTTTATTTCTTTTATTTCTTTTATTTCTTTTATTTCTTTTCTTTCTTTTATTTCTTTTATTTCTTTTATTTCTTTTATTTCTTTTATTTCTTTTATTTCTTTTATTTCTTTTATTTCTTTTATTTCTTTTATTTCTTTTATTTCTTTTATTTCTTTTATTTCTTTTATTTCTTTTATTTCTTTCATTTCTTTCATTTCTTTTATTTCTTTTATTTCTTTTATTTCTTTTATTTCTTTTATTTCTTTTATTTCTTTTATTTCTTTTATTTCTTTTATTTCTTGTATTTCTTTTATTTCTTTTATTTCTTTTATTTCTTTGGTTTCTTTTATTTCTTTTATTTATTTCATTCATTTCATCAATTTTATAATAAATAATAATAATTAATAAATAATCAATTATAAGTTATATGGAGTAGTGTATGGGCCCCAACGTGTTGAGGGGCCCTACACAACTCCCAAAGGTCGTGTGGGGCCCTACACGGCTCCCATAGGCTGTGTGGGAGCTTGTAAACGGCTCCTACACAACTGGAGCCATTTACACATCTCCCACACGGCTGGAGCTGTGAATTTAACATTACCCTATTTTAACTACCTGTTTCAGAGATTTATATTTTCTGATGCTTCATCAATAAATCTTTTGGAAAAGAATCTTCATTTTGTGGTGGAGACCATGGGACCCAACTGGCTCAGCACCAATAATTTCCAAAAAATGGTGCTCTGTGTAAAACTTTGATATCTGCCTTCCAAGTTGAATGTAGGTCTGTAAATAGAAACCAAATTATCTCACAAATTGCATTAGATTTTCCCTCATGTTAAAATTATTCCCACAACAGATTCAGCTTGCTAATATGCACATAGAAAGCTGTAAAAGTACTTATAATAATAAAATAAAGATACAAAAATAAACAAAACAGAATAAATAATAATAAAAAAAAGACAAGGAGTTGTAAAAACCAAAATACAAATTTAGATTCCCCACCCAAAATTAGGAAGGGTCACTCAGTGAAAACACTTTTTAATTCCCACTCATTAATACATCAAAATGATATAATAAAAATATTCTTAAAATTCAGGCACCACCATTTTTATTTTTCCCATTTTTATACTTCACATGTATCTTCATGTATATTTTTCACAGCTAAAATTCTGTCAGAATTGAGGTGTTGTGTATAGTTTAGAAGTTACAGGCAGAATTAGGTTTTGTCAAAATTCCTGCACACAGCCTGCATGAAAGTTCTGCACCAAGATCTCGCACGCAGCTGATCAGATCCTGCATGCAGCTGATCAGATTTCTGCACGCAGCAGATTGGATCTCTGCATGCAGAAGATCTGATCCATGCATCTCAGATCTGCAATAACTTGGAGGTGCTGAAAGGTACCCCAACTAATTACTAGAATGTACATGAATCAGCCATGCATATGTAATGAAATTACTCATGCATATAGAATGATATGTAAATGTGAAATATCAAGCAAAAAAATTGCGAACCAAATTAAAAAGTACTTAAATTTGAAAAAAAAAGATAATTAAAATCACCACAAAATTAAGAGATCCTGATCTTTTAAGACCACATAACACATGAAGGGATCAGCTAATAAATTGGTAAAAAAAACCCTAAAATCATCCGCAGATAATGATAAACCAATAAAAATCTGCCAATGATCATTATAGTCAAATATAAAGTGAAAAAATTAATTACATGCAGGATCATAAAATTAACAAATAAACACAAAGACTGATTCTAATCCAAAAATCACTAACTGATACTACAGATCAAGGATAAGCTGGGATAAAGCAGCAAGATTGCATGCCAAACCAGCTATGGCTGGCTTTCTAGCCTCAAAAAATGAGCCCTACCTGTTGTGGTGAAAGGTGGTAAACCCATAGAGATAATCTTAAGGGTTGTTGTATTGCCTATCTTATATGTGTCTCCTTATGAATAGTTGTGTGATATGCATATGCAACCAAGTTGTGATTACAACACTCCCCCCCCCACAACTATGCTTGTGTCCTCCACTCTTCATGGGGGGCAATTCCACAACTATATTTACAATGTAAGGAAGGGGTGTAGGAAAGGAAACAAAAACCAGAAATAAAAGGGCAGAAAAGGAAGTGGAGAAAGAAAAGAAGGGAGAAATGGTGGTGCTGCGCCCTGCACGCAAGCTCTCACAATATGTGTAACCATTCTTACATCTTCTTGAACAGTTGGGTTCCCAAAGCCTTGGCAAGTATGTCCACTAGTTGCTTGCCTGATTGTACCCAGAAAAGCATTATCTGCTTCTTATATAGTGACTTTTTTGCTATTTGGAAGTCCCTTTTGGTGTTTCACATTCTCTTATTTGCCATTTTTTTGCTTTCAATCTTGATTGCAGCCTTTTTGTTGCAAAAGAGGTCGCAACATAGTTGGAGTGGAGTATGTCCTTGATGAGGAACTGTATCCACTTCATATGCAAAATTTCCACGCCTAGAGCCATGTATTCAGCATGGAAGGTGGAGGAAGCAAAAAAACTGTTGGTTTTGTGCTATCCAGAATATTTGGCAGTTCAGGAAAGTCACCAGGCCAATGTGTGCAGATTTGGAGATTTCTCCCCCCCACCAGGTGTCATAAAGCTCCTTCAGGGCTTTGCCATTGTCATGGGGGTATAGGGTCAGCTTTATTCTGCGCTTGCAGGCAATGTAAAATACCAAATGGTACAGGCCTTTCCAATTCAATTCATCTGTAAAGGGGGAAAACCTTGACAGCAGGTTCACTGCATAAGCAATTTCTGGCTTGGGGAAAACAACCAAGTAGCTCATCAAGCCAGCAAGGGAGAGATACTCATCTTTTTTCACTGCTTTAGAAGATAATTTACTCATGGGGTTTTAGCTGGTTTGGAGAGGGGTTTCTTACATGGCTTCCGCATCCCAGTGATCTCTAAGGATTGCACCCACTAGTTACAGATGGGATAAATCAAAACCATTTTCTTCTTTGTTGATCTTGACCCCAAAAATCAAATAAATGCTGTGGGACCACTTGATCTTGAGGTTTACTTCAGGTCCTTCTCCAGATGATGGAGGGTCTTGGAATCCAAGCCTGTAACTATGCCATTGTAAAAGTGGATAAATATCACACCCAACCAGTCTTTGTGCTCAAGGAAGTACAAGGAACCATCATACTGTGATGGCCTGTAGTCAAGTTTGTCTGGTAACCCCCACAGGTGCAGCCACCAACATCAGGCCCCCTTTTTAGTCCCATATAGGGCTTTCTTCAGTTGGAGGTACTTACCTTTTGGGAGTTTCATCCCAAGCATAATCTTAACCCATGATTCCTTGTCAATGGCCAATTTGAGGTAGGCCGCCAAAAAATCAAAACTGTGTACTGGAAATTTGAATCTTGCAGCCATTGTTAGGAGCAGTAAAAGGGAGGAAAAATTAGCCATGCATGCAAAATTTTCCACAAAATTGATCCTGGAAACCTTCTTGTTTCCCTTAGCTACAAATCTTTATTTGTAGATGGTCTTTTCAGTACCAAAAAACTTCTTTAAGGCAAAGACCCACCTGCAGTCTAGGGGAAAACTTCCTTCCAGTAGGGGGCCAACTTCCCAAACGCCTGTGGCGTCTAGTTTGGCCAGGTACTCATCTATTTCTTTGTGCCATTGCAACCAGTCATCTATCCAAATGGCTTCTGAAAAACTTTTATGGATGCTGATGTTGTAAAACTCACACATTTCAAGTATGTGATTGATGACCAGTGCCTTTTTTTAAACAGCTGTTCCCAAGATAAATTTCCCAGAAAAATTTTTTTGACCACCATCTCCTGTGTTGGAATGGGTGTAGGACTGGAAGAAGGGGTTGCATTGGAATTTTATTCAAGCTTAGGCTGCTGTGGCTGCAGTTTGGGCATGTGAGTAAAGCAGGCCATTTCCAAAGAGACAAAAAGGTTCTTTCCAGGAAACCAGAAGATCCAACCCTTTGATATCTCAAGTTAAGCTACTAAAATTCCTTCAACAGCCCTGTCATCTAGGCCCCCAAAAACACTTGACCAGCAAATGGACATATGCTTTGGCACCAAAGCTTCTAAATTGGTCTATAGAGGGTTTTGAACAGAAAAGGGTCTCATGGGGTGTGGACTGACCACATATTTTGTTGCAAAACCGGTGTGGTGTCGTATTTATAACCCCGGATCAAGAGCTGCGTCGCAGGCTGCGCGCTCAGCAGTTGGGTAGGTTGGGCTCAGCATCTGGCGTGCGCGCGGTCTCAGCAGTGCCTGCTGCGGGCTCAGCAGTAGGGGCTGCGGGGCTCAGCACCAGGTATGGGTTGGGCCTACCTCAGGCGGCGCCGGACCGCGACCCGCCCGGAAGAAGCGGACCAAGTGATGGAGCCAGCCCAACCAAGCTTGCGGGTGGCTAGTCCGGAAGGCGAGGGCGGGGCGATCATGGGCTATACGCGCTGGGGAGGCCCGCGCGGGCATAAGCGTGGGCCAACCCGCGGATTGCGGGATTCGCAGACGGCGCGGACGGAAACACGGGGGGCTCCGAGTAGGGCGCGGCGGAGGGCCGCGCCATGAGAAGGACAAACCGGGCTACGTTAATACCAAAGGGCGCGGGTAACCGCGAGGGATGGAGGGATAGGGTTGGGCTAGGGTTCTGCGGCTTAGGGTTGTATTTCATCACTTGTTCTTGTTGTTTGTGGTTGTACTTAGGCTAGGGTTGAGGGGGGGGACTTAAGACCTCACCCTCAACTCCGGGTTGGGGAGGATCATCATCTTACGGATTGGGGGGAAGGAAGGAATATCATCATATCATCACTCTCTCTTCTTAAAAACTCATTGCGCCCAATCATCTTACAGACGCTAGACCAATAATTTCCGGAACTCAGGACAACTTGTGAAGGTAACTCTTCTTAAGTTTCCACACCGCTTCAGCATGTAGCAGGCCCACACAAACCCAAAGCCCCAGAAGTTTTTGGCAGTCTGCTTTCAGAAAGGATGGTCCTTGCCATATTGCTGAACATCCTGTTGAAGCGTTCAATCATCCCATTTTGGTAGTGGTGGTAGGGGATCAATTGCTTGGTCAAAATACATTTCATTGAAAGGAAATCAGCCAGGGAATTGCTGTAAAACTCCCCCCCCCAATGTTGCTCTGTAGAATTTTGACCTTCAGGCCCATTAGTTGTTCTAACTTCTTGAGTTCATCTTTAATGAAAAGGGTAGACTTGGATTTGCACCCTAGGACCTTTTCAAAAGCATATCAACTCCAGAATTCTCAAAAATTCAGTAATAACTGGCTTTTGTTGTAGGTTGGGACCTCAAACGGGAAAACCAGTTCCACAGCTAATTGTTTGAGGGTTTTTTCCCTCCTGTTTGTCAAATGGAGAGGGTTGAGTCTTTTAATCTTGCTCACCATGAAAAATGGGAAAAAAATGCTTCCTGAACATAGGCTTGTCAGTAGGCCAACCCCTAAATCCAGATGGATCCTCTTCCCTTGCTCATGCAGACCAACATGGACAAAAATACAATTCCAGAACAGGAGGGTCTTTTCCCCAGTGCTCAGTGGGTTCTTGTTCCACTGATAGTCAATGGAAAACTCTACTGGGGCTATAAACAGATCAGCATAACCCGGCTTCCAAGATTGTGTTACATTGCATCAAAGGGACTTGGGAGGTTGGGAGTAAAAATACAAGGCTTGCAATTGGGTGAGGCATCCCCTGTGGCAGCCTTGATTAACATATTGGGGATACACCAGCAGTTCTTGTGTCAATCAAAGGGACATGTGAACAGATGGAACAACAAAGCTTTGTTTAAAACAAAACAGTTGCTTGCAACATTGTAGGCAAAGAAAATAGTGGATATCCGGAGTGCTGCAAGTGATATCAGATTTGTGCCCGCAATCAAGCTATAGAGCACACCCTTGATGGTAATTGTGCTCTTTACGGCCCCTGTAAATTTCAGGTCCCATATTCCTGAGATTCTGGCGGATACCCCTGAATTAGCTATTAGTAGGGGGATGGGATTGGACAAAGAGCAGAAAATATGAAGGATATTAAAATTTCCACAGAGGTGGTGGGACACACCAGATTCTATGACAAATTGCAAAATAAATTTTGGTTTGTCAAGTTGCAGGCTGCCCAGGTTTTCTGTTTCATCACCAATTTCAATCCATTGAGCCATTGCTTGCTCAACATTCCTTGCAGCCAGTTTGAAAGGGTTTGGTCAATATTAGCTGGCCTTGCACAGTGCCAGATTGGTGGTACAGTTGGTATTGGTGGCTTTCTGGAACTTTTTTTGGTCTAGAGTCATGGCCATGGTGGGTAGAAAGTGCTGAAGATTGGGTATACCAATCCAGGGGGGAATGGCCAAAGGGACCAGTGTTTCTGTTATGACTTGGTGTCCACTGGCGTTGCAAGTGCAGCAGAAGTTTTTGGTTGCAGCAGTAGTGTTTTTTATGGCCAGGGCAAATGGAGAGCCAGAAGCTTGTGGCCTTGGTGGAATAGGATTCCAGAGCCTCTTCCCAGCTGTCTTCAGGGAATTTGGCCAAGAACACTTTGACAAGTTACTTGATCTTGGGAAATGAGTTTTTGGAAATTTTTCTGGTTTCTGTGTGGCGTGCAGTGAAAATGGGGTTGTTGTCATCATTTCCAGAAAGAAGTAGTTGCTGTTGGCAATTATCAACCATTTTCATGATGAATTTCAGTTGGATTGGGGTGCTTTTGTGGGTCTGGAAATACAACTCCAGGTGGAAATCAACCTCTTCCAATAGTCTGGAGCCTGCAGGGATGCTATTATGTACAATTAAACCAAGGAAAATGTTTTCCAATAGCAACACAACTATGTTCCCCCATTCTAGTAGCATGTCCTGTCACCAGTGGAGGGTGCCAATTGCCACATAACAATTTTCAATTTTGAAAGCCAGGAATTTCTTCTGCATGTTCACTTTCACAGCCCAGCTGACAGATTTGAAATTCTTCATCAGGACCCGTACCATGTTATGGGATTTGGATGGGTCCTGTAAAGAAAACACAAGAGAGCTATCAATGGAGGCTAGGAGGATTTCCCAGCCTATCTTCTTGTAGATGCAGTTGCTGGTTGGTAGTGAGAAAAAGTCTGGTTTTTTCAGGTGGTCCCTTCCAAAGGTGCAAAGGTCTCTTAGCCACTGTCCAAAGTTCTTTCCATTGGGCCTGAGAAGCCAGTCTGAGTGGATTGATCCAAATGCAGATTAAATGAACTTTTTGCAAAGCATTTTCTCTTTGAGGTTGGCCTTCATGGTTGCAAATTTGAGCGTGGTGGGGGATTTTCCTTCCAAGCCAGCAGGACTTGCTGCTTCAGGTAGGCTCCATGGAATTCCAATGTGTGAAGGGGGGTCAATTCCACAATTTGAGGGAGGTTTTTCTGTGTTTCCAAGTTGTGGAAAGGGTGGATTCTTGAGAGTTGCAGTAACCCAGGCCACAGAGGAAAACCTTGGCAGGGACATACATGGTGCGGGATGATGATTCAGGAAGGGGTAGTAGGGGGAGAAGGAGCAGAGGGGAATGTGTAAAATGTGGTGAAGGAAGAAAGAGGGGTAACAGGGGAAAGGAGGAAACTGAACTTGTTGGGTGTTATGAGGAGGAAAGTAGGGAGATGAAAGAAGGAGAAGGGAAAAGGAAGCACAATGGAAAACAGACATGGTGTGAAGGAAAGGGTTGAAGGAAGGGGCAAAAGACTCTCTGGTTTTTTCAGAAAGAATACCTGGGATACGCTATATCAGGAAAAATAGCCAGGTATTCCTTGCTCATCAAACAGGCAGATCATTCAGGCTGTGTAACTGTATGGGTTTATTTTTTGGGAAGGTGAGTTGTAGATCAATGTTCCAATATTGAGGCAGAAGGGAGAGACAAATGTGGAAGGAAAAAGGGAATTGAGTCAAATAGGAAACAAAATAAAAATGTGCAGGCTCATAGCCTGTTGTGGTGAAAGGTGGTAAAAACCATAGAGATCATCTCAAGGGTTGTTGTATTTCATATCTTAGGTATGTTTCCTTATGCGTATTTGTGTGATATGCATATTTAACCAAGTTGTTGTTACAACACTACCCTCTCTACATGACCTGAGAAGGCTCTCTTAACCCCAAAAATGTATTTATACAGTACCTTTTTTTTGGCTCTTTTCCCACAAGGAATTCTATCAGTTATAACAAGGAATTCTATCAGTTATAATCAGAGACAGTTCAATAAGTATTTAAGTGCTTGTAAAACTATCAGAAAGTGATTTATGGCTTCAGTCTGAAGTATATTAGCATTAATTCATCACCATTATTTCTGTTTTCATTGAAGATAAATCAACAAGTACCCCACCTTTGATCTAAAACCCTTCAATTGTGAACCATTTCAGGTACCCAGAAAGTGAATTATCAAAGTAGTGAGTTATTGCCCCCCTTCTCTGCCCTGTGTGCTACCATAGACCAGTCATACCACAATTTTATTTGGTTTTACCCCTTGAATTTCAGTCATAAGGAAACCAGTATTCCAGGGTACAAGATTCAAAGTTAATCTCTTGAAGAGAGTTATTAATAAACCCCATTCTGCATAAACTGTGGCTCCTCTTTTAACTAATATCATTAATTATATTGAAAATCTTTCAACCAAACCATATAGACCTTGCACCATCACCTCTCATATATTCCCTTTTGGATGTTTGTTTTTGTTTATTCTTGAGAATATTGTTTTTATTTACTTGAATCACTTCTAGTAGCTAAAGGATTGCAAGTTCACAGGTATCTAGGAGCTGACAACAGAAAAGAAAAATATTCCCTATTTCCTCCACCATGTTTTTGATCAAATATTTTCCTTTGGATAGTAGTCCATGCACCCATTCTATGGGCGGTCCAGATCTCATTTGATTTTGAACAAGTCCCTTCCAATTATTTTTCATTTTTTCTTCTTTATTTAATTTTATTTAAACTTCAAACCAGGCTGTTTTAAATTTCACCCTTGAGAATACACTTTTTTTTTTAAAAAAAAAGTTAAACCTAAAACATTTTGGAACTATAAAATCTTTGCACATATTTCCATACCCAAATCTAACTGAATTCCTCCAATGTTTCCCAGCACTTTTCCATGCTGGATCCATGAATGAGTTTAAATTCAAACTTCTATTCTGGTTTGAATCTAAAGCTTATTTTTTTAAGTGACTAGCCATAAATTTGCAGTTAAAATTTTCCCTCATCAGATTTGTAACCTATAGAGAACATTGCCTTGTTCTTCAAATTTTTTTAGGTGTTATATAAATGATCCAATGGAAACAAAAAATCTGGTCCCATCCAAGAATTTTTCCCCATTTACCAATTGGTGGTAACACTATTCAATATTTGTTTATTTTTCTTTTTTATTATTTCCTCAGTCAGGGAGGCACACTTCATTTTACAGCTCCCCCGCTCTCAAAAAGAGAATTAAAGTCTTGGAGTCTGGGATAAATCCCCCATCTCCATTTTTGGAGATTAAATTTTAAAAAACCTTCTGAAAGAATGTTTTTGATTCATTCTGAGATAAATTGGATTAAATGGCTCTGCTTCCACCACCAGTGCATCCTTGTATTATTTTTTGGTATTTTTCCATTTTTTTCACTTAGAAAAAATCTCTCTGACAAATAAAGTCACATCATCATTTAATTTGTATGATTATGATAACTTTATCCTGTCCCAACTAATGTGGTGCAAAATTCTGGATTTCATTAAATACCCAGCAGATACTGCTTTTGCATGGTTAACCTCTGTGATTATCCACAAAATTTTCTAAAGAAATTCTTTTCCTAATCATTCCATGGAGTTTCTCCACCTCAAAATTCTACACTATTAGAAATCTTCAATATTGGGTCCAATTCTGCTTGCCACCCTCTGTTATTTCTTATGCTCTGTAATATTCTCCTCTAAAAAATTCTTTAATTTGATAAAAAATAAGATGAAGTGATGAGTTAATTAGAGAACCAAAGATCTCTAAGATTTTATCTTCCTCCTTGGTCAATATAAAAGAATTTAATCTCTCAACACTATATTACTGTAAAAAACACTCCCAAATTTTTCTCTCCCTCAAACACCCTTGCTAAAATTCTTTCTAATGACCTTCTATTGAAATCACACCATGCTTTGAAATTTTCAAATAAATTGTTTTCTCTGTAATTTTAATTTTTATTCTTTCCATGAAAAACTCTCACCATCTGTACTATTCAAAAGTCCCAATTCTCTGCATTCCCAAAATTTCCACCTGGAATTAAAAATCACCCAGTCATTTTTTGATGCATTATAAAAAATAGTATTAAAATTTTACCTTTTGGTTTTCCCACTTAGCTAACTATCCCACCATTAAAATCTTTGTATTTTCATTTGGAAATCTAGTTCTATCCCTAATTTCCTAATTCTTAGCCAATTTTTCAATATTTTAGCCTACCTCTGGTGATTGAATTCCAATATTTACAACCAAAATATTCTCTTGTTTTTTTGTGCATGCTTGGAATGGAATTCCTAAAATTGGTTATTGCAGAATACAATTATGTCTTTCATTTCCAGTTCTGAAATTTTCTGGGCCTGGCCTCTTAATATTTTTTCTTGTGGAAGGAAAAATAGGATCCCATAATTGTGTCTATTGTGCTATGGCTTCTGAAAAAATTTTTTATCTGTGTGGCCCCAAGCTATTTGAAGTTCTATAAACAGAAATCACCTAAAATTCTTCATGAATACACATTTCTGTGATAATTATAGATCCAAAAATCTTTTCTATTGTGCTATGGCTTCTGAACCACTTTATATCTGTGTGGCCCCAAGTTAATTGAATTTCTATAAATAGAAACAACACCAATGTCTTCATAAATACACATGTCTGTGATACTTATAGATTTCAAAAACATAATTATTCTATATTTTTATTAAATGATGCTTTTGTTTTCCAAGACTCAGTTTTATATGATTATTGAAAAAATTTTCCTGGTATTTGAAGTATTTCAATCCACCATGTTGGTCAATTTCACCTGGTTTTGACATAATAATATCACTAATTATGGTTCTTTTGATTATTTTTGTTACATATTTCCTACTCAACTGCTTTATCTGATTTTTATATTATGAAGTATTTAATTTCAATTAGGCTGAAATTCTTTTTCTCTGCTTTCATTTAAATAATTCTAAGTTTCCCGTATATTGAATAAAAAGCATTATTTTTCCTCCTTTTTATCCAGAAAATACTCACCAGACCCCATATTTAGATGCTCACTTCTGGCCCCCTTATGTCATAGTTTAAATTCAGTCAAATCCCACTCTGTCTTTTTTTTATTTTCTCAATCCATTGCATCAACCCCTGAAAACAACCCCTATATCCACACCAATTATTTTATAACTAGTTTTGATGTGTCTCTCTTCATCAATTCAAAAAAATATCTCTCAAATTTATATAGAGTTGGATATCCTTCATATTTTTTGGAAGAAACAAACCTCTTTCCTTCTACTGTTGAATGAAGTTTTCTTTTAGAGGATCTGTAGAGACTCCAAAGAGATCATTTATAATTTAGAAAATAGCTTTCTGGAAGTCACTTGAAGGGGAATTTATTATAAATACTATTCTTGAAGAAATGGAGCTAAAATAAGGCAGTTTTGAATTGCCTTCCCTTCAGAACTATGATAATTCTTCACATTATTTTTTTAATAAGTGGCTTGTTTCTTTGAGAATTAAAATGTGTCTCTAATAAGATCTAGATTGATTATCAAAAAGAGATTCATAGGCTTTGGAAGGTTATTAGAAGCTCAAATTAATTATTTCTCAGGGCTAACCAGTTCATTTATCAAGAATTTTTGAATTTTCTTGACAATTTTTCCAATCCTAAAAAATATTTAAGGGTTTTTTAAAGGTATTAAACCAGAAGGAGGACCAAACAATGATTTTTCTCAAAGGGAGCTTGGAGGAAAAAATCCTTTTTGGTTTTTTCTTTGTTCTCTTCCTTTTATTTAAGGGTAATGATTGAATAAGAAGGGTTTTTCATTTTTATAATAGGTGCTGAATATAATAGATATTTTGAATAACCATTAATCAAGGACCTATAATGATGTCTAAAATGATGAATAAGGGTTTAAATGAGTAGTTTTTCCTTTTATCTTGTTTATGGTACAATAAAAATCTGTTACTGGGTAGGAAGGTTATTTTTTGGTGGTAGGGGCCAGATGACATGCTGGAAAACTTGGATAGGGAAAAAGAGAACCCCTTATAAAGAAATTTTATTCCTTGGGGGATCATCAGGGCTCCCCCGAGGGCTCTTCTGAGCCGCCCTCTCTGCTGTTCAGGTACAGAGAGCTACAGTTACCTGAAGCAATGATGCTGACAAGAAACATGTGCAAAAATCCAATAGAATACTTTATTTTCTAGTATAAATTTGGATAACCAGGATGAAAGTTGAGTAAAATCTTGGATTGGGTGTATTTGGTGGCTTTGGATTGCTTATAATTTTAAAAAATTTAAGGATTTCCCTAAAAATTAAGTCAATTTTTTTTGGTTGGAACAAAAATGAAAAATGCTTGGCAACTGCATTCCTGTTTTGTCATCTAAGATTGTATTGATTGTATGATGGAAAAAGTGGAAAATTACTTTTTGGGGTGTTTCTGAGGAAGCTTATGAGTTACTTAGCTATAAATATAAAAAGATTTGTCTTTCAAAAGCCATTCAGTAGCTGGCATTTTTCTCCACAATCTTGGCGGCAAACTGGAAATTGGCTGCGCATCTACTTCAGTCAAGCTTTTGCACAGGACAGTCCCCAAATTTGGGGGCAATACTCTAGTATTTTATGAATTTTTTCAGGGGTCCCCTGAGGATTTATTGAATTTTGGTGGTTGGAAACACATGAGACATTCTTTGCAGGTGCATGCATTATTTGGTAAATAAAATTGTATGGCTTGAATGCTTGAACTAGTGGAAATTTAATTTCTTGGGTGATTCTGAGGGAGCTTGTGAGGCCTTATATCTTATATAATGTTACAGTAACTATCTTAATTTTGTTTCATTAAGTTATTTGGAAAGATACATGAGACATTCTTGATTATAAATGCATTATTTGGTGACTAGATAATATGGTTATTATGGTTAATTTTGTGGCATTTCCCTTGGTTTGGAGTTTCTGAGGATGCTTTTCAGGCATTATTTTTTCTAGAAATTTGCAGTAACTCCATACATGCTTGGTAAGATGAGTTTTTTTGGACAGAGAAATGAGACATGCTTGGTTACTCATGCACTCTTTGGTGACTGGAAGATATGGCTTTTATGTTTGATATGGTGGTATATTTCTGATTCAAATTTTTCTGAGGAAACATCTGAGGACTTATATTTTATAAAATTTTTGAAGAAATACCTGCATTCTGGCTAAATTAAGTTTTTTGGAGAGATAAATTCTTTTTTATGCATGCACTCTTTGGGCCCTAGGAGATATAGCTTATTTTTAAAATGGTTAATATTGTGCCATATTACTTGGTGGGGTGTTTATGAGGAACATTTTGAGGCATTCTTTTGTGTAGAAAACTTTCTAGTATTTCTGAGCGCTTTATTGGCTGTAATTTTTATTCCAAAAAATCTAAGTTTCTGATATGCTTATAAGTGTTAGAGGAACTAATGATAAGGAATATGGTGTTCTTATGCCTATTTAGGGGTTTTTTAAATTATAATTCTGTGATATTTCTTTTTTTATGTCAGATTTGAAGACTGGAAATAGTTCAAACAATATCCTTCAATGGTTGATGATCTTTTTTTTGAGATGGAATTTGAAGTTAGCTCAAGTGGATTAGTAAGTTTTTGGTGGTCAAGGAATCCATTTTATGAGTTTATATTTTTATTCCAGTATTTATATTTATAAAAAAAGGGTTTGATTGATAGAGTACAGGTTTGGAGTACCACAGCACCTATGAAAGATGTTTTGAAACTCTATGCTGATCCCCTTATTAAAGGTCCAATCAACCAAACTGGGGTGTTCTTCAGAATTCTAATTTTTAGAATATATTTAATTAATTTCACAAATAAATAGAAATGAGGTAAAACCCATTTTCTAAAACTCAGGCCCCCCATTGAATAATTCCATTTTCAAAATGTTGGTTTCAATATTTGGGAAGCACTCCACCTAATGAAACAACTTATACAAGATCAAATTATGAAATCCCTCAAAATAATTAATAATTCTTTATTTAAAACTCCATATCTTCCAAATCCAGAAATTCTTCTTTTTTTGGGAAAATCTTTTATTGATAATGGCAAATTTTATGGAATTGGGGCCCCTTGATTTTTTCCTAAATCCTTTAAAAAATAAAAGAAAAAATGAATATCTTACAAGCTTCATTGTAATGCAGGCTGAGTCCTAGGTTGTATCTTTTGCTCCTCTTTCCAATTGGGGGCTTTGTATAACCCTTTAAGTAGATTTTTTGTTTTTTCAGGTGGTCCTATCAGAGGAGGTGAAACAAGGCGTAGGTTGGGCTTATATATCAAAGAAAAAGTGAAATTATTTTCAAATAGAATATTAGCTTCATTTTTCCTGTTTGAAAAATATTAAATCAATTAAAAACATAAGCATTTGTAATAAGCAATAAAATAAGCTCCACATTTCTGTGGTGAAAAATTCAAGAAATGGTAAATATACTCCAGCTAATGCTGAGGCCTCTGCATTAACTTTAGTTTCATAATATTTGATCCACTCCCAACAACCAAAAATTATATTTATAAGATCAAAAAAAAAAAGTTATGCCCAATTCACCCAATTCAAAATTTGATGTTAGAGCCTCCCTGAAGATTTATACTTGCACAAAAACTTATTCTTCACAGCCTATCCTACATTAATGGTAGATCCTCAGCTTAACCTAGAGGGTAATATAATAAATGGTATAATAAAATAAAACTTTTCCACATATTCTTTTATTTCCCCTGTAATAATTTTTTGTCTGGTATGTTATGGTATTTTTATGTATGACAACACATAACCTTCATTTTATGTATATAACTCTCCTTATATACTTTGTAAATCATTGGATATAAAAAAAGGGTGAATAGATATTTTCTTTCTTTATTCCCCACAATTCAATCACCTTTCTCTGAAAAGTCAATCTTCCTAGTTCCAACACATAAATATGAACAACAAACAATTTTTTTTTATTTAAAAAATCTCAGTTTCTGATCTACCTTTATAACATATAATTTAGTTGATCTCATCAATCCAAAAAAGAAATCATATTCCAATGGTGTTTTCAATTTATTTTTTACCCACAACAGAATTATCAATAAACAATCAATTACAGATACCATGGGAATATTAAAATTCTTTATTTTTGCTTTGTCTTTCACATTAGCACATAGATTCCTATAGATTATTCCATAAATTCCTATATATTATTCCATAAATTAAGCCTCTTAACCATTTAAATGCATATTGTAGTTGCATTCCTTGCTCAAAATACCATCAATTTAAATTCATTTTTTTGGGTAAAATTCCAATATTTTCTCCAGACTGAATATCTCCGCTGCAGTTTCTAAAAATTGAATTTTTTATTTGTGCCAGAGCTAAAAATTTTGGCTTGGAATTTCCCTATTGGGGTAGGGACTGCAGGAAACTACCAACTCACCACAGAAAATTTGTTGAGTGGGAACAGAGGCAAGAGGAGTGAGACAGTTCATGGGACCAGGGGGGAAACACAAGAGGGAGGAAATAATATGCTGAGCAGCAGGTGTAGGTTGATACAACAAAAGTGATGATGAGAAGAAAAAGGAAAGGAGAGAAGGATAAAAATTGGCTTAATTTAAGAGTAGGTAAAATCTTGGGGGTAGACCTAATCTAACTAGATAAACATGTTTTGAGAGGAAAAGATAGTTTTTTGGTTTTCTTTTTTCATTTTTTCCACTAGTGGCCCAGTGGCCTCCTGCTAATTAGGGTTGCAATGTGTGTCTAAAATTCAACAGAATTTCCCAAAATTTGAACTCTGAACCTCACCTTGATCTTAGGCTTAAATGCTTTTCATAGGTCTATAAAAAGACACCACAGCATGTGGAAATGATAGGATGCAAAAAACAAATTGATCTTTTTTGTGTATTTGTCTAAAAAATATTTTATTTAATTGTTTTAGATCCTATTCTCATATAACAAATTTAATCCATGAACCTCTTTCTCCAATATCATCTCAAACTCTGACCAAATTTATCATTCTAAAAGTATCTATTCTGATATTTCCTCATATAAAATTATAATTTTTATCATAGAAATTATTATTATTTTTACCTGGTGATGAGAAGTACCATGAAAAGGAAATTATCTATAAATATAAAAACATTGGTTTTTCAAGGCTTGGAAAATACCAATCTTAACCTCCTTCAAAAACAATTCAGTAGACAGCATTTTTCTCTGAAATCTTAGCTGCATGTTGGATGTGGGTTGTGCATCTACTGTTGAGCAACAGGCGGTTGCAAGCCTATGTATAATCTTGACTCAACCATCTCAGAAGATGTCACAGAATATTTCACAAGAGGACAGATCTGTTTGAGCATCTGAACTTGACACAGACAACCCCCAACTACCCAAACTCCAGTCTGCTGAGCACCCGGAAAATGCTTGATTTGCTTTCAGTCAGAGACAAAAGCAATAAATTCAGAAGAAAGCAAAACAGAGCTATAAAAGCCCAATTCATGATCTGGCTAAGCTTATAGATGAGAACACAAGAGCAATAGAAAGTAAGTTAAAAGCGGTAATGAGATTAAATTCCCATAGAAGAAAAGCACATTGTGTAGAGCTTTTGGCAAGTAAGAGACGCCAAGTAACTCTTTGAAAGCATAGAATGCAAAGAGTAAATTTCACCGCGGGAAAAGCTAGCATTGTCAAATGATTCAATAGGCAAGGAGCACCTCAAGGACTTGTGCACTCCCACCAATGGTGGACACTAATATAAATAGGCCTTGATCTTCAGTTGTATTTCCGTTATATCTTTTCATTACTATACCTATCTCAATCACACTAGTGTACATACAAATCATCATACATATCTGGTAGCCTTTGCTCAACAGATACATACACAGAAATAGAAACTAGATAAATCATCTTATAAACTCATATTTAACACATTATCAGTACCAGCTCTAACTATTCCAAACATCAGCTTAGAACATTATCACAAACCAGCAAATCACAGATTCATATACACAGCATCAAAAAATGGAAAGTACCACCAAGACCAAGCACTACAGGCTGAACAACAAAAACTACGCAACATGGGCCACCATGATGCAGGCAGAAATGTACGGCCTGGGTTGTTTACCGTTAATCAAGCAAGAACCAGTCAAAGGTGTAAGCAAGAAGAATATGAAGCTCTACATCCTTATCATGAAGCATATTGATGAAGAACATATTGCTATAGTCAACAGCAAGCTTTGTAATGACAAGGAAGGCAAAGGACTGGAGCTCTGGGAGCTTGTTAAGAAAAATTATGCCAGCAGCGAGGCACATAACCAAATGCTGGCCTTAGGAGAATTCATCAATCTAGAATTCAAAGAAAAAAAGGAATTTGTCAAAAAAATCCGGAATGGCATCAGCAAGATAAGAACCTCAGGCTTAGATGTCAAAGAACAAGTTTTGGCTCTATTAATCCTCAAGAAATTACCAAAGGAGTTTGAATCTTTAGTACAAATTATCATACAGGATAGCAGGACTCTGAAAATCGAGGAGGTCATCAACAAGATAGAAAAAGATTACTTAAAAGTTAAACTGAAGAAAGAAGACAAGGTTGCAATGTTTGGGCAACAGCAACAAATTGCAAAAAAGACTGGCAAGTGCTACAACTGTGATATAATTAGACATTCAGCAAGGGAATGCTGTAAGCCATGGACCAACTATAAATCTGCGCCGCCAAAAGCCAATGTTGGGGAAACAGAGGGCGTCAACATATACTTCATTGCAGTACAAGAAGACAGGGAAGAAGAGGAAATTAGCTTCTACAACCCAATTGCAACGGAAATTAAAATCTTTGGGGACCTTGGAAACAATGGCTTCTACAGCCAAGAAATCATTCCGGCACACCACGCTATGACCGGCGTAATCTCTGATAATCACGCCACAGCACCTGGAGACGCAATAATTCTTGACTCGGGGGAATCTGATCACATGTTTAATAAGAAAGAAGACTTTGTTAACTATGTGGATCACGTTGGTAAAGTAGAAATTGGCAAAGTGGGAAGAAGTGTCAAAATTATTGGGAGAGGAGATGTTGTACTTACTTCTGACAACAATACCATTACCCTACGCAATGCATACCATGTTCCCTCTTTGCTGTATTGCTTGATATCCCCGACTGCGCTCTGGAACAAAGGAGCTCAAATTGTAAAGACTAATGGCAATAATTTCAAAGTTAGAGTCAATAACAAGAAAATATTTTTTGGGAAGATCAAGAATAGGTTACCTTTTCCGAACTTAGAAATGAATCACAACTTTTACCAGATCTTGTTAGAAGAACACCAAAGGCTAGGACATCCTGGAGGACAACAGAACTGTGAACCATGCCGACTTGGTAAGCAAACGCGACAACCCTTCTCAAAACAAAGAGAAAGAACCAAAATTGCTGGGGAGGAGTTATCAGCAGATGTAGTAGGGCCAATAGATCCTGTGTCAATAGGCGGGGCAAGGTACTTCCTTACTATAGTGGATACAGCAAGTAGATATGCCTGTTTAAGAGTATTAAAAGTTCAAAGTCAAGCAGAAAAATAATTGAATCTCATTGTTAACCAAATAGAAAACAAAACAAACAAGAAATTCAAACAAATCATCACTGACGGAGGCGGCGAGTTTTTAAATAAAGACATGGAAAATTGGTTGGGTGAAAAAGGAATAACTTACCTTGTTACTACTAGAAATACTCCCCAACATAACGGTACGGCGGAGAAAATGAATCACACAATCATGGAAAAGGCGCAGACTATCCAGATTGACTCTGGCCTAGGAAAGAATCTTTGGGGAGAATTAGTTTTGACAGCTGTGTTTTTATATAACCGCAATCAAAAGACAAATCCATACCTCTGTATGTGGGGAGTTGAACCCAGACTTGATGCTATTAGGCCCATTGTTACCAAAATTTTTTAGAGCATACATCATTTTGCCAATATTGGAAAAATGGACCCCCATTGTTGAAAAGGGGTATTAATTGGTTTTGATGAAGAGATGAAATCCTACCCTGTTTGGGATCCAGAGAAAAGTAAGGTCATTAGGTCCAGAGATGTCTCATTTGAAAAAGCCAAGGATGAAACCGGGGATATATTCTACAATGAGTTTGAAGCAAGCGTACCAGGAGGAATAGAGAACATAGAAAACCCAACAGAATCAAATGTGAATAAGCCAGAGCCAACTATGAATCAAGGGGAGGATAAAATCATTGAAGAGACTGTGATTGATAGTCAGCCTATCACCCAAAAAACCCAAACAAGCACAAGAGAAAAGAAGCCGGTAGACAGATACAGTCACTGGAAGTTGTACCCTGCAGTCAAACAAGAAATGGAAGAATTCAACATTGACGACTTCCATTTTGAAGCAATGGCTATGAAAACCTTTGTAAAAGAAAATGTGATTGTCCCAGACAGCTTTAAAACCGCTCAAAAATCCCGTGAATGGCCCCTCTGGCGAAAAGAAATTTTTACTGAACTTGACTCAATTATTGAGAATGGAGTATTCAACATAATTCCTAAAGCAAGTCAAGACAAAAGCAAAACTCTAATCAACACTCAATGGGTCCTGAATAAGAAGTTTGACACTGAAGGCAACTTGAAAATATATAAAGCCAGATGTGTGGCTCAAGGATTCAAACAAAAGGAGGGTATTGATTATGAAGAAACTTTTTCACCAACCGGAAGACTTAGTAACATGCGATATATACTTTATCACGCAACCCAGAGAAAAATCAAGCCTTGACAAGCAGACTTTGTCACTGCTTATCTTAATTCTAAATTAGATGAAGAAGAAGCCGTTTACATCAGCTTTCCCAAGGGCTTTGTTGAATGGCTAAAAGAAACAAAGCAAGAAACATACACTAAGGATTTAGATCAAGCTCTTATCAACAAACCTAGTGAGTTTATTGTAAAACTTAAGAAGACACTATGTGGCCTAAAACAAGCGGCTAGAGGGTGGTACACCACAATGGTCGAGTTGTTCATGAGACACAGGTATCAAATTAGCAATGCGGATCCATGCTTGTTTATATCCAAACAAGGGGACCTAGTGTTTGCGTGGGTAGATGACCTAATCTTGGTTGGAGAAAACACGGACAACCTTATCAGAAACCTTGGGAAAGATTTTAAAATAAAAGATTTGGGAACAGCCCAGCACATCCTGGGAATGAAAATTGATTACCTATCCAACGGGAAAATGTTTATCAACCAAATGCATTATATCAAAAGCCTTGTTAAGGAGTATGGGCTCAAGGATGGACAGGTGACTGGGATGCCAATGCATTAAAATATCAAATTAATCAAAGCCACCAAAGATGAAAGCAAAGAGTTCAAAAAAGGAGGTTTGGATTACCAGTCAGCCATTGGCTTGCTGAATTATCTGGCACAGTTCACAAGACCAGACATCACGTATGTAGTTGGCAATTCCTGGAGAACCCAAGTGACACTCATTGGAGCGCATTTAAACGAGTCTTCCGTTACCTAAAGGGATTGCAAGATTGGGGAATCTTAAATCAACCCAATGGGGGTCATGAAATAGTCGGGTATGTTGATTCAAGCTGGTCAGAAGACAAAAGCAGTCTGTCAACAAGCAGTTATAATTTCCTATGCGGGAGTGGAATTGTGTCATGGAGGAGCAAAAAGTTGGGTGGACCCAGCTTATCATCCACTGAGGCAGAATATCAAGCCTATCTCTCTGCCTCCCAAGAAGCCCAGTGGATTAGAAAACTCACCTTTGATGTTCATAACCATGTGCGGGAGAAAACCCTTATCTGGTCCGACAATCAAGGGGCCATCCAATTGGCAAAAAATCCTGTTTACCATTCTAGAACAAAACACATTGGAGTTCACTTCAACTTCACCAAAGACCTGGTAGCTAACAAAGAAATCAAGATCAAATATTTACCAATGGAATACATGATTGCAGATATCTTTACAAAGTCCTTGGACCAAGAAAAAAACACCAGATTTTTGTTGATGATGGGTCTGTTACCGTTCTTGATGATCAAGACAAGAGTAAGGGGGTGTGTTGAGCAACAGGCAGTTGCAAGCCTATGTATACTCTTAACTCAACCATCTCAGAAGATGTCACAGAATATGTCAAAAGAGAACAGATCTGTTCAAGCATAGAATGCGACAAGTAAATCAAACTGCGGGAAAAGCTAGCATTGTCAAATGCTTCAATAGGCAAGGAGGACCTCAAGGACTCGTGCACACCCACCAATGGTGGGCACTAATATAAATAGGCCTTGATCTTCAGTTTTATTTCCGTTATATCTTTTCATTACTATACTTATCTCAATCACACTAGTGTACATACAAATCATCATACATATCTGGTAGCCTTTGCTCAACAGATACATACACAGAAATAGAAACTAGATACATCATCTTATAAACTCATATTTAACATCTACTTCATTCAAGCTTTTGAACTGGGAAAAATTCTTCCTCCCCCAATTGAGGTCAATATACACTAGTTTCTTTATGATTTTTTCAATTGAAATTCTCCATTGGGAACATCCCAGAGTACATTTTTGGTGATTATGCACTGTTTGAATTATTTTTATGGGTTGTTATATTCATTTTGCAAAGATTCATTTTTGAGAAATTTGAGGATAATCAGTTTTTTTAAAGGGGAAAAGATTCACTTCACAAGAAATTTTTAAATATATACTGCTTATAATCAAACAAAGCAATGCTTCTGCAAAAAATATGATTGAAATAATCATTCTAAATTACCCTGGAAATATTTTTATTTAATCCTTGAACCAATCTAAAATAATAAACTTTATATTTTCAATTGTATTTGTTCTTCATCAATTGAAGGACAAAAAGCAACATACCACATAATTATCCCTCAAAAATAAGAATTATATTGAAATATTCAGGTTGTTAATATTTTATTGAAGATGAAAAATCAATCAAGAATAATTTAAGCATATCTAAATTTATATTCAACTAAAAAAATGAGTTATTTTTGATTTCAGATGATACTTATGGCATTCAAACCTGTAGAAAAAAATATCAAACCATCTTCCAGAGTATCAAGCAATGGAATTATTTTAATTTTATGATGTGAGATACAAAGGTAACTAAATTTTGGAGAATTCTTTAATTTTATTGGAATTTTTTGATTGAATCCTTCATATTAAACCTGGAGAATTTTTTTGTTTTTGTCACACATATTTACAATTTCATCTCAATACAGTTCTAAGCTTCTACAATAATTGATCTTAAGGTTGTTTAAAAACATTATCAAGATTGCAGCCAGCTATTAGGGCCTATCAGAGTTAGAAAACCTGCCATTTCTTTTGACCAAAACTGCCATTAAAAATTGCAGGTTTCTGAAATAGGAATACCCCCTAACTGGTTTATTTCAAAAGGGTGTGTTTCATGAAAATTGCCAATTTCAAACACCAAATCTTCCATTAATGCATCTTCATCCATTACCATGAAAAAAACCCAAACACTCCTCCATCCTCAGCATTCTCATCCTCATCCTCATTGTCAGCCACAGCCATCTAGATCTCCCATCCTATTCATTCCCAGTAATGCTCACCTCAACCACCTAATTTTGATCCCCTCAATCCCCTCATCCTCATCACCCCAGTTTGTATTTCTTTGAATTCACAGCCTTTCATGGTCAAACCCTTCTCAATCAGGCTATCTTCACCAATTACGCCATTCAACCAGTAATTACACCTGGCATCATAAAAGTGTGTGGTCACACTAACTCCCAGCCTCTCCTTGCTGCTATCTTCCATACCTGACTGGGCGCCTCTTGTATTCTGTCCTAAACCATTCCACCATAGAGAAAAGGTCAATTACCACTTCACATCAATCAATCTCCTTTATTTTCATCTCCAACCCAACCCTCAACTCAAAAATTCCTTGCCATCAATCTTCCTAATGCTGTGGTAGACCAAACCTTACCTGTAGCCATCAGATTCAATTTTATATTATAAATAACATCCCAATCCTAAAATTAACCATTGAAATAGATTCTACACAAAAAATAACTTATAGTAACTCAGCCAAATTACCTATCTATCTCTCATGTATTGGAAGATACAGCTCAAATCAACCCTGGCCCTACCCTTATCCCAATCAGATGTCACAGATCTGTGAAAGAAACATGGAAATACCACAAACAATTATTTAATCATCCAGCACAGCTTCAACCACAATTTAGCCAGGCTGGAAACCTATGGAATGCTCCAGAACAGCAGTTAAACCTCACCACCCACAAGTCAAACCACTCCATAAACCTAAGCCACAAGTCAGCCAGTAACACATTTCACCACCCATCACAGATTTGGTGAAAGGTGGCACACCCCCTGATGTCCATAAATGGAGGGACTCTCTCCAGCCATTTTCCCACCATCCCCCAGGTCCTCAGCCTGAGGAGGTCCCCCCTTATAAGAAGGTCACCCCTTATAAAAAGTACTAAACCCTTATAAAAGGTACTAAACCCTCATAAAAGGTTCTGGACCCTTGTAAAAGATAATAAACCCTTTATACAGATATCAAATCCCTATAAAAGTATTTTAACCATCACCAACAATAACCAACCCTTATAAATTATAACACCATTGATCATCCACCATTATCCCATACTTTTACCATCATCCAACACCATCACCCATGAAACAGTACCCCATACTTTGACCATCCTCCATCGTCATCATCATCAATCATCATCATCCATCCCCATCCATCATCATCACCACCTACCTTCAACATCATCATCAATCATCATCATCCATCACCATCCATCACCATCCATCACCATTACCACCATTACCACCATTATCCTTGACCATCATCATCATCATCATCCATCCTCATCACCATCATCATCCATCACCATTCATCATCATCAGCCATCACCACCATCATCCACCAATTCCCCATACCTCTTTACCATCACCATCACCTACCTTGAACATCATCATCTTCTTCTTCTTCCATCATCACCATCCATCCATACTATTATCAGAAACCATCCATAAATACTATCATTTTCTACCTTCATCAACCTCAGCTATCAAGTCTAGGCCCAATCATTTCAACCTTATTCAATCACCAGCATTAAAATCAAAGTAGTATAAATCAGTAAACAATAAGAGAAGAAAAAATAAATAAAGGATAAGAATAGATAAAGGATTCTTCCCTTACTCAGCTTCCATCCTTTAAGTCATGTATCTTTTCCACTACCTTTTCCTTATCAAGTCTGAACATCTTGATCCTAGGTTTGATAGAGACTACTATAGTAGCAACCGTATTTGAAAATCAGCCACAAATCTCTTTTCTTTTATTGTTGTGATACTTAATATATTACTTAGAGGGGCAGGCAATTCAAAACCACCCTTATTATTCATCTATCTTATCAGTAGTTGTAGTACTGAATTCCCCCTTGTGTGACTACCAGAAAGCTATTTGCTAAACTTTACCCAATCCAAAAGGAGTCTCTACAATGCTCTCAGGATTGAACAAAGGTGATAACCAATTTAAAATCCCAAACAGAAACCAAAAACAAGTTTTTCAACTCAATCAATCATCCCCCCACCAGTCCATCAGCCAGTAGAAGCCGTCATCCCCACCATTCTCACCACCACCACCATCACCATCACCACCACCACCATCATCATCATCATAGAAAACAATCCCCATTTTCAAGAAACGGTCCAATCAATCAATCAGAACCTCTCAGCTTGAAATCAATTCCATCCAATGTCTTTCTCCCATTCCATCCAATGTCTTGCTCCCATTCCATCCAATTTCTTGCTCCCATTCATTCAATGTGAGTTAGAAGTCATTGATCTCCTATCCCATGATCCAAATATTGGTCTATTCAACTGTCTGCATCATACAAAGTCATCCTAATCCAACTTGGACCAAGTTCAAATCCAAAACCCCCAGAGCCCCCTTCTCTGAACTCAATGATTGTCAGTGGATCTGATCCATCACCATCAAAATCACAAGCTATCATCTCTTTCTTAAACAAAAATAAAAAAACAATCTGATTTCTATTGCTCTCAACAAAAACTCTTTCTCAGACTCATCCTTCAATCATCTGCAAGTCTTTCCTTGGTCATCAGAGCTCTTTGAGGGGAAGCGTCTTGTTGTCTCAACTCTCTGTCATTTTTGCCTCAACTCTCTGTCATTTTTGCCTCAACTCTCTTTCATTGTTTCCTCAAATCTCTTTCATTGTTGCCTCATCAAGCACTTCATATTTTTTGCTTCTCTCTTCTCATTATTGCTTTTATTTTCTTGTCTTCTTTTTTTTTCTTTCATTCTACCGTTGAATTCCTGTTTCCTTTGTTTCTTATTTTCTTTCCATTATCTCAATATAAAATCTTGCATAAAAACCATTGATGAGCCATTTTTCATTGTCCCACATCAGAATCCATGGCACTCAATCATTAAATCTGTTCTTGACATTCCCATCCTTCCTCATTATTTTCTATTAATAAAGCATAACTTTCTAGCTCAGACCAAACCTCATTTTAATTATTATTTTGTGCAAGAAAAAACATGTCTCTATTGAAATACATCCAACAATTTCCTGACCAACTAGATTTTGCAGCCTCTAATTTCAACAAGCCTCTTCCCATTGGAGAAAGGAGGGTAGGAAATACTTGAGACCATGTAAGGGATGATCACTGGTAAGATTTTTACACTGAGGATTGAGTGGAATCTTGGGACCATAAGCAGGTGATTGATCAAGGATCTTGAGGCTCAAGGGATGAGAATCCTTGGTTAGATCATCATCCAAATCAAAACAAGATGGTAGGATGATTGGCTTGACTGTCATGTTCAGGACCCTCTTCCTCCTTGATATATTCCATGAAATTATGGGGGGATTTACTTAAAAAAATGGTGATCTCATGATTTGATTCAAAGATTGAGACAAATGGGTCACTCAATGAACAATGGTGGTGAGAGGAGGAGCCAAGGATCCAACAATGACTGTTGTTTGAGCAGGAAAATGAGCGCCTGGCCCTTATGGGTTGGATAATCCAATTGGGTTTGATTGATGGAGGATGAGATTGAACAAATCTGTCTGCACCAATCAGACCACAAAATCCAACCCAGAGGTTATTATCAATTGGTTGGATGACTGATTGAATGGCTTGGATCCACTGAGAATCATTGAGTGTAGATCAGGGGGCTCTGAGGGTTTGGGATTTCAACTTGGTCCAAGTGGGATTAGGATGGACAAGTGTATGAGGCAGACAGTTGAATAGACCAATATTCCAATCATGGGATACAAGACTGGATCAATAACTTGAAGCACTTGAGTGTGAGAAGAGCAGTAGATGGATGAGGGTTGAGGGAGGATGAGAAGGAATGAGGGGATGGATGAGGATTCAAAGAGGATGAGTAAGGATGATAAATGATACAGAGAGATAATAGAGATTTATAAATTATATTTGAAAAACCCCACTTATTTTCAGGCAACTCTGACATGCCTGATGTGAAATAAGTGGGTTTTTTTGATTTTTAATGCCGGGTTTGAAATGGCAGATTTGGGTTGAAGCTTGAAGCCCACCATAATAAAAAGGGTGAGTGGGATAACTCTGATACACCCTATTCTATCTTTTTCAAATCCCAAAAAAAATTCAAATAATTATAAAACCTGCTGATATAATTTCCATTCACATTGAAACTTTATGATGCCAAAAGTCCTTCATGTTTTACCTAAATCAACAAATTTCTATTTTGTTTTTCAATCATCAAAAGTTTCTAACTGATGGAAATTTTTCAACAATATTTAAATTCATGTGTAGATACTATTGGAATGCCATAGATACTCCATCATGTTTTGGCATGAAGGCAAACTGGAAGGCTGGTTGGGGTTTTTGTATACATTTAAGGGGTCACCCTTCACTGTCTCCGTGGCGCAATTGGTTAGCGCGTTCGACTGTTACTCCCGGTTGCATCGAGAGGTTGACAGTTCAATCCTGTCCGGGGACGTTTACTTTTGGGTGGGATTGTTGGCATACCATGGCCTCCCCTCGCTACGATACAGTGGTTCTTGCTACCCAGGCCCCAGATACCACGGTTGCGCTACGACAGTATCTCGGCCCTCCTTGGGCGACCACGCCCGTCCAGCCCCTTGCGTAATCTGTTGTCCGTGCCTAGGGCAAGTAATGATCGTGACTGTCCTCTTGCCCTTGCCGATGTGCGCTACGCTCTCAGCCCTCTGTCTCGCTCATCCCAGACTGATGCCCGAGCCGCTCCAGGCAGATTGTTAAGAGCTTGGTTAGAATTGGAAAGGGTTTCATCGCCACTCGGAATTTATGTGTATCCTCGAAATCCGGATGAATGTCCCCAAACAACCGAGCGATCAATGGGTATTCTGACCTTAAAACCGGATTCACTGACCACTTGGTTACTGTCTTTCCCGCCCCGTCCCTTTTCCGGTCCCTCTCGCAGTGATGATTAGACCGATGCACATTAAACTGTTCCCTTACTCGTTTCTCCCCTTCTTCCCCATAGACGGGAAGTTTGTGTTTGTCTTTTGTCTGAATAGAAACTTCTCATCTCCTTTGTAGTCCTTTGATTGCTCTCATTGTAAAAACTAGCAGCAATGACACTTGGTTTTTTTATTCTTCTAAACTCTCAGGTTTTTTACTCTTGTCTAACCATATTCAGCTTCTGGGGATAACTATGTATCAATCTAGGTGTATTACATATAACCAAAAATAACAAGAAAATGTGCAGATTTTCTGTCCTCTCTCTCCTTCTGTCCACCCATTCTTCCCTATCAATCTAGATGTATGAACATACACTTGAAAATTAAAATAATAAAGAGAATTTACTGATTTTCTGTCCTCTTCCTCCTTCTGTCAACCCATTCTTCCCAGTAGTTGATGATAATCCCAACAGGTGGCAAACAATATCATCATTGTTAAAGTATAAGGGGAAAAGAAAGAAAACAATTGGGGATGGTGGTGATAGTCCCATGAATCATGGTGATGACAATTGAACCATAAAATCCCTTGGGTCTAGTTGAACATGCATCCTATCCCTGCTCATAGAAAGAAATCTTGAGTCCTTGTATGAAGGACCAATGGATAGTATTAGAATTGAATGGATGGCTAAACTGGGAGTAAGAATCAAGGGATATTGATTACAGGAGGAACCTTGTAAAGGAGAAGGAGGAAATACATTGAGCAAGGATGAAGATTATAAGATTCCAGAGGCCCAAGAAGATAAAATTTTTGAATCTTTCAAAATCTAAGCTGAAAAATATATCCACATATAGAAAGAGGGAATTCTTTATCAATATTATTAAAAAAGGGGAGATTGTTCTCCAAGAAGGAAGGAGTAGAAATTTAGAAGAACCTGCATGGTAAAATTATACAAGAATAATTTACTGTGATTAAAATTTAAACTGATTGATGATTCAAGTGAGAAACTGGAAATGATTGCGGATGAGGAAAGCTGGGATTTCTATGAACTGGCTTCATTAAATGTTGAAGGAATCCACTTGTGAAACCACAAGTTGACCAGATATTTAAAAACCTAAAATCTATATGGAGGCTAGAAATGGAAAAAAGATGGAAGTATTTCTTATCAATATTTCTTTTCATTTTTTTGTGGTGGTGAAACTTTATCTTCTGAGAAAATTTGAACCTCTTGATTTAGAAATAAATAAAAAAAAAAAAAGGCTGATATCCATCAAAGAGCCTACATTGGGTCTCCTGCCCTTTGGGACATTTGAATGCATATTCATCTTGATTGAAAAGTTCCATCTTTTGGCCTTGTGCTAAAATATTCTTTTTCTGATCTGTTTTCACAAAATATGGATCAAAGATTTTACAGCCTACCAACAGGATACCAAGTAGTTGCAATGTGGATGCAAGTTATGGTATTTCCTTTTTTTTTTCTGATTAAAAAATTGAAACTTTTCTGATATATCTTTTTGCACACAGGTAATGATACTTCTCAATTGACCCATGGGGATGTTTTGATCAGGAACTCAGATGGGTCCTTGAGGATAATTAGTGAACTGAGAAAATTGTATGAACCTCTTCACTATTTTCTTTTTCATCCTCATGGTGAATTTGGTTTTTTTCCAGAATTGAAAGAAGAAACAAGAAATAATAGGTTCACTTCCATGAATCATCATCCAAATTTTCTGGAATTTTGACAATCTGATTACTCACTTTTGCACTGAGTTGGACAACTGTTTCAACAATATTTTGTTGACCAATACATAAATATTGAGACAGAAAGATTGTCCTATATTTTTCATCATAAAAAAAAAATATAAGGCTTGTGAAAAAAAAAATGTAAGGCTTGTGAAGTTCTATGGTGTTGTGGATGGAATCAACCATGGTGTTGAGATGTTTCAGGGAACAGGTAAGTTGGTTTCTCTTCAATTTTTTCATGTGAGAGTTATTTCTATCTTCTACCAATACTTATGCATAAATTGAAATTTCCTTATTCTGAGTTCATTGTTTTATCCTTCCTCAATCATTTATGGTGTCCTAAGGAACATGAAGGATCAATATCAAGATTCTATGTAAATGTTTCAGAATATGAGAAAGCCTGATATTTTTATAACAGTCACATGTAACCCAGCATGGCCAGAAATTCTAAAAAATCTTTTTCCAGGTCAAACAGGACAGGATAGAGCAGATATTGTAACACATGTTTTCAACTCAAAATTTAAAAGGATCTGTGATCTTTGCTGAAAAATTTAAGGATGGAATATTTTTAATACCAATGGTATTCACTCATTTCATAGAATTCATGAAGAAAGTTCTTCCACATACTCACATCTTGGTTATCCTGCATCATGACCACAAAACCAGAACATCTGAACACATTGACATTATTTTTTGTGTAGAGTTTCCAAATGAAATCACTCAGCCTCATCTTTTTCAAGAAGTCAAGATACACATGATACATGGAACATGTGGTATTTTCAACCTGGGATCCACTTGCAAGGATAATGGTACATGCAGAAAGAGGCACCCCAAAGCCTTCTGCCCTGAAACCATTATGGGTGAAAATTTCTATCCTATCTATAAAATATCCCAAGATGGAGTTAAAATATCACATTCCCACTACCAAGAAAGACCTCTCATTGATAATTCCCTGGTTTCCACTCAAAATCCGTTCCTCTTGTCAAAATGAAAATTTCAAATCAATTTAGAAGTATGTGCAGGTATCTCAGCTTTCAAATATCTCTACAGATATGTTTATAAGGGAAATTACTGCGTTACTGTGGATGTTGGTGGAAACTTGAATGGAATAAACCATTTTATGAATTCAAGATGGGTTTCTGAACCTGAGGCATTCTGGAGAATTTTTTCCTTTAAATTGTCTGGCATCTCACCTGCTGTTATATGACTAAAAATCCACCTGCATTATTGAAAACAAGTAATTTTTGAACCTGATGAATCCCTGGATGAATTGGTTCAAATACCAAAGAATTCAAAAATATTCTGACAGAATATTTAAAAAGGAATTTGATTGACCCTCAAGCAAGGAACATCAAATATTCTGAATTTCCACAACATTTCACATGGAATCCCCAGAGAAGAGAATGGAGTCCAAGACAGAGGGTTTTTTAAATTGGAAGGTTTTTTAATGTTTATCCTGCAGATTCTGAGAGGTTTTCCCTCCAATTTTTGTTGGATCATTCTTTTGTTGCAACTTCTTTTAATCACCTAAAGCAGGTAAATGGAATTTATTATACAACTTTTGGAAAGGCTGCCTTTGAAAAGGTTCTACTAAAGGATGATCATCATTTGGAAGCATCAATGGAAGAATCTGAGGAAGTTCTGGGACCTTCTGAGCTAAAGAGGTTGTTTGGAATGCTTTTAGCACTTTTCTGACCTGCAAACCCACAACACCTATGGAATTTTTTTTTTCAATTTTATGTTTGATGATTTGATTCATTCTGGAATAGAAGATCAAAGAGTTCTCACAGATGAAATACTAAGATCCATAAACCTCATCATCTTTCAAGATTGTTTAAAAAGTTTTAAAGAAGTTTTTACTGATCTTCTAAGACTAGATCAATCAGTGGACAAAAAGGGGAACAACAGGAACTGGATCCTTGCGGAAGAAAATAGATGCTGTAATAGATCAATAAGGATTGAAAGAAATTTATCTTCTAAATCATAGACAGAAGGAAACATTTAATTATATAATGAATGCATGCAATTATTCTCAACCCTCTTAATTATTTATTGATGGAATTGGTGGGTCTGGAAAAAACTTCCTGTATGAATTCTTTCTGGCTTCTATCAGATAATCTGGAATAATAGCTATGGCATTTTCTTTTAGTAAAATAGCTTCTGTGAATCTACCAAATGGAAAAACAGCTCACATCACCTTTGGGATTCCCTTGAGGTTAAATTAATCCTCCATATCAAGATTATCAAAGAATTCTCAAAAGGGTGAATCTATCAAACATTCTTCTTTGATAATCTGGGATGAAGCACCTAAGAGTCATATTCATGCTCTTGAGTTGGTCAAAAGGCTAATTCAAGACCTCATGGATTCAAAACTACCTTTTGGAGTAAAAGAAATGGTTCTTGGTGGAGACTTTAGGCTATTTTGACCTATGGTTCAAAAAGTTACATTTCCCCAATCTGTTGATTCAATTTCTTGTCAATTTGGCTTGCTGGAGAAATTTTTGAGTTTTTTAACCTCACTTCAAATATTCATGCTGCAGGGGATCCTGATTGCCTGAATTCCTTAATCAATTTTGGAGATGGTCTGAATAATATAAAGGGTTCAAAAAAAATTCTTGCTTCCTCATCACATAGTCATTCATGGCTATATTGAAGATCAAGCTTTGGATGGATCAATCAAGAATCAATTTCCAAACTTGCACCATCACTAACTTTAGAGTGTTCATTTCATGGAACCTGTTATTTTATGGTGCAAAAATACAGATGTTTACAAAATCAATAAATTTCTAATGGATTCTCTCCCTGGAAAAGAAGAAAAAAAAAACTATGAAGACTTATTACAGCCTGAAGACTTATTACAGCCTGAAGACTTATTACAGCCTGAAGACTTATTACAGCCCAAAGACTTATTCCAGCCATGACTCTGTTGAAGATGATACTCAAAATCTATACCAACAAGAGTTCCTCAAAAAAATTTTTTTTTTCCAACTTTCCTACTCATAGCTTGACTCTGAAAGTTGGTGCCCCTTGAATTACTTTGAGGAACATGGACTGTAAAATTGGGCTTTAAAATGTAACTTACTTGATTCTTGTCAGATTGGGAAGGAATGTTTTATTTTCCAATATTTTGACTGATGATTTAATAGGCAGGCTGGTTGCTATTCCCTGGATCCCCTTGGTTAATGACCCCAATGAAAATTTCCTCCCTTTCAAGTTGATTTGAAATCTTTTTTTTTTCCCAGTAAATTTGACAAATTTCTCATCAAAAAAAAAAAAAAAAAAAAAAAAAATCAACAAATCTTGAGTTCAGACAACTTCAAATTTTGGTCTTTATCTGAAAGATCCTGTGTTCAACCATGGTCAGTTATATCAAGAATTGTCAAGGGGCCAGACCAGCTGCTCAGTAAGGGTAGTGGTCACACACAGAACTGACAAAAAAAAAATTCATTTGAAACTAAGAATATTGTTGACAATGTGGTTTTAAATTCTATACATCCCAGAATCTGATTCATTTGAAATGTATATTGTGTTTGAGCTCCTACTATATCAATAACTTAAAATTTACTTCTTGGCTTAATCCTGCTTTAATTTGAAATCAAAAACATCTGGTAATTTTTTTTTTTTTTTTAACTCAATTCCTTATTTAATTTGAAAAAAAAAAAAAAAAAAATTCAAAAACATCTTTCAATCAGCCACCAAATTTATGGACTCCCCATCAAAATTATTAAATCTCAATTGGTCTAAAAGTTTGGGATAAATACTCTAGTAAATTGATTTATAGATTTACTTCTTTATACCAAATCCTATCCTTGGAGTTTTGTCAAATTATCACTCTGTTGTCTCAATCACCACCAGTAGCTAGAAGGATTTAGGTCCTTGGCATCTAGTAGGCTGACACTCACCCCCAAAAATTCTCATCAAGATTTTTCTTATGGTGGTGTGTGGTGGGGGCCTGAAGTTCAATCTACATGACTGTTGCAACAAAAATTCAAAAATTGAAATTTTAAAAAACCATGTTTTTTATTTTTTGATTTTTTCTAATTTTCTTAATTTTTTTATATATTTTTTATTATTATTTTTTTTTTTTTTCAATCTTTTGAATTTTAATTTTGATCCTTTTTTTTTTTGGTTTTGTGGTTTATTGTTACAACTCATTTTAGTTTTAGTTTTATTGATTTTATTTTTATTTTTTTTTATGTTGCATCCTTTAATCTTTTACTTTCTCATTTCTTATGTTTCATTTTTCATTCTCATCTTTGATTTCTTGTTGTTCATCTTTCATTTTTCCTTTTTTTTTCAATACTCATTGTTTATCTATTAATTCTTATCTTCAATTTTTGATTTTAAATTCAGTATTGATTATTATGAGGTCCAAAAGCATCCTCAAAAGCCCACTCAAAGATGGGAATCTTGGGTCTGAGGAAGACCTCTTAAGGGGTTCAAATACCCTCAAAAACAAAATTCCCAAATCATATTCTTTTTCAGTCTTTTTTTTTTTTTTTTTTCAGGTCCCTTACCCAATTGAACGCTCTAAAAGATAGAAATTACAACCAATAGTTGTTCAAAAATGTTTGAAAATCATTTTTCTTTTTCTATAGATGCTTATTTATTTTTATTTTTTTTTTGGTTTTTTGGAGAGGCAAAAACCACCCTTTCAAACCCCCCCCCCCAAAAAAAAAAAAAAAAAAATTCTATGATAGGCTGAAAGAATAATCATTGGCTCAAAAACAACAAAAAGACGACAAACAATGTTTTAAGAAAAAACCAAAGAAAAAAAAAACAGGGGGCCTTTAGAAATCATCATCAATAATCTTAGACAATCCCTTCCCTCCCCCCTCCCTCCCCCCTCCCTCCTCTTATTTTATTTTTTTTTTTTCTCAAAAAAAAAAAGTTAAAATAAATTAAGGGAATTAAATTTTTTTCTTGTTTTTTTTTTAATGCCCCCAATCCTTATTTCTGTGTGATTTTGATGTCCCCATGAGATTTCCCATCCGCACTGTTTTCCTTAAATTCACATGGTTCTATCAACTTTCCAAAAAAAAAAAATTAAAAACACACACACACACACACACACACACACACACACACACACACACACACACACACACACACACACACCTAGGGAGCCCCAACTAAAAAATAAAAAATAAAAAAACTCTCTCTAAGAATTCCTTTGAGATCTTTTTGGTCCTTTCAAAGCTCTTCAAGATGAGCTTAAAAGAATTTTTTTCCTTTTTTTTTTTTTTTTTGAAAAAAAAAAGAAAAAGAAAAAAACTCGAGCTCACCCATTTTTTTTTTTTTTTTTTTTTTAATGATACTTATTTTATTTATTTATTTTTTTTTTCCTAGTTGTTTTGGAGAATCTGAAGAGATAAAAGGCTTTCAAACGTAACGTGAGATGGGAATGTTATCTTTCAAGGGTTTTAGTGCTTCATGTTCCTGCCCCAAAAAGGATGAGATCCCACCTACGAGAAAAGAAGTCCCTTTCAAGCCTCTCTTTTTTTTTTCCCTTCACATCTTTTTCGGAAGCATTTTCCCGTGTTTTTTTTTTTTTTTTTTTTTTTTTTTTTTTTTTTTTTAGAGCTTGCAGTCTTTTAGTGGGCATTGGAAAGGGACCAAGAACATCATCTGAGGATTTCCTTCTCAGGGTTTTTTTTTTCTTTTTTTTTTTTTTTTGCCCTCCTCCCCCCTAAAAAAAAAAAAAAAAAAGTAATAATAATAATAATAATAATAAAAAAATTCATATAATTCATAATTCAAACGACAAAAAATGGTATTTTTCTTGCTCTAAATCATCGATTCAAAATCATCAATACCAACAAACGGTTATGAAAAATTCAGGGAGGAGGAAAAAAAAAAAAAAAAAATTGAATCGATCTCAATCGTGATTTGTATGTACTACTCTCTCTCTCGGATGTGTATGGGGGGGGGGGGACCTTGTCGGAGTGACCAAAGATGTCTCAACCCAGTAGTCCTAAAAGTTCTTATCCATCAAACCCTGCCGTTCTTGTGATTCCCTTGTTAGCACAAGCCTTCCAAGGGGGGTGGGGGGGTGGGGGGGGGGAAGAGGTCTAAACCAAGCTGCAAGAAAAAAAAAAAAAGAAAAAAAAAAAAAAAATGTATAGATATATCGTTGAGTCGTTTGAAGTCAATTTCGAACCCGATCAACTCAGATCGTCGATCAAAACGATCCAATCGGTATTAGACATGGTTCCGACATCCATCCACCCATCCACAAACTCAACCGTTTTCGGGTTCCTGGTTGTCTAGGTCTATGGCCTCCCACACGATGACGGTGGTATATATATATTTTTTTTTTGCACCCTCCCAAGGCCGGGCGAAAGTGAGGAGACGGGCGGAGACGTGTGAGGCGTTGGAAGCCGGACAAGACTAGAGATTCGGGGGCGAAGGGGGTTGAGGAAAGACGAGGAAGATGGGGTATAGTAAACTGAACGACTTATCACAGGATCGTTTGGGAGGACCGGTCGAGGAGCAGGGACCGAAGAGTACCGGTGTTGGTGATGGTGGAATGTATGTTTGTATTGGGATCGAGCCGTCCAGCGATCCAGCACGATCCAAGATGGTCGACCGAGGTTTGCCCCGGGGGGGGGGGGGGGGGGGGGGGGCTTGCGGAACGCTCTACCTGGTAGCTGATGGCGATTACCCTTCACACTCTCGAGGGGGGGATTTCCAAGACGATCGGTCGTCCGTAAGCTCCCTTGATATCCGACCCTTCTCACGTGTTCCCCCCCCCCCCCCCCAAAAAAAAAAAAAAGACGAGAAGAGGGTCTGAAGGAGAGGCAACTGTGGTGCCGATGAGGATGATGAACCAGCTACTGAGCTGATGTACGGACCTAGGTAAGTATGTGAATCAAACATTCGATTCCATTCCAGAAAAAAGAAAAAGGAATTCGCTAGAAGAGAAGAAATCTCAATGTTTTTTTTTATGATTATGATTTTTTTTTTTTTTTTTTTTTTTTTTCATGAGGATCGGAGTGACTGAGGTGGTAGGGAGAGTGGGACGGATGAAGAAGGAAAGAGGTAGTACATATCTACATACAAATCATCAGTACAAGAACTCGCAGTACAACAACAACAGTATGGCGTGAAACACTAGCTCGATCGGCTTTTTAAAGGCGGAGGGAGGGAGGGGAAAGGTGGAATCATGGGGACAAAGGGCTCGAACGAGAAAAACAGGAGGGGGGGGAGTATGTCAACATTTGTCAGTACGGTATGAAAACAATCTCAGTAAAATCCAGTCACGACGATAAACAACTATTACTGCTACCATAAAAAAGAGAGAGAGGGAGAAGAAGTGGCTGATTAAGGACAATGTCAGGACAGGTGAGATCCAAGATCGTGGGATGGATCAACGATCGATCTGAATTCCCGGAGGGATGGCGGGTGCAAGAAAGCCCATGAGTTTCGATGATGAACGACGACTAGACTATTCCAGAAGTTCCCATTCATCATCCCAGCGACCTCGTTCTTCTTTTCTCGTTTTGAAAAAAACCTGGTTAGGTCGTCGAGCGGGGGCAGAAACAGGTGTGGTGAGATACGCTGAGGTAAGATGGGTGGGGTCAAAATCACCGATCGACATCGGCGCTCGTCGGGATAGATAGTTCCATAGGCGGGCGGTAAATAAAAGATATATAAATACTTCAAGGGGACGCGATCCGATTCGACTCGTTTTATCAAAACATGAATCGATATCGATGCAACAACCGATTCGAGTTCGTTGGAATAGTTCTCACATGGAAAAAAAAGGGCGACTCTTTGTGGGTGGTTCATAGCATCGGCGCCTCCGAAGGGAGGGGGGGGAGGAGTTGGGATTAGAATTGGGTATCCACACCGACTTCGATCCAATCGTCGACCTCGACATCTTTGAGAAGGTCAGCATGCTGAAGATGATGATGGATGCTATCCACGGCGGCATCGGTCGTGAGAGCTGAAGGATCGACCTTCTGGTCCTCCGAGTTGATATGCGACTCATCGTCTCGATCTTCTTGATCTAATGGTATTCCATCCAACAAGAGTATATCGTCCTCCTTGCCAGCTGACTTTAATTGATCGTAAAACCTCGTGAAGAGGGCTAAGGATGATCATCACACCGTATCCGGATCATTTCGTCCAAGTGATAAGCCAGTAGTCGATCAGATAAGAAACCAAAGGATTGATCAGACCGCTTGGAGATGGCTCGTATCGAGGCCCAGAGGAACGTACCATTAGTCCATCCAAACCCTTCTTCATTTGACGGATAACCAAACTTCAAGTCCACCGATTCATCCCGCTTGAGGCCATCGTACTTCTCCCAGAGCCGGCCCGAAGTCAACCAAGTCTTGAGGACCATCGAATCAAAGTTGGCAGCCAATCGATCGGCGTGAGAATTCAAGCCATACCTCCTCAATCCATCGATGGCGAAGAGTTGTAAGGGGGCCCAGACGTACGGTCGATCCCATTGATCGCCTTCGAGTCGATCCGAAGTCGATAATCCACCCGGGAGCTCCAAGGCCTTCAAGCCTTCGACGCATACCCTTTCAGCCTCCTCCTGACTGGCCAGGCCGGTCCATAACGGCAAGAACGTGGTCCCGAATCGATAGATCCTTCGCTCCTGCCTCACAAAATCATAATCAAAGTACAATCCCAACTCTTCATCCCAGTTGAACTTTTTGATCAACGAACTGCGAAGTTGAGCCCGGTGGGACCAAAACTTGGCTTGATTCTTGATGATCTTTCTCGTCATTCTTGGGGGAGACGATCGAGCATTCCGATGGTTCGAGTTGGATGGATCGCATGGATCCGGTTGGAGGTGCGTATAGAGTTCCCCGATCTCCTTCTCCATCAGGTAGATTAATGAGTTCAAGCAGACTGGATTAAAGTCCAAGATTTTCGCATTGAACGGTCCAAACCTTCGGGATGTATCGAATCCGGATTCTCTCATCGCACGGTCGTTGTCCATGAATTTGGCAGTCAACTCGTCCTTCTCATAGTTGTAATACTTTGAGATGTCTTTTCATTTATTGAGGGGGCGTGGAAAAGATACGTTGATGAGCATGATGATCAATGATACTCTGGGTAGATGGGATGAGGACAGAGATGAATGGAGACGGACCATAGTCAGGTATTCCATCGTGATAGTGTTTTCGGAAGAACTTCTTGACTCGATCGTGAGCACTAGACCCATCTCTCGGATCGCGTTCGTGAACGATCTCGGGAGGTGAGCTGCCAGGAGGGCCGAAATCGAAGAACCGACTGAGGCCGGTCGATTCGATGCGATGAGGGCCGGTGGTCCAGTATCGATGATACTTCTCGGCCGCCTTGATCGCTCGACGTAACCAAGCTTGACGACGATGATCGGAGATGGTAGGTAGGATCAATTTGATCAAGGGGGTCAGGAGGGGGAGTTGAGATCGGGTGAGGTAGTAGGTTCGATTACCGTTGAGGATCGTACCATAGTGTTCGATCTGAGCAGGAGGAGATGAATGAGAGTGAGATCGAAGGATGAGGAGGGGAGTTTGAGAGAGAGAGAGAGAGACCTGGTAGATGTGATTATCGAGCATGTTTCTAGCCAGTCTGAGTTGATGATCCCGGATGAGACCGAGGGCGATGAAGAAGGAGTCCCAGCTGATGAGAGGTAGAAAGGGGGGGGGAAGGGGAGAGGGAGGGTGAGTGAGAGGTTGAGATGCTAGAGGGACATTGGATGAGAGGGAGTCGTCCTGGGTGACTGACGCATACATCTCCTGAAACCTGCCACCAGGGACGACGTAGGGATAGGGTAGATAGAGGGTACCATGGTCGTTGGAGTTTTGGATGAATCGACTGAGGGGTAGTTCCAAGATCTCGACACGATCCAAGTCACCCAAGGGGTTCTCGTGTAATAATCTTGACTTGATCGAGTGTAGGTTATCGTTCGAATCGGTTAGAGTACGAACGTAGAGTTTGAAGTGTTGATGGGATGAATCGAGGGTGGAAGAGGATGAGAGTGAGGTTAGTTTTGGGTCATCGAGTAGATCGAGTAGTGATAGGTTAGAGCGTAGTAGGGAAGACCACTTGAGTGAGATGTGAGCGAGTAGTTGTTGTAACTGTTGATGGGTTGCTCTTGACTTGCTCGAGTATTGAATGTTGAGTTGATGATGAGTGTTGATGATGGTATCGGTCTGGTTGGTCGTGTTGCGGGTGATGATGGGTGATTGGAATGAGATGAAGGTCATGATGAAGAAGAAGAAGAAGAAGAAGAAGAAGAAGAAGAAGAAGAAGAAGATGAGTGATAGATAGTTCTTGAGGAGTAAGATATACTCTCGATTGAAACTCGTTGGTTAAAATGAATCCGATTAGATTGGGATAAGTGGTAGAGTGATGGGATGGGATGGGATGGGATGGGATGGGATGGATGAAGAGTCGAAGGGTGTGTCTGGAGAGATGAGAGCAGTTAAAAGGTTATCTATCGAGATCAAGATTAAGATCTAGATTTGACTTCTGACGGGGTAGGAGATTTACTTGGTGATAGGAAAATCGGAATAAATGTTTTTATTTAATCTCTAAGATCAAACTGATCGAATAAATCTTCATCAAGTTCGTCCCACTAGCCGATTCTTATCTCTAGAATATCAAACCCAGGACCTGTTTCAATTCCAAATCAAAACTCGAAACCCATCAATCAAGTCTTTCCTCCGGGGATTTGGATCCAGAAGACTGAAGTTGATGGGTCTGGTTTAAAGGATCTTTGAAAGCTAAAGATATACTGAAGTAAATTAGGATGACTAAATGAAGTAATAGAAATATACTAAAGAAGAACCAGTAAGGAAGTATAAATTTTATCCGAGGGTGAATCCAATTTTAAATAATTGGCAATGAGACTAAGGCACGATGGGATCTGATTAAAACTAAAGAGAAACAGACGCAGGAGTATGACTGAGTGGGTCAAGAATGAGATAACAGTAGTACTTACAAAAAGGGATGGTGATGATTAAAATTTGAGAACCTTGGATTTTGATGGTTGTTTTTGTTGATGAATGTGGTGATGTTAATGGTTGAGAGTGATTCTTGAGAGAGGGAGTTGGGGTGAATGAACCCATCTCTCCAACGTTAAGTTTGGGAAACCATAGTAGTATTTACATATCAGGGTGCTTACCAGGCTGAGAAACCCATGGGATAATCTGTAACCAACATGTTCGTGGTTGGTTTTGGGATAAAAACTTGGAGAACCCAAAATTTAGAAAGCTTGGAAGGCTACGATGGTTAGATTTGGTCCAGGAAGTATTGATTTGGGATGTTTTGTGAGCACCCAATCGGAGATCAAGCAAGTTTTTTGAAGAGTTAAGGGATGTGATTCTGATTTATGGTGTTTTATGAGTGTGTGGGAGGGAATTGATGGTATGGCTTCCAACAAACCGATGAAGAAAGAATTAAAAAAAAAAACATGGTAAATTCATGATTGGTTTCAGGAGTCTTAGATAGACCAGGGATTTGACAAGGTGTGAGGGAGTGCTAGCCTCCCTTGCTTCAAGCTACCAATCCTTAAACTTCCTTCCTTCAACAAATCTTTGTCTTTTGCTTGCTACTATATCATTTATGCATCAGAATCCAGAAAAAAAAAATCCTTAAATTACCAACAAAGAGGATGGTTTTGTAGTATTTGGTTATAAACCATCAGACCAACAAAAGGGGGGGGGGGGGGGGGAAACAGAAATATATGAGACTTCTTTGAGTAAAAAGAGAAAGGTAGACAAACTTTTTATTTTGGAATTTCTTTTACTCTCCTTCTAATCCAATGAAATATGACATTTTGTTTAATTATGTCTGGGAAATTTTCAAATGTTGCAAGGATTTGTTTGGGCGGACAGGAAATTCTGGTATAACTTTCTCCTCCTCCTTCTTCTTCTTTTTTTTTTTTCTGAGAGTTGTGCACAGTCAGCGTACTAATCTGGACCATCAATGCCAACACTATTGAATCCTGGGAAGGGGAAAGCTTCAACTTAGAAGTTTTAACAAAAGACTCAAAGATTGGAAGTAGTGAGGATGATCATTATCATGAATAGAAAATTCATGATGGCCAAGCATGAGTTTTTCAAGAGATTTTTAAATCAATCACAACCATTATACCAACCAATGAGTCAACATACTGTTAAAATTGATGCAATGGAGTGATACACTATCCTCCAAGACACAAACAATAGAAATTTATACAAATTAGAAAAAAAAAAATGGCACTTTGAACCGGTTTGTGGAAATCCCCCCCAGAATGATGGCTATGTGGTGGATTCTAGTCAATTTATAAATAATAAACGGTCACTCAACAAGAATATTTGATCATGTGAAAAACTTAAATCAGTACATATTGGAATTTAAATCAGAGAAAAACTAACTTGTACCTACATGAATTGAACTTGATGGATTTTTTTTTTTGAATACTGATCATTCTAGCTCTAATGATAGCAAAATCAAAAAAAAAATGAAAAATTTAAGGGTGATGTTAAATTCATGGCTACAACCGTGTGGTAGTTGTGTAGGGACTTACGCGGCTCAAATGAGCCGTGAGGGCCCCAAGATGACTACAAAGGACCATTTTGAACAGGCACGACCCCTGGGGGGTTGTGTAGGAGCCATGTAACCCCCAGAAGTTGTGACAGAATTTTGGGCACCCCCTGGACCACGCTTGAGTTCTTTCAACCCAAAATTGGGATCAAAGCATACTTCTTGGGAATTTTATTCCACACCTAGTGATTCAAAATTGAATTTAAAGTGAAACCAAAGTGAAATTAAAGTGAAAAATCAAATCATAAATTATCTAAAAATCTACAAACCATTCTTTCTCAACTCAAAAGTGAGCAAACTTTGTTTGATCAATTGAGATTAGGATTGAATACTGAATTATATCATTACATTTTTTTTTTTTTGCATGGGAACAGTGGCAAGCCCTCCTTCTTCTGACATGGCTGCCTGAAAGGTCTACATTAATAGTGCCATCAACAAAGCTTGGGAAAAAAAAAAGGATTTGGGTAATGAAACATTGGAAGCCCCAATTGCATCCTCATCAAGGGTGACAATTGAGGAACAAAATGATTCACAAATGGACATGATGGCTGTTGGTGAGTAACATTTTATGTTACTGGTCTTTTCCCTATTTAATTTGATTGAAACTGATGGAGTGGATGCCATTCCCTTGGTGCATCCTCAACTGAGGAGAATCTTGGGGGTGGCCTTAGACAATCTAGTAGAAGGAATGAATGATGGGCTCAATAGGTTACAACTTAAGAGAAAATTGAGCAAGATTGATGGGGTGGATTATGTTAATGACCAAAAAATCTATAACACTAAGCAGAAGGTAACACTTGCAGAAATAAAGGTAAAAAGTGTTATGGAGGTACTCTATGAACAGTTTGAAGAAACCAATTTGGATTCACTGGTCAAAGTTCAGTGGAGAGGGTCACTTGGAGGCCCTGTACTTAGCACATCTGGAGGCAGTAAAGTTTCAAAACAATTCCATCATATTGCTATGTTGGATTGTACTTATAAAACAAATAAGTACAAAAACCCACTATTTCATGTTGTAGGAATGACAGTAAATTGGAAAACGTTCAAAAAAAGCTCTTGTTTTTATAATAAAAGAATTGTTTGAGTTCTACAGTTGTTCTGTAAACGCATTAAAGGAGTTGACTTATGATCCTGAGAGACTTCCAAAAGTCTTTGTGACAGACCATGAAGAAGCTCTGATTTGTGAAATTGAAACTAGTTTCCCAGAGTCATCAAGACAATGTTACACTTGGAAATTGTCTAAAAACATACAAGCAAACTGTAAAGTGCGCTTTGTTAATGAGGTTGAAGGATGGAAAAGCTTTATGACTCTATGGGAAAAAGTATGGGGCCTCAAAGATGAAGGAGGAGGCAGAGGTCAATAAGGCAGAACTCAGAGTAGGTCCAAATTACTGCTTCTTATTCTTCCTAGTTTTGGGTTCTGACCTTTTGAATTGTATAGTGTTTCTAAAAAGACTATGAGGATGTACTCGAGTATATGGAAAATAACATTTTCCCTATCAAATAGACGTTTATAACAGCATGGAATTGTATAAACCCAGATTTTGGAAACAAAACAACTTCTTGGGTTGAAGAGGCCCATGCAACTCTCAAACAATTCCTTGAAAACTGTTTGGGAAACCTGTTGGATTTTTGGAAAAGCCTTGATGGAACGGGTTTGAATCAAATTAATTCAGTTCAAGCATCAATTTATAACTCTTGAATTAAGTTAGGGACAGTTCTTCCACCTGAACTGTTACCATTGGGTTAAAAAATTGTCTTTAGATTCAATCCATCTTGTTAGGGAACAATTTCAGAAGTTCAAACCTGATCATGATGGAAAAGTATGCACCAAGTCATATTTCAAGACTATGGGTTTGCCCTGTTCCCACCAAATAGGTGACCATCTAGCATTCAGAGGATCCTTGGTACCCAAAGATGTTCATCCTCAGTGGAGCTTGGACTATGACCCTTGCAGTTCTTGTTCTGTAAGTTGGATTGTTCAAGTCACTATGTGATTAATGCTGTTTGATTAATGAATCCTAATTCACTAATGGTTGATCCTTTTGAATTTTTCAAGTGCAATGTTGATGAAATTCTAAGCATTACTCAGTTATGTTAAAAATTCAATTCAATGATCTTGGAATCTCCAGATCATGAGAAAAGAGGCCTATTGAATTATATCATTCAGAAGATTACAAAATATCAATCAAATCCAAGACTTGAACCTAAAGTCTTACAATCTAGTAGGGGCTAGCCAAAATTGACAGATATGTGGCAAGAACTATCTTGGTTTGAGCTTGTTGAAAAACAATTCAAGGGTTAAAAAGGAACTAGAAGGGCTCCAAAAAAGCAAAGACAAAAGATTTCAAGTCTTTTCTTTTGAGATATGTTCATTTTTTTTTTTTGGTTTAATGAGCTTAGTTACCAACTCATGATGAATTGTTAGTCAAAGTTGGCGGAATCTGAATCTGAATTTAATAGTTCAGAGGAAGAGACTGAAAGTGAATCAGGATCACTTAATTTGGAATTAGAATCCTCTTCAGAGGAAGAGAACATGCAGCAAAGCTCAACCAAAAGCTCATCTTTGGTGAGTTTTCATTTCATCAATCCAATGAAATAAATGAATACTAAGTTAGTTTTAATGATAGGAACCAAACCTGAAATAACTCAATCAAATACCCAAGAAATTCCATAAGTTCTTGGGTGAGGTTTGGGATCTGATTGGAGATGGGAATTGCAGATTTAGAGTCATTTCTAAATCTCTTGGTTATGAAGAACATGGTTGGTTTAAACTTAGGAAGAAAATGATTGAAACATTAGAGAAACATAAAGCATGCTATATTAAGATGCTTTGTGGTTCAAAGGATGTTGAAAATATTAAACAAAGACTTGATGTTGAAGAAATCAATGAAAAGATTCCCTCCTCAAAATGGCTGGCTAAATTGGACATGGGTCAAATCATAGCAGACACATATTCCAAACCTATATGTTTCATTTCATTAGAGTCATTTGATACTTATACTCCAATGAAAAATGGTGTTAATGATCAATCAGATCTGTTTTTTATTTCCTTTGTAAACAATAACTACTGGATTCTATTAGTACTTGAGGTAGAAATGATTCCAATCCTGCCCATTGTAGCAAAATCACCTTCCTTGATTTCTAAGAAAGCCTCTGGTTGGGTTGATCATCTCAAAGATCAACTGAAAATTTATTCTAGATTGTAATAGACTTTGACTTCATTTCATCATTGGGTTTCATATAAATTTTGATTCTAATGCAGCTAATGAGTTCTATTAATATAAAGGGTTATCACATTATGAACATCATTATGTTGAGTGTTTTGAGTTAATATCATTATATTGAGTGTTTTGAATGAGAGTTTAATGATAAGTCAGTTCAACTTGTGTTGGGATGATTCCATCACAAGCTTAACTTATCTTAAGCTTGGGATGGGATCAGCATAACACAAGTTGAACTTGTTTTTTTGGTGTTTTTACTTTAGGGACTGTCAAAAGACTTGAATTTTTTTGGGCACTTTTACTTTATTGCTGGTCAAAAGAATTTTATTTTTTTATGGGCACTTTTACTTTAGGGCTGGTCAAAAGAATTGTTTAAACTTTTGGACCCTTTTCATTTAGGGCTAGTCATGTTGAAATTACTTTAGGGCTTGTCAAGTTACTTGTCTTTTTTTTTTTTTTGGTGTTTTTACTTTAGGGCTTGTCAAGTTAATTGTCTCTTTTTTTTTGGTGTTTTTAGTTTAGGGCTAGTCCAGTGACTTATGTTTTTTTGGGTCTTTTTACTTTAGGACTATTCCATTGGATAGTACCAGTTTTTTTTGTTTTTTATTTATTTATTTATTTATTTATTTATTTATTTATTTATTTATTTATTTATTTATTTATTTATTTATTTATTTATTTATTTATTTATTTATTTATTTATTTATTTATTTATTTATTTATTTATTTATTTATTTATTTATTTATTTATTTATTTATTTATTTATTTATTTATTTATTTATTTATTTATTTATTTATTTATTTATTTATTTATTTATTTATTTATTTATTTATTCATTTATTTTATTTATTTTATTTTTTAACCAAAAAATGAACATTCTTTGATTTTTTTGGTTGATTTCTGTTTTTTTGGAAGGTTTATTTAGTTTAACGGTTGTGTTAGTACCCTTTCATTCATTTTCCTTTTTTTTTTTTTTGGCTCACCATGGTCCGGTGCCATGTGGGATTCCACACGACTACACTTGAGCTGTGTACAACTCCACATGGCTCAAATGTAGTTGTGTGGAAGTCCACACGGCGGCAGACCGGGCTGTGTGGGCCGCACAACTCCCTGAGCTGTGGGGGGTTGTACACAGCCCAAATTGGACTGTGTGGCGTGCCACACAGCCAGATTTGAACCGTGTGCATGGCTCAATGAACTGTGAATTTAACATTACCCAAAATTTAATTCTTTAAGATTATATCAGAGTTGGTTGTAAAGTTTCTTCATGAATGATGTTGTCACAACTGTCCCTGGCATGCAAGGGGCTGAAGGCACAGGCCCTACTACTCATAGAACTCAAGGATGATTTTCTGGAATTGGAATGAAGAAGATGAGAGGAGGAGTGAAAGTGATGAGAAGATGGAAGGATTGAATGTAGAAGTGCAAGAGTAAGTCTTTTAAGATGGAATTTTTGAATCCTATAAGAGTAACACCAGGAAGGGGCAAGGTGATAAGAGTTAAGCAGGCTGGGTGAAGGAGGTCTTGTGCTGAGATGACACCTACTGGCAGAGTGACTAACCAGTAAGAAGTAGTATACTAATTCCTTGTGGGAATTAGTCAAGGAGGGAAGGAGAGGCTGGTATATGTGAGAGCTGAGAAGGAGGCCTTGAGGGATGAGTGGCTGGTGTTTCAGGTTGGAGTTCCCATGGTATTACATGTTGAATGATTGGGCTGGAGGCTGTAGTTGACTGATTGGGTGATGGGCCTATCCAGGAAGGTTTGACATGTACTGATCTTGAGTCCTGGGGGTATGGGCTCAACAGAAAGAGGAGAGTATGTACTATGTATATACTAAGTGGAATATATACTAACTCATATAACCATTGGGATGAGGAGAGATACATGATGTACCAAGCCATACAGAGAAAGGTAGAGAGCCTGGGAAGGTTGACTGAACCACATGACACAGTGGTGAGGTGTACATGGACATAGAGCTTATACCATACAGGTAGATGGTGAAACTGGTAGCAGGAGATGGAGACCAGAAGAGATTCAGGGGTACTATCCATTAGAAGGTACGGGAGTAAGTGATTTTGGGTTTGATATGAGGGTGAAGCTGATGAAGAGTTTGAATTGGTTTAGTTGAAAGAGTTTCAGAGCTATGGTCATGACAGATGTGCAGCTCATATCCTTGACCTTATCTTCAAATATGGCTTGAATGTTTTATGTTGATGCTATCAAAAAACTCAGATCCAGCATTGCGTTTTTAAGGGATGGATTCAAGGTCAAGAAAATAGCACTTTGAGCCTTCCACAGATATTATTGGAAAAAAAAAAGGGAAAAACTGAAAGAACCTACTATTTATAATCTAACATTATTTAAATCAACCTATGATTTGATTTCTTCTGAATTTCTATATAATCCATCATTCCAGTATCATCAAATTACAAGATTACAGTTTTTAGACTACCTCTCTGAGGCTCAATGGGGATTGATGAAGGAGTTCAAAGGTTTTTTCAAAAATCAAAGAATGAAATTTCTGGTCCAAAATATCAAACTTGAAAACCTATATTTATTCTACCCAAAATAAAATAGAATATCATCCAGAAGTTTCATCTCAAGAGTTTTGAAATGAATAATATTGACTCATTAGTTCTGAAGCCCATGATTAAAAAAGTTTGCAAGTACTGGTCCAAAATGAACAAATTTCTAGCTTTAAAAACATTCTATAACCACTTCTCAAATTTTTAATTTGTAGAATACATCATTTAAAGGAACATGAAACTTGAACCAGTTCATAATCACATCACATCTTTTTTTTTTTTTTTTTTTTTTTAAAAAAAAAAATATTGCTGGAAGCTTATTTCACAAAATAATCTAGAATTTTTATAGGATTTTTTCAAAATTCTTTAAAATTAAATTAAAAATATAAATCAAGTTCCCCTCTGGCTAAATTGGATTTAAGATTTCAAGATCATTTGATTAAGATTCTGGAGATTGATTCTGGATTTAGCTTACCCAACTTATGGAAAGAAATTTCTTGGAAATTTTGAACATCAGATTTTTTTAGAAAGGAAAATTTTGATGGTACCAATGAAATCTATTGTATCAAAATCAGTAAGACTCATCTGCTTTGTTCATCAAATTCTGTCTCATAATGATTCAAGATTTCATTTTTAGTCTCTTGGGCCTTCTCTACCATTGTTTTTGTTTTTGGATGAATTCAGAACAAAGGTAGCTCCAGAGGCCTCCTGAAGGCCAGATTAATACTGAATATTGGATGAAAATATTGAATACAATTCCTTTAGGTTTTCTATCTCTCAATCAAAACTCATTGTGTTTTTACCTCATACCCCCATATTTTCATGATTTAAAAGTGATCTTGGAAAAAAGAATAGATTTAGAAATAAATAAAAAATTTAATAAATGATACACATGGGAAGGAATCTGGAAAGTTAATTTCAACAGAACTCCTTTTCAGTTCAGCCAATACAATCAATCATACCTGAGGAATTTTAAAACTGGCCTGTTGTTAATTAAATTGAAATTCTCAAAATGGCTTGTTGTTAATGAAATCATAAATACCTACGTACTCAATCTCATTACTTTGTCTTTGACCAACCAAACCATGAACTTTTTTAACTCTGAATTGGATTTATAAGGAAGGCCCAGGCTAAATTATTACCAAAAGAAGCCCTTTGGAATTATTATAGTAAGTTTTTTTTTTTTTTTTACTATGATCACATCAATTGGCCTGATTTCCCACCCCAGGAAGGTGTGCAGCCTTTCTAGGGTTTGAAGGGGTGCCTGGGGTGGAAGAGCACAATGTTTGGGGGCATGTTGGGACCCCCAAAAAAGGCCTTTAAAAATTAATTGAGGCCCTGGGGGGCTAGATTGAGGCCTCCAGAACCCCTGTGGGATTTGTCTGGGGTAGAATGTATTTGGGAAATTCAAATATGGACATCAATCAAGTCAATTAAATATGGAAAAAATCTATTGGTATCAATTTTTTTTTTGCAAGGAGTTCAAATCTGCCCTCAGATTTGAAAAAAAAAAGAAGCTTGATCCAAAGTAAGACAAATGATAAGAATTTGTTTTGTTTTCATTAAATGGAATATTCACAGTTGGATTTAAATAAATTTTTTACCAAAAATAAAAACGTATCAAAAATTCCAAATATACCTATCTAATGCTGGGAATCAAAATATTTTTCAAGATTCAAAAAAAAAAATGGTGTACATAAACAATTAAAAAAATATATAAAAACCATACTTCTTTGAAGAAAATTCAAGATTTGTGATGGAATGTAAATAACTTTGTACCAAGCATAAATAATAATAAAAATGAATATATGTATTTCCCAAGGAGAATTTGAATATTTTGAGATATCTCAACAAAATCTTCATCGAGTAAAAAAACTTAAAACATCAAACATAAACTATTGATTCTTGTGAATAAGAATTGAAATTTCCAGTAAGGTTTAGATAACTTAAAAATGAAATCAATGAAGATATGAAAGATTCTAAATAAAACTATAATCTGAGGGGTATTCAAATCTTTTGAAAATATTCCAAGAAAGGGATTCATTGAGTAACATGATAAGAATGATGAGATCAAAGATTGATTTCTTGGAATCAAAATTATTATATCTGATGGAATGTAGATATATGTTACCAAACATGAAAAATTTGAAGAGATTTTTTCATGAACCTATTCAATGAGAGCAACTCAGATATGATTGAAGTTTATATTTGAAACACCATCAAATGCATGAATGATCAAAGAGATATCAAAAGTTGATTTCTTTCAATAATCAAGTTTTTTTCCCCCCCCTTTTATTTTTATTTTTTAATCAATGAACTTTCTGTGAGATTATTTAAATTTTTTTTTTTTGAATTAACCTTGTGAAATAATTATCTATTTAATTTGTTCATGGTTTTTTATGCTTGGTACAAACATATCTTCTACATTCCATCACAAATCTTCAATTTTCCTCAAAGAGGTATGGTTTTTTTTTAAAAAAAAAATATATATTTCTTTTGATTATTTATGTAATGAATGATTCATTTGCCCAAATATTCCAAAATAATTGAACTCTCAGAATGAAATAGGTATATGTAGTGTTTTTGTATGTTTTTTTTTTTTTGATACAAAGCTATTTATATTCCACTTGATATGTCTCAGTTGTTGAAACAAAATTGATCTTTTATCATTTTTGTTATTTTTCCCATATTGGGTCAAGTTTTTTTTTTTTTTTTTTTTGGATTAACAATAGGGTGTTTCAGCATTCAAATTTTCCAAAAATTGAACGGCTGATTTCAAGCTTGTCCAATATATATATATATATATATATATTTCAAAATTATATATATATATCTTCAGTTGAAAAAATTGATCCATTGTTTATTTTGATGTAGAAATATAATTTTTGGAAAGATTGATGATTTTTGTGAAATAAGCAAGGATTTGAATTTCTCATAAGTTTTAAACCTGGTAGGCCCTAAGAAAGATGGCTACCTGATAGAACATCAAAATCAAGCAAAATTAACTTAAAAATCATGATTCTATTTGAGTTCTACCCTATGATTCAATTTGAACAATTGTCTCTCCTTGTTCTTTTTTTTTTTTTTTTTTTTTTTGGAGCTTCCAAAGATCCTGTGAAGGTTTCCTTGATTAGGTTGGTTTGGAGGGCTGGCTTGATTGATTGATTTGAAACAATCAATAAAATTAATCAGAATAAAAAAAAAAAAAAAAAAAAAAGAGAAACATTAAACAAAAATCTGTAAAATAAAAGGAAGTATGGAATGTTGAAAATCAAGGGGAAAAAAAAAAATCTGAAAAATTTTTTGAGTCTAATTCTTTTTTTATTTTTATTTTTATTATTTTTATTATTTTTTTTTAAAAAAAAAAATGAAAGTTTTGCTTTCTATATTCAAGATTAAAGGTTAAATGATGATCAATCCTTTTCATGATCATTTCAATTCAAAACGGTTCAAGTTTGATTGAATTCATTCTATCTCAGATCATCTTTCAAACTCAGTACAATTCCCTGATTGTTGAATTTTACACATCCATGTGAAGATTTATCCCACCCCCACTCCCCTCCTGCCCCCCTGTACACACCAACCAGAGATCCAAGAAGAAGAAGAAGAAGAAGAAGAAGAAAAAAAGAAATAAGGGTGAGAGAGATTATTTGAATGGATAGGAGCAGTTTAAGAAGATGATGGATGGATCAAGTCTGTCTCACTCCTCCTCAATCCACCCATCATGCCTCTCTCAACTACTGCCTTCAAACCCCTCACAATCTTCCATCCTACCTTCCACCTCTTGCAAGAAAGTCTCAGATGATGTGATGATTGCATAGGTACATGCCTGCACACGTTTGGTTCAAAGTTTTGTTCTCATTCAGTCCATCTCCATTCCCCCCTCCCCCAATTCATGAGCAGTGAAACCTAGCTGGTTTGTGCTCTTGCCTTCCAGTCTGGTTTCAAGCTCTACTTACTCCAGGAGGATGAGATCAGTCTCAATCATATAAACCTCCCCTCTCCTGTCTCTCTATCATCTTCCCCCCCCCCCCCCACCCACCCACCCTCCCATTTTTTTTTAAAAAAAATAACAATATTAATGACATACATACATATATATGTATCTGATTTTTTCCCAATCAATTTGCACCCAAACTAAGCTTTTTTTTTCATGAATTATTGACGACTGAATCTTGAGGTGTGTGGAGACGTATGCTGACAGATAGGTATCTAAAAAAGGATCAAGATCCTACTGATGTAGAAGATGGGTCGCTGGGTCTCTCGCCTGGTCATCATCATCCTGAGCTCTGACTGTTATGAATGAGTGATGGATAGATCGACTGATCGCTAAAGATTCAGGATGTGCCCCTTTACTCAATTGTTTTTTTTTTTTTTTTTTTTTTTTTTCCAAAAACAATGAAACCCCCCAAGTTAGGGGAGTGGGTGATTAGGTCTATCCAAAATGACTCCCTACTCTCACGTTTCACGCTTCGTCGCGATCGTTCGCCGGTCGATTCCAATGGAAGATGATGATGGTCATGACGGCGGGGAGGGAGGGAAGATTCTGATGTCGCAGGCCATAAGCCGCCCAGTGATGTTATCGACTCCAGTCTCGGCCTCCCAGAAGAGGAGGAGACGAAAAAGAACGAGTCGGAGGGAGGTGTGTGATTTGTTTGATGGATGGGTCAAGGCTGAGGATGGCTTTGGGAGGATGATAAGAACAGGATCAAGTTTGATGGCTCCAAGGGGGACGATCCGAATGGACTTGGAGGAAGACGAGAAGATGAGGAGGATGACGAATGGCTAATTGAAAGAAGTGGATGGGGATGAGAATACAACAACATGTTTGAGTCCAAGGTTCACTCGAATCGATCGAGAGAGCCGAGGATGGGAGGTTAAGGTCCTTTGGAGGCGGAGGGGGGGGGAACAGGAAGGCCTGATGAGTGATGATGGTAGGAGCGGGTGTGGAGCTCAAGTGATGATCCTAGGGTGAGAGACGTTTGACGAGGACGTGAAAGTGAGCGAGTTGAGGACAGGATTGGAGGTAGACGGGGTTGAGGAACCAGATGAGGTTGATGAAACCACGTTGAAGGGGCCAACGGAGTCGGATGAATCGGCGAATCTCCCGATCCAAGCCGAGTGGATGATGATGGTCACCGGGCTCGGGCTCGGGCTCGGGATCGGGATCGGGATCGGGATCGGGATGGGCTGGGAAGGAGCGATGATCGTTAAGGTTGAATCGATTCAATCGATCGATTAAATCTTCGGTTAGGTTCTCGAACCCTGACAGACCCCTCTCGTAAGCCATCGTGAGTTGATCGCTGGAGTGAGCTCGACTTGGATCGATGAGGGGTAAGCGACTCCAGACGATCATATGGCTTATGAGAGTGTAGGTGTGATGAGAGAGAGAGAGACGGGGATCAGGATCGTAGGTTGGGGATGAGAGAGGCTAATGGATAAGTTCATGAGTCGTACCGATAATCGGATGGGATAGAGTATGGCCACTCGTTTGGGATGACTCGATAATCTAAACCATCGATAAACCGTTGAGGGTCCGATGAGAAGTGGGTGAGTCTCAAAGGGTCGGAGGATGATGACCTAAAGTTCAACCTCTGGATGAGGTAGTCGGACGATGAAGAGTAAATCTGACGAATGATGGGGTTGAAGTGATGAAAGTAAAGAGTTTCGGATCGATCCAATCGACCCAACTTGGTCAATTCAGTCTTAGAGATGATATGAATCAACGACGAATCTTCTTCGATTCGAACTCGAACTCGAACTCGATGCTCGTCATCGGATGATGATGATCCCAGCTTCAGACCTGGTTCTGGTTCGCTGGGATAGAGTTTGAACCTCGGTTGAGATGATTGGATGATCTCTCGATTCTTGAGGATGATCTGATTGAGTAGTGGATCGATGTTGAACGATTCGCTGGATGGACTCTCTCCGTACTCATCCTCTTCAATCTTGGGATTAGTAGTACTACCATCACTCTTGGTCGATGATGGCTCATGAGTGTTCGTCGTCGTCGTCGTCGTCGTCGTCGTCGTCATACCGATCAGTGGATATCCTCCTGAAGACAGATCGTCTTGAGTTAGAGTAGCTTGTTGATGATCGATAATCGAGATCTGATGAGAAGTACGAGTCTCCATCTTGATGACTGACTCCATCGAACTGGTCTCACTCTATACAAAGCTTCTTCAGTAGTACTTAATTCTCTGGTCTACACTTCTACCTCCTTCTCAACTCTCTCAACGCCCTTCCTTCCTTCCTTCCTTAACATCTTTTTCTTTTTTTCCCCAGCGATCGATGGGGCTCGAGTAGCTCTGCTCCATGACCACGGTCAGATCATATCTCGATCGAAATAGGCACATATGTACCTATATGCCCAGTCGATCCGATGGATCAAGGGCTAATTTGGCCTCGATCGGGCCGTGCCATTCACCATGGCAGCTTGGCAAATTTGTACCTCCATATCCCCATCAGTAGAACCGAACCCTGATGATGACGGGGTGTGCCGCAAAAGTCAAGGGTAAAACGAAACCCTGCCCATTACCGGATTTGAACCAGCGACCTCGGCATAACCGCAAGAACGATACAAGTGCCGCGCAATAACGACTATGCTAAACAGGCACGACCAACGCCACTCAACGCTTGAATAACCATACCCACACCTCCCGGCCGCAGCAACATCCTGTTGTGAAAGGTGCAAATGACCCCCAGCCTAGGGATACTTTGGTGAAAAAAGCTATGCATGCAAAAAAAAAAAAAAAAAAAACTCACCAGAATCCCCTTGGTTATGCAGCACCTTTGAGTAGTTGATCAGCTAGCCATCCTCAGCCCCATTGGTTGGAGCCACATCAGTTTCACCCATGTTTTAACCAGTCCACTACTCATGGCTCATTTTTCCCTTTCCAAAACTCCTGTTACAACCTTTCTACTATCCTCAAGCCCTTAATCATACCTGATTTCAATCAACTCTAGATTTCCCATGGATCTCACTTTCAAGGCCTGGGCCTCTCAGGCTGAGCCAAACCCCCCAGGGGCCCCCAATCCAATCCACTCAACCTTCTCAAGTGCTCATTGGCAAGACCCATCCCCTCAGATTTTTGATTCCACCATTTTTTTTAATAGAAAGAAGTGAAATGGATGGGAAGAGTGGGGCACTTGCAAGAAATTAAAGAATAATAAGTGCCATACAACCAACCCATGTACTATAGGGCAATCTTTTGATGATTGCAAGTGCAAATGGGAGTGACTGAGTGCAAGGAGAGTGCAAGATAGCAAGGATAACTGCAAAGTCCAAGCAGATGGTTTGATGGCTCAAAAAACAGTGAGAGGGATGAGTTTTCTCCAATGGAAGGAAACCATGGCAAAGCCCAATGTGACAACTTGACCATTGTCAGCTTGCTACTATGTACAGAGCAACCTGTCAAAGTGAAAGAAGAAATATGATAAAAAAAAATTAAATAAGAAAAGTAAAATTAACTAAAGAAGGAGTGAGAAACCCACAAATATTATTACAGAAATGGATTCCTCACCCAAAATCAGGTAGGCTCACTCACTGACCCCACCCTGGAAATCCAACTCCTTCTATTTTTAAATAATTAAAAAATAAAAAAAGGGACCAGAAGCCACAAAACCAATATGGCACTTTCTGGCCATTTCAATGTATCACATGTATTGTCACTTATAGGTGTTAAAACTAAATTTCACTCAGAATTGGAGTGTTGTGTATATTTTAGGAGTTACACATGGAAATGTGTTATGTCACAATTCCCGTGTGCAGCCCCACATCCTTACACAACCCTACATACCCGTAGCTACACATTCCCACGTACAGAGGTCACGTGTGCAGCTAATATTTTCATGCACATAGCAGATCCTACCCTGGGACCATCTGAATTGACTGATCCTCGCGCCTGGATCAGTCGTGACAAATCTGACAACCAGGTACCGCTCAAGATAGTTACAACCTAGCTAGGGTTAGCTGGAATATGTAATAACCTAACATATGCATTAGTAATAATTTGAAAACTATAAAAATTAAATAAAATTATTAAGAAACCAAGTTTAAGTATTTTTTTAATAATAAACCAAATATTGAGGATTACCACATAAATCACTTATCCTGATCTTCAAAGACCACAAAACAATACTAGAAATGATCATAAAAATTATTGAAAATTACCTACGTGCTCAGCAGATGATGAGAAATTAGTAAACATTCACATCTGTCAACTTTAAAGCAATATTAATAGTACAAATAAAGGATGAGTGCAGAGTGATCACATTTACACCATAACAGATTAACAGATCCTGTGGCTAAAATAGCACAGAAATCCAGAAGATCTGATTTCAGCTGATTAACAGAACCAAGTGGACGTGCTCATCTTTCTCTGAATGGCCTTCCAGCCTCAGACCAAGAGCAGAACCCCCTCTACGGACCCTGAGAAGCTCATAATCACCCCAAAAAGGTATTTATACAAACCTCTTCGGACCTATTATTCCCCATCAGTTTACCAGGAATTATCATTATCAATCAGACACCGTTTCATTGTTAGTCAAGTTCTTATAAAGAGATAATCAAGTGATTTATGACTTAGTCTGTAGTATTATTATTTATTTCTCAAAACCAATCAAACCACTGAAGTTAGTCAAGCAAATCTACCCCATCTGCTCTGAAAACCTTCCTATTATTGCAGGATTTTTGTGGTAAAGTGCTCAGAGTGAGTGTTTCCCTTCCTGTCTTGGCCACTGTGCTGTTTTTCCCAGCCATATCAGTGGAATAAGCCCTTTCTAAGGTACCCATCTTCATTCCAAGGTTCTTAAACTGCCTAAGGAGGCCCCTTGAAGAGAGGTTGTTTGTCTGTAAAGAACCCCAGTAGTATGATAATGTGGCCCTCTCTTTTATAACATATTTAAAACCCTTTTTAACCAAACCAATTAAACCTTACACCAGCTCTTAACATATTCATTTTTTGAGATTTTCACGTGTTTATCATTGGAATACTATTAATACTATTATTCCAGTATCTTCTATCACTCTCTTTAGCTAAAGGACTGCAAGGTTCCTGGTATCAGAGAGCTGACAATCATAGCAGAGTGCAAGAACATATGGAATGAACTAACTGAGGAGAAAATCTTCTTGCAGGCAACATAGCCTTTATAAGGCAATCCAATGGTGACTAGATACAAACTGATGGATGGTAATCCACAGCTAGAGATAAATGATGCAATGAATGACAGGAAAAACATGGGAAAATGAAATAAAAAGCAAAGTTGGTTCCAAGGTCATAGCATAGGTGCAAGACAATAGAATAAGGGAGTAAAGATTTCAAGGGGAATGAAATAGAAGGTATGACATGTGAGGGTAAGGCAAATGAATGGATGTAGTTAATGCATGGAAGGGAGCTAGTCCTTTGGAAGAAATATACAGTTGAGATGGCTATCTAGGCATGGGTTCAAGATAGTTTAGTTGTGTGACCAAGGATGGAATTCCAAAGGCTAGAGATACCCAGGGGTAGAAGAGAAAAGCTCAAATGGATGGCCAACCAGATTAGAGTTAACTGAAAAGATTTGCAATTATAGACTGAGTTTCCAAGATTGGAAGGTTGTTTATGCAAGCCAGAGTTAGTAAGCAGAAGGCACCATTGATTTTATGATTTGTTTTTGTCACACTCATGGACTGAGGTAGATGGTACTGAGGAAAAGCATAAGTTGAAATGGTGAAGACAATAACACTTAACCTTGGAGCATGAAAGTTGCCCAGGTATAAAGCCCCAAACTCCTGAAAGCTTCTTTATGAATTCCCATTGATTCCAAAATTTGTTAACTCACTGTATACCCTTATAAAATTTACTGATAGCTAAATAAATTTAAATTAATTATGTTTTCATCCTCATCTTGCCTCTGGGACAATCTCATTGGCTGCAACAACCATTTTGCCCCAAGCATGTCTGCTTGTGGTATTTGAGGCAAGTGCAAGCAATACCATCTTTTTAAGTTGGCTTTTTTGTTCACCTTAATCAGTGAAAAAATTGTCAAGAACCCAGAAGCTTTGACAAGTGAAGGCCAAAGTTGTAGATCTGCTCCACAAGTCAATTACCATATTCCCCAGTACCAGAGATCACATTTCTTGGAGTGCAAACCACAGGTGAGCAAGGTTGGGTAAAAACTAAATATAGTGAAATTTAAATAATTAAAAAGGGAGATTGCCCCCTTAGTGTTACCCCGCTTTCAATGATACACAACCAATACATCACCACAACCACCACCACCAAACAAATTTCAGATGAACCAAGTGGAGACCCAGGTGCAAGGGGAAGATAAAAGCAAGGTGATGACAGAGGAAACAAGGGAAGGAGAAGGGAATAGAAAAAAGGGAGGAAAAGGAACAGAACAGGAGTAAGGAGATGGAGGAACTGGAATGAAAGGCCAAGGCAAAGGAAACCAGGTCTGAGTTGTGGTGCCAGTCAAGACTGATGCAGGATGGTTGACTGGAGACATAGGTGAGTAAGAAACTTTGAAGACTGAATTTGAATTGAGACCAACAGGCTAGAGACATGAAAAAAACCAGAATGGCAATTAGAAAAATAGATTAAAACATGAAGAAGAGTTAAGAATAAAATCAAAGGGACACTAACAAGTTAAATAGGCATGATTGAGGAGTATGAGAGTCAAGTGGGTGGATAAAACAAGAGATGGCTTTTTGGGAAGAGGTTTAGGTGGAGGTGGAGAATCTGAATAGATTTGCTAGGCCATGAGAATGAATGAGCTTGAAGATAGGGATCTCACCAGTCACAGGATAAGATTTGAGTATCTTGCCTTGTTGGCTAAGTTGAGCTTGAGGTCTTGATTGTGATTTTCAGACAGGGATGGGTGCAGAAAGGGATGAAGCTCAAAAAGAAAGATGGGGAAAAAAAGGGGGGGGGGAATGGTGAAGAAAGAGAAGGGAATGAGAGACCAACCAAAGGGGAAGAGAAGATGAGAAAACAAGATCATGAAGAGGGGATTTTTTCTGCCCTTCAGGTTGGTTGTGCACAGGTCTGTGAGTCAGGGATCCAGGCAGTGATTACATGAGAAAGATGTGGAATATCAACAGTGAGGGTTCATTTCAAGTTTTACAGAAGAGGGATCATGAAGAGCTGTTGGAAGTAAGAAGGAATTGAAATTATTGGAAATAAGAAGGGATTGGTTTTACTAAAGAATTGAACTAAAAAAGTTTAAGAAAATGAAACTGAAAAATGAGGGTAAATGGGATGGAATGAGATTGAGAATGATGACAGGATTGGACAGAATTGGATTGTGGAATGGAATAAGATTGGATGGAATGAAATTTAAACTTGGCAATTTTTGCAAGGGTAGTTTGCATGGAAATCTTGAACCAGGTTGGAAGTTTTGCAAAGGTGATGGGCTGGTTCCAACAAAGTACAATCTTTGTTGGGCTGGAAGCCAGTCCATTCAACAAGGTATTGAAGTTTTACTTTGCCTAACCTGGAATCAAAAATATGGCTTACTTCCCACTGTAAATGATCTTGGAATTTGACTATTTGGGAGGGGGATGAGTCTTGTCTTGGTATAGAAATTGAGCTGGCTTGATTAGAGACACATGAAAGAATGGTTTGATACCTTTCCATTTTACAGGTAAGGAAATTTTGAAAGCATTGGGAGAGATGACTGATTCAAATTTGAAGGGGCCAAGTTTATTCTCAGGGAGTTTTTGGATTGGGAAATTACTGAAAATGTTGCAAGCATTGAGAAATACCTGATCTCCTACTGAAAATTTTGGTGCCATAGTGTAAAGTCTGTCTGCTTGCTCCTTTTAGTGCTGGTTTGATGCTTCAAGGTTGGAATGGAGTTTTCATTGGAGAGATTGGATCAGGTTGAGATAGTTGGTAGCAGGTTGAGAAGGTGCTATGTGAATAGAGTCAAAAGTCCAGTTTCTTCCATAACAAGTCTGAAAGGGCAACTGTTTGGTGGAGGAATGAGTTTAATTGTTATATGCAAACTCAGCTAGTGGGAGCTTACTTGACCAGATGTCCTGTTGATAGGAGATGTAAATTTGAAGATAATGTTTTAGAATCTGATTTAATGGCTCGGTCTGCCCATCCATTTCTGGGTGGTAGGCTGTTGATAAGTTGAAAGTGATCTTCAAATGCTGGAAGATCAAGGTCCAAAGGCAAGAGACAAACAAAGATCCAAAATCACTAACTTTATTATTTGGGAGACCATGTTTTGGGACAAAAGATTGTATGAATAAACTAGCAAGGTCTTCTGAAGAGGTGGTCATAGCACTGCAAATAAATAAAGACATCTTCAAAAATTAATCTAATACTACTAAAATAGAATCATAATCAACATAAATAGGTAATTGAAAAATAAAATCCATTGACAAAAAGTGCCAAGGAATAGGTGGAATTGGAAGCAAATGAAGCAGCCCATACTTCCGGTGTTTTGAGGACATGTTATAATTTCAGTCATAGCATGCACTGACATAATATTTTACTTCCTTGGTCAAACCAGCCCAGTAGAAGTCTTGTGTGATCAACTGATAAGTTTTATCCTGACCATGATGAACTGCAAGAAGAGAGTTGTGCCAATACTCAAAGATATCTAACTTAATGCAGGTATTATTGGGTACTACTATACAATCTTTGTGAAATAAATAACCATTTTTGTCAATGCCATAATCACTTGTCAATATTGTTGCACTCTTGAAAAGTTTTTTACACTTGGGGTTGTAAACTTGGGCTTGTGAAAGTTTGGAAGATTTTTCTCAAAGGTGGGTGATGATCAAATTGAGTTGGGAAGACTGATTGGAGAAAAGTGTCCTAAAATTTTCAGGGTTTTAATTGCAAAAGGTGCTGCCCCCCCTGGGTAAATTTTGTTGCAACACAATAAAGCATGAGGGACTACCACTTGTTTCCCAGGGCAGTACAAGATTTTAAAGTTGAACTTGGAGAGGTATTTGGCCCATTATGCCTATCTGCGTGTAAGGAATTTTGAGCTCATGAATTATTTAAGAGAATTGTGATCAGTTAAGACCTCAAAAGTCTCCATAAGAATCAAAAGTTATGAACACTATTTCTTCAAGAAATAAAAAATTGCAAGAAGTTAATTTTCATGAATATCATAATTAAGTTCTGCTGCAAGCAGTTTGCAACACTCAAAGGCTAAGGGGTGAAAAAGGGATGAAGAAGAAGAAAAATTCAAGATTAATCCTTCAATTGCATAGTTGCTTGCATCTGTTTCCATAATAGTGTAATCTAGCTTGTTGAAGTGAGCAAACATCAGAGCAGTGGTAAAAGCTTTTTTCAGAGCATCAAACTCCAAAGCAGATTGTTCAGCAAAAACAAAATGAGTGCCTTTTTGAAGAAGATTAGCAATATTAACATTCTTCTTGGCATAGTGATCAATAAATCTCCTTTAAAAATTACTAAATACAAGGAAAACTGGAAGGTATTTGATTCAAGAAGATTCAGGCTAGTCCAATATGCATTGGCTTTGGGTTAGGTCCATTGATAGTCCTTGGTGCAAAAATACAACACCTAAAAAATGAAGAGAATGGGTATGAAATTCACATTTGGAGGCTTTTGCAAACATTTTATTCCTTTGAAGTCAATTCAGCACCTCTTGAACATGTGCAATATGATCCTCAAGAGTTTTTGAGTAGACAAGTATATCATAAAGATACACCACAAGGTATTTCTCTACAAGGTCAGAAAAAATGTCATTGAAAAAATGTTGAAAATTGGAAGGAGCATTGCAGAGGCCAAAAGAAATGATGGTATAATCATAACTACCAAACCATGTTCTCATTGTTTTCAAATAATTATGGCCTCTGAAATTCAAATTAGGTTATAGGCAACTCAAAGTTCTAGCTTTGAGAAATAAGAAGCTCCATGGAAGAGAGTAAGGAGATGCAACATATGTGGTACTGGGTAGGCATTCTTCTGGGTTACCTGGTTAAATTTCCTGTGGTCAAAAAATAGCAAAGGCAACTGTCTTTCTTTGGGAAAAATAGGATGGGAAATACGGTGTTTGAATTTCTTGGTTGAAGAAATCCTTTCAATACATTTTCCGCAATGTATTCTTGAAGCACGGTTGATTCTTTCTTTGAGAGAGAGTGAACTGGTACAGGTGCTGGGGGTGGGCCAGTTAGTTCAATCCTATGATTATTAGAATTGGAAGGAGGTATTTTGTCTGAATTTAAATCTGAAAATAAATCAGCAAAGTCATGGTAAACCAAAGGTAAAGACTCTTGAATGATTTCTAAATCTTCAATCTTTTCATCTTTGAGAACTGGGTTTGAAGTACTTGCACAATGCTCTTGAATGATTTCTAAATCTTCAATATTTTCATCTTTGAGCACTGGTTTTCAATTAATTGCGCAATGTGAGAGGATTAGGGAGCTCAAAATACAAATTTTAGTAGGTGCCTGTTTCTTTTCAAAGAAAAAAAAGGAAGAGGTAAGTTGAAAAAATAAGAAATAAATCCCAAATCTGAATAGGGAACTTGGGAATGAAGGCCAGGATATTGCAAATCTCCTGGTAGAAAGTTTTCATCCAACTAAATTACAGTGTCAAATAGGCCGTTTGATTACTGTTTGACAGAAAGGTTAGTTTCCTGTGGTTTAAAGGTTTGGAGGTTAATTAATTCTTCTTTCCAATTCACATCTGCATTCCAGTAGACCAGAAAGTTGTTGGATAGGACGTTTTTGTCCATTCTGGGAATGTCCAAGGCAAAGAAGTCCCATTTGAAGCTGGGGAAATTGGAGAATTCAAAGTTCCATTTTGTCTGATGGGTAACCCAATGGGATGGATTGGTTGCACTAATTACTAAATCAAAAGGATATTAATCTATCTTGGAATGATCAAGGTTTGTGGAAGTGGAAAAAGATGAACTTATAAAAGAAAAACTAGCATGTGAATTGAGTAAAACACAATAAGGAGTATTTTCAGAATGGAAAAGAAAAAATCTTGAACTTGGAACATTAAGTGACTTGCAAGTGCAAAGATTTAATTGCTGATATTTAGATAATGTGTAGTCTTCCTTGTGAGTATCAGAAAAAATAAAAGCTAATTTTTTGAAAGCTTAGACGCTTGGCAACTATTGAAACCATGCTTTCCTCCAAAATAAATATATAACCCATCTATTTCCCTCCTTTGCTGTTCCTTTTTCCGGAGAATACCAGTTTTTTTGTCCAGAAACTTAGGAGTTTTGGAAATGGACTTCTCTTTTGGGTTGGAGTTTAAATTTAGGTGATTTGGAGTGTTTCAGATTCTTTGAGTTTTGTTTCAAAGAGTTGCCTGACTTTGAAGCCAAGGAAAACAATCCATTTTCATTTTGTTGTGATAGCCTTATCAAGCTTGATAACCCAATCTATCAACTGCTGAAGGGAGGTTGTCTTATGTCCCCCAACTGCAAGGTATTTTATTAGGCCTGCCATTAAACCCTTTCAAAAATTAAATAAAAGTGCTTCCTTGTTCCATTGTATGCAAGACTGCTGTCATGACCACAAATTGACTAAGTTTCCTCAGACATACTTAAACCTCAGACAGCCTCAGTCCTGAGTAAAATGTACCCTCTACCCCTGGATCTACATTTTTCATCTCCTGAAGTATCCTCCTGCATTCCCTGAAGGTCCTAGTCAACTTTAACATCTCTCCTCTCTCTCTCTATGGCTTGTTGCATCCTCATATCTCCTTCAACTGTTTGTAGTATGAGAAGTAGATACTTCAAACCCATATTACATACTCCTGGCTGGAAAAGCCATACTCCAGTTCACTACATGCCACACCTTTCTGGAAAGGCCCATTAAGCAATCTGTCAAGCCAATGCCTCAAACACAATTGATCAACATGTAATACCATGGGGTATCCCAGCCCCAGTACCAGTGATCCCTCATCAAGGCCTCCCTTCAGTTCTCACATATAATGGCCTCTCTTCCATTCCTGGAATAATTCCCCCAAGGAATTATCATACTACTTCCTATTAGTTAGTCCCTTCCAACAGGTGTCATCTCAGCACAAGAAAGCCAACCCCACCTACCTTACTCATCTAACCTACCCCTTTGGTGTTACTCTTATAGGATTCAACCTTCAAAATCCCTCAGAGCCTTACTCCTGGATTCTCTTCCTTATGATGTCATTGATCTTCCTATCCTCATTTCAATCTATCTCAATTCTCAATTCTGAGTTCTGTGAGCACTTGTTCCTGTGCCTTCAGCCCCTTGCATGCCAGGGGCAGTTGTGACAAATGGAAGGTTTGAAATTTAGATATATAAACAGAAACCCTACTATTATCCTTCATTACTAGGTTTTTAAGTTTTTATGTGGCGCTTTGGACCTTTTTGGGGTTACAAAACAGGGTTAACGGTTGTTTCTCAAACTTTTTACCATTTTTGAGAATAAAAGTAGGAATTGTATTGGATAGAATTTTGAAGTAATTTTTGAACCACTGTGAGGCTCTACCTACTAGGAAGCAAGCTGTTGGAGGGGAAGTTTTTGGGATTGTTGGAGAAGATGATTTTACAAGAATGCAGATAATATCTAATCTTATGGGTGTTTTCTCCTGTAAAGCAGTTAGGTTGCTTCATGCCTGGAGTAAAAAAAATAGGACAAATTATTCTAGGTTGCAAGGCATTTTGATTAAGAGCCTGGATCAAAGCAGAGAAAAGGGTCAAAGTTTCCATCTCAGGAGCACTTGTGCAAACCCTTGACCTACCACAAGTCAAGGTTTCATTGGAAGAATTTTGGAATCTTTGATTTGCTTGAGAGGATCCACCAAGGCTTTGGAACAAGTCCAAGGAGCAAGGGGGTCATTGAGAGGTTCAAACAGAGGGGATTTAGAAGACAGAAAAGGATCTAAGGGTTTTTGCCCCTGTGGAGCACTGGATATCCTCAACCTATTAATATTATCATTATAAGGGGTGAAAGAGGTGTTCCTGGTTGAGCAAGTGCATGAAATTGTAAAAGAAATATACTATAGTGGAAAACTAAAATAGATGAGTTAAGTTAGGTAATTGAATTTCACACAACCACCCCACATACTATGGGCAATATGTCAGCTTACTGCTACCAGGAGCTTTGCGTTCCTTTAGCTACAGAAAGAGATATTGGTGTTGGAATAATAATAATACCAAGAAAATTACGTAAAATGCTCAAATGGTTGATTTAGAAGCAAGTGAAAAGTTTGAGTGGTTTGGTTGGATTAAATTGATTTAAATATATTTTTCAAGAGGGGCCACATTTTATGCAAACAGAGGATCTTTATTTGATAACAACCTCTCTTCAAGGGGCTCTTTTGAACCATGTAAAGACCTTGGGACAGTGAGTTCCTAAGTGAGTACCCAAAAGGGGTTTACTCAAGGGGATTGAGTGGACTGGCTGATTCAAAGCACTTATGCCTGGAGGCAAGGAGGAGATAACGTACTAATTTAAGCAGAAACTCCAAGAAACTTGCAGAAATTCAAGGTTGAAAGGGTCTCAGGACAGTTTTTGGGGATATTGCTGATATTCTTCAACAGAATTAACAATGGGTTTGAAATTAATACTTATAATATCAGACTAAGGCCATAAATGACTTGTTTATCTTGAATAAACACTTGATCACAGATGGACAGGGGCCTGGATTGATAACTTAAAAATTACTGGGGTTTAAACCATCTGAAAGGAGCTGTTTATATACCTTTCTAGGGTAATAAGACCTTCTCAGGGCACATAGAGAGAGTTGTGCTTGTGTGCTAAGGCTAGAAGGCTAGCAAGGGCTATTTTGGCACGTAGTCTGGGTGCTGTCAGCTGGCTAGCCTTGCCTGTGTCATATTTTTATGTGAAATAATTTTCAGAAGGTATTTAAATGTTAATTTGTTATTTTCATGGTTCAGAAAAATTTCCTTATTTTGTATTACTTTATTTAGAGTGGCATGGGCAGAATTGGTTATTTGTAGATTCTACGCCACCTTCTGCACATGTTGGTAATTTTTAATAATTTTCTGGTAGACTTCTTGATGTGTTTTGTGGTTCATAAAGGTTTGGTAATCCCATTTACATGACAACCATCATTATTGTTTCTCACAATTTATTTGCTTTAATGTTTTGATTTTAAAATTTTTATTCAATTTTCTTAGGTTTCAAACATCTCCCTATTTTTCAGTCAACTTGTTAAATATGCATGATGTATGCATGCAAGTTTTAGCATGTGCTTGCGGTACCTGACTGTTGGAATTAGTACAGTTGATGTTGAGGCGCGCAGGCTTGACAGCTGCATTCAGGAATCCATGTTGACATGCGCAGGCTTGACAGCTGCATGCGGGAATCCATCATCTGCGGACAGAAGTCATTTTTCATGCAGGTTTCTTGACGTACGCCTGCATAATGAGTGTCAGGCCTGTGTACCCTTGCTATATGAATGCAGTGCTGCGTGCAGGAATTGTGACACAACACTAATCCGCCTGTAACTTCTAAAATATACACAACACCTCAATTCTGACTGAATTTTAGGTGTGAAACCTCTACATGGCCTCAGGTGTGAAATATTAGAATGGCCAAAAGGTGCTATTGTGATGCTGTGGTTTATTGATTTTTTTCTTTTACAGTTATAAAAAATGTAAGGAGTTGGAATTCAAGGGTGGGGTCAGTGAGTGAACCTACCTATTTTTGGGTGGGGGATCCATTTCTGCAATAATATATATGTATTCCCCACTCCTTCTAATATAATTATTTATTTTCTGTTTTTAATCTGCTTTGAAAGTTTGCTCTTGTCAACTAGCAAGCTGACATTCCCCCACTCCAAGATATGTCTCTATCTGAAAAAAACTTTGGAGCTCAGTTTCTTTTATTGGCCCTGTAATTTCTTAAGTGGATAGGTCCATCAGGGATGTTATTTTCAGGTAACCATTCATCCTTGGCAACAGATTCTCCTTTGTATCTGACTAGATAGAGTCTGACATCTTTCCCATTTATACTTTCTTTCTTTCCTTTAAGGATTTTGCCTATTTTTACTTTGTATTTCTCAGTTTTGTCTGAAACAGGTATTGCTGGTGAAAGAGTTTGTTCTTCTTCCCTGGGGTAATAGTGTTTGATAAGACTCAATGGAAACACTGGGTGTTTTCTGGAAATTTCCTCACTGAGAATTACTTCCACTGCATTCTTCCCATGGAGTTTCTTGATGTTGAATGGTCCAAAAAATGCAGGTCTGAGTTTCCTGTCCCCAGCTAAGTTGGTAAAATTTGTGGTAGAAGCTAAGGCTTGGTCACAAATATTGAAATCAGGTTCTTTGTGGCTTTTATCCCATCTTTGTTGGTTATATTCAACAGCTTTGTGAACACATTTAGAAGCATGTTTGTTTGCTACATCTATCATGTTCTTAAAGTCAAGTGATGTAGGGTGAATGTTGGTTAGTTGCTGGTTCAGGTCATCCTTGGGTAGTTTAGGAATCCATCATCTTTCCAGTACATAGGGTGCTTCTTTAGTGGTAGAATGCTTTCTACTGTTTGTCAGCTTGCTACTATTGCAGAGCAAGCTGAAAAAGTTACAGAAAAAACATAAAAATAATAATAATACAATTAACCTAAGAAGGAGTAGGAAAACCATAAATATTATTACAGAAATAGATTCTCCACCCAAAATTAGGTAGGGTCACTCCCTGACCCCACCCTTGAAATCCAACTCCTTATATTTTTAAATAATCAAGGAAAGAAAAACCAAAATGCCATTGCACCACCATTGAGCTTTTTGGCCAATTAAATATTTCACACGTATTGTCATGTATAGGTTTCACACCTAAAATTCAGTCAGAACTGAGGTGTTGTGTATATTTTAGGAGTTATGGACAGAAATGTGTTTTGTCACAATTCCTGCATGCAGCCGCGGCAGCCAATGCACCCGGGCGCGGCTGAGATACAGCCCTGTCACTCCGTCAAGGTTGTGTACGCAGCTCCGGGCCTCTGACAAGTACGCAGCCGCGGGACTACGGGTTGACAAAGTGACAGGTGGCCTGAGAAACTTAGGTACCGTGTAAACATGGTACAACCCACATGGGAACATTCTAAATATGTAATAAATGTTCCCGTGGATAGTAGATATTCCAAAAGTACATAATATTATTTAAAAATACTTATATAACCCTTATACATATTTTTTACTGAATATAATTCAAAGTACCAAGAATGTCAAAAATAAGACAATGAAAACTTCTAAAAATATATTAAAATACTTTAATATACTTTTATGAGAATTTCTAGACATCAATCTTTTTTTTGACATACTAAGAAAACTAATGATGTAAAAATATTACATGAATTCCCATGACTTATATTTTGAAGTAATTATTTTAGTAAATCAACTGAAACTCGAAAATAAGGAGTAAAATCAATATCATGACTTTACTCCAATTATTTAATACATAATGAGAACTCACCTGACATCAGGATGTCCGTAGAAATCTCTATTAAAATAATTATTAACTTACTGGGAACATTTACTAAGGATAATTAATTAAATAATACATAAATAGGACAGATTAGTGTTATTCACACGTCCTAATATCTATTATAAAGTAGAATAATTCCCATAACCTGAGGAATTAGATACTACCCGTGCTATAGCACCAAGAACACCTGACTGGCTACCACTGGTTACCCTGCTAGCCTTAGCGTCTGTCCCTTTGAGCCCCTGTACCCCTCAGAAGGATAATATTGGGACTCCAAAAGCTATAAATAAAGAGCTCTTTTGAGGATATTGATGGGCAGAGACCCAGTTATATTTATATCCAGACAAAGTGCCAAGGTAATCAAGTAGGTTTAAGAGATAAGTAAGTGATTCATGGCTTAGTCTGATCAATAATATCTGTCCTCAACCTCTTTTTATTAATTAAAACTTCTGAAAAAACCTTATAACCCCAGTATACAGGTTTAACCCATCAGTGCACGTCACAAACAGATACCAAAAGGATTTAATAATATACCAGTGAGTTTTATTATCCTTTCTCTGTTGTGGCAGCTTGGTTACAAGGCCCTGCCACTCCACCGCGTATTTTATATACATATTATCTTTGGGTAAAATATCCTTTAAACTAAAGAGCCCAAAGTAACCGGGACTACCTGTTTTCATACTGAAATCCCTGAAGAGAGGTGTTAAAGATCCCCAATATAATTGTGGCCCCTCTATAAAAAAATTTAATAATCAATTTATTCATATTGATTTATAACAATAAACCATAACCAAACCAATTAACCTTGAAATAAGCTTAATCCAAATATTTTACGGATTTTTTGCTGCATTTATTAAATAACATATTTATTATTTATTCTATCACCTCTGGTAGCTAAAGGATAGAAAGGTTCTTGGCATCCAGGAGGCTGACACTTTTGTAGGCCATTTCTAGAGCAGGTAAAAGGCTAAACCAATCATGCCAACATCCATCAGTATTCTTGTATTCTATACCAAAGCAACAGACCCTTCTGAGCATGTATTCTAAGTTCTGCATCATTCTTTCAGCTAATCCATCTGTGTGGGGGTGGTAGGCTCTAGAGAAGGCTAAGGTAGTGCCTAAAATGTTGTGGAGGTTCCTCCAAATTTCAGAAGTGAACTTGGGATCCCTATCACTGATGATGATTTTAGGGACTCCTACATCAGCTATGAGTTTATTCCAAAAAAGTAATGCTACTTCCATGTCAGTGTCCTCTGTGTGGTTAGGTAGGAACTTTGCTTTCTTGGAAAAACTGTCTACTATGACTAGAACTGAGTTGTAGGAATAAGCTCCTCCTGGGGGTAATCCAGCTACAAAGTCCATGTTGATGATTTCACATCTTCTTTTAGGTTCAGTAATTTTATGGAGTAGACCAAACCTTTTTCCAGTGGTCCTATTGGACTTCTGACAAGTTTCACGACTGGTGACATACTGAACTGTTGAATATCTCCAATTGATCCACCAAGAAGTTTGTTTGACCTTGTCTAGGGTTTTATCAGTAGATAAATGAACAGATGAGCAGTTATTGTGGCACTAAGCAAGAATATGCTTGATATGGTCTTCCTTGGGTAAGACTATTACACTGGAATGTTGGTTCCTATAGTATACTAGACCATCACATACGGTAAACCTTCCAGCTTTGTAAGGTTTCAGGAGAGTTTAAGGTAGACTGTTAACCAGTTCAGATGGTGGAGAGGTAATTTCCATAATGGTGATTAGAGTCTTCATATCAGGGCTGTAAGCCTCCTTGATGGAGTTTAAAAGGGATTCATCCAGTTCACAGATGTGGATTCCTAGAATAGGAGCCTCAATATTCAGAATGTTAATATTCAGTATAGGAAATATATCATTATCTTCCGGGTCATAAGCAGGGTTACTTGGATCATTGGGTAGAGCATTCCTACTCAAACTATCAGCATTCTGGTGTTTAGAACCAGCTTGATGGACTATGGTCATCTGACCTCTGTACTGTTGAATGACTATCTTCCACCTTAACATATGCCTACTAGGGGTTTTCATGTTCATTAATGTCCTGAAAGCATTTCATTGAGTAATTAAAGTGAAATTGGTACCTTCCAAGTAATAATGGAGTTTCTCCAGAGCCCAAACTAAGGCAAGGAATTCCATTTGGCTTGCACCATACCTCTTCTCAGTATCCTTTACTTGTCTGGATATGAAGAGCATAGGTTTTTCCACTGGTTTATCATTTTCTATGAATTCTTGGTGTAAATAAGCTCCTAGCCCTTCCATTCTAGCATCTATATAGAGCTTGAAAGGTTTAGAATAGTCAGGTTGAATCAATACTGGAGCTGAGGTCATAGCTAGCTTGAGTTCTTCATAGTTCTTAACCCTTTCATGAGTCATCTCAAACAAGGTGTTGTTGTTTCAGATTTCATACAAAGATTTGGTGGGAAGGGAAAACTTAGGTAGATAATTCCTGTAGTAGCTGCAAAAGCTGACAAAGGATAGGAGTTCAGTTTTATTTTGAGGTATGGGCCTATTCATCACAGCTGCTATTTTGCTTTGGTCAGCGGTTAGGGTTAGTCCTGAAACAATGTGCCCTAAAGCTTTCATTTCTACATAGCCAAAGTTAAATTTTTTCATTGATACTTTTAATCCCACAGCAGAGATGGTTTTGAGCACTAGCCTTACTTTTTCCATGCGTGTATTCCAATCATCAGAATAAATGATAACATAATCAATGTATACCATCATCCATCCTTGACTGATGAATAATCCTAAGACTGTATCCATCATTCTTTGGAAGTGAGAAGGAGCATTTTTGATACCAAAAGGAATCCTAAGGTACTCATCATTTCCCAAATGAAATATGATCCTCATAAATTTCTGGCTATCAGGGATGATAGGTATCTGGTGAAAAACTTTCAGAATATCCATTTTAGTGATTAACTTAGCCTTGGAGAGGTTATGTAGAGCATGGTCAATCCCTGGAATAGGGTAATAATCAGCTTGGGTATAGTTATTCAGAATTCTGAAGTCTCCAAACATCCTTGAATTATCATTGTGCCAAGCTATGATTACTGGAGTAGTAATTTCCACTTGTTCATTGCGTCCTAGTTTCCTTAAAACTTGTAAGTCAATCAATTCTTGAATATTAGTTTCCAGAGCAGTTCTAGATTTTGGACTAGAAGGGTAAGCAGGTCTCCTGAGGTTGGGAGGGTAAGGAGGTTGAATGGTTAAAGTTAGAATCATATCATGTCCTTTGATGTTACCAATTGGATGATCCTTGGTACAGAAGGAATTCTGATTTTCAATGAAAACTTGGAGAATGTCCCTTCTTTGGTCTTCACTCAGCAGGGGGTTCAGGGCTTCTTGGGAGAAGTACTCTTGGTTGAAATTCTTCAAGTGTTTTTCATAAGTTGAATCAGGAGTTTGAGCATTGATATGGCATATTTGGAACTTCTTTTTCCAATATCCTTCTATGGTGAAGTATCTGCCCTTACTTTGAAATAAATCTACACCATATAGGCAAAGAGAATCATTCCCTAAAATAAAGTAATCACACAATCCATTCTGGAGCACTAAAAATTCAATTTTCAGTTTGAGTGACCCTTTTGAGTGAGGAAGAATGATATCAGAGGATCAAACTAAAATGGCATTGAGGGAAGAGTTACAACTACTGAAATTAGCCTGAGGTACTGGTAGTAAGTTTATCTCCAATTTGGATCTTGTTGTTCCAAATAAGTTGAACTAACAAAAGAGCAAAAGGTTCCACTGTCTAAGAGTAACTTAACAGGAGAACCTTGGATCAAACCAGTAGCATAACAGGTTTTACCAGAAGTGTAAATTTTGCCAGCAGAAGGTTTGAGAGTCAAGTTTTTGGCTTCAGAAACATGGTAAATTTTCATATTGGGATTCCATTTTTGTGGTAAGTTGGAGTCTTCATTAACAGAGTTAATGTCTAAGGAAGATTCTATACTTCCTTCAATGAAATTGGTAGGGTTTGTGATCATTAATTCAAACTCAGAGAGTGATCCATCAGTGTAATCAAATTGAGGGTCAGGGTCATTATCATTTTCTTCTCCTTCAATGAGATTGATCTTTCTCCTGGGCTGGGGGCAGTCAGGTCTCACATGTCCAGTTTGGTTAAAATTCCAGCATACCTTTTCCTTAGTTGCAGAATTCTTCTTAACTTCTAGTTTGGGAGTAGTGGAGTCTTTGGTTTTGGGATTGTATTCTTCTTGAGTCTTGGGAGCTGGTTCCCTAGGTCTATTGTGTCTTTTGTCAAGACCATTAAGATTAATGGTTTCTTCTAGAATACCAATGAGAGTGGAGAGATCAGCATCCATGGAAATTCTAAACCTCACCTTGTGATTAAGGTGTCCAGGAAATAGGTTGAGGAGCCTTTCATTGATTCCTTCTTTGTCAGCTTGAGGATAGAAAAAATCTAACCTCTTCTTTTGTTCTAAACAACCCTTTTGGGGTTTGTCTTTTAAAGGGTCAAAAAGTGAGTTCTCAAAGGTTTTCATCATTTTCCTTTTCCAGATTCTAGTAAAAAACTGTTCTTTGATGAGAAATTTCCAAGAGTTCCAAGTTTGGGATCCTACTTCTCCTCTTTTGTTGATAAACTAATCCAGTGCTACTCCTTCAAAAAACCTGGGTAGTCTCACTACTGCTATAGTGTCCGGTAGTTCATAAGAGGCAAGGGTATAGTCAATGAATTTAATGAAGCTGATATGGTTGTATTCTACTTCACCTGAGAATTTAGGCCATTCAGTTACAGGGGGCAAGAGCTTTAGAGCTTTTTCTACTTCAGGGGTAGGACTAGGCCAGTAAGACTCATTCCTGTTAATTCCAGAATTAAGAGAGATGTTAGGAGTGACACTGATCCTCGTAGGTTTTGATTCTTCTACATTGACTAGAGGAGGAGCAGTTGATTTAATTTTAAGGTCTCTTAAATAATTCTTAATCATACCTAGTTCCAAATCCATTTTGTTGCTTAATAAATCAATTTTATTAACAAGGTGGACAGAAGGGGTATCAGTTTTGTTTCTTATTTCTCCTTTGAGTTGCTCAAGGAAAAGGAGTATATCTTCCTGCCCAGAAGAACAGGAGGTGCTGATATGATTAATAAAATATGCTTTGTTTAAATCAATGGTATTCCTTAATAATTTGATTTCAGACTCATTGGCTCTCAGATGGTCAGCTTGACTTTGGATTATTTTGTTATAATTTTGAATTGCTTTATCAAGTTGTTTGTGAATATTGTCTAGATTGCCCCTCAAGATGTTAAATTTATGAAAACAATTATCAGAGAATTTTTTAAACAATGGAGTAATATCATCAGAATCTAATTGTGATAAAATTTCTTCCACTTCTGATCTAGAGATATTATGTTGTCCCAATCTTTTGGGTTCCTCATTCTTTGATGATTTGAGGACCTCAGCTTTTTGGGATCCTTTCCCTTTCATTTGGCTAGTTGATCCCAAGGGTTCCATTTTTCTACGTATTTCTCTACTTCTCCCCTGGGGATCAATTTCTGAAGGGCTATTTGAGAGGACTTGGCCTGTGAAATAGCCTTTCTCATAGCTGTTGAGTCCTCCTGCTCTTGGGCTAGCTTGTATGCCTCCCAATGACTCACATGATCCTTCACCAGATCCTTTATTTTGGAATCTTTGGCTAAGTCCAGACTGGGAGGCATAGGAGGGGGGGTAGCTTTGCGGGACAACTTTCTGGGTGAAGGACTCATCTCCAACGGTTTGTTGGTCAAGTTGGCAGGCACAGGTGCCAGTGGGTTTTGCGGCACTTGAGTTGTGGGTTTGAGCCCCTTCATTGTGCTTGCTACAGGCACTCTTACGGGCGGGAGTTCCTCCGTGCAGAGGTCCATAGGACAGGGATTGTCCGGTTGCGCAGGTGTTGGGCCAGTTTTGCAACATAGTGCAAAAATAATGATAGGTTTTTGTCAAAACTTGGTAAAAAAAATTAAAAAAAAAAACAAAAAAAATATTTTTATTTTATTTTTAAATTGATTTAGGCTCACTTAGACTTAAGTTCAACGGTAATAAGGCTTGGTTAGGGTTGAAAGAGTCCTTGGTGGGCAATCAAGGGGGGTCTTTGTGGGTACCAATGAGGTCTTGGCTTAAATCCAAAGATACATGGTGAGAACTGTTTTACAACAGGTCTTGTTCAATAAAATCCACAAGGGAAAAGTTCCTTTCCACTGTAAATAAGATAAAAAAAATTAAAATTAATAAGTTTTTTTTATTATAATTTTTATTAATTTTTATTGGGTGATGTTGAATACACGGCTCCAACCGTGTGGTAGTCGTGTAGGGCCCTACATGGCTCAAATGAGCCATGGGGGCCCAAAGACAACTACAAAGGGCCATTTCAAACACGCTCTACGCCCGGGGGGTCATATAGGAGACGTGTAACCCCCGTAAATGGCTCAAATTGGCCATGTTTGGGGGTGAACAACCCCCCAGAAGCTGCGCCAGAATTTTGGGCACCCCCTGGACCACACTTGGGTTCTGTCAACCCAAATTTGGGATTAACGCATACTTTGTGGGAATGTTGTTCCACACCTAGCAATCCCAAAGAGACATTAAAGCAAAAAACAAGTGAAATTAAAGTGAATAATCATAAATCATATAAAAATCTGCAAACAATTCTTTCTCAACTTGAAAGTTAGAAAACTTTGTTTGATCAATTGAAATTTGGATTGAATACTGAAGTATACCATTGCATTTTTTTCATGGGAACAGTGGCAAGCCCTCCTTCTTCTGACATGGCTATGTGGAAGGTCTAAATTTATAGTGCCATCAAAAAAGCTTTGGAAAAAGAAAAAAAAGGATTTGGGTAATGAAACATTGGAAGCCCCAATTGCATCCTCATCAAGGGTGACAATTGAGTAACAAAATGATTTACAAATGAAAATGACCGCTGGTGGTGAGTAAAATTTTATGTTACTGGTCTTTGCCATGTTTATTTTGATTTAAACAGATGGGTTCATCTAACTATGAAACTATGACTTAAACAATGAATGTTTACTAGATTTACTTTACCCACCTCCCTTGAGAGTTTTTCCTACTAGGGAAGAGGCACAAAACTATTTTCAAACATGGGCAATGAAGCATGGTTACACTTTCAAAGTTTTCAACTCAAAGAATGACCAATATGTGTATTTAGCCTGTGATAGACATGGTTCCTATTCAGGAAGTCTTCTTACTGAACGGTCTAGAAAAACTCACACAAGGAAGGTTGGGTGAAAGTTTTTAATCCATGCAAGTTTCACAAAGGCAGACCCCTTGTGGCGCCTCTCCTACAAAGAAACCCAACATAACCATCAACCATCTGAACATCCCTCTGTGCATCCTCAACTGAGGAGAATCTTGGGGGTGGCCTTAGAAAATATAGTAGAAGGCATGAATGATGGGCTCAATATGTTACAACTGAAGAGAAATTGGAGCAAGATTGATGTGCAGGATTATGTTGATGACCAAAAAAACTATAACACTAAGCAGAAGGTCAAACTTGCAGGACTAAAGGGAAAAAGGGTTATGGAGGTACTATATGAACAGCTTGAAGAAACAAGTTGGATTCACCGGTCAAAGTTCAGTGGAGAGGGTCACTTGGAGGCCCTGTACTTATCACATACAGAGGCAGTAAAGCTTTCAAAAAAATTCCATCATATTGCTATGTTGGATTGTACTTATAAAAAAAAAAGTACAAAACCCCACTATTGCATGTTGTAGGAATGACAGCCAATTGGAAAACTTTCACAAAAGCTCTTGTTTTTATAACAAAAGAAACTTTTGAGTTCTACAGTTGGTCTGCAAATGCATTAAAGGAGTTGTCTTATGATCCTGAGAGACTTCCAAAAGTCTTTGTGACGGACCGTGAAGAAGCTCTGATTTGTGCAATTGAAACTAGTTTCCCAGAGTCATCAAGACCATGTTGCACTTGGAACTTGTCTAAAAACATACAAGCAAACTGTATAGTGCACTTTGTTAATGACGTTGAAAGTTGGAAAAGCTTTATGAATCTGTGGGCAAAAGTATGGGGCCTCAAAGACCAAGGAGGAGGCACAGGTCAATGATGTGGAACTCAGAGTATGTCAAAACTACTGCTTCTTATTCTTCCTAGTTTTGGGTTCTGACCTTTTGAATTGTATAGTGTTTCTTGAAAGACTATGAGGATGTACTTGAGTATATGGAAAATAACATTTTCCCTATCAAATAGACGTTTGTAACAGCGTTGACTTGTATAAACCCAGATTTTGGAAACAAAACGACTTCTTGGGTTGAAGGGGCCCATGCAACTCTCAAACAATTCCTTGCAAACTCTTTGGGAAACCTGTTGGATGTTTGGAAAAGCCTTGATGGAACGGGTTTGAATCAAATTAATTCAGTTCAAGCATCAATTTATAACTCTTGAATTAAGTTAGGGAAAGTTCTACCCCCTGAACTGTTACCATTGGGTTACAAATTGCCTTTAGAGGCAATCCATCTTGTTAGGGAACAATTTAAGAAGTCCAAATGTGATCATGATGGCAAAGTCTGCACCAAGTAATATTTCAAGACTATGGGTTTGCCTTGTTCCCACCAAATAGGTGACCATCTAGCATTCAGAGGATCCGTGTTACCTGAAGATTTTCATCCTCAGTGGAGGTTGGACTATGAACCTTGCATTTCTAGTTCTGTAAGTTGGCTTAAGTTTGATTGTTCAAATCACTATGTGATTAATTCTTTTTGATTAATGAATCCTAATTCACTAATGGTTGATCCTTTTGAACTTTTCAGTGCAATGTTGATGAAATGCTAAGCATTATTCAGTTACGTGAAAAAGTCAATTCAATGATCTTGGAATCTCCAGATCATGAGAAAAGTGGACTATTGAAGTATATCATTCAGAAGATTACAAAATATTGATCCAAGCCAAGACTTGAACCTAAAGTCTTACAATCAAGTAGGGGAAGGCAAAAATTGACAGATACGCGCCAAGAACCATCTCAGTTTGAGCTTGTTGACAAACAACTCAAGGGGGAAAAAAGAACTAGAAGGGCTCAAAACAAGAAAAGACAACATATTTTAAGTCTTTTCTTTTGAGATATGTTCATTTTTTTGGTTTAATGAACTTAGTTACTAACTAATGATGAATTGTTAGTAAAATTTGGCAGAATCTGAATCTGAATTTCATAGTTCAGAGGAAGAGACTGAAAGTGAATCAGGATCACTTGATTTGGAATCAGAATCCTCTTCAGAGGAAGAGAAAATGCAGCAAAGCTCAACCAGAAGCTCATCTTTGGTGAGTTTTCATTTCATTTGTCCAATTAAAGAAATAAATACTAAGTTAGTTTTAATGATAGGAACCAAAAGTGAAATACCCCAATCAAATAACCAAGAAATTCCATAAGTTCTTGGGTGAGGTTTGGGCTCCCATTGTAGATGGGAATTGTGGATTTAGAGTCATTTATAAATCTCTTGGTTATGAAGAACATGGTTGGTTTAAAGTTAGGAATCAATGAAAAGATTCCCTCTCAAAATGGCTGGCTAAATTGGACTTGGGTCAAATCATAGCAGACACATATTCCAAACCTATATGTTTCATTTCATTGGATTCATGTGATACTTATACTCCAATGAAAAATGGTCTTACTGATCAATCAGATCCAATTTTCATTTCCTTTGTAAACAACAACGAGTGGTTTCTATTAGTACTTGAGGGAGAAATGATTCCAATCCCGCCAATTGTAGAAAAACCACGTTCCTTGATTTCTAAAAAAGCCTCTGGTTGGGTTGATCATCTCAAAGATAAACTGCAAATATATTCTAGATTTTAATAGACTTTGACTTCATTTCATCATTGGTTTTCATATAAATTGTAATTCTAATGCAGCTAATGAGTTCTATTAATATGAAGGTTGTCAAATTTTGAACATCATTATGTTGAGTGTTTTGAGTTAAAATCATTATATTGAGTGTTTTGAACAAGAGTTTAATGGTAAGTCTGTTCAACTTGTGCTGGGCTGATTCCATCACAAGCTTAACTTATGTTAAGCTTGGGATGGGATAAGCTTAACACAAGTTCAACTTGTTTTTTTTTGGTGTTTTTAATTTAGGGCTTGTCAAAAGACTTGTATTTTTTGGGGCACTTTTACTTTGGGGCTGGTCAAAAGACTTCTTTAATTTTTGGGCCTTTTTAATTTAGGTCTAGTCAAGTTGAAATGACTCCAGGGCTTGTCAAGTTAGTTGTATTTATTTTGGTGTTTTTACTTTAGGGCTTGTCAAGTTACTTGTCTTTTTTTTGGTGTTTTTACTTTAGGGCTAGTCCAGTTACTTGCTTTTTTTTGGGTCTTTTTACTTTAGGGCTAGTCCATTGGATAGTACCAGTTTTTTTTTATTTTTATTTAATTATTTATTTATTTTTATTTATTTATTTATTTATTTATTTTAACCAAAAAATGAACATTTTTTGATTTTTTGGTTGATTTCTGTTTGTTTGGAAGGTTTATTTAGTTCATGGGTTGTTTTAGTACCCTTTCATTCCTTTTTCTTTTCCATTTTATTTTGCTCACCATGGTCCAGTGCCGTGTGGAAGTCCACATGGTGGCAGACGGGGTTGGGTGGGCCGCACAACTCCGTGAGCCATGAGGGGCTGTACACAGCTTGAATTGGACCCTGTGCTGTGCCACAAAGCCCATTTCAAGATGTGTGCATAGCTAAATGAGCCCTGAATTCAACATTACCCATTTTTATTTAATTTCAGATTTTTTTGAATTTTTCAAAAAAATATATTGAGCTTACTTTCTTTGTTTTTGTTAAAGAAATAAAGTTTCCTCTGACACTTTTTTGAGTCCGTGTGTTGCCTGAGTAAAGAATTAAAATTAATAAGTCTTTGAAGTTCTAATTCTTTATCTTTTAAAGCTTGTTGTTTGTAATAATTTAATTTTGCTTGTTGTTGCCCAGGAGTTACGATAACAGGCAAAAAATTATGGAGTCTCTCCTCCTTTTTCTGTTTAAGAAGATTAAGATAATAATTGATTAATTCTCCGTTGGTCTTAATATCCACCAGAAGAATAACAATAAAAAAAGGATAATAATTATTTTTACTTATGTTTATGTAGCTAATCTGGCCCAAAGAAATAAATTGAGTATAAAAATAATTATTTAAGGATATTTTCTGGCCAGACCCCCAGTTGCCAGCTTACTGATACCAGGAACCGTTCTGTCCTTTAGCTACAGCAAGAGATATTGGTGTTGGAATAATAATAATACCAAGAAAATTACGTAAAATGCTCAAATGGTTGATTTAGAAGCAAGTGCAAATTTTGAGTGGTTTGGTTGGATTAAATTGATTTAAATATATTTTTCAAGAGGGGCCACAGTTTATAAAAACAGGGGATCTTTATTGGATAACAGCCTCTCTTCAAGGGGCTCTTTTGAACCATGTAAAGACCTTGGGACAGTGAGGTCCTAAGTGATTACTCAAAAGGGGTTTACTCAAGGGGATTGGGTGGGCTGGCTGACTCACAGCACTTTTTCCTAGAAGCAAGGAGGAGATAAATTACTAATTTAAGCAGACACTCCAAGAAACTTGCAGAAATTCACAGCTGAAAGGGTCTCAGGACAGTTGTTGGGGATATTGCTGATATTCTTCAAAGGAATTAACAATGGGTTTAGAATTAATAATTATAATATCTGACTGAGGCCATAAATCACTTTTTTATCTTGAATGAACACTTGATCACGGATGGCAAGGGGTCTTGATTGATTACTTAAAAATTACTGGGGTTTAAACCATCTGAAAGGAGCTGTTTATATACCTTTCTAGGGTAATAAGACCTTCTCAGGGCATGTAGAGAGGGTTGTGCTTGTGTGCTAAGGCTAGCAGACAAGCTAGGGCTAATTTTGCACGTAGTCTGGGTGCTGTAAGATGGCTAGCCTTGCCTGTGCCATATTTTTATGTGAAATAATTGTCAGAAGGTATTTAAATGTTAACTTGTTATTTTCATGGTTCAAACACATTTCCTTATTTTGTATTAATTTTTTAGAGTGGCATGGACAGAAGTGGTTTTTTGTAGATTTTAAGCCACTTTCTGCACATGTTGGTAATTTTTAATAATTTTTTGGTAGACTTCTTGATGTGTTTTGTGGTTCATAAAGATTTGGTAATCCCATTTACATGAAAACCATCATTATTGTTTCTCACAATTTATTTGCTTTAATGTTTTGATTTTCATATTTTTATTCAATTTTCTTAGGTTTCAAACATCTCCCTATTTGTCAGTCAACTTTTTACATATGCATGATGTATGCATGCAAGTTGTAGCATGTGCTTGCGGTACCTGATTGTTGGAATTAGTACAGTTGATGTTGACGCGTGCAGGCTTGACAGATGCGTGTGGGAATACATGTTGACATGCGCAGGCTTGACAGCTGCGTGCGGGAATCCATCATCTGCGGCCAGCAGTCATTTTGAATGCAGGTTTCTTGATGTGCGCCTGCGTGCTGAGTGTCAGGCATGTGTACCCTTGCTATATGAATGCAGGGCTGCGCGCGGGAATTGTGAAACAACACTAATCCGCCTGTAACTCCTAAAATATATGCAACACTCAATTCTGACTGAATTTTAGGTGTGAAAAATATACATGTCATAATGGTGAAATATTATGATAGCCAAAAGGTGCTATTGTGGTGCCGTGGGTTATTGGTTTTTTTCTTCTAAAATTATAAAAAATTGTAAGGATTTTGAATTCAAGGGTGGGGTCAGTGAGTGAACCTACCTATTTTTGGGTAGGAAATCAGTTTCTGCAATAATATATATACATTTCCCACTCATTCAAATTTTATTATTTATTTTCTAATTTTAATCTGCTTTGAAAGTTTGCTCTTGTCAACTAGCAAGCTGACACAATATTTAGGTGATTGTGAGCACAAAGGACAGAGGCTGAGTGCAAGGGAGGAATGAAAGGTATCAAGGCTAACTGCAAAGTGCAAAATGATGGCTCAATGGTTCAGCAAACAGCAAGAGGGATGAATTTTTCCAATGGAAGGAAACCAAGGTAAAGCCCAATTTGATGAATTGTTTCAGCAAAATGCAAGAAAGTATGAAATTAAATAACTGAGGGAACAATCTTCAGGCAGATGGTATTGCCCTTATAAGATAATCCAATGATGACTAGATACAACTTGATGGAAATTTGTCTACTGCTAGAGAGAAATGATGCAATGAATGACAGGAAAAGAATGGGAAAATTAAATAAACTTTAAAATTGTTTCCAAGGTCATACCACAGATTTCAGACAATAGAATGTGAGAGTAAATGAGTGTAGTTGGTGAGACATGGAAGGAATGAAATGTGAAGACAATGTGAATGAATGGGTGCAGCAATGCAGGGAATGGATCTAGTCCTTTGTGGTAACTATACAGTTGATGTGGCTATCTAGGAATGGGTACAAACTAGTTTAGTTGTGTGACCAAGAATGGAAGTCAAAGGGCTAGAGATACCCAGGGGTAGAAGAAAAAAGCTAAAATGGATGCTTGACTGGATTATATTTAACTCCAAAGATCAAAATTATAGACTGAGTCTCCAAGATTGTAAGTTTGTTTATGAAAGCAGGAGGTAGAAAGCAAAAGGCACAATTGATTTTGTACTTTATTTGTGATAAGAATTGAGTTCTTGCCCTAGAGGACTAAAACCAACAGTCTGTATTTCCAAGTTAGAGACATATGTGAGAAAGAAAGAAAAAGAGTATATACAAGAAAGAAAGAAAAAAAAGTTATGAGGAATGAAAATAAAGAAACAAAGGAAGAAGATACCAACAGCTCAACCAGACTTGATAGCAAATCAGATTAATGAGGATGAGAAGGACATGTTACGAGGAGGTGAGTAGGCTGAAGGACGCAGATCTGAAGAAGTATTGTCAGGTTCTCTTGGTTGATGAGCGTTTGATGTCGGGTTGTCTTACCAGGCAGAGATTGAGAGGAGGTAGACTTGAGTTGGATGGACGAGGCAATATTTGACAAGAGGAGACGTGATAGACAAGCGCACAATAGAAGGAGAATGGAAGAGGAAGAAAATGAGAAACGGACAGAGAATAAGGAAAGCAACAGAAAATAAGAAAGGCACAAGAAAAATCATAGAAAAGAGGAACAACATCAAAGGCTGTTGAGAGGAAAAGACTAGAAGCGGAAACCATCCCCCGGAGCCCTCTGGGGGTCTCCTCACTGCGCGGGAGTCTGAGATGGGATGAGGATTTGCTGAGATCTCAACACCCCTTGTGACTGGAAAGACAACAGAAGAAGATTCAAGTTAGTTATCCGCAAAGATGAAATTGTGGAGAAGTTGAAGCAAGTTGCAGCTGGAGGCCTTTGTCAAAGAGTCCGCAACCATTGAGTCCATCGGGATGAGTGATAGATTGTATTCTGACTTGTTATAGTCCTCCCTTAGACCCTTTGTCTTGATGTCAATATGGCAAGATTTGGAGTGGGACCCGAATTGTTTGATCTTGTCATCCAAACCCTTGTTGTCGATGTAGATGATGGGTTTGACCACTGAGGACTGATAGATTTCACCTATCAAATGAGCAACCCACTTGAGCTCAAGGAAGCAGTTGAGGAGAGCGTTGAGCTCAGATTCTGTTGAAGAGTACGTCACATTCCTTTGTCTTGAAGAGTTCCAGACTACTGGAATGCCGTAGTGGAAGATGATGAAACCAGTTTGAGACTTTCTTGAAGACAGATCATCTCCCCACGTCGCGTCACTGTAACTGGAAATCATTTCTTCTCCGGATTTGTAGCTGAGAGTGAGTTTGAGGTCCTTGGTAGTCTTCAGATATTTCCAGACCTTACAAGCTTCCCTCCAATGAGACATACCAGGCTTAGCTTTGAATCTAGCAAGATTTGAAACAGCGTATGCAATGTTGGGACGGGTATATTGAGCAAGATGGTTGAGGAGTCCTGTCACTGAGCGGAAGTTGATATTGAGTTTTGTAAACTCCTCATGATCTTCATCAGAGGCCGGTTCCAGGTGAAGATTTTGAGTGAGTGGAGAATGCGTGTCTCGGAAGTCAGAGAGGCCTAGTTCTTCCAGACCACAATCAATGTGATTAGGTTGACTGAGCAAAATTTGATCATTATCTACCTCCATTAACATCCCAAGGATAGTGTTTGGCGGGTGACATGAGGAGTTTTTGAACCTCTTCAGAAAGTTAGTCTTGAAAATTTTGTTCCTTCCCAGGTGAATAAGATTGTCTACATGGAAGTAGAGAATTTCTTCAGAGTTGGTATTGATGTGTAGACAGGGGTCACTGCTAGATTCCTGGAAGCCTTGAGCTTTGATCCAGAAGGTCAGTGTTTTGTACCAATTTTTTGGAGATTGTTTTAGGCCATACAGAGATTTCTTGAGTTTGAGGTAGGTAGACTTCCTGAGCAAGCCTTCAGGCGTTTGGATAATCACGGTCTCATTGAGAGGAGCATGGAGAAAAGCGCCCTTGACATCAAACTGGGTGAACGTCATATTATCTTTTAAGCCGTACAGTAGAGCAATTTGTAGAGAGCCAAGTTTGCCGGTAGGCGCCCAGGTCTTGTCCTAGTTGACGCCCAAGACTTGATTGAAACCTTGTACGCATAATCGCGCTTTGTATTTCACCGGTTCTCCATGGCAGTTTTCTTTCACTTTGAAGACCCATGTGGTGTTCAGAATGTTTTCGGGTGTTCCATAATAATCTTCCCATACTTCTTGTGATTTGATAGATTCTAATTCTTCATTCAACGATTTCTCCCACTTGGGCCATTCAGGGCATTTCCAAGCGGCTTGGTAGGAGGGAGGTTTGTAATAGTGGTGAAAGACATATTGTTGCGGTTTTTGAGTCTCATGTTTTGGTTGTTGATGGACCTCAGGAATCATAGGAACGTGAGACGTGATCTGAGTGGGTTCTGGTTGGGGATCAGACAAGTCCAAGCTGAGAGAGACAGAATTGTCTTGAGGCAAGTCCAATTCTGAGGATTCGCAGATGGGATCTTGAGTCGTGAATTGTTTGTCAAGAGACAAAAATTTGGATTCATTTGAGTTATTGTATGATTGAGAGAAGATGTTGGTACCAAAAGGTTCAAGAAGTGGGAAATTGGTTGTATGGGTCTTGAGAAAAGTGATGTGCTTAGTTTCAAAAACAGAACCCAATGAGTTAAGCACTAGATAAGAGTGAAAAGTTGGATTAAACCCAACTAGTATCCCTTCATGTCCTTTCTCATCAAACTTGCGGCCTTTTTGCATGTGATTTGCCAGATAGATCAGGGGAGAACCTACAGGTCTCAAGTAGTTATTGGGAAGCTTCTTAACAAACATCAGTTCCCAAGGAGAGAGGAGATTACCTTCCCTCAGTACCTGATTGAGCATGAAGCAACAGCTTCTTGTGATGATATGCCAGTAATTTTTGGGCACTCGAGAGGATGAGAACATAGATTGAGCTGATTTGACGATTGTCCAATTTGCTCTTTTGGCTTGGCTGTTGTGTTGAGAGTGGTAGGGTTCTGAGGTGATTAGCTTGATGTGTTTAGCCTTGGCAAATTCCTTAAGCCTGGCATTAGTGAATTTGGAGCCTTTGTCCGAGTAGATTTCAGAGGGATAATACTTGAGTCTTTTGAATTCAACCTCCAGTACATCTATGATAGTTTTGGAAGTCTCATCCTTGGAGTGTAGAGGAAAAGCGGCAAGATATCCGGAGTAGTTGTCTACTAGAGTCAACATATAACGGTGGCCCAATTTAGATTGTGGTGTGATAGGTCCAACTAGGTCAAGATGGATTTGTTCGAGTGGGAGATTGTATTGAGTCAAAACAGCTGGGAAAGACGAGCGAGTGATCTTACTTCTTGCGCAAGCGTCACATTGGAACTGAGTCAGGTTGTCTTGAGTAAAGAGATCCTTTAAGATTGGTCAAAGGGTGGAGACCGAGGCGTGCCCGTATGTCTTGTGGATGTCCATCAGAGACTGGGGCAAAGAGTCTGGGTCTTGAGCGGGTTGAGTGGTGTGGTGAATTGCATTGTTTAGGCCAATGGCCTGTGGTTTCTCCACTACAAAGAGATTATCGCGTATCCTTCCATTGAGGATGGTCGATCCATTCCTGGTAACCAAAAATTTGTTGCGGTGTTGAGTTAGACAGCAGCCTTTCTTGGCTAGAAGACCAGGGCTAATGAGATTGACAACAATATTGGGAACAAAGACGCAATCTTCTAAGGTGATAATAGAGTCCTTCCATTCTAACTTTACCGTGCCTGTCCCCACAATCTTGAGACTGGCTTCAAGTTTTCTGGTCTTGATCACTTTGACTTCTTCTTGAAGTTTAAGGTTTGTGAAATATTTCCAATCATTGAAAAAGTGGATGTTGGCACCGGAGTCAAGTAGAAGATTAGGTGTGTCATCTGCGTTGATCCATAAAGTCAGAAGTGCATGATAATTGGTGGTTGGTTGTTTTCTCTTGTTTTAATTTTTCATTCATTTTGTTGTTCTACCCACCAACTAGGCGCGACTTCAGGATGTAGATGGAAGCATGAGGATTCAGCATGTGGTGCTTTGGGGTCATGATATCCTTCTTTGCATCGCATCTTCACTTTCCTGTCTTCTTGAGCATTTTGAGGTCTTGTAGTTACTAGAGAGAGGGTGGAACTGGTTTTAGAGCTCTTTTGTTCATTGTCATATTGAATTAGATGGTTGTAAACCGCATCAATTGTCATTAGCTTCTCTACGTGCATAATCTGTTGTTTGAGATTCTTGAGACTAGGAGGGAATTTAAAAAGGACTAGATAGGCAAGAACATCCTTGGTCAGCTTGATTCCTACGTCGTGCATCCTCATTAGGGCCTTTTTGGTGTCCATGACAAAATCTTTGATGGCGTGTTTGTTGAAGGAGATATGGAGAAAGTGGTTGAATATTCTAGCACGATTGGCTGTTTCGGACGACGCAAATCTACGGGTTATCTCGGCCCAAAGCAATTTAGATGAGTTGAAGTTTGCCAAGTTGACCACATTGGCGTGCGTAGTGCTGTCCAGTTTTGAGAGAAGAACGGCCCTAATATCTTGATCTTGCTTGATAGACATTTGTCATACTTTGATTGTGATAGCATCCTTGATGTCCTTGAGGTCAAAAAGCATGAGAATTTTGTCCCTCAATATGGAGTAGTTTTTGTTGTTGAGGAGAGGTATAGCATTGACCACAGCTTTGAGGGCAACTTGATGAAAGTAGTTGGTCGCTCCTGTTGGTTTGGCCATCTTGGAGATATTGGTTGTTTTGGTAGAGTTTTGGCTTTTAACCGTGATAAGAATTGAGTTCTTTCCCTAGAGGACTAAAACCAACAGTCTGTATTTCCAAGTTAGAGACATATGTGAGAAAGAAAGAAAAAGAGTATATATGAGAAAGAAAGAAAAAGAGTTACGAGGAATGAACATAAAGAAACAAAGGAAGAAGATACCAACAGCTCAACCAGACTTGATATCAAATCAGATTAATGAGGACAAGAAGGACATGTTAAAAGGAGGTGAGTAGGCTGAAGGATGCAGATCTGAAGAAGTATTGTCAGGTTCTCTTGGTTGATGAGCGTTTGATGTCGGGTTGTCTTACCAGGAAGAGATTGAGAGGAGGTAGACTTGAGTTGGATGGACAAGGCGAGATTCAACGAGAGGAGACGTGAGAGACAAGCGCACAATAGAAGGAGAATGGAAGAGGAAGAAAATGAGAAACGGACAGAGAATAAGGAAAGCAACAGAAAATAAGAAAGGCACAAGAAAAATCATAGAAAAGAGGAACAAAATCAAAGGCGGTTGAGAGGAAAAGACTAGAAGCGGAAACCATCCCCCGGAGCCCTCTGGGGGTCTCCTCACTGCGCGGGAGTCTGAGATGGGATGAGAATTTGCTGAGATCTCAACAATTTGTGCCATGCTTATGGACTGAGGTAGATTTTACTGAGGAAAAGGATATGTAAAAGTGGTGAAGACAATAACCCTTAACATTGGAGTGTGACACTAAGAAAACAAATTGGTTGAAATCAGGCAAAGGATCCAATTTGGAGGCCAAAAAATGGGTCAGGTCATGCAAGATGGAGATCAAGAGTGGCTGAGATATATAAATTGACTGCTTTCCATGAGTGTGAATCCAATCAGGAGGGAATTAAATGTATTTCAGGGGATCACTATTGGTTTTGTTGTTTGTTGGATAACATCTGGGACCATCTTCTTGAAATAAAAAAAAAAACACAGGAAATTGCACCAATTGGGTGAATATATCATTATTGCTTGAAATCCTCCAATTTCTCATTCCTTCCTCTTTTTGATTGTTCTCTTTGTTGTTATCTTCATTTTTATGGTTTGAGCCTTTTTTTTGTTTATTATTATTTTTTCTCTCTCATTGATTGATGGTAGAAGAGCCAGAGGAGGTTTGGTATGTTTAATGGAAAAATTGCTAGAAAAATGTATCAATTGATCAATATGAAAGGTAGGTCAGATAAATTGTTGAGTTTGATGTAAACAGAGCATTGTTAGATTCTGAGGTTGCTTCTCTCTTCAAAACTTGCAATTTTTTTGGAAAGGTTTGGTAAACCAATGGCAAAGCAAGGACAGTTCCACAATCTTCAAGGACTTGAGCCAGAAGGGTTTTTTTTTTCAAGGAGACTAATCTCAGGATTAGAAGAATATTTGAAAGATGGAGAGTTATGCCATCCAAATTATCAGCTGGGTTACTTTTATCCTTTCTAAATCTGATCAAAGGAGTAAAGCGTCCTTTTTATTGAGTAGAGGCTCAAGAGATGTGCTCTCATCCAGTCAGAGTTCCCCATCATTTGAAAAATATATAAGGATAGTTGGTATAGGAAGAAAGTTCTGGCAGTGAACTGATCTTGGCACTCAATCAAATGGAGGATTTGAGACAAGGTTTTTTTTTTTAATAAAATGGGAAGAGCTGAGAGATAGAAACAATAGATAGAGACGATCCACAAGAATGACTGGATCTATGTTGGTGATGGTCAAGAGAGGACAATGGATTGTTGTTAGTGATATCTTTACTAATTTTTTTATCAAACCTGGTCTGAGAATGATGAAAGGAGAATTTATAAACTCCAACTGGTTGATGGATGCAAGGGGAGATTTTTTCAAACAAAGGGGGAAATTTAAAGATGATTGTTTCATCACACCACCTGGTATTTGTACCAATGAGGTGAGTTTCTTGAAACAATCCATTTGATTCAACCTGTAAAACTAGGTAAGAGATGATAAGGATGAGGAGGGTCAATTTTGAAGTTAAATTGTCCTAAGATGAATGAATCAAGCTCAAGATCCCATTCAAATTTTATTTAAGTGGGGTATTTTTTCCTGTATCAATTCACAACATCATCATGAGAGATGGAAAAATGAGAGCTTAATAGGGGTGGGGTTGAATTTTTGTTTGAAATGCTGGCAGAGTGGGGAAGATTGGAAAAGGTTGGTTCTGGGTTGGAAATTGCAGTAAATGATGGATAGCTATCTTGATATCAGCTTGTTGGGTAGATGGATGAGGTCAATGTAGCAGGAATTGGATTTATAGTTGAGGTTTGATCAGGTACTTGTGGCTCTTAAATTACTTGTTGGAGTACCAAGGTATCTGGTTGATTGGAAAAGTGCATGATGGGCTTGATTGGATGATTAGTTGGGTCAGGTAAGTATTGAAGTGGAGGTGGAAGTAGAGAAGTTATGTGTTTTGGTGTTGATGAGAGTGAGAAAATGGTTTTGAGAGGTTGATGATTTTTTGGATAATCCTAATTGAGACCAAGGTCAAGAGGGTGTTTGATGGAAGTTGAGGGGCTGTTGCGATTTAAATGTCAGATGAGATGGAAGATGAGGATCAATATTAGGGTGAGGAGAATGATGTATGGTGTGTCCACTGAGTTTGGTCCAGTTTTAAAATTGGTGTTTTTTTTGTTAAAAAAGTGTTGATAGGTGCTCAAGGCCACATGACAGTTAGTCAACCACCACTTGTCAGGTGGTAAAAAAATAGGGGTGTGCCATAAAATTGGCCATGGCAGCTTTTGACTGAAGCTGTCAAGAGTTTGGCATTGATGGGAAGCCATCCTATTGGTTTTAACTCTCATGAGGATCACAAAAGCCAAAAAAACACTTATTGGTCCTCTTAGTTGATCAGCAACCAAGCCCAGTTGATGACCCAAAACAATTGGGCCCCCTTGGCTATTGCCCAATCAACCAATCTGGTCTGGCCATCCACCAAGGCTTGTTGAATGACCAGTGGGAGTTGACCACCCAAACAAACTCACTTTATACACCATAAACACATATGAAGTTCCCAATTATGTCAACCTTATCAGTTAAGGAGCAATCTGAAGGGGGTTGGCAGTTTTTGAGCTGAGGGGGGGGGGGGGGGGGTTAGGATTGAGGATTGAGGATGATGGAGGGAATTTTGAAGGGATATGTGGGATAGGAAAGTAGGGGTAATTAACTCAGTTGGAAAAGGAATGAATAATTAGCTGGTAGTAGGGATGGATAATGATAAGATTGGGGTTTGAAAGGGTAATTTCAGCTCTGATGCCACTTTTGGAAGTACAAAGGTTTCTGGTTTATGAGACAATTGCTAAAGCTGAGGTGGGGGGGGGGGGAGTCAGAGGAGAACTGAAACACAGGAGTCAAGCTGGTGTGGAGGGAAAAGCTTGGAAGTTGAGTGAATTATATGCAGGCATGGTAGTGAGAAGGATATGAATTGTGGAAGCCTTGAGGTAGATTTGGTGATTGTGGTGGTTGAAATGGTGGAAGTAATAATTCTGGTAATAGTAGGAGTAATAGTGGCAGTGGTAGGGGAAACAGAATCCAGAGGAGGAGCAGTTGTGGAAATAAGATGAATAATTTTTAAGTTGATGATTGGGGAATAGTTTTTGCTTTGAGAGTTAGAGTTTTGAAAAAGAAGAAGATGATGGTTAAATCCAGCAATGAGTTTGTTTTTTGTTCCCTTGAGCTAATGCTGATAATTTGGATGGCTGTTTCTCCCAACCCACTTTTTTGTGAAGAGGTTTCAAATGCTGCTGCTATTGGCCCATTGTAACATGAAATTGGGATTTGTGACTCTGAGGCCATGAGTGATTGATCCAATTTATAAGTACCTTGAATTTAATAACTAGATTCTTGATAATTTCCATGGAAGGTGCTTGAGATTCTTGGTCTTGATTTATTCCTATATTTTTCCATTTTTATCTATTGAGGTTATCAATCCAATATCAAGGTAATTTTCCACTTTTAGGAAACCAGATTTAGAGACTAATTTGAGATTTGGTAAATGTTTGGCAAATAGCTTGTTGATTTAGAGAAAAATTGGGTAATGGGATTAATTTAGCAAGTATCTTTCTGGAATTCCTTGAAGGTGAATTTGTTATTAATTCTAAAGCCTCAAAGTATTAGTAAAATAAGGTGGCTTTGGGTTTCATTCCGTTCTAAAGCTGTATTAAATCTTCAAATATTTTTTTTCAAATAAAGGGCTGGTTTCTCTGAGATTTCAAATAGGTCTCAGATAAGTGCTAGATTAATTAATACCTACAATAAATAGGATATTTGAAGATTATAACAGATTGATTTGTTTTTTTGGTAGGGGTTAACCAAGTGGTTGGTCAGATATATGCAATATTGAAAAATAGCCCAATTTTTAACAAAAAGGTTTTTCTTGAAGTTATGGTTCAGGAGAGGACCCAAAGATGGAATTACTCACTGGGGGCCAGTTAGGGGAAAGATTGGTTGTTCCTTGTTTTTATAATCTTCTTTTTTTTGAGGTTTTTTGATTTCATGGTTTGCATTTTTTCTTTGATTTGGCACCCAATTTTTAGGGCAAATAAGAACCTTTATTCCAGAAACTGAAGGGATGGTTTGATGGCTACTTTTGGTTCATAAATTTGATTTATTATTTCCTGTTTCTTTCTAATTTTTTTGATGATTAAATTACATCTGGGTGGGTACCACAAATATATGATTTGGTGATGGATAGGATAACTGCCTATGAGGCCTTATGTGGATCAATGCCTAGGAGGCATGAGGCCTGAGAGGGATGGGGGGAGTAAAACTTGGATAGGGCAGAGATCCCTAATTAAAAAGGAAAATATTTCCTCACGGAATTCACAGGTATCCCCTGACAGCACTTCTGATCCTATCTATTTACTTTGATGTACAGTGGGTAGACAAAAGTCATGGGACTGTTTTTCAAAGCAACCACATCCCAGTACTTCAAAGAATGTAGATGAAGCCCAGGGTGTATCAATATTTCTGTTGACCAAACCATCTTTGGGATCCCACTCCAGTTGAAAAATTGCCACATTGCCACCAACTCAGTTTTATGATTCTGATGTCTGACTGCTCAAAAAATTCAAAAAACAAACATGGGAAGTTATTTTTTCAGAATATTATTCTTCAAATTTGATTCTGATTCATGTTTATTTTACTTTTATATTTAGTCTTCTTCAGGAAATTGGTTTTTTCAGAAGATCAAGATGGTCCAACCATTGGAAGAGGGTACAATTGCAATGGTATTAATTAATTTTGGAGTGATTTCAATCCACCCAAATTAAATTTAAACTTGGACCAATATGATCTCAAGCATTGCAAGGCACCTCAAAGTTGAAAAAGAGCAGAGAACTTGAAAAAAGTTAACATAAAATACATCAAAAAATTGTATGGACATTTTTTATTGGTTTCATGACTTTCAACCTACCACTCTAAAGATTTTCATTACCATCTCACCAAGGAAATAAAAAATCAAAATCAATTGAAATTGGTCTGAATTATTTTTTAAAAAAATCAACATTAATTGCACTTTCATTAAAATTATTCCTTTTAATCCTCTCTAACAAAGCCATAAAGAAGAAAAAATTATTGATTGCATACAATCTTTCTTTTTCCCTCCAGCACATTTCTCAAGTGTTTTGTGCTTTTTCAGATTTTTTTTCAAAAATTATGATTTGATATATTTCAAAATTTGAATTTTTTTATAATTAAAGTACAGATGCTTGAAAATCTAAATCAAAGTAACTACATGACTTTTTTTGGACTATAAAGTTAGCTTGAAACACATGACTCAAAACAAATCAAATTTTTTAGGTCAACCAGTACCAAAATTTTTGTCTACCCACTGTACAGGGAGGTAAAGTTACGTGATGCAATTCTTCTGGTTGGTAAAAAAAATTTACAGATGCATGAGTTGTCAAATGATTCTAATTTATGCACCCCCTTTCAGAAATTAATACTGTATATGAGTGCTTGGTGAGTTCTTATTTATTTGTTGCTGCAGGTGGTATCTTGTGTCAGCTTGCTAATTACACAGAGCAACCTGTAAAAGTAGAAAAAAATAAAGTAAATAAAACAATATTAATATAACTAAAGAAGGATTAGGAAATCCATAAATATTATTACAGACATGGATTCCCCACCCAAAATTAGGTAGGGTCACTCACTGACCCCACCCTTGAATTCTCACTCCTTCATATTTTGAAATAATTAAACAAATACAAAAAAAAGTCATGACACCACTCTGGCACTGTCAGCTTACTGATACCAGGAAATTTGCAATCCTTTAGCTACAGAAAGTGATATTGGTTTTGGAACAACAATAATTTGAAGAAAAAACATAAAATTCTCAAAAAAATTGATTAAAAGCAGGTGCAAAGTTTAGGGTTTGGTTTGGTTAAAATGATTTAAATATATTTTTCAGTAGGGGCCAAAGTTCATGCAAAAGGGGATCTTCATTGAAATAACCTCTCTTCAAGGGGCTCTTTTGAACCATTTAAAGAAATTGCAACAATGAGGTCCTAATTGATTTTAATCAAAAGGGGTTTACTCAAGGGGAATGGGTGGACTGGCTGTCTCACAGCACTTATGCCTGGAAGCAAGGAGGATATAACTTACTACTTTAAGCAGAAACTCCAAGATTCTTGCAAGAATTCACAGTGTGGAAAGATATTTTATTTTCTGTAAAATTCTCCGCAACAACCTCACTCCAAGTTCCAGAAAGCCCAAAAGCCCTTGAGTTACCTTCCTGTACCTCTGCAAATCTAAATATATAATCCGCTTCCGCAAGGAAAGTTACTACAGCCCGCAGCAGTTTAAGGATCAATTCCGACCCCTATTATTTTCCCTGAAAAACTATCCCACCCTTGATGGTAACCACTAAAGCTAAATTGCAATGAAGTAATAGTAAATATACAATTCAGACTCCCCAAAAAGCTTTGCAATTGAAATATTTTATAATTAAACTCCAAGCAATCCAGCTTGTAATCCCGCTTTTCAAAGCAAAAAAAATAATAGAAAAAAACTCCTTTATTGTACGCTGTCTAAGGTAATACTTGGATAATAAACTTATCATTTTGTTCCCTGTAATTCCCCTTTTACGGTAAGGGAAATTTCCCCCTTATATAGGCACAAATCCAAAAATGAACTACTCCAAAAGGAGTGTAAACTACAAAAGAAAGACCCCTCCCCTAAATGCCTCCATGCACTCTGCACTGATCCTCCTTACCAATAGGCCAATGCTTTACCCAATCCAATGACTTGAAGTAGGTTTGGAGATAATTTTGCCAATCTTCCTTAACACTTGAGTTGCGCTGATGCATAACTAACAACAGATTCCTATTGATCTTCCATAGTGAATTACTCCCAATCCTGCATGCAGCATTACTATGGATCCACAACAATCTGCATGCCACCTCCTCAGCTTCAGTGTTGATTGCCCCATACTCCTGCAACCTCAGTGCATAATCCATAATTGGCCTAGTTTCTACTACTTAGCCTCAATAAAATGCTTCCCCACTTTTAAATCCATATTTGCAGAGGGGAACTTATGTTCAACCACCTTTGTTGTACACAAAAGGCAAAAACTCTGGCTTATTGCGCTGCACCAATGCTGAGCCCCTGACTTTGTACTCCGGATTAGACAGTCCACCAACGCGCTCCTCCTGAGCCTATTGTGCTGTGGACTTCCAACCACTTTTGAGCCGCTCCAAGTCAAATTTCCAGTCCTGAGCCTACTTGCCTCCATGTCTATAAATAACCACCACATCCCCCACAACTTGAATTCTGTCCCCAGGATTACCACACTTCCCAAAGCCAGTCAAAACATCAGATACCCCACGCTCTAAATCTTCAAACTCCACCCAAGACCCGCCTAAAGAAAAAATCTTCACCATGGAATTGTGCAAGTACTGTACAAGAATGCGGAGAACATGCACCTGCACTTCAGGCTGCCCAGCCTGCAATTCCAGCCATCTAGGCCACGGAAGGTGTTCATTCATTGCCCCAACTCCTGGATCCTTGCGGACTTGTCCCCCTCTGGCCCCCATGGCAAGTGTTGTTGCCCTGGCCCCATGGCCCACTTTGTGGTGGATGATGATGAGTCAATCAAGAACAAACACTGGACTCCAGAGGCTGATTGATCTGCCTCCTTTTTTCCTGTTGCAGAGGTCACAGACATGCTTTCTCCCCCTCCTTGATGCGCAGACTTTGCTACTGACACCGCCTGGAGAGATGCCACATGAGCTTGGGGCCACTGTCATAACTTGAATGTTGGACTTGGCCAAGTACCTTGCCGGTGTGGAAAGAATAAAGGTTATCCCCCTATAATTGTCCCAAGGTTTGGAAGTTAACGGTTCCCTGCGTTTGAAAGGAGATGAGGATGTCTGAAGTTGCACTTAAATGAGAAATAGAAATAAGGAGATAAAGAGATAAAGAAAAGTAGAGAGAGAGAGAAATTGCCAATCCTTCAATCCTAAGAACTTTCCACCTGGATGTGTATCCGGTATGAGTTCCTTTAATCTCCTGGTGAGATGAGTGATCCAATCCAATGATGTGATGTGATGATTCCTCCTCCCATGCATGCCCCCCCTCTAACCCGGAGTTGGGAGTGAGGATAAGTCCTCCCCCTCAACCCTAACCTAAGTACACGCGCAAATGACAGTATGACAAAGAAACAGAAAACAATCCCAAAACAGAAACCCTAGCCTCCTCTCCCCACCTCCTCCATACCAAACTCCCCCCCTTGTCCGTACGCCGTTCTGTCCATCCGGTTCATCCTTCTCATGACGCGGTCCTTGCACCGCGCCCTACTCAGAGCCCCCCGCGCCTGTCCGTATCCGTTTGTCCGCGCCCGTTGTGGGTGTTTGGTAATATCCCGCATGATCCGCGCGCTTGCACGCGCGCTCCATCCGTTCCTTCATAGCCCGCGGATAGCTCCACCCCTACGTATCCAAACCGGCGCGCCCGCAAACCTAGTTGAGCGCACTACCTTCCAAATCCAATCTCCGGGGCGGATTGCCGCCCACGCCGCATTTGATGCTGAGCCCAACCCGTCAACCAGGTGCGGAGCCAAACAGCGGCTGCTGCTGATCCAGCAGCTGCCGCTGCTGAGCACTCCGCATACCCTAATGCTGAGCCCGCTTTCCCCCAATGCTGAGCGCGCAGCCGCGACGCAGTTCCCAATCCGTGTCTATAAATTGACACCACACCGGCCCAACACAGCTCCCACCTTTGTCCAAGTGGCTACGCCTCCAATAACCCTCCAGCTGCGCCCAATGTTCCCCTCTTCTGACATCCATCACCCGCCCTTCCAGCAACAACTACCCCAACTGCATCTCCCCTGACCTCAAATCCTCCTGCAGAGATTGAGTCCTGGCACTTGTTCATTGTGGTAAGCTCCAATTTTTGGCCCATAGCACATAAGTTTTTTTATTTTTATTTTATTTTTATTTATTTATTTATTTTATTTTATTTATTTTATTTTATTTATTTTATTTTATTTTATTTATTTTATTTTATTTTATTTATTTTATTTTATTTTATTTTATTTATTTTATTTTATTTTATTTATTTTATTTTATTTATTTTATTTTATTTATTTTATTTTATTTTATTTTATTTTATTTATTTTATTTTATTTATTTTATTTTATTTTATTTTATTTTATTTTATTTTATTTTATTTTATTTTTTTATTTTTATACTAACTCCAACAAAAATATCCTAAAAGCTCCTGCTCCCATGGTTGAGCCACTGTTCCCTCCATTGCCGGTCCAAAGATCTCCGGGCCGTTCTTCTCCAATCCGGACTCTGTCTCCTTGACTCTCCTCCTAATCCTCTGACTCCTGCCCATCTAGATTTACCCAATTCCGCCTGATCCCTCCATACCATGCAGCCATCCAAAGCAACAACAAAAATTGTGGAAAAGGAATTGAAGAAGCCTAAATCAACCGGTAGCTCTGCATTTTGGATGAGCAGATACTGGCCATCCTCCAACGTTCAGTTGGAATCCCAGCTGCCGAGCTTTGTGAGCTCCTCCATGAGCATCATTGCGCCGGTGGTGAGCTCTGTTGCAGGCTCTGCTGCACAATCTTCCTTCCTTGGATTTTGCCCAACTCTACCTCTCCATCTATTTTAAAAAGCTAAATTATATAAATAGGAAAATATCTACCTAAAAAATTTAAATTTTTTGCCATGCTATTTGATTCTTGTATATAGTCTTGAAATAAATATGATGCCTGGCCCACCCCAGAAAGGAATCCTCTTGATTCCCCGCACCATCCTTCAAAGAGAGACACACACACACAAAAAAAGGAAAGAAACTCCTAAAAAAAACTCTGCAAATAAAACATCACCTAAGGACCTGGACCACCCCAGACAAAGGCCTATAGAGACTAGAACTTCCACGCTGCTCTGGTGATATGAGCTTCCCCAACCTCCTATCCCCCCACAACTTGAATGTTGACCCCAATTTTCATCCCTCCAATGACTCCTCCTCCGCAGAATCCCTCTCTTCTGCAGCCAGCTCCTCCATGTTGGCCATTTCCTGATCTTTGTCTCCCAAACCTGGGCTTTCATCAAAATAAATAGTTCCCCGCATGTGGAATTTCTTCACGTGAGCCTCCTCTGCCTTCTGCTTAAGCAGAGTGCCATCCAACTCCTCCAACTGATAAATTCTGCCCAGAAACTGACTTACAATCCAATAAGGGCCTTTCCAGAGTTCTGCAAAAAGCTTACCACACTGAATTTCCAAGCTCTGATGGTAAAGAAGGACAATATTGCCCTTCCTCAAAGGTTCCCATAAGAAATCTGCACAATGCTTGTCCCAGTACCAGACCAACTTAGCTCAACTGCCCCGCAGGCTCTTTGCCGCCTTTTCCACCATCTCCTTTCTTTGCAAGAGTTGCTCTGCCCATGCCACAATTAATTAATCCATGGTCTTAACCTTTCACCAGTCAATAGCAAGGTAATTCAGGGTTTTGATATCCACCGCAAGCACCAGCTGTGGCCCATGTAAGATTTTGTAAGGAAAATATCCCATACCCCGCTTGAGCAATATCCAATCCACAAACAACACAACTGGTAAATTTTACTGCCACTTCTTCCCACTGTTTCAACAGATCTTGACCATTGCTTCCTCAATTGGCTGATGCCATCTCTCTATTGCCCCTGCTCCCTCAGGATAATATTGGTTAACTTGCCCAAACTTTGCACCACAAGATTTGAAAAGCTTCCAAAGATCACCCAGAAACTCCGCCCTGCTGTCCACCGTGATGAGCCTCAAAAAACCAAAACGGGTGAACCAATACTCCTCCAAAAACCACCCAACTTTCTCTGCTGACAGCTTAAACAATGGACGCTCCTCAACCCATCCCAACAATTTTTCCCAAGCCACAAGTAGATATGGGAACTTCAACACCTTGATATGGACCACATCCAGGAAGATCCTCCCAAAAAGGGCATCCTCACTTGTTGGAATACCCACCTCCCAAGGTAATCTGGTACTCCGCCGCTGACAAGACTTGCAGCTCCGCACCCAATCCCGCACTGTTTGCCCCAGTCCTGGCCACCAGAACCTGGTCTTAACTCTCCTCCGCATTTTTGCCTCCCCCTGGTGCCCTAAGTTGTTGTGGAGCCACCGTAACAAATCCTCCAGATCCTTCTGCCTCCTGACCACAACCAGGGATATTGGATGTGTCCGCTACCATAACTGCCTTTCTTGGAAAAAGAAATGCAAAAACTTCTGCCAAACCCATCTAACCTCTGTCACCAAAAAACCCTCCACAAAATGAAGCATCCAAAGATACTCCTCCAATTCCTGAAACCTACCAAACTGTTTCAGGGGAGGTTTTCCAACTTCCACAGCCATTTTTGCCACCTTCAGAAGCCTCTTCTCCACATCCAAATCCTCCTTTGCTGCGCACCAGATCTCCAAATACCAAGAAAAGGCATCTGGCATTGTAAACGCCTTCCCCAGAACGTGACTGACTGTGAAATTGAACAACTGTAAGTATGCAATCCACTGCATCATAGGAATATTGGGCAAGGTTGGGGAATGGATCATCCTAGCTAGCGCTTTGGCATCCACCAGGAGTTCAAATGTCACCCCCCACAGCACATGCTGTAATCTCTGCACAATCCTTGTCACCCTGCATAACTCCAACTTGGGCTGCAAATACCAAGATTTGACCTTCAAAAAGGTTACCAACTTGTAGAGCACTGGCCTGTCTTTCCCTTCATCTTCTTGGGTCAGCACACATCCTGCACAAAACTCACTCAAGTCTACTGCAATCCAGATTCCCCCTTTTCCGTAATCCAGGCCCTTCAAAAGTATCCTTTGCCCCACAATCTCCTTCAACTCCCCAAATGTGCAATTGCATTCCTCTGTCCAAAAAAACTCAGCTCCCTTCCAAATCAGCCTCCGCAATGGGCTTTCTATCTCTGAAAAATGTTCAATGAAGATCCACACCCATCCAGATAGACCTAGAAACTGGGAGACATGAGTAGTGTTCTGCAGAGTAGGCCACTCTAGAACCTTGTTAACTTTGGCATTAGTGATTTTCCTTCCTTTTGCGGAAACCTCATGACCAAGGACCTCCAAGGCTGGGATGCATACCGCAAAGGTTTAACCTGAAACAGTCAATCCTGCTTCCTCAATCTGGAACAGGATCCTCTCCAAAGTCTGTGCATATTACCAAACAAACCGCCTGATCCCCTAATTCTCCGCAATAGTTTCTCTGCTGTAGTTGCTCCGCAGCCCCTTGATACCCGTGTCATCAATGAATATCTGCACTGTTTCTGGAAAATTATCCTGCAAAATCAACGTCATCTGCGCCTGGTAAATTGCTATCAAATTAGTTTCCCCCTGCGGAAGCCTTGTTAACTGAAGCCACCCCAACCACTTCTCAAACGCCATCATTGGTTGGGACTCCAGATGTTGCTCCCACTGTTCATACCCCTGCATGATGTCTACCAACCCATAGCAGACTCTTCTGGTCATATTCTCCACAAACTTCTCCACCTCCAGAGGCAACCCAGCATCTCTAATTGTTACTGAGTTCAACCATTGTAGGTTGTGGACAATCCGCAGAATCTTCCTGTCCTGTTTAAGCACCGCAAAAATTGGACTGGAATAACTAGAACAAGAAGGCTTTCACAGACCCATCCGCCATTGCCCTGGCACCAACTCCATAAACTGATCCCTAACCGCTGATGGAATAGGAATGGGCTTGATTTGCCAAGGGTTGTGAGGCACTGAAGGTATTGGGTAGGGTCCCAAAATTTCTTGCCTGAGCAACCCCCCCTCTTCCATACAAAAATACAGTGCCTTCCTTCACATGAAAACCATTGCCTTCAGCAGTTGTACTTCCTCCTCTTGCAACCACCCCTCTGTCCCAAAGTTGAGTTCCGCCATCTTCTTTTCTGTTAAGCCCTCCATATCATTTTCAAGAATTGTGGTTGTCAACAGCAACTCATATGGGTCCCATGACCAATGGATAGGCCTCATTGGTTTGTTGAGGTCCTGTGGCATCAGCTTGTTTTTTGGCCTCACCTTCTTAGCAACAGGTTTGTATTTGCTACCAAAAGTCCATAATTCAATCAACTTCAATCCATTGGTTATTTCATCCACTTGTAATTGCAGACCTGCAACAAAATCTGGGCTGCTCACAATTGTGGCAAAAGGTTAGCTGCTTGTGGTGGCACCCATTGGAGGCGCATAAAAGGAAGGAATCAATTTTGATCCTACCCCCTCTCCCATCATTGTTATGCCAATTACTGCTTTCCTCCACACCGCCCAAAGCATGCTGCACCGCGCCACAGGGGTTCCTCATTTCTCCTCATCTGTCAACAATCTGTGCAAGGAGGGAGCCTTCCCTGCACAGGCCACACAGCAGACATCTAAAAATCCTCTGCCGCATTGTTGTGGCTGCCATCTGCAAATGGACAGCCCTTCAAATGTTCCCATCAGACGCTCTTGGGCCAACAGATGGTTGTTTTGTATTTTTTCCCCAACGTGTCTGCAACATTAAGGAGTTCATCCCTAGTATCTGGACAGAATCCCAGAGATTCTTTGAATTCAAAACTGAATGGCCTACCAAGTATGACCTCCAACCCACTTACTACCAAATACAACAGTGGAGCCAATACCTTAGCCACCTTTATCATCTCTTTCTCCACTACCCCTTCAAACAAGCATTCAAAACCTCCCAAATTCTGCAACCCAACATTTTCCTTGTGATGGAAAAACCCTGCATCAGTTGCAAAATTAAATGGGAGAAAATTTACCATTGAGCTGCTATTGACCATTGCCTGACACCATTTGCCTCCAATCCACATTTCTACATAGCCCAAAGGGCACATCATAGCGCCTCTTGCTCCCAGAATGTATTCCCCCGCATTGAGAGAACCAAAATTTGCCTCTTCCTTTGGTTTTGGGTTGTCCTCCTTACCCCCCGTAAACTGCTTAAAGACCACAACCATCTCCTCTGCCATTACCAGTGAGATTTCCTCCAGCTCTTTCAAAGTTAGGGAAACCGGGTGATCTTTCCCCAAATCCTCTTTGCTACTTCTCCAGCCCTCCTGCAGGATCCCCCTGTTTTTACCACCACCGCCTGCTCCAGATTGTTTGCCGGGGTAGGACCATCAATGTCCATTCTCCTCTTGTTGGTGTGGATGGCCCTAACCTCTTCCAAAACTTCTGGGGGTTTCCAAGTTACAAGAAATGTGTACCCCACCAAGGTTTTTTCCTCCTTCTTCTCCGCCTCCCCTGCTCAAGCCAGATCTCTTGGTGAAGGCTGATCTGGAAAGTCTGGTATGGCTTCTCCTGAATGGTGAAAACACTCCCTTCCATCCGTCTTAACTATTTTAATCTGCACATCTGCACTCAGATCATTAAACAACCTTTTAAGATGGCTGTCTTCCCAACAGTAGTAGCATTGGAAGACGCAAGGATTGCCTTTTTTTCTTGGTGGCGCCCTCCATGGTGCCTGAGTTGGTGCATGCTTTGTTGTTGCTTTTGGTGGTTCTGGAGCTGTACCGGCTGGCTTTGCCATAGCTTTCTGCCAGAAAAGGCGCATCTTGTTAAAAATTTATGTCATTTCCGCAGTTTCTTTTGGCGTTAATGGCCCCTTTACCCTCTTTACCTGCACATCCCCCCTTACCAGACCCTTTGGGTCTTCCTCCATAAGTTCTTCCAGTTTCAACTCGCCCAGAACCGCCTTGCGGATTTCCTTCATGTCTGGGAGTAGGGTTACCCCTTTGTCCTGCAACCTGCAAATTAATACCGCGTTGTATAGCTTTCTATGGACACTTCCCCGCATCTCTGAGCTAAGCCCCTCCCACAAAGGTCCTCTTTACTGAACCAGTATTGTATGCCAAAATATTGTTGTGGACTAGGTAATTTAGAATGCAATCAAATGAGGAACAGTGAAGAAATGTTTAGGATTGAATTTCCAGAAAACAAGGAACAGACAACAGACTGAGAGCACAATAGCGTGATTAGATAACTAAGAACGTGAACAAAATAACATGCGGCTTTGAAAATACAGAAGATAAAGAAACAGATGGTGAGTCTCACCAGGCAGAAATGGCACAAGGGTCTTTCTGACTTGGCGGAGTGATGACAAAGTTTGTGAATTTGTTGAGTTAATTGTTGAGTTAGTCTTTGAGGTTGAGTTCCAGAGGTTGGTGACCGAGTAAAGAAGTGGTGTTTTGAGTGGATGAGGAAAGAAGTGAGGGGGAGTAGGTTGAAAGTTGGGTGAGGTGGATTGAGTGTTTTTGCGAGTAATGGTCTTGTTATTAAGAAGAGACTCCAGTTTGGTCATGATTGAGATTGCAGTGGTGTTGCTCAGGATGTAGCTGTTTTGGGCGTGGGCTTTGGGATTGTGGTTGTGTTGTTGGAAGTGCACCCCACTGGTTGTGACATTCTGACTATTCTAACACCCCTCCATGCCTGATGAGACTCACTTACAAAAGAAATATCAAGGAAAAGGGCAAAGAAAAAAAATATTTTTTAAAAAAAAGAAAAATAATAAAAAAAAAGAATTATTCAATTTGAGTATAGCATTTCACAAGGCAGTCAAGACTCTGGATAGTGCAGGCTTTGGTTAGTGCATTCGCGGGCATGTTGTGAGAGCTAATAAGATTTGTACTGATGTTGCCTTGGTTGAGTTCATCCCACATGCCTTTTGTTTTGAGATCAAGGTGGCAAGTCTTCAAGTTTCAATTTTTGGATCTTATCCTCCAGTCTGCTGTTTTCAATTGAAAGTGAAATGGATTTTATATCAAGCCCAAGAGTGTATTTCATAATTGATTTGATCCAAGTTGCCTCATGGAAGCCATCCACAAGAGCCTTTAGCTCAGCCTCAGTAGATGACTAAGATATGTTTCTTTTTTTAATAATGTTCCTGGAAATTACACTACTGTACACCAAGGAGAGGTATCCAGATTACAATTTTTGAGTTGTAGGATTGTCAGCCCACAACGCATTGGTGAAGACTTCAAGAGCATCTCTGGCTGGATTGAAATCAAGCTTCAGTTTGAGATCCCTGGTTCCCTTCAAGTATCTCCAAGCTTGTTTGAATTTTTTCCAGTGATAATGCTGGCTTTTGCTGAAAATCTTGATAAAATTGATACTGCAAAGCTGAAATTGGGCCAAGTGTACCACGCAATGTGGTTTAGCATCCCAATGGCTGAGAAATACTTAATATTCAGACCTTTGAACTGCTCATGCTCTGCCTCACTAGCTGGTTTGAGTTTCAGGCAAGGAGAAAGGGGCCTTGAAGAGGGTTTAGCTTCAGATAGGCCAAGTTCTTCCAACCCAGAATTGATTTGATTTGGTTGACTGAGAAAGACTGCATTGTCTTGCAGGTCTATTTTCATACCAAGAATAGTTTGAGGTGTCTGAGCTGACAATCCAGGAAATCTTTTGAGAAATTTCTTTTTGAAGTTGAGAATGGGTCCTACAAGGATTAAGTTTTCAAAGTGGAAGAAACATTTTGAGTTTTTATTGTTGGAGATTTGAAGGAATTGATTGCAGCTTGGTTTGGAGAATCCAACAGATTTGAACCACTCTGTTAGGGTTTTGTACCAATTCTTTGGAGACTGTTTTAAGCTGTATAGCAACCATTTGAGTTTAAGGAACTTGGAGGTGCAATTAAATCCCTTTGAAGTCCAAATAATAACATTTTCCTCAATAGGTGCGTGAAGGAAGGCACTTTTAACATCAAATTGCCTGATTGAAGATTTTATTTTGAGAGCTGACAGGAGTAGAAGCTTCAGATTTGAGGTTTTGCCGGTAGGAGAAAAAGTTTCCTGGTAATCAAACCCCTTGATTTGATTGAAGACTTGGACACACAGTCAAGCTTTGTACTTGATTGGGTTTCCATGGCAGTTGTCTTTGATGCAGAAAGCCCACTTTGTGTTCAAACAGTTGATCGGAGCAGGACCATTGTAGTCTTCCAATACATCTAGGTTTTTGATTGTGGATAGTTCTAAATTTATGGCATATTTCAATTTTTCCTTTTCTTCACACTTGATGGCTTGTTCATATGTCTTTGACTTGTAATAATGGTAAAACACGTACCTTTGGGGAGATTTGATCAAAGTGCAGTCTTGCAGAATAAAAGCTGGTAGGGAGGGTTAAGGATTTTGTGGTGTTGCGCCTTGAGATTCTGTGATTGGGACTGATTTTGATGCACCTGGACTTTCATGCTGGCCTTTGTCAGATTTTTCATTGATATTATGTTTGGGGGAAGAGCTGTTGGAGTCTTCCTCTTCCCGTTCTCTGTAATTTTTCCATTGAGTTGATTGGTGCGTCTCGCTGGTATTGGGGTGAGTGAGAGTTGAGCCACCTTGTTGTATGGTCTTGTGAGAGGAAGGGTTGCTGATTTCATCTTCTTCTTCAGGATACCAAGGTGTGCTCCAGTTAAAGTGATTCATCTTCAGAAATCGGATGTGTTTTGTGGAAATTAGTGCGCCTTATTTTGTTAGAATTCAATAGGAAATCAAAAGAGGATTAAAGCCCACCAGAACTCCTTCTTCCCCTTTTTGATCAAATTTGAGAGATTTATTCCATTTAGTTAAAAGGTACACGCATGGGTTCCCTAGTGATTGAAAAAATGAAGGGGGTAGGGAGTAACCATGTATAATTTCCCAGGGAGTGATCTTTTCTTCACCTCTAGGAATCTGATTTAGCATAAGGCAACTGCCTTTAATAATTTTTTCCCAAGTGTTTGGAGGTATTTTTCCATCTCTAATGATTGACCTGGCTGATTCCACTATTCTTCTGTTTGCCCTCTCAGCGTGGCCTTTATGCTCAGGATGATACCGTTCCAAGACAACTTGACGTGTGTGTTTTTTGATTAGGTAGGAGGTCAGTTTTTGATTGAAAGATTCTGTACCCCCATCCAAGAATACCTCCAAGGGGTATTAACATCTCTTTTTGAATTTTTTTTTGATTAGTGATAAAATAAATTGTCTCCACTTCTTTAAGAAATTTAAATTCAAAACCAGAAAACTAAGATTATGGGAATCAGGACATACAGCTGTAACTTTGAGAGACAATCATAAGATGAAAACCATACCCAAGCTGATAAAAAATGACATGAGATTGGAAGCAACACTGGAGAGGCCTTCAGCTAATCTATAATGACAACCACCACAAACAGCCACTACCACACATTAAGAAAAGGAAAGATCTGACAGAGTAGAGACTAAAGAAACAAAGGTAAGGTTCATATCAGTCATGATGGGGTTATGAAAGGTTGCGCCGAATTATCCTGAGTCCCCTACAATGTCTGTTACTTTCTGATTTCTGGATCTTGATGTTTTAGATTCCTAGACCAAATTCAATAGTTAAAAGAAAAGAAAGCCTGGAAAGAGAGAGAGACCCCCAAGGGATCAAGGAGACTGGGCAGTTTAAGTAGGCCGCAAGTCTGAAGTTGAGATGAATATGCATCATCTGGACTAAGCGACCGCGCGTTTGGCGTTTGACTAGTAAAATAAAAGGAAAAGGACAAGTGGGGTCCACCATTCAAAATACAGCAAGAATTCAACACCCCCCCATAATTCAGTGCAACCCACCAGTAAAACACTTTGACGTGAGTAGTTCCAACGCATGTTTGTTTGCAGCCTTGGTGAGTGCATCTGAAACCATGCAGTCTGTCGTAATGAGGTTGACGTGAATATTGTTGGAGGACAAATTGTCACAGAGCCACTTTATCTTCATGTCAATGTATTTTGTTTTTGAATTTGCTCCAAAATGATGAATCTTATCTACAAGATCTTTATTTTCTACTAGGAACTTGGATGGTTGCACAGGAGGACTTTTCCATAGGTCACCAATGACCAATTTTATCCAAAGCAACTCCTGCGCTCCATCCATTAGGGCATTCAGCTCAGCCTTTGTGGATGAGAGGGTAATATTCCCCTGCTTCCTGCTCTTCCAGGAAATTGGAGTCAATTTCCAAAAAACAATTTATCCAGTCTGAGACCTACAAGTGTGTGGGTCATCCGCCCAAGTCAAGTCTGTGTATATAGTTAGAGATTTTGTGTCCTTTCCTGGTTGGAGAGAGAGAGCAAGAGATGAAGTCCTGGCCAGGTATTTCAAAACGTGCCGCATTTCCTTCCAGTGACATACTCCCGGATTTTGGTTGAGCTGAGAGAGAATGGAAGCTGCAGCTGAGATGTCCGGCCTAGTCCTACAAGAAAGGTAGTTCAGAATACCGGTATACTTCCTGAAGTTTTGGCCTAAACTGGAAAACTCTGCCTGTTTGTTCAGAGAGGCTGGAACCAGCTGAATGCCTGGTGTTAGGGGAGTCTGGATGGGCCTGCAGCCCACCATATCCAGTTCCTTCAATGTTTTGTTGATGAGTTTTTTCTGACTCAGCTTGATTGTGTTGTCTTCTTTCTTAAAATCCATTCCAAGAATTGTGTCAGGTTTGTGCGCAGATGAATGTGAAAATTTCCGTAAGAACTCTTCTTCAAACCACGTTACCTCCCCACAAACAACAAGATCATATACGTGGAAGAACACAGAAGAGCCTTTGTGTTGATGAGTGTAGAGACAGGGGTCTGCATTAGATTGGATAAAGAAAATCTGTTCTAACCAATCCGTGAGTGTTCTGTACCAATTGGCCAGAGCCTTCCGCAGACCATATAGGGATTTCTTTAATCTGAGAAACCTTGACAACCATTTGCTCTCTTTTGGCTTGAGAATATAGATTTCTTTGTCCGACGGGGCAAACAGGAACACTGGTTTCAAGTCAAATTGTTGGATCTCCAGATTCAGGTCCCAACCGCTTAGAAGCAGTAGTAGGAGCATCATGAACTTCCCCGTTGGTGCATAGGTGTCACCAAAATCCACCCCAGCTGTCTGTAGATTGCCCATGATACATAGTTCAGATTTCTTCTATTCCGGAGAAAGACCGGTGGCCGGCTTGATCCTGTCCAACCACATAGCTCTAAGATATTGATAAGGTTTGAAATTGACATCCTCCCATATATCTTTGGATTTGATTTGATTCAGCTCAATCTGTCTTTCCTTGGAGTAGTCGAGAGGTGTCAGCTTGCTACTATTGCAAAGCAAGCTGCAAAAAGTACCAAAAATAAAATAAAAATATTAATAATAAAATAAACCTAAGAATGAGTAATAAAACCATAAATACTATTGCAGAAATGGATTCTCCACCCAACATTAGGTAGGGTCACTCACTGACCCCACCTTTGAAATCCAACTCCTTATATTTTTAATTAATTAAGGAAAGAAAGACCAAAATACTACGGCTCCACTATTGAGCTTTTGGTCAATTAAACATTTCACACGTATTTTCACATATAGGTTTCACACCTAAAATTCAGTCAGAATTGAGGTTTTGTTATTATTTTAGGAGTTATGGACGGAAATGTGTTTTGTCACAATTACCACACGCAGCCGTGGCAGCCAATGCACCCAGGCGCGGCTGAGATACAGCCCTGTCACTCCGTCAAGGTTGTGTACGCAGCCCCGGGCCTCTGACAAGTACACAGTTGCAGGACTACGGGTTGACAGAGTGACAGGCGGCCTGAGAGGCTTAGGTACTGCGTAAACATGCTACAACCCACAGGGGAACATTCTACATATGTAATAAATGTTCCTGTGGATAGTAGATAGTCTAAAAATACATAGTATTATATAAAAATACTTAAATAAACCTTATACATATTTTTTATTAAATATAATTCAAATTACCAAGAATGTCAAAAATAAGACAATGACAACTTCTAAAAATATATTAAAATACTTTAATATAATTTTATGAGAAATTCTAGACATCAATATCTTAGTGACATACTAAAACCAAATGATGTTAAAATATTAAATGAATTCCCATGACTTATATTTTTAAGTAATTATCTTAGTAAATCAACTGGGATCCGAAAATAAGGAGTAAAATCAATATCATGACTTTTAATCCAATTATATAATACATAATGAGAACTCAACTGACATCAGGATTTCCGTAGAAATGTCTATTTAAATAATTATTGAATTACTGGGAAAATTTACTAAGGATAATTAATTAAATAATACATAAATGGGACAGATTAGTGTTATTCACACGTCCTAATATCTATTATAAAGTAGAATAATTCCCATACCCTGAGGAATTAGATGATACCCGTGCTATAGCACCAAAAACACGTGAAAGGCTACCACTGGTACCGTGCTAGCCTTATTTTCTGTCCCTTTGAGCCCCTTTACCCCTCAGAAGGACAATATTGGGACTCAAAAAGCTATAAATAAACAGCTCTTTTGAGGATATTGATATCCAGAGACCCAGTTATATTTATATCCAGACACCGTGCCAAGGTTATCAATTACTTATTAGAGATAATTAACTGATATATGGCTAAGTCTTATCAATAATACCCTTCCTCCACCTCTTTTTTATCAATTAAAACTGCTAAACAACCTTATAACCCCAGTATACAGGTTTAACCCATCAGTGCACGTCTCAAACAGATACCAAAAGGATTTAATAATATACCAGTGAGTTTTATTATCCTTTCTCTGTTGTGGCAGCTTGGTTACAAGGCCCTGCCACTCCACCGTGTATTTTATATACATATTATCTTTGGGGAAAATATCCTTTAAGCTAAAGAGTCCAAAGTAACCAGGAATACGTGTTTTCATACTGAAATCCCTGAATAGAGTTGTTAAAGATCCCCAATATAATTGTGGCCCCTCTATAAAAAAATTTAATAATCAATTTATTCATATTGATTTAAAACAATAAACCATAACCAAACCACTTAACCTTGCAACAAGCTTAATCCAAATATTTTTTGGATTTTTGCTGCATTTATTAGAAAATATATTCATTATTTATTCTATCACCTCTGGTAGCTAAAGGATAGAAAAGGTCTTGGCATTCAGGAGGCTGAAAATTGGGGGTCTGACCGGGAAATATTCCAATTTACTATATTTAATACCTTGGACCAGACATTTCACAAAAAAAATAAATCAAAGATAAATTTATCTGACTTTATAACCCGGATTTATCATTAAATTCTTTTGCAGTGGATTTAAAAACCAATGCAGAATTAATAATCTATTATTCAAATCTTTTAAAGATAAGAAAAGAAGAATATATTAAAAATTATAAACATACTAGTTGGAAAGCTTTAACTCAAGCTGAGAAACTTAATATCTCTTCTGCACGTAAACACTTAGATAAACTCCTTGAACAAGAAGATCTTGAAAGGCTTATCAACTTTCAGGCCATATTAAGGAAACATAAAGCTTGGAAGAAATAACGTATAAATTACTTTTTGAAATATAAAAGTAAGTATAAAACTTGTATTACCATATTATTATTTTTTTTAAAAAAAAATGTTGATATATTTTATTAACCAATAAAATAAACTTTATTTTATCAGTGAGCCCTCCTGTAACAGAAACCACCGCAACTGAAGTTCATTTATTGGATCAGAAAATCCCAGATATCTCTGAACGCCCTGAAAATATTGATTGAGCAGGTGAAGACCTCATTGGAACACACCAAGACCCCGTAGGATTACCTACTAAGGATCAATTTAACCCCAATAAGGTCTTGGTACCTTTGAACATCAACTTAAGTGATTTTTGAATAAAACTTTTTTGTACGGATTTTTTTCTGTAAAATAATTATAAAAATATTATTCTAAAATGAATAGACGTAACACAAGATTCTCAGGAAGAATTCCCTCCTATGGATCTTTGCCAACAGCTCCCAGTAAATGTGAGACCACCAATAAGGAAAACCATGAAGGGACTGGAACCGGTGAATCAAATGTTGATGGAAAAGGAGCAGCACCAATTACTTCTGCCCTCTCCCAACCTAGAGCCGGAGAAGGTAGTAGAATCAAGCCACCCTCCTTTACAAAAAGATTCTCTGCAGCCACCCCAGCAGAATCTGGCCAAGGAAGCCAGGATCAAAGACTTAGTCAAATAGCACGTGAAAAGTTGGGAAGAATTCAAAGAAGCCCAAGCCAAGGAGGAAATGTTGTCTATGAAAAAGATAATCTCCCAGGAAAAAGCCACCTGGATAGCTCTTCAGAAAATGATTCCAAGGAAAGAGGTAGAATCCTACGTAGAAAAGTGGAATCCTTGGGATCAATTAGCCCAACTGAAAGTCAAAGGATCAGGAAAGAAGAGATCCTCTTCCCATCCAAAACCAAAGGGAAAGAAAGACTGGGATCAGATAATATCCCTAGCTCAAAAATGGAAAAAGGTTTACAACAATTAGCTTCTAATTCTGAGCCCAAACAAACATCTGATGTAATTACTTCCTTTTCCAATGATATGCGTCATAATTTCAAAATTGTTTGTGAAAATTTGGACGGTGTTTATACCCAAATGGATAAATTAACCTCAGTAGTAGCCAAATTGATTAATAAACAAACAAAGACAGTAGGAATGGAAGAAATCAAAGAACACACAGAACAGTTATTGGAGACAATTAATCAAGGTAGGATCAGACAGAAACAAACAATTGAGAATATATTATCAGAAATCCAAGAAGATTTTATTATGTCTTTCCAACCCTTAAAAGAAGAATTGGTAATCACTACTAACAGCTCTATTCTATCCCTTATTAAAAAATTGGATGTGCTTAATAACAAAGTGGACCTGCAACTTAATCTGATCAAAAATGATCTTAGGGACTTCAAAGTCCGTCTGACCAACTCCTTGGGGAGTACCACAGAGGAACCAAAACCTCCCAGACAAACCACTACTCCTTATGCACCAAACTTATTAGGAATCCATAAGATCAACACCTTTAGGCCTAGTCCTACCCCTGAGATGGAGCAAGCCCTCAAACTGTTACCCCCTAATTCTGAATGGCCCAAGTTCTCCGATGAAGTAGAATACAATCATATAAATTTTATTAAATTTATTGACTACACTATTAACTCTTATGACCTACCAGAAGCTATAGCTGTATTCAGGCTTCCCAGGCTGTTTGAAGGAGTAGCATTGGACTGGTTTATCAGCAAAAGAGAAAAAGTAGGATCTTTACCATGGAATTCTTGGAAACTTCTGATTAAAGAACACTTTGGTTCTAGAATGTGGAAAAGAAAAATGATGAAAAATTTCAAAAATTCCTCATTTGACCCCTCCAAGGATAAACCTCAAAAATGGTGCTTGGAACAGAAGAAAAGGTTGGATTGCTTCTATCCAGATGCTGATAAAGAGGAAGTAAATGAAAGACTCCTCAAAATGTGTCCTGGCAATCTTAAACTTAGTGTAAGATGTAGGATGAGTATGGATGCTGACTTGCCAACTCTAATAAATGTGCTAGAGGAAGTAATAGACATGAATGGGTTAGACAAGAAAGCCCCTTCTAGACCCAAAGAGAAATGAAACATTAAAAAAACCATAGAACAACCTCCTCTGATGAATACCTCTGATAATAAGAAACCTAACAAGAATAGGGATAAAGAGAGGATGCCTGCAACTTGTTGGAATTTTAACAAGACTGGGCATATGAGACAAGACTGCCCATTAAAAAAAAGAAAGATAGCAGTCTTGGAAGGAGAGCAGGAGGTTGAAGGGAATCATAACTATGAAGATATAGCTGATACTGAAAGATCTCTTTCTGAATGTGAATTGATCCTGACCAAACCCGTTAATGTTATAGAAGGAGATATTTGCACTTCTGTAGAAATCAATAACATCCATGGGGATTCTAGCTTGCCCCAACAATGGGATCCTACCATAATTCCTAGACATATTACTGATGTCAAACCATTAACAGTTAAACCTATGAGTGGGAAAAGTTATACCACTGGTCAAACTTGTTATTCAACAGGATTGTATAAAAACAGACATATAAGGTTATTAATGGATAGTGGAGCCTTTTGCTCATGTGTCTGTGCTGAATTCTTAAACAAATGGGACCCCAATTGGAAAGAAAACCTTTTTCCCGTCCCAAAAGCCAGGTTCAGCTCTTGCAACTCTACCATTAATGCTATTGGAGTATGGACTGCTCCTATAATACTACCTCATACTAAAGGATCTTTGAGGATAAAAGTGGAATTTGTAGTATTGCTCAACGGACTATGTGACTACCTGATACTGGGTAATGATACCTTATGTCTATGTGGTATAGATGTGTTCCAGAGTAAAGGAAGATACTTCACATTAGGTGGTAATTGGAAAAAGAAGTTTAAGATATGCACCATTCAGTCTAACTTCCCCTCCTCTACTTATCAAAAGCATTTAAAAGACTTTGACCAAGAATATTTCTCTCAAGCAGCTCTGAATATGAAACTTTCTGAGGAACAGAAGAAAGATATATTGAAAGTCTGCTTTGAGAACCAGAATGCTTTTTTTACAACAGATCACCTCATTTGTGATATTGAAGGACATGATATGGTATTGACATTGACCATTAAGCCTCCCTATCCTCCAAACTTAAGAATGCCAGCCTATCCTTCTAGTCCTAAGTCTAGAAAAGCTCTTGAGGAAAATATCCAAGAACTAATAGACTTACAAGTATTAAGGAAAGTAGGGCATAATGAACAGGTAGATGTGACCACACCTGTAATTATAGCTTGGCATAATGACAAGTCAAGAATGGTAGGAGACTTCAGAATGCTCAACAATTATATTCAAGCAGATTATTATCCTATACCCCAGATTGATCATGCTCTGCATAACTTGTCCAAGGCCAAGTACATCACTACTAGGGATATGCTTAAAGGTTTCCACCAGATACCAATAAGCCCTGAAAGCAGGAAGTTTATGAGAATAATCTGTCATTTGGGAATATATGAATATCTTAGGATGCCCCTTGGTATAAAGAATGCTCCATCACACTTCCAGAGAACAATGGATACAGTTCTAGGTAAATACATCAGAAAAGGATGGATGATGGTATATATAGATGATGTTATCATATACTCTGATGATTGGGATACTCATGTTAACCAAGTAAGATTAGTACTCCAGACTATCTCCAGAGCAGAATTGAAGGTGTCCATGAAGAAATGCAACTTTGGCTACAGAGAATTGAAAGCCTTAGGACATATAGTCTCTGGTATAACCCTAGCTGCTGATCAAAATAAGATAGCTGCTGTCATAAATAGACCTATGCCTCAAAACAAAACAGAGTTACTTTCTTTCATTAGTTTTTGCAGTTATTACAGACAATACATACCAAAGTTTGCTATGCTAACAAAGAGTCTGTATGAAGTATGCAACAACACCACTCTATTTGAGATGACTCATGAGAGACTGAAAAACTATGAGGAATTAAAAATAGCTATGACCTCTATCCCTTTTCTCATCCAACCAGATTACTCTAAGCCCTTCAAACTGTACATTGATGCCTGCATGGAAGGGTTAGGAGCTGCTCTACATCAAGAAAGGATAGAAGAAGACAGACCAGTAGAGAAACCAGTACTCTTCATATCTAGACAGATCAAAGATACAGAAAAGAGATATGGAGCCAGTCAGTTGGAATCTTTGGAACTAGTATGGGCTTTAGAAAAGCTACACTATTACTTAGAAGGCACCACTTTTCAAGTAATCATGGAATGTAATTCTGTAAGAACTCTTATGAACATGAAAACTCCCAGCAGACATATGCTCAGGTGGCAAATTGCTATACAACAGTATAGAGGTCAGATGAATATAGTGCATAAAGCTGGAACTAAACATCAGAATACCAATAGTCTAAGTAGGAATGCTTTGCCTAATGACTCTTACAATCCAGCATATGACCCTGAAGATCAAGATATTTTTCCTATCCTGAACATCAATCTTTTTTCATTGAATGCTCCAATAATGGGGGTCCACTTAAGTGAATTAGCTACTGCTTTCTTCAACCTAGTAAGGGACAAATACTCTCCTGAAATCAAGCTGCTGATTACCATTATGGAATGTGAATCCCCAGAAGCAGCTCTGATAAATAGCCTACCTGCTTCATTACTCAAACCCTATAAATCAGGAAGTTTTACCTTTTGGGATGGTCTCCTTTACTACAGACACCAACATTCCAGTGTATTAGTACTAAGTAACAAAGAACATATACAAAATATACTCCAGGAATGCCATGACAACTGTTCATCAGGGCATCTATCCACAGAGAGAACTTTGGAGAAAGTAAAACAAACTGCTTGGTGGATAGACTGGAAAGAAATCACTACTAAATATGTTACTAGGTGTGAAACCTGCCAGTAATCTAATAAAACTACTGGAAAAAGGTTTGGACTCTTACAGAAAATCTTGAAACCTTCAACCAGATGGGAAATCATTAATATGGATTTTTTCACCGGCCTCCCCCCTGGAGGTACTCATTCATATAACTCTGTCCTAGTTATAGTTGACAGATATTCTAAGAAGGCAAAATTCTTACCTAACCACAAAGAAGATAGTGCTATGGATGTAGCTTTACTATTCTCAAACAGGATCATAGCTGATGTGGGTATACCCAATATTATAATCAGTGACAGAGACCCCAAATTCACCTCTGAGTTATGGAGGAATCTACATGATATACTGGGTAAAACTCTAGCATTTTCTACAGCATACCATCCCAAAACTGATGGGCTAGCTGAGAGAATGATGCAGAACCTAGAAGATATGTTAAGAAGGTTCTTTAGCTTTGGTCTAGAATACAAAAACTCAGATGGTTATTGCCATGATTGGGTAAGCCTACTCCCAGCCCTAGAAATGGCTTATAACAGCAGTAAACATTCTACTACCAAAGAAGCTCCTCACATAATAGAAAGAGGATGGATTCCAAAACTCCCCAGGAATAACTTAAACTTTAACTTAGCCACTATTCATCCAAATTCTTTTGACTTTAAAAAGATAATAGATCTGGAAAATAATCATGCTCAAAAATTTGTGGAAGAAGCAGTAGAATACAACAAACAAAGATGGGAAAAATCACATAAATAAACTGAATTTAAAATAGGAGATCAGATCTTGATATCTACAACCAATTTCAACAATATAGCAGGTAACAGAAAGCTGAAACCAGCCTTTGTTGGACCATTTGTTATCAAGATGATGCATGGCAAAAATGCTGTGGAAGTAATCTTGAGTGAAGAATTATCAAGGAAACACCCAGTATTTCCTGTTAGCCTAGTCAAACACTTTCAACCAAGAGAAGGTAGCAACCTCCCTCCAGCAATAATCCCAATAGAACCTGACCCCGTGAAAGAAAAAGGGAAGGTCAGCAGGATATTGAGAGACAAGAAAGAGAGAGTACAAGGAAAAGATGTTAGACTATACTTAGTAAGATACAAAGGAGAATCAGCAGACAAAGATGAATGGTTACCAGAAAATAACATATCTGATGGACCAATACATCTCAGAAACTAAAGGGCCAGCAAAAGGAACTGAAACACATAAGAATTTAATTTTCTCCCAACATCCTCCAGACTTTTTTCAGATATGGCCATATCTTGGAGTGGGGGAATGTCAGCTTGCTACTATTGCAAAGCAAGCTGCAAAAAGTAACAAAAATAACATAATAATAATAATAATACAATTAAACTAAGAAGGAGTAAGAAGACCATAAATATTATTCCAGAAATGGGTTCTCCACCCAAAATTAGGTAGGGTCACTCACTGACCCCACCCTTGAAATCCAACTACTTATATTTTTAAATAATTAAGGAAAGAAAGACCAAATTACTACGGCTCTACTATTAAGATTTTGATCAATTAAATATTTCACATGTATTGTCACGTATAGGTTTCACACCTAAAATTCAGTCAGAATTGAGGTGTTGTGTATATTTTAGGAGTTATGGACCAAAATGTGTTTTGTCACAATTCCCTCACGCAGACGCGGCAGCCAATGCACCTGCGCGCGGCTGAGATACAGCCCTGTCACTCTGTCAAGGTTGTGTACGCAGACCCAGGCCTCTGAAAAGTATGCAGCCGCAGGACTACGGGTTGACAGAGTGACAGGAGGCCCGAGAGGCTTAGGTACCGCGTAAGCATGCTACAACCCACACGGGAACATTCTACATATGTAATAAATGTTCCTGTGGATAGTAGATGGTCTAAAAATACATAGTATTATATAAAAATACTTAAATAACCCTTATGCGTTTTTTTTATTAAATATAATTGAAAGTACAAAGAATGTCAAAAATAAGACAATGACAACTTCTAAAAATATATTAAAATACTTTGATATAATTTTATGAGAAATTCTAGACATCAATATCTTTGTGACATACTAAGAAAACGAATGATGTAAGAATATTAGATGAATTCCCATGAATTATATTTTTAAGTAATTATCTTAGTAAATCAACTGGGACATGAAAATAAGGAGTAAAATCAATATCATGACTTTTACTCCAATTATATAATACATAATGAGAACTCAACTGACATCAGGATGTCCGTAGAAATGTCTACTTAAATAATTATTGAATTACTGGGAACATTTACTAAGGATAATTAATTAAATAATACATAAATGGGACAGATTTGTGTTATTCACACGTCCTAATATCTATTATAAAGTAGAATAATTCCCATACCCTGAAGAATTATATGCTACCCGTGCTATAGCACCAAGAACACGTGACAGGCTACCACTGGTTACTGTTCTAGCCTTTTTTTTCCGTCCCTTTGAGCCCCTTTACCCCTCAGAAGGACAATATTGGGACTCAAAAAGCTATAAATAAACAGCTCTTTTGAGGATATTCATATCCAGAGACCCAGTTATAATTATATCCAGACACAATGCAAAGATAATCAAGTACTTATAAGAGATAAGTAAGTGATTTATGGCTAAGTCTGATCAATAATATCCGTCCTCAACCTCTTTTTTATCAATTAAAACTGCTGAACAACCTTATAACCCCAATATACAGGTTTAACCCATCAGTGCACGTCTCAAACAGATACCCAAAGGATTTAATAATATACCAGTGAGTTTTATTATCCTTTCTCTGTTGTGGCAGCTTGGTTACAAGGCCCTGCCACTCCACCGTGTATTTTATATAAATATTATCTTTGGGTAAAATATCCTTTAAACTAAAGAGCCCAAGTAAACAGGACTATGTGTTTTTCATACCAAATTCCCTGAAGAGAGGTGTTAAAAATCCCCAATATAATTGTGGCCCCTCTATAAAAATATTTAATAATCAATTTATTCATATTGATTTAAAACAATAAACCATAAACAAACCACTTAACCTTGCAACAAGCTTAATCCAAATATTTTACAGATTTTTGCTGCATTTATTAGAAAATATATTCATTATTTATTCTATCACCTCTGGTAGCTAAAGGATAGCAAGGGTCTTGGCATCCAGGAGGCTGACAAGATGGATATTTGAAAAAACAGACCCATATGAGTATTTTTGAGGTTTGATGGACAGGACTCTCTCACGCAGATTATATCTAGGGGTGGATTCTTCCTGAAGGTCTTCCCCGTGATTGAGTTCTCCAACGGGTTCAACCACCAAATTCTGGACAATTGGACTGACTGGTTCCACTGTAGGAGCCCTGATGAAAGGAGTAGTTGATTTGGAAGCGTCAACTTCCATCAATCCTTCAGAGTCGACCAAGAGGGAGTCTTTGCCCCAGTCTCCTACCACTACATTGTTTTTGAATCTTTTGAGATTGACGTCAAAATCCAGCACCGTTATATGTTTTGTGTCAACCAGTTTGTTGTCTGACATCAGAACTTTGTAGGAGAGAAGGTCTTCAGTTTAGCCAATTAGACAACCAAAGAGCCCTCTTGGTTCTAATTTGGCAAAGGGTGGCCTGTCTTTAATGATATAGCTGACCGGATTCCCAAGAGGATGAAAGTAGCTGATATCTAATTTCTTTCCCTTAAAGAGCCCGTATGAGGATAGCTTTGACTTGTGAGATGGGAATTGATTGAGTGCCAAGGCGCAAAAACGGATGATAATGTTACAAAGACGCTTGTTAAGCTGAGAGTCAAACAGAACCATTCTAAGTGACTCCAGTATGAGTCAGTTAAATCATTCCGCTAACCCATTCTGCCATGGACAGTACGCATTGGAAAATCTCTGCCTGATATTGTTGTTTCTGCAGTAGTCAGCAAGACTGTTGTTCCAGAAATTGGTACCACAATCTGAGTGGAGAATCATGGGAGTATAGTTGAAGCTCTTGGATTCAACATTGATAAGGAATTTCAGAGTACTTTCCACGTTGCCCTTACTTTTCATGGGAATAACTGTGAAGAATCTGGTGCAGCTGTCCACAATGGCTAGGAAATATGAATACCTATTGATACTCAAGGGATGAATAGGTCCCACCAAGTTGCAGTGGAGTTCTTGAAACGGTCTTTTGGCACGCGGATGTTTGTTGTTGAATGGTGCTTGACTTATCTTGCTGATTGCAAAGGCCTCACAGATTGTTGATCTTTTTAATTGGAGCCCCAGTTTTTGTCTAATTCTCCCATAGCTCGCGTGAACCAGTGCTTTATGGATTAGTTCATCTTTACTCAGAAGTGAAACTTTATTGTAACTTGGCTCTGAAAATTGAATAATGGGTATATTGCAAACATAAGAGCCTACTTTCCTCCAGTTATCTCTTTGGATTACAACATCATTCCTACCAAAGTTGACTTTGAAACCATCCAGAACAAGACTCCTCAAGGATAGCGGGTTAGCTGTAGAATTTGGAGAAAAGAGTATGCCCGAGAGAACAATTTCCTTCTTCTGATCATCCAACAGATTAATTGATCCAACACCGTTCTATCGCAGGGCGTTCTTTCCCAACGTTGTTGAAATGAATCCCATTACTGATTGGGCTAGATGTGAGAACAGTTTGACATCAGATACTATGTGCCTTGATGATCCAGAATCCACTACAAGACAGTCAGAAGAGAAAAGCATGCTTGTGTGAAAGGAGCTGACTGAGGTTTCCTTCTTGACAGATTCTGCTCCTTCTTTCTTCTTTTTTGGAAAGGAGGGTCTAAGGTGCGGGTAAAACTTCCAGCATCTGCCTTCAGGATGAGCAGCCCTAGGATTGTGCCACTTTTTGTCACAAGGTTTGATGCTGGTGGTGAGAAACGCGACTGAGTTGGTGATTTCCTCCCGTTTTTTCCAAGAGAGCTTTATTAATCAAAAATCAATTGTTATTGAACATTCAAAGGTGATCATAAACCTGATCCGGCGTTATTTCTTTTTCCAAGTGCGTGATTTGCTGAACGACCGTATCCATGCTGGGGGGCAGTTTCTCTAAAATCAGGTAAGTGACAATGTCTGTCGGAAGGTCAATCCCTACTTTGTGCAGTCTGGATATGGTAGTTTTGCTGTCCGTGATGAACCCAGGAATATTTGACACAGAGAAAGGAGTTTGTAGAAATTCCTTGAAAATCCTGGCATGGTTGGATGCATGATTGGATGCAAATTACTCATTTATATCTTTTCAAATTTGATGTGCCTCCTTCTTGTTGTCAGGTGTGATGATGTTTGCTTGGACTGTGGTGTCTAGTTTGGAAGTTAGAATTGTACAAATTGGCACATTTTTGAGGGGAGTAAGCCCTATCGGGTTTCCATTAGCGTTAACATGTTGTCTTGTGAGTTTGGAGTAGAGATCCTCCTGGAGGTCCATCATGTTGAGTAATCGGTTCCGCCATATTGAGAAGTTATCTGGTGTGAGTAGGGGAATCGCCTCCAAAGCCTTTTTGAGAATAGTGGCGCTAAGAGATTCCTTCATTGTTGTATTTTCTGGTTGATGGAGACTTGAAAGTTTCTTAAATTGACGCGCTTTTGACTGTTAATCTTGATAAAATAAATTGTCTCAACTTCTTTAAGAAATTCAAATTCAAAACCAGAAAACTAAGATTATGGGAAGCAGGACATACAGCTGTAACTTTGAGAGACAATCATGAGATGAAAACCATACCCAAGCTGATAAAAAATGACATGAGATTGGAATAAACACTGGAGAGACCTTCAGCTAATCTATAATGACAACCACTACCGACAGCCACTACCACACATTAAGAAAAGGAAAGATCTGACAGAGTAGAGACTAAAGAAACAAAGGTAAGGTTCATTTCAGTCACGATGGGGTTATGAAAGGTCGCGCCAAATTATCCTGAGTCCCCTACAATTTCTGGTACTTTCTGATTGCTGGATCTTGATGTTTTAGATTCTTAGACCAAATTCAAGAGTTAAAAGAAAAGAAATCCCAGCAAGAGAGAGAGACCCCCAAGGGATCGAGGAGACTGGGAAGTTTAAGTAGGCCGCAAGTCTGAAGTTGAGATGAATATGCATCATCTGGACTAAGCGCCCACGCGTTTGGCATTTGACTAGTAAAATAAACAAAAGAACAACATAAAAAGAAAAGGACAAGTAAAATAAAAGTAAAAGGACAAGTGGGGTCCACCATTCAAAATACAGCAAGAATTCAACAATTAGATTGATGAGAAAATTGGCGGTTTTGTCTCTTGACATCAAAGGAAAGGCGGCCAGGTAACCAGAGGCATTGTTGACCAAAGTCAGTGCAAAAAAGCAGCCTTGTTTTGATTGCGGTCTGAGGGGTACAATGAGGCAAGATGAATCCTATCAAAAACCTTGGTAACGTGGTTGGATTACTGGTTGGAAGAAGCTTTGTTAATCTTGCAGCTGATGCAATTTATGCATTGAAAATTGGAACGTACGGCCCCTAGTATGTGTTGGATGAAAGTACCGAGTCAAGTAAGAGAAGCGTGTCCAAACTTTTGATGGATTTTCATTATTTCTGCTTTGGCCGTATTGAGAAAACAAGATTTGGCAGAAGTGTTTGAAAGATTTTGATCAAAAGCTGGAGTAGGGATGGAGTAAAGATTGTTGATGATAGAGCCGCCAGAAATTTTTGAGTTGTTGTGAGTAACAGAAAAGGTATCTATTTCCGCAGTGAGAGTTCAACCAGGTTGATTGAGGGCTCCAGCAATGAGGAGATTAATTTTGATCTCTGGTACATAAAAGCAATTGGAAAGTTGAAGAGTAAAATCTTTCCAATGGACTCAAACAGTACCTCTTCCTTTGATGTTCAAGCTAGCGCCTTCCTTTCCAGTTTTGACTGCATTATCCTTGCAGGGGGCCATATCAATGAAGTACCTGATGTTGTTTATCATATGTACAAACACACCGCTATCCAAGAGAAATTTATTTTGGGGGTTACCATGATCAATCCAGAGAGATACCAAAGCCAGGTAATGAGCGGTTAAGGACTTGTCTTTTGTTCAAGATTTCTTTTCTTTCCATTTAGCTTGTTCTTCCTTCCACCATTCCGGAGCAATCTCTGGATGCAGATGCCAGCAACTTTCCGCAGAGTGGGATTGTGGTAGCCATCCGTGCATTTTCTTCTTTCACCTGGCTGACTTCTGAGAGTAGGCTTGGAAGTGGTTGAGGCAAGAGCTACCTTGTTTCTTGACGTTGAGATTGGTTCCATTGAGTTTTGAGCTTTTGCCTTGTTATTGAGTTGATTCAAGTGGTTGAAGACAAAGTCTACTGTCAGGTCCTTATTGGTGTGCATGATTTGCCTCTTCAAATCTTACATTGATTTGGGGAATTTGAAAAGCAATAAGTAAGCAAGGATGTAGTTTGGGAGGGAGATTCCTACTTTGGACATCCATTTGAGACAAACTTTTGCCTTGGTTATGAAGTCATTGATTAGGTTTCCATTGAATCAAAGATACAGGAAATTATTGAACACTCTAGCTCAATTAGAAGCTTGAGATGAAGCATACTTCTTGTTGATAGCCTACTTGAGGAGCTTGGCCCAATTTTTGTTGATAGGGGTCACAATGTTGTCATGAGTTGAAGATTTGAGTCTTGAGATTATGAGAAGTTTGAGTTGTTTGTTGGTATTTGGATCGAGTTGAGAGCTTTCTTTGTTTAGAGTATTGGCGCATCCCCTGACATCTAGTATTGCGTCCATTTTTTCTTTCCGAATTCCATATTTTTATTTGCCAAGAATTGGAATTGTTTCTAAGGCGTTTTTGAGCATGGCTTGTCTGAAGTGATCCATGATGGCCGATTAGAAAAACTTGAGTAGATGTTCCTTGGTTCCTGGTGATATATGAAGAGATCCTTTTGGATTTTAAACATGAAGAAATGTTTAGGAGTGAATTGCCAGAAACCAAGGAACAGACAACAGACTTAGAGCACAATAGAGTGATTAGATGACTAAGAACGTGAAAAAAATAACATGTGGCTTTGACAAGACTGAATATAAAGAAAAAGATGGTGAGTCCCACCAGGCAGACATGGCACAAGGGTCTTTCTGACTTGGTGGAGTGATGAAAAAGTTTGTGAGTTTGTTGAGTTAGTCGTTGAGTTTGAGTTCTGGAGGTTGGTGAGCAAGTACAGAAGTGGTGTTTTGAGTGGATGAGGAAAGAAGTGGGGGGGAGTAGGTTGAAGGTTGGGTGAGGTGGATTGAGTGTTTTTGTGAGTAATGGTCTTTTTATGAAGAAGAGACTCCAGTTTGGTCAAGATTGAGATTGCAGTGGTGTTACTCAGGATGTATTTTTTTTGGGCGCGGGCTTTGGGATTGTGGTTGTGTTGTTGGAATTGCGCCCCACTGGTTGTGAAATTCTGACTATTCTAACAAACAGTACACACCAAAAAACAACCTTCAGGAAACACCTCCTTCCCACACCGTTTCCGTTGTAAGATGCTCAGGATCCACTTCTTGGAACCTCTGTTCTTGTGACCCCCATTTCTCCACTATTTCCCTCCGTGAATTCTCCCAATTCTGCTCACTATAACCCTCCCTATCCTTCACATCTTTCAGATATTCCTCATCCAGAATGAAATTGATTATCTGCCAAACCCAGTCAACATTTTTCGTGCCTTCACTGTTTGCCGCATTCTCAAACCATTCCAGGAACTGGTGGACATCATCCGGAAAAAATCTAACCATGGGATATTCCCTTGGCATAATCTTTGCTCTGCTACCCCGCAACTCTGGCCCCACATATGTTGATCATCCACCCATGGTTTCCCTTGGCGGTGGCCCCATTGGACTCATGGTCTGACACGGAACATTTTGATAGGGTGGTGCACTTCCAGATGCTGCCTGTCAATGGATTAGAAGGGATTTTCCCATTCTGGCCTTGTAATCTCCAATCATCATTGAGATATTGAGGGTAAAAAAGGAAAACAAAAAACTACGCAGACAGTACCAGGTTTAAACAGAGAAAAGGACTTTCCCAGCCAGACCCTCAATTTGTGGAAAGAGATTTTGTGTTCCGCAAAATTCTCTGAAACAACCTCACTCCAAGTTCTGGAAAGCCCAAAAGCCCTTGAGTTACCTTCCTGTACCTCTGCAAATCTAAATATATAAACTGCTTCTGCAAGGAAATTTACTACAGCCCGCAGCAGTTTAAGGATCACTTCCAAACCCTATTCCGTTCCCTGCAAAACTATCCTGCCCTCAATGGTAGCCACTGAAGCTAACTTGCAATGAAGTAATAATAAATAAACAACACGGACTCCCCAATGAGCTCCACACTTGAACTATCTCCTAATTAAGGCTCCAAGCAATCCAGCTGGTAATCCCGCTTTTTGAAGCAAAGAAAATAATAGAAAAAAAACTCCTTTATTGTACACCATCTAAGGTAATACTCCAATAATACGCTGATCATTTGGTATTTACCCGCAATTTCCCTTTTCCAATAAAGGAAATGTCCCTCTTATATATGTACAACTCCAAAAATTAAATACTCTAAAAGGAATGCAAACTACAAAATAAATACCACTCCTTTAACTGCCTCTGTGCACTCCGCACTGATCCTCCTTACCAATAGTCCAATCCTTTACCCAATCCAATGAATTGAAGTAGGTTTGGAGAGCATGTTGCCAATCTTCCTTACCAGTTGAGTTGCGCCAATGCATAACTAACAAAAAATCCCCATTGATCTTCCTTAGCGGATCACTCCCAATCCCGCATGTGGCCTACTATGGCTCCCCAATTATCTGCATGCCGCCTCCTCAGCTTCAGTGTTGATTGCCCCATACTCCTGCAACCCCAGTGCATAACCCATAATTGGCTTAGTCTCTACAACTTAGCCTCAATCAAATGCTTCCGCACGCGTAAATCCAGAGTTTAAGAGGGAATTTATTTTTTACCATGTTTGTTTGTATGAAAAAGGCAAAAAATCCGGCCCATTCTTGTCATTGTGCTGCGGAAAGCACATGCGGCACCAATGCTGAGCCCCTGAATTTTGTACTCTGGATTAGAAAGTGCGCCAAGGCGCTCCTGAGCCTATTGTGCTGCGGATTTCAAACCAATGTTGAGCCGCTCTGAGTCAAATGTCCAGTGCTGAGCCTACTTGCCTCTGTGTCTATAAATAACCACCACAAAGGTTGTAAGGGTCTCAGAACAATCATTGGAGATTTTTCTGATATTCTTCAGTGAATTAACAATGGGTTTAGAATTGATAGTTATACTATCAGAATTAGGCCATAAATCACTTTTTTATCTTATATAAACAATTGATTGCAGATGGCAAGGGGTCTGGATTGATTACTTAAAAAGTACTAGGGTTTAAATCATCAAAAAAGGGCAGTTTATATACCTTTTTGTGGTAATAAGACCTTCTAAGAGCACATCGAGAGGGTTGTGCTTGCGGGCTGAGGCTATAAAGCTGGCCAAGGCTAGTTTTGCACGAATCCTTAGTCCTGTCAATATTTTAGCCTTTCCTGTGTCATATTTCTATGTGAAATAATCGTCAGAAACTGTTTAAATGTTAATTTGTTATTTTTACAGTTCTGGCATATTTCTTTATTTTGTATTATTTTATTTTGATTGAAATTGGCAGAAGTGAGTATTTGTTGATTCCACGCCATCTTCTGCACAATTTTTTTAATTTTAAATAATTTTTAGGTGATATTCTTGATATTTTTTGTGGTTCATAAAAATTTGACAATCCCATTTATGTGACAACCTTTATTATTGTTTCCCTTAATGTATTTGTTTTATGCATTGAATTTGACAATTTTTATTCAATATTCTAAGGTTTCAGAAATTCCTCTATCCGTCAGTAAAATTGTTACATATGCATGATGTATGCATGAAGGTTTTAGCATATTCCTGCGGTACCTGGCTGTCAGGAAAGGTGCATTTGTTTTTGATGTGCACAGGCTTGACAGCCGGTTGCAGGAATCTGTAATCCGCAGCCAGCATTATATTGCATACGGCTTTATTGACAGGTGCCTACATATTGAGTGCCAGGCGTGTGAAACCTTTCTGTAAAGATGCGGGGCTGCGCGCGGGAATTGTGACACAACACAAATCCGCATCTAACTCCTAAAGGATACACAACACCTCAATTCTGAGTGAATTTTAGGTGTTTAAACTGTACATGACATCTCATGTGAAATATTAAAATGGCCAAAAAGCTCCATAGTGGTGCCTTGGTCTTTGTTGGTCATTTTATTTTAAAATTATTTAAAAATATAAGGAGTTGAAATTCAAGGGTGGGGTCAGTGAGTAACCATACCTAAATTTAGGTGAGGAATCCAAATTTGTATTAATATGTTAGGATTTCTCACTTTTTTTGTTTATTCTACTTTGACACATTGCTCTCTACAAGTAGCAAGCTGACAGGCACTTTTTGGACATTTTTATATTTCATGCTTTTCTTCATGTATAGGTTTTGCACCTAAAATTCGGTCAGAATTGAGGTTTTGTGTATATTTTGCAAGCTACACATGAGAATGTGTTTTTGTCACAATTCCCGTGCACAGCCCTGCATCCCTGCAAAAAGCCAGCACGCTTCAATTAAAAACTAAATGAATAGATCAGCCAGATGAGCATGCATCAGCCAAATTCCTGCATGCAAGATCCCTGCACACAGCTGATCCTGCACTGCATGCAGCTGATCTGGCTGCTACACACATGAGAATTAATCAACAATCAAATGACAGCAGGTACCACCCTTAACAGCTACAACATGAAAGGATCAACTGTGCATATTTAAAAACTCAACACATGCATGGTAGATATTTTAAAAACGTAATTTATCAAATAAAATCATTATAAACTAAATTATAAACTATTTTTATTTAAGAAACAAATATTGAGTATCACAATGAAATTAACAGATCCAGAACTTCCAAGATCACAAAGCATATCAAGGAGTAATCATAAAAATTATGAAAAATTAGCTAAATGATAAGCAGATGATTAAAGTGATCAGTAGTGTATCTTTACTAGTAAAAATCAAAGATAAATGCATCATCATCAAAATAAAAAATAAACACATCAACAGATTGTGCAGCTAAAAAAATGCAGAAATGCAAAAGATCTGAGATCAGCTGATTAAAAGCAACTTGAGGACGTGAAGATATCTCCCTTGATGTTTCAATAGCCTTAGCCCTTGATCCTTCCCCCCTCTATGTGCCCTGAGAAGGCTCTTCTTCCACTGAAAAAGGTATTTATACAGACCACTTTTGGCTCTTTCAACCAAAGAATTCATCAGTTATTTTCTGGAATATCTGCTATTGATGATCAGGTGCTTATATGAGATAAGCAAGTGATTTATGGCCTCAGTCTAATTTATTATTGAATGATTTCAAACACCATTAGTGATTAATTGAAGTTTATTCAGCAATAAACCCCACCTTTGCTCACAAACCCTTTATATGAATCCTTGCAGGTATCCTGAGAATTATTGCTCAAAGAATTGAGTTATTTTCCTTCCTGACTTGGCCTCTGTGCAATTTTTCCTGGAAATTATCACCAATTATTTGGATAATAATTCCTTTCTGAGTAATTCATTAAGGTTCACACCAGTCCAGGGTTTTATACTGTCCAAAGTGACCCCCTAAAGAGAGGTTGTTTATCTGTAAAGATGCCCATTATGATAATAATGTGGCCCCTCTTTATAACATATTGAAAACTATTCAACCAAAACAATTAAACCTTGCACTATATCTCAACATATTTTATTATTGGAGCTTTTTACATGTATATCTTTGGGAATAGTATTATTCCATTACTCTTTCACCCTCTGTAGCTGAAGGAATTCATGGTTCTTGGTATCAGAGAGCTGAAAAATGGGTTTCTGGCCAGGAAATATACCTAAATAATTGATTTTTCATTATTTATTTGTTGGAAAAGGCAATTTATCCATAAAAATCAGTAAAAATACTTACTATAAATATTTGTTTATTTTTGTTTTTCCAGTGGATCTAAAGGCCAACAGAGAGTCAATAAATTATTTTTGGGATCTTCTTAAACAATAAAGAAGAAAAACTCAGCAATTTTGTGCACACTATTATAACTCCTGAACAACAAAAAGAAAGGCTTCTTTATTATAAACAAGAAGCAATAAAGGAAAAGAGATTGAATTAGAAACAATTATCAATTTTAAGGCTTTGCTGAGGAAAAATAAAGATTGGATAATATACCAGCAGCAACTCTCCATCTTCAAAAAGAGAAATAAAAAGAAAAAACACAAAAGTAAGTGTTGAAAAAATTTTTTTATAAAAATTATAAAAATCACGTAGAAATAAAAAAAATTAAAACTTAAATTTTTATTTTTTTATTCATAATAGTCACTAGGGAAACAACAGAGGAAAATGCTAGCATGTGCCTGCCTTTAATTTTGGTGTTAATCAAATAAATAAAAATGGTTTAACTGGAGGTTAAACAAGCCATATCTCAAAAATAAAAAAAATGTAAATCTTTTACAACTATCAGGAAGTTAAGGTATAATTCTGATACAATGTACATGCATTCCAGGTTTAAAAAATGAAACTTGCTTCAAATTTCAAGGAAATTAAATTAAAAATATTTACAAGGCAGATGATGAACAATGAAGCATAATTATTATAATTAATCCTTTTGGTTGTACCCATAAACGGGACTTAAAGTTCTTCTATCATTCCAAAATTATTTGATTGGTTTTTTAATTTATCCTTAATTTTGGATTGAATGACAAATTTATAAGTTTTAGCATTGACAAGAACAGATTGGGGAATCAACGGAATACTTTAATTGACAGGAAGATGACTTTGAAATTTTTATTCAAAATTGTTCATGGAACCATCTTTCATGAAAATATCTTCCAGCTTCAAAAAGTCAGAAATTGATGTTAACTTGCTCACTTGTTGAAAATTTCACAAATCTTACATATTTTTGACAGGAATAATCAAAAAAAGAACTAAAAAAATAAAATTGACTCTCAACCAGTGGAATGCTAGTTAAATGCTTGTACAAACTCAATCCACTTGAGGTTTCATCCCAAGCTTAATTGATCTTTTCTTTTTTTTTTAGTTTTTCTTCCAGCTTTTTTTGATTTTTATCTGAAAAAATATATCAAATCATTCATTGATCTCTTTAAATCCAGGTTTTTGTGTGCCAAGTCTTCATAAAACAACAAAATATTCATAGCAGGCCACCAGCTGAAACCAAACCAACCAAAAAGACTGTTGGACTAAGAGTTCATCCCAAAACCAAAAAATTGAATTTATTTGGAGGTTTTTTTGGACATTAAAAATCTCAGTTATTATTAATGCTGATCAAAAATGGGGGGGAACCTTACAACTTCTTTCTTGAATCAATTTCACCAACAAGATCAAGGTCAAATTTTAGCATGAAAAAATTTAACACCAATGAAGGGTTAAGATTTTAAAACAACTTGAATTCATTTGGAATACCATCAACCAAGAAAGTTTTGGATGGTGGATTGTTCAATATTAACTTTTCTGGGTTATTTTTTGGTTTCATGACTGCAAAAGTATTTCCAAACGTTTTTGATTAAACTGGGGTATGATTTATTGGCAGAAAAAAGTTTAATTCCAATTTAGAAGAAGGTGTTGGAGTCATTCACAAGAACACTGTGTATATGCATGAAATTGAATTTTTAAATTCTAAATGCCCAAAGTGTCCCGCTGACCTTAACCCAAAGCTCTGGGCGACATTTCTGTCTCAATTTTGAAAAATGTGTGGAATTAATTCATATTGGGCATCCTTCAAACAGACAATAAAACACCAAATCCCATAATTTCAACATGGATAACTCCATCAACCCTGGGTTATAATTATATCTTTAAGGGGCTGAAAATAAATTTCCAAAATTTTAAGTAACTTGAACCTGTGTCTGTCCTTTTCCAAGAGAAAAAATCATATTTTTTGGTCTGAATTATATCTAACTCTAAAAATTTTAACAGACATTACAACAAAAGTGATAGGTGTATACTAAACCCTAAAAATTTCACTCATAAAAACTTATAGACCATTCATCATTTGGAAAGAAATTGAAAAAGGTTTTTTGAAGCATAGATTCCATAGTGTTTGAAAATTTTAATGGTTAAAAATTCTATTTGATAAATTCAGAAGCACTGTGGGCTAAATTAACCTGTGAAAAATACTTCAAAATTTATTTTGTACAAAGCAGATGCTGTGGAGTCAATGAAAAAACAAAAACACCAGATTTAACTCAATCATGAAAATATATCCAACAAAGAAAGTCTCAGGGAACTAAAGAGGGCAGAAAAATAATCAAAGCTTTCAAATTATCCTCATAAATTGATTTTCTACAATGGTATCAGCAAAATGGAATATCAGCAAGGGAAACACAAATTGGAAAGACATTATACTTTGCTTTTATCTTACTGAATCACTGATCATTTTCCTCAAATCCTTTTGTGGATTCTTTGAAGCTAATGATTCAGCTTTGCATAATAAGACAAAAAAACTAACTAATAGAAGTTTTTATTTTAATTTAAAAACTTTGTGCTTTTTTAATAAGTCTGGCTAAAATAATGTGTTGAGTCTTTTGTTAAATAATAAAATTCTTTGATTTTCTTTTTCAGAAATTTAATCTTTACAGTCCTAAACATGATGGAAAATCAGAAACAAGAGTGATGGTTCTATTCACTATTAACCATAAACATGGGTAAAAAGTCCCTGAAAAATTTTTAAAATTTGAGGAATATTTTGTAGTATGAATAAAATAGCTAATTGAACTATCAATATAACTTTTATAAAAATAATGAGCTTATGAGAAACTCTTTCAAAGCTTAAAGCCTTCAGTAAATATTTTTGAAATACTGGAGTTTTTATCAAAGTTTTGATGCATATACAGGCCCATCATTGTGAGTATATTAGTTCAAAAAACAGGTTTTAACACAGTACAGAATTGTTTTTTAAAAAATGCATAAGGACCCAGCTGGACTCAGGTTGTTTTGAAAATTTCAAATTACAGGTTAACAGAATTCAAAACATCCCAAGATTGATTTATCTATTTAACTTTAAATTTTTTTGGGAAAAAAAAATTTAAATTTTATAATGAAGTTCCAACAAAAACAAAAATTCAAAAATATTGGTATCACCTATATCAAACTGATTTCTTTACCATACATCACCAAAATATATTAGAAATTTAATAGACACCTTGCGTTAAAGTTGAAGCTCCTTTCAAGAATGAATCATATTTGATTGAAAATTGGTTATAGAATATTTCAAAAGGAGTTGTGGTGTGGGTATTTGGAATTTATTTGGATTGATTTCCTGAATTATGAAGGATTTACAATCCAGCTGTAACCAAGTTGAAACATTTTTGCAGGGTGGGACATGCTAGCATGTGCCTCCATTTTTGTCCTGGTGAGTGTAATTTAAATTTGATGATCTGATTGAACAAGACTTTCTTGAGGAAACCCAAAACATTCAGCTTCCTGATGCCAGGAAGCTTTCTTTCCTTTAGCTACAGAAAGTGATTTATTAAGGGAATAATAATATTTCCAAAAAAAAAAGAATTATCAATGCTCCAAAAGTTTAATAATAATGGAAGAAAGTGCAAGGTTTGAATTGGCTTGGTTGAAAGGTTTTCAATATTTTTTAAGAGGGGCCACAGCTCATACAAAACTGGGGATATTTACAGTCAAGCAACCTCTCTTTAGGGGATCACTTTGGACCATATAAAACCCTGGGAAAATGTGTTCCTAAAGAATTACTTCAAAAAGGGGCAACACCCAAGGGAATGAAGTTATCACTGGCCTTAAAAACATGCAGGCCTATGCAGGTAGAAACCAAATTGCTTTGAATTAATTTTCTCACAAAGGTACTGCAGAAATTCACAGTTGACAGGGTCTCAGATCAAAGGTCAGAGTTTTTGCTGATGTTCTTCAATGGAATCAATAATGGTTTAGAATTAGTAATTATACTATCAGACTGAGGCCATGAATCACTTGCTTATCTCTTTATAAGAACCTGATCATGGATGGCAAAGGGTCTGGATTGATATAAACAATTACTGGGGTTAAATAAACCAAAAAAGGTACTGTATTTATACCTTTTGGGGTGGAGGGGCCTTCCCAAAGCACGTAGAGAGGGTTCTGCTTGTGGGCTAAGTCTAAAAGGCTGGTCAGGGCTAGTTTGGCACACATTCTTAGTTCTTTCATTCAGCTGTACCTGTCTGTGTCATATTTATGTGTGGAATTATTGTCAGAACTTGTTTTAATATTAATTGGTTATTTCTGTAGTTCTGGAATATTTCCTATTTTCATATTATATTAATTTGAGTAAGGTAGTCAGAGGAAGACATTGATAGATGCTCTGTCAACTTCTGAACATTTTGGTAATTTTTATCAATTTTTATGCAAACTCATAGGGGGGTTTTGTGGTCATTAAAGATGGGTTAATGTCATTTTTGCAACAACCGTTATTATTATTATATTTAATTTCTTATTTCATGTTTCACTTTTCTAAAGTTTCATTCAATTTATGGATGTTCCCGACATTCCCCTATCAATCTGTCAATTTATTACATATTCATGAAATATGCATAGAGGTTGTAGCAGTTTCCTGCAGTACCTTGTTGACAGAAGTTGGCCTGGCAGTTTTGACGCGTGTGTGCTTGACAGCTGCGGGAGGGAGTCTAGGATCCGTGGCCAGATGCATATTGAATGCAGGCTTCTGGCAGATTTCTTCATTTTTGAGTGTCAGATGTGCGCAACCTGCATTGTATGGATGCAGGGCTGTGCACAGGAATTGTGTCAGAACACAAAACAGGCTGTAAATCCTAAACTACACACAAAAATCAAATTATGAGTGAATTTTAGGTGTGAAACAGACATGTGACACCACAAATGAAGCATTAAAATGGCCAAAGAATAATTTGTAGTGGTGCCATGATTTTGGGCTATTTTCTTACTTATTTACTTTGAAATTTAAGGAGTTGGAATTCCATGGTGTGGTCAGTAAGTGACCCTACCTTATTTTGGGTGAGTAATCCAAATATGTAATAATATTTTGGGATTTCTCACTAATCCTGGAATTTTATGATGTATTTTGTTTTTATTCCATTTTTATACTTAGACAGGTTGCTCTGTACAAGTAGAAAGCTGACAAAAACTGTAAACCCTTGGACTTATCCCAGGATTAGATAGGAAATCATTTGTACCCCCTTGGAATACCCACTAAGGACGGTATTGACCCCAACCAATGGTTTATACCATTGAACCTCAATATAAGTAAGCTAAAAAATCTTATAAAAGATTATTAAAAATAATGAATACTCAAAAAATATTATTGTATATTTTTTGTTATTTTTTTGATAGTTTTGATAAAAATTGCATATTTTTTTTGTGTGATGTTCCAAAATAGGCACAAAACCCATGCAAGCAGTAGAGCCCATTCCTATGGATTGCTTCCCAGAGGAAACCCCACATGCAAGGACTCAAGTTTCAAGTGCAATGAGGGGACTCAAACCCATGACCCAAGCATCACACCAGAAAACAGAAAAAACTGCGGCCACCAACTCAACCAACTCACTGTTGGAGAGTTGTCCCTTTCCCTGCATCTCATCCCAGGCAGATGCAGCTCAACCTACGCCATCCCGGCTGGACTGAGCCAAAGAGGAAAAAATCAAAATTTTAGTGAAAGATAACATAGGTTACTTGGAAAAGTTCAAACTGGCTAAGACAGAAGACATGCCAGGTATAAGAAAAGACATTACTCCGGAAAAGATGTCACAGATTTCTCTTCAAAAACTGATCCCAAGGAAAGAAGTAGAAAGATGCATGCAGAATTGGAATCCTTGGGAAAAATTAGCCACCTTGAAGGGAAAGCAATAAAAAAAGAAGAGGTCCTCATCCCATCAGAGATTAAAGAATCCCAAAGATTGGGACAAGATAATATCCTTAGCCCAGAAATGGAAGAAAGTGTATTTCAATTAGATGTACCTACTTTCAACACCTTTTCTGTAAATTTATCTCACAATTTCAAAGTTTCAAGAAGCAATTTGGATGACATAGATGATCAATTGTGAATTTGAACCTTAAAAAAGTAATCCAATCCCAATATGGGAAAACTGAAATTAATGAGATGGAAGTGAGGCAAATAAAAGACACTATGAGCTTGAAAAAAAGAGCTCTGATTAAAGATATAGAAATTAACTATTCAACCATCCAAAAAGAAATCCTGTATCATTTAATTATATTAAAGAAGAAGTTAATAAAATCACACATACTCCTTCTACCCATTTGATCAATAGGATAGACTTATTAGGAAAAAAAACTTGGTTTGGAATTAGGTATGATTTAAAATTATCTTAGAGCTCTTAAAATCAATTTAACTAATCCTAAAATGACTAAATTGGAAGAATCAAGACTAACAAGATTGAATACTACTCCTAGTGTTTCTCCTAGATCTGGAATAGCCAGGAATGAGTCTTACAGGCCCAGACCTACTCCTGAAGTCAAAGAAGCCCTGAAGTTTACTTCCAACTCTAAATAAATGGCCTAAGCTTTCAGGAGAAGGAGATTATAACCATATTAGTTTCATTAAGTTCATTGATTACACTCTTGCTTCTTATGAACTCCCTGATACAATTGCTGTGGTAAGATTACCCAGAGTAGTTGAAGGAGTAGCCCTTTATTGGTTCATCAATAAAAGGGAAGAAGTAGGATCTTTATCTAGGAGCTCCTGGAAATAGCTTATCAAAGAACAGTTTGGAACCAGAACATGGAAAAGGAAAACAATTAAAACTTTTCAAAGTAAGAATAGTCCTTAAAAATATCTCTGCAGTAGGGTAAAAGTATCTATGTAGAAGTGTAACTTTGGATATGGATAATTCAAGGCTTTGTGTCATATTGTCTCTGGATTAATACTAAATTTCAATGAAAGAAAAATAGAAGCTGTTATGAAAAGACCCATGACCCAAAACAAAAATGAATTCCTGTCTTTTGTGAGTTTTTTCAGCTACTAAAGGAAGTACATAAATAAGTTTTCTCCACTCACAACACTTTTGCATGAAATCTGAAAAAACAACACATTATTCCAGATTACTCATGTAATATTCAAGAACTATGAGGAACTCAAAATATCTATGACTACTGCACCAGTTTTGACAGATTAAACCAAACCCTTCAAGCTATACATAGATGCTAGTATGGAAGGCCTAGGAGCTGCTTTACACCAAGGAGTGTTAAAAGATGATAAAAAAGCAGAGAAGCCTATAATATTTATCTCCAGGAAATTCAAAGATACAGAAAGGAGATATGGCGCTAGCCAAATGGAATGTCTTGTTCTGGTTTGGGAATTAGAAAAAATCAAATATTACTTTGAAGGTACCAAATTTTTGGTAATAACTGACTGTAATGCTGTCAGGACTCTTATGAACATGAAGAATCCCTGCTAGCACATGTTAAGATGGTAGATAGCCATTCAAAAATATAGATGAAAAATGACCATATTCCACCATGCTTGTAATAAAAATCAGAATGCTGACAGCCTGAGTAGGACTGCTTTGCCTAATGACCCCCAAAATCCTGTTCATGATACAGAAGACCATGATATATTCAATATACTGAAACTTAACATGTTTGAACTTGAAGATCCCCTTCTAGGAATTCACATCTATGGACTTGATGAATATCTCTTCAATTCAATAAAGAAAGCTTACAACTCTGATATGAAGAATCTAGTTTACATAATGGAAAGTACTTTGCCTCCATCTGAACTAATAAATAGTTTACCTGAGCCTCTTCTGAAAAATTAAAAATCTGGAAGATTCACAATGTGGGAATTTTTAGTACACAATAGGAATGAAAGAATTTAGTGCCATACTCCTGACTAATGAGGAGCATATCAAACATGTAATAGCAGAGTGTCATGATAACTGTCCCTCTGGACACCTGTCTCTTGAAACAACCTTAGATAATTTCAAAAAAACTTCTTGGTGGATTGATTGGAGATACTCTACCAGCAATTATGTCTCTATCTGTGAAAAATGCCATAAATCTAACAGGAATACTGGAAAAAGGTTGGGCCTCCTTCAAAACTTTTCTGAACCCTGGAAAAGATGGGAAATCATCAACAGGGACTTTGTAACAGGATTTCCCCCTGGAGGGGCTTATTATTATAACTCAGTCCTAGTAATAGTAGACAATTTTTTTCAATAAAGCTAAGTTCCTACCTAACCATGAAGAAGACACAGCTATGGAAGTGGAATTGCTATTTTGGAATAGTCTCATTGAAGAGGGAGGAGTTACCAGAATTATTATAAGCTCCAGGGACCTTAATTTCACTTCTGAATTTTTGAGAAAGCTTCATGACATGTTAGGAACTACCTTAGCCTTCTCCACAGATTATCATCCTCAAACAGATGGATTAGCTGAAAAAATGATCCAAAATCTAGAAGAAATGCCCAGAAGATTCTGCTGCTTTGGTCTGGAATAAAAGAATGCTGATGGATAATGCCATTATTTGTTCAGCCTCCTACCTGCCTTGGAGATGGCTCATAACAGCAGCAAGCATTCCACTACTAAGGAAGATCCTTACATACTGGAAAGAGGATGGATCCCTCAGCCAACCAAGTATAAACTCAACGAAAAATTGACCAGTATAATGTCAGCTTCCTGATTCCAGGAACTTTTCCGTCCTTTAGCTACAGCAAGTGATATTGGTGTTGGAATAATAATTCCAAAAGAATTACGGTAAAATGCTTAAATAATTGATTTAAAAGCAAGTGCAAAGTTTGGTTGGTTTGGTTGGATTAAATTTGTTTAAATATATATTTTTCAAGAGGGGCCACAGTTCATGAAAACTGGGGATCTTTATTGGATAACAACATCTCTTCAAGGGGCTCTTTTGAACCGTGTAAAGAGCTTGGTACAACAAGGTCTTGAATGATTGCTCACAAAAGACTAACTCAAGGGGATGGGTAGACTGGCTGTCTTACAGCACTTATACCGGGGTGCAAGGAGGAGACAACTCACTGGTTTAATTACTTACTCCAAGAAGCTTTCAGAGATTCACGGTTGAAAGGGTCTCAGGACAATTATTGGGGTTATTTGCTGATATTCTTCACTGAATCAATTATGGGGCCAGAATTATTCATAATACTATCAGACTATAGCCATATATCACTTTTTTATCTTGAATAAACACTTGATCACGGATGGCAAGGGGTCTGGATTGATTCTTAAAAATTACTTTGGTTTAAATCACTTAAAAAGGGTTGTTTATATACCTTTTTGGGGTAATAAGACCTTCTCAGGGCACGTAAAGAGGGTTGTGCTTGGGTGCTGAGGCTAGCAGGCTCGCCAGGGCTAGTTTGGCACGTAGTTCTGGTGCTGTCAATCTTCTAGCCTTTTCTATGTCATATTTCTTTGTGAAATAATTGTCAGAAGGTGTTTAAATGTTAATTTGTTATTTTTATGATTCAGACACATTTCCTTATTTTGTATTAATTTCTTTTGAGTGAAATGGGTAGAAGTGGATATTAGTAGATTCTACGGCATCTTCTTCACATGTTGGGAGTTTTTAATAATTTTTAGGTTAACTCCTTGTTGTGTTTCATGGTTCATAAAGATTTGGCAATCTCATTTACGTGACAACCTTCATTATTGTTTCTCACAATTAATTTGCTTTATATTTTGATTTTCATATTTTTATTAAATGTTCTTAGGTTTCAGACATCCCACTTTCCGGCAGTCAAGTTGTTACATATACATGATGTATGCATGCAGGTTGTAGCTTGTTCCTGCGGTACCTGGCTGTCAGGCTTAGTAAAATTTTTGTTGACGCGCGCAGGCTTGACAGCTGCGTGGGGGAATCGGTTGCCTGCAGCAAGTCAGTCATTTTGCATGCGGGCCTTTTGAAATGCGCCTACATATTGAGTGTCAGGCGTGTGTACCCTTACTTTATGAATGCGGGGCTGCGCAGGGGAATTGTGACACAACACAAATCCGCCTGTAACTCCTAAAATATACACAACACCTCAATTCTGACTCAATTTTAGGTGTGAAACCTATACATGGAATAATGTGTGAAATGTTAAAATGGCCAAAAGGTGCCATGGTGGTGTCGTGGTCTGTTGGTCCTTTTTGTTTAATAATTATTTAAAAATGAAAGCAGTTAGAATTCAAGGGTGGGCTCAGTGAGTGACCCTACTTAATTTTGGGTGGGGAATCCATTTATGTAATAATATTCATGTATTTCTCACTTCTTCTAATTTTATTATTTTATTTCTGTTTTAAATCTGCTTTGACAGGTTGCTCTGTTCAAGTAGCAAGCTGAGATATACAACAAACATCAGTTGATCTCAAAAATATGGTAGATATGGCTAACCATCATTCTTCAAAGTGTGTTCAAAATGCTTTTGAGTAAAAGCAACAGAGATGGGATAAAAACCACAAAGAACCTCATTTCACAATTGGAAGCCAAGTCCTAGTATCTACTGCCAAATTCACAAACCTAGCACGTGCTAGGAAACTTAGACCAGCCTTTTTTGGACCTTTTTCCTTCAAAAAGCTCCATGGGAAGAATACAATTGAATCCTGAGTGATGAAATATCTAGGAAGCGCCCAGTCTTCCCAGTAAGTCTGATCAAACACTTCCACCCTAGAGAAGGAGAAAAGACCTCTTCACCAGAAATACCAGTTGAAGCTGATCCTAATAAAGACAAAGGAAAGTTCAGGAAGATCCTCAAAGATAAAAAAGATAGGACCCAAGGAAAAGATTTCAGACTTTACCTAGTCAGATTTAAAGGAGATTCATATGATAAAGATGAATGGTTGCCTGAAAACAAAATCCCAGATGGATCTATACACCTGAGGAATAATAATATTCCCAAAAATGAACACATATGAAAGCTAAAATAAAAATATTTTAAGAGCTATTGCAAGTTTTAATGGTTTGGTTAATGGGTTTTCAATATTTTATAAAGAGGGTCCACAGTCTTATACTATGGGGGATCTTTACAGTTAAACAACCTCTCTTTAGGGGATCACTTTGGAACATATAAACCCTGGAATAATGGGAACCTTAATGAATTACTCAAGAAGGAAGTATTATACAGCTAATTGGTGATAATGGGCAGGAAATTTAGAACACAAGCCAAGGCAGGAATGGAATAAATTTCTTCTTTGAGTAATTAAACACAGGGTACCTTCTAGGATTCACATTTGAATGGTTCAGATCAAAGGTAGGGTACTTGATGACTAAAAATTAATGGATCAATGATAATGGTTTCAGAAATAACTTAATAAATTTCAGACAGGGCCATAAATCACTTGCTTAACTCTTTTTAGCCTTTGATCAAGGATGGAAAGGTTCTTGGAAAATAATTGGTAAATCCTGGGGTTGAAAGAGCAAAACAAATTCTGTATAAATACATTTTTGGGGGGAAAGGAACCATCTCAGGGCACATAGAGAGGAAAAGGCTAATGAGCTAAGGATTTCAAGAAATCCAGAGCAAGTTTAGCACATCCTCTTTGTGCTTTCACTCAGGTGATTGTGGTAGATTCCTTGAGTATTTTACTTCCCTACTCCTAAGGTAGTTGATGACATGATAATAATTTAGAGTTCAAGCCTAAAAATGAGATTTATTTCAGTAAGAAGAAGACAAAAATAAATTACAAGACAACAGTAGTGATCACCTCCAAAAGAAGACTCAGCACAACAAAAGTTTGAGAATTGGAGACTGTTGAGTGAGCCAGAAGTGAAGAAGGAATTTTGGTGAACAGATCTGAGAATGAGATGGTTAGAAAGATTTAGAACAAGAAAAAAGGCCTTGGAATGAGACTGAATGAAAGCAGACACAAAAAGGAAACATTGTACTCACTGGTCTCAGTTTTGAAAGATGCTAGTTGTACAAGGTAGAAGTCATACTAGGAGCAGCATCCTGGTTTCTGAGCCGGTGTTGCTATTTAGGTGGGGTCAGCTTGGAGTTGAAGCTTCTGAACCTGATGCCAACAAGTCGCCCGGGGTGTGCCAAAGGAAAAGGATGAGACAGAGAAAAAAAGAGAAAAAGGAGGAAGGTGGAAGCCACAATCTCAACACCCACCCTGGCTTCAGCCTTTTTGGAAGTGTGGCCCAATGTTGAGGGCTTTCAGCTGACATGCAAACAAAAGTCTGGAGACAGGCTTGGTCAGAAAATTCACAGGGTTAAATTTGGATTCAATTCCTATGATGGAGATGGTGCCCGTTTCCACTTCTTCCCACAGGAAGTGGTGCCCCAACTCCATGTGCTTTGTTTTCAAAGTGGAATGGTTGGCTGTGGTCATTGCTAGCTTGACAAATTCATTGTTTTCTTCATGAATTGCAATTGGCCCAGTTATCTTGTTTTGAAAATTTACTCTGCTAACAATCTCAACCACAGGAATTCCTTCACAGCTTCTCCAGCAGTTTTGTATTCTGCTTTGGTGGTTGAGAAAGTGAATTTGGTCTGTTTCTGCAGCCTCATGCTGATGATGTTGCTATTCCACAGCACCAAAAAGCCACTGATAGATTTTCTGGTGGAGGGACAGGTGGCACAGTCAGCATTGACATAAGCCATGAGATAGGTTTCCATTCGCCTATTGGAAAAATTGAGGCCCAAGGATTTTGTGAGTTGGAGATTTCTGAGGACCAATGTGCTGGCATCATAGTGGTGTTTCCTGGGAGAAGTGAGGAATAGTGATAGGTAATTGATGGCAAAGGTAATGTTGGTACAGGTATTACAGCTGATTTAGTTGAGCTCTCCAAATAACTTTCTATAATCCAATGCAGCCACAGAAAATTTCTTTGGCTCCTCTTCCATTGTGGGAAATAGCATACCAAAAGGATTCAAGGGGGTTGAGGAGAGCTTGTGGGAAGGCAACTTGTGTTGGTCACTAATGGAGTTGATGTTGGCTTTGTGACTGAGATGCACAAGGCCAGGTGCTTGAGTCAAATTCATCCCTAGGAGTAGTGCAGCGGGGCCAATGTCCTTGATTTTGAACTTTCTGACAATGGAATTAACAAAGTTAGCAGGGTTTCTGCCGCAGATGGCAATGAAATCCACATGGATGTACAGGTAAGTTTCATCCTCCCACAAAATGCATCTACTGGCTTTGATCCTTGTGCATCCTTCTTGGCGCAGCTAGTTTCTGATGGTATTGTACCACATTTGAGGGGCTTGATTGAGGCAATAGAGATTCTTTTTAGGAAGACTGCTTTCCACAGCCCAACCAGAATTTTTGAAGGGAATTTGATGTGGATTTTTTGATTGATAAGAGAATTCAGGAACGCTGAATTGACATCCAGTTGCTGGAACTTGTAACCTTTCTTGAATTTTTAGGAAATTAGGAATTGGAGCAAGGATCTGTCACCCATGGGTGAAAGGACACTGGAGTAGTTTACCCCAAAATCTTGGTGGAATACCTGGACACACAGCCTTTCCTTGAATTCAATTATACATTTTTTTTGTCTTGCTTTGTTCAAAACATCCATGCACGCTTCAGAGCCTTGATGCACATCTGAGGATTGCATTCCTCCCAGACTTCATAGGTCAGTAACTTAAGTATTTCTTTCTCCATAGCTGTGATCAAGTCTAGTCTTTCAGGAATTGCTAGCTCTTGCTTGGGTTTTGGGGTCATGGTTCTGTACATCTTTATAGTTGGCTTGAGGTGTCTTGCAAGTTTGATGTTGGCTATGAGCCAGGATTTTTTGCTATGAGAGGAAGCTGTATTCAGGGGAGAAATTTAAGTCAAAATCTTGATTTTCTGCTGTGATGGATCAATTGACTGAAGCGGAAACTTGATTGTCCTTTTTGATGGGCTGGAGTAGACAGGTTTCCTGTTGTTCTGTGATTCCCTTGATAAGACACAGTTTTTACAAAAATTCCCTTCCAGAAAGGTGAAATTTGCACTAAAGTAGGTTTGAACAGTCTGGTGGTCCAGCATCTTATAGCGTGAGAAATCATTTACATACACAAGCTGTTGTCTTTGTGATGTTCATATTCTGTAACTAACAAATTTAGTTACCTTATTGCTATCTTACTGTTTTAATTAACTAATTAACCATGTCTTAGGCCCCCTCTGGGGCTCTCCAGTTGTCTTAACCCTGCTACCTTAGGCCCCCTTTGGGGTTCTCTAGTTGTCCATAAATAATGGTCCTTCCCTTGGACCAGGAATGAAAACCATCTGATTACCAGACAACTAAACCAGAGTGTCCCTTCCTCCTCATCAGATCAGTTTCACTTGACTATACAAGTATTACCTCTTCCCCTTTGGTTCCTTTTAGCCTCATCATTTCCTGTTTATCTCTCTTTGGAATCATAACCTACCTTCAACTTTTCAAGGTTAAAAGCCAAAAGCTCATCCCACTAAGCTATCCAGTCAACTTCATTGTTCCAACTGGTTTACTTACCCTTATCATCTTGAACTATCCTGTCAGCTCTCTGATACCAGGAAACTTGCAGTCCTTTAGCTACAGAGAGTGATAAAAATGCTGGAATGATAATAATTATCATTATTCCAATAATAAACGCTTAGAAGCTCAAATAAATGATTTAATAAGAGCAGTTGCAAGGTTTAATTGGTTTGGTAGTAAATGGTTTTAAATATAATATAAAAGAGGGGCCACAGTATTATACTACTGGTGATCTTTAAAGACTAGCAACCTCTCTTCAAGGGGCCTCCTTAGGCAGTTTAAGAACCTTGGAATAAATATGGGTGCCTTAGAATGGACTTATTCCACTAGTGGCTGGGCTTAACAGCACAAACGGCCTAGACAGGAAGGGTAACACTCACTCTGAGCACTTTACCACAAAAATGCTGGAATAATTGGAAGGGTTTCAGAGCAGATGGGGTAGATTGCTCAACTAAGCTTCAATGGTTGATTGGTTAATAAAGGTAAAATAATACTACTACAGACTAAGTTATAAATCACTTGCTTATGTTCATATAAGCACTTGATTAACAATGAAACTGTGTCTGATTGATAATAAATAATTCCTGGTAACTGATTAAGTTTTCAAATAATGGATCCAAAGAGGTCTGTATAAATACCTTTTTGGGGTGATTTTGGTCTTCTCAGGGCACTTAGAGAGGGTTCTGCTCGTGGGCTGAGGCTGGCAAGCCAGTCAGGGCACGGTTAGCACGTCCACTTGGTGCTGTCAATCAGCTGTTCTTGAATCTGCTGGATTTCTGTACTATTTTAGCCACAGGATCTGTTAATCTGTTATGGCGTAAATTTGATCATTCTGTACTAATCCTTCATTTGTACTATTGATATTGTTTTAAATCATGCAGATGTGGATGTTTACTGATTGTCCATCATCTGCTGATCAAGTAGATAATTTATAATAATTTTTATGAACACTTCTTGTAGTTTTTCGTGGTCTTCAAAGATCAAGGTCAGTGATCTACGTGGTAGTCCTTGATCTTTGATTTATTATTAAAAAATTTTTAAAACTTAATTTTCATTAATTTTATTTAATTTTTGATCTTTTTAGATCATTAGTAATGCATATGTCCATTTTTTATATATACTAGGCAACCCTAACTAGGTTGTAGCTCTTCTGTGCGGTACCTGGTTGTCAGATTAGTCACGACTGATCCAGGTGCGGGGATCAGTTAGTACAGATGCGCGTGGGGTAGGATCCGCTGCGTGCGTGGCAGAATCAGCTGCGCGCGGGTCTCTAGTACGCGGGAACCTGCTGCTACTAGTACGTAGGGTTATGTAATGATGCGGGGCTGCGCGCAGGAATTGTGACATAACACATTTCCGCGTGTAACTCCTAAATTATACACAACACCTCAATTCTGAGTGAATTTTAGGGGTAAACCCTATACGTGACAATACGTGTGAAATTTTAGAATGGCCAAAAAGTGCCATACAGGTGTTGTAATTTCTAGTACTTTTCTTTTTAATCATTTTAAAAATATAAGGACTTGGAATTCAAGGGTGGGGTCAGTGAGTGACCCTACCTAATTTTGGGTGTTGAATCCATTCCTGTAATAATATTTATGCATTTCTCACTCCTTAATTTTTTAATTGAGGTATTCTTATTTTTCATAGTTTGTGTTACTATTTGACAGTTTTGCTCTGTATATAGTGGCAAGCTGACATTCCCCCGCTCCAAGATATGTCTATATCTGAGAAAAAAAAATTGGGCCAATGCCTCCTGTTGGCTCTGTAGTTCCTCAGGTGTATAGGACCATCAGGGATATTATGTTCAGGCAACCATTCATCTTTATCAGCTGATTCTCCCTTGTATCTAACCAGGTAGAGTCTGACGTCTTTTCCATTGATCCTATCTTTCTTATCCTTAAGGATCTTGCTAATTTTACCTTTGTCCTTTTCAGGTTCTTCCGTAACAGGTATTGCAGGTAAAGGAGTATATTCTCCATTCCTTGAGTGGTAGTGTTTGATGAGGCTTACTGGGAAGACTGGATGTTTCCTGGAAAGCTCATCACTGAGGATTACTTCCACAGCATTTTTACCATGAAGTTTATTAATGGTGTAAGGTCCAACAAAAGCTGTTCTAAGCTTTTTGTTTCCACCCAAGTTGGTAAAGTTAGTGGTAGAGATTGAGACTTGATCACCAATTTTGAAATCAGGTTCCTCATGGGTTTTATCCCACCTTTGCTGGTTATACTCTATAGCATCCTGGTCACATTTAACAGCATGTTTGTTTTCTACATCTATCATGTTTTTGAAATCAAGTGATGTAGGGTGAATATTGGTCAGCTGGTGGTTAAGGTTATTCTTGGGTAGTCTAGGAATCAATCCTCTTTCCATTATGTAAGGTGCTTCCTTAGTGGTAGAGTGCTTGCTACTGTTGTAGGCCATCTCAAGTGCAGGTAAAAGGCTAACCCAATCGTGGCAATAACCGTCAGAATTCTTGAATTCTAGTCCAAAGCCACAGAATCTCCTGAGCATGTCTTCCAGGGTCTGAATCATTCTTTCAGCTAATCCATCTGTCTGAGGGTGATAAGCGGTAGAGAAAGCTAAAGTGGTTCCAAGAATATCATGTAGGTTCCTCCAGAACTCAGAGGTGAATTTAGGATCTCTTTCACTGATAATAATCTTGGGAACTCCAACATCAGCAATGAGTCTGTTCCAAAATAATAGGGCAACTTCCATAGCAGTGTCTTCCTTGTGATTAGGTCGGAACTTTGCTTTCTTGGAGAACCTATCCACAATGACAAAGACTGAGTTGTAGGAATAGGCTCCTCCTGGTGGTAGTCCAGTCAAAAAGTCCATATTGATGATCTCCCATCTTTTCTTGGGTTCAGCAATCTTTTTCAGTAGTCCAAACCGTTTCCCAGTAGTCCTGTTGGACTTCTGACAAGTTTCCCAACTGGTAACGTACTATATAGTGGAGTCTCTCCAACTAACCCACCAAGCAGTTTGTTTAAACTTATCCAAGGTTCTATCTGAAGTCAAATGACCAGATGAGCAGTTATGATGGCACTCAGCCAGAACATGTTTGATATGGTCATCCTTAGTTAAGACTATGACACTTGAATGTTGATGCCTATAGTATACCAGACCATCCCATATGGTGAACCTTCTGGCTTTGTATGGTTTCAAAAGAGGTTCAGGTAGGCTATTGATCAATTCAGGAGGTGGAGTAGTACTTTCCATAATATTGATCAGAGTCTTTATGCCAGAACTTTAAGCTTCTTTGATAGAGTTCAACAATGATTCATTTAGTTCACAAACATGGATGCCCATTATAGGAGCTTCAATGTTTAACCTGTTAATATTGAGGATAGGGAAGATGTCATTATCCTCTGGATCATAAGCAGGGTTACTTGGGTCATTGGGTAACACATTCCTGCTTAAACTATCAGCATTCTGATGTTTAGTCTCAGCTTGATGAACTATGGTCATCTGTCCTCTGTACTGTTGTATAGCTATCTGCCATCGCAACATATGCCTGCTAGGGGTCTTCATGATCATCAAGGTTCTGAAAGCGTTGCAGTCAGTAATAACATTGAAGTTGGTGCCTTTGAAGTAATAATTGAGTTTCTCTAGGGCCCATACTAAGGCCAGGCATTCCATTAGTCTTGCACCGTACCTTTTATCAGTATCTTTAATTTGTCTAGATATGAAGATTATATGTTTTTCCACTGGTTTATTATCTTCTATGAATTCCTGGTGTATAGCAGCTCCTAGCCCTTCCATTCTGGCATCTATCTAGAGCTTAAAAGTTTTAGAGTAATCTGGCTGGATCAGTACTGGAGCTGAGGTCATTGCAATTTTGAGTTCCTCATAGTTCTTTACTCTATCATGAGTCATTTCAAACACGGTGGTGTTTTTGCAGATCTCATACAAACATTTGGTTAGAAGAGCAAACTTTGGTAAATACTTCCTATAGTAGCTGCAGAAGCTGATGAAGGATAGGAGTTCAGTTTTATTCTGAGGCATAGGCCTATTCATTACTGCTACTATCTTGTTTTGGTCAGCAGCTAAGGTCAGTCCAGAGACAATGTGTCCTAAGGCTTTGAGTTCCCTGTAGCCAAAATTACACTTTTTCATTGATATTTTCAATCCTACGGCAGAGATGGTTTTGAGGACTAGCCTTAATTTCTCCATGTGAGTATCCCAATGATCAAAGTAAATGATAACAACATCAATGTATACCATCATCCATCCATGTCTGATGAATAATCCTAGGACTATTTCCATCATCCTTTGAAAATGAGAAGGAGCATTTTTAATACCAAAAGGCATCCTAAGATACTCATAAATTCCCAAATGACAGATAATTCTCATGAATTTCCGGCTATCAGGGCTGATAGGTATTTGGTGAAAACCTTTCAGGATGTCCATGGTAGTGATGTACTTAGCTTTTGACAGGTTATGCAGAGAATGATCAATCCTTGGAATTGCATAATAATCAGCTTGTGTGTAGTTGTTCAGAATTCTGAAATCTCCAACCATCCTTGACTTATCATTATGCCCAGCTATAATTACTGGAGTAGTGATATCTACTTGTTCATTGTGGCCTACTTTCCTTAAGACTTGTAAGTCAACCATCTCTTGAATATGGGTTTCCAGAGCAGCTCTGGATTTTGGAAAAGAAGGGTAAGCAGGTTTCCTGAGGTTAGGTGGGTAAGGAGGCTTAATAGTTAGAGTTAGGATCATATAATGTCCTTTGATGTTACCAATGGGGTGATCTTTGGTACAGAAAGCATTCTGATTTTAAAAGCATACTTGTAGGATATCCTGTTTCTGTTCTTCATTGAGAAGGGAATTTAAAGAAGCTTGAGAGAAGTATTCCTGATTGAACTTCTCTAAGTGTTTTTCATAATTTGAATCAGAATTTTGAGCATTGACATGACATATTTGGAACTTCTCATTCCAGTCTCCTCCTACAGTGAAGTATCTAACTTTGCTTTGGAATACATCTATACCATATAGGCAAAGAGAATCATTCCCAAGGATAAAATAATCACATACTCCGTTTTGGAGCACTACAAATTCAATGTTCAGTTTCAGTTATCCTTTAGAGTGAGGGAGTATGATATCAGAAGACCATACTCCAACAGCATTGAGAGCAGAATTACAACTGCTGAACTTAGCCTTAGGTACTGGTAGTAATTTCAGTTTCCAGTTTGGGTCTTGTTTTTCCAGATAAGTTGAACCAACACAAGAGCAAAAGGCTCCACTGTCTAGAATTAACTTAACAGGGGAACTTTGGATTAAACCAGTAGCATAGCATGTTTTGCCTGAAGTGTAACATTTACCGGCAGAAGTTTTTAGAGTCAAAGCCTTAGCCTCAGAGATGTAATGAATCTTCATGTTGGTATTTCATTTTTGAGGTAAGTTAGAATCCTCATTGACAGAATTTATGTCCAGAGAAGACTCAATACTACCTTCAATAACATTGATAGGGTTAGTGATTATTAGATCACAATCAGAGAGTGATCCTTCAGTATCATCAAGGTGAGGTTCAGGATTGTCATACTCTTCTCCTTCAATAAGATTAATCCTTTTCCTAGGTAGAGGACAATCAGGTTTTACGTGTCCTGTTTGGTTACAGTTCCAACATACTTTCTCTTTTGATTCTGGAGTCTTCTTGAATTCCAAGGTAGATGGATTAGTAGCAGGGGATTCTTTAGTTTTGGCGGTATATTCTTCCATGTTCCTAGTATTTTGTTCCCTTGGAGGTCTATTGACCCTTTTATCAAGACCATTCATATCAATAGTTTCTTCCAATACACCTATTAAGGTGGAAAGATCTGAATCCATAGGCATTCTACACCTTACACTGTGGTTGATTTGTCCGGGACATAAGTTGAGGAGTATTTCATTGACTTCTTCTTCATCAGCATCAGGATAAAAACAGTCCAACCTCTTTTTCTGGTCTAAGCACCACTTATGAGGTTTGTCCTTGGATCGATCAAACTGGGAAGTTTCAAAATTTTTCATCATCTTTCTTTTCCAAATTCTGGTACCAAACTGCACTTTGATCAATTCTTTCCAACAATTCCAGGATAAAGATCCAACTTCTTCTCTTTTATTGATAAACCAATCAAGAGCTACTCCTTCAAATAATCTGGGCAATCTTACCACAGCTATTGCATCAGGGAGCTCATAGGAAGAAAGAGTATAGTCAATGAACTTAATGAAACTGACATGGTTGTATTCTCCTTCTCCAGAGAATTTAGGCCATTCAGTGATGGGAGGAAGTAGCTTCAAAGCCTGCTCCATTTCAGGAGTAGGGCTGGGTCTGAAAGACTCATTCCTAGTTATCCTGGCTCTGGGAGGAGCACTAGGAGTACTGGTGAACCTGGAAGGTTTATTTTTGTCTAAGTCAATGACCGGAGAGTCAGTAGAGTTGATCTTAAGATCTCTGAGATCATTCTTAATCATACCTAACTCTAAATCAAGCTTGTTGCTTAACAAGTCAATTTTGTTATTCAGATGAGCTGAAGGGGTAGGATTATTTGTCTTAAATTCTTCCTTAAGCGGGTCTATGGTTGCAAGAATATCTTCGTGAAGAATTGATTGGTTGTCATCAATATGTTTCATAAGGTCAAACTTACTAGCTCTTATACTATCCTTGATTTGTTGTATTTCCAACTCATCAATTCTCATAATCTGAGACTGAGTGTCAATCACTCTAAAGATACTTGAACTTAATTTTTCCAATTGGTGATAAACTTTTTCAAAGCATTGGATAATAATAGTAAAATTGTGAGACAAATTTACAGAAGAGCTATTAAGAGCTTCTACATCTAATTGTGGTACACCTTTTTCCACTTCTGGGCTAAGGATATTATGTTGTCCCAATCCTTTGGGTTCCTTAACTCCTGATGGGCTGAGGACCTCTTCTTTTTGGGGTCCTTTCCCTTTAAGAAAGCTTACTGATCCCAAGGATTCCAGTTCTGCACGTAGCCTTCTACTTCTTTCTTTGGGATCAACCTTTGCAGAGAAATCTGAGATTTCTTTGCCTGAGAAATGGCTTTTCTCATACCTGGTTGATCCTCCTGGGTCTGCGCCAACCTGAATTGTTCCCAATAGCTCAGGTGCTATTTCACTAACATTTTGACCCTGTCCTCCTTGGTTGAGTGTTGAGTTGGCGGCCGCAGTCATTGCCGTTGTTGTCCCGCAAGACGCTATGGTCACGGGTTTGAGTCCCCTCATTGCGCTTGCGACTGGAGTCCTTTCGCGCATGGGTTCCTCTGGGCAGAGATCCATATGACGGGGCTCTACCAGTTGCATGGGTGTTGCGCCTATTTTGATACATAGCACCAAAAAAAAATGTGTAAGTCTTTTGTTGAAACTTTTGAAAAAAGAATTTAAGTAAGTTAAAATATTTAAAAAAATTATTAAAAATATAAAAAACACAAAAAAAATTATTTTTATAATTTTTTCAAGTCCCCTCATTGCGCTTGCAATGGGAGTCCTTGCGCGTATGGGTTCCTCCAGGAAGAGATCCATACAATGGGGCTCTACCTGTTGCGGGGGTGTTGCGCCTATTTTGATACATAGCACCAAAAAAAATGAGTAAGTCTTTTGTCAAAAATTTTGAAAAAAGACTTTAAAAAAATATATAAAATAATATTTTTTGTGTGTTTTATATGTTTAATAATTTTATATATATATTTTAACTCACTTGAAGTTAAATTCAAAGGTACCAACACTTGATTGGGGTCACACCTATCCTTGTAGGGTATTCCAACGGTGTCTGAGTGAGTTCCAATCAGATCCTGGGATAAATCCAAGGGTAAATCCAATGGTACACTGTCTTGGACGTCCTCTAAGAGGTCCTGGTCAATGAGATCACCAAAAACAAAATCCACTGAGATGGATAAAAACAAAAAAAATATAAGTTTAATATGTTTTTTATTTTTACGTGTTAAAGTGATTTTTAGAAAAAAATAATCACTTTTGTTATTTTTGGATTTTTCTTTATCTTCAGGGTTATTTAATTTATAAATATAAAGCTTCCTTTGATAAATCTTCCACTACTTATGTTTCCTTAATAAATAATTGAAATTGATGATTCTTTCAAGCTCAAGTTCTTTGTCTTTTATAACATGCTGTTTATAATAAAGCAATTTCTCCCGTTGTTGATCAGGAGTTATAAAAACAGGGACAAAGTTACGGAGTTTTTCTTCTTTTTTCTTTTTAAGAAGGTTCAAATAATAATTGATTGATTCTCCGTTGGTCTTAAGATCCACTAGAGAAACAAATGATCAAAAATATAGGTTATAAGTATAATAACTTATTTTTAAAAATAAATAGACTTGTCCAAGGAATAAATAATTAAAAATTGATTATTTAAGGATATTTCCCAGCCAGACCCCCAGTGGTCAGCTCTCTGATACCAGGAACCTTGCAGTCCTTTACCTACAGAGAGTGATAAAAATGCTGGAATGATAATAATAATTATTATTCCAATAATAAACACTTAGAAGTTCAAATAAATGATTTAATAAGAGCAGTTGCAAGGTTTAATTGGTTTGGTAGTAAATGGTTTTCAATATAATATAAAAGAGGGGCCACAGTATTATACTACTGGGGATCTTTACAGACTAGCAACCTCTCTTCAAGGGGCCTCCTTAGGCAGTTTAATAACCTTGGAATAAATATGGGTGCCTTAGAAAGGACTTATTCCACTAATGGCCGGGCTTAACAGCACAAATCGCCTAGACAGGAAGGGTAACACTCACTCTGAGAACTTTACCACAAAAATCCTGGAATAATTGGAAGGGTTTCAGAGCAGATGGGGTAGATTGCTTGACTAAACTTCAATGGTTGATTGGTTTATAAAGGTAAAATAATCCTACTACAGACTAAGTCATAAATGACTTGCTTATCTTCATATAAGCACTTGATTAATAATGAAACGGTGTCTGATTGATAATGAATAATTCCTGGTAACTGATTAACTTCTTGAATGATGGATCCAAAGAGGTCTGTATAAATACCTTTTCGGGGTGATTTTGGTCTTCTCAGGGCACGTAGAGAGGGTTATGCTCATGGGCTGAGGCTGGCAAGCCAGTCAGGGCACGATTGACACGTCCACTTGGTGCTGTCAATCAGCTGTCCTTATATCTGCTGGATTTCTGTACTATTTTAGCCACAGGATCTGTTAATCTGTTATGGCGTAAATTTGATCATTCTGTACTAATCCTTCATTTGTACTATTGATATTGTTTTAAAGCGTGCAGATGTGGATGTTTACTGATTGTCCATCATCTGTTGATCATTTAGATAATTTGTAATAATTTTTATGAACACTTCTTGTAGTGTTTCATGGTCTTCAAAGATCAAGATTGGTGATTTACGTGGTAGTCCTTGATCTTTGATTTATTATTAAAAAATGTTTAAAACTTAATTTCCATTAATTTTATTTTAGTTTTGATCTTTTTAGATCATTATTAATGCATATGTCTGTTTGTTACATATACTAGGCAACCCTAACTAGGTTGTAGCTCTTCTGAGTGGTACCTGGTTGTCAGATTAGTCACAACTGATCCAGGCGCGGGGATCAGTTAGTGCAGATGCGCGCGGGGTAGGATCCGCTGTGTGCGTGGCAGAATCAGCTGCGCGCGGGTCTCTAGTACGCGGGAACCTGCTGCTACTAGTACGTAGGGTTATGTAATGATGCGGGGCTGCGCGCGGGAATTGTGAAATAACACATTTCCGCGTGTAACTCCTAAAATATACACAACACCTCAATTCTGAGTGAATTTTAGGTTTAAACCCTATACGTTGTGGTGTCATTATATAGCCTCGGGTCGGGGACTGCGTCGCGGCCTCCGCGCTCAGCATCTGGTAGGTTAGGCTCAGCAGTTGGGGTACGCCGGTTCTCAGCAGTAGCCGCTGCGGGTTCAGCAGCAGCCGCTGCGGGCTCAGCAGTGGGCGCGGCGGGATCAAGCACGCGACTGCGGGCCGGGCCTGACTAAGGGAAGCGGGCCGCGACCCGCTTGGATGTCCGACTCATGGATGGAGCTGGGCCGACCGGGTTCTCGGAGCGGCTAGTCGGGGAAGGAAGAAGCGGGGCGACAGCGGGGCTATATGCGTGGCAGCCGCGCGCAAGCGCGGGCCGGCCACGGGACGGGAAATTCACGACGGCGCGTCGGGTGGATGCGCGCAAGCACGGCGAATCTTGGGTATCGCGCGGCGGAGGGCCGCGCCACGAAAAGACGAGCCGGATGCGCGTAATGACAGGCGAGCTGGCGGGGGTAGGGTATGGGTATGGGTTAAGGGATGGGTTAGGGTTCTGGGTCTAGGTTTCCTTCTTCATGGTTGTCAGTCTGTCTTTGTGCTTGTGCTTAGGTTAGGGTTGAGGGGGAGGGCTCAAACACCCTTCCCCTCGACTTTGGGTTGTAGGAGGGGGAGGATCCTAGCATCCATCAATCTACATATCTCATTCTCTCTCTCTCTCTCGGAGTAAAGGAAAGGAAGCAATCTCGGTCTTACAGACGCTAGAACCATCGATCCCGTAACTAGGGACAACTTTGTGAGGATAACCTCCCTAAAGTTTCCACATCTGGGGGTCTGGCCGGGAACTTTCGATCCGTTCTCAGTCTCTTGAAGATTATGAAGAATGCTACCGACAACCACTCCGGGATCCAATGCTCCCCTTCCCTACCCTCCACGCCCGACTCCCGTCTCTGCTGCTCAACCCCCTCCGCCACCTACCGCTCATGCTCCTAGAGTTAGCGGGTTCGCTCCTCCCTCGGAAGGGTTGTCGGACATGGCGGTAGAGGCCCCTCGCCGCGTTTGGTTGAGGCCGAGGGATTTCCCCCATCTTCGGTTCAGTACTTTGGATGTCAAGCGGTTCCTTTCTAGGTTCGAAGGGATCGCGGACTCGGAGGGCGCGTCGGGCGCAGATAAGGTTCGGACTATCGTGCTGTTCATTACCGAGGAGGAGAAGCTGCGGGACGTGGAAGAAATGGTTGGATACGAGAGGCAAGACTGGGGGAAGTTGAAAAGCGAGATGTTGGCGAGGTGGGGAAAGCGTGAACCTCGGTTCCGGGAAAGCGACTTCAATCAAGCTGCGGAGGAGGCGATCGAGAATGGCGGGGTGCGATCGCGCAAAGGATTAGTGGAATATATGTCAAGGTTTGAGCGAATCTACGGGTACCTTGCAAAGAACGAGGTCGTCGCGGGTCAGACGGGTGCCATGAAGCGGGCTTTCCTGGGGGGTCTTGCGCCCCAGCTTTGTTCCAGGGTGCAACGATACCTGTACAACCACAGCCTGGTTAAGAGGTTGTTGGATGGGAGCGTCGCAATTCTCCCCGATCTTTCGGTTATCCGTCAAGCCGTGGAAAGCGAAATCGATTTGGACGAGCTCATCGCGGATACGGCACGAACGTACCCGTCTTCCTCCAAGAAATCGGTCACGATCTCGGCGCCGGCCCCCAACCAAACTTCGGCCGCGCGGCCGTCAACGCCCTCTCATGTTGGACTTTCCCAGCAGCCTCCGGGACCATCAGTCGGGGAGATAACGGAGATTCTGCGGGACATAAGGGTTTTCCTCAACCGGACACCGGCCCCTACAGCTCCGGCAGCCGCACCGTTTCCGGCGGCTCCTTCTCAACCGCGCGCGGTGCCGCCTCACCTGGCGGAAGGGTTCCAGCCTCCTAGCGGATCATCCGGATCGTACGGGTCGCCGCGATGTTCATATTGCGGGGTGAGAGGGCACTGGAAGTCAGTTTGTGAGGATCTCACTCGGGACATGGACGAAGGGCTTGTTCGCGCATCCGGGATGACGTACATATTTCCGACGGGTGAATCGGTGGATCTGACTAAGGACAAGCCGCCACCAATGGTGCAAGTGCGGGAAAGAGCGAAGGCTAAGACCGAGACTGCTCGGGTCTCGCTCGGGATTGTCACCGCGCCCGGGACCTGGGTAGCTCCGAGAGTGGAGGCCGAAGTCAGGGCGTTGGCGACGAATGAGCGCATCGCGATGGATGTCGACGAGCGATCAACGGCTTCGAAGCCAGTCGCGCGAGTGCCGATTTCGGACGGGCCGTCCTCTAATCCCGTGGGAAAGAAGAAGGCCGCGGACATCGTCCGGAGGGTAATGGGGAACGACTCACCAATACCCCTGACCCTACGAGAGCTAGCGGCGGTGTCCCCCGCGGTCGTCGACGAGATGGTCCAGGCCTTGAAAGATTGCGGTCAGGGTCGGGTGCCGACGACGGTTCAGCGGGTTAACGTGGCGGAGGAGGAAATGGATCCCGAGCCATGCCGGTCGAAGTCGGTATCCGTTCCGCTTGCTTATGTCGCGATGACCATCGCCGGGCGGAAGGTGTGGGCGATGGTGGATAGCGGGTCGATGGTCAACCTGCTCCCATCAAGGTTAGTGGACGAGCTCGGTCTGGTGCGGAGGAAGTGTGCGATGGGTCTTCGGGCGTTAAATGGCGGGGAATGTCGCGTGGACGGGGTAGTAGAGGCGGAGGAGGTGGAAGTCGCCAAGGTCTGTAAGCCTCTGTCATTTCTCTCAGTGGAGTGCGGAGACGTGATTCTAGGACGGCCATTCATGTTTGGGTTCCGAGCCCAAATGGCCTTCAACGCCGAGGAAGGAACGGAGGCGCTGACCGTTGAAGACTTGCTCGGAGCACGGTTCAAGACGACGATCTGCGATCACGGGAGAGGGAAATGGGTACAGGACCCAATGTCTGGCGGCAACGAAGAGTCCGGCGCGGGGGTTGACCGTAAGGGTTACCCTGCGGAGGATTTTTCCTAGTTGGCCGCGGGAACCGTGCGGAGCAGGCTCCGGCTCTGCACGGGCGGCCGACAGATGAGGAGCAGGCGGGGGAGGAAGCGCGTGGGGCGCAGGTGCCAGAAGTAAGTCCCATTCCTCAGTATGCATCGCCGGAAGGCTCTACGCTTCGAAAACCCTATCATTGTGCCACAGTCGTGAGCAAAGGCGAAAGCCCCGGTCTGGTCATTACTAGGACTTACGACGGCGACGATCGGGTCTGGATGGCGCGGTGCAATGCGGGCAAGTACAAACCGGTAGCGCGGAAAGTCCAGCCGCGGAACAAGCCAATGCCTCAGGGGCTCAACGGACCCTTACGACCGATTGCGTGGTCCCGCGACCCGTGGGAGACGCCCCTTAGGAAGAATGGATGGGTAACGCGGTCGGCGCGAATCACGGACGAGCGGGTGGACGCCCTTAACTTCGGACCAACGGGATGGCTGAGTGCGGAGGAGATGGATCTGCTGGTGTTGGTATTGGTAATAAGGGAGAAGGCACTTGCTTTTGGACCGGACGAGCGCGGGTTGTTGAGAAGTGAGATCGGGGACCCTTACGTTATTCCCACTGTCCCTCACGAACCGTGGCAGATCAAGCCGATTCCGATCCCCCGTACCGTTCGGGAGCCCTTTCTGGAGCTGGTACGGGAGCGCGTGAGGACGGGGCTTTACGAGCAATCCACGTCAAGCTACTCGAGTCCTATCTTCGCGGTTGTTAAGCAGGACGGGAAGTCGCTAAGGATTGTTCACGACCTTCAGAGGCTAAATTCGTTCACTATTCGCGACGCGGGGCTTCCCCCGCGTGTTGAAGAATTTCTGGAGTCGATGGCCGGGCGCGCTTGCTACGGGCTGGTGGACGTGATGGGGGGATATGACCAGCGAGAACTCCACCCTGACTCGCGGCCACTGACGGCGTTTGAAACCGGGCTAGGAAGGATGCAGCTGACGCGGCTACCGCAAGGTGCGACCAACTCAGTGGCGGTATACCAAGCCCAAATGACCTGGATACTACGCGACGACCTTCCGGAAGGCGTGCAGATCTTCATCGACGACGCTGGCATTAAAGGCCCCAGAACGGACTACGAGGGCGCAGTCTTAGAGGATGCACCCGCGATCCGGCGATTCATCTGGGAATACGCGGAAACTCTGGAACGAGTCCTCTTCCGAATTGAGGAGGCAGGCCTTACTGTGTCCGGGAAAAAGTTGGCGGTCTGCGTTCCGGCGCTCGAAGTACTGGGGCATGTCGTGGCCTACGACGGGAGGCGAATAGCGGAGAAGAAGCGGAATAAGGTTCTTGAATGGCCGACCCCTCGGACAGTGTCGCACGTCCTGCAGTTTCTGGGGTTGTGCAGCTACGTCCGCATGTTCATCGAGCGGTTGGCGGAAGTAGCGAGCCCAATGCAGGCATTGACGCGTAAGGGGGTGGAGTGGAAGTGGACCGAGGGATGCAATGCCGCTTTTGCGAAGCTCAAGGAAATCGTGGGGCGCGACATCGTCCTTCGGAACCTCGATTACGACGCCGGAGGGATACGCCTGGCGGTTGACTCTAGCGAGCTCGGCGCGGGGGAAGTCTTGACACAGGAGGAGGACGGAAAAGATAGGCCGGTGCTCTACGAATCGGTCACCTTTACCGCGACAGAGAGTTGGTATTCGCAGCCGAAGCTGGAACTGTGCGGTGTCACCAAGATCGTACGGCGGTTGCAGCACCTTTTGTGGGGCGTGCACTTCGAGCTCCTGGTTGACGCGGAGGCCTTGGTGCGAATGATTAACTCACCGACGCTGCCAAACGCGCCCATGACCAGGTGGGTAGCGTTCCTCCAGTTATTCTCCTTTAACGTGGTGCACATCCCAGGAAAGGCGTTCACAATGCCAGACGCGCTGTCGCGGTACCCGCGGGACGACCCATACGAAGGGGCGGAACCCTTGGACGTGGAAGCTCCGGTCGTTTGGGTAGGAAAGACGGAGGCGGCGGTTTGTCTGCCGTTGCGCCAGTCGGGACGTTACGCGGTTTTGTGCTCTTATTTGCAGGATCTCCGGTTCCCCGAGGGTACAACGGAAACGGTGGCCCGATGGGTGAGGCGAAACGTTCTGAACTTCTTCTTACAGGACGGTCAGTTATGGCGGCGGAGCGGCTCCGTGCCTCTTCTTGTCGCGACTTCTAGGGCCGACCAGGAGGTGATTCTAGGAAGTCTGCACGATGACCTTGGTCATTGGGGTGAGGTTGAGACGCGGAGGAGGGTGAAAGCAAGGTTTTGGTGGCCGGGGGTCGTTCGCGCGGTGCGCGACTGGGTAAAGTCGTGCGAGGCCTGCCAACGGCGAAGCTCGAGGCTGCCCAAGGAGGTCGGCCACCCCACGGGCGAGGACGCGCTGTTCGGGCGCGTTTCGCTGGACGTGGTCCACATCAAGGCAGGTAAGTTTGCGTATTTGCTGGTTGCGCGCGACGATCTGTCTGGGTGGGTGGAAGCGAGGCCCCTGGCGAAACTATTGGCGGAAAAGGTGGCTCAGTTTCTGGAAGAGGACTGGTTTGCGCGCTACGGGTCGCTTCGCTTGGTCACCGTCGACGGAGGGGCGGAGTTTCGGGGACGCCTGATGACGCTGGTGCAGAATTGTGGAGCGAAGTTCGGCCGCGTGACGGAATACTACCCGGAGGGCGCGGGGATGATCAAGCGGGGGCATCAACCAATCAAGGATGCCCTGGTGAAAATGTGCGGCGAGGACGGCAAAAGATGGCAGGTGGCACTCCCCGCGGTCCTTTTTGCCGATTGGATCTCTGTGAAGCGCTCGACGGGGTATTTGCCTTACGAGTTACTCTACGGGCAGCGGCCCGTGCTTCCCGTGGACATCGAGCTGAACACGTTTTTGGGCGTGGATTGGTGGAAGGTTAAGACGTCCGCGGATCTGATTGAGGCACGGGCTGAACAGCTCCTTAGGCGTGAGGAGACCTTGGGAAAGGCCGCGGAGCGGTTGAAGAAAACCCGGACGGCGTCAGTCCGCTATTGGGACGAGCGCTGTTCCCATCGGCTCCGGGATCCGCTGCGGAAGGGGGACCTGGTCCTGCTGTATAATCGGAGTCTGGAATCCCAGTGGGGCCGGCTTTTCGCCAACCGGTGGAACGGGCCGTACCGCGTGGCCTCTAAGTTCTTGGGCGGCAGCTACGGGCTTGAGGAATTGGACGGGACGCCGCTTAAACGGAAGGCCGCGGCTTCGCACGTAAAACGCTTCTTCGCGCGCGGTTCCACTTCCTTCGACGAGACGGCGAGCAATGATTCGGGGCCCGGGGGCGAGGCGGTCTCGGAGTCGGACAACGGCGCGGATCGTTCGGACAGCGAAGTAGCGGCGCGCAACGCGCGACCCCGGAGAAGTAGGAGGTTGCAGACGGCTGGGGACAGCTTTCAAGCTGGGGGGGGGGGGCGCTAGGTGGTTAAAGCTTGATTTGGTAAGGGGGTGCTCTAGCCGGTTCACAGCCGGGACAACTAGACACCCCAGAATGTTCGTTTCCTTATGTTTTGGTTTGGGCTTGGCTTTGGATTGGTACTGGTTATGGGTTATTTATTGCAGGTACGCGGGCGCGGCGTGGTGTCGGGCCCGCAAACGCGAGGAAAAGCCCCGCTCACGGATGGCGGGACGAAGAGCTAACTGTAAAAAAAAAAAAAAAAAAAAAAAAAAAAAAAAAAAAAAAAAAAAAAAAAAAAAAAAAAAAAAAAAAAAAAAAAAAAAAAAAAAAAAAAAAATGAATGAATGGAATAATAATATAGGATGTTCTCTTTCTCTTCTTTGGATTTGGGCTGTTTCCTTTCTTTTTTTGTCTATTTCTCTCCTGTTTCTTTCTTCATTGGACGGGCGCGACGGTCGGGGATGGTATGGACGCGGATTAAAGCTTAGCTTGGTAAGGGGGTGCTCTAGCCGGTTCACAGCCGGAACGACTAGACACCCCAGAATGTTCGTTCCCATCGCCTCTCCCTTATACTCCCGGTTGTGAGCGCGCGCTGTCGGCGCGGTGTTTGTTTTGTTTTGTAGAACGGGTACGGGGAACTGTGTGGCAGTCCGTCTGGGGCGGTCCAGGTACCTCTTTTCGTTGGGATAACTGGTCACTTACGGTCTCTCACAGAGGGAGCGCGCGGACGCGGATCTCAACCTCAACCTCACTCACACTCACTTCTCACGCGGACGCGGATCTCGGCACTCACACTCACTTTCCACCCGGACGCGCGGACGCGGGCCTTTCGTTTCCTCGCGCAGCAGAATATATTTCTCCAACAAATGCGGTACAACAATGGGACAAGAAAGTACACGGGAAAGGAGAAAAGGAAGGGGGCGGGGACGTCTAAGCCATTCGCATCATCTCCTCCATTTCCGCCCTCGATGAGGCCAGAAGGGCCCGGTAAGACGCCAAGAACTCGCGCCGGGATTCGGAGGATTGGGCTCCGGGGGTCGCCAGGAAGTTGCGGAGCATCGCGGTCGACCGTTCCGCAAAAGCCTTGAAGCCAGCCGCCGGGAGTGCCATCACGACCGGGATCTCCGGGATCTCGGGGGAGTTGGAGGAAGGCGGTGCCGGTGCTGGGACGGGGCTTGATCCGAGCGGACGAGGAGGTGATGAGGGGGTCCCTGGGGCATCGCGCGGAGGGCTCGGTCCATCTGGGGGCGACGACGGAACAACAATCGGGGACGGCGGAGGAGGGACCTCGGGAGTAGTAGGCCTCCCGTCCGAGACCACTGGTGACGCGGGCGGCGGTGGAGTACCTTGTGGAGCCGGGGCGGAAGGAGCCGGTGTAGGTGCCGGAGGGGGAACCGGGGCTGCAGCAGCGCGACGCCGGAGAATCTCATTGAGTCGCGGGTCCCTCGCGCCTTCCCTCATCCGAACGCGGTCCGACCAGAATCGTACGGCCCTCCGATAGTCGTCAACGGACGAGAAATCCTCCTTCCGCGGCGAAAGGGGGAAGCCGAGTCGCGATCCTCGCTCGGCGGAGGGCGGCGGGACGGGGAGCCCGGCGGAGTCCACGAGTCCTCCGAGATGGTGTTGTCGTCCAAAACCACAAACGGGTCGGGACGAGCCCTTTTGCGCGGCCTGGGGCCGGAGCCGAAGTTGGGTGGAGCTCGGGGCATGCCATTGCTAAGCGAGCAACGGCGATGGCTGCGACGGCAAGCGACACAGGCGCGTCGACCAGGAGCGATCGAGCACGCCTGCCCGGTCCGGGCGCAGAATTCGCAGGGGAGCATGACGGCGATGAGCGTGGAAGGAGAGTTGGTGGAGTGCGAAAAGAGGAGTGGGTAGGGAGGAGCGGGGTGCGGGTAGTTGAGGTGGCGATGGGAAGGGACCTCTGGGGACAGAACTCAAGTTGGGGGGGGATGTGGTGTCATTATATAGCCTCGGGTTGGGGACTGCGTCGCGGCCTGCGCGCTCAGCATCTGGTAGGTTAGGCTCAGCAGTTGGGGTACGCCGGTTCTCAGCAGTAGCCGCTGCGGGTTCAGCAGCAGCCGCTGCGGGCTCAGCAGTGGGCGCGGCGGGATCAAGCACGCGACTGCGGGCCGGGCCTGACTAAGGGAAGCGGGCCGCGACCCGCTTGGATGTCCGACTCATGGATGGAGCTGGGCCGACCGGGTTCTCGGAGCGGCTAGTCGGGGAAGGAAGAAGCGGGGCGACAGCGGGGCTATATGCGTGGCAGCCGCGCGCAAGCGCGGGCCGGCCACGGGACGGGAAATTCACGACGGCGCGTCGGGTGGATGCGCGCAAGCACGGCGAATCTTGGGTATTGCGCGGCGGAGGGCCGCGCCACGAAAAGACGAGCCGGATGCGCGTAATGACAGGCGAGCTGGCGGGGGTAGGGTATGGGTATGGGTTAAGGGATGGGTTAGGGTTCTGGGTCTAGGTTTCCTTCTTCATGGTTGTCAGTCTGTCTTTGTGCTTGTGCTTAGGTTAGGGTTGAGGGGGAGGGCTCAAACACCCTTCCCCTTGACTTCGGGTTGTAGGAGGGGGAGGATCCTAGCATCCATCAATCTACATATCTCATTCTCTCTCTCTCTCTCGGAGTAAAGGAAAGGAAGCAATCTCGGTCTTACAGACGCTAGAACCATCGATCCCGTAACTAGGGACAACTTCGTGAGGATAACCTCCCTAAATTTTCCACAACGTGACAATACGTGTGAAATTTTAGAATGGCCAAAAAGTGCCATACAGGTGTTGTAATTTCTAGTACTTTCCTTTTTAATTATTTTAAAAATATAAGGACTTGGAATTCAAGGGTGGGGTCAGTGAGTGACCCTACCTAATTTTGGGTGAGGAATCCATTCTTGTAATAATATTTATGGATTTCTCACTTCTTACTTTGTTAATTGAGGTATTCTTATTTTTAATAGTTTGTGTTACTATTTGACAGTTTTGCTGTGTATATAGTAACAAGCTGACATATCCACACCATCATCCATCCTCAATCTTGCCATCTCCACCATCCCTTCCCTCAGGTTGCCCACCTCCATCAGATCCATTTGAGCCAAACTGATCAACCTCAAACTCTACGCTTGAGATCAATCCCCACCTCCGCTCCTTCTTTGTCCTCAATCAGCAGTCCTTCCCTCTCCCTTATTGCTTCTTCATCTCATTCCTCTTCTTTGGCATTCCTTGCTTCTTCAACATTACAACTTCAATCCTGAAATTTCTAGCTTTCAAAATTAATTTCTACATGGCCCCTTTGATACTACCACCATCAACCCAACCTTGATCTCTTCAGTCCAACTATTCCCCAATCCTCTCATCACCTGGCTCCATTGCCTATCCGCTCACTACCCAATCCTTGCGCTATTCCCATAACTCCCCCTCAATCCATTAGCATGGTGACAACCGTCCTGCCAGAAGATTTGATCAGCACCCGGCAAGGGCCCAGTTTTACAATGTACAGCCAAGCTGGCTTGATCAAAGAGGAGACTAAGGTTGTATTCATTCCAGAAGTGAATCCAACTGCTCACAGAAGAACTGAAGAATAACATCACAACACAAGTGCCCAAAACATGACTATAAGTTATCTACCGCCCAATTCAACACCTGCAGTTATCCACTCAAGCACCCCAGGTTCAACAGTCTGTCTTGCCTTTGCCTTCACAACCGCCCTCCCTTCCTGGGTCTTGTTTCCTCAACCCTCACTCCCCAGTCTCACCATTCTTTCTCATCCTCCTCATCCAACTCATCCTCAACTACCCTTTTGCCCAATCATATTCATCCTCATCCAACTCATCCTTGAATACCCTCATTCCTCCTCTCCAACTCAGCAGAACCTTGCCCTTTGGGCACTCATCCTTGCTACCGCCATCCTTGGTCTTCTCCTTGTTCTGTCAATCAATGCTCATCATTGCATCCAATTTGGCTATCATCTCCTATCCCTCCAGGGGGGTTATGCCCTTGGCGTATCAATCCTCATCCTATGCAACCAATTCACAATCTTTATCAATTACCTTTGATGGATCATTCTCCTTGTCATCCTCCTCCTCTTTGCCCTTCTCACCATCCTCCTCATCCTATCCATTGCTCACCCTGCCGCTTGCGCCACCTCTGGTTCATTCTTAATCTTTCTATCCATCAAAATATTTGTCAACAAACAACACGCCACGAGCCGTGGAGTCCGTTTTTCCTCAATCATAATCCACATAACTCTGAGGATTTATCCAAGTATCATCCCCCCATCACGACTCGCATCTTTCTGGCCCTTAGCTGGGGCTGCATGATCCTAGGATGTTGAGAAAAACGTGTTCATCAAAAACCCTCAAGTTCCACCTGTCTCTGCCATCTCCATTGGGTCCTCCAAAAACCCTTCCCTGTTGTCCATCATCACCAAGCAGCCTATCCCCCAGGCCTCCCCTGCCCCACATGAATTTGAATCCCCCTCTACCTCTGAGCATAGGCAAAGGACCAACTCATATGATACTGGGTTGAGCGCTATACCTGAACTCACCAAGCATAGCACTAGTCTTGTAGATTTTAGTTAAAGTTTCAGTGCTAGTGGCCAAAGTAGTCTTGGGATTGTCCACAACTCTCACCTGTATCCATCCAATTTGAAGTACAACTCTATCCATCAAAATAAATTCTCCTCCAAGCATCATCCTTCTTATATTACTTCATATACTAATTCCCGACGCTCACTCTCCCCCAATCCAACTTTCTTGCCCTTGAACCCTTGAGGTCCTCATCATCTGGTCAATTGCAATCACTCTTGCCATCTCAATTGCCCTTCCACCTTGCCCGCAAAATCATTGCTGTCTCTCAACCTTCCCTGACCTCTGACATCTCGCGCCCTCTCTTCTCTCTCCTCTCCTCCACAATTGCAAATTTGCTTGCTCACTCCTCCTTGCTTTTCCGCTGGTTCTCTTGATGCCTTGATGGCAACCTCAATGGCAATCTCAATTGCCGCTCACCTCCACCTTTGCGCGCCTCTTCTTGCTGTTCCACCTTTCAACCTTGCTTGCTTACACTCGGCAAGCTTGCTTGCACATTCACCCACAACTTGTTTTCCCTTCCTTTTGCAATCTTGGTTCCTCACCCTCATGCTACCTCAACCACAAACCTCCTATACAAAATCTATCCCCCATTGCTCTACTCCTCAGAATCCCCATCTCACCCATCAATTGCTCCTCTCATCAAGGCATCCAACTACAATCATCATTCAAAACTGGGGTGGTCCATTCATTTGGCCCGTCCTGTCACCCTTTCCATTCTCCCATTGCTCCGCCCCCTACATCCCTCCTTGCTTCATCTCATTGGCTCCTCATGCTACATCACTACTTGCTTGCTCCAATCCTCAAGCTACATCACCACTCCCTTGCTCCCATCCATCTCATCCGCTTCACCCGCTACTTCTCTACTTGCTCCATCTCCAACATCAATACACCCATCATCAATCTGATTCAATAATCATTCCATCCATCAACCATATCAACAACATGCAACTCTCATCACCATCAACAACATTCAATTCAACTCCAACAACATATCTATATTCCTTCTCATCTAGTATTGAACAGGCTGGTGTGTTGGAATCCTTCCCTTTTTTTTGTTCAATACTATCTTCATATCTTTCTATCTTCCACCCTCTCTCATTACCATCACCACATTCATTAAAATTCAATACTGTCATCACCCATCATCATCAAATTACTGTCACCACTCCATTCCAACTTCATCTCTATCATCATCACCATCACCATTACCATCACCATTAACATCATCATTACCATCATCATCATATCATTCTTCCCCATTAAGCTATACCATTACCCTCATCATCATCATCATATCATTCTCCCCATTAAGCTATACCATTACCCTCATCATCATCATCATATCATTATTCCCCATATCATTCTAGGCAACTATGCCTGAGGTCCTTGTTTCTCCTCTTAAAATAGGCTATCATTCCCCATATCATGCTAGGCAACTATGCCTGAGGTCCTTTTTTCTCCTCTTAAAATAGGCTATCATTCCCCATATCATGCTAGGCAACTATGCCTGGGTCCTTGTTTCTCCTCTTAAAATAGGCTATCATTTCCCCATCTCATATCCTGACAAGGTGGTGTCTTGTCATATATTCCTCAATTCTCATATTCTCCTCTCATTTCTCATGAATCTCTGGAATAGTTTCTGGTTTTAAATTGGTTACTGAATTTGTAAGTTAAGGTGGTGTGTTGTCTCTTTGATGTTCATATTCTGTAACTAACAAATTGAGTTACCTTATTGCTATCTTACTGTTTTCATTAACTAATTACCCATGTCTTTGGCCCCCTCTGGGGCTCTCTAGTTGTCTTAACCATGCTACCTTAGGCCCCCTTTGGGGTTCTCTAGTTGTCCATAAATACTGGTCCTTCCCTTGGACCAGGAATGAAATCCAACTGATTACCAGACAACTAAACCAGAGTGTCCCTTCCTCCTCATCAGATCAGTTTCACTTGACTATACAAGTATTACCTCTTCCCCTTTGGTTCTTTGTAGCATCATCATTTCCTGTTTATCTCTCTTTGGCATCATAACCTACCTTCAACTTTTCACAAGCAATGTGCCATTTGCCATGTTGGCTCCAATTTTTGATTCCCTCTTGGCTTTGAGTATTAGTCCGTAGGTTTTAAGGTCAAATGGCTTTAGTAAGTTGTGATGGAAGGCCTTTCCAGTCCAATTTTTGTAAGGGATTGAGAAGTTCCTTGCAGCAGTGGAGATTACATTGAGTAGGTTGGTGGAGGTTTTCATGGCTTTGGCCCAGTAAGAGGGCGGCAGTTGGCTTTGAAAAAGCAGGCAACGGGCTTTGCCCAAGATAGATTGGTTGGCTTTTTTGGCAAGAACATTTTGCTGCAGGATTTATGGCTGTGACAGATTATGATCTACTCCAAGCCCATTGAGGTATGTGGAGAGATTTTTCTTCAAAGACTTGCCTCCTTTGGAAGAAACTAAGGTGAAGCCTTTGCCTCAAGTTTTCTCTCAGATTTTTGGATTAATTCCTTAAAAGCCAACAGTACTTGGTCCTTGATGCAAAGAAAAGAGACTGATTTGAAACCCAAGTGCTGTTCCACAATGGTGAGAAGAATTTGCATCCCTCATTGGACCAGATAGGAAAAGGACCTACAAAATCCAGATGGATATCTTCCAGCACCCTGGAGGCTGGTTTGAAGTGGCTCTGGGAGGGGGTTGGTTTCAGCTCTCTGATACCAGGAACCTTGCAGTCCTTTAGCTACAGAGAGTGATAAAAATACTGGAATAATAATAATAATCATTATTCCAAAAATAAACGCTTAAAAGCTCAAATAAATGATATAATAAGAGCAGTTGCAAGTTTTAATTAGTTTGGTAATAAATGGTTTTCACTATAATATAAAAGAGGGGCCACAGTATTATACTACTGGGGATCTTTACAGACTAGCAACCTCTCTTCAAGGGGCCTCCTTAGGCAGTTTAAGAACCTTGGAATGAAGATGGGTGCCTTAGAAAGGACTTATTCCACTAATGGCTGGGCATAACAGAACCAATGGCCAAGACAGGAAGGGTAACACTCACTCTGAGCACTTTACCACGAGAATCCTGAAATAATTGGAAGGGTTTCAGAGCAGATGGGGTGGATTGCTTTACTATACTTCAAGGGTTGATTGGTTAATAAGAATAAATAATACTACTACAGACCAAGTCATAAATCACTTGCTTATCTTCATATAAGCATTTGATTAACAATGACACAGTTTCTGATTGATAATAATAATTCCTGGTAAACTGATTAACTGATTCTGGAATAATGGATCCAAAGAGGTCTGTATAAATACCTTTTTGGGGTGATTTTGAGTTTCTCAGGGCACGTAGAGAGGGTTCTGCTCGTGGGCTGAGGCTGGCAAGCCAGTCAGGGAGGGATTGGCACGTCCAATTGGTGCTGTAAATCAGCTGACCTTAGATCTGCTGGATTTCTGTACTATTTTAGCCACAGGATCTGTTAATCTGTTATGGCGTAAATTTGATCATTCTGTACTAATCCTTCATTTGTACTGTTGGTATTGCTTTAAAGCGGGCGGATGTGGATGTTTATTGATTTTCCATCATCTTCTGCTCACTTAAATAATTTTTAATAATTTTTATGAACACTCCTTGTAGTGTTTCATGGTCTTCAAAGATCAGGGTCAGTGATTTACGTGGCAATCCTTGATCTTTGATTTATGATTAAAAAATGTTTTGAACTTGATTTTCATTAATTTTATTTAAGTTTTGATCTTTTTAGATCATTAGAAATGCATATGTCAATTTTTTACATATACTAGGCAACTCTAACTAGGTTGTAGCTCTTCTGAGCGGTACCTGGTTGTCAGATTAGTCAGGACTGATCCAGACGCGGGGATCAGTTAGTAAAGATGCCCGCGGGGCAGGATCTGCTGCGTGCGTGGAAGAGTTAGCTGCGCGCGGGTCTCTAGTACGCGGGAATCTGCTACTACAAGTATGTAGGGATATGTAATGATGCGGGGCGGCGCGCGGGAATTGTGACATAACACATTTACGCGTGTAACTCCTAAAATATACACAACACCTCAATTCTGAGTGAATTTTAGGTGTAAACCCTATACGTGACAACACGTTTGAAGTATAAGAATGGCAAAAAAGTGCAATACTGGTGTTGTAATTTTTAGTACTTTTTCTTTTTAATTATTTTAAAAATGTAAGGACTTGGAATTCAAGGGTGGGGTCAGTGAGTGACCCTACCTAATTTTGGGTGGGAATCCATAACTTTAATAATATTTATGGATTTCTCACTCCTTCTTTTGTTAATTGAGATATTCTTATTTTTCATAGTTTAATGTTGCTATTGACATGTTTCTCTGTACATAGTAGCAAGCTGAGAGTTGGGTTGAGGTCATTTTGCAACTGCGGCATATTTTGAAATGAGTTTTTGAAGGAATTTTCGGGAAAAGATGGCTGAGTACTTTGTTTCTTTGGTGTCACAGTTGCAAGTGCCAGAGACTTTCAGTAGGCTCCTTCAAATGGATCACTCCTTGGACCGGTGTTTTCTTGAACTTGGTTCTGCATAGCTCAACCAGATGTTTCACTGCCATACCTACAAGAGAGGAGTGGTCCAGCATGATTTCATATCCTGGGTCACCAAGATGACTGATGATGGGTGATTCATTGGTGAGTCTTGACAGGGAGATAAGGCAGCTGTTGAGTTTGGGAAATAGAAAAATTTTGTGAATCATTATGCTTTCTCCCTGGTGATTGATGAGGGCGGCCTTGCTGATAGATGTTGCCAGGAGGATAGAGCCTCTTCTCCTGGTTCCAATATGCACAGAAGTTAGCCTTGATTTGGTCCGGTATTCCAGCTTATTGAAAATGTGGTGAGTGGAGCCAGATTCTGGTATGGGCAACAGCAACTCATGAGGGAAAGCCAGTCTAAGTTAAATCTGAGCATTGAGAAAGTTTTGGGGTTGATCTGGAGTGGTAATCTCCTTGTTCTAAGGCTCCTTCTAAATCAGAAATTATTGTAGGAATACAACTTGGGAAAAACCAATGTGGCTATGGCCTAAATCAGCATCACATGACATCTCAGATACTGGTAGCTTTTGAGAATACCAACACCAAGTGGTGATGGATATTTCTGTTTTAATTTCCTCCCACCAATAATGTGGTAATTTACTTCTGTGAATCATAAGCAATCAAGCTTGTTCAACTATAGTCCAATTTCTCTTTTCTGAAACTCCTTTTTTTCAGGAGTGTAGGGAGCAGTTTTTTGGGTAGTAATTCCCAGATAATTCAGGTAGGTTGATAACTTGGAGTTATAGAATTCTGAGACACCATCAATAGTTAGATTAATGAATTGGTTTCCATTTTATCACTCAGCTTTTTTAATAGAAAATCTAATTGCATCTAAGAAATGAAATTTTGATTTGGTTATAAGAGGGAAGCCTACTCTTCATGTTGTTTAGTTGTCAGTGAATAGTGCATATTAAGCATATTAAGATGTTGTACAGATTATTCCACTAAGATCTACATGGAAGGTTTTTAATGGCTTGTAGCTACATAGTCTCTCCTGATTGTGCATTTGACGGTGAGTTTTATTTTTGATTTGGGTGTTGAATTTTAGATTGTGAGCTACACCACAGTAATTTTGCTTTGATGAGGCTATTTCATTTAGTGTTTTGTGGCTTTTATGTGCAAATGGGAAATTATTAAGTTCAGCTGGAGGTTTTGGGGATGTATTGATGTGTGTCAGCTCTCTGATACCAGGAACCTTGCATTCCTCTAGCTACAGAGAGTGAAAAAATTCTGGAATAATAATTATTATTATTATTCCAAAGATAAACGCTTAGAAGCTCCAATAAATGATATAATAAGAGCAGTTGCAAGGTTTAATTTGTTTTTTAATAAATGGTTTTTAATATAATATAAAAGAGGGGCCACAGTATTATACTACTGGGGATCTTTACAGACTAGCAACCTCTCTTCAAGGGGCCTCCTTAGGCAGTTTAAGAACCTTGGAATGAAGATGGGTGCCTTGGAGAGGACTTATTCCACTAATTGCCGGGCGTAAAAGCACCAATGGCCAAGACATGAAGGGAAAAACTCACTCTGAGCACTTTACCACAAGAATCCTGAAATAATTGGAAGGGATTCAGAGCAGATGGGGTGGATTGCTTGACTATACTTCAAGGGTTGATTGGTTAATAAGAATAAATAATACTACTACAGACTAAGTCATGAATCACTTGCTTATCTTCATATAAGCATTTGATTAACAATGACACAGTGTCTGATTGATAATAATAATTCCTGCTAAACTGATTAACTGATTTTGGAATAATGGATCCAAAGATGTCTGTATAAATACCGTTTTGAGGTGATTTTGAGTTTCTCAGGGCGCGTAGAGAGGGTTCTGCTTGTGGGCTGAGGCTGGCAAGCCAGTCAGGGAGGGATTGGCGCGTCCACTTGGTGCTTTCAATTGGCTGACCTTAGATCTTCTGGATTTCTGTACTATTTTAGCCACAGGATCTGTTAATCTGTTATGGAATAAATTTGATCATTCTGTACTCATCCTTCATTTGTACTGTTGGTATTGCTTTAAAGCGGGCAGATGTGGATGTTGATTAATTTTCCATCATCTGCTGCTCACTTAAATAATTTTCAATAATTTTTATGAACACTCCTTGTAGTGTTTCATGGTCTTCAAAGATCAGGGTCAGTGATTTACGTGGTAATCCTTGATCTTTGATTTATTATTAAAAAATGTTTTGAACTTAATTTTCATTAATTTTATTTAAGTTTTGATCTTTTTAGATCATTAGAAATGCATATGTAAATTTTTTACATATGCTAGGCTACTCTAACTAGGTTGTAGCTCTTCTGAGCGGTACCTGGTTGTCAGATTAGTCAGGACTGATCCAGACACCGGGATCAGTTAGTAAAGATGCACGCGGGGTAGGATTGGTGGTGTGCATGGCAGAATGAGCTGCGCGCGGGTCTCTAGTACGCGGGAATCTGCTACTACAAGTACGTAGGGATATGTAATGATGCGGGGCTGCGCGCGGGAATTGTGACATAACACATTTCCGCGTGTAACTCCTAAAATATACACAACACCTCAATTCCAAGTGAATTTTAGGTGTAAACCCTATACGTGACAACACGTGTTAAATTTTAGAATGGCCAGAAGGTGCCATACTGGTGTTGTAATTTTCAGTACTTTTCTTTTTGATTATTTAAAAATGTAAGGACTTGGAATTCAAGGGTGGGGTCAGTGAGTGACCCTACCTAATTTTGGGTGAGGCATCCATTCCTTCAATAATATTTATGGATTTCTCACTCATTCTTTTTTTAATTGAAATATTCTTATTTTTAATAGTTTTTTATTGCTATTGACAGGTTGCTCTGTACATAGCAGCAAGCTGACACTCCCCTACTCCAAGATATGTCTATATCTGAAAAAAAAATTTGGGTTAATGCCTTCTGCTGGCTCTGTAGCTCCTGAGGTGTATGGGTTCATCAGGGATATTATGTTCAGGCAACCATTCATTTTTATCAGCTGATTCTCCCTTGTATCTAACTAGGTAGAGTCTGATGTCTTTTCCATTGATCCTATCTTTTTTATCTTTAAGGATCTTTCTAATTTTTCCTTTGTCCTTTTCAGGCTCTTCTGTAACAGGTATTTCAAGTGAAGGAGTATGTTCTCCATTCCTTGGGTGGTAGTGTTTGATAAGACTTACTGGGAAGACTGGATGTTTTCTAGAAAGCTCATCACTAAGGATTACTTCCACAGAATTTTTAACATGAAGTTTATTAATGGTGAAAGGTCCAACAAAAGCTGTTCTAAGCTTTCTATTTCCAGAAAAGTTAGTAAAGTTGGTGGTAGAGATCAACACTTGATCACCAATCTTGAAATCAGGTTCCTTATGGGTTTTATCCCACCTTTGCTGGTTATACTCCACAGCATCCTGGACACACTTAACAGCATGTTTGTTAGCTACATCTATCATGTTTTTGAATTCAAGTGATTTAGGGTGAATATTTGTTAGCTGGTGGTTAAGGTTATCCTTGGGTAATTTAGGAATCCATCCTATTTCTAGTATGTAGGGTGCTTCCTTAGTAGTAGAGTGCTTGCTACTGTTGTAGGCCATCTCCAGTGCAGGTAAAAGGCTAACCCAATTGTGGCAAAAACAGTCAGAATTCTTGCATTCTAATCCAAAGCCCCAGAATCTCCTGAGCATGTCTTCAAGGGTCTGAATCATTCTTTCAGCTAAGCCCTCCGTCTGAGGGTGATAAGCTGTAGAGAAAGCTAAGGTGGTTCCAAGCATATCATGATGATTTCTCCAGAACTCAGAGGTGAATTTAGGATCTCTGTGACTGATAATGATCTTTGGAACTCCAACATCAGCAATAAGTCTGTTCCAAAATAATAGGGCAACTACCATAGTGGTGTCTTCCTTGTGATTAGGTAGAAACTTTGCTTTCTTGAAGAAACTATCCACAATGACTAAGACTGACTTGTATGAATAGGCTCCTCCTGGTGGTAGTCCAGTTACAAAGTCCATGTTGATGATCTCCCATCTTTTCTTGGGTTCAGCAATCTTTTGCAGTAGACCAAAACATTTCCCAGTGGGCCTGTTGGACTTCTGACAAGTTTCACAAATGGTAACATACTGTATAGTGGAGTCTCTCCAATTAATCCACCAAGCAGTTTTTTTAACCTTATCTAAGGTTCTATCAGCAGATAAATGACCAGATGAGTAGTTATCATGGCACTCAGCCAAGACATGTTTAATATGGTCATCCTTAGTTAAGACTATAACACTTGAATGTTGATGCCTATAGTATACCAGACCATCCCATATGGTGAACCTTCTGGCTTTGTATGGTTTCAAAAGAGGTTCAGGTAGGCTATTGATCAATTCAGATGGTGGAGAAGTACTTTCCATAATAGTGATCAGAGTTTTCATTCCAGAATTGTAAGATTCTTTGATTGAGTTGAACAATGATTCATTCAATTCACAAATGTGGATTCCCATTATAGGAGCTTCAATGTTCAACCTGTTAATTTTAAGGATAGGGAAGATATCACTATCCTCTGGATCATAAGCAGGGTTACTTGGGTAATTGGGTAAAGCATTCCTGCTCAAACTATCAGCATTCTGGTGTTTAGTCCCAGCTTGATGAACTATGGTCATCTGACCTCTGTACTGTTGTATGGCTATCTGCCATCTTAACATGTGCCTACTAGGGGTCTTCATGTTCATCAATGTCCTGACAGCATTTCAGTCAGTAATCACAGTGAAATCGGTGCCTTCTAAGTAATAATGGGGTTTCTTTAGAGCCCATACTAAGGCAAGACATTCCATTTGACTTGCACCGTACCTTTTCTCAGTGTCTTTAATCTGTCTGGATATGAATAGTATAGGTTTTTCCACTGGTTTGTCATCCTCTATGACTTCTTGGTATAGAGCAGCTCCTAGCCCTTCCATGCTGGCATCTATGTAGAGTTTGAAAGGTTTAGAATAATCTGCCTGAATCAGTACTGGAGCTGGGGTCATTGCCATCTTGAGTTTTTTGACTCTGCCATGAGTCATTTCAAACATGGTGGTGTTGTTGCAGATCTCATACAGGCATTTGGTTAGAAGAGCAAACTTTGGTAATTACTTTCTATAGTAGCTGCAGAAGCTGATAAACAATAGGAGTTCAGTTTTATTCTGAGGCATAGGCCTATCCATTACTGCTGATATCTTATTTTGGTCAGCAGCTAAGGTTATTCCAGAGACAATGTGTCCTAAGGCCTTGAGTTCCCCGTAGCCAAAGTTAAACTTTTTATTTGATACTTTTAATCCCACAGCAGAGATGGTTTTGAGGACTAGACTTAATTTCTCCATGTGAGTATCCCAATGATCAGAGTAAATGATGATATAATCAATGTATACCATCATCCATCCCTGTCTGATGAATAATCCTAGGAAAATATCCATCATCCTTTGAAAATGAGAAGGAGCATTTTTTATACCAAAAGGCATCCTAAGATACTCATAAATTCCCAAATGACAGATAATTCTCATGAATTTCTGGCTATCAGGGCTGATAGGTATTTGGTGAAAACCTTTCAGCATGTCCATGGTAGTGATATACTTAGCTTTGTACAGGTTATGCAGAGCATGGTAAATTCTTGGAATTGGGTAAAAATAAGCTTGGGTGTAGTTGTTTAGAATTCTGAAATCTCCAACCATTCTTGACTTATCATTATGCAAAGCTATAATTACTGGGGTAGTGATATCCACTTGTTCATTGTGTCAGACTTTCCTTCAGACTTGTAAGTCAACCAACTCTTGAATATGAGTTTCCAGAGCAGTTCTAGATTTTTGACTAGAAGGGTAAGCAGGTCTCCTGAGGTTAGGTGGGTAAGGAGGCTTAATGGTCAGAGTTAGGATCATATCATGTCCTTTGATGTTACCAATGGGGTGATCCTTGGTTCAGAAAGCATTCTGATTTTCAAAGCATACTTGTAGGATATCCCATTTCTTTTCTTAATTGAGCAGGGAATACAAAGCAGCTTGAGAGGAGTATTCATTATTGAAACTCTCTAAGTGTTTTTCATAAGTTGAATCAGAAGTTTGAGCATTGACATGGCATATTTGGAACTTCTTATTCCAGTATCCAACTATAGTGAAGTATCTACCCTTGCTATGGAATACATCTATACCATATAAGCAAAGAGAATCATTTCCAAGGATAAAGTAATCACATACTTTGTTTTGGAGCACTGAAAATTCAATTTTTAGTGATCCTTTAGAGTGACAGAGTATGATATCAGAAGACCATACTCCAACAGCATTGAGAACAGAATTAAAACTGCTGAACTTAGCCTGAGGTACTTGTAGTAAGTTCAGTTTCCAGTTTGGGTCTTTTTTCTCCAGATAAGTTGAACCAGCACAACAGCAAAAGGCTCCACTGTCTAGAATTAACTTAACAGGGGAACCTTGGATTAAACCAGTAGCATAGCATTTTTTTCCTGAAGTGTAACTTTTACCAGCAGAAGATTTTAGAGTCAAGGCCTTAGCCTCAGAGATGTGGTGAATCTTCATGTTGGGATTCCATTTTTGAAGTAAGTTAGAATCCTCATTGACAGAATTTATGTCCAGAGAAGACTCAATACTTCCTTCAATAACATTGATGGGGTTAGTGATCATTAAATCACAATCAGAGAGTGATCCATCAGTATCATCAAGGTGAGGGTCAGGATTGTCATACTCTTCTCCTTCAATAAGATTAATCCTTTTCCTAGGTAGAGGACAATCAGGTTTTACGTGTCCTGTTTGGTTACAGTTCCAACATACTTTTTCCTTTGATTCTGGAGTCTTCTTGACTTCCAAGGTATTTGGATTAGTAGCAGGGAATTCCTTAGTTTTGGCGGTATATTCTTCCCTGTTCCTAGTATTTTGTTCCCTGGGGAGTCTATTGATTCTTTTATGAAGACCATTCATATCAATAGTCTCTTCCAACACACCTATTCAGGTAGAAAGATCTGAATCCATAGGCATCCTGCACCTTACACTGTGGTTGATTTTTCCGGGACATAAGTTGAGGAGTCTTTCATTGACTTCTTCTTTATCAGCATCTGGCTAGAAAAATTCTAACCTCCTTTTCTGGTCTAAGCACCACTTATGAGGTTTGTCCTTGGATGGATCAAACTGGGAGGTTTCAAAAGTTTTCATCATCTTTCTTTTCCAAATCCTAGTACCAAATTGTACTTTGATCAATTCTTTCCAAGAACTCCAGGATAAAGATCCAACTTCTTCTCTTTTATTGATAAACCAATCAAGAGCTACTCCTTCAAATAGTCTGGGAAATCTTACCACAGCTATTGCATCAGGGAGCCCATAAGAAGAAAGAGTATAGTCAATAAATTTAATGAAACTGACATGGTTGTATTCTCCTTCTCCAGAGAATTTATCCCATTCAGTAATGGGAGGAAGTAACTTCAAAGCCTGCTCCATTTCAGGAGTAGGACTGGTCCTAAAAGACTCATTCATAGTTATCCTGGTTCTGGGAGGAACACTAGGAGTACTGGTGAACCTGGCAGTTCTAGTTTCTTCTAGGTCAATGACCAGAGAGTTAGTAGAATTGACCTTAAGATCTCTGAGATCATTCTTAATCATACCTAACTCCAAATCAATTTTATTGCTTAATAAGTCAATTTTGTTAATCAGATGAGCTGAAGGATTAGGACTAGTTTTCTTAACTTCTTCCTTAAGCTGGTCCATGGTTGCAAGAATATCTTCCTGAAGAATTGATTGGTTATCATCAATATGTTTCATCAGGTCCAATTTACTAGATTTTATACTATCCTTGATTTTTTGTATTTCTAACTCATCAATCCCTCATAATCTGATACTGGGTATCAATTACTCTGAAAATACTCAGACTCAATTTGTCCAATTGTTGATAAACTTTGTCAAAGCACTTGCTAATAATACTAAAATTGTGAGACACATTTACAGAAAAGCTATTAAGAGCTTCTACATCTAATTGTGGTACACCTTTTTCCACTTCTGTGCTAGGGATATTATGCTGTCCCAATCCTTTGGGTTCCTAAAATTATGATGGGCTGAGGACCTCTTCTTTTTGGGGTCCTTTTTCTTTAAGTAAGCTAACTGATCCCAAGGATTCCAGTTCTGCACATAGCCTTTTACTTCTTTCTTTGGGATCAACCTTTTCAGAGAAATCTGAGATTTGTTTGCCAGACAAATAGCTTTTCTCATACCTGGTTGATCCTCCTGGGTCTGAGCCAATTTGAATTTTTCCCAAAAGCTCACGTGTTCTTTCACTAATACCTTGACTCTTTCCTCCTTGGTTGAGTCCAGCTGGGGTGGCATAGGAGGACCTGTACCCTGCGGGGATAACCTGTTGGTCAACGGGTTGTTCTCCAACAGTCTGTTGGTCGAGTTGGCGGCCAGGGTCATTCCCAATGTTGTCCCGCGTGACACTATGGTCATGGGTTCAAGTCCCCTCATTGCGCTTGCGACGGGAGTCCTTGCGCGTACGGGTTCCTCCAGGAAGAGATCCATACAATGGGGCTCTACCTGTTGTGGGGGCGTTGCGCCTATTTTGATACATAGCACCAAAAAAAATGAGTAAGTCTTTTGTCAAAACTTTTGAAAAAAGACTTTAAAAAAATATATAAAATACTATTTTGTATGTGTTTTATATTTTTAATAATTTTATATATATATTTTAACTCACTTGTAGTTAAATTCAAGGGTACAACCACTTGGTTGGGATCACAACTGTCCTTGGGGGGTATTCCAACAGGTCTGAGTGAGTTCCAATCAGATCCTGGGATAAATCCAAGGGTAAGTCCAAGGGCAAACTGTCTGGGACGTCCTCTAGGAGGTCCTGGTCAATGAGATCACCAAAAAAAAATCCACTGAGATGGATAAAAACAAAAAAAATATAACTTTAATATTTTTTTTTATTTTTACATGTTAAGATGGTATTTTTAGAAAAAAATAATAAATTTTATTAATTTTTGATTTTTCTTTATCTTCAGGATTATTTATTTTCTAAATATAAAGCTTCCTTTGATAAATTTTTCACTCTTTATGTTGCCTTAATAAAGAATTAAAATTGATAATTCTTTCAAGCTCAAGTTCTTTGTCTTTTATAACTTGCTGTTTATAATATAGCAATTTCTCCTGTTGTTGCTCAGGAGTTATAATAACAGGGAAAAAGTTAAAGAGTTTTCCTTATTTTTTCTTTTTAAGAAGGTTCAAATAATAATTGATCAATTCTCTGTTGGTCTTAAGATCCACTAGAGAAACAAATGATCAAAAAAATATGTGTTATAAGTATGTTAACTTATTTTTCAAAAAATAAATAGACTGGTCCAAGGAATAAATAATTAAAAATTAATTATTTAAGGATATTTCCCTGCCAGACCTCAAGTTGTCAACTCTCTGATACCAGGAACCTTGCAGTCCTATAGCTACAGAGAGTGATAAAAATACTGGAATAATAATAATTATTATTATTCCAAAAATAAACGCTTAGAAGCTCAAATAAATGATATAATAAGAGCAGTTGCAAGTTTTAATTAGTTTGGTAATAAATGGTTTTCAATATAATATAAAAGAGGGGCCACAGTATTATACTACTGGGGATCTTTAAAGACTAGCAACCTCTCTTCAAGGCGCCTCCTTAGGCAGTTTAAGAACCTTGGAATGAAGATGGGTGCCTTAGAAAGGACTTGTTCCACTAATGGCCGGGAGTAACAGCACCAATGGCCAAGACAGGAAGGGTAACACTCACTCTGAGCACTTTAACACGAGAATCCTGAAATAATTGGAAGGGTTTCAGAGCAGATGGGGTGGATTGCTTGACTATACTTCAAGGGTTGATTGGTTAATAAGTATAAATAATACTACTACAGACTAAGTCATAAATCACTTGCTTATCTTCATATAAGCATTTGATTAACAATGACACAGTGTCTGATTGATCATAATATTTCCAGGTAAACTGATTAACTTATTCTGGAATAATGGATCCAAAGAGGTCTGTATAAATACCTTTATGGGGTGATTTCGATTTTCTCAGGGCACCTAGAGAGGGCTCTTCTTGTGGGCTGAGGCTTGAAAGCCAGTCAGGGAAAGATTGGCACGTTCACTTGGTGCTGTTAATCAGCTGACCTTAGATCTGTTGGATTTCTGTACTATTTTAGCCACAGGATCTGTTAATTGGTTATGGCGTAAATTTGATCATTCTGTCCTCATCCTTTGTTTGTACTATTGGTATTGCTTTAAAGCGGGCAGATGTGGATGTTTACCAATTTTCCATCATCTGCTGATCATGTAGATAATTTTTAATAATTTTTATGAAAAATCCTTCTAGTGTTTTGTGGTCTTCAAAGATCAGGGTCAGTGATTTATGTGGTAATCCTTGATCTTTGATTTATTATTAAAAAATGTTCTCAACTTCATTTTCATTAATTTTATTTAGGTTTTGATCTTTTCAGATTATTTTTAATGCATATGTCAATTTGTTACATATGCTAGGCTACTCTAACTAGGTTGTAGCTCTTCTGAGCTGTACCTGGTTGTCAGATTAGTCAGGACTGATCCAGACACAGGGATCAGTTAGCGCAAGGTAGGATCCGCGGTGTGCATGGCAGAATTAGCTGCGCACAGGTCTCTAGTATGTGGGAATCTGCTACTACAAGTACGTAGGGATATGTAATGATGCGGGGCTGCGCGGGGGAATTGTGACATAACACATTTCCGCGTGTAACTCCTAAAATATACACAACACCTCAATTCTGAGTGAATTTTAGGGGTAAACCCTATACATGACAATAGGTGTGAAGTATTAGAATGGCCAAAAATTGCCATACAGGTGTCGTAATTTTTAGTACTTTTCTTTTTAATTATTTTAAAAATATAAGGACTAGGAATTCAAGGGTGGGGTCAGTGAGTGACCCTACCTAATTTTGGGTGAGGAATCCATTCCTGTAATGATATTTATGGATTTCTCACTCCTTACTTTGTTAATTGAGGTATTCTTATTTTTCATAGTTTTTGTTACTATTTGACAGTTTTGCTCTGTATATAGTAGCAAGCTGACATTCCCCCGCTCCAAGATGTGTCTATATCTGAGAAAAAATATTTGGGCTAATGCCTCCTGTTGGATCTGTAGTTCCTCAGGTGTATAGGTCCATCAGGGATGTTATGTTCAGGCCGCCATTCATCTTTATCAGCTGATTCTCCCTTGTATCTAACCAGGTAGAGTCTGACGTCTTTTCCATTGATCCTATCTTTCTTATCCTTAAGGATCTTGCTAATTTTACCTTTTTTGTTTTCAGGTTCTTCTGTAACAGGTATTGCAGGTGAAGGAGTATGTTCTCCATTCCTTGGGTGGTAGTGTTTGATGAGGCTTCCTGGGAAGACTGGATGTTTCCTAGAAAGCTCATTACTGAGGATTACTTACACATAATTTTTACCATGAAGTTTATCAATGGTTTAAGGTCCAACAAAAGCTGGTCTAAGCTTTCTATTTCCACCCGAGTTGGTAAAGTTAGTGGTAGAGATAAAGACTTTATCACCAATTTTGAAATCAGGTTCCTTATGGGTTTTGTCCCACCTTTGCTGGTTATACTCTATAGCATCCTGGACACAATGAACAGCATGTTTGTTTGCTACATCTATCATGTTTTTGAAATCAAGTTATGTAAGGTGAATATTGGTCAGCTGGTGGTTAAGGTTATCCTTGGGTAGTCTAGGAATCCATCCTCTTTCCAGTATGTAAGGTGCTTCCTTAGTGGTAGAGTGCTTGCTACTGTTGTAGGCCATCTCCAGTGCAGGTAAAAGGCTAACCCAATTGTGGCAATAACCGTCAGAATTCTTGTATTCTAGTCCAAAGCCACAGAATCTCCTGAGCATTTCTTCCAGGGTCTGAATCATCCTTTCAGCTAATCCATCCGTCTGAGGGTGATAAGCGGTAGAGAAAGCTAAGGTGGTTCCAAGCATATCATGTAGGTTACTCCAGAACTCAGAGGTGAATTTGGGATCTCTTTCAATGATAATAATCTTGGGAACTCCAACATCAGCAATGAGTCTGTTCCAAAATAATAGGGTAACTTCCATAGCAGTTTCTTCCTTGTGATTAGGTAGGAACTTTGCTTTCTTGGAGAACCTATCCACAATGACCAAGAATGAGTTGTAGGAATAGGCTCCTCCTGGTGGTAGTACAGTTTTAAAATCCATATTGATGATCTCCCATCTCTTCTTGGGTTCAGCAATCTTTTGTAGTAGTCCAAACCCTTTCCCAGTAGTCCTGTTGGACTTCTGACAAGTTTCACAACTGGTAAAGTACTGTATAGTGGAGTCTCTCCAATTAACCCACCAAGCAGTTTGTTTAACCTTATCTAAGGTTCTATCAGCAGACAAATGACCAGATGAGCAGTTATCATGGCACTCAGCCAGAACATGTTTGATATGGTCATCCTTAGTTAAGACTATAACACTTGAATGTTGATGCCTATAGTATACCAGACCATCCCATATGGTGAACCTTCTGGCTTTGTATGGTTTCAAAAGGGGTTCAGGTAGGCTATTGATCAGTTCAGGAGGTGGAGAAGTACTTTCCATAATAGTGATCAGAGTCTTTATGCCAGAACTGTAAGCTTCTTTGATAGAGTTGAACAATGATTCATTTAGTTCACAAACTTGGATGCCCATTATAGGAGCTTCAATTTTTAACCTGTTAATATTAAGGATAGGGAAGATGTCATTATCCTCTGGATCATAGGCAGGGTTACTTGGGTCATTGGGTAATGCATTCCTGCTTAAACTATCAGCATTCTGATGTTTAGTCCCAGCTTGATGAACTATGGTCATCTGTCCTCTGTACTGTTGTATAGCTATCTGCCATCTCAACATATGCCTGCTAGGGCTCTTCATGTTCATCAAGGTTCTGCAGCGTTGCTGTCAGTAATAACAGTGAATTTGTTGCCTTCAAAGTAATAATTGAGTTTCTGTAGTGCCCATACTAATGCCAGGCATTCCATTTGGCTTGCACCATACCTTTTCTCAGTATCTTTAATTTTTCTAGATATGAAGATTATAGGTTTTTCCACTGGCTTATCATCTTCTATGACTTCCTGGTGTAAAGGAGCTCCTAGCCCTTCCATGCTGGCATCTATGTAGAGCTTAAAAGGTTTAGAGTAATCTGGCTGGATCAGTACTGGAGCTGAGGTCATTGCAATTTTGAGTTCCTCATAGTTCTTGACTCTATCATGAGTCATTTCAAACACAGTGGTGTTGTTGCAGATCTCATACAAACATTTGGTTAGAAGAGCAAACTTTGGTAAATACTTCCTATAGTAGCTGCAGAAGCTGATGAAGGATAGGAGTTCAGTTTTATTCTGAGGCATAGGCCTATTCATTACTGCTACTACCTTGTTTTGGTCAGCAGCTAAGGTCAGTCCAGAGACAATGTGTCCTAAGGCTTTGAGTTCCCTGTAGCCAAAGTTACACTTTTTCATTGATATTTTCAATCCTACGGCAGAGATGGTTTTGAGGACTAGCCTTAATTTCTCCATGTGAGTATCCCAATGATCAAATTAAATGATAACAACATCAATGTATACCATCATCCATCCCTGTCTGATGAATAATCCTAGGACTATTTCCATCATCCTTTTAAAATGAGAAGGAGCATTTTTTATACCAAAAGGCATCCTAAGATACTCATAAATTCCCAAATGACAGATAATTCTCATGAATTTCCGGCTATCAGGGCTGATAGGTATTTGGTGAAAACCTTTCAGGATGTCCATGGTAGTGATGTACTTAGCGTTTGACAGGTTATGCAGAGAATGATCAATCCTTGGAATTGCATAATAATCAGCTTGTGTGTAGTTGTTCAGAATTCTGAAATCTCCAACCATCCTTGACTTATCATTATGCCCAGCTATAATTACTGGAGTAGTGATATCTACTTGTTCATTGTGGCCTACTTTCCTTAAGACTTGTAAGTCAACCATCTCTTGAATATGGGTTTCCAGAGCAGCTCTGGATTTTGGAAAAGAAGGGTAAGCAGGTTTCCTGAGGTTAGGTGGGTAAGGAGGCTTAATAGTTAGAGTTAGGATCATATAATGTCCTTTGATGTTACCAATGGGGTGATCTTTGGTACAGAAAGCATTCTGATTTTAAAAGCATACTTGTAGGATATCCTGTTTCTGTTCTTCATTGAGAAGGGAATTTAAAGAAGCTTGAGAGAAGTATTCCTGATTGAACTTCTCTAAGTGTTTTTCATAATTTGAATCAGAATTTTGAGCATTGACATGACATATTTGGAACTTCTTATTCCAGTCTCCTCCTACAGTGAAGTATCTACCTTTGCTTTGGAATACATCTATACCATATAGGCAAAGAGAATCATTCCCAAGGATAAAATAATCACATACTCCATTTTGGAGCACTACAAATTCAATGTTCAGTTTCAGTTATCCTTTAGAGTGAGGGAGTATGATATCAGAAGACCATACTCCAACTTTATTGAGAGCAGAATTACAACTGCTGAACTTAGCCTTAGGTACTGGTAGTAATTTCAGTTTCCAGTTTGGGTCTTGTTTTTCCAGATAAGTTGAACCAACACAAGAGCAAAAGGCTCCACTGTCTAGAATTAACTTAACAGGGGAACTTTGGATTAAACCAGTAGCATAGCATGTTTTGCCTGAAGTGTAACTTTTACCGGCAGAAGGTTTCAGAGTCAAAGCCTTAGCCTCAGAGATGTGGTGAATCTTCATGTTGGTATTTCATTTTTGAGGTAATTTAGAATCCTCATTGACAGAATTTATGTCCAGAGAAGACTCAATACTACCTTCAATAACATTGATAGGGTTAGTGATTATTAGATCACAATCAGAGAGTGATCCTTCAGTATCATCAAGGTGAGGGTCAGGATTGTCATACTCTTCTCCTTCAATAAGATTAATCCTTTTCCTAGGTAGAGGACAATCAGGTTTTACGTGTCCTGTTTGGTTGCAGTTCCAACATACTTTTTCTTTTGATTCTGGAGTCTTCTTGACTTCCAAGGTAGATGGATTAGTAGCAGGGGATTCTTTAGTTTTGGAAGTACATTCTTCCCTGTTCCTAGTATTCTGTTCCCTTGGAGGTCTATTGGCCCTTTTATCAAGACCATTCATATCAATAGTTTCTTCCAATACACCTATTAAGGTTGAAAGATCTGAATCCATAGGCATTCTACACCTTACACTGTGGTTGATTTGTCCGGGACATAAGTGCAGGAGTCTTTCATTGACTTCTTCTTTATCAGCATCAGGATAAAAACAGTCCAACCTCTTTTTCTGGTCTAAGCACCACTTATGAGTTTTTTTCTTGAATGGATCAAACTGAGAAGTTTCAAAAGTTTTCATCATCTTTCTTTTCCAAATCCTGGTACCAAACTGCACTTTGATCAATTCTTTCAAAGAATTCCAGGATAAAGATCCAACTTCTTCTCTTTTATTGATAAACCAATCAAGAGCTACTCCTTCAAATAATCTGGGCAATCTTACCACAGCTATTGCATCAGGGAGCTCATAGGAAGAAAGAGTATAGTCAATAAACTTAATGAAACTGACATGGTTGTATTCTCCTTCTCCAGAGAATTTAGGCCATTCAGTCATGGGAGGAAGTAGCTTCAAAGCCTGCTCCATTTCAGGAGTAGGGCTGGGTCTGAAAGACTCATTCCTAGTTATCCTGGCTCTGTGAGGAGCACTAGGAGTACTGGTGAACCTGGCAGGTCCAGTTTCTTCTAAGTCAATGACCGGAGAGTTAGTAGAGTTGATCTTAAGATCTCTGAGATCATTCTTAATCATACCTAACTCTAAATCAAGTTTGTTGCTTAATAAGTCAATCTTGTTAGTCAGATGAGCTGAAGGAGTAGGACTAGTTTTCTTAACTTCTTCCTTAAGCTGGTCTATGGTTGCAAGAATATCTTCCTGAAGAATTGATTGGTTGTCATCAATATGTTTCATCAGGTCCAACTTACTAGCTCTTATACTATCCTTGATTTGTTGTATTTCCAACTCATCAATTCTCATAATCTGAGACTGAGTCTCAATCACTCTAAAAATACTTGAACTTAATTTGTCCAATTGGTGATAGACTTTGTCAAAGCATTGGCTAATAATATTAAAATTTTGAGACACATTTACAGAAAAGCTATTAAGAGCTTCTACATCTAATTTTGGTACACCTTTTTCCACTTCTGGGCTAAGGATATTATGTTGTCCCAATCCTTTGGGTTCCTTAACTTCTGATGGGCTGAGGACCTCTTCTTTTGGGACCCTTTCCCTTTAAGGAAGCTAACTGATCCCAAGGATTCCAGTTCTGCACGTAGCCTTCTACTTCTTTCTTTGGGATCAACCTTTGCAGAGAAATCTGAGATTTCTTTGCCTGAGAAATGGCTTTTCTCAGACCTGGTTGATCCTCCTGGGTCTGAGCCAACCTGAATTGTTCCCAATAGCTCACGTGCTCTTTCACTAATACTTTGACTCTTTCCTCCTTTGTTGAGTCCAGCTGGGGTGGCGTAGGAGGACCTGTACCCTCCGGGGATAACATGGTGGGCAACGGATGGCTCTCCAACGGTTTGTTGGTCAAGTTGGCAACCGCGGTCGTCGCCGTCATCGTCCCGTGTGATGCTATGGTCACAGGTTTGAGTCCCTTCATCACGCTCGCAACTGGAGTCCTTGCGCGCACAGGTTCCTCTGGGCAGAGATTTATATGATGGGGCTAGACCGGTTGCATGGGTGTTGCGCCTATTTTGATACATAGCACCAAAAAAAAAATGTGTAAGTCTTTTGTTGAAACTTTTGAAAAAAGACTTTAAAATTATAAGAATAATATTTTTTGTGTGTTTTATATTTTTAATAAATTTTTTTAAATATTTTAACTTACTTAGAGTTAAATTCAAAGGTACCAACACTTGATTGGGGTCAAAACTATCCTTGGAGGGTATTCCAACGGGGTCTGAGTGAGTTCCAATCAGATCCTGGGATAAATCCAAGGGTAAATCCAATGGCACACTGTCTGGGACATCCTCTAGGAGGTCCTGGTCAATGATATCACCAAAAGCAAAATCCACTGAGATGGATAAAAACAAAAAAAATATAAGTTTAACATTTCTTTGTATTTTTACGTGTTAAAGTGATTTTTAGAAAAAAAATAATCACTTTTATTATTTTTGACTTTTTCTTTATCTTCAGGGTTATTTAGTTTATAAATTAAAAGCTTCCTTTGATAAATCTTCCACTCCTTATGTTGCCTTACTAAAGAATTGAAATTGATAATTCTTTCAAGCTCAAGTTCTTTGTCTTTTATAACCTACTGTTTATAATAAAGCAATTTCTCCTGTTGTTGCTCAGGAGTTATAATAACAGGGACAAAGTTACAGAGTTTTTCTTCTTTTTTCTTTTTAAGAAGGTTCAAATAATAATTGATTGATTCTCCGTTGGTCTTAAGATCCACTAGAGAAACAAATGATCAAAAATATAGGTTATAAGTATAATAACTTATTTTTAAAAATAAATAGACTTGTCCAAGGAATAAATAATTAAAAATTGATTATTTAAGGATATTTCCCAGCCAGACCCCCAGTGGTCAGCTCTCTGATACCAGGAACCTTGCAGTCCTTTACCTACAGAGAGTGATAAAAATGCTGGAATGATAATAATAATTATTATTCCAATAATAAACACTTAGAAGTTCAAATAAATGATTTAATAAGAGCAGTTGCAAGGTTTAATTGGTTTGGTAGTAAATGGTTTTCAATATAATATAAAAGAGGGGCCACAGTATTATACTACTGGGGATCTTTACAGACTAGCAACCTCTCTTCAAGGGGCCTCCTTAGGCAGTTTAATAACCTTGGAATAAATATGGGTGCCTTAGAAAGGACTTATTCCACTAATGGCCGGGCTTAACAGCACAAATCGCCTAGACAGGAAGGGTAACACTCACTCTGAGAACTTTACCACAAAAATCCTGGAATATTTGGAAAGGTTTCAGAGCAGATGGGGTAGATTGCTTGACTAAACTTCAATGTTTGATTGGTTAATAAAGGTAAGTAATACTACTACAGACTAAGTCATAAATCACTTTCTTATCTTCATATAAGCACTTGATTAAAAATGACACGGTTTCTGATTGATAATAAATAATTCCTGGTAACTGATGATGGAATAATGGATCCAAAGAGGTCGGTATAAATACCTTTTTGGGGTGATTTTGGTCTTCTCAGGGCATGTAGAGAGGGTTCTGCTCGTGGGCTGAGGCTGGAAAGCCAGTCAGGGCACGCTTAGCACGTCAACTTGGTGCTGTAAATCAGCTGTCCTTAGATCTGCTGGATTTCTGTACTATTTTAGCCACAGGATCTGTTAATCTGTTATGGCGTAAATTTTATCATTCTGTACTCATCCTTCATTTGTACCATTGATATTGCTTTAAAGCATGCAGATGTGGATGTCTACTGATTTTCCATTATCTGCTGATCATGTAGATAATTTGTAATAATTTTTATGAACACTTCTTGTAGTGTTTTGTGGTCTTCAAAGATCAAGATCAGTGATTTACGTGGTAGTCCTTGATCTTTGATTTATTATTAAAAAATTTTTAAAAGTTGATTTTCATTAATTTTATTTAATTTTTGATCTTTTTAGATCTTTAGTAATGCATATGTCGGTTTGTTACATATACTAGGCAACCCTAACTAGATTGTAGTTCTTCTGAGCGGTACCTGGTTGTCAGATTAGTCATGACTGATCCAGGCGCGGGGATCAGTTAGTACAGATGCGGGCGGGGTAGGATCCGCTGCGTGCGTGGCAGAATCAGCTGCGTGCGGGTCTTTAGTACGCGGGAACCTGCTGCTACTAGTACATAGGGTTATTTAATGATGCGGGGATGCGCGCAGAATTGTGAAATAACACATTTCCGCGTGTAACTCCTAAAATATACACAACAACTCAATTCTGAGTGAATTTTAGGTGTAAACCCTATACATGACAAGACGTGTGAAATATTAGAATGGCCAAAAAGTGCCATATAGGTGTTGTAATTTTTAGTACTTTTCTTTTTAATTATTTTAAAAATATAAGGACTTGGAATTCAAGGGTGGGGTCAGTGAGTGACCCTACCTAATTTTGGGTGAGAAATCCATTCCTGTAAGATTTCTCACTCCTTACTTTTGTAATTGAGGTATTCTTATTTATCATAGTTTGTGTTACTATTTGACAGTTTTGCCCTGTATATAGTAGCAACTGAAAATTTTATTTCTGTTACTTTTGTAGCTTTCTCTGCAATAGTAGCAAGCTGACAGTGGTTGACTCAGGTTTTTGGTTGAGAGAGGAAAATTTGCGGGTATATACATGAAGGGTTTGACAAATCAAGTTATAGATCTAACAATGCTGGAGTGTTTTGGGTGAATGAATTCAAGTAGTACAAAGACCAATGTATTTCTTTCAATATTTCCTCCTGATGGGACAATCTGAGATTTTATTTTCTCAAACTTGTTTAAGTGTTCTTGAATGTACACATTTGGACCTTGTTTGAAATTTCTCATTTGCTTCTGTGGATTGAAGATGTTATGGCTTGAATTTTTTAGGTGGAATTCTTTGAGAGAATTCCAGATTTCTGTCAGACTTGTTTATTTTGTATGTATTGTGGATGTTTGGAACATGGAATTGAGGTGTGAGCAAATATGGTTATTGACATGGCTGATTAGCCATGAAGATAGTAGCGTTTGGTAGTTTCATGATGGATGATAGATTGGTTCTGCATTATAATATTGTTGTCCAGTAGATATTGTTCAAACTTGATGGCCTCTAGGGCCAAAGTCACAGTTTTTTCCCAAGTGTTGTAGTTACTGTTGTTGAGCTTGACTGATATGGATAATTTGGAAAACAGGTTGATTACCCAAGTGCCGTAGTTACTGTTGTTGAGCTTGAGTGATATGGATAATTTGGAAAACAGGTTGATGACTTCCTGTTGGACTCTTTATCTTAATATAATGGTTTCAGGGTCCACAAACAAAGCAGTGGGTTCCCTGAAATAGGGCTGAGTGGTGAATGGAGGTACATTTGGGCTATTGGCTGGTCCTGCTGGATCAGCAGTTGGTACTGGACTGGAGCTTGGTGAACACAAGACTGTTGCCATTTTGGATTTGTATTCTTGCTACCATGTAAATGTTTGATTTTTTGATGGTGCTAGTACAAAAAAAATAAGGTCTATCTTAGCAATGAGCTAAGATGGATGATCACTCCCAAGATGGCTCACCTAGTACAACAAGAATAAGGTCTGTCTTAGCAACAAGCTAAGATGGACAATCACTCTCAAGATGGCACCTGAGGTATTAGATCCCCCGTAGTAAGAGTTGAAAGTGATGTTAGTTTCTTGATCATGTGCATATAAGCCCAGTAGATACAGTTTACTAATACCTTGTGGTGATTTCCTATTATTCATCCTCTGGATCTGATGGCACTCGCCCAGGTGTGACTCTCTATTTTTGGCTCTGCTTAGGTGATGACTTCACTGTTCTCAGGCTCAGATGATGTCATTGTGCATACTTAGCTTAACGTTTCCCTGCTTGTTGCTAGTTGAGGTCCGTGTGTCTTACCAAGGAGATTCTAACAGTCAACTGCTCTTATCAAATATTGGTGAGATATTCCAATTTTGTCCCAAACTACCATCTCTCTAGACAATTTCTCAGCCCCCTGGCGCCAGGGGAGGCCTTTCCGTTGTTGCTGGCTATGTATCATCCCAGAATACATGGCCTTTATGTCAGGATCTCACTCATAGAAATTTGTATAGTTATTACAGACAGTTTATAGAATAGTGTACATACATACATATTACCCAGTATTACTACTGCTTCTGTCAGAATATAAGATCCGTAGACACTCTAGCCTCAGGTAAAATCCATACTATAAAACAGATTGATATTATGCGTTGTAATAGGCTCCTCATTGGATCAACTTATTTGAAATCTATACCATCTACTATTTGCCCAATATACACACATAACCTGAGACCGTTACATTTTCATCTGATCTTAAAAGAAAATTCAAAAGCCTTATAACATAGAATAAAAATAACTAAATAAAGAAAAAGGATTAAATAAATCCAGTAACCTTGTCGCTTCTAAACAAATCCACCTCTATCCAAGATGAATCCTGAAACCAAAGAATTTGGAAAGGGATTGGGAAACATCAACCTAGATCAACCCCCCGCTCCCAATGTTGCTCTTCTTCATAAGTCTTATGAGAAGCAACAGGAGGTCCTTCTAACTCTTAGCCAAAACCTAGCCTCAGTCACCGCCACCCTTAACAGTCTGAAAGAGGAACAGTTGCACAACAAACAACTTATCCACCGGCAGCAAATGCGACTACAACAACAGGACGATCTCATACAATCATCAACAAACCGGTTGGAGGTCAAAAGCAATCTCCTACTTGCCGACAAAGAAAAGCCAATCTGTGAGCCAGCACTCACCCACCTCCGCTTCCTAGGTTGCCTGGAAGAATTGTCCTACTTCTTGGCTAACATCTGTGACTTCATCCGACAACATGACCAGAAGTTTTCCAACAATTCCAGACGGATCAACTTTATTTCTTTACATTTCAAGGATGGCCCCAAGGCTTTGGCAGCCAACACCTGGTTCTCTTCTCTCCTTCATCATAATGCAGTAGAGAATGGCAAGGAACCTATGACCTGGAACCTGCGTGGACTCCCATACGTACTTGCCAAACTTAGCAATCTTGATAATTTCTGCCATGCTCTGTTCTCAGACTTTGGTGATAGTCAAGCCAGGGAAAAGCTGGAGAAGGAGTTTGACTCCTGCAAGCAAGGGTCTAAGTCAATCTCCAACTTCAACTCCTTGTTTGCAGCTTTGGCTTCTGCTTTGGACCTGTCTAGCTCCTCCAAAATAAAAAAATATGTTTCTGCCTTACACACTGATCTAGCGGCTGTGGCAATCATGCTCCCAGGATGAGATATAGCCACAGAGTTAAGAGAAAAAATGGAGTTGACACTTTTAGCCACTAGAAAACTAGAAGAACTCCATCAACTCCAAGGAAAACACTCCCCCTATTCAATGAAGACCCCCGTTGTTCCCACCCCGTCCCCAGACTCAATGGATGTGGACGTAGTTCAATCTAAACAACATCCTCCTTCTTCCCTTAAAAACAAGTCGTCCACCCCCTTAGCCAAATTCCGTCAGGAATGCCGCCAACAGGGACTATGTTTTAGCTGCCTACAGTCCCTCAACAATAACCACTCTACTATTGATGGCTTCCGCTGTCCCAACAACCGTCTCTTGTTAAATTACAAAATGAACTGGTTCAGGAGACAGATGGCCTCAAAAAATCAAATTGCGATTCACTTTGTAAATAACAGCCTTCAAAACAAGGCTACCAACACTCCCTCCACCCCTTCCACAATTTCCTCCATCCAATCTACCAACCTATCCTCCTCCTCCACCCGTTTCATTTTTGATGCAGAAGTTTACCACAAAGGGAAACACTTCTCGGGGGCAGTCCTCTTAGACACGGGCGCCACGGAAAACTTTATAGGCCAGAAAGTGGTTGATGCCTTACACCTGCCCTGTAAAACTGATCCTGCCCCTATTACCTGCACGGGTTTCAACGGGTATTCCTTCACAATCAACCGTGTCTGGGGAGGTCAGGTGCAAGTATCCAACAAAGACCGCAGAATTTCCTTCTTTGATGAATTTTTGTCACCCATCTCAACAAATATGACATGATTCTGGGAACTTTGTGGATGACTGCTCATGGGGTCACCATCAAGTTCAGCCCTAAAGGTTCAATTATCCTGAACCTGGGCATGGAAGACTCCAACTCCAGTGAGCACCTCCTAGATGTTAATGCTACCGTGACAGACAAACCCTTACCCTTCCCTGTTTCTAAATTCCCGGCTATCTTTAAATTTCAGCCCTCAAACTTCCTCCCTCCTCACCGTGACTTGGACTTATCCATTAATGTCAGCTTGCTACTATTGCAGAGCAAGCTGCAAAAGTAACTAAAATAACATAAAAATAATAATAATACAACTAACCTAAGCAGAAGTAGGAAAACCATAAATATTATCACAGAAATGGATTCTCCATCCAAAATTAGGTAGGGTCACTCACTGACCCCACCCTTGAAATCCAACTCCTTATATTTTTAAATAATTAAGGAAAAAAGAACCAAAATACTATGGCTCCAGTATTGAGCTTTTTGGCCAATTAAATATTTCACACACATTGTCACGTATAGGTTTCACACCTAAAATTCAGTCAGAATTCAGGTGTTGTGTATATTTTAGGAGTTATGGGCGGAAATGTGTTTTGTCACAATTCCCGCACGCAGCCGCGGCAGCCACAGCACCCGCGCGCAGCTGAGATACAGCCGTGTCAACCCGTCAAGGTTGTGTACGCAGCCCCGGGCCTCTGACAAGTACGCAGCCGCGGGACTACGGGCTGACATAGTGACAGGTGGCCCGGGTACCGCGTAAACAGGCTACAACATACATGGGAACTTGTTACATATGTAATAAAGGTTCCTGTGGATAGTAGACTGTCTAAATATACATAATATTATATAAAAATACCTAAATAATCTTTACACATATTTTTTATTTAATATAATGCAAAGAATCAAGAATGTCGAAAATAAGACAATGACAGCTTCAAAAAATATATTAAAATACTTTAATATACTTTTATGAGAATTACCATACATCAACATCTTCGTGACATACTAAGGAAGATAATGATGTTATAATATTACATGAATTCTCATGAATTATATTTTTAAGTAATTATCTTAACAAATCAACTGGAACTTGTAGATAAAGAGTAAAAACAATATTATGACCTTTTACTCCAGGTATATGATACATAATGAGAACTTAACTGACATCAAAATGTCCATAGAGATGTCTAATAATATAATTATTATATTACAGGGAACATATACTAAGGATAATTAATTAAATAATACATAAATAGGACAGCTTAGTGTTATTCACACGTCCTAATGTCCATTATAAGGTAGAATAATTCCCATACCCTAAGGAATTAGATGCTACCCGGGCTATAGCACCAAGGGCACATGACAGGCTACCCCTGGTTACCCTGCTAGCCTTAGTGTCCGTCCCTTTGAGCACGTACAACCCTCAGAAGGACCATATTGGGACTCCAAAAAACTATAAATACAGAGCTCTTTTGAGGATGTTGTTGGGCAGAGACCCAGTAATATTCATATCCAGACGCCGTGCCAAGGTAATCAAATACTTATAAGAGATAAGTAAGTGATTTATGGAAATGTCTGATCAGTAATATCTGTCTTCAAACCTCTTTTTATCAAATTAAAACTGTTGAACAACCTTATAACCTCAGTATACAGGTTTAACCCATCAGTACACGTCCCAAACAAATACCCAAAGGATTTAATAATATACCAGTGAGTCTTATTATCCTTTCTCTGTCGTGGTAGCTTGGCTACAAGGCCCTACCACTCCATTGTGTATTTTATATACATATTATCTTTGGGTATAATAATCTTTAAACTAAAGAACCCAAAGTAACCAGGACTATGTGTTTTCATACTGAAATCCCTGAAGAGAGGTGTTAAAGATCCCCAATATAATTGTGGCCCCTCTATAAATATTTAATAATCAATTTTGATTCAAAAAAATAAACAATAACCAAACCATTTAACCTTGCAATAAGCTTAATCCAAGTATTCTACGGATTTTTGCTGCAATTATTAAATAATATATTTATTATTTACAATATCACCTCTGGTAGCTAAAGGATAGCAAGGTTCTTGGCATCCAGGAGGCTGACAATTAAACTAAAAGAAGGTTGCACTCCTCTGTTTTAGAAAGTTTATACCCTTGCTCCTTTGGAATTACGGGAAATGAAATCTTATGTAAATGATCTATTAGAAAAGGGTTTTATTCACCCTTCCTCCTCCCCTGCAGGAGCCCCTATTTTTTTTGTAAAACAGCCTGGGAAGAAAAAACGCCTATGTGTTGATTATCGCGGACTTAACAAGATCACTATACACGACTTGTTCCCACTTCCCTTGATATCCACCCTCCTTTGTAAATTAAAGGGCTGTACCTTCTTTTCTAAAATAGATCTTAAATCCGCTTTCAACCTCCTTCGAATAAAAAAGGATGATGAGTGGAAAACAGCCTTCAGGACAGAGTTTGGGTTATTTGAATATCTAGTTATGCCGTTTGGACTGGCCAATGCCCCTGCCGCTTTCCAGCGCTTCATCCGCTGGGTCCTCCGAGAATTTGTAGATCTCTTTTGTTTTGTTTATATTGACGATATACTAGTTTTTTCCCGCAATAGAGAGGAACACGAGCTTCACCTTGAGAAAATCCTTTCTAAACTTGAATAACATAAACTATATGCCTCCCCAGAAAAATGCTGTTTTTTGTGGACTCTGTGAAATTCCTTGGTTTTGTAATGAACAGTCAGGGCATTAGTATGGACCCGGAAAAAATAAACTTGATCACGCAGTGGAAGCTACCCAAAAATATCACGGGTATCCAACGATTCCTAGGATTTGCAAATTTCTACAGAAAGTTCATCTACAAATTCTCCACCCTGGCACTACCTTTGCACACTAAAAAAGGGATTGACGTCTCCAAAGCTCTTGCCTCACCCGCCGTCAAGGAATCTTTTGAACGTCTGAAAGGATCCTTCCAATCAGACGTTCTTCTCCGACACTTTGACTTCTTGAAACCACGGATCTTGTACACCGATGCCTCCCAAGTGGCTATTTTGGCTATCCTATGCCAGCCTGATGATCAGGGTCACATCAGGCCAGTTTCCTTTTACTCCCGCACCCTTACCGAGTCGGAAAAACGGTGGAAGATATATGACATAGAGCTCGGCGCCATAATTACCGCCTTTGCTGAATGGCGAGCATGGTTAATGGATACAAACCACCCGGTCCTTGTCTACTCTGATCATCAGAATCTCAAGTACTTTATGAGTTCCACAACGTTGACTCCAAGGCAGGCTCGTTGGGCTGCATTCATGTCAAACTTCAATTTCGTTATACATTACATTAAAGGCCCGATGAATCCAGCCGACCCCCTCAGTAGACCCATCCTCCCAGACATTCCAGATCCCGCCACCAAAATATGCTTACCCCAATTTGGTTCCGACGAATACAAGGACCATCCCTCTGAACTTGATGTTCCCTCTCAGGACATCCTGTCCATAGCTACATCCCTAAACCATTTCTGCGCACCCTCTCCTGAACTCATTTCATTGTTACGCCAAAAGAAAGCCGAGTCGGAAGCAGAAAGTTCTCACCTTCCCAACCTCCATTGGGAAGATGACATCCTTTGGTTCCGAGGTTGTATCTTTGCCCCCCTCAGCTTAAGACAAAAAATCATCTCCCATTTCCACGACCTCCCCTTAATGGGCCACTGGGGTATGTTCAAAACCCTTGACCTGGTCCACAGGACCTTTGACTGGCCATCTATACGAAAGGACATTAAAAACTTTGTTAAAACATGCATTCTCTTCCAAGCTAACAAACCAAAGCAGTCAAAAAGGAACCCATTGAAACCTCTCGATCCCCCAGATAGACCATGGGCCACCATTGGCATTGACTTCATTGTTAAACTGCCAAAGAGCAGTTCATTCAATTCTATCTTGGTTATAGTAGACCACTTCACTAAAGGTGCCCATTTCATCCCGGCAAACGAATCTTGGTCAGCCAAGGATTTGGCACACTGCTTTATTGATTGGTTTGTCCGCTATCACGGTCTCCCCGATAGAATTGTCTCAGATCGCGGAACTACCTTTGTCTCTAAATTCTTGAGGGTGGTTCTGTCCAGATTAGAGATCTCCCCTGTCATGCAAAGATCCCTTGAGCTGTCTGACAATCCAGAGCGACCGCAACCCCGCGGCGCCGCGCACGCGTGGGCATCACCACACAATCCCTCCTCCGGCCTCTTGACCCAACCTAAGTGCTAGAAGTCTTAACCGGAACGTCCCAGACCTCCTGAACCTCTCAAACTCCCGATCCTCTCATTCCTCTCAGTTCCCCTTCTCCGTCTTCCCTCCATCTTCGCCATCAGCCTCAACACCCTGAAGCCGTATCTTGAAGTCACAACAACAAGCCTAGACCCAACGCGAAGTTACAACCCACCCTTGGCCACCGTCACAGAAACCAGGAGGAGCCAATACAAGCATCAGTGGAGGTACGACCTACTGCTAACAAGACCTGGTGTCTTCCCCCTCAAACGTTTCTCATCTGTCGTTACCTGTTGTCTCACCCTTTTTCCCGTTTCCTTGCTTCACTTTTCTACGACTTGTGCGCCTCTCGCCTTACAGCCTGATCTGCTAGTATAACCAAACCTCCTGTCTGTGATCTGTCAAACCAAGCAGACTCGTAAGTCACAAGATTCAGGTAAAGATACTCAACTCAAGATGCTATGGTCTCTCTTTGTTTTCAATCTCTATACTTACAAAAGATTTGCTCCCGCTGTCTATGACCTTCCAATTGTTATAGTCTATACTACTACAGAGGTTACTTATACAGATTGAAATAAAGAGTCTTTACCACAAAATATCACATGGTAGCGAGAGTCAACTCTTAATCCTAGTAACCTCTGAGTAGATACTCCGAATCATCTCCGTCTAGATACCTCACCGCTATGGCCAAAGGACACCCAATTCTCATCCCTCCCTCCGATGATTCTGACAAGGATTACTCCACAAAGTCGAAGATAGTCAAGCTCAATTGCCACAACTGGCACAATTGGAAAAGTGCCTTCAAAGACATCATCATTGGCAAAGGACACGAGGAGATCCTGAACAGCGAGTGGGTCAAGAACAATCAGGAGTCAAAGACGTACAGACAGAAGAACGCACTGGCCCTAAGCCTACTACGGAACTCCGTCAAACGTGATCTATTGTCGTGCATCAAACTAAGCAAGTCCAACTTCAGCAAAGCGTATCAACTACTGGCGACGGAATGTGGTGAAAACTCACTCATTGTCATAGGCGACGCCCTAATTTGGCTTGTTAATCTGACCTACAAACCTGGAAAGAGCCTACGAGATCATACCTCTGCGTTCAAGGACGCTTACGTCAACCTCACCGAAAGGATCGAAGGGCAGTCCGGCGAGACACAATCAATGAACGTCTCATCAGCTATCGCGGCCATCTTCTTCATAAAGAGCCTGAGGATGGACAACCTCATCTCAAGCATCACTTCCACCCTATACAACCTTTGCCCCTTCACGCTCAAGACAGTATTGACCAGAGTCTTACTTGAAGACTCCCAAAGAGAGTCCAACTCAAATGACACCAGCTATCTTGTGTCCAACGTTTGCCCTCAAACCATACCATCCGCTCAACAACCCGCCATCAGACGAACGACTAACCCCTCCACATCCACGACGGCATCACGTCCCGCACAATTCAGACCGCGCTCGGTAGCTCCGACACGAAAGAACCCCCAAGCATCCACTCATTCCCCCTCCCTGGCTGCCCAGATCAAACGACTGGATCGGGAACTCAAGCAGCTCCGCACCGCTCACTCCATCAATGTTGCCGAAGAGGACAACGTAGACTCAGAATCCAAATCCCACCAAAACACTCATCTGGTCACTGATCAATCAACTGACCCGGAAGACTGCGGATTCTTGGTATGCGAAGACACAGTGTATTGCACCTCTGAAGTCAAGACCCCCACTTGCAAACTTGTATACGACTTGGGGGCATCGAGGTTGACTGTGTGTAACCTGTCACTCCTGCAGGACCCAACTCCAACCTCTAAGCAACTAAACACATACGGTGGCAACATAAGTGTCACCCACGTCGGAAAACTGAATATCGGCGGTACCGTCATCTATCCGGTCTTCTACGCTCCCAACGGTCCACGAAACCTCATCTCTGCTAGCCAGTTTGAGGATCATGGCTTGAAGGTTGTTCACAAACATCAAACCGTTCTAATAAAGCTATCCAATCGCATAGTATACAGATTTCCTAGGATTGGCAATCTGTATATCTCAAACCACAAGCTCCTGTCCGACATCAATATGGCAAAAGTATCAGCCGCCAACGTCGACTGGCACATTACCCTAGGTCACCCGTCGGACATCTACCTAAAAAACTTCCTGAAGATCCACAATCTCCAAACCCCAACTCCATTCCCGTCGTCGGCTCGCTGCAACGTGTGCACTCAATGCAAAATAAAGCGACGACCACACTCCAACCCCCTCCCTACCTCATCCAAGCCCTTTGCTCGCCTACACCTTGACATCCTTCAAATCACTCCTCCCTGCAAGCAATCTGCATCATACGTGCTAGCAATCATTGACGATTTCTCTCAATTCAACAGGATCTATATCCTGAAAAACAAATCCGACGCGGAGGACAAAATTGTAAGCTACATACATGAACTAAAAAACCAACTCAACGTTGTGCCAGCCTTTCTGCACTGCAATCGGGGGGGGAATTTGGATCAACTAAACTGCGGGAATTCTTGTTGTCTCAGGGAATCATCTTGGAACAGGGCCCTGCCAACTCACCTCAAACCAACGGTCTCGCCAAAAGTTTCAATCAGACGATCCTCACCAAGATCAGGTGTCTCCTGGCCCAGTGCGAAGTCCCTATCAACTATTGGGATGAGGCCGCCCGCTACAGTTCAATGCTCATCAACCTACTCCCGTCAAAGGCGTTGGAGTGGATGTCTCCGGTTAGCACACTGCTTGGTGTTAACGCCACGATAGAACCCGTGCGTGATGTGCTGACTCTCATACCCTTCGGTCTCAAGGTGCATGTTCACTCAGCTCCCGCATTGAAGATTGAGGTAAGGTCCAAGCTGATGCTATTCCTTGGCTATGAACCGTACTCGGACGCGGGAAGATTTCTTGACTTGCACAAACGGCGTGTGGTTGTCAACAGGGATTTCTCCCCTACAAAGTTAATATTCCCATACGACTCCAAACGCGCACTGAGGAAAACTCCAACATCCCTCCCAACAGACGTGGGTATTGGATCATCACAGTCAGGGACGTACAATAGGGCCGTCTCGGTGAACCTACCCGTCTCTTGCTCACAAAACAAACGTGGCTGTGCCACAGTCAGTTCAACCCCGACCGCGGACATCCCAACCGCCTCATGCCCGCAAGCTCCTGATACCTCCGTCGCAGTTCCTTCACCCTCCAATACGGAAGCTCCGGACAACGCCTCCAAAACTTTAGTCCAAATGGTTAAGGCGCCTCCAAAGGGGTACGCATACGTGCCCTACTACAACAAAGCGCCCAACGATGTGTCGTCCAACATCGACGTCACAGCGATCATGACCGGATCTAGGCGCTCTTGCGCACAAAACGAAGAGGAGGTTGATGTGGAAGAGGCACTCATCAGTGAGGTGGTGTCGGTAGAAAAAGCAATGTCTGACCTCAGCAAGCGCGAGAAATGGATCGAGTCGATGACGGCGGAAAACGACTCACTGCTGATGCATGAAACTGGCACCCTTGTACCACGGCCTGACAACAACAAAGTGATCGGCGGGATGTGGCAATTGGTAAAAAAGAAAAACGAATTTGGAGAAGTGACCAGGCGAAAATCGAGATGGGTATGCTTCGGCAATCACCAAGAGTACCCACACAACTACCTCGACACATACTTGTCTGTAGGGCAAAGCAAATCCCTTAGAGCACTACTCTTGTTGGCTGTCCAACACGACTGGCACGTTGCACAATTCGATGTTGAGACTGCCTTCTTGCACGGTGAAATTGATGCAGTTATTCACGTGGCCCAGGTCGGGGGATTTGAGGTACCAGGTAAGGAGGACTGGGTCTGGAAGCTGAACAAGTCCCTGTACGGTACTAAACAGGCACCGAGGTGCTGGAGATCACACCTGACCAAGACATTGAGTTCGCTGGGGCTAAAGCCGTCGGTGGGCGACGAGTTGATTTTTGTCAACAAGCAACAAACCATGCAATTACACATCCACGTGGACAACGGTCTAATTGTGGGAAGCAACAAAAATGAGATCAATCGGTTCCTAAAACTTCTGGGGGGGCACTAAAAAATTAAGCTTCAGGAACGTCCGTCTCAACACCTGGGATACACACTGGAATGGAATTGCAATGGGTCACTTAAACTTCACCAGCAAGACTTCACAGAGAAAGCGCTAAGGGAATTCGGCTTTGAACACCTCAACGCGGTCAAGGCCCCTGCCCCCATGAACATACATGAAGTAGTCAGCCAGGAATCCCCCGACTTTGATGTGAAAACTATGCAGAAGGCTCTGGGCACGTTAATACACCTAGCTATCCACACCAGGCCCGACATACAATTCACGGTGAACTTGCTATCTCAGTTTGCCAACAAACCTACGCAAGCTCACTGGAAGATGATCAAGCACCTGTTCAGATACCTCCAAGGAACAAAGTCGATGGGACTCCTGTTCACCAAGTCCAACAATCCAGTGGACCAACTATGCGGGTGGGCAGACGCTGATTACGGACGCTCCATGACTACTCAGAAGTCAACCTCCGGCTACGTGATAACACTGTACGGCAATCCCATCAGCTGGACAACCAAGAAACAAACGGTCGTGGCTCAGTCCACCACGGAAGCCAAGTTTATTGCAATAAATCTATGCGCTAAACAAATAAGGTGGATTTCAACGCTCATCATTGGTCTTGGGATATCAATCTCTAAACCAAAGATAAAGAACGATAATCAGGGTGCCAACTTCATCAGTCGCAAGGCGCAGCTCAACCCCAACTCTAGACACATCAAAATACAATTTCAATACGTACGGGACCTAATCTCAAAGTGCCTACTATCAATTGAACACACCCCGTCTGACGAAATGATAGCGGACATACTAACCAAACCCCTAGGTTACGTGAAGGTAATTCAAGCCAGATCCCAACTACATCTCACCTCTACGGAATCTAGGAGGAGTGTCATGCAAAGATCCCTTGAGCTGTCTGACAATCCAGAGCGACCGCAACCCCGCGGCGCCGCGCACGCGTGGGCAACACCACACAATCCCTCCTCCGGCCTCTTGACCCAACCTAAGTGCTAGAAGTCTTAACCGGAACGTCCCAGACCTCCTGAACCTCTCAAACTCCCGATCCTCTCATTCCTCTCAGTTCCCCTTCTCTGTCTTCCCTCCATCTTTGCCATCAGCCTCAACACCCTGAAGCCGTATCTTGAAGTCACAACAACAAGCCTAGACCCAACGCGAAGTTACAACCCACCCTTGGCCACCGTCACAGAAACCAGGAGGAGCCAATACAAGCATCAGTGGAGGTACGACCTACTGCTAACAAGACCTGGTGTCTTCCCCCTCAAACGTTTCTCATCTGTCGTTACCTGTTGTCTCACCCTTTTTCCCGTTTCCTTGCTTCACTTTTCTACGACTTGTGCGCCTCTCGCCTTACAGCCTGATCTGCTAGTATAACCAAACCTCCTGTCTGTGATCTGTCAAACCAAGCAGACTCGTAACTCACAAGATTCAGGTAAAGATACTCAACTCAAGATGCTATGGTCTCTCTTTGTTTTCAATCTCTATACTTACAAAAGATTTGCTCCTGCTGTCTATGACCTTCCAATTGTTATAGTCTATACTACTACAGAGGTTACTTATACGGATTGAAATAAAGAGTCTTTACCACAAAATATCACATCCCCCTCCTATTCAACCTCCTTTCATCCCCAAACTAATGGGCAGACCGAACGCCTGAACTCCATCCTGGAATCATACCTCCGACACTTCTGCAATAAAAAACAAAACAACTGGTCAGAGCTGACAGCTAGTGCCGAAATCGCATGGTCCAACTCAACCTCATCCTCCACGGGCTATTCTCCCTTTTTCCTAGAGAAAGGATACCACCCCAGATTGGGTTCAAATATCCAGGCCTCCAACGTACCTCGCGCAGACGATTTCATCGAACAACTAATTGATGCCCAGCTCAACGCTACTCATCACCTCCACCTCTCAAAATTGGGCCAAGCCTCGCAATATAACAAGAAATCAGGCGAGCTAAGAAACTTTCTACCCAACCAATGGGTTTGGCTTTTGAGAAAAAACATTCAAACGAAAAGAAGCTCTAATAAACTAGATGCCAAATTCATTGGCCCATTTCGTATTATAGAACTAGTCGGATCCCATGCGGCTAGGCTTGAATTATTCCCTCCCTTCTCCAAACTTCATCCTGTATTCAACACCAATCTTTTGCTTCCCTACTTCGGTAGACCCCCGGGCGAGGGAGGACCGTAATTGTCAGGATCTCACTCATAGAAATTCGGATAGTTATCACGGACAGTTTATAGAATAGTGTAAATACATACATATTACCCAGTATTACTACTGCTTTCGTCAGAATATAAGATCCGTAGACACTCTAGCCTCAGGCAAAATCCATACTATAACACAGATTGATATTATGCGTTGTAATAGGCTCCTCATCGGATCAACTTATTTGAAATCTATACCATCTACTATTTGCCCAATATACACACATAACCTGAGACCGTTACACTTTAGTCAATCACCTTCCAAAGGTGAAACACTCCGCCATTCGGGGTGCAATCTGCTTAGGATGAAACGTGTATGTTGTCTCAGGTGACCGGGACAATAAATCTTCCACATCAGTCTCGTGAGTGCGGGTTTTCATGTAGGGACAACGCCTATAAATGCGGCGGCTTGAGACTGGCGTTACCCCAGGGCAGCCCATGCCGAGCACGTTCCGCCACCAGGTCTGTCCTCCTTCTTTGCGGCTCCAGGTAGGCGCATTACCGATCCTCTGTGTCAGGAATTCCATATTTAGTAAGAACTTGGATCTCCCCTACTTTTCACTCTTACAAAGCACCTACGATTAGTCTGTTGATAGGTTTTTACCTGGGGGAAATCACATTATTATTATACAGCTATATTCCGCTAACATATCCCTTATCCTCAACACAATACAAGTTCGTTCGTTACATATATGTCGGTTATGACTTAGTTGCGATTTCTCAGTGACATGTCATTGTATGTCCTAACACCCTCCGCGGGCCCTCTCTGTTAATGATGAAACCCAAAAATCGTATGCTTGTCTGAAAAAACTCTCATTTGTCCGGGGACACCGTCAAAGAGTGTTTCCAAAGCTTACCCAAGACCTGTCGTCAATCTCTGACACGCTAGAAATGGTCTCCTTGACCAACGTCTCAGCCACGCCATGATCCACACGTTGTATATGTCAACTGGTTGGTGCATATGTACCCTGACAGGAGTACATGAGCGTTTCATTGTTCGAGAAAAACTTCCATATCGTAGAGTGTAGATGTCATGAAAGCTCCCGTGTCTCCGTTAAGATGAAACGGTTATCTGATTCATTGGAACCAATTACAGGTCACTGGCAAAGAATTCACTGAGATAATACGTTTATGTGATTTGTTTCAATGCTATTACAGGTCACTGGGAAAGAATTCACTTCCACATCAATACCGTGAGCTGTGTTTTCATGTAGGAACAACGCCTATAAATCGCAGGGCTGGAGGTTGGTTATACTGCCAGGATATCCCAAACGAGCACATTCCGCCGTCAGGGCTGTCCTCGTCTCCTTCGCGAATCCTGGCAGCCGAATTGCTGAATTTCTGTGTCAGGATTTCCGGGTTTGATAAGAACTTGCATTTTCGAATCGAGCGTCGATCACAAAGCTCCCTAGAAAACAACCCCTTGCGGCTGAAGAAAAATCATGCCCATCAGCTCAGCACGTGCGGTCTCGAATTATGTTTACTTACCGGGTGGGACACATCCCATACACACTCAATCAAATTTTGTGATGCGAACAGAGCCTTTAGATAAGAAACCAAGTGACAGTAGGAGCGTTGTCCGCACCGGCCGTCCACGTGGGGAAAGTACACACATTTCGCGGTGCGATCTTGATAAAGTATTACTTGATGGATTAAATGCAGCTAAGAATCGCTTGAATTCCTTGGCATATCTCAACTTACCTGAACCAATTTCGACTGGTGTCAACTATATCACGAATGCCTTGACTAACAATTACAATAAAAGATTGAACAACACTCCTGATCATCGTCCTCATGGTGGCATCAACCAACGACCCGCAACAAGTTCAGTAGGGGAAAACTCGGGGAACAGTAGGCATAAAAGTAGACAACAAAGAGAGAGTTTATTGGAAAATTTATGCAGATATAGAACCGTCTTTCTCATCGATGATAGCTGTTCTATGAGCTCGAACGGCTTGTGGAAAGAGGCCCGAGACGCTCTAAGTGGAGTTGCAGCCACGGCCGTTCAATATGCCCGAGGTAGGCAATAAGTTTCTGCCTGGCATCGGGAGTCTCTTTGTCAAAAGATGAAACAGAGATATATTTATGAAGTTGATGCTTTCTTAAATTTTACTTTCGGTCGACCATTTGCTCTAAATTCCAGAAGGTATCGATATATATTTTTTAAAGTGAGCAAACTTATGAAGTTGATCAAACCAGCTTATTTCGTCAGCACTGCTTCTTCCAAGCGAAAGCCCCGGTGGTGAATATGACCAGTTTCCGATCGCCATGCTGAATCTTTCCTGCCATCTTTGGGCCGATGCATCAAAAAGTACAAACACTCACCTTAGGCATGCTCGGACAACTCGGGAGGTTAATGATTTGTTTGGAGTAGTCCAGCCCACCGGGGCATGTACGCCGATCGAAGCGCGATTAGAAGCACTCATAACTCACCAGTGGGTATAATATCCGTTTTTTTTAACGGCGCGATTATTTGGTGATTAAAGGAAATAACTTGCCAATCGTGCAAAGAAGACCCTAAATTGGGGATATTGAGCTTTGGTTGAAATAAAGAGATGGTTTTAATTGGCTCAAGTTTCGAGTGCTTACATAAATGATATGCGGTAATTTATGAATCGTGCGTTAGCTTGGACGAATTTGAATACCACAGAACTCGAGGATTACCCTCAATCAAACCCATGAATTTGGTAATTATAACCGATGGTGTCACAGATGATCCCGATTCCTTGATCAATACGATCTTGAACGTGGGGAGTCGCTTGGAAGAGCAAAATCACCCACTTAATCAGATTGGAATTCAGTTCATACAAATTGGTGACAATCCGTATGTCTTCAGCTCTCTTTAAAATTATTTCCGGTAAGATGAATTGAATGAACTACTTCTTCATCAATCAAGAGAAGCTACACAATTCTTAAAACATTTGGATGATGATTTGGTCAAATCTTATCCAATCAAAAGAGACTTTGTGGTGAGCTATTCTCATTGAAATCATCAAGGAATGATTTATTGGGTAGGATTTGTAGAAAAAAGCATTTTTTTGGTTGATAAAAGTAACATATTTTTCACTGGGGAATCAAAAAAATTTTTTAGGATACTACACCATATAAAGGTGTATTATCATCAAAATTTCTTATCAAAAGTCTACTGGGTGGAATTAACAGAGTGAGTATGATCAAAAATGTAAAAGGAGAGCCTAAAACTGCGTATATGGTGAAAGAAAATACAAAATGATGTGCTAAAATATTGCCTTAATGCTAATGTGATTTGAAATAGAAAGTAGATCAGAAAGAATGATTAGTAACCAATCAAAAATATTTCTGTTTTATCTTGAGAAATATCCAAGAAAATAAAGGAATTTCATGCTTTCTTGATTGGAATGAATAGAAAGAATTGCCTTAAATGAAAAGGTAGAACATAATAATTCTAGAAATTAGGAGATGGTTTGAAAAATTAAGCCAAAGCTGTTGGATGCATGAAACAAGAAGTTCATGGCAACTTTATCTTAACCTATCTCATACACAAAACATGTTTTTATGGTGTTATATATATGCATATATATATTCTAAAAAGTCACTGGCTTTGAGCAAATTATGAGATCTACTGGGTTCAATTTTGAAATATAGAAAAAAGCACAAGTTAAAAAATTGAATTTGATCCAATTTTATCCAATTTTATCCAACTTGATCCAATTTCATTATAATATTTTGATATTAAATTTAAAATACAAGGAAAATGTCTAGAACTATTATTAGGGTGTATCAAATTTAGAAAATCTGCCATTAGAGACCAGCCTTTTTTCACAAAATCCACCATTTTTAATGGTGGGTTTCTGAAATCACTTACCCCTTAACTGGTGTATTTCAAAATGGCAGATTTCATGGAAATGGTGGATTTCAAACATCAAATCCGCCATTTATGCACCATAATCCATCCACCATCCATCCCATGTAAAACACCATTACACACCTCCACCTCAGCAAATCCATAACAATCCCATCTCCATTGCATCACACACCTCCTCAGCACTTCAAATCACAAATACCACCCCTCCCCAAACTCTTAACTTCTCAGAATGTCAAAACTGAACTCCAGGAAGCTAGTCAAAAATGGAATCAAGCTGACTGAACTTTTATTACTATTTGACTCCAATTCAGACTCCAATTCTGACTGTGATTTTGAATCCAACTGGTTATCCTTGAATTCTCTATTGGAACACTGCCACTTAATCCCCCAAAGACATCAATTTCACCATCCTATGTAAAAACAGCAGAAGCTCCATCTCCTCACTGACTTAAGCTTCCATCAAATCTTCAAAACTTCTTTAGCATCATTCATGAACTTTCTGGAGATGATTGAGAACCATCCTGTCTTCCAGAATGAATCTTGGAATCCCCAACACAATCCTGCTATCCAAATTGCTGTTTCTCTTTTTTGGTTTGGATCTAATGGTAATGGTGCTGCTGTTTATCAATTGGAAAATTTTTTCTCTATTGGATATGGAACAGTCAACTTGTACACACAAAATGTTCCCACTTCTGTCCTAGGATTTTTTTTCTCACTTCTATTCTGGCCAACAAAGGAAGAGCACATTGAGATCTCACAGGTCATCTGAAGGTTTTCAAGGTTTTATTGGATTTGTTGATGGAACCACCATTGCTTTAAGTCAAAAACCCAAACTTGATGGAAAACACTACTTTGATTGGAAGAAAAGGCAATCCAATCTATTAATAGAATTTTTTTTACAAAAAACTGACCAAAAATGCTTCCTTTGTTCATATAGACACTCCATTGCTGTACAACTTGTTTGCAACAACAACAAAAAGTTCATTTTCCTCCATGCTGGCCTTCCAGGTTCCTGTCATGATTCTTATTTCTTCATCAAAATGCAGATTTCTCAGAAACCTCCAAGCTAATTTGATGACAACCAACACCTTCTGGCTGAATCTGCTTATGCCAGTGTTAAATATGTGGTTCCAGCATACTGACTGCAATTTTTCATCCAATGATCAAGTCAAAACTGATTTCCACTATCATCTTTCCCAATCACAAGTACAGATTGAGGATGGTCTGGGATTCCTGAAAGGATGATGGTCCAGCTTAAGATAAATGCAAAGCCAGATCCAAAATACCAAAGAAATTAATGTAATCATCAAATGAATTTTCTGCTGTGTTATTCTCCATAGCTTATTGGCCAAAATCAAAGATGAATGGGATAAAATATTTGAAGATGATGTTCCTGATCCTCCTCAAATAATTCCAGTCTTTTCTCATCAATCCTCTTTTGCAATGAGAGAGAAAATTCTACCTCTCACCCTTGCTCAGTTTGAATCATGATGGTCTGATTTCAGACTTGGTAAAGAGACAAACACACAAGTATGTTTTTTTTTTTCATCCCACACTGACTGACTTGATCTTTTCAGTCAACCACAAGTGGAACCCAGTCACCCCCACCACAATTCTCCTCCTCCTCCTCTTTCAGTCATTGGACTCCACCACTCACCCTCCTCCTCCTCACTCACTCATTGGACTCAACCACTCACCACACCCAGAAATCCACCATAACTTTCTCCATCTCCAGGTCAGTCTCCATATCTCAACTTTCTTTTTGATGTCCTTGCTAACACCCCCCTTTCCTCTCCCGTATTTTTTCCCAGCCCACCCTGGTATGCCCTCCCCCCTCCCTCTCAAGCCACCCCCCCCCCTTGTTGCACTTGTGCTAACCACTCTTACCTTGCTTCCTCCCTCCTTTTTGGCCCACCAGAGCCCCCCACTTCGCCCCCTCCATCCACACCCGCCCAAGAAACCCCTCCCTCCATCCTTGAAAACCCCCCCTTCAACCAATTGACCACCCCCCCTTTTGACCACAACCTGCCCCCCCCCTTCAACTGATCAACCCCCCCCACCTTTGACCAATTGGAAGGCCAATTGAACAGCCCTCCCCCCTTCAACCAATCAACTGCCCCCCTCCATTTGAACAATCAACAGGCCAATCAACTTCCCCCCCCCTTTGACCAATCAACAGCCAATTGAACACCCCTCCCTTTGAACAATAAACAGGGCAATTGACTAGCCTACTCCCCTTCAACCAATTGGCTGCCCACCCTTCAACCAATTGACCGCCCCCACCCTTTGACCAAACCTTGCAGGCCAATTGACTGGCCCCCTCCCTTTGAATGACTGACCAGCCCGCTCTCCCCCCTTTGCCAGACAATCTACCAGCCCCCACCCTTTGACCAAACATTTTCAGCTGATAAACCAAACAAATGGCCAGCCCCCCCAAACAACCACTCAACCGCCCCCCATCCTTGGTTGAGAAACCCACCCTTGACCAACCAACCCACCCCGCTGTGGAAACCAAAGGGGAAATACCCCTGAAGTTGTCCTTGAGTTCTGGAAGTTATTGATCAAAGCGTCTGTAAGGAGATTGGATGCAGCCGGTCAAGATAGAGAGAGAGAAAGAGTGAGAGAGAGTGATACAGTGATAATAAGATAAATTCCTACCTTTCCAATCCAATCCAACACACATGTATTCAAGTGATCCTCCCCTTATAACCCGGAGTTGAGAGTGAAGTCTTTAAGTACTCCCTCTCAACCCTAACCTAGGTACAACCGCAAGTAAGCAAGAATAATAGAATACAACCCCTAAGCCACAGAACCCTAGCCCAACCCTATCCCTCCGTCCCCCGTCCTGTAACCCATGCTCCACCTCCCCTTCCCCATTCCCTGTCCGTGTTGCCCGCTGGTTTTTCCTTCTCATGATGCGTCTGCCCAGCAACCCGTTTCAGGTATCCGGGGCATACCCACATGATCCAATCCGCGTGTCTTGCGATGCGCGATCCGCTTGATCCGCGCAAGCCGTCCAATCCGCGCAAGCCGTCCGATTCCGCGCAAGCCTTCCAATCCGTGCAATCCGTCCAATCTGCACAAGCCTTCCAATCCGCGCAAGCTTTCCAATCCGCGCAAGCCTTCCAATCCGCGCAAGCCTGCAGTGCGCAGCCTTTCCCGACTCGCGTTCATGAAAGAGAACCACATCCCCCCCAACTTGAGTTCTGTCCCCAGAGATCTCCCACCATCTCACCTACCATGCTCATCCTCCAAGTTGCCTTCCCACCCGCCCACTCTCTGTCCTCTGCGTCACCTTCCCCCCCGCCTGGCCTCTATGCCGGCAACCTTCTTCTCAACCAGAGAAAGGATCCGCATGCCTTCATCCAACCCCACATGGGTTCCAAGCGCAAATTGTTGTCCCAAACTGCCTAGGTGCACCTCCCTCCGCCAAGACCCTCCTGCATCCTTTGAGATTCAAGCCCATCCGCGCGCAAAACCCAAACAAAAGCAAACACCCCCAGACGTCCTAACCACAACCCGTCGTGGAGGAGGAAAGAGGCTTCCAAACCCTTAGAGAGAATAAGAACCGGGCGCAAGTTCCGCACCTTGGAGAGAGAAGATCCGCATGAGCAAGATAAATCGGCAAAGGTGAGAAATCCAAGAGTCTGAAAGTGAGAAATCCGCGCCAGTGAGAGTGTCTGCGAGAGTACATGTGGAGACCTTGACGCGCCAGGAAGAGAAAAAAAAAGGAAAAGGAAGAATGAATAGATAAGAAGGAACAAGAGAAAAAAAGTTTTTTTTTTGAGCCTGCCTCCTGCGTCCCAACTCTGACCTTCCACCCCATGCTAGCTTCCCCCCCAACTTTGCCGCTTTCCTCAGCCAACCGCGCCCCCTATACTCATCACCAGATCCGCAGCGCGTTGCCTCAACCAAGCCTGCAGGGGCCTTGTTTGACAGCCAATTCCTCAACCTTCCGTCCCAACGCACCTTCCGTTGCCAGCGTCCCCGCCAATCCATCTTCCTTTTCCCCAGTTGTGCCGTTGGCATCCAATCCCTCCCCATTCCACCCCTGAAGCCCTGCCGCAAGCGTCCGCTGCACCAATCCCGAGGCTCTTGCTAGCCGTGATGGCTGCGTGCCCGTTCTGGGACCATCCCTCCCGCACTCTGGCCCCCCATCCGTCCATTCCGCGCCCCTCCTTTCCATTGCTGCCACATCCTCATTCTCCCCACCGTCAAATGGGTCCGGCTCTGGTCGCAATCCTCCGGCGCGTGGTTTGTCCCTTCTGCCGCTGCCCCTACCCTTTCCGAATGCGCGCTCCCTGCCATAAAAGAGGTCCGGCTTGCGTCGTGATCCTCCCACACGTGGTCCGTCTCTTCTGCCGCCCCATCTACCTTCTTTGCGATGCCCGTCTGCCGTTCACCGGTTCCCGGGTGGCACGGAGAATCCGTTCCCTTTTCCTTTGTTGTCCTTGCCCACTTCTTGTCATCAGGCTGAACCAGTTCCACCAAGACCCGCTTCCCCAACACATACCCCACCTCCACTGGGGAAACCAATCCTGCGTTCCAATCCGCCATCCGGTTCCTGTGTCCCGTCCGCCAACGGCCGTTGTTGTCCCCATTTGCCGGCACGCGGGGCGCAGGTGCGCCGGGACACTGAATACTCTCCAGGTAGGCCTCAAGGCCCCTTGCCACCTCCGCAAGTTTGCTAGCCCAAGGGATGGTTGCTGGTGGTGGGGCTGGAACACACACTGCCCTGTAATACAGCTCCGCGTAATCCAATTCCACTTGCAACCGGATCCTGCCGCGCGCGCCTGCCTTGTAATCCAATTCCGCGGATGGCTTGAGATTGTCCTTCCAAAAGCGGGAGCCGCGCCTCCCCCATCTTGCCAGCATGTCCTCCTTCAATGCCGGCCAATCCAGGTTCAGGTAGCTTCCCATCTCCTCTACATACCAAGGCGCTTCCGCGTCCTCGATGAACAGGACAACATGGCGCGCCTTCTCCAAATCCAAAGCGCCTTCAGAGTCCGCAATCATTTCATACCGTGAGATGAATTGCTCCACTTCCGCAATGTTGAGTCAAATATGCGGGTAAATCCATGGGGTAGCGCGGAGGCCGTGGGAGGAGGAAGGAAGAGAAGCGGCTGTTGGTAGCATCCGTGAGTATCTTCAAGAGACTTCAACAAAAGATTGTTCCCGGCCAGACCCCCAGATGTGGAAACCAAAGGGGCAATACCCCGGAACTTGAGGAAAACTTCAGGGGTATCAGAACTCAAGTTGGGGGGGATGTGGTATCATTATATAGCCTTGGATTGAGAACTGCGTTGCGGCCTGCGTGCTCAGCATTTGGTGGGTCAGGCTCAGCATTTGGGAGCACGCGTTCTCAGCAGTGGCCTCTGCGGGCTCAGCTTCAGTTGCTGCAAGGATCAGCGGTAGGCGCAGCCGGACCAGCACGCAGCTGCGGGTTGGGCCTGACTAGGGGGGGACGGGCCGCGACCCGTTTGGATACGCAACTTAGGAATGGAGCCGGGCCAATCATGTTCTTTGGCGGTTAGTTTGGGGACAGGAGAGTGGGGAAATTGCGGGGCTATGTGTGTGGACGGCCGCACGCAAGCGCAAGCCAACCACAGGACTGGGATATTCACAATGGCGCATTGGGGGGACATGGGCAGGCGTGGTGAACTTTGAGTAGCACGCGGCCAAGGGCTGTGCCACGGGAGGAAAAAACGGATGAGTGTAATGGCAGGCGGGCTGAAGGGATAGGGTGTGGGTTAGGGTATGGGTTAGGGCTCTGGGTCTAGGGTTTCTTCTTCAAATTGTTGTCAGGTAGTTCTTGTGCTTGTACCTAGGTTAGGGCTGAGGGGAGGGGATGTAAAAGGCCTCTCCTCAGCACAGGGCGGATGAGAGGAAGAAGAGGACACCGGGTGCGGAGGGGAAGAAAAGAAGAAAAGAAAAGGAGCATCCTCAAAATCTTACAGACGCTAGAACCATTTCCTCCACAATCACGGACAATTTTGTGAGGGATAACCTCTAAAGTTTCAACATGGGTGAAGGTTCATCCACCAATGATTTCAGTGGAACATCACCTCCTTTGGAATCTACCAACACAAATGAGGGCAGTCAGGTTCAAACTTCTCAAATGTATGACTTGTGTGAGAAAATATCTTTGATCAAACCTCCTAAATACTCCTATGGATCCATTGCAAATAATGAAGGTTTGGACTACTCTCACAAAAGACAAACTGAAATCAATGAAATCAAGACTCAAGACGTTTTGGAGGATGCTGATATTGAACCAGATTTCTATCTCAGAACAATGTGGGTTGACAAAGTTAAGCCAGCAACCAGTCTTTCTCCGGAAAAACGGAAATCACAACTGTGCATCATGGGGAATCTGCAAACTCCTGGTGTAGAATTTGGAGACACCTATGCTCCCACAGGAAATTTCACAACTCTTCTTCTTGTTCTGTTAAGCGGCCTGGATCTTAATCTGAAAATCAGAAATTTTGATGTTAAGGTGGAATTTCTGTTTGCTCCTGAAGATATATATATTCTCAAGCATAAGGAAAGTGCAAGGTTTTCTAGATTTTTGAAGCTCAAGAAGTCTCTTTATGGGCTCTGACAAGCTCCTTCAAACTGGTATAAAACTCTCACCGGATGGCTGGAAGACATTGGTTACTGTAAATCCAATGCCAATCAATGTCTCTACACTCACAAGGATCAATTCTCATCCGTGTTCTTTCAGGTTGATGATCTAATTGTCTGTGGAGAAGTAAAATGGTTCAAAAAAAATTCCTAGAGAAATTTCCACGTTCCTCAGCACACGGTCCAGACACAATCCTTGGAATGAAATTTTCCAAAAAAGAAAACTTTATCACTCTAAATCAAACTAAACTTGTTCAAAAAATGTTATTGGAACTTAAGCTATATGAGTGCAAACCAGTTATTACACCTCTCACTCCTGGAATTCAACTAGTCCCAGCTTCTCATATGGAAATTTTGGAATTTAACAAACTAGGCATAAATTACAGGAAGTATACAGGTTTACTTAACTATCTCACGTGCCGCACTAGGCCAGACATAGCCGCAGAATCCTCAATTTTATCTCAATTCAACCAAAATCTGGGTTTTTCTCACTGGAAGGAGGCCCTTCACGTTTGGAAATATCTTGCAGGGATGTCTTCCTACTCTCTCACCCTGAAGCCTGATGCGTCTGCACAAAATTTGCTACAAGTCTATACCAACTTGACCTAGGCAGATGATCCTCATAGTTGGAAATCTCAAACTGGTTTCATCATCTTCTGGAAATTGACTCCTACCGCTTGGAAAAGTCAAAAAAAGTCCAACATCACGGTCTCCTCTACAGAAGCCAAATTAAACGCGCTAATCAATGGGGCACAGGAATTGCTTTGGATTCAGTCCATTTTGAATGACCTTTGGAAATGTTCTCACATTCATCCTTTTAACTTCTACATGGACAATAAAGGTCTGTTCAATAAAATCAAGCACTTTGGCTCTAATTCCAAGACCAAGTACATTGAAATGAAAATGAAGTGGTTGCAGGACCAATCAAACTCAGAAAATATTCAAGTTAATCTCATTGTCACCAGTTCAATGGTTTCCAATTAACTCACAAAGGCGGAAAATAAACAGGCTCTACATCTTCTAACCTCCAGGTGCTTTTAACTTACATTGCACTGAATTATGGGGGGGTGTTGGAATATTGAACCACCATGGTTTCAATTTTCCTTTTTACTCCATTTCTTTGATCTATGTTCTTTTCTTATTTTTTTATTTCTTGTTTCATTTCTGTTTTCACCTCCTTTTATCTCTATCACATGCGCTTCATCTAGTTCATTTGCGTGTGCAATTTTTATCTCAATCACACACTTTGCGCGTGCAACGCTATGATGGATCTTATGCATATTCATTATAGTCTAAACTCAATAAATTTAAATATGACTCAGAGAGAGTCTTCTTTTTTTTCTCCTCGCCAAACCTTCTTTATAATTTATTCTGTCTATCCTCAAGTTCTTTCATCCAAAATAAAGCAACAAGGACTATTCCAATCAGAAGGTTTTTGGCCACCGTGGAGGAAATATTATAATTTGGTGGGATGACCTGCTACATTCTCTGTAGCTTGATTCTCTGTCTAATCTATTTGTCTCTGTCATACTTACTCTTGAAGTTGTATAATTCCTTTCTAAGCTTGTATGTGTATGGTGTTTGTCTCCTGAATCTATAATCTCAAAGTACCTCAGAGTCTTCTCATTTACATCAGCTTGGGTATGGTTATCTTTAACTCTGGTTGTTTTATGTTGATTGTTGTCTAACCATCCTGTTTAGTTTTCTGTTTTTAAATTATTAATCCTCTGATAGTTAAAGGTATCAATTCAACACAATGAGCTTGCACTTTCAGAATTTGAGTGGTCTGACTTATCACTGCTTCTAGCAGATGCCAATTTCTCATTTTTAGTTTTAGTTTTAAAACTAAAAATAAAAATATTGAAATAGTTCATATTTATTCAGAATTATCCTCAAACTATGTACCAGTTCCTGTTAAATTAACTCACCCCATATTAATAAATGAAGAAAATTAAACATACAGAGTTTCAACCTTTCACTCACCAGTATTTTCAGATTGAATATCCTCATGCTGAAAATTTTTCCCCATTCTTGGACCCAGGTTGTCTTCATTTTTTTGAATGTGTTGCATCTGATCACCTGGGGTTGATCTTGCTGTTCATCCAAGACAAAATAAATTAATGAAGTGAAAAAATGGTCAGGATTTCATCCATTCACAAAAATTGGGCTTCCTATGATGAATACACAACATTACCTGGTTTTTGAACAGAAATTCCAACATTAATCAAAGCTTGAGTAGGAGTAACCAAATCATCTTCCTCAATATATCAATTTTTCCCAGGATCATCTTCAGAAATACACAGGTTTTTTATGAATAAAAAAACAAAAACATCAATAAATCTGTCAAATAAACAAAAGCTAATGTGCTGTAGGGGGAGATCACTGGTGATTTTCATGATGCACTGGGTGAGTACCAGTTTCAAGAATCTATATATAGCAATAACTTTTAATTGAAGTTTAACAGACAATCAACAACACCTTCCACCTTTTCATTTTGTTCATGATCAGTACTCTTTAAGATATCATTTTTTATTTTAACATAAACAATTGAGGAGTAGTGGTGGGATTGGGCATATGAAGGGATAAATGGATGAACGTTCTGGGGAAGTGAAATTATTGGTTGGAAATCTGGGTATTATATATTCCCCCTGAATTCCTGAGATAACCTTTGGAGTGCTCATGCGCTTGTATAATTACCAATACTCAAGTCATCAGTTGATATATCCTTCTTGCTTCTCTGCTGTGGTGACCAATTTGGTACACCTCAATAAAAGAGGAAAAATTCAAAAAAAAATCTTAGTTATTTTTTTATCTTAACCAAAAAAAAAAAATGGCTCTCATATGTGTATCCTCTTGTAAATAGTCTACAGGGTCCCTTGCCCATAAAAGGAGGGGCTCTTCTCTGCTTTTTCCATTCATCCATCCTTATGGCATCAATCAATCCTCTAATCTCTTGATCAATAAATAAGGTTATACCCCTGTGTGTCTCATCATTGTCATCATCATCATAAATCTGGATATGTCTGTTGATTATACTCTGATCCTCATCCTTATAACCAACCAATAGCCATGCTGTTTGAAGAAGAATTCATTTGGTTGAATCATTAAGTGTGTGAAACCACTCCTTTGATCCCTTTGTCTGACCACTTTGGTCTTGATCATTTGGTTGATTGTCTTTCTGGAACCAGTCACATTTTACTGAGAGGTTTCTTTAAGCTTGAAACCTGGAGTGATAAACCTCCCTTTATTTCTTTAAAGTTGAATTCTGCCAAACTATTCTAAAGTCCCTTGAGAAGTCCTGGGTTATTCTTGTTCAAATTTGTTACTGATTTTCTTCTATAGCTTCATAAAACAAATTGCTTTGTTTTGTACAGCCACCCACAGTTATCTGGTACCCTTCAAGCCCTTGGTTGCCAAGAGTTGGGCAGGTTCATTGAGAACCTGGATGTTGTTTTTGATTGAGTTTATCTTTCCTAATCTTCTGGTGATAACCAGGGCTATTAGCTTGTGAGTGTTTTTACTTACAACTGCCTTGTTCTATTGAACTGTGAAAAAACTTTAACTTAGTTTTTTCAAATATTTTCCTGCACCATCTTGCCTCAGATAGTTTTCTTCCATTTCTGCCAAGTACTATCAAAATTAATCCTTTCCATTGATTCCTAATTTACAAGGTTCTTGATCTTAATGCCCATTAAATTTAAATATTCTTGTAAAACTCAGGAGGGCAGCCTAAACAGCACCTTTGCCCCTCCACAGAAATGCCTGTGGCTCAGCAATTTTTGGAGTCTTACACCCCTTGGTAATATCAGCAATATGACTCATAATTCAATGATAACAAAAACATTACACATCTTCAAAACCTTTACATTTTTCTTGATTGTTTGTCTCACTGAAAATTGGATTAAAATCATTTGATTCACTCTTCTATACCTGATACCAGTTGATCAAACAAATTTAATCATAGAGATAGAACCGTCACACTCTCTGGTAAGACACTCTACAAAAAATTTAACATAATATTTCTTAAATATTCTCAATTTAAAGTAGTGTTTCTTTTGTGCTAATATTCAATCACAAAGAAATAAAAGCACATCAATATCATCCGTATGCACCTTTCAAATTTTAGTTTTGATATCCTAAATACAAGAGCATATCATCCTGCAGAAAAATTTACTTCCTCCTATGTTACTCTTGGATTCTTTACAAGACCAATATTTCAAAAAAATAAAATGGTTGAGCAAGTCAGCACCTAAGCTTTGGAATGGCATATTCCTTCCTTGTAAAAATGAATCATTTATTTCAAAGAGAATTCCTTCTTGATTGTTTGAACTTCCAATCTATCAGTCATTATCTGAATTAGAAATATGATCACCCATGAACATAGCACTGACCTATTACAAGCCATTGAGGTGGTTTTCAGCTGCACAATGTATATTGTATCCAGTGATTTTTTTCAGGTGGTCAACTCCCCCTTGTCATGTGAAAAGACATGGTTGATGTCTGGACCAAACATCTTGATGGGGCAATAGCCAAGGGGGGGCCATCTTTTTGGGTCATCAACTTGACCAAGTCTCTGATCAACTGAGGGAAAAAAGAAGTATTTTTTCTGCTGCTGTTCTACTCATGACTTTTTCAATCAACAGGGTGGCCTCAAGCCAATGCAGGACTCTTGGTGGCTTCAGTTAAAAGCCACCACAGGCAAGTTGATGGCACACCTCCATTGGTTGACCACCTGAAATAGGTTGGTTGACTAAACACCACACAGATTTGGGCACCTGCAAACTTTGGTTCAAAAAAAAACCCCAGTGTATGAGCCAACCAAACTCAGTGGACACACCATATCTGTAACTATAACTCCCCTCCCCCCTCACCAGCCAAATTGAAGTTACAGGTAGTTACAGAAGGTTACAGTTAAAAATACAAAAAAGAGATTTTTGGAAACCACTTTAACCTCTCAAGTGTGGCTTCAATTGAATTTACACTCCCATGCTTCCCTCTGCAAGAAAAGGTTACATAAACTTACAAGCTTTTTCCCTTGTAAATTGCTGTTTATGCGCTAAGAATGAGAGCTCACAGGCCCCAATCCCCCAAAGGTTTTTGGCTGCAGTTCACTGATATGAGCAGGTAATTACAGTTAAAAATCCACCCATAGGCAGTGTTTTAACTTGTAACCAGAAGTTACAGTTACAAGTGGTCTTTCAAAGGGGCCCTTACAATGCTTGGTTCAGAGTTTGTAAAAGTTATGGATTTGGGTTTCATTCATGCCCATGGAAACTGCTTGAAAAATCAGAGAATTCCATTGATGCTCTATGGGTTTAAGCCATCTATCATCATGTAATATATTTTTAATTTTGTTTCTTCCATCATGAACAGTGTCAAGCTCTTCAAATTCTTTGAGCATTCTAAATCTTAGCCTGTTCAAAAAATCAACTTAAGAATCACTCAGATTCTTGCTCAAATTAAGCTTCTTCTTGCCATTTCTTGATGGATTAAATTAATTATTGTAATGGAAGCCAGAACCTCATCTATTTGTAAACTAAAATCCAACTGATTTTCCACACAAAAATTTGTGAAATTATGCTTTTAAAAATGTGTATTTTCAATTTTTCTCAAAATCAATGCATGGTGATCTTTTTGGAAAACAAACAGATTTTGATTACTGAATTTTTTGAAAGCAGTATGCAGAAGCTAAAACATGGTTTGAAAAATGATCATGGGATCTAATTTCAGCTTTTTCAAATCATCCTTAAGTTCATCTCACCTATTTTTTCTTCAATATTGAATGATACATTGCAACCATGAATTTCGTGGTTTCTGGACCATATTAAATGGTAGTTGATTTTTTCAACAATTTATGAATCAAATAAGAGGAAAAAAGGTGATTAATTGAAGAAGTATATACTTGGAAGTGATCAAATGGGGTTAAATTATTTGAAAATCATACAGGTCTGAAAGAGATCAAACATTAACCTGAGGAGAATCCATGAGAAACAAGGGAGAAATCAAGGGTATTCTTGGGAGAAAATAATTGAAAAGCAAAAGAAACCTTTGATAAGTCCTGCAGACACCAATTAGAAAAACAGTGGAAAATTTGAAGAATAAAATGAGAATTAATTGGTCACTTTTGGAGAATTTAAGTGGAGTCTCAGAAGCAATCATAGACCAACTGTTTTTCCAAGTTTGTGAACTCTACCATAAAAAACACATTTCATGGTGATTTCCTCTGGAAATTGATTACAAAATGTGAAGCAATTGGCGAAAGCATCATGGTGAAGTGAAGTATCTGGTCAGCCAGAGATGCATGATTTTTCCTGGTGAATGATGAGAAAATTATTTCTGACGTGCAAGGATGGCTCTTCATCTGAATTTCATAGTTCAGAGGATGAGACTGAAGAAACCTTAAAAGGGGCTCATAAAGACCAAAGATAGGATATCTTTGATTTTGAGAAATGCTCATTTTTATGGTTTAATGAAGTAATGGGGTCATTATTTCTGTAGTGAAAGGAGGACTCTCATCTGAATTTCATATTTCAGTGGAAGAGACCAAAAGTTCATTGGTTTTGGTGCAGTTGGAATCAGATTGCTTTTTGATGGATGAAGCAGAAAAGCCCATCTTTGGTGAGTGGTGATTCCTTTAATGAGATTAGAATTTCGGCTAAAAAATTTTTGATTTTAGGAATTGAATTAAGTCAATCAAATACCTGAGAGCTTCAATAAGTTCTTGGGTGGGGTTTGGGATCCAGTTGGTTATGGAAATTGTGTATTTAGAGTCATTTCTAAATAAATTGGTTATGATGAGCTGGGATGGTTTCAAGGAAGAAAAGAAATGCTTGAAACATTGAGGAAAAAGAAGATTTTATATGCTAATATCCTTGGTGGCATTAAAGAGGTTGAAAAGATAGAAAAAAGACTTGATGTCAATGACATCAATGACAACATTCCCTCTTCAATATGGCTTTCAAAGCTTGACATGGGTCAAATAATAGGAGATACTTATGGTAGACCAATATTTTTCATTTTATTGGATTCATGCTTTACTTATACTCCTATGAAACTGGTTGTAAAAGAACAACCAGATTGTATGTTCATTTGCTTTGTTAACAATAACCATTGGTTTCAGATTTTACTTAGGGGAGATGTGGTTCCAATCCCACCCATGGTTTCCAAACCACCTTCCTTGATATCTAAAAAAGCATCTCATTTGGTTGATCACCTCAAAGATCAACTTTAATTTTATTCTATTTTATAGAAATCATTTTAATTTCATTGTTTTGCTTTGGGTTCTGATTCTGATCTTGTAATTCTATTAATATAAACAGTTATCACATTTTGAACATCATTATGTTGAGTGCTTTGAGTTAACATCATTATAATGAGGTTTTTGAATGAGATCTTATTGGTAAGTCAGTTCAATTTGTTTTGGGCTGATCCCATCATAAGGATTATTTTTACTTCTTGTAATGAGATCAGCTTAGCACAAGTTGAACTTGTTTTTTTTAGTGCTTTTAGTTTAGGGCTGGTCAAGTTACTTGTCTTTTTTTTTCTTTTTTTACTTTAGGGCTTGTCAATTGACTTGTATTTTTTTTGTGTTTTTACTTTAGGGCTTGTCAATTTACTTGTCTTTTTTTTGGTGTTTTTACTTTAGGGCCTGTAAAGTTGAAATTTTATTTTTTTGGCGCTTTTACTTTGGGGCTGCCCCATAGACTCTTTATTTTTATTTATTTTTGTTAATTTTTAATTCATTTTTGGCCTTATTTTCATTCATATTTCTTAATTTTCATTTATGCCTCATTTATATTCATATTTCTTTATTTTTATTCCTTTATTCAATTTTTTTCAATTTCTATTCTTTTTTGATTTTTTTTTTTGCAAATGGGTTGTGAACAGCCCCTCACAACCCAAAATGGGTTTCAAACGGCTGCTCAAACCTCCAAATTGTTTCTTGAGCGCAACAGTTTGCAAAAAGCCGCTTGAAACCCTAACTGGGTTGTGAGTTGTGCCATGTGACCCTTTTTGGGTTGTGCCAGGGGGTTGCAAGGTCAAAAATTTGACATTGGCCTTATCCTATATTTTTCATCATCTAAATAATTTAAGGTTTGAGTATTTCTATGGTGTTGTGGGTTCAATCAACCATGGTGTTGGGTTTGGTCAGAGGACAGGTAATTTGGTTTTTTTTAAATTTTTGTGTAAGATTTGTGTCTATCTTCTACCACTACTTATGCATAACCTGATATTTCCTTATTCTAAGGTTGTTTTATGATCCTTGATAACAATTTATAGGTGGTCCAAGGCACATGAAGGCTTTATACCAGGATTCTTTTTCAATGTTTCAGCATATGGGAAAGCCTGATCCTTTTATAACTGTCACATGTAACACAGCATGGCCAGAAATTCTAAACAATCTTTTTCCATGTCAGACAGCACAGGATAGGCCAGATATTGTAGCATTTATTTGTAGAACAAACGTTACCAGGAGCCTTCAGACTCAATTTTATAGAATAAATATAATGAAAATCATACAAATAACATCAGGAATCAATTCTACACCAAAAATAACCTATAGTCACCCAGCCAAACTACTCATACATCTATCATGGGTTAGAAGATACAGATTGAATCCATTATGACCAGATCAAACCCTAATAAGGTATCACAACCCAGTGAAAGTCCATATGGGTTTTCCTTGCAAACTCCAAAGTGTATACTAGTGAGATTTTATCATAAAACCTGGACCCAAAATAAAACTAATCACCTAACCAAATGCTGTGCAACAAATATAAATAATGAATATATATGCAATCAGTTGCATGTATTACCAAATAAACCACCAGTAAAATTCCACCACAGAACCAACCAGAAATATATTCAGGCAGCAAGTACCATGTATTAACAAAAATCCCACCAGTAAAAGTTCACCACAGAACTACGCAGAAATATATCCAGGAAGCCAGGAGCATGGGGTAAAAAACAGCCCACCAGCACAAGTTCACCACAGGATTACCCCAAAATATATGCAGGCATTCAGGACCATGCTGTACCAAAATAAACCACCAGTACAAGTTCACCACAGGACTACCCAGAAATATATACAGGAGTTCAGCAACATGTATTACCAAACAACCCAACAGTCAAAGTCCCCCACAGCACTAATCAGCAATACATACAATCAGGACCACAGGGTACCAAAAAAACCACCAGCACAAAAAAATATTATCAGCAATGCACAGCACTAAATGCAAGGCTGTACATGGATGAAAAAAATTTGCTACCTCTTTTTCAAACTAGAAAAATATCTCATACGTCTGTACTAATTTTTTAAAACCAGCCAAAATGTCTTGTGCAATTTTAACCCCTGTAAATATTAAGTACAGAGAGTGACACAGGGGCAGGACTTGGGAACCCCTTGGGCAGTATTTTCTAATTAAGGAGGGCCTCCCTGAGCTATCCAGGTTTTATCCACCATCATCATCAATCACCATGAAGAAAATGGCTGCACCTGCCAGCAGGTGTAGCAAGTGGGATAGTGAGTGAAACCTGTTTTTAATTTGTTTTGGTTTTGGAGTAAAACATCAAAGTGATTTCTTGATGGTCCAGGAAAATTCATGCACCATATTTTTTTAATTCATGAATTGAATTGAAAATAATTACATAAATGGAATTATTGAGAACTCTTTATTTAATTTTCAAAAAATACTTTAATACAATGAATTCCAATGAATTCCAATCAGAACCAGGTGATATGGGCTGTGATTTTTATTAATACAGAATTTGGAAACAAGAAAAATTCAATTGGTAGCTCATGATAAATCCAAATTATTTTTGCAAAAAAAGACTAGAAATTTCCTCCCAGGATGGATGCTTCAGCATTTTGAGATTGAATGTTTTTTCTATTTGCAAATTTTATACCTTATACATGGGTTTAAGTTATAAAAATGATGCAAAAGATGCAGCATCTAATATTACCAATATCTGTTACAATAAGAATGTTTTCCCTGTGTTTTTTATATTGTCTCCTGTTATCCAAGGAAATACCAATCAGCTAGATCAATGCATAAATTTCTTCAAAAATTGATGTAATTAATCATGGCTTACCAATTTGTTAATTTCCAAAACACAATAAACATTCTTGGAATTTTGTGTAATTTTTGATTCATAAGCCATGCTTGCCACAAAACCTGATATTCTATCTTGTTTTATAACAGATATTGATCCGCCTTCTTGATAAACCATTTGGGCATCAAGATGAGTGAGGCCAAGGTATGGATTTCTTGAAGTATCAATTGGTTCCAAAGGTGAAAAGGGTTCCACAATGAGGAAATATTTACCACAATTTTTTTCATGAAATATGAACAATACCTTTCCCATCTCACAAGGGCCTTGATTTGATATAGATTAATTTGAAATATGATAATTAATTTTATTGTACAAATGGGGTGTCATTCTATTACTAGCTATTAACATGGAAGATCATTGATTTGAAAGGTCACCACTCAAGCTGGTCCCATGGCAACAGGTTTTATATTGAATGATTTTGAGTACATTATTTTAATATACCTTCTTGCAATCCATTCATTTTTTTAAAAGACTATGAAATATCATCTTACTGGAAATAATAGAACAAACTTTGAAGATCTGGCATTTGATTATGATTGATCACAAAAGTGTTCCAGTTGGATACAATTTGTTTAACAACACCTTCAATTTTTTCTCTTTCAAGAAATCCATTCAAGAGAGACTTATCAATGAAAACTGAAATTTAACAAACCAATCAGCTCAATTCTCCCAATCAAAAAACTATTTTCTAGAAATCTGTGTCATCTACATGTATTTTTTTTTTGGATCAAGGTCAATAGGGTGTATCAGAGTTAGCAAACACGCCATTTTCTTTGACCAAACCCGCCATTTTTAATGGTGGTTTTCTGAAATACACATACCCCCTAACTTGTTTATTTCAAAATAGCTTTTTTCATGAAAATTGCGGATATCAAACATCAAACCCGGCATTTATGCATCATCATCCATCCTCCATCCATCACGTCCAAAAAACCCATCCACATCAGCAAATTCATACCAATCCCATCTCCATCACATCACACACATCTCATCTCCATCTTTTCAAATCTCCATCTCTTCACATCTCTATCACTTCACATCTCTATTGCTTCACATCTCCATCTTCACACAAATCCCATCATCATCTCATCAACCCACATTAAATTACCATCTTTCTCAACATTTCCCATCAAACTTCCCAGAAGTAAGTTGAAAACGCAAAAAAGATGACTGAACTTTTGTTAGTATTTGGCTGCCATTCAGACTCCTATTCAGACCCCTATTTGGAATAAACTTGGTTGGCTTTGAATTCTCTATTAAAAAAGCAATACATGGTTCCAAGAAGACAAACTCTCCACAACCCTATGTATGAAAGTCAAAAGCTTCATCTCCTCCCCAACTTAAGATTCCAGCAAGTGTTCCAAACTCTATTGCCTTCATTCATAAAAATTTTTGAGATGATTGAAGACAACCACATCTTCAAGAACAATTCTCAGAATCCTCAACACAATCCAGCTATACAACTGGCTGTTGCTCTTTTTAGATTGGGATCATATAGAAATGGGGCAGCAATTCATCAATTAGAGAATCTATTCTCAGTTGGTTATGGAACCATTGACTCATACACCAAAAGAGTCATGATTGGTATCCTATTTTTCCATTGATCACTCATTTCTTGGCCAAAAAAAGAATAACGTAAGGAGATATCTCAAGTAATGGAGACTGAATGCTTTCCTGGTTGCATTGGGTTTGTTGATGGAACCACCATCTCCTTGAGTCAAAAACCCAAGCTAGATGGCAACCACTATTTTGATTTGAAAAAAAGGCAATTAATTCATTTCCTTTCCAAAGCCTTTGATAATAAACTGACCAAATTTGTTTTATTGGTTTTTATAGATACTCTGTGGCACTACAACTTGTTTGTGATAACAACAAGAAGTTCATATCCCTCCGTGCTGGCCTTCTGGGTTATTGTTGTTAAGTTGTCTGTGATGCAACACAAAATTGCGGAAACCTCGCCAGTGAAGATACTCCATTCTCAGCTCTCAGTCCTCACAATCCAGAGCAGGAGAGGGGGAGGTGATATTTGAAATGACTTCACAAGGAAAACCACTTTGTCCGACTTGATCCAATTTGATTGTCCTTGGTACCAACTCAACTATTGACCTCACAACTGGACCTCCCAACTCACTCAACACAATTCTCATTTTCACGTTCATCTGTTTTCATTTTATCCTTCTTTTCCTCTTTCTCCTTAAACCTGCTCACCTTGACTCATCCTATCACTTGAACAAGATTTGCCTACCTTGCCTCTGTGCCCTGTGAGGTATTATTCTCTTTTTTGCCTCTTGTTTCCTTTTCTTCCCTTATTGACTTTTGGGTGTTCAGTCCTCCCGGATTCACGCCTCACCACCAACGTTTTCTCAACCTTGCATTCACCTCCATCAACTTGCCTCACTTCAATCATCAACTTGCCTAACCTCGTGCTCCACATCCATCAGTTACCGTCCCAGTCAACTCCTGCAGCACCCTCAATGCCTGATGTTTGTAGAGCCTTTCCCAGTTTATCATGATCATTGTTCTTCCATTTCCTGATGTTTCATTGTCTTGTCTACTTCACTAGTTCTCAGTTTTAAGTTCAATCAATTCAGTCTCTTAACACGGTTAAAAGCCAAAGGGGGGAACAAATCTACCAACGCTCAATTCTCTTGTTCCAGATCACAAACCAAATAACTGAGAAATGACCACAGGCTCGATCTCCAAGGGATTTTGGCAGGCTATTCTAAAGACTGCTCTTGACACTATTCCTAGACTCAGCAAAGATAATTATGGCGTGTGGAAGGACAAGATGGACGCCATACTGGACGTTTGGGGATGCTCCAAACCTATTAACAATGCCAACTCTGTACTGGATAACAATGTCAATGACAAAATCAAACTGTTGATCATCTCAAGACTCGAACCATCCACGCATGAAAACATAGTCACTCCTCTAAACAAAAACTTGGCAAAATTGCTGTGGAAGGCAATCATTGATAAATACGCCTTGTCCCAAGCATCAAATTGTGCCCAGATTTTCAACAACTTCCTCTATCTGAGATTCATACCTGACAAGATTGAAAACTTCATCACTAAAGCTAAAGTCTGTCTCAAGAAGATGTCCGAAGTCGGTATTGTGCTGCCAAATGACATTCTGGCTTACCTCATGTTATTCAAATTTCCTGAAGCCATGAAGGATTTCAAGCGGCAGATCATGCATACGGATAAGGAGCTCACGGTTGATTACGTTTTTAATCACCTGAACCAACTCAACAATGAGGCTAAGGCGCAAATAACTCAAGATAACCAACAATCCAGAACTGAAGTGGCTCTCATCAACTCAAAACCAATTACGGGCAACAAGCATGGGGAAAGTCGGAGGTGTACTGAAGGACACCACAATCCAAAGCAATACAAACACCACTCAGCTGACAACTGTTGGCATTTGCATCCCAAAGTAGCTCCCAATTGGTGGAAGGAGGAGCAAGCCAAATGGAAGTCCCGAAAAAATCAGTCAAAAACCAGTCCTGTTGCGCATTATCTTGCTCTTTTGTCAACTTGGATCGATCACGGGGATCTGAGATCCAAATTCATTCTCAATAGCAGGGCCTCTGTACATATGATCAACGACAGTTTTTATTTCAAGGAGATGGCACCCTATGCTGAACAGTCAATTAAAACCGGAAAAGAAGGAGCAGAACTGGAAATTAAGGGACGAGGCACGGTGGAACTCTTGTGGGACAATTTCACTCTTAAACTATCCAACATTTTCTACGTACCTAGCTTGACAATCAACTTGATAAGTGCTGGAGCCCTGAACCAATCTGGGTGTTCAATTCAAGCTAGCAAAAATCAATTCTCTGTATCAAAGAATTGTAAGGTGTTTGGAGGAACTATAGTCAACAATCTCTACTCTTTTGAAACGCCTCGATTTAACCTTATGTTACTCTCTGGTAGATAGGCCAATGTATCGTGGACCGCGGAAGAAGAGCTTCTTGAAATTCACCGTAACCATGGACATGCTGCAATCTTGAGACTCAAAACTGTGACAAAACATATCCCATCAGAAGTAAAACGGAACTTTGAGTGTATTCACTGCTTTAAAAGCAAGATAACAAAATCACCATTCAAAGAAAACTCAAGACGGGCAAATCGTGAGTTTGAGCGGATTCACTTGGATCTTGTGGGGCCCCTCAAACCGTTGTCAAAGGGAAGTCATTGCTTCTTCCTAACCTTGGTAGACAGCGCATCTGGCTACATTGGTGCCTTTCCACTGGGTTCAAAGGAGGAGACTCCTGATGTCATTGTCAATCTCCTGGAAAAATAACGCCAAAGCAGAGGCTATTTTCCCTCCAAAGTCTGTTCCAACGGCAGTTCAGAATTTGTCAATCACAAACTTCAAGCATTCTACAACGCAAATCACATCAAACAGGTCATCTCTGAGCCCTACCACCCTGAACACAATGGAAAGGCTGAGAGGGCAAATAGAACAATCATCAAATCAACCAGGACAATCCTCAAAGATGCTCAGCTACCGGAGAATTTATGGCACAAGGTTATCAAATCAAGCACACTGATTCTTAATCAGATCCCTAGAGAAGATCACCCGGATTTGCCGTGGTCTCAAATACATGGCTTCCAACTACCGGCCTCTTACCTGAAACCCGTAGGTAGTCCTTGTGTCTACTTGCTCAATTGTTGGGAAAGGGGATACAAATTCAAAGAGAAAGGAGAAGAGGGAATCTTAGTAGGCTTCAATCCCATTTTTTGCTCATACCGTATCCTTACTAAATTGCAATCTATTATCTCTTCAAAAAATGTGAAGTTCTTGAAGATGTCCAATCCGATGCATTCAATACTGTCAATCTCCTCCGACAAAGGAGTCTGTGGCTCTAAACCCACTGAATATCAACTGATCAACCAGTCTTGTGTGACCAACCAAGCTGCTAGAGACAACCCCGCCTTCTCTGAATATAGGACCACGGCAGAAGACAAGTCCCCTTCAGAATCTGAAAATGGTCTCTCATTGGACCTGGATTCATCAGAATCAGAAAGATCTAATGTCAGCTCAGAGGACTCACCTCCGCCCTCACCACCTTGCATTTCTCCGCAAGTTAGTCAACCAGCTAGAACCCTCAGAGACCGCTCAACCATCCAACCACCTTGTCATTACAGCTTCTTCCATTATTACAAGCCTAAAAGCTATGAAGATGCGATCAGGTGCAAAGAAAGAGACAAATGGATTGTTGCTATGGACGGTGAGCTTTTTTCCATCAAATCCTTCGATGTCTGGGAGGAATATGAAGGGCCTGATCCCTTGAATCCTCTGCAGACTACCTGGATCTACAAATTAAAAGAAAATTGCCATGGCGATCCAATCAAATAAAAGGCGCGCCTTTGCGTACAAGGCTTCAGTCAAATTGAGGGCTTGGATTACTTTGACACGTTTGCTCCGACAGGAAAACCGTCCACGCTTTGTCTGTTACTGGTATATGCTCTGAAATCCTTGCAAAAAGTTCGCCAATTTTATGTCAAGAGTGCATTCTTGCACTCCGCAATAGATGAAGAAGTCATTATCCATACTCTTAAAGGCTCAAATCGCCCCTCAAGGTTTCTCAGATTAAAAAAATCCTTTTACGGACTAAAGCAGTCCCCCAAGAACTGGTACGAGACAATCACGACTTGGTTCAAGGAAATCGGGTTTTACAAATCATCCTGTGACCCGTGCCTGTACTTATCAAAAGACGGTAAATCCAGACTTTTCTTTCATGTTGACAATTTGATCCTTGTTGGAGATGGTCAAGGATTTGAACAAAAATTCTTAAGTAAATTTGAAGGCTCTACCTGTCAAGATCCAAACACAATACTTGGAATGAAGATTGAAGTCAAGACTGACAGAATACTCCTCAGCAAACCAAACCATATCCAGCGTGGCCTTGAGGAGTTAGGTCTTAGCAATTCCAAAGGATCTTCCACACCACTTACACACAACCTTCAACTCAAACCAGCTTCTGACAAAGACCATGAAGCGTTCAAAGCTCTAAATATCAATTACCAATCCGCCATTGGGTTGCTCAATCACATTGCCTGTTACACCAGGCCTGATATCAGTTTTGCAGTTTCAAGTCTTGCGAGATTCAACGTCAAACCTGGACTTACGCATTGGAACAAACTCAAGAAGACTTGGAAGTATTTGAAGGCTACTCAAAAGTATTGATTGGAACTCAAATACTGCCCTCTTGCAGGGATTCTCGAGGCCTTCTTGGATGCATCCTGGGCCAACAATCCCGGCACAAGAAAATCGCAAACTGGCTATCTATGTGTAGCCTATGGGAGTCTGGTCTCGTGGAATAGTTGCAAACAGAAAAGCATCACTTGGTCTTTGACAGATGCAGAATTGAACGCTCTGGTATATTTGTTCCACAAAGCAACGTGGATCAAGGCTCTCATGGAGGAAATCTTTTCCCTTTCATTAAAAACAATTCCTTTGAATATTGACAATAGTGGTTTAGACGACAAAATTCGGAAATTTGGTTCAAACTCAAAGACAAGGCATCTCAACTTAAAAACAAAAGGGATGAGAGATGAGCTAAGTGCTGATAGAATCAAAATTAAGCTCATAAAATCATCTCAGATGCTGGTGGACTCTCTCACTAAAGCTGCCTCAACCCAAAGCATTGCTCTTCTGTTTCTTTTCATTCACACTGGTTTTCAATAAGCTCTTCATTTCTTTTGTATTATTTTTTTTTTTTTCTTTTCATTTTTTTTATATATATCTTCCTGTTTTTCTCATCATCTCAGTTGCTCATCATCTCACTTGTAATATCTCTTTGGGCATGGTGGGGTGTTAAGTTGTCAGTGATGCAACACAAACTTGCGGAAACCTTGCCAGTGAAGATACTCCATTCTCAGCTCTCAGTCCTCACAATCCAGAGCAGGAGAGGGGGAGGTGATATTTGAAATGACTTCACAAGGACAACCACTTTGTCCGACTTGATCCAATTTGATTGTCCTTGGTACCAACTCAACTATCAACCTCACAAATGGACCTCCCAACTCACTCAACACGATTCTCATTTTCACGTTCATCTGTTTTCATTTTATCCTTCTTTTCCTCTTTCTACTTAAACCTGCTCACCTTGACTCATCCTATCACTTGAACAAGATTTGCCTATCTTGCCTCTGTGCCCTGTGAGATATTATTCTCTTTTTTGCCTCGTGTTTCCTTTTCTTCCCTTATTGACTTTTGGGTGTTCAGTCCTCCCGGATTCACGCCTCACCACCAACGTTTTCTCAACCTTGCATTCACCTCCATCAACTCGCCTCACTTCAATCATCAACTTGCCTCACCTTGTGCTCCACATCCATCAGTCACCGTCTCAGTCAACTCCTGCAGCACCCTCAATGCCTGATGTTTGTAGAGCCTTTCCCAGTTTATCATGATCATTGTTCTTCCATTTCCTGATGTTTCATTTTCTTGTCTACTTCACTAGTTCTCAGTTTTAAGTTCAATCAATTCAGTCTTTTAACAATTGTCATGATTGATATTTTTTCAATCAGATGCAGATTACCCAAAAACCAGAGAACTACTTTGACCAGGATAAATACCTTCTGGTGAATTCATCCATGCTAGTGGGAAATATGTGGTTCCAGAATACCGCAATGTTTTCTCCAACAATCACAGAAAAACCTCTTTCAAATATCATCTTGCATAATCACAAGTTCAGATTGAGCATGCCATAGGAGTCCTGAAAGGAAGATGGGCCAGCTTAAAGGAAATTCAAAACCAGCTTCAAAACACCAAAGGCATTAAGTTCTTCATCAACTGGATTATCACTTGTGTAATCCTTCAAAATCTTTTGGCTGACATCAAAGATGATTGGGACAAAATATTTGAAGATGATATTCCTGATCCGCCTCAAGTCATCCCTGTCTCATCTTTTCCCCCATCTTCTTCTATGAGAGAATGGATTCTTCTTCTCATCCTTGCTTGCGTTGATGAGTAATTTTTGATTTTGAATTAGGTAAAAAATCCCTTCACCAATTTTTTTTGGTTTTTGTTGTTCACCCAAGTTTCCTAGTCTGAGTTGGTTTTTTTTTCTCATTTGGTGGGGTATACTTAAGCAAAAAAGACTCAAAAATTCCAAACCCCCCACCTCACCCCACCAAACCACCAGTCAAACCACCCACCTCACCCCAACTCACCCCACCAAACCACTGGTCAAACTACCCACCTCACCCCACCAAACCACTGGGAGGTCCACTCCTTCCTCCTCCTCACCAACCACCTCCACCTAACCCATCACCTCCACCTAACCCATCACCTCCACCTAACCCATCACCTCCACCTCCCCCTCCTTTGGTTGGAACCCCTTGTAAGCTTCCCTCCCCCTCCTCCTCATCCTCCTCCTCCTCCCCATCATCCAATGCTCATCCTTTGATTAATCCAACTCCATCCCCCTTGAGGCCCCCCCACCCCCTTGGTTTATTCCCCAGGTAATCTCCCCCCTCCCTCCTCCTCATTCCCCTTTCCCCTCCCTCTTGCCACCTCTCACTCCCTCCCACTTGCTCACCAACACCCCCCCTCTCCCCCCTCCCATCTTGCTTGGCTCACCTGCCCTGCCCCCCCCTTTCTCCGGTCCGCCCACCCCCTCCTTGCTCCGGTGTTGCTGGCCCCGCCCCCCTTGCTCATTTCTGCCCACCCCCTCCTTTCTCTGGTCTTGCCAGCCCCGCCCACCCCCTCCTTACTCAGCTTGCTGCCCCCCTCCCTTTGGCTTGCCAGCCCGGCCCCCCCTTGCTCCGGTCCTCCCACCCCTCCTTGCTTGGCTTGCCGCCCTCTCCCCCCCTCTTGGTCTCCATTGGCTTGCCAGCCCCGCCCCCCATTCCCTTGGCTTGCTGGCCCCGCCCCCCCCCCCCCGCAAGCCACCCCCCTCCCTTGCCTTTCCGCTGGGCACCATCCCCCCTGGCCCACCTTGACCGGCCCACATTCCAACCTGAGGCAGGCCCCAAAGCCCAGCCCAATTTTCTTGCACTCCAGTGATTTTTTTTTTTTTTTTTTTTTGGTGATGACATTAATTTTTTTTTTTTTGGTAATAAGCCTGGCCAAATTAGCTCATGCCAATTCCCAGTAATTTTTTATTTATTTTTTTTTGGTGATCATGTGACTGATATGGTTTTTTTTGTAACCCTTCTTTGACCCCTTTTCCTTCAATGCTATCCCTTCTCCCACCGCACTCACAATGTCATACTCCAAATTGAATCCCTTCTTGATACTCACCCCAAGCAGAGAATTTGCCTGGGAGGGAACAAGATAGGAGATGAGGTGAAAAAATTAAAGAGAGGTGGAAAGCAGAGGGCTTTGAAGTGAAAGAGGGATCATATGAGGGCATCAGAAATCTCTTTGGAACTTTCAGAAGGGGGCATCCATGAAAAGGTTGTATGTTCAGGACAGAAACTACAGCCTTTGGATCTGTATCCTGCCATCACTGCTGAAAATAAAAAAGAACAATCAAAAAACCTTGACCACTGAGTTCAAAAACGCCAAGCAGACAATCAAGAGATTTGATTTCTTCAGCCATGGAAAAGTAATTTTTCTCAATAAATCTGATCACAAGGGTCTTGTTGCAATAATTGAATTTGTCCCATTGGAGAAACTTTCTGAAAAAGACAAGAAGGACATCAAGTTTGTGACAACTTTCCTTCACCAGTCAAAAGAATTTGTCAACACTTTTGGTCCCTCAAGATCTTGGGGTGGAGAAATGTGGGCAATTCAATGGAGAAAATTGATGGAACCCTTTGAGTTACTTGGATGCAATATGAAGAAATCATTGATTCAATCTTCCCCTCAAGAGTATGCTTTTCTCAATCTTAAGGTGTGGTGCCCCATCCTGGACACCCTGGCCAGTGCGGAGATTTTAATTTTTTCCTTATCATCATTCATAGGTATCATTATCAAAAAAAAAAATAAAAAAATAAAAATAAAAATAAAAAATAAAAAAATAAAAAAATAAAAAAATAAAAAAATAAAAAAATAAAAAAATAAAAAAATAAAAAAAAATAAAAAAAAAATAAAAAAAACCTTTGCCTACCATTGTTCTAGCCTATCTGATTCATCGCTATTGCTGGAGCCTGCACAAGTCTTACGCTCACGTCTCCAAACAAAGGACTGGGATTTTTCCCAATATTGGATTCATGGCCGAGTTGATGAACTTTGAAGAGCAAGAGATCGGATCCAAGTCCCAAGGAGTCATTGGTTTGAGTTTCTATAACAACACATCTGGCCCCTCATTGAATGGTACGAGTGGTGGTGGTGGTGGTCATCATCAAATGATGATGATGATGATGACCCCACGGCAAAGCAAGAATACTCAATCATTGAGTCATCATTAACCTGCCTCCAGTTCCTTCCCCTCAAGTCATCAACCTCATCCTAGCAGTCATTGACCGCTATCGAGTGAGCAAGATCCTAGTACCAGTCCCAGTCTCATCAGACCTTTATTGATTCAAGACCATTGGTTTGATAGTTATTTGATCACCACCACCAACACCATCAACACCACTACCAGCCATCGCCCAGGATCTCCCTCAGCTTGCGGGGACCCACAACAGTTACCATCCACCACCGGAGGTCCAATCTACCATCCGTTGATCCAACATTGACTCCTACGCGTTCAAATCTTTCATCTGCCTCTTAGCTCACTGTCTACCTCTCCCGCCATCACCATCTCAAACGGCTGTCCATCAATCCCCTTTCCACCTCTAGCTTGCCGGTCTCCCGCGCGGATTTTCCGTTGCCCACGCGGGTCTTGGCAGTTGCCCATGCCCGTCGGACACCTTCCGGCAGTCATCTGCGGCCTCGACAGTCGCCCGGGCCCATCAGGATGCCCGCGGGCGTCCCTCTTTGGTTTTTTTTTCCTCGGAGTGCTTGTTTGTTTCTTTTTTTTCTTTTGTTTTCTCATGACACTGATTCTCAAAAAAAAAAAAAAAAAATCTGCTCTATTTGTAAATCTCTCTTGTAAATAGTCTACAGGCCCCTGGTCTATTAAATGAGGGGCTCTTCCCTGCTTTTTCTATATCAGAGATCATCATCAGATAATAGAATCATCCATAGGGGTGTGTGCTTGTGTCCCCCCATTATCAAGGAATTGAATCCTGATCCTTATCCTGGGTATATCTCTGATTGCCCCCTGATCCATTTTGACACTGAGTCTTTGCCCCTCTGTGGCCTGATCCTTATCACCAAGCAATAGCCTTGCTGGTTGAAGAAAAATTCTGTCTGTTGGAATTTTTGAGTGTGTTATACCACTCCTTGATCCCTTTCTCTGACCATACTGGTCCTGATCCCAGATCACCTTTCTGGAGCCAATCATGATTGATTGAAGAGGTCTTATTAAGCTTAAGACCTGGAGTGTTATACCTCCCTTTATTTTCTTTGAATATGCATTCTGCTAGCCTATTCTTGAGTCCCTTGAGAAGTGTTGAGGTTATCCTTGCTTCAAATCAGTTACTGTTTGCTTTGGAGCTTCTTAAACATTTTGCTTTGTCTTGTACAGCCACCCTCAGTTATCTGGTACCCTTGAAGCGCTTGATTGCGGAGAGTTGGGCAGGTTCATTGAGAACCTGGAGGTTGCTTGGGTTTGAGTTGATCATCCCCAATCTTCTGCTGACGACCAGAGTTATTAGCCTGTGGGCGTTGTTTACATACAACAGCTTTTGTTCCTTGAACTCTAAGCAGACTTTAACTTCTTTTGTTCAAGTTTTTCCCTGCATAATCTTGTCTCAGATAGTGCTGTTCCATTGCTACCAAACCATTGTCATCTTTATCCTCAACTCCTTGATTCCTTATTTACCAGGTTCTGGACCTTGATCTTGGTTACATTTAAATATTTTTGTAACACTCAGGAGGGCAGCCTAAACAGCAACTTTCCCCTCCACAGAACTGCCACTGCCTAGCACCATTTGGAGTCTTACAAAGGCAGAAAAAGTCTCTCAAATCTTAGGACAAATGTTTTGCCATTTGGCCAGAATTCCCTTTGAATCAAACAGTTAAATAATGAAGGACAACCGCATTCCCTTTTTCTCATCACTTGAATTTGGTTCTTGGCCAACTCCCTTTTACTGCTCTCTGCATTTAACTTCCACATCCAACTCTTTTTACAACTCACCTCACATTGAAAAAGGTGACATATCTTAGTATTACTTTTTACTTGCATTTCCAACCAGGAAATCAAATGGAAGACTTATTGAAACTATGGATGAATATGAAGTATCAGAAGGCCATTTCTATTTCCTGACCTTGGCTTTGGAATTGATTCAAAGTAAAAAGGTATATTGAAAATGGTTTGGGAAGCCAATAAGTACAGGCACTGTAATTTTCCTGCTGTGGAGACTGCCACTCATACAAGAATGGAAAAGTTAATTCAAATCAACAAAACAACTCAAAACACTTACAGGGACTTGAGGAGTGGGAAAATATACTCCAGAAAAAAAATAACAAGAAAAGGTAAAAACATTTTTTTATTGGTTGGGTTAAAAATAGTCTTAAGAATTGTTGTAATCAAAAATTATTTTTATTCTTTTTAATTTTTTCATCAAAGCAAATATATTTACAAGCCCAGAATTTGGGTAATCTGCTTTAATTCATCTACTGTTCTACTCCTACCAATGTATGCCGCAGCCATTGACCCCTGATACTTTTTTTCTGTTGCCAGTTGTTCCCTCTCCATTTCCAGTTGTGCTTGCTTTTGATCCTTCTACTCTTCCTCTTTTTGAAATTCTAGCTCAGCCTATTTCAACTTCCACTTGGCATCTCATTTTTGTTGATGAGCCCAAATCTTGGCCTTCTGCTTTTGCAAATTGATAGCCAGTCAACAATCCCACTTCTCCTTTTCAAACTGAAGTTTTTCAGATTCAATTTGCAATTTCACTGTTTTTCAGAGGGGAATATGAATGAGCTTGATTTTGAAAGCAAGGAGAATCCAATGGGCTTACTTGAATCTTGCTTCTCCATGATCTCCTCAAAGCCCAAAAAATTTGAAGTGTTTCTCCTCTTTTGAATGCTATTGGGGTTGATGTTGATGGAATTGGAGGCCTTTTGCTTTCCCTTTGCAGAGAAGTTTTGTGTGGGAACATCATTGCTCTCATTTGAAGAGGATGTGGGAGGCCCCATTGGCTGGAGTTTTTGGCAATTAAGGAATGGATGAGCCTGTTTCTTTCAAATCTAAATCAGTCAGGATTAACCATACAGAAGAGAAAAGAAATATCATTCTCCCCATTTAGCTAAACCACTACCCCATATCATTCATCATCATCATATAATTCACCCCCATATCATGCTAGGCAACTATGCCTGAGGTCCTTTTTTCTCCTCTTAATATAGGCTATCATCTCCCCATCTCTTATCCTGACAAGGTGGTTTCTTGTCATTTATTACTCAACTCTCCCATCTTCATCATTCCCATATTCTCCTCTCTCATGAATCTCTGGAATGTTTGCTGGTTTTAAATTGGTTCCTAAATTTATCAGTTAAGGTGGTGCGTTGTTGTTTTCTGTTCATATTTTGTAACTGACAAATTTAGTCAGCTTTATTTCTATCTTACTTCTTTCATTATCCTACTGTTCCTGACTGAGGCCCCCTCTGGGGGCTCTCTAGTTGTCTTAACCCTGCTACCTTAGGCCCCCTTTGGGGTTCTCTAGTTGTCCATAAGTACTGGTCCTTCCCTTAGACCATGAATGCAACTCATCTCATTGCCATTTATCAAAACCAGAGTGTCCCTTCCTCCTCATTGGATCAGTTTCACTTGACTTTACAAGTATTACCTTTTCCCCTTTGGCTCTTTGTAGCCTCATTGTTTCCCATTCTTCTCTCTTTGGTGTCATAGCCTACCTTCAACTCTTCACAGTTTAAAGCCAAAGTCTCATCCCACTAAGCTATCCAGTCAACTTCATTGTTCCAATTTGTTTACTTACCATTATCATCTGAACCAATCCATCCTCCTCCTTGACATCCTCATTGGCGCCATCTACAGCCACTGGTGATCTACTCAGTCTGGCCGCTTGATCAAATGATCACAATGGTCATCTGGCTCTAGTCATTCCAACTTGGTTCTCACTCATTGATACATGTATATCACGCCACGCATCAATGGTTTCCCCATCAGTTTCCTCGCCTGATCCTCATCTCATTCCTCTTACCCTGGGCCCTCATCACCCACCACCCCTCCAGCTACCTCCGACATACTTCTTATCTCTCCCTCCTTCCCGCCGCCCCCCTCAACTTGTGCAATTCACCCTCTCACTCCGCTTTAGGCCTCAAGTGATAATCCTCTGGGCACCATGAACCATCCAGCCACCATTCCCGCTCAACAAAAGTCTTTGCTCCCATCCAATCTCTCCATCCTCAACCACTCAAGACGCCCATCCTTGCTTTCAATCCTACTTGCCGTGCTTTATTCCATCCTACTCAATCTTTCCCTCCCTCCCGAGTCTCACCCCAGGCTTGGTCTGCCCTCCCTGCCCCTCAGACATTCTTCCCTCATCACCCTCCTGCCTCATCTCCTCTTTGAATCCATCCTCATCGCTTGACTCTCTCATTTTTCCTTGACCTCCTTGGGCGCCTGTTTACATCTACTCAAGATCCCTCTGCTCTTGACCACCTACCAATACTTCAAGCTCAACTTGAACAATCAGATTGCTTGCTTGCTAGCATTTGATTTCATCAATTATCTTGGACAGTTGTTACTCTTTTACTCTCTATCCTGCTCTCCCTCTACCCCTCAGATGCATCCCACCCTGAACATGAAGGCAAACGGGACAATCAGCACACCCATCTCGAGCAGTTTGACTACTTAAATCAATGGCCAAGAAGACCCATCGAACAATTTCAAACAGATCTCACCCCTGACCAAGGATGAACGGATCAAATTAGACTCAATGATGAAAAACATCCGACAAGATCAGGATCACTAAAGCACTTGACAAGATTGTAAGAGGAACGCAATCCTCATGAGTATCTTGACTTGGACCTTGATCAGCTTGGTCGATGGATCCTTGAACTTTGTCTTGGAAAGAACCCTGAGCCCAAAGATCCAAGCAGACGTCCATGAATTCACCCAAAAACTCAAATTGGATTGATTCTTCCTCCTAAAATCATTGGACACTTTCCTGCCGACCAAATTATTGCAATTGATCAATTCAGAGGATTGGACAATGATCAATCATCAACTGATCTCTCTGCTCATCAACCTGGCCTACCTCTTCTCATCCGCTTCACTGATCAGCTTACCCTTGGACTTAATCCTACTAGATCAACTACCAATGCTCTCAATTAACACAAAACTTCAATGGTGTTGGAATTTGAGGTGTAATTGACTCCCAGACTCTTCTTCTTTATTCTGTTTTCGTACTGTCTTCTCACAAGCTTCTGTTTCTGTATTACACGTTCACATGCTATGTCTCTTTTTGTGTTACTTTCTCATACTTGTCTCATTCCTCACACCTGTTTCATTCTGCTCTCTTCTTCCTTGTCTTGACTCAATACACTCAAACTCGTTCAGCTTAAATACTGAACCCTTGTGTCTCCTTTTGTCACTCATCACCCCACTCAACCTTGAATTTTCCTCCTCCACCATTCACTATTGATTGAATTGTCCTATCTCTAAAAACTCTCACGGCCACTCGTTGTTCACCTTTCAGGTACTTTCCATTACGTCTTATGAAGGGTGATTCCTCCTTGAAAGTTGTCTAACCAGTCAAAATCCATCTTTCAGTTTCTCCACTTCTAATAGATTTACAGTCCCATTGCTGCCCGCACCACGGAAAATTTTTTTTTGAAAGGTGAACTTCAACCCCTGTCTCAGTCATTATGACAGAAAGAGAAACCAAAGACAATCTCAATGTACCTATCCTTGATGGCACCAATTTCAGTGAATGGCAGATGCGAATGGAAATTCATCTACGGTCAAAGGACCTCATGGATGTTTGTGAAAATGAACCACCAGAGGATGCCTCAGCTTCTGCTGTCAACAAGTGGACAAAGCAAAGTTACGAGGCTGTTGGGGTGATCACCAGTCGCATTAATCAGACTGTTTTTATCTCTGTTATGAACTCCACCACCAAGAAGAATGCCACTCTTCTCTGGAGGAAGATCAACGACCAGTATGCTTCCATGTCGGCCCTAAATTGTGGACGAGTCTGGATGTCTTGGATGGCTCTTGACTACCAAGGAGACCTTCAAAACTTCATCCACTTCTGTCAGAAGGCCCTCATGGATGTCTCTGCCGTCAAAATCAACATTCCTAATGACATTCTTTCATACTCTATTCTTGGCAAGCTCTGCAAAAATCCTCAACTCTACCATCTTGTTGATGGATTGGCCATGGATGAACTTGCAGTAGAAAGGCCCTCAATCATTTTAACAAGATTACAGAGTTATGTTCACCACCTTAGTTCCAACAATAGATCAGCCATTGAAGGACCCTCGGGGGCTGCCACTGCACTCTTCTCAAATGCCGACTCCAAATATCCCTCAAGGATCATCTACTACTGTACCGATGGTCGTCATAATCCTCGTGTCACATCCCACAAACCGGAGAAATGTTATGTCGAGTTCCCCCACCTAAGACCTCAGCAAAAGAAAGATAACAACTCTAAAGTAAATTCTCACTTCACTTATGCACAAGCGTACTTATCTGAGGATCTGGTCTTGGACAATGTTGAGGAAGAAAATGAGGCAATACTTGATTGCGGAGCCACCCACCACATGTTTGGCCAAAAATCTCTGTTCACCTCTTTCCAACCTTGCAACCCATTTCAGATAAGCACCGGTGATGCAACTAGTCAACTCCTGGCTCTTGGTCGAGGTACTATTAACTTGAACATTGGCAGTGGTCGACTTGTTTTGAAGGATGCCCTTTTTGTCCCAAGGATCAGAAGAAATCTCATCGCCATGCTTCCCTTAATCTCCACATCTGTCACCATTGTCAAGAATGGCAACACATTTCTCCTGAAAGATTGTGACTCAACAATTTTCTCTGGACACCTCAAGGGACGTCTAATGAATGTGCCCTATCATGTTCCCAGTCCAAACCTGTCCGAATCCACTCCCAATCTGTGGCACCATCGGCTAGGACATCCAGGTCCTGCCGTGATGAATTTGCTCAGTCTCTCGGTCTCAGGCCTATCCCCCTGCTCCACCTGTGTCTCATCCAAGTTGACACTACTTCCCTTTCAAGGACATTTTGAGCCCACTCGCAAATTTCTTGACTGTATTCACCTGGATCTAGTCGGGCCCATCAACCCTCCATTGGTATTGGGTTTCAAATATTTCCTCACTTTTGTGGATCAGCACACCTCGTTCAAGTTCGTCAAACTTCTAAAGAACAAGTCTGATTCTTTCAATGAGTTTGTCAAGCTGAAGAATGTGATGGAAACGTTTCACAACAGGAAAATCAAAAAGGTAATCTCAGATCAGGGCGGTGAATTTGTAAACAAGGACTTTCAGGACTTGGCCAGCACTCACGGGTTTATACATCAGTTTTCCCCTGCGTACACCCCTCAGAATAATGGAATTGCTGAGAGGGCCAATCGCACAATTCTTGATAAGGATCGATGCCTGCTTTGCCAGTCATCGCTTCCAAACTCCTTCTGGGCAGAGGCCATCAACACCGCTTGCTTCCTTTCAAACTTGGCGCCCACTCCCTCTTGAAACAATCAGTCTCCCTTCTACCTGTGGAACAACATGCCTCCAAAGATCAAAAAGCTGAAGACGTTTGGGTGCAAAACCTTTATCTCTATTCCAAGACACAATCAAACATGGAAGCTGGGACCTACCGGTGATGAAGGGATCTTTCTGGGGTATGAAAACAACTCTGCTATGCATCGGATCCTTTGTCTTTGTGATTGTCAGGTTGTGGTTTCTAGGCATGTAGTATTCTTTGAACATGAGTTCCCTTCACCTGGCGCCGTCATCTCTCACAATGATCTGTCTTCCTTTGTTGAGGGGGGTTTCACTGTTGAGAAGGACAACATCTTCTATGATTGCAAAGAACATCCTCCCCTTCCAGTGGCAGTTGTGCCCCCTCCTCACACCGGATCCAGATCTGTGTCTCCTTCCTTGTCCAATTCAAATATGGACCCTGTCTCTGAAAGCTACGATAACAGCCCTTCTGATTGTCAATTGCCGCCTCCAACTGCTCCCCGCCATCCCACGGTCTGGAAAGGAGATGTTGATCCAATTCATATCTTACCGTATCCTCGCCGACCCGCCGCAAACCTTACCTACCTTGATGATGACTTTGTTCCTCAAAGTTTTAGGGAGGCAATGGAATGCCCCAAAAAGGAACATTGGATACAGGCCATTGAACGGGAAATTGGTGCAATGGTCAAGTTGTGGGTTTGGGATGTTGTTGCTCTGGCTGGGCAGGGGACTGTGGGGACTGTTTGGGTTTTTAGGAAGAAAAAGGATCATACAGGGAAGGTAATTGAGTACAAGGCTAGGCTCTGCGCCCAAGGTTTTTCTCAAATTCCTGGCGTCGACTACAAACAAACGTTTGCACCCACTGGAAGGCTGAACTCTCTTTGGGCTCTTATATCCTACGCTTCAGCTAACCATCTTCAATTCCAGCAAATGGATGTTAAGAGTGCTTTTCTCAACGCCACCCTGAACAAAACCGTGCATCTGGCTGTTCCTCAGGGCATGCCCTTGGACAAAAAAGAGGGCTTCCTTAAGCTAAACAAAGCAATCTATGGCCTCAAACAAGCGCCTCTTGCCTGATACAATTGCCTCTATTCCTGGCTTGTTGGACAACGCTTTTCCTGCTCTGTCTTGGATGCTTGCGTCTTCTACCGGGGTGGTGATTGTCCGGTCTGGCTCTTTGTTCATGTTGATGATATTGCCCTCTTTGGAAAAGATCTTTCCCTCTTCAAGAAAGAAATCAGCTCTGAATTTGACATGAAGGACCTTGGTGATGCCGAACTCCTTCTGGGGATACGGGTGAATCAACTTCAGCAATCCGTGGAGCTCTCTCAGTCACACTATGTCGAGTCTATTCTTCATGATTACAACATGATCGACTGTAGAAGCGTTCTTACCCCTGTCATTCCAGGCTTCCATCCTGACCCTCCGACCAACGAAGAAGTAGTTGCCTTCAGAAAGTCTGGTCTCAACTATCACAGAGCCGTGGGCTCCTTAAGCTATCTGGCCACTGCTACTAGGCCTGACTTATCATACGCGGTCAGCATGCTGTCTCAGTACTTGGATAGACCTGGGTTAAAACATTGGCATGCCTTCATCCATGTCCTTAAATATTTGCGGGGTACCATGCACGTTTGCCTGTCCTATCCTAAAGGACGGGTGGCTAACCTTGCGGCGTACTCCAATGCTGATTGGGGGAATTGTAGGACCACTAGGCAATCGATCACTGGGTACTTGGTCATCTTTAACAGCTGCCTCATTGTTTGGAGATCACAAAAACAGCCAACCGTATCGCTCTCAACCGCGGAGGCCAAGTATTGTGCACTAACTGATCTCTCCTGCGAGCTGCTCTGGTTACGTCAGTTCTTGAGAGAAGCGCACCTTGTGACATCGGATGAACCCATTGCTGTCTTTGACGACAATCAGGGATGCATTGATACGGCAAATAACGACTGCAACTCTAACTCCCGCCAAATGAAGCATGTCAAGATTCAGCTTCACTTCATACAAGAAGTTATCAGGAACTCGCAGATCCGTCTCCTCTATGTCCCATCTGAAAGTATGCTCACTGACTTCCTGACCAAACCCATAGCTTGGCCAACCTTAACCAGGGCCTTTGAGCGTCTTGGTCTCTTCGGTCTGGGAGTCAAGAGGGGTGTTGTAATTTGAGGTGTAATTGACTCCCAGACTCTTCTTCTTTATTCTGTTTTCGTACTGTCTTCTCACAAGCTTCTGTTTTGGTATTACTCGTTCACATTCTATGTCTCTTTTTGTGTTACTTTCTCATACTTGTCTCATTCCTCACACCTGTTTCATTCTGCTCTCTTCTTCCTTGTCTTGACTCAATACACTCAAACTCGTTCAGCTTAAATACTGAACCCTTGTGTCTCCTTTTGTCACTCATCACTCCACTCGACCTTGAATTTTCCTCCTCCACCATTCACTATTGATTGAATTGTCCTATCTCTAAAAACTCTCACGGCCACTTGTTGTTCACCTTTCAGGTACTTTCCATTATGTCTTATGAAGGGTGATTCCTCCTTGAAAGTTGTCTTACCAGTCGAAATCCATCTTTCAGTTTCTCCACTTCTAATAAATGGCTCTTTGGCTTGATGCTTTGGAGGTTCTTAAAATTTTTCCTGGCTTACTTCTTCAAAACCTAAGCTTGAAAAATGATCATTATCATCCCCCCCCCTTCCCTCCCGTACCGCGTAGATATACCTTGATTTCCCCCAGATGGAAGAAGTGATGACTCCCTTCCTCTGTTGGGGTGCATCACGTACTTCTACCGTCTTCAATCAGTCTCTCCTATCCCCCAGCCCCACCCTAGATACAAGTTAAAAAAAATCAACCCTCTTCAACGCCTTGCCTGGTCCATACTCAATTTCTCCACCTTGAATTCCTGCTCACCCTTACGCTTCCATTCATCTCCTCCACCTTGATTGAAACATTGGTCGCGCTCCTCTCATTGCTTGTCCACCACTTCTCTCGCTACCTTGATGGCAACCTCAATTGCTGCTCACCTCTGCCTTTGCTTGCTTGCTCACTTAACCTTGCTTGCAACATCAATTGCCTCCCAGCTTCCCACCTTTCAACCTTGCTCTTGCAACACCTTTGCGCGCTTGCTTGCACCACCTTGATTGCTCTTTAACCCTCCTTGCTTCCTCCCAAATTGCTTGCAAAATTGTTTGCGCACTTCTCCTTGCTCCTCCACTCCTCTCTTGCCGCCTCAATGGCGACCTTGCTTGCACTTCATCCGTGATTTCTCCAGCTGCTTCATTTTCCATCCAACTTTATCCCCAATTAACCTCCTCTCTTCAATTAATCAATCTACTACCATAATTCTATGGGGGTGGTCCATTCATTTGGCCCGTCCTGTCACCCTTGCCTGGGTTCCATGTGAAATATTCAAATGGCCAAAATCTCAAGGCCGTTCCTTGTGGCAATTTTTAATTAATTATTTAAAAAGTATAAGGAATGGTAATTTGGATTAAATGTCATTGAGTGACACTACCTTAATTTTGATGTAGAATCAGAATTTGAAATAATATTTTTAATTTTATTTCCTCTTCTATACTTATTTATTTATTTTTTTATGTTTATTTTATTTTCTGTTACTTTTGCAGCTTACGCTGTAATAGTAGAAAGCTGACAGGAATTAATTTTTTAGTTAAATTGGATAAGAAACAATATTAATTAATGGGAAAATTATTCTGATAGCTATAGGAAAGGTTTGGTTTACCACATCCCCCTCAGACTTAATACTGCCCACAGCATTTACACATATACACATCAGACTCCTAATTACTTCTTCCTCCTTCTAATTTTGGGTTTATTAATTCTAATATTTATTATTATTTTTCCCTAGTTCATTCATCATTCAGATATAGTGAAAGTAATGAGATTAAAAGATCCAAAAAAAACCTTATGTGCTCCAGTTGTTCCTGCCAAAATCTTCATGGTTTATCTCTAAGTTATCTCTTCTTCATTCATCTTGTTTTAATACTTGTAAAAATTCAAAACTTTTGATTAATATTCTTTCTTCTTCCTATATTTTTGAACTATAGGGCTTCATTTGGGAAAAGAAAGGTCTTTTTATATATCTTGTGTATGGGTTTCTGATTCTCTTTAATTGATTCTCTGGTTTTCTGTTTTGATCTTCTCTCCCTACCACATGTTCCTTTATGGATCTGGCTGAGTAAAGAACAGATTATATTTTTCCTTTATCTAACTTTTATCCTGACTGATCACTGTATATCTACCCTGTTTTCATCTATTCAAACTTGATATGTGCCTTTTCCTTCCTTGCCTACTATAATCCCTTCATTCTTGATTTTCTGGAAAAATAATATTTCTTCTATCTTTCCTTGCTACCTTGATAGTTCTCAAGTCTTGAATTGGATTCAATTTGCATTCAAACAATTTTTGCTTTCTTCAGGCTGTTATTTCCTCATAGTATTTCTTTATTCCTTGGTCCCAAGACTTGCATACTGAGTATTAAACCCTTAGTAAAGAATACCTTTATTTTCAATTGATATTTTTTTGTATATTTTAGTTTAGTTTAGTTTATGCAGTTTAAGGTCTTACCAAGGACCTTGATTCATTGGTCTGAGGGTTGTCTTGAAAAATATATAAACTTTTTAAACTCATTTCCAGTAGCTTAAGTCAGAGGATGCCACTTTTGAGAGTTACTTTTCTTGGCTTCTTCCTCAGCTGAACTTAAATTGCCTTCTTCTTCCTCCATAGGGGTTTTTTGCTATAAAATTTCTTTAAATGGCTTGCTTAAAAACTCCTTGAGATTTTTTTCCAATCCACTTATTCTAGTATATATTGTCCTTCATTAATTTGTTTTACTACCCTGTAGGGTCCATTCCATTTATTTTTGAAGAGTAGCCCCCACTGGTATTCCAGAGTTCTGTTGTATACCAATACCAAGTCTCCTTGCTTTAGGGGTTTGCTTATTCTATGAGGTACCCTTCTATCCCAGTATTTGATGGAAAGTTCCCTTGAGTTTTGAAATTTTTTCTTAGCTTTCAGGATTTTCTCTTCCTTCCTGACCAGTTGCTGTGCCCTTTCCTCCAAGAGATCTGAGTTATTTTGTACTTGGTTGCAGTTGATTTCAAGGTAGGTTTCCATTTCCAAGTCAATTTGGAGTACTGCTGGTTAACAATATTTTAGTCCAAATGTGGAGAATCCTGTTGTTGCTTTGGTGGAGATCCCTTCAGAAAAGGTTTCCAATTAAAGGTACTTTTTTCTTTGGACCCATTTTCCCCACAAATTTTTACTAATGCATTTTTAATTTCTTTTTTCCCTCTTTCTATCATTCCCTGAGCTTCTTGATTATATGTGGTTACTATCCTGAGCTTAGTACCAACTTTCCTCATTGCCAACTGAATTTCTTTCTTGAATTATCCTCTTCCATCCACTATTGCTTCCTTTGGGATACCATAACTGTATATCCCTTCTGACACAAACAAAGTAGCTATGTTGCGTGAATTCAGACTGGTAATTCCCACAATTTCTTCCCAACCAGAGTAGTCATATCTGGCCACCTCTAGTTATTTCCACTTTCCTGCCTTCACATGGGCTGCATTTTTTCCAACTCCTTGGGAACAGGGTATTTGATATAAATGCTTTTCCTTACTCCTTTTGCTAAAGATTGCTTCTCACTTGAAATTATTCACAGGATTGAACCTATTTCCTGATAAATTTATTCATTCCTTCCCACTAAAATCTGAGTTTGACCCTCCTATATGTTTCTCCAGTTCCCCTGTGTCCCATACCTTCATGTATGATTTTTATTATTTTCTTTATTTCTTCCTCTGCTGAGACAGCAAGCTGGGGCCCCAGATCCCTCTTCTTTTTAGTTTTCCCTACTACAGTTAAAAGATTGGTGATCTTCCTTTGATTTTCTGTAATTCCTTGTCAGTAACATCTTCAGGCCTGTTCAAATTCCCTACAAACTCCTTCATGTTTTGCAAGAACCCCTTTTGGACCAAATTCAAATCCTGTTCTTCAATAATATTTACTTGCTTTATGTTGAGTTGAAGCTTCAATAGAAGAAAAATTTCAGCAAGGGAGAAAGAGAAAAAAATAAAACAAATAGTGGTCACATTCAATAGAATACTCAGCACAAAATAAGGATGCGCAAGAACAGCAATAGGAAGCACAACCAAAAGAAAACTCATAGCACAAGGAGTGTAGGAATGTTGGGAAGAGGAGTAGTTAGAGAATGGCGCCAGAAGTACAATTTGAGGAGACAGGATGTTGCTAAGAGTTGAAGAGAGTCTGAAGAATGGAGAAAAAAAGTAGTGAAACTTGTGTGCTTACTATTCTCAGGTCTCCAAGGTATCAGTGGTACAAATTCAAAGTTTTACAAGGGAAGACATCTTAGGATCTGAGTCCCCATAGCTAATCAATTCAGGCTGGTGTGGAATTGGAGCACTGGCACTGGTGTAGATGAGCATTTGAGCGCGCCAGGACCTGAGGCACCATAGACCAGCTAGAGGTTTGGCTTAGCCAATTTGGTGAGATTAAGTGCTCACTTAATTCTGGAGAATAGAAATGAAATTGAAGAACAGAAAGTGCAAAAGAGAGGATAATTGAAGGAAGAAGCCAATACCTCCACACTTTAACCCTAGCCCTGAGTGTGGGGTAATCCATTCTTCATCTTCATCAAAGTCCTTGTGACTCTCTTCTGGGTCTTCTGGTATTCCAGATAAGCTTTCAGGAATGGTGAAAGTCTTCCCTGGTCTATGGACCAGGTCAAAGGAGAATTATTGTATAAATCCAAACCATCTGGTCATGGGGGAACTGGGTAGGCTAGGGGTGTTAATAATTTCTATGAGGGATTTGGCATCCACTTGCAGTTCAAATTTCTGGAACCACAAAGTTTTCTGGAGCCTCTTGATTATTTTTTCTACCCAAAATAATTCCAGCTTGGACTGGGAGTACTTCTTTTCTGTGCTTTAGAATCCCACTGATTCATAATACACTGGGCTTTGCCTTCCATCTGGGTCTTCCTGCATTACTACTGCCCAAGATTCTTAGTAACTTGATTCCACTTCCAATATAATTTTCCCAGCTCCTGGTTCATAGCCCAGTCTTTCAAGCACTATATTGTCTCCCACTAAAATCTTCAGAAGGAAAAAGGCCTTCTCACTAGTTTCATCCCACTTGAATTCCACATCTTTCCAAGTCAATCTGCTGATTGGTGCTGATAAGGCTGATTAGTTCATGATGAACATCCTGAAATATGAGCAAATTCCCAAGAAACCTCTTGGTTCTTTCTTGCTCCTTGGTTGTTTCCAGCTTTGAATCTTGTTTACTTTCTGTTCTGCTACCTTCCTGACTTCTTGAAATACCACATGACCTACTATTCTTATTGCAGGGACACAGCAGGAAAAGTTTTCTCCTGAAATAGGGAGTCAAGCATCCTCAATTCCAAATAGTATCCTTTCCAGAGTTATGGCATAATCCCAGATAAAAATTCTTTTTTTGGGATTTCCCTCTAGAGTTTCTTGTTGATATCTTGACCTGGGGCCTTTTACCCCTTCATCATTTATGAATATTCCATCATGTTCTGGTATTTCCTCTTGGAGAATCCAGTTCATTTGGGCATGTTAAACTGCTACTGAGTTGGTGCCCCCTGGCGGTAGTCTGGTAAGCTGTAATCTTCCCAAGGTAGTCTCAAAGGTAGTAATTATTCTTGTGTTTTTTTCTAATTCTCTTTCATCATAAGCTCCAATGATATCTCCATGCCCATGGCAGGCCCTCCCAGAGAAGGATTCTACAAATTCTTCTATCTTTGGTGGAAGCCCAGAATCCTTCATGGTAACTTTGTTCAATGGTTTGAGGTCATGCATTATCCTGAGTCTCCCATTTGCCTTTGATACAGGGAAGAATGGCTGGAGTAGCTGTAGTTGAATTGTTCATAAATTCCAGAGCTGATTTTTTTCCTTACTAATTATTTAAAGGATTTTCTGATGGCTTGGGGTATTTGGATGGGTCTCTTTGGCTTATTATCATGGGGTATGGTGGTCATACTAGCTGTTTTGCACAACTATTGAAATCATGCTTTCCTCTACAATACATACATAAGCCATTGTTCTACCTCCTTTTCTGTTCCTTGTTCTTCAGAAAACCGGTTTCCTTGTCCAGAAACTTTGGAGGTTTGGAAACATCCTTCCCCTTCAGGTTGGAGTTCAAATTTAAATGTGATTTGCAATTTTTTATATTCTTTGAATGTTTTTTCAAAGATTTTTCCGCCTTTGGAGCTGAGGATGCAAATTGATGGTCATTTTTTTGGGAGAGTTTCTTTTCCTGTTAGCCATTATCAAGCTTAATCACCTGATCTATTGACTGCTGAAGGAAGGTTTTCTTATGTCCCCCTACTGCAAGCTGTTCAATTAGGTGTGACAGTAAACCCTTTTTGATTTGAAAGAAAAGGGCTGCCTTATTACATTAGATGCAAGACTGAAAGTTTTGAAATTGAGATTTATAAACAGAAACCCTACTATTCTCCTTCATTACTAGGACTCTAAATTTGTATTTGGTGTTTTTCACTTTGTTGGGGTTGCCAAACCAGGTGAACAGTGGTTTCTTCAAATTTTCCCCATTGTTGAGAATTAAAGTGATACTTGTGTTGGATAACAGCTTTAGATATGGTTTGAACCACTGCAAGGCTCTACCTACTAAGAAGGAAAACACCTACATGACCTCATGTCTGTTAAAGGGGAAGTTATTTGGATTTTTTAGAAAATCATTTTACAGGACTGAAAGTAAGACCTAAGCGTATGGGCATGTTCTCCCATAAATTTGTCAGGTTGTGTCATGCACAGAGCTCAAAAACAAGGAAAACTTGGGCTAGTTTGCAAGGTATTTTGATTCAGAGCCTGGATCAAAGCAGATACAAGGCTTTTAGTTTTCAACTTGGGAGGATTTTTTCAAGCTCTTGATCTACCAAAAGCCAAGGTTTCATCAGAAGAGTTTTTGGAATCTTTGATTTGCTTGAGAGGGTCCACAAGACGTTGGAACAACTCCAAGAATCAAGGGGGTTGTTGAGGGGATCAAAAAAGGAGATTTAGAAGAAGGAATGTGATCTAAGGGCTATTGGGTCCATGGAGCACTGGATCTGCCTACCCTATTGATATCATCATTTTAAGGGATGGGGACAGTGTTACCATTCAAGAAAGTAAGTGAAATTTTAAAGTTCAATCTATGATAGATGGAAAAATACAATATATCAGTTCAGTTAGTTAATTTACTTTCACACAACCACCCCACATATGAGGGCAATCATAGATGATTGTGAGTGCAAATGGGAGATGCTGAGTGCAAGGGGTAATTGAAAGATAGCGGGGATAACTGCAAAGTAAAAATTTATGGTTTGATGGCTCAATGAACAGCAAGAGAGATTAAATTTTCCAATCAAAGGTAAACAAGGCCAATTCCAATGAGATGACTTGTCTTAGAAGAAATGCAAGAACATATGAAATTAAATAACTGAGGAAAAATCTTGAGGCAGACGGGTTATTCCTTGTAAGTTAATCAAATGCTTACTAGATACAAACTGATAGATTTTCATCTACAGCTAGAGAGAAATGGTGCAATGAATGACAGGGAACAAATGGGAAAATGAAATAAACAGTAGAGTTTTTTTCAAGGTCATAGCGCAGGTGCAAGAAAATAGAATATGAGGTTACAAGGATGTAATGGGTGAGACATGGAAGAAATGACAAGTGAAGACAATGAAAATGAGTGGATTTAGTTATGCAGGGAAGGGAGCTAGTCCTTTGGAGGAACTATAAATTTTATGTGGATATCTAGGCATGGGTGCAAACTAGTGTAATTTTGAGACCAAGAATGGAAGTCTGAGGGCCATAGAGGCCTAGGGGTAGAAGAGAAAAGCTTGAATGGATGTTTGAATGGAATAGAGTCAACTGCAAAGATTTGAAATTATATACTGAGTTTGCAAGATTGGAAGGTTGTTACGCAAGCCAGAAGTAGTAAGTGCAAGGCACAATTCATATTGTGCTTTGTTTGTGTCATGCTTATGGACTGAGTTAGATGGTACTGAGGAGAAGGATATTTCAGGATGGTGAAGACAATAAACCTTAAACTTGGAGTGTGACACTCATCCCATGTGCTTCCTCAAATTTGTTATAAATGTTTTGCATGAAAACAAACTAAGTTGTAAAATGAATAGCTCTCTGGACCACAGAGGAAGATCATGATCAATTTAAAAATTTCCAGATTCTTCAGTCGGAAATTTTCTTGAAAAGAGGGGTTCAAAAATATATCACTCCATAATTTTGGAAGTGAAGAAAGGTGTCAAAAATGCCCCTGGAGTGCAAGGGGTGGACAGAACAGGCACTATTTTCCACAGAACTCAGTTTTGAGATGATGGGATTGGTTGCAATGATAAGAGATGAAGTGATTACAAGGATGAATCCAGGATTAAGGCTCTTGAAGGAGGACTGGTTGGCTGAATCATATAATAGTAACACCAAAGGGATAGGTGAGATGAGTATGGTAGGCTGGATGGCTTTCTTGTACTGAGATGACACCTATTGGAAGGGACTTACCAATAAGAAGTAGTATACTAATTCCTTTGGGTGATTTGTCCGGGAAGGAAGCAGAGGCCAATATATGTGAGAACTGGGAGGAATTCATGAGAAGGGATGACTGGTTCTGGGGCTAAGATGCCCCATGGCATTAAATTTTGGCCTGATGGCCTGGCGGCTGTGGGTTGAAAGATTGGGTGATAGGCCTATCCAGGAAGGTGTGGAATGTACTGAACTGGGATTATGGGATGTGCAACCAGGATTAGGTACTATGGATTCACAGTATGGGATCTTCATACACTTCTCATTCCAATTAGCTTAAAAGAGAGATTGAGGATGAACCAAACCATAGAGAGGGAGGGAGAGCCTGGGAGATTGCCTAGGAGCTGCAGGGAATGAATGAAGATAATTCAGGAGGTGCAGCTAGTAGATCCAGGGGTAGAAAGTTGATTTTAATGAGGGTTGGGAATAGCTGAAAAGACTGAGTATAGAGATTTATGTTGTGGTTATGAAAAAAGGCATGAAATAAAGCATTTCTAATATTTTTGATAAAGTGTTCAATTTCCTAGCTTCAAATACAGTGTTTTGAGTAGAAAAAATAAAGTTGAAAACTTTGGATAATTGTTACAAATCGTAATCAGTTTCAAATAGAGTTTTCTGTGTCTAGAAAAATAACATGGTGATTTTAAAAAACTTGCAAAAAATTTCACCCCCCTTTTTTCTAATGAAAATCAATTGCATATAGAAGTTTTCATCTTCAAAAGAATAAACTGGTGAGATCAAACATCAATGATTTGTTTTTTTTCCAAAAAAAAAATGCTAAGCATAGATCAATTTGATCTAATTCATGAATTAAAAAAATAAAAAATAAAAATCTGACTTGACCCATTAAAAACTTTAGCAAATTTGAATTGAATGAAAGATTATGTTTTTTTTCTTCTGGAAGCAATTCTTATAATAACAATTGAGTCTATGAGTTTTGAATTTCACAATATACTCCTGTTTCTCTTTTCTTTCATTTTCCTCCCATAATTTCAATTCTTGTATCTTTCTTTGAGAATCTCCCCCAAAAAATCTTTATAATTGCAGCCATTTCAAAGGTTTATTTATTCTTTTCTCAGTTTAGAATTTAAATTGGAATTTTTTTTAGTATTTTTCCGCGCAGAATCCCAGACATATTACCCAAAATATCTGACATCAAGTTGGTTCGATGCCAATGAGCAGAAATATATTCTCTTTAATCTTTTTGTGCCTGCATTAGCTGCCTAGTCATTCTTATGCGTTCATTTGTATGTACAAAAGCTAGTCACACAGTGATAAAATTACATGGAAGAAATCCTATGGTCGGAAGTGCAATATACGCTCACAGAGCGCTTCATCTAACTGAGAAGCATTGCCTAGATATCGTAGCAGAAAGAACCAAAATTCAATTTTGACAAGGGTTGCCTACAACGTCATTTTCCCATCGATGTTAACAAACAAAGTGCTACTATCCTTCTACATTAATTCGACCCGATTGCGGCCTGCCTGGGAAACGTAGCGAGTGAACTGCCTTGATATTTATGTGATTGAGGTGCTATGAGTCACCTGTGTATGCTTGAGGGCTCGAATTCGCTTGGGCATTGCCACTAGCTCCAAGAATACCACTGCCGAAGCCAACCCCCGCTTGAGCATTGCCAGCAGCCGCGAGCAGACCACTCGACAGGCCAACTGCCCCTTGAACAGCACCGCCAACATTCAAGCCGGCATTCAAACCTGCGGCAGCATTTAAGCCGGCATTCAGACCTGTCCCAGCTTGAGCATTCGCACCGGCATTCGCGCCGGCAGCCGCGCCCCCATTGGCATTTGCGTCGTTTGTGCCATAGTCGGAAGACCCCTGTTGGTATTGTTGGCGTTGGACTAGTCTGACCACCCGGACGCTACGCCCACTCAAAGAATTTCCCTCAGTTGCTCTTGAGGTCAGCGGCGAAGCTGAAGTTTGACCACCGAGGGCCAAAAGAATCGACAAAAAGATTATGCAATGCATGCTTCGACTGAAATATGATGCCGGCCAAAGAACTTTGAAGAGTTTTTGAAATCTTACAGAGTAATTGGAGTTTATGTTGATTACTCTTGGGAGATTGTGCTTGATACTTTTGGTTTTACAAATCTAGATTAACGAGTTACTTCAACCATTTACGCGAAATAGATCAATGTTTTTATGAGGGTCGGATGAAGCGGTGAGTGCTTGGGACGGAGAAGTATGAGCAGGCCTGCTATTTATAGATATTAGATGGCGTCTATTTTCACAAAGTAGCGGGAATGTTTTCTGTTGAACCAATTGAATTCCCGTAGCCACTTTCCAGCCAACAACTTCGTAGGCAAACGTTACCAAGTCAGCCAAGCTTGCCCATCTTACCTGTGAAGTTGGGATGATTCACGATAGTGAAATCAAGGTCGTCATCCGTAGTTCTATGAGATGATCCTAGCAGAAGCGTTGGCACCTGTAATTCTTGACCCGTCTGATGAGTGACCTTATCGACCCTCACCGTCGCTGACTGTTAGAATCCAGACCAAACGACACTCAACGGCAGTCAACTTTATTAAATCAACTGCTCCTAAACGGTCGAACTAAGCGCTGGCGTGACGTCACCAAAATGGTCAGTGCAACAATGTCACCGAAGAGCACAGACCCTGCCACAATTTCCTTTCCGCTCTCCTACTCAATATCATCACTATTTAAGATACCCTGTGTTCGGCACAATAACAGTTTCCTCCATCGCTTTTAATTCATGCTCTGGGGGAACTGTTATTTTAGATGTCACGCATAGAAGCGGTCCGATCTTAACAAACAGCTAAGATCGTTGCCGCCGTCTTTGTATCTTAAGTTACTTAAAATTCACACTGACTGATGCCGTACGCAGAGTGATTTAATGTTTTACTGGTCGCTTGGTGCCCTCCTTAAACCTAGGCTTTTTTTTCTCCAAGCGATCATCGAGAATAAAATGACGAATAGTTACTCGAAATAAATGTTTCCGCAACACAACTTTTTGCTTTTCGAAAACCCAGCTAGCATTTCATTTTTTGAAGATTCGGGCACTCCTCTCGGCGACCCGGAGGAAGAACCGCTGGTTCTCATGGTAAGAAGGGATATGAGCTCTATGTACTTGCACCACCGGTAAAATCTCGACGATTGTGGGTAACACCTTGTTATCAATGATCGTTTCCAATGAGGCGACATCATGAAGAAACTGACGTCGATTCGTCGATCTTGCCTCGTCACAGCATCGGTCGTCGACTGTTCGCGGGTGTCTCTGCCGGCTCGATGTATATTTTGGTGGCAACGGTTGTCTCGCCACTGAGGCTCCTGTTGAGACTGCGATCCCACCCAGCGTACGATTGAGATGAAGCACCATGGCCAAAATGAGGGCTTTGGCTTGCCAGCGACTTATTTCACCGGTCAGGATCATTTTTTTTGCCATTCAATGAACTGCAAAGGGAACTTCTGTTCACCAAAAAAAAAAAAAATTGATGTCAAAAAAGCTGACGCATGAAACAAAAACTCACTTGGAATTCACCTTGAAGAAAAATCAATGTTAATGGGAATCCAAAAATGAAAAAAAATAATTCACCCAGACTTCCACACGCTTCTCTGGAAATTAAATGTTCCTACAGGCATCACCATGAAAAATGTGATTTTACTTGCTAGCAAGTGCCATTAAGCAATCTCCAGATGAAGCTCCCTCCAATCTATAGTTGAAGTTACATTAATTCTTCAACCAATTTTTTGTTGTCAGCTCTCTGATACAAGGAACCTTGCAGTCCTTTAGCTACAGAGAGTGATAAACTAATTGGATAATAATATTCCCAAAAATAAACACGTAAAAAGCTCAAATAATAAATATGTTAAGAGCTAGTGCAAGGTTTAAATGGTTTGGTTAAAGGATTTGTAAGTTTTTTATTTGAGACTCTTTATTTCAGAAATTGTTGTATTTCTTGCAGTATTATATACTAGGTACACAAATTAACCAAGGATTCTTGATAAGTAAGAGTGCTCAAATTGATTGTTAAGAAATGTAGAATAAAGAAATTGAGACCTGTCTTTTACCTGTATTGTACTTTCAGCTGATGGGCTCAGTTCAGCAGTTGCAGTCAGGATTTCTTTACAATTGTATTATCAGGCTGAGTGAAGGTGGACAGAAAGGTTAAGGATTCAGGAATGAGAAATGATTGAGCGTATGTGAGAGATTAATTGAAGACTCAGGGGACACAAGAAGGTGAGTTGGCTTCCCATTTGTACCTCAACTGAGGCCATCCATAGCTCCTCCTGCATTTTGCAACTGAGAGTGAGATTGGAAGCTGACTGTCAGCTTGCTACTATGTAAAGAGCAACCTGTCAAAGTAAAAAAAAAAAAAAAAAAAAAAAAAAAAAAAAAAAAAACAGAAAATAAAAATGAAATAAATAAAATATTGAGAAGGAGTGGGAAATTCATTAATATTATTGCAGAAATGGATTGCCCACCCAAAATGAGGTAGGGTGACTCACTGACCCCATCCTTGAAATATAACTCCTTCATATTATAAATAATTAAATAAGAATTGACCAAAAGGTCACCCCTTTTGGCCAACTTAATATTTCACACATGTTGTCATGTATGGGTTTCACACATAAAATTCAGTCAGAATCAAGGTGTTGTGTGTGCTTTAGGAGTCACACATGGAAATGTGTTATGTCACAACTCCCTCACACAGTCCCGCGTCCTGACACAAACAGCAAGGTACCTGTAGCATCACACTCCTGCATACAGAAGTCCTGCGTGCAGCTAATTTTTCCACACACGCAGCTGATCCTACCCCGCGCGCATCTGAATGGACTGATCCACGTGTCAGGATCAGTCGTGACAAATCTGAGAACAGGTACTGCTCACAGGAGCTACAACATAGTAAGGTTTACCTGGCATATTTAATAATATGACATATGCATTACAATGGTCTCAAAACCGTAAAATCTAAATAAAAATATTATATAATTAATTTTAAAGTATTTTGAATAATAAATCAAATATTGAAGGTTACCACAAAACAAACAGATCATAATCTTTGAAGACCACAAAAAACTACAAGGAGTGGCCAAACAATTATTAAAAACTACCTATGTGCTCAGAAGATGATTTAAAATCAATGAATATCCACATCTGTCTACTTTAAACCAACATTAATATTAAAAATCAAGAATAAGTGCAGAATGATCAGAATTTAACCATTAACAGATTAACAGATTATGTGGCTAAAATAGTACAGAAATCCAGCAGATCTGAGGACAGATGATTGACAGCGCCAAGCGGACGTGCTAAAGTTTCCCTGAATAGCTTTCCAGCCTCAGATCATCAGCAGAACACTCTCTGCGTGCCCTGAGAAGCTTTTCATCACCTAAAAAGGTATTTATACAGACCTCTTTGGATCCATTATTCCCCATCAGTTTTACCAGGAATTGATTATAACCAATCAGAACCCGTGAAATTTTTATTCAAGTGCTTATAAAGAGATGAGAAAGTGATTTATGAACTATTCTGCAGTATTATGAGCACTTCCCAAAGCCAATCAACCTGATTCATTGAATTTTAGTCTGGCAATCAACCCCATCTGCCCTGAAACCCTTTACCTGAATCTTTGCAGAATTTTCTGTGGATTATTGACTCAGAGTGAGTTTTTCCCTTCCTTCCTTGGAAGTTTTACTGTTTTTCACGGTCATATTAGTATAATACTGTGGCCCCTCTTTTCATAAAAAATTGAAAACCTTTCTAACCAAACCAATTAAACCTTGCACCAGCTCTTAAAATATTTATTATGTGAGCCTTTTAAGTGTTTATCTTTGGATTATTATTATTATTATTATTCCAGTATTTTTTTCACTATCTGAAGCTAAAGGACTGCAAGGTTCCTGGTATCAGAGAGCTGAAACTGAAATCTTAGGGTTTAGCAGCAAGGGCTTGACTGAGCAGACAAGTTGAGCCAGAAATTGACTTTGAGGCGGAAAAAGGAGAAGGATGGATAGGAAAGAAGAGGGAGAATCCAAGCTCAGGCCAGAGGAGCCTGATGACTGGAAGGGAAATTAAGTATAACCATCCTCTATGTGTAATTGCAGGAGGTTTTTCTGGGCAAAGGCCTGTTAAGTTGTGAGAGAAAAGTAAATTTGGTGTTTCACACAGGCATTGAGCTATACCCTCTGAATCTTTCCTTAAAAGGTATTTCCATATGTTAAAATAGAGGGGCCACAGTATTAAATAATACTGGGGATCATAACAGACAAGCAACCTCTCTTCAATGGCCACCTTGGGAAGTATAAAACCTTGTAATAATGGTGGGAGCCTTTTAAGGACTTTTCAAGCTGGTTTTTCTGGGAAAACACCACTCAAGCCAAGGAAAGAAGGAAGTAACTGACTTTTTGAGCAAGAATAAACAGAGAGCCTGCACATATTCAGATAAATAGTTTCAGAGAAGAGTGGGGGTTGATTGCTTGATTATTCTTCACTGGATCAATATGGTTTTAGGAATAATTTGAATATATATCAGACTGCAACATAAATCACTTGCTTATTTCATCTAAGGACCTGATCAACAATGGAAAGATTTCTGGACAATAATTCATATATTTCAAGTTAACTGGGGAACAATAATCCAAAGAAGGTCTGTATAAATACTTTTTCTGGGTGAAAAAGAGCCTACTCAGGGCACATAGACAGGGTGAGGCTCAAGGCCTAAGGCTAATAAGCCAGTCAGGGAAAAATTTGCACGTAATTAAGGTGCTGTCAATCATCTAACCTAAGATCTTCAGGGTTTCTGCATGTTTTTAGCTTCAGGATGTGTTAATGTGTTAATGTGTAATTTTGATTGTTCTGCACTTATCTTTAATTTGTACTACTAATATTGGACTCATGTGATCAGAAGCGGATTTTGATTAATTTTTCATCATCTCCTGATCATATTGATGATTTTTAATAATTTTTATGACAAATTTTTGATAAGTTTCATGATCTTGAAGCACCTGGATCAGCCTTTGTTGTGATGGTTCTCAATATTTTTTTTTCAAACTTGAAAATTCTTTAAAAATTTTTATATAATAATTTTATTTGATATTTTACATGTTTAGACTATGTACCATGCATGTGACATGTTCTTACACATTCATGGTGGATCTGTCTTGGTTTTAGTGGTTAGTAGATGTACAAAAGATCATTTTGGTGTTGATGGATCTTGATGCATGGATCAGTCACTATATCTGCGCACAGGGTAGGATCTTCTGCCTAAATGGCAGGATTGGTTGCATGCGGGAATTCTGCACGCGTAAAACTTCTGTTTTAACACATACAGGAATAAGCAGATGTGTGGGGACTGCGTGTGGGAATTGTGACAAAACACATGTTGGTATGTAACTCCTAAAATATAAACAACACCTCAGTTTTGACCAAATTTTAGACATGAAACCCAAAAATGTAAAAAATTTTGAAATATTAAATTGGCCAAAAAGTGAAATAGTGTTGCCGTGACTTTTTGGTTACTTTTTATTTAATTATTTAAAATTTGAAGGAGTAGGAATTCAAGGGTAGGGTAAGGGAGTGAACCTACCTGTGATTGGCTGAGGAATCTTTTTTTGAAATAATATTTTTTAGATTTGCTACTCCTTCTGTTTTTATCAATTTTTTTTTTCATCTTTCTACTTGCACAGAGCAACCTGTCAAAGCAGATTGAAAATAGAAATTGATCAAAAAAATAAAATGAGTGAGAAATCATAGAATATTATTAAACATTTGGATTACTCACCCAAAATAAGGTAGGGGAACTCACTGACCCCACCATTGAATTCCAAAACCTTATATTTTTAAATAATTCTAAAAGAAAATGACCAAAAGAACACAGACCCACCATGGCACTTTTTGGCAACTTTTATATTTCAAGTGCAATGCCATGTAGGGTTCCACACCTAAAATTGACTCAGAATTGAGGTGTTGTGTATATTTTAGGAGTTACAGGGGTATTTGTGTTGTGTCAATTCCTGCATGCAGCCCCGCATCCATACAGCAAGGGTACACACGCATGACACTCAATATGTAGGCGCCTGTCAAGAAACCCACATGCAAAATGACTGCTGGCGCCGGTGGATAGATTCCCCCATGCAGCTGTTCAGCCTGTGGGCATCAGAAACAACTGCACCAATCCTGAAAGCCGGGTACCGCAGGAACATGCTATAACCTGCATGAATACATCATACATATTTAAAAACCTCACTTACGGATAGAGAGGTTTCTGAAACATCCAAATATTTAATAAAAATTGTGAAATTCAAATTATAAAGCAAATAAATTAAGGGAAACAATAATGAAGGTTGTCATGTAATTGTAATTGTCAAATCTTTATAAAGCAAAAAATGTGCCAAGAAGTTCACCTAAAAATTATTGAAAATTACCAAAATGTGCAAAAGATGGCTTAGAATCTATAAATAAATAATTATTCCCATTTCACTCAAAAGGACTTAATACAAAATAAAGAAATATGCCAGAACTGTGAAAATAACAAATTAACATTTAAACAGTTTCTGACAATTATTTCACATAGGAAAATGACACAAGCAGGGCTAGCAGTTTAAAAGCACTAAGAATATACGCCAAAGTAGTCCTGGCCAGCTTGCTAGCCTTAGCCCACAAGGAAAACCCTCTCTATGTGCTTTGAGAAGGTCTTATTACCCCAAAAAGGTGTATAAAAAGTCCTTTTTAGATGATTTAAACACCAGTAATTTTTAAGTAATCAATCCAGTCCCCTTTCCATCCGTGATAAAGTGTTTATATAATATAAAAAAGTGATTTATGGCCTCATTCTGATAGTATAACTTTTAATTCTAACCCCACCATGAAAATATTCAATAATTGTTCTTAGACCCTTTCAACTGTGAATTTCTGCAAGAATCTTGGAGTGCATGCTTAAATTAGTAATTTATCTCTTCCTTTCCTTCAGGCATAAGTGCTGTGAGACAGCCAGTCCACGCATTCCCCTTGAGTAAACCCCTTTTGAGTGAATCACTTAGGACCTCATTGTCCCAAGGTCTTTACATGGTTCAAAAGAGCCCCTGGAAGAGGGGTTGTTTCAATAAAGATCCCCTTTTTTCATGAAATGTAGCTCCTCTTGAAATATATATTTAAATAATTTCAACCAAAGCAAATACTGCAAACTTTGAACTTGCTTTTAACCAATAATTTTTAGTATTTTACATATTTTCTTGGAATTATTATTATTCCAACACCAATATCACTTGCTGTAGCTAAAGGACTGCAGAGTTCCTGGTATCAGTAAGCTGACATATTTTTTATTTTTATATATTTTTTTCTACTTTGAAAGTTTGCTCTGTGTTAAGTAGCAAGCTGATATTCCTTGCTCCAAGATATTTCTTTATCTCAAAAAAAATTCTGGGTCTAATTTATTTTTCTGGCACTGTAATTTCTCATGCGCATAGGTCCATCTGAAATATTGTTCTCAGGAAACCATTCATCTTTATCAGCTGACTGTAAATCATATCTGACTAGGCAAAGTCTAGCATCCTTTCCTTGGATCCTATCCTTTTAATCTTTGAGGATCTTGCTCAATTTTCCTTTGTTTTTATTAGGATCAGCTTCAACCGGTATTTATTTTGAAGGGGTCTTTTCTCCTTCTCAAGGGTGGAAGTGTTTGATGAGACTTCCTGGGAAGACTGGGTGTTTCCTAGATAATTCATTTTTCAGGATTACTTCAACATAATTCTTCCCATGGAGATTTCTGATTGTAAATGGTCCAACAAAGTCTGGTCTAAGTTTCCTATTCCCAGATAAGTTATTGAAGTTAGTGGTGGAAAATAGGACTTGGTATCCAATTTTGAAATTAAGTTCCTTGTGGGTTTTGTCCCTTATCTGTTGGTCATATTCAAAAGCCTCTTGGACACACTTAGCTGCATTCTTATTGGCCATGTATATCATTTTTTTAAAATCAATTTATATTGGGTTTTGGTTAGTGAACTGCTTATTGAGGGTGTCCTTGGGTAATTTAGGAATCCATCCTCTTCCCGGTACATAAGGAGCTTCCTTAGTGGTGAAGTGCTTGCTGCTGTTATAAGCCACCTCTAAGGCAGGTAGGAGGCTGACCCAATCATGGCATTATCCATCAGAATTCTGGTATTCCAGACCAAATCAACCAAATTTTCTGAGAATGTCTTCTAGATTTTGGATAATCCTTTCAGCTAATCCATTGGTTTGAGGGCGACACACTGTAGAGAATGCTAAGTTAGTCCCTAGCATATCACAGAGGGTTCTACAAAGATCAGAGGTGAACTTGGGGTCCCTATCACTGATAATAATTTTGGGGACTGCTACATGTGCAAAGATCCTATTCAAAAAGAGTAATGCTACTGAAATAGCTGTGACTTTCTTAAGATTAGGTAAGAACACACCTTTCTTAAAAACCCTATCTTTGATGACTAGGAAAGGGTTGTAGGAATAATTTCCTCCAGGGGGAAATCCAGTTACTAAGTCCATTTTGATTATTTCCCTTCTTTTCCAGGGTTCAGCAATCTTCTGAAGGAGGCCAAACCTTTTTCCACTAGTTATGTTAGATTTATTGAATTTTTCACAGCTACAGACATAGTTGATGGTGGATTCCCTCCAATTAAGCCACCATTAATTTTTTTTGAATTTTTCTAAAGTTCTGTCAGCAGATAAAAGGCCAAAGGAACAGTTATTATGACACTCAGCTAAGACATGTTTTATATGTTCCTCATTGTTCTGGATTATGAAACTGGACTTTTGATGCCTATAGTATAGCCGTCCATTCCGCATTGTGGATCTTCCTGCTTTTAAGTCTTCAGAAGAGGTTCAGGTAAACTGTTAATGAGTTCAGGTGGAGGTGAAGTAATTTCCATCATAGAGATCACAGTTTTCATAACAGAGGTATAAACCTCCCTGATTGAGTTAAACAGAAATTCATCAATTCACAGATTTGAATTCCTAAAAAATGAACTTCAATCTTAAGCATTTTAATTTTCATTATTGTAAATATATTATGGTCCTATGGATCATCAGTAGGATTTCTGGGATCATTGGTTAAAGCATTTCTACTCAAGCTGTCAACAGTTTGATCTTTGATACCAGCTTGGTGGACTATGTTCATCCGTCCTTTCTATTATTGTATGGCTATTTGCCATTTTAACATATTCCTTCTAGTTTTCTTCATTTTCATGAGATTCCTGAAAGCATTTAAGTCAGTAATTACCACAAATTTGGTAAAATCTATGAGTGAAGTTTATCTAATGCCCAAACTAAAGCCAGAAATTCCATTTGACTGGCAACATATCTCTTTCCTGTGTCCTTGACTTTTCTGGAGATAAAGAGTATAGGTTTTTAAACTGGTTTGTTTTCTTCTAAAACTTCTTGATGCGGAGCAGCTCCAAAGTCTTCCATAATAGAATCTATGTATATCTTAAAGGTTTTAAAATAATCTTGTTGAATCAACACTGGACCAGTAGTCATAGCTATTTTGAGTTCCTCACAGTTATTTAATCTTCCATGATTCATCTTGAATAATGTTTTGTTGTTGCAGATTTCATACAAACATTTTGTGAGTAGGGAAAATTTGTGGATATACTTCCTGTAGTAGCTGCAATTACTGAAAAATGACAGGAGTTCAGTTTCATATTGTGGGATGGGTTTTTTCATAAAAGCTGCTATTTTGCTTTGATCAGCAGTTAGAGTTACCCCAGAGACCATATTTCCCAAAGCTTTGAGTTCACCATATCCAAAGTTGCACTTTTTCATAGATCCCTTCAATCCCACAGAGGAGACAGTTTTAAAGACTAATCTTACTTTGTCCCTGTGAGTAGTCCAGTAATTTGAATAAATGATAAAATCATCAATTTATACCATCATCCATCCTTTCCTGATGAATTGACCTAGTACAGTTTCCATCATCCTTTAAAGTGAGAAGAGACAGTCTTGATACCAAATGGCATCCTCAGATACTCATATATACCTAGTGGGAAGATTATTCCCATTAACTTCCTGATTTCAGGGCTGATAGAGATTTGGTGAAAAACTTTCAGCATGTCCATAGTGGTAATAAACTTAGCCTTTAACAAGTTAGGGAGGCATGATCAATCCTTGGTATAGGATATTAGTCCGCCTGAGTGTATTTACCAATTATTCTAGAGTCTACAATCCTTCTGGACTTATCATTGTGCCAAGCTATTATCACTGAAGTGGCAAAATCCACTTGTTCATTTTTTCCTACTTTCCTCAAACATTTTGGGTCAATTAGTTTCTGTTTTATATTGTGGAGTTACATGCAGAAATGTGGTTTTTCACAATTACCACACGCAGTCCCGGCACATCTGCTGCTTCCTGTAAGCATTAAAACAGCAGTTTTACATGTGCAGAATTGTCAGCCTCCTGGATGCCAAGACCCTTGCTATCCTTTAGCTACCAGAGGTGATAAAATAAATAATAAATATATTATTTAATAAATGCAAGAAAAATCTGTAAAGTATTTGGATAAAGCTTATTGCAAGGTTAATTGGTTTGGTTATGGTTTATTGTTATAAATCAATATAGATAAATTGATTATTAAATATTTTTATAGAGGGGCCACAATTATATTGGGGATCTTTAACACCTCTCTTCAGGGAATTCAGTATGAAAACACATAGGCCTGGTTACTTTGGGCCCTTTAGTTTAAAGTATATTTTTCCCAAAGATAATATGTGTATAAAATACACAGTGGAGTGGCAGGGCTTTGTAAAAAAGCTGCCACAACAGAGAAACGATAATAAGACTCACTGGTATATTATTAAATCCTTTGGTTACCTGTTTGAGACGTGCATCAATGGGTTAAACGTGTATAATGGGTTTTATAAGGTTGTTCAGCAGTTTAAATTGATAAAAAGAGGTTGAGGACGGATATTATTAATCAGACTAAGCCATAAATCACTTACTTATCACTTATAAGTATTTGATTACCTTGCCACGGTGTCTGGATATAAATAAAACTGGGTCTCTGGGTATCAATATCCTCTAAAGAGATCTTTATTTATAGCTTTTGGAGTCCCAATATTGTCCTTCTGAAGGGTACAGGGGCTCAAAGGGATGGACACCAAGGCTAGCAGGGTAACCAGTTGTAGCCTGTTACATGTTATTGGTGCTGTAACACGGGTAGAATCTGATTCCACAGGTTATGGGAATTATTCTACTTTATAATTGATTTTTGGACGTTTGAAGAACACTAATCTGTCCTATTATGTATTATCTAATTAATTATCCTTAGTAAATGTTCCCAGTAAGTTAATAATTATTTTAATACACATTTCTACGGACATTCTGATGTTAATTATTTTAACAGACATTCCTATGGATATTCTGATGTCAGGTGAGTTCTCATTATTTATTAAATAATTGGATTAAAGTCATGATATTGATTTTACCCGTTATTTTCAAAATTCAGTTGATTTACTAAAATAATTACTTAAAAATGTAATTCATGCGTATTCATGTAATATTTTTACATCATAAGTTTTTCTTAGTATGTCACAAAAAATGTTGATTTCTAGAAATTCTCATAATATTATATTAAATTATTTTAATATATTTTTAGAAGCAGTCATTGTCTTATTTTTGACATCTTTGGTACTTTGAATTATATTTAATAAAAAATATGTATAAAGTTTATTTAAGTATTTTTGTATAATTTTATGTACTTTTACACTATCTACTATCCACGGGAACATTTATTACATATTTAGAATGTTACCATGGGGATTTTAGCATGTTTACGCGGTACCTAAGTTTCTCAGGCCGCCTGTCACTTTGTCAACCCATAGTTCCTTGGCTGCATACTTGTCAGAGGCCTGGGGCTGCGTAGACAACTTTGACAGAGTGACAGAGCTGTAGCTCAGCCGCGCGCGGGTGCATTGGCTGCCGCGGCTGCGTGGGGGAATTGTGACAGAACACATTTCCGTCTGTAACTCCTAAAATATACACAACACCTCAATTCTGACTGAATTTTAGGTGTGAAACCTATACGTGACAATGTGTGTGAAATATTTAATTTTCCAAAAAGTTAAATGGTGGTGCTGTGGTACTTTGGTATTTCTTTCCTTAATTATTTAAAAATACAAGGAGTTGGATTTCAATGGTGGGGTCAGTGAGTGACCCTACCTAATTTTGAGTGGAGAATCCATTTTTGCAACAAGATTTATGGTTTTCCTACTCCTTCTGAGGTTATTATTATTATTATTATTATTATTATTATGTTATTTCTGTTACTTTTGCAGCTTGCTCTGCAATAGTAGCAAGCTGACAAGAATTCCTGCCTGCAGCTGATCCTGCCATGCAGGCAGCAGATCCTACCCCGCGCGCAGATATAGTGACTGATACATGCATCAAGATCTTTCAACACCAAAATGACCTTTGGTACAGCTACTAGCCACTACAACCAAGACACATCCACCATGCATATGTAATAAAATGGCACATGCATGGTAGATAATCTAAAAATGTAAAGTATCAAATAAAATTATTATATAAAAAATTTTAAAGAATTTTAAAGTAAGAAAAAAATGTTGAGAACCATTAAAACAAATGCTGATCCAGATCCTTCAAGATCATGAAACCTAATTTTCAAAGTACTAAAAACTCAATTTTCAATTGGAGTGATCCTTTACTGTAGGGGAGTATGAGATCTGTGACCCAAAATCCAATAGCATTAAGTAAAGAGTTACAGCTACTGAACTTAGCTTGGCGTAATGGTAGCAAAGTCGCTTTCCAATTTGGATCCTGGTTCTCTAGGTAGGATGTGCCCACACAGGATCAGAAGTCTCCACTATATAGGAGTAATTTTACTGGATAATCTTGGATAAGAATAGTAGCACAGCAATTTTTACCAGAGTTTCAGCTTTTAACAGTAGAAGGCTTGAGAGTAAGAGTTTTAGCTCCAGAAAAATGTTGAATTTTCATGTTAGGATTCCATTTTTGAGGTCGGTTGGAGTCCTCATTGACAGGATTAATACCAAAAGAAGATTTAATGTTTCCTTTAATGAAATTGATAGGGTTAGTAAAAATTACTTAACATTCAGATATTGATCCATTGTATTATTCATGTTGAATAACAGGTTTGCTATCATATTCCTATCCTTCAATAGGGTTAATCCTTCTCCTTGGTTGGGGACAGTCAGGTCTCAGATTTCCAGTCTCATTGCAATTCCAGCATACCTTTTGTTTGGTTTCTGAAGTCTTTTTGAATTCAAGATTAAAGAAATTTGGAGCAGAAGAATATTTGCTTTTAGCATGGTATTCTTCTCTATTCCTGGTGATTTTATCTCTAGGTTTATGAACCTTTTTATCAAGACCATTCATATCAATAGTTTGCTCAAATACACAAATTATTGTAGAAATTTCAGAGTTCAAGGGAATTCTGCATCTTACTCTACGGTTAAGATGCCATGAGCATGAGTTGAGAAGTCTCCCATTGACCTACTCCTTATCAGAATTGGGGTAAAAGAAATCTAAAATTATTTTCTGATCCAGAAAACATTTATGAGGCTTATCTTTGGATGGGCCAAAATGGGAGGTCTCAAAGGTTTTCAACATTGTCCTTTTCCATATTCTAGTTCCAAATTTTTCTTTGATTAGCTCTTTCCAGGAACTCCAGGATAAAGAACCTAATTCTTCCCTTTTATTGATAAACAAATCAAGGGCTAATCCTTCAAATAGTTTGGTGAATATTACCAAAGCAATGGTATCAGGGGGTTCATAAGAAGCAAAATTACAATCAATAAACTTAATGAAACTGATATGTTTATATTCTCCTTCTCCTGAAAACTTAGCTCACTCAGTTATAGTTGGAAGGAATTTAAGAGCTTGTTCAACATCAGGTGTAGGGATGGTCCTGTAAGACTCATTTCTAGATTCTCAAGATCCAGGGGGAACACTAGGAGTAGCAGTTAGTCTGTTTGGTCTTGATTCTTCCCATTTTATCATTGGAGGGTTAGTTGAATTCAATTTAAGATCCCTAAGGTCATTCTTAATCATACCTAATTCCAAGTCAATTTTATAGCTCAAAAATTCTATTGTATTGAGCTAGTGGTAAGAAGTGGTATTTGTAATCTTTTCAAATCCTTCTTTAATATAATCAACTTAAAGAAGAATTTAATATCAAATGGTGGAATAGTTACTTTCCATATGTTTTATCAGAGCTATTTTGTTCAAGCTCATGGTGTATTTTAGTTGCTTTATTTACAGTTCATAAATTCTAGTTTGGTTAGATTGGGGCTGAAGTACTTTGTTAATATTCAAGTTTAATTTATACGATTTCCCATATATCTTATGCAAATTTCTTGTAACAACTTTAAAATGATTTACAGAAAAGGTTTTGAAAGTAGTTGCATCTAATTGTGATATAATTTCTTCCATTTCTTGGCTAATGATATTACATTTTCCCAATCCTTAGAATTCCTTTATCTCTGATGGGCTGAAGACCTCTTCTTTTTGGGTTCCTTTTCCCTTAAGTTCTCTAGTTTCTCCCAAGGATTCCAACTCTGAAAATAAGTTTCTACTTCTCTCCTGGGGATCAATTTTTGGAGAGAGATCTGAGACCTCTTGGCCAGCAAAATGGGTTTTCTCATGACTGGTTGATCTTCCTTGGCCTGATCTAGCTTGAACTGCTCCCAGTGTCCTACGTGCTCTTTGACTAATGCCTTGATCTTTTCCTCCTTGGATGGGTACAGCTGGGGTGGCATAGGTGGATCAGTAACTGCCAGGGACAAGATGCTGGGTGAGGGACAACTCTCAAAAATTGAGTTGGTTGAGTTGGCAGCCGCGGTTGTTGCAGTCATTGTCTTGTGTGACACTATGTTCACGGGTTTGAGTCCCCTCATTGCATTTGAAACTGAAGTCCTTCCAGGTGTTTTTTCCTCTGGGAAGAGATTGATATGATGGAGCTCTACTGCTTGCGCAGGTGTTGCTCCTTTTTTGGAAAATCACACAAAAAAAAATATGTAAGTTCTTTTGAAACATTTTTCAAAAGATTCATGAAAAAAAACTATTTTTTGTTTGTTTTTATTTTTTAATAAATTCTTCATGAGGTCTATAACTTACTTAGGGTTAAGTTCAAATGTACTGAAACTTTGTTGGGGTCAGTAACATCCTTAAGAGGTATTCCAACAGGGTCATGGTCAGTACCTATTGAAACCAGGGATTAATCCAAGGATAAAAGCTCTTGGGCTTTGTGAAGGAGGTCCTGCTAAATGAAATCTTCAAATTCAAACATGTGATTCACTAAAGAAAAGGGTAAAAAATAAGTTATATATATATATATATTTGTTAATTTTTTGTAATTTTGATAATTTTATATAAAAAAAACTTAATACTCAATTTCGTGATGTTTCTTTTTATTTTTTTTATTTTTATTTTTGTAGATAGAGAGTTTTTTTTGTATATTTTCCACTCTTTGTGTTTCCTTAATAAAGAATTGAAATTTATCATTTTTTCTAACTGAAGCTCCTTTTCTTTTAAAACTTGTTGTTTATAATAAAGAAGTTTTCCCTGCTGTTGCCCAGGAGTTATAATAATGGTCAAAAAATTGCAGAGTTTTTCTTCTTTTTTCTGTCCAAGAAGATCCAAATAATAATTGATCAATTGTCCGTTAGTCTTTAGATCCACTGAATTATTTAGGGATATTTCCCATCTAGACCCCAGTTTTCAGCTCTCTGATACCAGGAAACGTGCATTCCTTTAGCTACAGAGAGTGATGAAGTAATGGGATAATAATATTTCCAAAAAGAAAAATGTAAAAAGCTCAAATAGTAAATATGTTAAGAGCTATTCCAAGGTTTAAATTTTTTGGTTACAGGATTTTCAATATTTTATTCAAGAGGGGCCACAGTATTATACTACTGGGTATTTTTACAGAACAGCAACTTCTCTTCAAGGGGCTGCCTTGGGCAGTAAGAAACCTTGCAATCATGGTGCAAGCCTTTTAAGTAATTATCCAGCTGGTGTGGCCGGTCAAAAAGCACTCAAGCCAAGGAAGAAAAGAATTAACTCACTCTTTGCGCAGGAATTCACAGAGATACTGCACAGATTCAGATAAAGGGTTTCAGAGTAGAGGTGGGGTTGATTGCTTGATTATAATCCACTGGATCAAAATGGTGCTAGAAATAATTTTAATATAAATCAGACTGGGCCATAAATCATTTGCTTATCTCATATAAGCACCTGATCATGGATGGTAAGATATCAATATTTCATAAATTTTGAGGTAACTGGGGAAAAATAAGCCAAAGATGGTCTGTACAGATATTTCAGGGATTTAACCGCTATTGCTATACTGGATGTGGTTAAAACTGCAAACATTAAGACAAAACTAATAACAAAATCATTTATTGACTTATTAAAACAGTAATAATGTTAAAGAAAAAAAATCAAACGATAATGAATTATTGTGAGTGAAAGGCCACACCTTGGTCTCTATAAAGAGGTAAGGGATCTGGCTCTAATTGAATAAAGCCAAAAGGGGCCTTGCTTACAAATTAAACTCACACCCTTTAAAGTAACAATAAATTTTAAAAATCCAAAGGACTTCCCACAAAAACTTGGAGTTGAGTAACTGATTGGTTGTTGATTTTTATACTACATTGTAAGGCCCCAGTCAATGTTCTTCTTGAGATTAAGTTTAATGGGCTTGTTAACTCTTGCCATATTCTTGGATCAATAATATAATAAATAACTGATTAATGGGCTAAAGGGTGAAGACCCTCCTCTTTTAAGGTAACAAGAGACCTCAGGGGACTCAAGGGATCATCAGGGGAGTTCTAGGCTCTCCCTGGGTTTTTCATTAAAGGCTCAGAACCACATCAAATCCTTCCCAATGAGAAATAGGGTACCAGTACTCATTGGGGAGGATTTTCAATTTAAAAGGTCCTATTTACATACCTCAAAGGTTATATACTTTGAAACTAAGCTTGGGGACCTCTGAGTAGACACTCTCAAGACTCAGTAGATTATATGAAAGTATATTTACATCCCCAACAGAGATAAGATTAAAATCATGCAATCTGTTTAAACAGAGTAGAGATTATGGCTTAAAATAATTACCATAACTTTTCCCAAAAGGAATGGAACATATTGGTATATTTTATATCAAAAGTTTGGACGCATCTGATTCCTTATAACCTAATGTAAATTTATATTGGATCTCCATCTTGATAATATATACCATCAAGTTTTTAATTCCATATTGAAAACTCATAAAACCATACTTATAAATTATTATAGAATATTATCACAATTCATTAAATAACTTTAAAGCTCTTGATTATTATTTATTCTTGGCCCTATGGTGGGTTGAGCCGGTGAACTTGATTTCAGAAAATGGAAAATGAGGCCAGTAATTAAGCACTATAAAAGAAAGACATATGATTTGTGCAGACAATTGGAAGACTCTATTTGTCTTGTGGCTGACACTCCCTACTGCAAAAAGAAAAATTACTCATCAGAGGAATTTTTAACCCTCTTAAAGGCTCTATATCTCCTCAAAACTATATCAGAGTTTTTAATGTCCTTAGCCTTGAGCCATATGTCACTATCAGCTAATTCGTTCTTAAGATCACCAGGTAGAGTCTTACATCTTTGACATCCCCTATAACAATTTTATGGTTCAATATATTGTGAGTTATCTCATCTTCAACGTCCTGAAGAAGTGGGACCTCAACTACAGGTGTTTCTTAATGCAAAGATTTCATTAGAATGTATAAAATTCTTTACCAGGTTGATTGGGAAAGTTGAATTTTTCCTGTCAAACTCTTTCCTCAGAATGACTTCTCTTGAATTTTTCCTATGCAAAGCCTTCACTAAAAATGGTCCAACAAATGAGTCTTGATTTTTTCCATTTCCAGCTATTCTAAAAAAGTTCATTGTTGAAATCAAGACCATTTCTCCAATCTTGATTTCATGATCTTTTTGGGGTTTATACCATCTACTTTTGTTTTATTCCACTATTTCCTTGACAAATCTGCTTGAATATTTCTCAGCTTTAATCATCATCTCTCTAAAGCAATGAGAAGTGAGATGCACTATCATAATCTTTCTGAGGAGCATATCCTGTTTAATTACTGGGAAAGTCTTGAATGAATTAAGAATCAAGAGGGCTGAGATGAAAAAATTATCAGTAAAGAGAAAAGAAAACAAGAGAAAAAAGAAAGAATACTGAAGAAAAGAAAGAGTCAAGGAGATGAGCAAACATCAAGCAAGGACAAGGGTTGAGTAATTGTCAAGATCTTCTGTAGGTGGGTTTGAGTTCTGATAAGAGATGGGATGGTGGGGATGAAAAGACTTTAAGATAGATTCAGAAGAGGAGTTAGACTTGATTAATAAGAAAAAGAATTGGCGAGCTGAAGTCTTACCAGTCAGAAATTGACAGGACAAGTACTTGAGAGTTGAGTTTGAGGAGATTTGAACAGTTGAGTAGAGTTTGAAGAGAAGAAGAAAAGAATTGAAGAAGAAAGGAGTCGCAATAAGAAGAACAGGAGAAGAGACTTAAAAGGAAGGAGATGTCAAGGCAATAGAGAAGGATTGTTGAGACATTGAGGAGATTGTTGAGACAGTGAGGAGACATGTATAAGATAAATTGTGAAAGAGAAGAGAGTTGCGTGGATGAGACTGTAAGATGACATGTATAAGATAGCTTGTGACAGAGACAAGAGTCGCGCGGATGAGACTGTGAGAATGAAAGGAAGGAATAAAGAAAGAGACCAAAAGAGGAAAGAAAAGAACAGTAGAAAAAGCATGAAAGGGTACATGAAAGAGCAATTTATTTGATACCCCCGTGACTTGTAAGACAGAAGCCGGAGTGGAGTAAGAAGGGTTTATCAATTGAATAAGAGAGTTAAGAGAAAAAAGAGGAAGAGCTTTTTTAAGGCCATCAGACATCATCTAGGTAGAAGAAATTAATTCAATAATAAGATTTTCTTGTTTGAGTTCTTCTCAAAGAGCTTTTTTTTTTTATGTTGATGTGTCTGGTTTTAGAGTTGCAACCAAATTTCTTGAGCTTTTTGTCAAGACCTTTGTTTTCTATGAAGTGTCGACTTGGAGCAATTTTAGTCTTCCAGAGTTTGGCCACCAGTCCTCTCATCCAGATTGCCTCCAGAAAAGAATCAACTAGAGGATTGAGTTTGGCTTCATTTGTAGAGTGGGTGACATTCTGTTTACAATAGCTACTCCAGGATATGAGTGAATTGAAAAGAAGAGACAGATGGCCTGATTGAGATCTCCTCTTCTTGAGGTCATCTCTCCAGGTTGCGTTGCTGTAGCATTAAATTTGAGAGTCGGGGTGGTTGACTCGTAAGGTGAGTTTGAGGTCTTTTGTGGATTTCAGGTATTTCCAGCATCTTTTGACTTCCCTCAAGTGATGAATTCCTGGTTTTTTGCAGAATCTTGCGAGGCTAGAGACAGCAAAGCTGAGGTCAGGAAGAGTTAAACAAGCTATGTAATTGATAAGAAAAACTGCAGAGCAGTAATTGATATTCAAGGCTTTGAATTCTTTGTGCTCTTTGTCACTCGCAGGCGTTAAGTTGACGTTAGCTGTGAGAGGAATAGAGGGTGGCTTGCAATCACTCATTTTTAGTTCTTCCAGTCCATGTTTGATATGTTTAGGTTGAGATAAAAGAATCTTTTTTTGAATACGCTTGTATTTCATTCCCAAGATTGTATTTGGTTTGTGGTAGCTTGAGTTGGGAAATCGCTTGAGAAATTTGTCTTTGAAATTATCCCCAGTGCTGACAAGGATAAGATCATTGACGTGGAAGAAAAGAACTGAATTGGAAGCGGAATGAATGTATAAACAGGGATCAGAAATAGATTCATGGAATCCTTGCTCTAAAATCCAAGACGTGAGAGTATGAAACCAATTAGAGGGTGCTTGCTTCAGGCCGTAGAGTGATTTTCAAAGGATGAGATATTTGGATCTTCTGTTGGAACCTTTGGGTTTTTTGGTAATTACTTTGTCGGCCAGTGGAGCATGAAGAAACACGCTTTTCACGTTGAACTGAGAGATAGGCAGAGAATGAAAAAGACCAAAAAAAGAGAAATACGGAGAGAAGCAGCCTTTCAAGTGGGAGAAAAGGTGTCTTGGAAGTTGAGGCCATAGATTTGATCAAAACCTTGGACACACAATCTACTTTTGTAGACTAGCAGATCCCCATGGAAGTTGTCCTTAAGGCAATAAACCCATGTTGTAATGAGAGGATTGAAGGGTTCAGGACCCTTGTAATCTTCCCATACGCCAAGAGATTCAATGCCATTGAGTTTGGCGTCCATAGATTTTTCCCATTTCAAGCTGTTGTGAAATCTTTTTGCTTGTTTGTAGGTTCTCAGAACGTAATAATGGTGATAGCCATATTGCTGAGGTGGATTTAGCTTGGATTGATTGCAAAGAGAGTAATGTGGTACTAGCTTTTCACCTAGTTCTTCCAAGGGATCAGACTTGGAATCGGAAAGGGGGTTTTCTGGAGAGTTAGAAGAAGAAGGGATGGAAGATGTATGATTGTCATTGTTGGGATTTGCAGGGAGAATTGAAGAAGAGGGAGAGTTTAGAGGTATGTCAAGGAAGTCGTTGTCCATTTTGATTTTCAGATCATCATTGATGGATTTGATGTCTGAGGGTATCTGAGATGGACCAACAATATTGAGGAATTGAACATGTTTGGAGGAGATAATGGAGTTGTCAGGTGTTAGAATTTGGTATGATAAGAAGTTTGGATTTTAACCCACAAGGGTGCCCAGAAGTCCACAATCATTGAATTTTTTGCTGCAATTAATTTTTTTTTGAGATAGACTACCTTGGACCCAATAGGGTGGAAGTATTTGGTTGGAAGAGATTTTTCAGTAAATAATTGATAAGGAGAAGGAGAATTGGGAGTCTTAGGAATTTGATTCAAGGAGAGAGTAGGGGTTTTGGCGACTTCTGCCCATAGATTGAGAGGAAGTTTGGAGCTTTGGAGGATAGCTCTCATAGATTCCGTTAGTGTTCCATTAGCTCTTTCCACCTTGCTGTTGTGTTTGTGATGGTATGTTTCAGAGACTAAGTGCTGGATGGAGTTGGCATTGAAGAATTCCTTGAGTTTGGAAGAGGATAATTCTCCGCCGCCGTTGGAGCAAATGGTGGCTGGGAATCAATCTCATTTTTGCTTCTTGTGAGTTAGAATGATTTTCAGCTGCAGCCAGGCATCGGATTTGTTGTGAAGGGGAATTGCTGCAATGTAGCCTGAAAAATTGTCAATGATAGTCATAATGTAGTTCATATTGTTTTGAGAAGAGGGAGTGATAGGACCAATTAGATATATGTGAAGTTGTTCAAAAGGTTTAGAGGATAATGTTGATGTGTTTTTGAAAGAGGTCTTGGAGATCTTGGAGAAAACGCAATCTTCACATTGAAATTCAGCAACGGATTTTGAGGATAAGGAAGGAAAGAGGTTTTTGAGACAATGCGGGTTGGCATGGCCAAAATATTGGTGCAGGGAATTGATGTGATTGTGGTCCGTATCCTTAAGCACAAGATGGCAAAATTCTAAATTGTTGCCTATTTGAGAAGGGGAATTGAGAATGAACAGATTTTCTTGGATGAATCCAGAGAAGGCTAGCTTAGATCCGGTGAAGAAGTAGAATTGATTCTTTGACGATGAGAGAGTGCAGTTCTTGGAAGTGATAAGTTTGCCTGGACTGATTAGATTAATCACAAGATTAGGGACATAAAGGCAGTTTCTGAGAGTGACATTAAAACCTTTCCAAGACAGCATAACAGTGCCTTTGCCCATGATGGGCAGTCTAGCTCCTTCTTTCCCCGTGTGGATGAACTTGTCAGTAATTTGCTTGTCGAGATGAGAGAAGAAGAGTCAAGAGTTGAACATGTGACAAGAAGCGCCAGAGTCCAATATGATGTGATTATGCGGGTTGATTTCATTGATACACGTGGTGAGGAGGGTCAAATAATGGGCGACTTCTTTTGGCTTGGATTGAGAGTTGAGTTGAGCTCTCCAGAAAGCTTGAGCTTCTTTCCACCAATAGTGAGCGAGTTGTTCATGCAGGTGCCAACATTTATTTTCAGGATGATTGGGAGATTGAGGATTATGATAACCTCTTTTGCATCTGAGTTCCGCAGGGACAGGCTTCTTAGTTGGCCAAGAGACAACAAGGGCAGTTTTGCCGAGCTTGGCTTCCTTGGATTTAATTTTGGTTTTGTTTTCAAACTGGGTGAGGTGATTGAGGACTAGATCCATGGTGAGAACCTTATTGGAATGCATTATTTGTTGGCATAGAGAGTGGAGTGATGGGGGAAATTCAAAAAGGATGAGATAGGCTAGGATATTGTCGGGTAGATTTATTCCTACTTTGACCATCTTTTTGAGAGGGATCTTGGTTTCTGTAATGAAAGGATTGATTGCCTTGGGTTTGAATTGTTGATAGAGAAACTCTTGAACACTTGGGCTCAATTAGCGGTTTGTGAGGAAGCAAAAGGTTCCTTGATTGTTTTCCAGAGAAGAAAAGCTGAAGAGATTTTTGCTGGATTCAGCACGTTGTTGTGGGTAATGGAATTGATACGTGAAAGAAGGATAACTTGAGTTTCCATGTCGTTGGTTAAGCTAAGAGTTTTTGATTTGTGCTCCAGGGCTTCCTTGATGCCTTTGAGCTCGAAAAGCATGGACATTTTGTCCTTCCAGATTGAGTAGTTTTTGTTGGAGAGTATAGGGACTGCTTCAAGAGCTGCTTTGAGGATGATTTGTTGAAAGCCGTCATTGCTGGATCCCTCCATGGCTTTGGTTGGGCTTTTTGGGCGGTATTTGGCTTTTAAACGTGTTGAATTACTGGGAAAGGCTTGAATGAATTAAGAATCAAGAGGGCTGAGATGAAAACATTATCAGTAAAGAGAAAAGAAAACAAGAGAAGAAAAGAAAGAATACTGAAGCAAAGAAAGAGTCAAGGAGATGAGCAAACATTGAGCAAGGACAAGGGTTGAGTCATTTTCAAGATCTTCTGTAGGTGGGTTTGAGTTCTGATAAGAGATGGGATGGTGGTGATGAAAAGACTTTAAGATAGATTCAGAAGAGGAGTTAGACTTGATTAATAAGAAAAAGAATTGGCAAGCTGAAGTCTTACCAGTCAGAAATTGACAGGACGAGTACTTGAGAGTTGAGTTTGAGGAGATTTGAACAGTTGAGTAGAGTTTGAAGAGAAGGAGAAAAGAATTGAAGAAGAAAGGAGTCGCAAGAAGAAGAACAGGAGAAGAGACTTAAAAGTAAGGAGATGTCAAGGCAATAGAGAAGGATCGTTGAGAAATTGAGGAGATTGTTGAGACAGTGAGGAGACATGTATAAGATAACTTTTGACAGAGAAAAGAGAGTCGCGCGGATGAGACTGTAAGATGACATGTATAAGATAGCTCGTGACAGAGACAAGATTCGCACGGATGAGACTGTGAGAACAAAAGGAAGGAATAAAGAAAGGGACCAAAAGAGGAAAGAAAAGAACAGTAGAAAAAGCATGAAAGGGTACATGAAAGAGAAATTTATTTGACATATCCTTGGGAATGTGAGGAATCAAACCTCTTTCCAATTCAAAAGGTGACATGTTAGTGGTAGAATGCTTACTGGAGTTGTAGTCAAACTCTAAAGCATGTAACAATGATACCCAATCATGTGTATAACCATCATTTTTTTTGAAATCAATTCAATATGTGCAACACCTTCTTATCATTTCCTCCAAATTCTGTATGATTCTTTCAGCTAGGCCATCATTTTCTGGATGGTAAGCTGTTGAGAAAGATATTTTAGTTCCTACCCAATCAAATAAACTCTTCCAATTAAGAAGTAAACTTAGGGTCTCTGTCACTAATTATGTTCTGTGGGAAACCCACATCACTCACCACACTGTTCCAGAGAAATAGAGCTATATCAATTGCAGAAATGTCCTTGTAACATGACTGAAACCTAGCTCTTTTAGAGAAACTATCAACTATCACTAGTAAAACATTATGATTATCTTTCCCTCCTGGTGGTAAAAAAGATACAAAGTCCATATTGATATTAAACAACCTTTCTTTTGGTTCTTCTATTGACTGAAGTAGACCATATCTCTTTCATTTAGATCTGTTGGCCTTTTGGCACCTCTCACAAGAATCACAGTAATGAGAGACAATGTTTCTCCAACCTGGCCACCAAGCTATTTTCTTAATTATATCTGTTGTTCTTTCTTCAGATGTATGTCCTGAACAGATTTTATCATGCCATTCAATCATCAATAACTGTGTATGCTCATCTTGTACCAATACTAAAGAACAGCAATGGGTTGAATTATGATATAAAAAACTACCTAAAAGCATCAATCTACCATCAAGTAGTTCTTTCTTCCATTCTCAATCTAGTCATTCAATAAAGTCTTGCCTATTGACCTTTGATTGTAGAATTTCTACTAGTAATGAAGTATTCTTGTTATTGGAATAAGATTCAAAAAAAGAATCCCAGAAGCTCTTTGCTAAATTACTCATTGAAATGGCCATGATAGGCAATGTATCTACAGTATCCTCAGCATCAGAAGCAGGGTTATTTATGTCATTGGGTAGTGCCCATTGTGATCAAACATCTGCATTCTTATTTATCAACCCTTCTCTCTGAACTATTGTCATATAACCTCTCCATTCTTGGATGGAAATTTGCCACCTCAACATATGCCTGTTGGGTGTCTTCAGGATCAGTGGAGACTTAAAAGCTGTAAATTCAGTAATTTTCAGCTTGCTACTTACACAGAGCACCCTGTCAAAGTAGAAAAATAAATAAAATAACAAAATATCAATATCACTTAGAAGGAGTAGCAAACTATAAATATTATTACAGAAATAGATTCTTCTGCACAAGCCCCAGACAAATTTCCGCAGAAACCGCGCGCAAGTTTCTGCAGAAACCAAGGGCAAATTTCCGCAGAAACCACGGGAAAATTTCCGCAGAAACCACGGGCAAATTTCTGCAGAAACCACGGGAAAATTTCCGCAGAAACCACGCGCAAATTCCCACACATAAGCGCGCGAATTCCCGCTCAGAAGCGCGCAAATTCTTGCTCAGAAGCGCGCAAATCCCCGCTCAAAAGCGCGTGAATACCAGCACAACCTTATGCATACTTCTGAACTTCTGCAATACTTGCTGGAAGTAGTGAAGGAGCCTGCATGAACAGATTAGAACCTTATTTCCCGCATACAGAAGTCCTTCGCGCAGCTAATCCTATCACGCACGCAGCAGATCCTACCCTGCGCGCATTATTCTGGACTGATCCCTGTTTCAGGATCTGTTGTGAAAAATCTGACAGCAGGTACTGCTCACAAGAGCTAAAAACTAGTTGGATTTACCTTGCATATTTAATAATGTGACATATGCATTAAAAATTGTCTAAAAACCTTAAAACATAAATAAAAATTTTATATAATTAATTTTAAATTATTTTGAATAAAAAAATCAAATACCGAAGGTTACCACAAAACAAACAGATCCTAATCTTTGAAAACCATGGAAAAATACAAGGAGTTGCGTTAAAAATCATTGAAAATTACCTAAGCGCTCAGCAGATGATGGAAAATCAATAAATATCCACATCTGTCTACTTTAAACCAATATTAATATTAAAAATGAAGGATAAGTGCAGAATGATCAGAATTACGTCCTTAACAGATTAACAGATCCTGTGGCTCAAATAGTACAGAAATTCAGCATATATGAGGAAAGCTGATTGAAAGCACCAAGTGGATGTGCTAAAACTGCCTTGATTGTACTACCAGCCTCAGATCATCAGCCAAAACCTCTTTGCGTTCCCTGAGAAGCTCTTTATCATCCAAAAAGGTATTTATACAGAACTCTTTGTATCCATTATTTCCCATCATTTTACCAGGAATTTATTATTATAAATCAGACACTGTGTCATTGTTAGTCAAGTGCTTATGAATAGATAAGCACATCATTCATGACCTAGTCTGCACTATCATTATTACTTCCCAAAACTAACCAACCTGATTCATTAAAGTTTAGTCTGGCAATCAACCCCATCTGCCCTGAAACCATTTACATGAATATTTGAAGGCTTTTCTGTGTATTATTGACTCAGAGTGAGTGTTTCCCTTCCTGAATTGGCAATTGTGCTTTTTTTCCCATCCATATCATTTGAAAAGTCCTCATAAGGCAACAAGTATTCATTCCAAGTTTGTTAAACTGCCTAAGGAGGCCCCTTGAAGAGAGGTTGTCTGTCTGTAAAGATCACCAGTAGTGTAATACTGTGGCCCCTATTTTTATAAAAAATTGAAAACCTTTATGAACAAACCAATTGAACTTTGAAACAGCTCTTAAAATATTTATTATCTGAGCTTTTTAAGTGCCTATCTTTGGAATTTTATTCTTGTAATTATTCCGGTATTTTTATCAATCTCTGCAGTTAAAGGACTGAAAGGTTCCTGGTATCAGAGAGCTGACAGTAATGAACTAAAACTGACATCCATTTAATTCATAATATATTTTTACAAGGCCCATACTAAACACAAACACTCTAACTATGAGGCACCATACTGTTTCTCACTATCTTTGAGTTTTCTGGATATAAAACAAATTTTTCCCTCAACTGGATTAACATTTACTATCTGTACTTTGTGCAATGCAGCTCCAAGACCTTCCATAAATGCATCTACATCAGGCTTAAATTTTTTCTTAGGGTCTGAATGAATGTAACCTCTCCTTATTGATTTCAAATGAAACACTTGGACTGCATATTTTATACAGACCAGAAGCTATCATACCAAAATATCTAATCTCTAGTCTGTAATAAGCTGCAAAACCTAAAAAACATTGCATTTCTATAACATTAATAGGTATAGGTTCCAGAAATAAAGCAGCTACTCTTGTCTGATCTATACCAAGTGACAAACCACTCACAATATGACCTAGAGCTTTCAATTCATTCAATCCAAATTAGAATTTAGTCAAATATATTTTCATATTCATTTTGGTTACTTCATTGAGTCTTATAGAGATCATTTTCTTATGTTCATTGCAAGTTTCTGAAAATATAATTATATCACCTCTACAGATTATCAACCAGTTCTTCATCAAGTCTTCATGAAACTCTGAGCCCATCATTCTCTGAAGGTGGGATGGAGTATTTTTGATACCAAAAGGCATCCTCAGGTACTCAAACACTCCTAGGTGGTATACTATCCTTAGGAACTTCCTGCTATCTGGTTCTACAACATTCTGATGGAAACCTTTCAGAAAATTCATGCAAGAAATTTACTTTTCTTGGTGCAATTTACTCAGAGACTCAAAAATCTTTGGCATGGAATATCTGTCAGGAGTTGTATAGGCATTAAGTGTCCTGAAATATCCAAAAAAATCCTTGACTTCCCATTATGCCAGGATATAATAACAGGGTTGGTGATGTCTACATCTTCATTAGAACCTACTTTCCTGATTAAATACAACTTTAAAAACATATCTATATGTTCTTTTAATGCATCCTTCCTCCTAGGGAAAGCAGGGAAAGAATGTTTCCTTCAAGATGGAGGATATGGTTTATCTATTGTCAAAGTGATCTTCAAATCATGTCCTATAAGTGAACCAAAAGGCTGATTAAATGTTTCAAAAGCATTTTTGCGTTTAAAAAGTATGGAAACTAGACCATTCTTTTCCTCTTTGTTCAGGGAAGCACTGATCTTTGAATCCCTGATGAGCCCATTTTTGAAATTCTCCTTTGAAAAATTATCTATAAAATTGTTATCAGACTTATTGAAATAAAATTTTGCACTGTTTCCAATTGTAAAGTATGAAGAATTATTGTCATGAAAGAAAATGAAACAGTCAATTTTCATTTATTCACTTCCAATTATCCAATATTTTATTTTAATTATTATAAATTAATAAAAAATAGATCATTAAAGCTAAATCTTGTAGGAATAACCTAATCTTGACCATTCCCAAATGTACCAGAGTACCAGAAAAGCTCTGCAGGCTCATCTTGGGTGAATCTTATAAGTGCTTTTCCCACCATCTACAGAACGTTTCCAAGTAACTCTTGCCTACTATAGACTTAAAAGCACCAGAATTCAGAAGAACCTTGAAATATTAATCACAGAATTAAATTTGTACCAAATCATCTGATTCATCAAAACAATTGATGTAACCTATAACTAATTTTTCATCTTCCTCTTCACTATGGTCATCATAGGATTCATAGGTACTTTCAACCTTTTAACCTTCATCCCCTTCTATTTTATGTAATTTAGAAGCCTTCTTGGGACAAGTCCTGGAATTATGTCCTACCTTGCTGCAGTTATAACAAGAAAGGTCAGTGTTCTGCGGGCTTGGTCTCAAGGGAGCTTTGTTCTTCTTGGAATTTTTTGTAGGAGCTTCCCTAGAAGGGCATGACTTCCTTCTACCTCAAGATGTTTCTTCTACTATTTCTTCTAGCATATTAATCAGGTTTGAGCAATCATCTAATTTTTCATAATTTTATTTACTGAAAATGAAACTTCATCATCCATCAGGGATATCAACTTGAAATTAATAATATCTTGATCCAAGTTTGGGTCAAATCCTCTAAGCCTCTTCCTCTGTCTGGTTACCCATGTTGCTGGTGGTGTAACACCTGGCAGGAAACTTTCATTGTTGAAGGCAGTCATGCATTTTCTCTTCCAATTTCAGTTGCCAAATTTTAAATTTATTTCTTTGATCCAAAATTTCAATTCCTGTACACCTACTGGAATCCTTTTGTCCCTGTACCAATCTGAGGCTATACCCTTAAAAAGAATGCTCAACCTGCTATTAATCACGGTTTCGGGCATTCAAGTTTCCTCCTTCAGGGTATCAATCCATCAAATTAATTCAGTATGGTCATATCCAACTTCTCCAGAGAAATCAGGCCATTAAATTATATTTGGCAATCCTTGCAATATCTGTTAAAACACTTCAGCTTTACCAGAATCTTGCACTAGATCATTATCCCCCCTAAATTTCTTGTTGTTCTTCTGAACCCTGTCTTTGGCTCTGGGTTTCATACTATGACTTTTGTAAGTTTAGGACAAAGATAAAAACTTAATAAATAGCCTGACATGTTTGTGCTGTAATTGTAAATTTAATTCCTTAATTTTGGTACTTAATTTCTCTAGGCTTTGTTCCAACACAACTTGATATGTCAAAAGTTCCTCTTTCACAAAAACAAATTTTTATCATACTTATGTTCTAAAAATTCCAAAGAATTGCTCAGGTGCAACATCATTGAGGCTAATGAGTTAAAATACTTTTTAACTTTTATGCTTTCTTTCAATGATTCTTTTAAGGAGTCACTAATAGTTTTGAATTTGTCATAAAACTTTCCCAGATCACTAGTTTGGACCTTCCTCAGGTGTAGCTCAGTTGTTTTTTTGTTCAAATATTCTATTTCTTTTACTGAACTGGCCAAAATATATTTAAGAGTTGAAATGTCTGAAACAATCAAAGAGTAATTTTTTCTATGGCTGCAAAGAATTTTATACAATACTGGTTTCTGTAGACTACTGCTTTCTTAATATAAAGATTCTGATTAAAAATAATATCACAAAATTTTCTTAGAAAAAGTTTTGAGTTTAAAGACAAGTTCCACCTCTCTTCACCCTTTTGACCCTATCTTCTTGTAAGAATTGGAAACCTCCCTGGAGAGACTGGACCATCCTCATCATCTCTCCATAGATGGAGTTCTGGTGTTCTCTCTTTTTTATCATTCTTATTCCATGACTGAGGGGAGGGTACAGCTGATTGATCCTCAAAGGCTCCTGGGAGACTGAAACCACCTGTGGTGTTGTGGTCTCCTATGGAAATATTTTCTTTTCCCTTGGTTTTGGCAACACTGGCTTCTTTATCTGGGTTGGATCCCGCACTCCCTCTCCTTCATCAATCTGTCTCTTCCTAATAATTTTATGAGGGCCAGTATGTGGCCAGGGCCTGAGTCAAGAACTCTGATTGGTTCTCAAAATTTTTTGCTGCTACCGCCCCCAGGTAGTTTCTCCTGTTCTGGCTGTGGCAATTCAGAAGGCTTGCTGTCCCTGGAGGTAGGTTTTCTTCTTCTCCGTTCAAACTCACCCGTGGAAAAAACTCAGCCCTCTTGCTCTTAGTATTCATCCTGCCAAGAATAAAATAAAAATGAAAATAAAAAAATTGAAACCTCAACCAACCCACTCTTTTAACAGGGTTTTCAAATTCTCCACATCCTGCTTAATTGCTCTGAATTCTAGGGCTACTGTCTGTTTACAAGTAGATTGAGCTCACTGCTTGTCACAATTTCTCTTTCAGGCAATTTTGGTATTGCTGTTGGTTTTGCCCTTCTAATACTAGCATTTCCAACTTTTCTTTGTGGGACTGAGCTCGGTTCCAGGACAAAACTGCACGCCCTCCCTTGGTTGATGGGGAGGAAGGAATTCATTGATAGCTGCTTTGACACTGGGGTGTCCCTAGACAATCAGGTTGTTGCAGCAATTTCAATATGCAAATCAATGACTTACTTAGATGCCTCTCAACAATTATATTGAGACTGGAATTTGTTATTACCAACACTGCTATATTGGGCCACTCTAGGTTCCTGGTCTTCAAACAATTCCCTGGGAAAATTGCTCTTCTGATGCTCTAACCCGTCAGAGCCACTCAAATATGGTAAAAAAAAGTTCAATGGAGAGCTATACGGTTCAAAATCTGCTTCAGTCTAGTTGTATGAGATATCCTTTGAATGTGTTGAAATATTTGATTTCTCCTGAAATTTCATAGGCGCAAGTTTTCTGGGGATTGCCTGATTTACAACCAGAGCTTCTGTCTGAGAAGGCTAATCCAATGCTTGGTAATCAATCCTTGGCTTGATACAATAAGAAGATTCAAGGATCTTCTTCCTGTGGAAAAATATTATCTATAAAAACAATTTTTGGGTCTCCTTTATTCAAGAAAAAACCTTGGATTCTCTATGATTAAGGAAAAACTCAAAAATATGTCAGAAGAATCCTGAAACAATATTCATGTCAGAATTTTGGGTAAAACACCTAAACACAAGGATGATCAAGCTTGGGGTAAGAAAAACCTGAGTTAACAACTTCAAAAAAAAATTCTTCTTTCTTTTTTCTTTTTTCTTTTTTCTTTTTTCTTTTTTCTTTTTTCTTTTTTCTTTTTTCTTTTTTCTTTTTTCTTTTTTTTCTTATATTTTTTTCTAGAAAAAATATAAAATCTAGTCTAAAGTGAAGAAAATCCTGCAAAAATGCATACTTTAGACAGAAAAACACTTTCAAAGGCTCTAAAATTTGTTAAGGCCCCGTATTGTCAGGGATTTAGCCTCTATTGCTATACTGGCTGTGTTTAAATATGCAAGAATTAAGATAAAACCAGTAACTAAATCAGTTATTGACTTATCAAAAAAGAAATACTGTTACAGAAAAACAAAACTCAAACGAAACAGGAGTATTCTAAGTAAAAGACCAAACCTTGATTTCTAGAAAGAGATAAGGGACCTGGTTCTAATTCAATTAAGCCAAAAGGAGCCTTCCTTGAAAAGTACACTCTCATTCTTTAAAGTAAAAATAAATTTCAAAACACCAAAGGAATTCGCACACAAACTTGGAGTTGACTAATTGATTCATTGTTGATTTTAATTCTGAATTTTAAGGCCCCATGCAATCTTCCTCTTAAGATTAATTTTAATGGGATTTTTAACTCTTTCCAATTCTTGGATCTATAATGTAATAAATAACTGAGGAATGGGCAATAGGCTGTAGACCCTCCTTTTTTAAGGTAACAGGATCCCTCAGAGGAATAAAGGTATCATAAGGGGAGTGCTAGGCTCTCCCTAGTTCCATCTTCAAGGGCTAAGAACCCCATGACATCATTCCCAATGAGAAATAGGGTACTAGTACTCATTGGGGAGGATTTTCAATGTCAAAGGTCCTATTTACATACCCCAAGGATTATATACTTTGAAAGTAAGCTCAGGGCCCTTTGAGTGGACGATCTTGAGGCTTAGAAGATTATAATAAAGAATATTCAAATCCCCAGCATAGATAAGATTAAAATCATGCAATTTTTTATACAGAGTAGAGATTATGGCTTAAAATAATTACCTTAACTTGCCCCCCTGAGAAAGGAACATATTGGGAAGTTCTATATCAATAGTTTTGACGCATCTGAGTCCTTATAACCTCACTTAAATTTATATTGGATCTCCATCTTAATAATATATATTATCAAGTTTTTAATTCCATATTCAATAATCATAAAAACATACCTATAAAATATTATGAAATATTATAAAAATTTATTATATAATTCTAAAAATCTTTATCATTATTCAATCTTGGCTCTAGGGTGGGTTTAGCCAGTGAAATTGATTTCAGAAAATGGATGTTGAGGACAGTACGTAAGCACTATACCAGCAAGACGTATGAGCTGTGCAGACAATTGGAAAAGTCTTTTTGGCTTGTGGATGACAAGATACCTTTTTTGGGTGAAAAAGAGCCTCCTCAGGGAAGGTAGAGAGGGTAAGGCTAAATTTCTAAGGCTTTTTAGCCAGCCAGGGTACAATTAACACTTTCTCATGCTGTCAACCATCTGACCTCAGATCAGCTGGCTTTCTGCATTTTTTTAGCTTCAGGAACTGTTAATGTGTTAATGTGTCATTTTGATTGTTCTGCAATTATCTTCAATTTATAATACTAACATTGGACTCAAGTCATAATAAATGTATTTCTATTAATTTTTATCATCTGCTGATCACGTTGATCATTTTTAATAATTTTCATGACCAATTCTTGGTAGGCTTTATGATCTTTAAAGATCTGGATCAGCCTTTGTTGTGATGGTTCTCAACATTTTTTTCTTACTTAAAAATTGTTTAAAATTTATTATATAATAATTTTATTTGATATTTTAAGTTTTTAGACCATCTACCATGCATGTGTCATGTTATTACATATTCTTGGTGGAACTTTCTAGGTTGAATTTGTTACTAGCTGTAGCAAACTTCATTTTTGTGTCAACAGATCTTGATTTGTGGATCAGTCACTACTTCTGTGCGCAGGGTAGGATCTCCTGCCTGCATGGTAGGATGATCTGCGTTTGGGAATTCTGTGGGCGTGAAACTTCTGTTTTAAAGCATACAGTGATAAGCAGATGGGAGGGGAATGTGTGTGGGAATTGTGACAAACTAAATTTCCACGTGTAACTCCTAAAATATAAATAAAACGTTGGTTTTCAATGAATTATAGGTATCAAACCCATAGTTGTCAAAAAGTGTGAAATATTAAATTGTCCAAAAAGTCCCATAGTGTCACCATGTCTCTTTGGCTAATGTTTATTTAATTATTTGAAATATGAAGGATTAGGAATCCAAGGGTATGGTCAGTGAGTGACCCTACCTACCTTTGAGTAAGAAATCCATTTTCAACACAATGATTATGTATTTCCTACTCCTTTTGGTTTCATTAATTATTTTGTTATTTTTATTTATTTTTTTCTACTTTGAAAGCTGCTCTGTGTTAAAGAGAAATCTGACATTTGTGGTGCAGTCACTGCGCATTCTGCACAGTGGCTGTGAAGTTGAGCTTGGTTAAAATTTGAAACTACCTTGGTTTGAGCTTGGCCTGAGAATTATCATATATTGAGCCTGAGATCATTGATGGCAGTTTGTAGCAAGTTTCATCACATTTTTTGTGGGAATATTTTTTCATTTCACATAGTTCAATGTTATCAATTATCTCTTCAATTTATTACTTTGTTTTTTCATTTTGAATTTTGAATTGTGATTTTTTTTAAATTTTTGCATTTTTGCCTTCAACTTTCTTTGCTTTATTTAGTTATTTTTTTATTTTAATGTGTCAAATTCAACAAAGACTTCCATCTTTTATCAGATTTTTTCAATCAAAAGAAAACTATTTCAAACCTGTCATGAAAAATCAAAAAATCAAAAAATCACTCATTTTGCATCATGTGTGTCAATTTTACTGGAAAAATAAGTGGTTTTTTCAAATAAGGTGTTAAAAGGTACTCAAAGCCTCAAAAATGCATCCAAACACGCAATGAAATCCTTTTTCCCACTTTAATGAACCCATGAACCTGTTAAGGGGGATTACACATGCCATGTAAGATGTCCTAATAGTGGGTTAAACCTTTTCCCCATATTTAAAGGTTATGAGGAAAGCAGTACCACTTTTTCAAATTTAATTCCCTATTTTTAAACCCTGGATTCAAACATCTTCCCCCTTTTAGCTCATTCATGATTACATCTGGCCCTGACGTGATCACTCTACCATCAGATCCTCACCTTTTCAATAGTTATATTCTATTTAATTTGCAACAGAAGTTGCCACAAAGATAACTTCACTAATAAAAAATTTAACCCTGGAACTCCTATTTGATAGTTGGTTGATAAAATCATTGAATATGATTCCATATTAATTATTACAACAAAACAGTCCATTTTTACCATTTAAAATCTATTCTGGGAAGTTAAAATTCTGTAAAATATTTTTGAGGAGTTCATTTCACTTGCCAGTCTAGTCTGCTTCCATTGTTGATTGATTGACCTTGAGAAAAGTTTCAACAAGTCATTTACTGTTTATTAAGGATTAATAATTAAAGATAATATTGAATAGTTGTGGTTTAACCCTTTTGCTAATATTTAAACCCACTTCCATCCAACTTCAACCTCATTGAAGATACAATATTCCTCACTACTCATGCTTGCTCATTGTATTTCCAGATTCATCCCCAATTATCTTGGAAGTACTACTTCACACCTCCCACCTTATCACTAAATTTCCATGCGTCCTCTAATCTTTAATTCAGAACCCCAAATTGAGAAATACAGTTCTCTTCATATTTCCATGTCTCCTTCACCCTCCCTACCTCATCACTGTCATACTGAAACCTAAATCAGTCTTAACTCAGCATCTAACCTCAGCAAACCCAATCCAAAATTCAGGCCTAATCTACTTTCAAAGGAACTTCAACCTCAAGGCTCAGGGGAATTGTAACATCATGTCTCCAGTAACTATAAACCTCAGGATCTTCATGCATTACATATCTACATATAGTGTAAACTCATAAAAGTATGCAGATAGACTCCTTAGGCTTGCACATACTTAATCTCCCAGGTCTGCACATACTCTGACCTTATTAACTCTGTCTAACCCATACTCTTTCATGGTTTGTCCTTTGGGAATCCTTATGTACATCCTGTTGTAGATTTTATTCCATACTCTCTTTAATTAATACATAGTGTCATGAACTACATGCACACTGTAAATCCTTAAATGGTACTCTCCCAACTTAGACATCCCAGACCTGTAACATTTCCCAAATGTAGAAGCAGCCTAGCCTAATGTAGTAGCATAACTGATAAGCTCTCTCTGTTACCAGGACTATTCCCTTGTAATTACATATGTATTCTGAGTTGCAACCAACTTTACCTCTGCTGTAGCTACAGCCCTTGTCTATTTAAACTGGCCTCCTCTTCCTCCTGCCTGATTTTTCCCCAAGAAATTAGTTTACTACTTCTTACTAGTAATCCATCCCAGCAAGTGTCATCAGCACCTTATCCTTCATTCATTCCTACTCTGCTCCTTGTAGCATCTTCAAGTATACTTGGCCCCAAGCCTACTGAAACTAGATTCCCCTTTTTGTCAAGCCCTGCATGCATTTCAGAAGCCTTTTTGACATTAAACTTCTTTCTTCCCCAATAATCCCTTCTTCACCACCAAAAATCCTTACCCTATTTACAGCATCAAATCTTGCTATTGAGTTTTGGCAATTTTTGTTTGCTATATTCTTCTTTCCCAACCTTGAATTGGCTATTCAAATTTTGGCAATTTTCATTGTACCCCTTATTTTGCTATAAAAGCCCCAAATTCCCATCATCTAAACCCCTCTTCAACGGTTTGAATTTTTGCTTCAATGCTTCAACTATTTTGCTTCAACATCTTTTATTTTTTCTTCAACACTTTGATGCTTTGACACCCCACTTTGACGCTCTTATGCCTTACTTTGACCCTTTGACGCCTCAATTCACTGCTTTGCTTAGTTTCTTTGATGTCTAATTTGACTAATAATTTAATTAATTGGGGTATAATAATTTCAATCATTTGTTTCTTGTTCTAGGTGAAGAACTCCCTTTGGGTAAATAATATTTCTTAGAAATAAGAATTGTGATTTTTCTGAAAATAAAATGGAGGAGGCAACAATCTTTAGTTCTAATAAGATTGGATAGCTTCAAACAATATGGACTGACCTGACAATACAATCAAGGCGGCAACAATCTTTAGTTCTAATAAGATTGGACCGCTTCAAACAATATGGACACCTATAATGATAGGATTCCCCAAATCACAAGTTAGAATCAATGGGGGAAACTATCATTGAGTCTTTGACAAATGTTATAAATAGGCATTACACTAACATTTGAAAAGAGGTAGGATCACGGAAAAATAAATCTATACCAGTGATGTGATATTTGTCTGTGCTGAGTTTGAACGGTGAGGAAGGCGCACTTGCCATGATGTCAGAGGTTGGTTGTTGGTGATTGAGGGATGTTGGCGGTCATGGTGTGGGTGGTTGATTTAATGAGGTTGGTCTGGGTCACACTTTCAACACCCCCTCTCAATAAATTAAATCAATTAACTTTTTTAGTCCTATCATATTTCAAAGGTTTTTGAAGGTTTTTTTGTTGAGGGTTTGGTAAGGATATCAGAAACCATTTGTTTTGAGGGGATGTAATCTATCCAGACCCTTTCTGCTTTAACCAGTTACCTGATCCAGTGGTGGTAAATCTCAATGTGCTTGGTGCTTGTGTGAAAGATTGATTTTGAGGTAAGTTGGATGGCTCTTAAATTATTGCAGTGTAGGGTAATTGGCGTTTCACAGGGAATTCTTAGAAATTTAAGTGATTCAATGATCCATACGGCTTCCTGACCTGCTTCAACTGTTGATTTATATTTGGCTTCAGTATATGACAGTGAGATGTTTGGTTGAAGCTTTGATTGTCAGTTTATTGGTCCATTCATGAATGTAAAGACATAACCAGTAGGAGAATGTTGAGTTGATTTATCCCCTTCCAAGTCAGTGTTGGAATGGCCATGAGGAATGAAATAGCTTTGGTCCACGCTGATAGGTTTTTTGTCATAGGTGTATTTGATGCTGTAGTCTAGAGTACCCTTTAGGTATCTCAGGACATGAAACAATGCTTTCCAGTGGTTTAATGATGGCTTTTCCATGTACCGGGCGAGTAGAACAACAGAGTGACTTAGGTCTGGTTGGGTACATTGGGAAAGGTAAAGAAGAGAGCATACTTCACTAAGGTATGGGAGGTTCAATTTTTCAAAAGCAAAATGTTCATCATCCGTGGCTGGCAAGTAAAAGATTGTAACTGGAAGAGGTTTAGAAGCAGGTTTTTGTCCATCCTGGTTAAAGGTTTGAAATAGTTGGTGTGCCATTTTATGTTGGTTCAAGGATTACCCAGAGGGATTTTTTTTGAGTTGAATGTGGACTATACTTTCCGCAAGACGTAGATTCTCCATTTCCCATTTTAGTTTGATTTTGGTTTTTCTTTATTTATGTTATTACCTTTTATTAACATATAATCAACATGAATGTACATTCAGCTGTATTTGTGATCAGTGACTCAGAGGTAAAGACAGGCATCACATGGAGACTGAATAAACCCAATTGATAGGAGGAACAAGTTGAAATCTTTGATCCATAGTTTTGGTGATTGCTTCAATCCATAGATTGCTTTATTGATTTTCCATACTTTGTTAGTTCCTTCTACATAGCCATCAGGTTGTTCCAAGTAGAGTTTCTCATCTATTGGTGCATTTAAAAATGCTGTGACCGCGTCCATTTGATTGATTTCCCATTGATTCTTGGCTGCTATCACAATTAGTAGGCGTAGGGAAGTTGGTTTTCCAGTGGGGGAGGAAGTATCATGGTAGTCCACCCCTTTGATTTGTGAGCAGCCTTTTGGGACATATTGAGATTTCTTTTTTATGAAGTTTCCATTAGTTTCACGTTTGGTTTTACATAATCATTTTCCCTTAATCACCTTTTTATGCCTTGGTTGGTCCACCAAAGTAAAAATTTCACGGAGTTTCATTGAGTTAATCTTTTTTTCAAAAGACTTGAACCGATTGGAAGCATCATTTTGGCGGGCGGCATCATAATACAAGGTTGGATCTGAGGAATGAACAATACATGCAACAACACTCATTAGTGCACAGAAGTTTGTGGATAGTTCAATTAGATTATTGCAGTTTATTTGAGGGAGATTTTGGAGACTGATGGGTTGTGATTATGGGGCTGGAAAGGTATCTTGGCCTATGATGGTTGTAGGAAAATTGCTATTGGTTTGTTCAGTTATGTCTGTTCCTACAGTGCGGTTATCATCAGGTGAGTTTGGAGGAGCTGGTGGTGGTCCTAAGGTCAAGATGAGTCAAGGAGGTTTTGGTACCGTTGGTTGTGGGTCTAAGGGACATGAAGCTGGGGTCTTGATTGGGTCAGTAGGAAAAACAGGAAGTACAGTTTCAAGTTGAGGGTTAGGGTTAATTTCCTTAAAAAGAAATTGTTTTTCTTCAAAGGTTACGTCACAGGAGGTTTTGAATATGTTTTGTTCAGGGATGTAAATAACGTAATTTCTATTCTCCTCCGTGAAACCTAAGAGTACCCCTTCAACGGCCACCTGGCTGAACTTATTTTCTCTAAGTGCTTTCCTGATTAATAGGTGTGTCTTGCAGCCAGAAACACAAATGTGATCAACAGATGATTTGTACTTGAACCAGAGCTCAAAGGGTGTTGTATTGCGGACAGGAGTAGAGTTAGAGAAAGTTTGTTTATTTTACTAGATTGCAGTGTTAACCGTGTTCAACCAGAACATGGAAGGTGTGCTGCTTTGGATGATTAGGGCCCTTGCCTTTTCAACTATTGTTCTGTTACTCCTTTTGGCTACGCAATTTTGCTCTGGGGTATATGGGGCAGTAACTTGAACACTGATTCCTAAGTCATTCAGGTAACTCATAACTTTGGTGTTGTTGAATTCAGTTCCACCATCTATTTTTAAGTTAATCAACTTGTTTCCTTTCTGTTATTCAGCTTTGACAATGTATAGTTTGATTAAATCTAAAACATCATATTTGGTTTTGGATACTAAAGGAAAACCGGTTCTATAGCACGTAAAATCATTGGTGAAAAGGGTGTAGTATGAGAACAGGGAGTCTGTGCAGATTATACCACTTAGATCTAAATGAAAATTCTATAATGGTCGTGAACTTCTTTTTCTCTCTTTATTATGAGAAATTCTATGATTTTTGGAAAGTTTACATGTGTCACAGTAGAAGGCCCTGATAGGGCTTGATTTGAAAATTCTGGTTATACTCATTTGGTTTTGGAAGTCTGTATTTATATGTGCAAATTGGTTGTGTATTGTTTCAGTGTTGTGTTGTTTGGGGTTGGTTTGGAATACGTGAAGATTTCTCATGTTTGGTGAAATATTTAATTCCATAAGGTTGTTACTGAACTTTCCACAGAGTATAGTATGTATTATCATTATCTTTTAGTTCAGCAGTTGATCCACTTTTGACTATGTTGATATTTTCTTGGAGTAGTATACATCCGGTGATGAGGTTTTATGACGGTTGTGGGACGTATAAGGCGTTCTCAAATACCATTTTGTGGTCATTATATCCATTGATGCTTGCCCAACCAATTCCCTGGACAGGTAGGCTGACTCCTCCTCCAGCTAATTTCAGGGTGAGTCCCAAATTGTATCTACGCATAGTTTCCGCCTTGAAGTAATTTATGTTGTTAAACATATGCTGGGTGGCGCCTGTGTCGAAGATAATGGTATCCTCCTTGTTTCCAGTCTGTCCAAAATAGCATATAGGGTCAGCAGTAGTTGGACATTCAAGTACTGTTGCTAGGTTTGATTGTGATGGGGGCTTGGTTTTAAACCATTCTGGTAGGTCTCCTCGCCATAGTCCTTGGGCTATCTTTTTCTCTATCCAGGCCCTACAGCTAGATTTGTTTTTTACGTGGGATAGGTTGGAGGGGTGTGGTCCAAAACATTGGTCCTTGGTGCACTTCATGCGGGATTTTTGTACAGTGTTTGCTTCATTGGTTGTATAGGGTGAGGAGGAGGATAGCAATGGTGCACACTTGTGTGTTTCAAGGAGTTTCTCATACACCCTGTTGTAGGTGAGAGGCCAAACAAACCTTGCAATGGATTCTTTTTCATTGTTGAATCTTGCGTGTATTGAATTAAGTAACGTGTAGACTATTCCGGAATCTTTGTTGACTGATCCTCCTGCTTGGAGGATTTGTGACTTGATCATTTCAAATTTTTCTAGATTTTCTCTTAGTGACCTGTTGGGTCCTTCTTTGAGCAAGTTTAATTGTTTGGTGAGATCAAAGATTTTTCTGCTTGAGTCCTTGGTGTGGAATTCTTTGAGGGTTGACCATATTGCGTCTGGGTTTTTACATGAAGCTAGTTCTGAGTTGGAAGCGGATTTGGAATTAAGAAAAGTGACATTTTAGGACTCAAGTTGACTGAATAGCCACGAGCTAAGTATTCTTTTTATAGCAAGATGGTACAGGGGTGAAAAAGTGTCTGACTGGGGTGAATCTGACATTAAATATTCTTTGAGGTCAATTTATCTTAGAGACATTAAGATGGCTTGGGACCATGACATATAGTTATGGTCAGTAAGTTTATTTGAGATATTAATTTTGGACAGAAGATTGAGTATTTCTTGGTTGATTTGAAGTCTTTGCTTGGTGAGATCAGGGTTGGAAATGGAGGATTCCACAGTATTTTCGCAGTGGAATGGCTGTGTAGTAAACGCTGGGTTTTCAGGTCTAGTGGACATGACTGGAGGAAGAGAAACGGTTGGTGCAGGGCTGGAGACTGGGAAGAGGTTGACTGGACACATTTTAAGGTCTTAGGCGGGGTTGATTGCTCTTGCTACCATGTGAATTTTCTGACAATACAATGGAGGCGGCAAAAATATTTAGTTCTAATAAGATTGGATCGCTTCAAACAATATGGACACATCTGACAATACAATGGAGGCGGCAACAATCTTTAGTTCTAATAAGATTGGACCGCTTCAAACAATATGGACACCTATAATAATAGGATTCCCCAAAGCACAAGTTAGAAGCAATGGGGGAAACTATCATTGAGTATTTGAGACCTTTTATAAATAGGCATTACACTAAAATTTGAAAATAGGTAGGATCACAGAAAAATAAATCTATACCAGTGACATCATATTTTTCCGTGCTGAGTTTGAACGGTGAGGAAGGCGCACTTGCCATGAAATCAGGGGTTGGTTGTTGGTGATTGAGGGATGTTGGCGGTCATGGTGTGGGTGGTTGATTTAATGAGGTTGGTCTGGATCACACTTTCAACAAGAATGCCTCCACAAAGTGCTCTTTTTTCTCACGTCTCTAGCCCAGATGTCATCAGTAGCTCCAGAGGGAGAGGTATCACTGAACCTACTGACCCTTCTATAGACAGAGATGGTGGAACAGGTAGGACATTTCCTAACCTGCCAGAACCAGTGGCTACCACTTCCACTCCTATGGATACTGGCTTATTGGATCCTATCCCCCAAGTATCCCTTTCTACCATTCCTTTCTATGAAAATTCTAGACTCTATAGAGTCACAGTAAAGTTCCCAATCCCAGGTCACCATGGTTTGGACTCTCCTCCTTATGATGCAAGCTTGGTCCCAATCTCAGGAGAAGATGAAGAAGAGGATGAGGATGAGGACTCAGGATTTGATTCCAGAATATTGATTGGCTGGGATTCACCCTCCCCAGAGGTTAATCCTAGCCCAACTTATAATGCAAGAGAAATACCATAAACTTCCCCAGCTACTGACCTTTCTTCCACCTCTCAGGGACCTTCAAATGACCCTGACCTGCTGGCCATTCTTCAGCAGATTACCACTGCAATGACCCATCTCTCTAAACCTGCTGACGATGGACCATCTTCTAACTTTAAATCTCCATCTATCAATGGCCCAGGAAATTTTTATGATAAAAGCCCTAGCAAGCTGAGGCCTTTTCTCCAAGCTTCCAAACTCATCTTTCCTAATGATGAGAGGGTTTTTTCTAATGAAAGGGAAAAGGGATTTTTTACAGTCTCTTACATTAAAGGGAATTCCAGTTGATGGATCCAGCCTTACATTTATCACATTGGTAATTGTGAGCCATATTTTCTAATTAGCTCTTGGGTTTTGTTCACTCAGAAGCTCCATACCCTTTTGGGGGATTGTCTGGGAATTGAATGTGCTGAAAAAAAGTTAAACCTCTTTGAAATGAAAGATGCTGGTTATGAAACTAACTATATCACTGAGTTCAGGACACTTATGAATAAGTTCTCTTGTGTGAGAATTATTTTCCCACAAGCTTAGTCAAAGAGCAGTATTTAAAGCAAAAGAAATGCTGATAAAATAATTTCTTATGATTGATCCTTAATGTGAGGCAGAGGCAATGGCAAACTTGTGAATGTGAATTAATTGATGAATGAATGGATGGAAAAAAAAGGGAAAAGAGCTCCTTAAATACAAAAGATGGTGCTCATGTTGAGCTCACATAATGACAATGAAAAGGCCAAAATTCCGCCCCAAATGGGCTTTACAGGTTCTACAAGCCCTGTTACTTGGTTTTGGCTTACTCTTCCCACTTGGAATTAGCTTTGAACCCATTTAACCAGCCTGTACCGGTCAAATTTTGTGTTTCCACCCTCACAGGGCTCAACCAGCACCTTGCTGTTCAGACCCTGGCTGGTTGTCTATTACAGCAAGCCCTTTTACCTGGTTACATCTCTCTTCTAACCATACTTGCCCTTTCTATACACTCACAGGCCTGGTTGCAGGAGGAAACCAGGCCCCTGGCCCTCAAAGTGGCTAGGGTGTACCCAGAATCACTCTTGGTCTGGCCAAGAACTCATGAGGGTGGGTGTAACTGCTGGGCGTGCGCCCCCCCCCCTTTGTTCAAATCCCCCTCCAGGGCCCTGGGGGTTGATACCCCTAGGGTTCATCACACAGAAAGTTGGCTGGGTGGTGGTCAGGCCCACCCAGCCCCATTGGTTGCCTCCCCCTTGGAAACAGGGGGGGGGGGGGGGGGGAGATGGCCCCATTGGTCTTGAGGTGGGGGGGTGATCAAGTCCCCTGCCACCTTTCTGGTCACCTTTGTTGCAACCCGCTTGCTGTTCTGGTTGAGAAGGGACCAGCCATTCTCCCTCCCCCTTGCAAATAAGCAAGGGGAGGGAGGGAGGCAGAGGCCACCATCCCCCGCGGCCACAACCAGACGGGTAGTGCAACCAGGGCGGCGGCCCCGCACACAGCGGGTGAGGGGACTCCAAACAGAGTCCCCTGCCCCCTACAATGGCCCTGCAAGGGCGGTTGGGCCCCAGGTGAGAAACAAGCGTCCCCAAGTGGGAGGCGGACCCAATGGGCCGCCAAGGCCTGATGACCCCAAAAAACATACTTTGTGGGGCCAGCCTGTCTGGCCAAGTATGTCCATAATAATCCTTGGGCCCATAAATTCCCAGATAAGCCCATCTGGCTTAGGTGGCCCATCCACCCTGAAGGTTCTGTCAAGGCCCGTGTCCCAATTGACTTGGAAAACGTGTTTTGGCGCCCAAATGCCCAAAACCAATAACATCCACATAGGCCCGTGTGGCCCACGTGATTTCCAATTACATGTGGAGGCCCATTTTTGCATCCCATTTGGAATAAACACTAATATGCACATTAACTGATTTATCCGTCTTTTAACACACCCCCTTAATCCAAAAGGGATTCCATTTGCATACCAGACACAATGATTTTTTTTTCTATCTAAGCCTTAGTTAAGATATCCGCAATCATTGCTCCAGTGGGAATGTACCGTAACACTATCCCTTTGCATTTTACTGCATCACTTATATAGTTATAATGAACATCAATATGTTTTGTTCTTGAATGGAACACTTGGTTCTCTGCCAACGCAATGGCACTCTGATTATCAAAATAAAACAATGCAAACCCTTTTGGTTTATGTGTATCCTCTAAGACCTTTCTCAACCATTTTTCTTCCTGTGAAGCTGACAGTTACACTTGGTACTCTGCTTCTGTTGATGAAAGACTTATTAATGACACCTTTTTTGACATGCATTACACTAAATTCTTCTCTAAGAAGAATACCAAACCACTTTTTGATTCCCTAGTGTTACCATCTGCCCAACTTGCATCAGAATAACCTACCAAGTCAAAGTTTTCTGAATTTGAAAACTGCAGTCTCAGACTGATTTTTCCTTTAAGATACCTCATAACTCTCTTAAACGCTGACCAATGCCTCATGCTATGTCTCTCTAAGTGTTGTGACAAAACACCAATTGAAAATGCAATATCTAGCCTTGTTCACTGTCCCAAATAATTTAAAGATCCAATAGCTGACCTATAATCATTCCCAGATTTAAAAAACTCTAGGTTCTCTTCATCTGTAGAATTTTCTAACCAAATGTTAGAATAAATTGCAGTAACAACCTCTTTTTCATCCTCTAAGCCATACTGCTTAAGTAGAGTTGACACATAATTGTTCTGATCCAACATGATCCCATCCTTGCTCTTCATAAATGTCATTCCTAGCACCTGCTGTACCAGACCAAGATCTTTTATCTTGAACTCCTTTTTGAGTGTCTCCATGACTCTCTCCTTACCATTCCCAATAGTGATAATTTTTTCAAACCAAACAAACAAAATTGCATCCTTTCCCACAAAGATAAAATGGTTGGCCTCACTTCTACTGAAACCAATCTCCACCAGTTTCTTACTCATATTGTTATACCATGACCTATCTGCTTGCTTTAATCCATGCAGTAATCTACACAGCTTGAGACCATATTCCCCTTTATCTGCTGAGAGGAACATTCTCACACAGAGTTTCTTCATAGTTTCTGGCTTGGTCTCTACCAGCCATTCCTTGAAACAATTAGGAATTGAAATATACACAGCCTCCTCCTCCCCTCCAATTTTTGCATTCAAGTAAGCAGTCACAAAATCAGCTTGGCTGATTTCTTCACCCAACTCCACTGCCAAAGAAATGATGTACCTGAAGGTGGACAGCCTCCCAGTTGGAGAGAAAGTCTCCTGGTAGTCAATACCCTCTCTCTGCTTGAAGCCTTGTGCAACACATCTAGCCTTGAACCCCTTCAAAACTCCATTCGTATCAAAATTCTTAGTCAAAAATAATCTAGACCCAACAATGGTCCTTCCCTTTGGAAATGAATCCCGCTAAACCACTTCAAAAACACTATTATTCTCCAGAGAATCAAATTCCTCAAAAATAACTGTCTTCCAATTGGCTCTCTTGTCAGAATTCATAGCTTGGCCAAAGTTATTTGGGTTAACTCTATTACCCATCTCTAAAATTAACTGTAGAATCTCATTAAGCATAAACTGTTCCCAAAGTTTATCTTCTTCAAATTCTGCAGAAGCATAATGGGACTTCCATTCCCCATACCTATCAACAGGTATTCTCATCCTGAAACTCCTTCTTGCTGGAGGTGAAGGCTCATCAGGTTCTGATGCCACAGACTACCCTGAATCAGGTACTGAACCCTCCTGTGGCATGTCTGCCATCTCAACATCATCATTAATGACATTCTCCCCAGCCTCTGCTTGTCAAATAGGCTCTAATTCTATTTCCTGCTGTGATTCCTGAAAAGAAAAATCTTCACTCCTCTTGAGTGGAAAGGTACCTTCTTCAAATTTTACATCCCTACTATGGATAACCTTTCTTGTCCTTGGAAAATAAATCATATATGACTTACTTATTGAATCATAGCCTACAAGTGCCCTTGTTCTGGTCCTAGGATCTTAATTACCAACCATCTCATTATGATGGACACTATAATACACTAAGAAACAAATTTTTCTTAGGTGTGACATTTTGGGGTACAACTTCCAAAACTGATAATGCAGACTTTTCCCATTAACACTTACTATATTGTGCAAAAGAAACACTTTGCACACCAACTCAGCCCATAAAAACTTTGGTAGACCTTATTGAGCCATGATATTTCTGACTTTTTCTAATAAAATCTTATTCATCCACTCAACTATTCCATTGTTTTGTGGAGTACTAGCAGTAGTAACTATTTGAGTGATGCCATGATCATTCAACAGTTTGTCAAACTCTTTACTCACAAACTCAGCCCCTCCATCAGTAATAACCATCTTGATCTCCTTCATGAAACCATCCTGTTTCCAGACTTTGAGGATTACTGAAACCTCCTCTGTGGTCTGATCCTTTGATCTTATTGGTTTTACCCAAACATAATTAGTTGCTGTATCAACTAAATTGATGAATTATCTTGCCCCTCCAGGGGACAATGGTGTAAATGGCCCTGCCAAATCAATGGAAAATTCCTCTCTAGGAACTTCTGTGTGATCTCTATTCTTTGAGAACACATTTCTGGTCTTGGCCCCTAAGGTAAAACTTTCACAGTTGCTGTCCTTCACCTCATGGCCACTTCTATTTTGAGAAACAGTGCTCAGAGCTGGAAAATTGAACAAGTTAGCACAGAGCAACTTATCCCAAACTTGTCAACTCAGGATAGTTCTCCCATTCAAATCAATAGCAAAATTATCTTCTTGAAGATAACAAATTTGGAACCCTTTTTTCCAGAGAACTCCAAAAGACACAAGTTTATAAGGCAGATCTGGTACATAGAAGACTTTCTCAAAAGATATTTTGAAACCCAAGTGATTTGCAAGAATAAATTTTCCAATTCCTTTAATCTGAATTGTTCTTCCTTTTTGACCAATATTTAAAGCACCATCAAAATCTCTAAGATTTGAAAGCAAATTTTTCTCAAAAAATATGTTTTATGTACAACCAGAATCAATAAAAACAATAAGATTGTCCTTCAATCCTCCTGTAAGGAAAGAAAAATTATCAGCCACTGATAAGTTCTTATTATCAAGGTTAAGATTACCCACTTCATAATCAATCAAGTCCATTTCTTGATGCTCAATGAGCTTTGCCTTCTTGTTGGGGACATGTTCCTCAAAAGACTTTTCTAATGGGCATTCCAATGCCACCATAGCAATGTTCTCCATTTCAAGTTTGACCTTCTTGTCTTCCTTTTATTCTTCTTCAGACTTCTTCCTCTTCTGGGCCTCCTTGCAATCCTTTGAATAGTGCCCCTTTTCCTGAAAATTATAACATAAGACCTTTGATAAATACCTCTTGGCCTTTGCCTTCTGTCTGGATTTTCCTTTCTTGCCAACCAGAGCAGTTCCTGTGCCCTCCTTCATCTTGAATTGAAGATAATCCTTTTAAATTCTCTTCAGCACATCCTCTTCCCCAGGAAGTGGGTCCAATTGAGATATAATCCTAACCAAGGACTCATACTATTTTGGTAGCTTCTGCAGGATTAAAAGTGACAAACACTCAGGATCCATGTTCAGCCCACAGTACTTGAACTTAGCAATGTTTGATCTTGCCTCCCCAAAAAATTTTTTAAAGTTGAAAAATTTCAACTTAAACAACTTATTGAAAGCAATCCCCTTCTGATGAACAGAATTACCAGCATAGTTGTCCTTGAGAATCTTCCATAAAATTCTTCCCATCCTCTTCTGTTCCTCTTTCTAAGTCTGAGCAACCCATGCCATATGACTTTCATCCAAATGCCTAAGAATGAGATGGTAAGACTTTTTCTCTACCTCTGAACAAATCAAGGTATCTTCTTCATCCATAATCTCCCCACAACAAATGTTTTCCAGCTCACTGTCCATTAATACAGACCAAGCACTATAGTTTTGACCATTCAAAAACAATGTTGGTGGAGCTGGATTCTGGGATATAAGATGTTTTCTTGGATAACTTGAGGTCCTTGAGGTTGTCCAAAGTAAGGTATAAGGTTCTATCCTCCTCAGAAATAATGATGATGATGGTACCAATAATGTGTGAGAATTATTGGCTTGCAATCTTATTCAAAGAGCAGTATTTAAAGCAAAAGAAATTCTGAGGCAATAATTTCTTAAGATCAATCCTTAATCTGAGGCAGAGGCAATGGCACATTTGTGAATGTGAATGAATTAATGAATGAATGGATGGAAAAAAGCAGGGATAAGAGCTCCCTAAATAAAAAAGATGGTGCTCATGTGGAGCTCATGTAATGAAAAGCAAAAGGCAAAAATTCCGCCCCAAATGTGCTCTGCAGGCTCTCAAAGCCCTATTACTTGGTTTGGGCTTAGTCAGCCCACTTAAAATGAGTTCTGAACCCTTTTGACCAGCCTGTAACCGTTGAATTGGTGTTTCCACACTCACAGGGCTGAACAAGCCCCTTGATTTTCAGACCCTGGCTGGTTGTCTATTACAACCAGCCCTGTTACCTGGTTAAATCTCTCCTCTTACGGTAATTGCGCTTGCTATACACTCACAGGCCTGGTTGGCTCCTGCAACCAGGCCCCTTTCCCTGAAAATGGCCAGGGTGGACCCGGAATCACTCTGGGTCCAGCCAAGAACTCATGTGGGGGGTGTAACAGGTGGGCATTGTGGTGTCATATTTATAACATTGTATTGGGAACTTTGTTGCAGGCTGCGGGCTCAGCAGTTGGGTAGGTTGGGCTAAGCATTTGGGGTGCGCACGGTCTCAACAGTTCCTGCTGCAGGCTCAGCAGTAGAAATTGTGGGGCTCAGCACTGGGTGGGGTTTGGGCCTACTCCAGGCATGGTGGGCTTGCAACCTGCTCAGAAAACACAGACCATGGGATGGAGCCAAACAAAACAAGTTTGGGGGCCGCTAGTTTGGGAAGCATGAGTGGTGTGATATTGGGGTTATACGCGCCAGGGTGGTCTTTGCAAGCATAGGCACGGACCAATCCGCGGATCACAGGATTTTCAGACGCGCGGGGACTCCAAGTAGGGTGTGGCAGAGGAAAGGGCCATGAGAAGGACAAACAGGAATACCTTTGTCCACCAAAATCATCAACCATTACCACATACCTTGACCATCATCATCACCATCCATCAGGATCCAGCACCATCCATTACCACCATCATCAAACATCATCAACATCATCCATCAGCATCATCATCCATTTTCAACCCTTTTAATCATCAAAAACCATTGTAATAATCTGTTCATCATCACCATCACATACCACTATAAAATGCTCAGTTTGGCCTCAATCATCAAAAAGGAAAAAAGGAGTATCAATTAGCAAACAATAAAATCAGATAACAGATATAAAGATAAAAAAAATTGAAACATTTCTTCTTTTAACTTCACCTTCCCCAGCTTCTATCATCCAATTCATCTATCTGTTCCACTTTTTCTTCCTTCATCAAGCTTGACCATATTGATACTAGGTCTAAGGGAGACTAATATAGTAGCAACTTGATCTAAAAAACAGCCACTAATATATTTTCTGTTATTATTTCAGTAGTTACCAAGCTATGATTACTGGATTAGTGACATCTACTTTTGAATTGTGTCCCACTTTCCTTAAAACTTTTAGGTCAATTAGCTCCTGGATGTGAGCTTCTAGAGCAGCCCTGGATTTTGGAATAGAGGGGTAGGCAGGTCTTCTGAGGTTAGGGGGATAAGGGGGTTTAATATTCAAGTTTAGAATCATATCATGTCCTTTGAAATTACCAATAGGGTGTTATTTGGTGCAGAAAGCATTCTGGTTCTCAAAGCAAACTTGGAGAATGTCATGTTTTGGTCTTCACTGAGCTGGGAATTCAAAACTGCTTGAGAGAAGTATTCTTGGTTAAAGGTCTCCAATTGTTTCTCATAAGTGGAATCAGAAGTTTGATAATTGATGTGACATATTTGGAATGTCTTGTTTTAATCTCCTCCTACAGTAAAGTATCAACATTTACTCTGGAATACATCTATACCATACAAGCAAAGAGAGTCTTTCCTAAAATAAAGTAGTCACATACTCCATTTTGAATTACTACAAATTCAATTTTCAGTTTTAGTGATCCTTTATGGTGAGTGAGTATGATATCAGAGGGCTACACTCCAATAGCATTTATGGAAGAGTTACAACTGCTAAAATTAGCCTGAGTCACTGTTAAGAGGTCCACCTTGCAGTTTGGATCTTGTTTTTTCAAATAAGAAGATCCTACAAAAGAGCAGAAAGCTCCACTATCTAGGAGTAAATTAACTGGGAAACCTTGGATGAGTCCAGTAGCATAGCAGGTTTTACCATAAGTGTAGCTTTCAGGGGAAGAATGTTTAAGGGTCAATGTTTTAGCTTTGGAAACATGTTAAATCTTCATTCTAGGATTCCATTTTTGAGGTAAGTTGGAATCTTTATTTAAAGAGTTTATTTCCAGGGAAGATTCTATACTTCCTTCAATAATATTTATGGGGTTAGTAAAAATCAATTCAAATTCAGAAATTGATCCATCTGTGTCATCCAGTGAGGGATCAGGGTTATTATCATACTCTTCTACTTCTATAGGATTAATCTTTCTCCTGGGTTGAGGGCATTCAGGTCTTAAATGCCCTGTCTGGTTGCAATTCCAGCATACCTTTTCTGAATTCTTTCTGAATTTTAAGCTGGGAGGATTAGGGCTAGAAGAATCTTTAGTTTTAATATTTTATCCTTCTTTATTCCTGAAGCTCTGGTCCCTAGGCTTTTTAACATTTTTTTCAAGTCCATTCATATCAATAGTCTCTTCTAGGATACCAATCAGAGTGGACAGATTGGAATTCATGGGCATTCTGCATCTTAGAATATGGTTAATGTGACCTTAGCAAAGTTTAAGAAGTCTTTCATTGACTTCCTCTTCATCAGCTTCAGGTTAAAAAATATCAAACCTTCTTTTCTTATCTAGACACCATTTGTGGGTTTTGTCCTTAGATTGGTCAAACTGAGAAGTTTCAAAGTTTTTCCTCACTTTTCATTTCAACATTCTAGTCCCAAACTGTTCTTTGATCAGTTCTTTCCAAGAGCTTCAAGTTGAGGATCCTACTTCTTCTCTTTTATTGATGAACTAATCATGAGCTACTCCTTCAAATAAACTTGTTAGTCTTACCACAGCAATAGTATCAGGGAGTTCATAAGATGCAAGGATATATTCAATAAAATTAACAAAGCTGACATGGTTATACTCTTGTTCTCCAGAAAAATTTGGGCCATTCAGTAATTGCAGGTAAGAACTTCAAAGATTGTTCCACTTCAGGGGTAGGACTAGGCCTATAAGATTCATTCCTGGCTGTTCCTGATCTAGGAGGAACACTAGGAGTACTAGGGAATCTAATTGGTATAGATTTTTCCAATTTAATAACTGGGGGGCTTGTTAAATTGATTTTAAGATGTCTGAGATCATACTTAATAATACCTAATTCCAAATCAAGTTTGTTGCTCAGTAGTTCAATCTTATTAATTAAGTGAGTTGAAGTAGTGCTTGTGATTTTCTTTACTTCTTCCTTAATTTGATCAACAGAAAAAGAATTTCTCCTTGAAGGGTGGGATAGGTTCTTTCAAAATGATTTACCAAAGCTATTTTATTCAGGCTCATTTTGTCTTTTATTTGTTCTACTTCCAGTTCATTGATCCTAGTTAAATTGGATTGGTATTGGATTACTTTTTTAATTTTCAGATTTAACCTATCCAAGTCTTCATACATGTTATCCAAGCATTTACTAAAAACATTGAAATTGTGAGACAAATTCTCAGAAAAGGTATTGAAAGTTTCTGCATCTAGTTGTGATACACTTTCTTCAATTTCTGGGCTAGAGATATTATTTTGTCCCAATCTTTTGGATTCCTTAACCTCTTATGGGCTGAGGATCTCTTCTTTTTGAGTTTCTTTCCCTTTGAGGAAGCTAATTGATCCCAAGGATTCCAATTCTGCATGTAACCTTCTACTTCTCTCTTTTGGATCAACTTTTGTAGAGAGATCTAAGATCCCTTTGCCAAATAAATTGACTTTCTGATGCCTGGGTGGTCCTCCCAGGTCTGAGCCAGTATGAACTGTCCCCAATAACTTATGTGCTATTTCACTAATTCCTTGATTTTGTCCTCCTTGGCTGAGTCCAGCCATGGTGGCATAGGAGGAGCGGTATCCTCCTGGGATAACAGGCTGGGTGAGGGACAACTCTCCAACGTTCAGTTGGTCAATTTTTTGGCCATCGTTGTGGCCATTGTTGTCTTGCGCAACACTATGGTCACGGGTTTGAGTCATCTCATTGAGCTTGCAAATGGAGTCCTTGAGCATGTGGTTTCCTCCGGGAAGAGATCCATACAATTGGGCTCTACTGCTTGCGCCGGTGTTGTGCCTTTTTTGGAACATAACACAAAAAAATTTATAAGTTTTGCTCAAACGTTCTGAATAAAACTTGAAAAAACATAAAACTAATATTTTTTCAAGTATTTTTAATTTTTTTGATAATTTTTTATGATTTTTATAACTGACTTATAGTTAAATTCAGAGGTACCAACCCTTGGTTGGGGTCCGCACTGTCCCTAGGGGGTATTCCAAGGGGATCAGAGTGGGTACCAATTGGATCCTGGGATAAATCCAAGGGCCCACTGTCTGGGACATCCTCAAGTAAGTCCTGTTCAATGAGATCACCAAGTAAAAAATCCACTGAAAGTAATAAATCAATAAAAATATGAAAATAAATTTTTTATATTTTTTTGTATTTTTACGTGATTTTTGCAATAATTTTTAAAGAAAAATAATTCAATACACACTTTTGTGATTTTTTTTTTATTTTTCTTGTCTTTTCTTTTGAAGATGAAAAGCTGTCTTTTATATATTTACCACTCTTTGTGCTGCCTGAATAAAGAATTAAAATTGATAATTCTTTCAAGCTTTTTTTCTTTTATAGTTTGTTGCTTATGATAAAGGAGCTCTTCCTGTTGTTTCTCAGGAGTTGTAATAATAGGTACAAATTTACGGGGTTTTTCTTCTTTTCTCTGTTTAGAAAGGTTCAAATAATAATTTATCAATTCACTGTTGGTCTTTAAATCCACTGGAAGAATAAAAAATCAAAAAAATATGTAATAAGTATTTTTACTTATTTTTGAAAAATAAATTGCCTGTTTCATGGAATAAATAATTAAAATTAATTATTTAGGTATATTTCATGGCCAGACCCTAGTTGTCAGCTATCTGATACCAGAAACCTTGCAGTCCTTTAGCCACAGAGAGTAATAGAGTAAGGAAATAATAATATTCCCAAGAATAAACACTTAAAAGCTCAGATATTAAATATGTTAAGAGCTATTGCAAGTTTTAAATTGTTTGGTAAAAGGATTTTCAATATTTTATAAAAGAGGGGCCACAGTATTTTAATACTGGGTATCTTTACAGACAAACAACATCTCTTCAAGGGTTGTCCTTGGGAATTTTAAGAATGTTGTAATAATGGTGGGAGCCTTTTAAGGACTTATCCAGCTAGTGTGTCCGGGAAAACAGAATCCAGGCCAAGGCAGGAAGGAAAAAACTCACTTTTGAGCAATCATTCACAGAAGAGCCTGCACAGATTTAGTTAAAGGGTTTCAGAGCAGGAGGGTTTGATTTCTTGACTATAATTTGATGAATCAGGGTAATTGGTTTTGGGAAATAATAATAATACTTCAGAATAAGGTCATAAATCACTTCCTTATCTCATATATGCACTTGATCAAAAGTGAAACATTGCCTGATTGATAATAAATAAATTCCTGGTAACTGGTGAACAATAGGTCCAAAGAGCTCTGTATAAATACCTTTTTGGGTGGAAAAGAAGCTCCTCAGGGCGTGTAGAGAGGGTGAAGCTCAAGGGCTAAGGCTAGTAAGAAGTCTGGGACAAGATTTGAACGTCTTCAGGATGCTGTCAATCTTCTGAACTGATTTCTGCTGTATTTCTGCATGTTTTTAGCTGCAGGATCTGTTAATCTGCCAATATTATCATTCTGCACTGATCTTTGATTTGTACTATTAATATTGAATTAAAGTGATCAGAAGTGTATATTCATTGATTTTCCATCACTTTCTGATTATTATGATAATTTTCAATAATTTTTACAATAAGTCCTTGGCATGTTTTGTGGTCTTCAAATATTAGGATCAGTCATTTTTGTGGTGATTCTTAATATTTTATTTTTAATTTAAAATATTTTAAGATTAGTTAGTTAATAATTTTATTTAAGTTTTCATGTTTTCATACCATTTTCCATGCATATTTCAAAAGATTAAATATGCAAGGTGGAAACTACAGGGGTCTAGCTGTTAGTTGCGGTACCTCCTGTCAGGTTGGTCACAATGGATCCTGACACAGGGATCAGTCCATTCAACTGTGCGCGGGGTAAGATCCTCTGCATGCGTGGCAAGATCAAATGCGCGCGGGAATCCTTTGCAAAGGAATCTGATGTGTACAGGTTGATACAGCTGCGCAGGGGCTGTGTAGGGATGCGGGATTGCATGCGGGAATTGTGACAAAACACATTTCTGTGTTTAGCTTCTAAAATATACACAACACCTCATTTTTAACTGAATTTTAGGTGTGAAACCTATACGTGACAAGTTTTGTGAAATATTACATTGGCCAAAAGGTGCCATAGTGGTGCCGTGGCATTTTGGTCATTTTCTCATTTAATTATTTAGAAGTTGAAGGATTGGTAATTCAAGGGTGGGTTCAGTGAGTGACCATACCTTATTTTGTGTGGGGAATCTATTTCTGACATACTATTTATGGATTTCCTACCCCTTTTGTTTTAACTAGTAATTTTTGTTATTTTTTCTACTTTGACAGGTTGCTCTGTAATTAGTAGCAAGCTGATTGGTCAGGATTTTGGTTTGGATTTTTGATATAAGATGTGGAAAGGTGTTAATTTTACCTTTCTTCTGTTCTTTACCAGGTGTAACTGTTGACCCAAGCTCTCTTCAAGGATGGACCAGCAATGATTGTAGCTAGGTTATGAGCAGTGGGACTTTGACATTGTTTACTGAGGTTGATTGGAGTGATCTGAGTTGTTTCTGACTGATGCATCTTATCAGGGATGACTTGTGTTGTTCTTATAAGTGGTGAAGGTGATGTTGAGTTGATGATTGAGAATTAGACTAGGATGATATTTTTGATGATGATGTGAGTCATCATGAAAAATCTGCTCTTAAATGCCTTTTTGGATTTATGGGTATATGGTTGATTACATGTTGATGGGTGGATGGGGTCTTTTGCGTGTTGATTAATGGAGATTAATATGTGGCAGTTTTTGTTCTTGAAACAGGCCATTTCTATCAAACCTGCAATTTTGAAATACACCAGTTAAGGGGTATGTGTATTTCAGAAACCTGCCATTTTAATGGCTTGTTTTGTCAAAAAAATGGCAGGTTTCTAATGCTTGGTTTTCCAACTCTGATAGGCCCCATTTAGAATCTTTCTATTTTTTTCTGTTTTGGGTATTAATTTTTTCATATTCAATGGAAAATATTTCCATTTTTTTAAAAAAAAATGAATTATTGTCATTTTTGTTGTTATCCTCATCCTGTATATTTTTTCTTTCAAATCCAAGGTTAGCATTAAATTCTTTGCAAGAAATGGATATCTATTGTATTTATACATGTCACATTTACTCAATTTATTTCCATCATTGAATTCTCAAAAAAATTCCACTCCAGACAGACTCCTCATGTGTTATTTGGGCCTTATTTTAGCCCAAAAAGTCCTCAGTTAAGGTTCACAGGCCTTGTGGGTCCCAGAAAGTTCCAAAAAGGGGTTTTCTCCCACCCCAGTTACTAAAAAGCCATTCCAAACCTTAAATTTATAAAATAAAACCTTTTTATTATTGGCACAATTTTTTAAGTTTTACATAGCTTCCTGGGATGGTAAAACATGCAGGAAAGTGTGATTTTGGAAAAGAAAGTATCAGAATGAGGCCTTTTGTCAAAAACAGCTTTAATTTAGTAATGAAAAGGTTAAAATCATGCATTGATACAAAGGAGGGTGCATACTTAGTGGTCTTGAGGGAATGAGGTTATCCTGTGCCTTATGTGTTGAAATATTTTAAATAAAATTAGAAATGTAAACAATTTTTTGGATATGTAATTAATCTCTCAGAAACCAAAACAGATTTATTTGAATGTTACCACTTAAAAGTTTTCAAATCAATGTCACAAATTTTTCCTAGATATATTTATTTCATGTATTTCAGGAAGTCTTGTGAAAATGTTGTGAAAGGAAGTAGATACTAATTCAAAATGCCAACTCCAGGCAAGAAAAATCTGTTTAATAAAAAAGGTAAATTTATCTGTTTTTTCCACATTCATCTTTTTCACATTCCCATAAAAAAAGATGGGAATTTATTTTAATTTTCAGGAGATCACAGTGGAAATTTATCCTTTTTTTGCTCAATCCCAATGGTGTATTTGTTGCAAATGGTTAATTCACAGTGGTTTCTAGGTTAAACACCATGAAAATCTAGGTAAATATATATTTATTTACTGTTGAATTTCCATTTAAATTCAATTTTAATTGGTAAAATTGACTATTAAACTGCTTTTTTCTTCTTAATTAGACTTTTTTAAAATAAAATTGTTTTTTTTGGGGAGATAATTTTCCTTTTCACATCCATAACATCAACAGAAAATGGGACTGCATGGTAACAATAAATAATTGGAAAACCAGAACCCCAATTTTTGATGTGGAGTGTGGATGTATGAGGCTTTCAAAACAAGAATTTCTAATTTAATGGATTACAAAATGTTACTACAATATTTGTGACAAACAACTGAGGAAAATAATAATACATCAAAATATTAGTGACATCTAAGATTGGATTGATCCTAATAACTTAGATAACTGTGGACTATGGCAAGGAAACAGCAGACAAAAATTTAGTGTTTAGGTTGATCATGACAGTCATTTTGGGAAGCGGTAATTACTTTTTCAATTTACCCCAAATATAATTTTAGAATTAAGAGTGTATCAGGGTTAAAAAATCCTCCATTTTTCATGGCAGTTTTCAACCCAAAACCACCATCAAAAATAAAAAAAAAACTTCATATTTCACATCAGGTGTGTCAGATTTACATTCAAATTAGTGGTTTATCTCCAATGTGGTGATAAAATTGGTGACAAGAGATTCCAACCAACCATTTCATCAATCCATTCCTTGTTCTCAAACTCACTCACACCACCAGTCATTGATTCACCATCCTACACCAGATGGATTATCAAACCACAACAATCATACAAGAAGCCTCCTTTTCATTTTTTCTAATCCACCATTCATTATTCAATCCTGAAAATATTTTATCCTGCTTCCTTAGCACAAAATCCAGTCAGAATAAAATGCAGTCAGAAGAAAATCCAGTCAGAAGAAAATCCAGTCAGAAGAAAATCCATTCAGAAGAAAATCCAGTCAGAAGAAAATCCAGTCAGAAAAAAAACTATTCAGAAGAAGAATCTGCCAGAATACTAAGAAACTAGCATAACAATGTTTACCCAATCTACCAAATTTTATCCCAAAATTTGTACAAAGCCTGAATTACCAAGCCAGAGGCTCCAACTAACTTCTTCAACTTTTGATTTCTAGCATCTTCTATTCTCTACTTACAGGCAACCTCTCTTCACGCTGCTTTCTAATCTCTTTTTTTTTCCTTTTTCTTCCCTTTCTCTCTCTCCCTTGTCCTCTGACCCTTTTATCTCAATTTCTTCTTTCATTCTTGTGATATATTTTTTTCTATCCACACAAGATCCCTCACATCTACTCTGATTTTGAGGTTGGTTGTTCTTGAAATTCAAATTCTCCCTAGGATCACAGGTCATAAACAAGGTTGCACATGAGCAGAAAGAGGAGGAGGGGGAGAGTATCAGCTTGCTACTATGTACAGAGCAACCTGTCAAAGTAACAAAAATGAAAAATTAAAATAAGTGTATCAAATAATAAAGAATCAGTTGGAAATACATAAATATTATTGCAGAAATGGATTTCCCACCCAAAATAAGGTAGGGTCACTCACTGACCCCACCCTTGAAATATAACTCCTTCATATTTTAAATAGTTAAATAAGAACTCACCAAAAGGTCACGGCACCAATATGGAACCATTTGGCCAAATTAATTTTTCACATATATTGTCATGTATAGGTTTCACACCTAAGATTCAGTTGGAATTGAGGTGTTGTGTATATTTTAGCAGTTACACATGGAAATGTGTTATGTCACAATTCCCACGCGCAGTCCTTGGTCCCTATACAACCCCTAAGTACCTTTAGCATCATATTCCCGCATACAGAAGTCCCACGCGCAACCAATTTTGCCATGCATGCAGCGGATCCTACCCCGCGCGCATCTGAATCAACTGATCCCTACATCAGGATCAGTTGTGACAAATCTGACAGCAGGTACCGCTCACAGGAGCTACAACCTAGTAGGATTTACCTGGAATATTTAGTAATGTGACATATGCATTACAAATGATCTAAAAACCTTGAAACCTTAAAAAAAATATTATATAATTCATTTTAAATTATTTTAAATAATAAATCAAATATTGAAGGTTACCACAAAACAGACAGATCCTCATCTTTGGAAAACATGAAAAGCAACAAGGATTGGCCATAAAAATCATTGAAAACAACCTAGGTGCTCATCAGATGATGGAAAATAAATGAATATCCACATCTGTCTACTTTAAACCACTATTAATAGTCAAAATGAAGGATAAGTGCAGAATGATCAGAGTTATGCCTTCTAACAGATAAACAGATGCTGTGGCTAATATAGTACAGAAATCCAGCAGATCTGAGGACAGCTGATTGAAAGCACCAAGTGGATGTGCTAAACCTGTCCTGACTGGCCTACCAGCCTCAGCCCATGAGCAGAACCCTCTCTATGTGCCCTGGGCACCCCAAAACTTATTTATACAGACCTCTTTGGATCCATTATTCCCCATCAGTTTACCAGGAATTATTATTATAAATCAGACACTGTCATTGTTTATCAAGTGCTTATAAAGAGATAAGCAAGTGATTTATGACTTATTCTGCAGTATTATTATTATTTCTAAAAAACAATCAACCTGATTCATTAAAGTATAGTCAAGCAATCAACCCCAACTTCTCTTAAACCCTTTACCTGAATCTTGGCAGGCTCTCTGTGGAACTATTGCTCAGTAAGTGTTTCCCTTCCTGCCTTGGCTATTGTGCTGTTTTGCCTGGCCATATTGGTGGATAACTACTTATAAGGCACCCATTATCATTCCAAGGTTCTCAAACTGCCTAAGGAGTCCCCTTGAAGAGGAGTTGTCTGTCTGTAAAGATGCCCAGTAGTATAATACTGTGGCCCCTTTTTTTATAACAAATTTAAAACCCTTTTAACCAAACCAATTAAACCTTGCACCAGCTCTTGAACATATTTATTATTTGAGATTTTCAAGTGTTTTTTTCTTTGGAATATTATTATTATTATTATTCTAGTATTCTTATAACTCTCTTTAGCTAAAGGACTGCAGGTTTCCTGGTGTCAGAGAGCTGATAACTGGGGGTCTGGCCAGGAAAAATCCCTAAATAATTAATTTTTAATTATTTATTCCTTGGACCAGGCAAATCATTCATTCAAAAACAAATAAGTAAAAATACTTATAACCTATTTTTTGATTCTGTTATTCTTCCAGTGGATCTTGATAACAATGGGGAATTGATCAATAATTATGTCAGCTTCTTTATTCCAGGAACTTTGCCGTCCTTTAGCTACAGAAAGTGATATTGGTGTTGGAATAATAATTCCAAGAAAATTACGGTAAAATGCTTAAATATTGATTTAAAAGCAACTGAAAAGTTTGGTTGGTTTGGTTGGATTAAGTTTGTTTAAATATATATTTTTCAAGAGGGGCCACAGTTCATGCAAACTGGGGATGTTTATTTAATAAAAACCTCTCTTCAAGGGGCTCTTTTGAAAGGTGTAAAGACCTTGGGACAATGAGGTCTTAAATGATTTCTCACAAAAGACTAACTCAAGAGGATGGGTGGACTGGCTGTCTTAAAGCACTTATGCCTGTGTTGCGAGGAGGAGATAACTTACTAGTTTAAGTACTTACTCCAAGAAGCTTGCAGAGATTCAAGGTTAAAAGGGTCTCAGGACAATTATTGGGGTAATTTGCTGATATTCTTCACGGAATCAATGATGGGGCCAGAATTATTAATAATACTATCAGAATATAGCCATATATCACTTTGTTATCTTGAATAATCACTTGATCATGGATGGAAAGGGGTCTGGATTGATACTTTAAAAATTACTGGGGTTTAAATCACTTAAAAAGGGTTGTTTATATACCCTTTTGGGTAATAAGACCTTCTCAGGGCATGTAGAGAGGGTTGTGCTTGGATTATGAGGCTAGCAGGCTGGTCAGGGCTTGTTTTGCACGTAGTTCTGGTGCTTCCAATCTGCTAGCCTTGTCTATGCCATATTTCTTTGTGAAATAATTGTCAGAAGGTGTTTAAATTTTAATTTGTTATTGTTATGATTCAGACACATTTCCTTTTTTTGTATTAATTTCTTTTGAGTGACACGGGTGGAAGTGGTTATTAGTAGATTTTAGGGCATGTTCTGCACATGTTGGGAATTTTTAATAATTTTTAGGTTAACTCCTTGTTGTGTTTTGTGGTTCATAAAGATTTGGCAATCTCATTTACGTGACAACCTTCATTATTGTTTCCCACAATTTATTTGCTTTATATTTTGATTTGCATATATTTTTTATTCAATATTCTTAGGTTTCAGACTTCCCTCTTTCCGGCAGTCAAGTTGTTACATATACATGATGTATGCATGCAGGTTGTAGCCTGTTCCTGCGGTACCTGGCTGTCAGGCTTAGTACAATTTTGTTGACGCGCGCAGGCTTGACAGCTGTGTCCGGGAATCTGTTGCATGCAGCTGTTCAGTCATTTTGCATGCGGGCCTTTTGACATTCACCTAAGTATTGAGTGTCAGGCGTGTGTACCCTTACTGTATGAATGCGGGGCTGCGCGCGGTGTAAGACTCCAAACGGTGCTAGGCCGTGGCAGTTCTGTGGAGGGGAAAGGTGCTGTTTAGGCTGCCCTCCTGAGTGTTTCAAAAATATTTAAATGTAACCAAGATCAAATTCCAGAACGCGGTAAATGGGGGACCAAATGTAAGAGGATAAAGATTATAGTGGTCGTCAGCTGGGAAACAACACTATCTGAGGCAAGATAGTGCCAGGGAAAACTTGAATAGATAAATTCAAGGTTTGTTCACAGTTCAACAAGGCAAGGCAATTGTAAGTAACAACTCCCACAAGCTAATAGCTCTGGTTGTCAGCAGAAGCTTAGGAAAGATCAACTCAATCCCAAACAACCTGCAGGTTCTCAATGAACCTGCCCAACTCTCCGCAATCAAGTGCTTGAAGGGTACCAGATAACTGTGGGTGGCTGCACAAGACAAAGCTAATTGTTTGTAGAAGCTCTAGAAGCAAAACAATAACTGATTCAAACAAGAATAACCCAACACTTCTCAAGGGACTCAAGAGTAGCGTGGCGGAATTCAACTTCAAAAGAGATGAAGGGAGTTTTAACACTCTAGGTTTTAAGCTTAATAAAACCTCTTCAGTAAAAAGTGACTGGTTCCAGAAAGATAATCAAAGGATGATCAGGACTGGTATGGTCAGATAAAGGGATCAGGAGTGGTGTAACACACTCAAGAATTCAATTAGTTGAATTCTTCTTCAACCAGCAAAGCTATTGGTTGGTGATAAGGATCAAGGATCAAGGTTTTAAGTATGGAGACTCAAGGATCAAGGGGCAATCATAGATATACCCAAATTTTTGTCTCAGATAAAGGGGAACGAAGACCCCACGGATGATGTATTGCAAAGTGAAAATGACAATGATCCTCCCTGGTATGGTAGGATGTGATGATGATGGTGTGGTCTGATCTGATGATAAGGTAGCATGTGCTTCTGTTCCTCCAAAAGGCAGGGGAGAGCCCCTCCTTATATGGGCAGGAGGCCCTGTTAGACTATATACAAGGGATACTACAAATGGAGCGGAAAAAGAAAGATTTTTTTTTTTTATGATTTTCAGATGTTTAGGTGATCAGAAAAAATTTGATCACGCAGGCCAGTGGAAATCTGGCCTGCCTGACCAGGGTGGGATCTATCTTCATCCCTTCACCTATCCTGCGTCCGTCCATGTACAGACGCGCGCAACAATACCGGAATCACCCACCCCTTTCCCGAACCCGGAAGGGGTGGGAAAAGAAAATGGGCCAGACTGCCCGCGGGTGTCCGCGGGCGGTAGGCAACACTCTCCCACCCCCACCTGAAGATGGAAGGGGGTGCACGTTATGGATGGATTGGCTTCGGGGTGTGGCAAGATGCCCCCAAAGCAATGGACACGGTTTATCGGGTAGTCATGCTCGGCCAGAGACGTAGAAAGGATGGCTGAGAGTGCTTGGGTGCAAGAAGGATCGTTTGTGATGGATTGCTGAGGTGGGTTATTGGACATATCCAAAGTCTGCTCTGATGCAGTCCGGAGTCGCTTGCTGGGTGAAGGTAGATCAAGATTGGAGAACTTGGGGAGGGAGATTTGGGGAGGATAGTCTGCTCTACAGTGTGATGGAGCACTGCGGCCAACGGAACAAGTATTGCAAGTTTGAACCAGATAATCAGAAGCCGGGACCGATTTACTCAGATGTCTGCTAACAATTGCTTGGTACGTTCAGATGCGGCCTTGGGACGGGTGAGGGTGGGATGATTGTGGTGATGAATACTAGCCTTACTAGCGACTGTAAGATGGTTACTGCCGCCTTGGAATGTCTTGAAAAAGTCATGAAATTCCTTCTTGATAACTGATGGTAGCTGGAAGGCGATTCCCAACCAACTGGTTGTACTTGAGCTGCTGGTGGGAGGAAGATCATTTTGAGATTGCTTGCGTTTTTGTTGGTTTTGGTTGATTGGGCACGGAGGTAGTGGCAGTTTGGAGATGAGATCTTGGGCCAAGCGGGTCTTGGCCCGCGCGTTTGGCCAAAAGGAAGGGGGGGACAAAGAGAGAAGGGATTGAACACAATGCCTAGGGGATGGGACAAACAGAGGCCTGTCCTATACTACTGGGACAGGGGAACGCTTGGCAGGATGTGGGAATTGGAGGAGTGATACTGATAAAAAAAAATTCCAATTTTCTTTTTTCTTTTCTTTTTTTTTTTTGAATAACATCTAAATAAAGGAATCATAAAAAGAATTTTGAATTTTTCAGCATCTGGTCCAGGGTGTCCAGATTTGGTCACCACAGTGGGAATTTTGACACAACAGAAATCCGCCTGTAACTCCTAAAAAAACACAACACCTCAATTCTGACTGAATTTTAGGTGTTAAACCTATACATGGCATTATGTGTGAAATGTTAAAATGGCCAAAAGGTGCCATGGTGGTGTTGTGGTCTGTTGGTCATTTTTTTAAATAATTATTTAAAAATTTAAGGAGTTAGAATTCAAGGGTGGAGTCAGTGAGTGACCCTACTTAATTTTGGGTGGGAAATCCATTTCTGTAATAATATTCATGGATTTCTCACTCCTTCTAATTTTATTATTTTATTTCTGTTTTAAATCTGCTTTGACACGTTGCTCTGTCCAAGTAGCAAGCTGAAATATTATTTGAACCTTCTTAAACAGAAAAATAAGAAATAATCCATAAATTTGTGCCTACTATTATAACTCCTGAGAAACAAAAGGCAAGGTTGCTTTACTTTATTCAACAAGTTACAAGGAACAGAGAACTGAAGCTTGAAAGAGTCATCAATTTTAACTCTTTATTGAGGCAACACAAGGATTGGAAAATTCATCAAAGAAAAATTTCTATCTAGAAAATAAATAACAAGAAAGTTAAAAATAGAAGGAAAAATCACAACAGTGAGCATTAAATTTTTTTTGTTTTTTTTTGAAAATATCATAAAAATCATGGAAAATTACAACAAATATAATACCTAAATTTTTTTTTGTTTTGTAAACCTTAGTAGACTTTTTTTTTGGTGATCTTGTTGACCAGGACCTTCTTGAGGACACCCAAGACAGTGTATCATTGGATTTTCCCTTGGATTTATCCCAAGATCTGATTGGAACCCACTCAGACCAAATTGGAATACCCCCCAAGGACGGTCTTGACGTCAACCAAGTGTTGGTACCATTTAATTCAACTATAAGTAAGTTAAAAATTATATAAAACATGATTAAAAATAAAAAAATACTGAAAAAATATTGTTTTCATTTTTATTATTTTTTTTGAAACACCCGTGCAACTTTTAGAGCACCATCATATGTGTTGCCTTGCTACTATTGCAGAGAAAGCTGCAGAAGTAACAAAAATAAAATGAAAATAATAATAATACAATTAACCTAAGAATGAGTGGGAAAACCATAAATATGATTACAGAAATGGATTCTCCACCCAAAAGTAGGTAGGGTCACTTACTGACCCCACCCTTGAAATCCAACTACTTATATTTTTAAATAATTAAGGAAAGAAAGACCAAAATACTACGGCTCCACTATTGAGTTTTTGGTCAATTAAATATTTCACACACATTTTCACGTATAGGTTTCACACCTAAAATTCACTCAGAATTGAGGTGTTGTGTATATTTTAGGAGTTACGGGGGGAAATGTGTTTTTTCACAATTCCCGCACGCAGCCACGGCAGCCAATGCACCTGCGCGCGGCTGAGATACAGCTTTGTCACTCTGTCAAGGTTGTGTACGCAGCCCCGGGCCTCTGACAAGTACACAGCCGCGGGACTACGGGTTGAAAGAGTGAAAGGCAACCTGAGAGGCTCAGGTACCGCGTAAACATGCTACAACCCACACGGGAACATTCTAAATATGTAATAAATGTTCCCATGGATAGTAGATAATCTAAAAATACATAATATTATATAAAAATACATAAATAATCTCTATACGTATTTTTTATTTAATATAATTCAAAGTACCAAGAATGTCAAAAATAAGACAAGGACGACTTCTAAAAATATATAAAAATACTTTGATATACTTTTATGAGAATTTATAGACATCAATATCTTCCTGACTTACTAAGAAAACTAATGATGTAAAAATACTACGTGAATTCCCATGACTTATATTTTTAATTAATTATATCAGTAAATCAACTGAAACTTGAAAATAAGGAGTAAAATCAATATCATGAATTTACTCCAGTTATTTAATACATAATGAGAACTCACCTGACATCAGGATGTCCGTAGAAATGTCTATTAAAATAATTATTAAATTACTGGGAACATTTACTAGGGATAATTAATTAAATAATACATAAACAGGACAGATTAGAGTTATTCACACATCCTAATATCTATTATAAAGTAGAATAATTCCCATACCCTGAGGAATTAGATGCTACCCGTGCTATAGCACCAGGAACACGTGACAGGCTACCCCTGGTTACCCTGCTAGCCTTAGTGTCTGTCCCTTTGAGCCCCTGTACCCCTCAGAAGGACAATGTTGGGACTCCAAAAGCTATAAATAAAGAGCTCTTTTGAGGATATTGATGGGCAGAGACCCAGTTATATTTATATCCAGACACCGTGCCAAGGTAATCAAGTACTTATAAGAGATAAGTAAGTGATTTATGGCTAAGTCTGATCAATAATATCCGTCCTCAACCTCTTTTTATCAATTAAAACTGCTGAACAACCTTATAACCCCAGTATACAGGTTTAACCCATCAGTGCACGTCTCAAACAGATACCCAAAGGATTTAATAATATAACAGTGAGTTTTATTATCCTTTCTCTGTCGTAGCAGCTTGGCTACAAGGCCCCGCCACTCCACCGTGTATTTTATATACATATTATCTTTTGGTAAAATATTCTTTAAACTAAAGAGCCCAAAGTAACCAGGACTACGTGTTTTCATACTGAAATCCCTGAAGAGAGGTGTTAAAGATCCCCAAATATAATTGTGGCCCCTCTATAAAAATATTTAATAATAAATTTATTCACATTGAATTAAAACAATAAACCATAACCAAACCACTTAACCTTGCAACAAGCTTAATCCTAATATTTTATGGATTTTTGCTGCATTTATTAAATAATATATTTATTATTTATTCTATCACCTCTGTTAGCTAAAGGATAGCAAGGGTCTTGGCATCCAGGAGGCTGAAAATATGGATCTCTGCCCAGAGGAACCCGTGTGTGCAAGCACTCCAGCTGCAAAGGCAATGGCGGGGCTCAAACCCGTGACCATAGCGTTATGCAGGACAACAATGGTGACAAATGCAGCCACCAACTCGACCAACTCAACTTTGGAGATTTGTCACTCATCTGATTTTTTCCAATGAATTCTGATTTGATTCTTCCAATTTTCTGGTGCTTCTAATAGGTTTCCACTGAACTTACTGAAGTGGTCTTTTCAGTTTCCATTATTTTTCCCCAAAGAAATCCCCTTCATTTCTCCCTTGTTTCTCTTAGATTTTTTTCAGGTTCATCTTTTATTTATTTCAGAGCTGTATTATTTTGAATAATTTTGCTTCATTCCATCCCTTCAAAGTACGCAACCTTTGGGAAATTTGCCCCACCACCATTTTCCCAATCTTTGCTGCAAATCAGCCAATATCCAGCGTAAAAACAGATGGTGTTTTTTACTTCCTCCACTTCTCTCAACTCTCTTCATCCCTTCAACTTACAACATCCAAGCTATTTATATCAAAATAAATACTTGGATCCACAAAAAAATTGAATAAGTGGATTAATATGATCAAGAATCTGAGTGATTCTCAGCTTTATTTTTTGAATGGTTTAAGATTTAGCATTCAAAAAAAATGATGAACTTGAACCTGTTAGTGATAGAAGAAGAGAAATTCAAAAGATCTTAGATGATGATACATTCCTTCAAATTTTAGAGAATGATTGGATTGGAGCAATTTTTCAAGCAGTTTCCATGGCCATGAATGAAATACAGATTTCTGGCTTTTACAAAATTTGGATGGAGAATTGTACATAGCTTCAAAAACTATGTTCATGTGTGATGTTTTTTTCAATTCATATAATGACTTGTAATCTTTGCAGTTTTACACTTGAGGAATGAATTCTATTTGATATAAATTATTCAATTTTATAAGGAATAAATACACAATCCCAAAGCTCAGGTGCTTAATTTATCAATCATGTTACTTTTTTGTAATTTTCTTCTTGTAAAAAATTGCAGAATTGCATATCAGGAAGTTAATTTGTCTGCAGTTTTATGCACTATTGTATTTAGGATATTCAAACTGAAATTTTAAAGCTGTATAGGGATGATACTTATTTTCTTTAATTCCTGGATTATTTAATTTGAGCACATGATCATCACTAATTTCAATTGATGATATTTGAAAGCATTATGTGGAATTTTGTTTAGAATGGCTTAACAAAGAGTTTAGTGTTTTCTCTCCCTATGATTGTATTTTTTCAATCAGATAAGTGTTGGGGATAAAAGGGCAAATAAAATGATTTGAATTCAATGTTCAATAATACAAACAATCAAGAAGAATGTGTAAATTCTTTCATTTTAATTCAACTATAATTCATATTTCTGATATTTTCAAGATGAAAATTGAGAATTATATCTTATCTTATGAGTTGAATATAGGTAAGTGAAATCAATATCATGAGAGCTCCAGAGGATTTCCCCGGAATTTAGGCAGAATATATAATCCCCAGGTTTCCCACCAATACTTTCTCACTTCCCCAGAATGCTTATATATTGATCCCTTTTTATTACTGTTTCTCACAAACATTTCTCAATTCTTGACTTTCTGGTTCAAAAAACTATCTTCATGAGTGTCATAAACAATGTGAAAAAATGCAAGTTGTTGCCAATTTTGAGTCAAATTTTGATTTTAAATTTATCGCAATAAATTTTTTGAACTGGTACTCATCCAGTGCAATTTTAAAATAACCAGTGATATCCTCCTTGGGAAGATTATTTTGTGTGTATTTGATTGATTGATTGATTTTCTTGAATTTCTTTATTCATTAAACCCCTGTGTGCTTCTGAAGATGATCCTGAAAATGATAGATATATTGAGAAAAGGTGATTTGGTTACTCCTACCCAGGCTTTAATTAATGTTGGAATTTTGTTTCCAAAACCAGGTAATGTTCTGAAATCATCATGGGTAGTATGAATTGTTTGAATGGATGAAATTCTGGCTATATTTTACTTTTTTTATTTTTTTTTGGTCTAGGATAAACAAGAAAACCAACCCTAGGTGATTGAATACAACACATTCAAAACACTGAAGACAACCTGGGTCCAAGAATGGGGCAAAATGCTCATAATTAGGATCTTCAATCTGAAAATACTGGTGATTAAACATCTTAAACTCTTTATATTTCTTTTTCTTCATTTATGAGTGTGGAGTGTGGGGTGATTTAACAGGAGGAAGAAAATAAACTGGTATGTAGTGAGGTGATAAGTCTGAATTGATATGAACTATGTTGATCATCCTATATTAATATTTCAATTTTTTCTTCAAATAAAAAGGAAAAAAAGATGCAGAAAAAATAAAATAAAAAAAATATAAATAAGCATCTGCTAGAGGAATTTATAATTTTTCTTTCTCACAATCCACAAGTGAAAGTTCATAGGTTCAAAATATTTTGACCAAAAAATTTGAACAACAACATGCATCTCCAACCACATCTTATGCTGAAGCAGGTGAGGGCTCTTATTAATATTATGTGATCATAAAGCCTGAAGTCTGATTTTGCATTTCAAATTATTTCCACTCATAGGAGAGAAAGAAATCATTTTTTCAAAGGGATCCAATACATGTACTTTCTTATTTTGTATCACGTTTTTTTGAAATTCCATGAACAGTTTTTATTGGTCAATTGCAGGATTAATCAATTCTGTAGTCTCTCCTGCCTCAATAAGATTGGCAAGTGTGGCCTCTGGGGTCAGTTTTTCATGTGCAGAGAGGGCCAGTATCAATACCATGATTCAATCAGCTTTTTGTCCTCCTGAAAATGATAATCCTGAGCTCTGGAGAATGAAGATGGGGATGCAGTAAATTGATTGTGCTGCATTGGAGGATGCAGATAGTAGAATAGGAAAACCATTGGAAACAATTGAGAGGATGAATAATCCAATTGTTGATCAAGGCATGTAATTTTTTAATTGGATCCATTGATTTTGTAGGTGATATCAAGTTTTTTTGTTTGCAGGGGTTTCTGGAAACCAGGCATCAACATTATCTGTATGGCAAGTTTAAAATTTATGCATGTTGATTCCCATTTTCCAGAAAATGGGAATCACATTCAGTGTTATGCCCCTTTAGAGAGTGGAATACCCCATGAAGATATGAAAACAAACCTGTTCAAATCTGGAGTGCTGTGGAAATTCCTTGCTTTTTTTCCTTACGGGGGCATAATACTGCATGTGGAAACAGGGAATAAACATACTCTTTACGGCAAGTAAAAATGTATGCATGTTGATGCCTGGTTTCTGGAAACTGGGGAGAAAATTCACAAGTCTCATTGATTCTTCAAAAAGGTGATTCCTGTTTTCCAAAAGCCAGGCATCAAAATTCATAAAATTTAAAATTGCCATACAGAGTGAAGCTATGAGATGAAGGAGGATAAATGATCATAAGAATAAGATAACCATGCTCTTTACAGAAAGTTTAAAATTTAAGCATGTTGATGCCTATTTTACAGAAACCAGGGATCACAGGCAGTGTTATTGCCCCCAAAGAAATAAAAGCCAGGAAATTTCACAGCAATCCAGATTGGACCAGATTTGTTTCAATTTGCATCATGGGGTGTTTCACTCTCTATGATGGCATAAAACAAGCTGTGATGCCCGTTTTCTGTAAACCACACATCAACATGCAAAAATTTTGAACCTGCCATACAGAGAATGTTGATCTCATTTTCATGATTCTTTATCCTCCTTCATCTCATAGCTTCAATCTGTAATTCATGTTTGAAATTTGTTTATTTTGATGCCTGTTTTCTGGAAACCAGGCATCAATTTTTGAAAGCAACAATAAGCCTTTTGAATTTTCTGGTTTTAAATTATATTTTATAAGCCTTCTTGAACACTAACATCACACTAGTTTACCTCCCACAGGCCTTCATGATTTACTCCAAGAGGCCTTTATGTATGCAAAAGATATTCACGCATAATTAAAATCCTCAAACCTGTCTTCTCCTCCTATCCATCAGTAATCTAGAAGCAACTGGTCAGGGGCTGAATTTTGGAAGTATCATCCAACCTACAACAAATAAGAAAAGCCTCCTACAATTTTTTCTCTTGAGGCTCCAACTGAAGTCCTTTGTCAAACCAAAATGGTACCGCTCAATCATCAGCTTGAGAATCAATTAAATCTAAAAAATCATTGCCAGCCTTGATATGAACAAAATCACCTCCTTTGAACCCAATACTTGATTCCCAAATTCCATTTTCACTTTCAAGCTCTTCTGATTCTGTTTCATTGATCTGCAGCATTTTTGTGTCATGTTTTGCAGGTAATAGGAATACAGACTTGGCAGGGAACTTGAACAATTATTGCAGTTATTTGAACAACTCAGCTTGAGTGGCCATCAAACATCTTTCCCCATCAACTTCCAAGAGGTTTGGTAAGAACTTTTGAAAAGAAGGATACAAAATCAGTTGATAATTTTGAAGTTCATAATGATCTGTTGGTAAGAATCTAGAAGGGTGCACTGGGTCTGACTGGGGAAGACAACCAACTGGCAAAGAGTATAGACATTTTGTGGATTCAAGTTCTGTAATAAAATTGAAAAGATTCTTCTTCCCTTTTTTTAATAGGGTTTTGGTTTGCTCCTCCCATTCCAATTACTGGTGCGGTAAAGTGAGGGGCCAGGAAATAATACTTGCAAGGATTTATGTCAAATTAGTGAAGTAATGCACCAGGTGTAGGTGTTTTGGTGCACGGGGTTCCTTCACCTTGGCCATCTTGAGAATAATATGGCCATTGAGGTGTCAGTGAAAACAATATTTACCAATTACATTACTAGAAAACTTACCACCCTTTCTGGAAGGCTCTTGAGCATTGCTCATCTTGATTTTTTGTATACCTTGATCAACACCAAGATTAAGTTTGAAATCCACCCCCCTGTCCTATCCACTTCATCATTTTGAAGACTTTTCTCACCCATCCAACTCAAACAGACTCATCCAAACCATCACCACCACTACCACTACCACAAAAATCATCCACATCCACATCCACCATCCCATCTCACTCCAAATCATCCTCATCCTCCACTAACTTGTCTAACCCTCATAATTCATCAGAAAATCCTCCTTCTCAACTCAATCAGAACCCAGTCCATCCAACCCATCATCATCTCCTCCATCTTCACAATCATATCAACCTTTATCAACCTCCAACTAACCTCTCTTCTATCTACCCCAAACAATTTGAACCTCAGTGTCAGCTTGCTACTATGTACAGAGCAACCTGTCAATAGCAACACAAAACTATGAAAAATAAGAATATCTCAATTAAAAAAATAAGGAGTGAGAAATCAATAAATATTATTACAGAAATGGATTCCTCACCCAAAATGAGGTAGGGTCACTCACTGACCCCACCCTTGAATTCCAAGTCCTTCCCTTTTTCAAATAACTAAAAAGAAAAGTACTAAAAATTACAACACCAGTATGGCACTTTTTGGCCATTCTAATATTTCACACGTGTTGTCACATATAGGGTTTACACCTAAAATTCACCAAGAATTGAGGTGTTGTGTATATTTTAGGAGTTACACGCGGAAATGTGTTATGTCACAATTCCCGCGCGCAGCCCTGCATCATTACATATCCCTACGTACTTGTAGTAACAGATTCCTGTGTACTAGAGAACCTCGCGCAGCTAATTCTGCCACGCACACAGCGGATCCTACCCCGCGCGCATCTGTACTAACTGATCCCCGCGTCTGGATCCGTTGTGACTAATCTGACAACCAGGTACTGCTCAGAAGATCTACAACCTATTTAGAGTTGCCTAGTATATGTAACAAACTGAAATATGCAATACTAATGATCTAAAAAGATCAAAACTTAAATAAAATTAATGAAAATTAAGTTTAAAACATTTTTTAATAATAAATCAAAGATGAAGGATTACCACGTAAATCACTGACCCTGATCTTTGAAGACCACAAAACACTACAAGGAGTGTTCATAAAAATTATTAAAAATTATCTACATGATCAGCAGATGATGAAAATTCAGTAAACATTCACATCTTCCCGCTTCAAAGCAATATCAATAGTACAAATGGAAGATAAGTACAGAATGATCAAATTTACGCCATAACAGATTAACAGATCCTGTGGCTAAAATAGTACAGAAATCCCGCAGATCTAAGGACAGCTGATTGACAGCACCAAGTGAACGTGCCAATCTTGCCCTGACTGGCTTTCCAGCCTCAGCCCACGAGCAGAACCCTCTCTACGTGCCCTGAGAAGCTCAAAATCACCCAAAAAGGTATTTATACAGACCTCTTTGGATCCATTATTCCATCATCAGTTTACCAGGAATTATTTATTATCAATCAGACACCGTGTCATTATTGATCAAGTGCTTATATGAAGATAAGCAAGTGATTCATGACTTAGTCTGTAGTAGTATTATTTATTCTTATTAACCAATCAACCCTTGAAGTTTAGTCAAGCAATCCACCCCATCTGCTTTGAAACCCTTCCAATTATTCCAGGATTCTTGTGGTAAAGTGCTCAGAGTGAGTGTTAACCTTCCTTTCTTGGCCATTTATGCTGTTACGCCCAGCCATTAGTGGAATAATTCCTTTCTAAGGCACCCATCTTTATTCCAAGGCTCTTAAACTGCCTAAGGAGGCCCCTTGAAGAGAGGTTGCTAGTCTGTAAAGATCTCCAGTTGTATAATACTGTGGCCCCTCTTTTATATTATATTGAAAACCATTTATTACCATACAAATTAAACCTTGCAACTGCTCTTATTATATCATTTACTTGGGCTTCTAATTGTTTATTATTGGAATAATAATTATTATTATTATTCCAGCATTTTTATCACTCTCTGTAGCTAAAGGACTTCCAGTTTCCTGGTATCAGGGAGCTGACACTCAGTTAAAGTCAACTACTACCAACCCTCAAGATTTTCAAAACCAATTGGATCCTTCCATCCTTGAGGCCATGAAAACTTTTGAATTTTGGTTTCTCTGCTCATATCCTCATTCTCCTATTTCTGCTGAGTCCTTTTCTTCATACTGATATAAAACTTTAGCTTGGTGTAATGATTGCTGTCATTGGCACTATTCTATGAGTACAGCACCTGTGGCCTGACTTATTACTGCATGTACCTAACCAATCCAGATGAATAGTCCATTATTGACTTATCAATACTCTCTTGTTGGCTTACTTCATATTTCCTCACCTTGGCACTTATTGATATAGTTTCTGCAATGGTTTATTAGTTGTCCAGTGCCTTAGGCCCCCTGTGAGGGGCTCTCTAGTTGTCTATTTAAAACTGTCTTTTCCAGGACCTTGCAATTTCACCATCCAGTATGATTCTCTCAAAGTAAGAGCCACCTATAGTGGCTGGGTCCCTCCTGAAAATCCAGGTTGTAACTCTATTGAGGTATTCCATTGAGAATTAAATTTCCTCCAATTACCATTTACTCAGGCGCTATGTAGGCCATCTATCACTCTCTGCTACTGCAAGACTTCAGTAATGAAACTTGTCTTGCCTTATTTATCCTTAATCCGCTCCACTAAATTACAGTCTAAATCCTCTATCCTCATTGTTGCAGACATCCTATATTCTGTTACCTCAACAACAACTGGTACTACAACAGATAAACATATCCTTCTCCTGAACAAAACCAACATGGGCAGATTCATCTCTTTAAATCCTCAATGCCATTCTCTCAGATTTCTGCTCTCCAAATCATTGAAGTCATACCAAAAAATGCTTTTCCACTGTCTTGGCTACTCATTTGGAATCAAAAAAACCATTTAATACATTCAAAAAATCATCAAACAAAAAACCTCACCTGCTTGGCCCAATTTTTTCTTAGAAATGTTTATCATCAGACAGGATTTATCCCCTTCCAATACAGATAGTAATGCAAACCCCATTGGCCACCTATTGAGAACCCTGTTGATTTTGACCTCTTCTAGTGATCAACCCAACAAGCCCCCCATGAGATCCCCCTCTTCTCTCAGAAATACACCCAACTTGACAAATGCGCCCTGAAAGACCTTTCAAATTATGTCTTGTACACTGTCTCAAAGTTCTTTTCAGACCAGTCAAAACCTCATTCCCTCCACCGCTTCATCTGGCTCTTTGGTTCATGTTAGTCCTTCTCCAACTCTGGGTATAACAATTTGAGCTACAAGGAAAGGCAAGCAGCCTACCTTGAAGCTTTTATTTAGATATTTTCTGGCTCTTGTGAGAATATTACAAGCAAGATTACTACCAATTAAACCTGATCTTGAGGTTCTGGTCCAGATGAGGACCATCTTAGCTTCACAACCAACCACTCAAAATCCAATTCTTGGCCCAATTCATCATCAGGTGATGGTGATAGTACAATTGAACCCAGAAATCCAAAAAAACAAAATCCAAGGACAAGATCAATCATCTCAACTGTTGGAATCCTCTCATTCATTTTTTCAATACTATCTCTAGATCTCCCTAATATCAACCATCAATCATTGCCATCACCAAATTCATTATGATTCAACAATATCATCACCCACCATTATCCAATACCTGTCACCACTCCATTCCAACTTCATCTCTATCATAATCACCATCACCATCACCTTTATCCTCATCACCATAAACATGACTTTCACCATCACCATTGCCATCACCATCACCATCACCATCACCATCACCATCACCATCACCATCACCACCACCGTCACCTTTACCCTCATCACCATCATAATCATCATTTTCCCCATCATGCTAGGCAGCTATGCCTGATGTTGTTGTTTCTTCCCTTAAAATCATAATATGTTGAGCAGGTGAGGCTGAAGGTGCTCACAGTTTCCTGAGGATACGCAGAGTCGAGGCAGAGTGAAGGATGAGATTTCAGACAGAGTGACAACATGGAAAAGAAGAAAAGGTGAAGAGAAAAGAAAACAGACTTACCTGAGGATACGCAGAGGTGAGGCAGAGTGAAGGATGAGAGAGGAACCTTCAATCTGAGTAAACCTCTGTCCTCAGGTAGTATTAGGCAGATGAGTGTCACAGACTGTGACATGATTCTTGAGAGTGGCTTGTGACCGCAACTGAGACATGAATGGAAATATGGAAATGAGGACATGGAAGGTGTAGGAAATATAGATGTGTGAGGGGAGAGAAAGCAGTGCTGTAATAGTAGGTAACAAAGAAGAAAGGAAGAAAGAATGAAAACATGGTCTGAAAAAGGGGGGAATAAAGATATGTTAAAATATGTAATGGGTTTATTCCAACACCCCCCCTTGCTGACCACAGCCAATGAGCCCAAAAAGTCTCTGATGAGATTGGAGTAAGGCACAAGACAGATGCTTGGTCAGAATTTCAGCCAGCATATCTTTTCTACTGATATGTTTGATGGAGAATACAGCGCATTTGACGCGCTCCCATATGAAATGATTCCAGGCATCTATGTGCTTTGTTTGAGAGTGGTGTTTGGGGTTCCTGAAAAGATCTTTGGCACCTTCATTGTTGAATAACAGGGGAACAGGAGAATAATTGTAGACCTTGAGTTTGCACAGCACATTGCGGAACCAGAGGCCCTTGTTGCAGCAGTCAGATAGAGCCTTGTACTTGGCTTTGTTTCAAGAGAGCAAGACCGTTGGCTGTTTCTTGTATCTCCACAAGATGGCACTGCATCCAATGAAAAAGTTGTAACCAGAAGTTGAATGGATATTTCCTTTATCTTTGGCCCAATCCAAGTCCAAGAAACCCATCAGCCGGAGATTGGATCCACCAAGAGTGAGGCAGAGGTTGCTGGTGGTCCAAAGATATTGGAGGATCCAGATTGCCACATTCCAGTGGGGAAGGGAGGGATCCTGTAGGCATTGGGATATCCTGTTGATGTCAAAAGCAATGTTGGGGCAGGTGCATTGCAAGATCCAGAGAAGAGACCTGATTAGTTGGTTGTATCAAGGTGTGGACTTGGGTTTGTTTGGATTGTGCTTAACAAGATCCTTGAACCAAGAGTTGGCTTGAGATTTAACCACGGAGAGACCATCTGATAGAAAGGATTTGCAGGTGGAACAAATGTAGTGACACTGGCCTATGGATACAGTACAATTGTGTGGGCTCCAATTGACCAAGATAAACAAGAATAGGGCAAGTTCTTTGTTGGAACCCACTTTGAAGCTTTTACCAATGGAGGCAACAAATGACCTGACAAAGGAAACTGTCCCGACCACATCCAGGTCATCCACGTGAGAGGTGAAAATGGATGGAGGATGATGGAATTGTTTGAGTGGATTTCACTGGGGGATCTGATGTGGCCAAAGGCAGAAGTAATGGACAGAGGCGGCAGGCTGGTTTCAGTGATATCAGGCAAGCAAGGATGGCCAGGCAGAGACCCATCAGAATTGGAGGGAATTGGAGCTTTATTGGGGCCCAAAGAAGTCTCTGGGAAAGGTGGAGGGGGGTGATAGGGAATCAATACGGAGAAGGGTGGAGAAGAAGGAGAAGATGGCGGAGGAGTGGGAGAGGGAAAAAAATGTGGGGGAGGAGAGGAAGGTAGGATGTTCCTGGGCCATGGTAGATGAGCGCTGACAGGGGGTGCAGGATTAATTTCATCTTGAGTCAAACGCCCATATGGGAAAATTTTGTTGTTAAAAATGCAGTCTCTGGATTTGATGATTTTCTTTGTTGCAAGATCCAGAAGTCTGTACTCAGAGTATTTTATAGGTAGGATAAGAGGATGGAGGGATGAACTTTCATATCTAGCTTGTTACTGCTTGGCTTGGGTACTTTTTACCAGGCTAAGCACCCAAAGGGATGAAGGTTGGAGGGGCTGATTTCTGGATGTTTGAGGAAGGTGTTGGGTGAGACAAAACCCTGGGGGGTTTTGAATGGGTAGGAGTTATAGGCATGTAGGCAGTTCTTCATGGAATTGGCCCAGTAGGATTTAGGGAGATTAGATGAAATAAGCAAGCATTAAAAAAGATTTGAAATTGTGCAATTTGAGTGTTCCAAAACCTCATTCAGATGGGGCAAGTGAGGCTGTCCTGGTTCATGCACCATCCCTTTTGACAAGAGGTAGGATTTCATTTGATGGTTTATGTATTCTCACCCGTTTTTGGAATTGAGAAAGTTTATCTTGTGGTTTTACTGATTTCCAAAGAAGGAGATTAAGATTTTTTTCAATAGGAATAAATCTGGCTTTAAACAAATCAGATATGCAAACATGGCCTTTGAGCAGTTATTGATGAAAGTGACAAAGTACTTTTAGCCTTCTCTCAAGACAGTCTCAAAACTACACACGTTGGAGTAGATGATCTGACCAGGTTTAGTTGAGCGGTGACTCAGTTGTGAGTGAAATGGAGTTCTTGTCATCTTTGATTGTATGCAGATTGGGCATTGTTGCACATTGAGTTTGTTGTTGGTTGCTGGTAATATTCCATGAGACTTGAGGTATTTCTGGAGTGACTTCAGGTTCAGGTGAGATAAACTAAAATGGTAACCAAACAGAGAGTTGTCAGGTGTGTGTGATGTGGCTGAGAAGGTTGACTCTTCTCTGCTTACTGTGTTTTGAGGTAAGTAGTAAAGGTTTCCTTATTGATATCCGGTTTGAAGCGGCTTTTGGTTCAGGTTTGAGATTGATCTACTGAGGATCTTAAATTCATTGTTTGTGAACACAGCAATGAAACCAGATTTCCATATACTGGAGATGGACAGAAGATGTTTGTGAAGTTTTGGGATGACTAATGTTTGCATCTGAAAAAACGGGGATGTGATTGATCCTTTCTTCTTAGAGCTGATGGTTGATCCGTCTGCAAGTCTGACCAAGGTTTTGTCTTGCTTCCTGTTCTGAACCTGATGTTCATATGGGCTCATCAATATCAAGCAGCCCAATTCAAGATTAAAGTCAAAGTTTTTGGGTCAAGATGAGGTCAAAAGGTGGCAGGTGGCGGAACCAGCGTGAACAATGATTTGAGAGTCTGAGAAATCATCCAAGTCTTATTTTTCTTTTTTTTCAGAATTCCTGGCTTTGCTCAGATTTGTGTTTGCCAGTTTTGACAATCCTTTCAACCTATTCTTGGATTTTATGTGGGTTATAGCTTTGTGGACATCTGGGCACCTGGAGAAAGTGTGCCCCTTGGTCTTGCAAAGAGTACAGAAGTAGGTCCTTGAGGAGGTCTGAGATTCCATACCTCTTCTGGTTGAGATTTTTGTTTTAGAGTGGGTTGGTGCAGTTGATTTGGCTGAGTTTACCAGTGCATCTTCATCCCAGGTTTTTTTTCTGAGGTTTTCTTGTTTCAGTGCCCCTATGAGTTTTGAGGATGGAATGAATCCCTCATTCATCATGCTAAACATGCATCCAAGCCAATCATTGGGGAGAGGAAGGAGAATTGCAGTAGAATGAATATCATTGGCCATGAGAGGGTTTTGGGGATTAATAAGAGAGGAGAGTTTTTCTCCATATGAGACTATTTCTGTGAGATGAGAAGTAATGTCTTTATTGTTTAGTTTGGTGAGTAGAAGTTTGCGCAGCCAATACATTCAACCTCCTGAAGAGCTGTCTTGATGAGCATCCCAAAGAGAGTTCCACATTCCAAGAGCGCTTTCTTCATATTTTCTTAAAAATTGAAAGTTAGAGGTATTTATTGATTGCAATATCACTGAGAAAACAGCCAGGTTATCTTGGGTCCATGTTTCTTGATTTTATTTTTGTGATTTGTTGTTGCTTAGAAGATATCCAATGCCTGAAGCTCTGAAGTGTATCCTGAGAATAATTTCCCATTCCAAGTAGTTTGAATCTGAGCCGGGACTGTTGAGAGGATTGATAGGGGGTGTTTTCAGCACCTGGTGCAAGTTGGTAGTTTCATTCATTTTACAGCATGTGAAGTGAAGGATCCTTCAATTTAGTTATTTGATTGTTGAGGTAGCTCTGGGCTCATAACCTGTTGAGCAGGTGAGGCTGACGGTGCTCAAAGTTTCCTGAGGATATGCAGAGGTGAGGCAGAGTGAAGGATGAGATTTCAGACAGAGTGACAACATGGAAAAGAATAAAAGGTGAAGAGGAAAGAAAACAGACTTACCTGAGGATATGCAGAGTTGAGGCAGAGTGAAGGATGAGAGAGGAACCTTCAATCTGACTCAACCTCTGTCCTCAGGTAGTAGTAGGCAGATGAGTTTCACAGACTGTGACATGATTCTTGAGAGTGGCTTGTAACCGCAACTGAGAAATGAATGAAAATGTGGAAATGAGGAAATGGAAGTTGTAGGAAATATAGATGTGTGAGGGGAGAGCAAGCAGTGCGGTAATAGTAGGTAACAAAGAAGAAAGGAAGAAAGAATGAAAACATGGTCTGAAAAAGGGGGGAACAAAGATATGTGAAAATATGTAATGGGTTTATTCCAACATAATATAATTATCCATATCATTTTAGGAGACTATGCTTGAGTTCTTCATTTCTCCTCATAAAATAGAAAATCATTAACCATTTCATATCCTGAAAAGGTGGTGTCTTTTCATTAATTCCTCAAATCTCATATCTCTCTCATTCTCATATTCTCCTCTCAATTCTCATGAATCTATGGAATGTGGATTGTCCTCAAATTGGTTCCACAATTTGTCATTTAAGGTGGTTTTCTGTATTTTCCTATTTATATTTTGTAACTAAAGAATTTTGTTACCTTTACTTTCCATCTTACTGTTTTCATTATTGTATTATTCCTGTTGCAGGCGCCTTCTGGGGGCTCTCTAGTTGTATTCAACCTACTTCCTTTGGCCCCTTTTGGGGCTCTCTGGTTCTCCTTAAATAATTGTCCTTCCCTGGGACAATCAATGATAATCATCCAATTTCCAGACATCTAAACAAGAGTGCCCCTTCCTCCTCATGAAATCACTTCCACTTGACTTTACAGGTATTATCCCTCCTCCCTTGGCTCTTTGTAGCCTTATCAATACTCCTCATTTGGCTCTTCAGTAGCCTACTGTATTACTTTTTGCTTCAAATTACCTTGCTCCTAATCCAAAACTCTTCATCAAGAAACCATCCACTACCAAACTTCAACAAAGTGCCACCAGTTTTTATTCAAGAAACAAAGTTCATGGGTATGAGGAATTGACCACCATCAAAATTGAAAACCAATCATTCACAGTACCACATCAAGACCATGGCATTTTTATCAAATATCTCAAAAATTCAAATCTCTCCATCCCTCAGAATGGATTTCCTTGAGACCCTTGTTCAGCTCATTTTTCTCCCAATGGCTACCAGATCTTTCCTACTCACTATAAGCCTTCAAATAGCTCATTCCCCCCCCCCCCTCTAACATACTTCTCTCTACCCCCGTGGGAAATCAGAATCTGGAACCTCATCCATTGGGAAATATGCTTCTGCCTGCTAGTAATCCCATTGGACTGCCTACTCCAATTTTCAGGCTCCTTCATAACCAACTGGTTTCAAATCCAAAAATCATGCAATTCCCACCATGATTTTTACAGTCCCATTGAACTCAATCCCATCATCTAAATTGAAAATTCTGCCTCCAGATCCCAATTTTTATCCCATCAACAACCCCTCAAAATATTATTGCAAGAATTGAGTAAAAGAACTGCTTTATAATCATCTAACCTCACAACAATCACTTGGTTCTAATCCAGCACCCCCCCCCCCATTATCCTCATCCAATCTGTCTTCCCACTCTCATCCTGCTCCTACTAATAATGCACCATTCCTGTTTCCTCTGCAATCTCATCCTAAACCACAACACCAACCAAATATCTTTTTTGTTGGATCCCCCAACAGATTTGTTACCAACTTCCAAAACCAACCTCATCCTCATCCTCATCCTCATCCTCATCTCCTGCAACTTGCACTGGCTGGGAGACTTCCCAGAAAATCAAGAAAACCAAAGTCCTCGACCAGATCCCTGGCTCACAAAACTGGTTTTGCAGTTACAAAATTCCATTAACTGCCACCAAGCTCTGAATTACTCACCAGAGACCAACCTGCAAGTGGAATTGGTTTATTCCAAGCCAAAAAAATACAATTGAAATTATCAAGCCACAACATTTTCAGTACAATATAAAAAATTAATTTGACTTTTGAATAAAAATATAAATCATTCATGTGATTGGCTTTGATGTATAATTTGATAAATCTCATTGAAAAATGCAAGAAAAATGTGACTCTTGTAATACAGGAAGGTTGTAAGATAAAATTAATATTCTTTCTGGCAGCATAAAAGGAGCTCTCCCAATGTATTCTCAACTTAATTTTCATATGCTCCATTTTTACCTTCATATTCATTTTGATTCTTCTATCTTTTTATTTTCAAACAGCCCCTGGGAAGAACATGGTTTGTTATTTATTTTTGATCTGTTCCCCTTTCCCAGGGAATGATGTCTCAGTTCTTTTTAATCAAAGGCCTGTTGGAGGGAAGGATTATACAGGGAGTTTATCCAGGATTGGCGCCCTGAATTGCCTTCCTGATGATGACTGGCCTGAATGTTGCTGCAATGCAGGCACTTCATGGTTCACAATTGAATACCATACTTGGATTCTAGCTGATCATTTTTCCTGTGGATTTTAGAGACGTGGAACTCAATCCAAGGATTCCCAAGAAGCTTTTAGGCAGTCCAAGGAAGCTTTTGGAGAGGCCCAGAAAGCTTATAGAGGAAGTGGTTCTTGCCAATCCTCTGAAACACCTGTGGTCAACTGTCAGCTTGCTACTATGTACAGAGAAAAACTGTCAAATAGTAACACAAAAATATGAAAAATAAGAATATCTGAATTAACAAAATAAGGAGTGAGAAATCCTAAAATATTATTACAGGAATGGATCCCTCACCCAAAATGAGGTAGGGTCACTCACTGACCCCACCCTTGAATTCCAAGTCCTTATATTTTTAAAATAATTAAAAAGAAAAGTACTAAAAATTACGACACCAGTATGGCACTTTTTGGCCATTCTAATATTTCACACGTATTGTCACGTATAGGGTTTACACCTAAAATTCACTCAGAATTGAGGTGTTGTGTATATTTTAGGAGTTACACACGGAAATGTGTTATGTCACAATTCCCGCGTGCAGCCCCGCATCATTAAATATCCCTACGTACTAGTAGCAGCAGATTCCCGCGGACTAGAAACCCGCGCGCAGCTGATTCTGCCATGCAAGCAGCGGATCCTACCCCGCGCGCATCTGTACTAACTGATCCCTGCGTCTGGATCAGTCATGACTAATCTGACAACCAGGTACTGCTCAGAAGAGCTACAACCTAGTTAGGGTTGCCTAGTATATTTAACAAACTGAAATATGCATTACTAATGATCTAAAAAGATCAAAACTTAAATAAAATTAATGAAAATTAAGTTTAAAACATTTTTTAATAATAAATCAAAGGTCAAGGATTATCACGTAAATCACTGATCCTGATCTTTGAAGACCACAAAACACTACAAGGAGTGTTCATAAAAATTATTGAAAATTATCTAAATGATCAGCAGATGGTGAAAATTAAGTAAACATCCACATCTTCACGCTTTTAAGCAATATCAATAGTAAAAATGAAGGATGAGTACAGAATGATCAAATTTACGCCACAACAGATTAACAGATCCTGTGGCTAAAATAGTACAGAAATCCAGCAGATCTAAGGACAGATGATTGACAGAACCAAGTGGACGTGCTAATCTTGCCCTGACTGGCTTGCCAGCCTCAGCCCACGAGCAGAACCCTCTCTACGTGCCCTGAGAAGATCAAAATCACCCAAAAAGGTATTTATACAGACCTCTTTGGATCCATTAATCCATCATCAGTTTACCAGGAATTATTTATTATCAATCAGACACCGTGTCATTATTGATCAAGTGCTTATATGAAGATAAGCAAGTGATTCATGACTTAGTCTTTAGTAGTATTATTTACCTTTATTAACCAATCAACCATTGAATTTTTGTCAAGCAATCTACCCCATCTGCTCTGAAACCCTTCCAATTATTCCAGTATTTTCGTGGTAAAGTGCTCAGAGTGAGTGTTACCCTTCCTGTCTTGGCCATTTGTGCTGTTAAGCCTGGCTATTAGTGGAATAAGTCCTTTCTAAGGCACCCATCTTTATTCCAAGGTTCTTAAACTGCCTAAGGAGGCCCCTTGAAGAGAGGTTGCTAGTCTGTAAAGATCCCCAGTAGTATAATACTTTGGCCCCTCTTTTATATTATATTGAAAACCATTTACTACCAAACCAATTAAACCTTGCAACTGCTATTATTAAATCATTTATTTGAGCTTCTAAGTGTTTATTATTGGAATAATAATTATTATTATCATTCCAGCATTTTTATCACTCTGTGTAGCTAAAGGACTGCAAGGTTCCTGGTATCAGAGAGCTGAAAACTGGGGGTCTGTCTGGGAAATATCCTTAAATAATTAATTCTTAATTATTTATTCCTTGGACCAGTCTATTGATTTTTTTGAAAAAAAAACAGTTAACATACTTATAACATATATTTTTGATCATTTGTTTCTCTAGTGGATCTTAAGACCAACAGAGAATTGATCAATTATTATTTGAACCTTCTTAAAAATAAAAAAGAAGAAAAATTCCGTAACTTTGTCCCTGTTATTATAACTCCTGAGCAACAACAGGAGAAACTGCTTTATTATAAACAGCAGGTTATAAAGGACAAAGAACTTGAGGTTGAAAGAATTATAAATTTCAATTCTTTATTAAGGCAACATAAGGAGTGGAAGATTTATCAAAGGAAGCTTTATATTTATACACTAAATAACCCTGAAGATAAAGAAAAATCCAAAAATAATAAAAGTGATTTTTTTCTAAAAACATCATTTTAACAAGTAAAAATACAAAAAAATATTAAACTTATATTTTTTGTTTTTATCCATCTCAGTGGATTTTTTTTTTGGTGATCTCATTGACCAGGACCTCCTAGAGGACGTCCCAGACAGTGTACCATTGGACCTACCCTTGGATATATCCCAGGATCTGATTGGAACTCACTCAGACCCCATTGGAATACCCTCCAAGGATAGTTGTGATCCCAACCAAGTGTTGTTACCCTTGAATTTAACTCTAAGTAAGTTAAAATATTTATAAAAAAATTATTAAAAATATAAAACACACGAAAAAAATTATTTTTATATTTTTAAAGTCTTTTTTCAAAGTTTCAACAAAAGACTTACACATTTCTTTTGGTGCTATTTATCAAAATAGGCGCAACACCCGTGCAACAGGTAGAGCCCCGTCATATGGATCTCTTTCTGGAGGAACCTGCGCGCGCAAGGACTCCAGTTGCAAGCGTGATGAGGGGACTCAAACCCGTGACCATAGTGTCACACGGGATGACAATGGCAAGGACTGCGGCCGCCAACTCAACCAACAGACCACTGGAGAGCCATCCATTTCCCACCATGTTTTCCCAGGAGGGTACAGGTCCTCCTACGCCACCCCAGCTGGACTCAACCAAGGAGGAAAGAGTCAAAGTATTAGTGAAAGAGCATTTGAGCTATTGGGAACAATTCAGGTTGGCTCAGACCCAGGAGGATCAACCAGGTATGATAAAAGCCATTTCTCAGGCAAAGAAATCTCAGATTTCTCTGCAAAGGTTGATCCCAAAGAAAGAAGTAGAAGGCTACGTGCAGAACTGGAATCCTTGGGATCAGTTAGCTTCCTTAAAGGGAAAGGACCCCAAAAAGAAGAGGTCCTCAGTCCATCAGAAGTTAAGGAACCCAAAGGATTGGGACAGCATAATATCCTTAGCCCAGAAGTGGAAAAAGGTGTACCACAATTAGATGTAGAAGCTCTTAATAGCTTTTCTGTAAATGTGTCTCACAATTTTACTATTATTAGCCAATGCTTTGACAAAGTTTATCAACAATTGGACAAATTAAGTTCAAGTATTTTCAGAGTGATTGACACTCAGTCTCAGATTATGAGAATTGATGAGTTGGAAATACAACAAATCAAGGATAGTATAAGAGCTAGTAAGTTGGACCTGATGAAACATATTGATGACAACCAATCAATTCTTCAGGAAGATATTCTTGCAACCATAGATCAGCTTAAGGAAGAATTTAAGAAAACTAGTCCTACTCCTTCAGCTCATCTGATTAACAAAATTGACTTATCAAGCAATAAAATTGATTTGGAGTTAGGTATGATTAAGAATGATCTCAGAGATCTTAAGATCAATTCTACTAACTCTCCGGTCATTGACCTAGAAGAAACTAGGCCTGCTAGGTTCACCAGTACTCCTAGTGTTCCCCCCAGAACCAGGATAACTAGGAATGAGTCTTTCAGACCCAGTCCTACTCCTGAAATGGAGCAAGCTTTGAAGCTACTTCCTCCCATCACTGAATGGCCTAAATTCTCTGGAGAAGGATAATACAACCATGTCAGTTTCATTAAATTTATTGACTATACTCTTTCTTCTTATGAGCTCCCTGATGCAATAGCTGTGGTAAGATTGCCCAGATTATTTGAAGGAGTAGCTCTTGATTGGTTTATCAATAAAAGAGAAGAAGTTGGATCTTTATCCTGGAATTCTTGGAAAGAATTGATCAAAGTGCAGTTTGGTACCAGGATTTGGAGAAAAAAGATGATTAAAACTTTTGAAACTTCCCAGTTTGATCCATCCAAAGACAAACCTCATAAGTGGTGCTTAGACCAGAAAAAGAGGTTAGACTGTTTTTATCCTGAGGCTGATAAAGAAGAATTCAATGAAAGACTCCTCAACTCATGTCCCGGAAAAATCAACAACAGTTTAAGTTGCAGAATGCCTATGGATTCAGATCTTTCCACCTTAATAGGTGTATTAGAAGAGACTATTGATATGAATGGTCTTGATAAAAGGGTAAATAGACTCCCCAGGGAACAAAATACTAGGAACAGGGAAGAATATACTGCCAAAACTAAAGAATCCCCTGCTGCTAATCCATCTACCTTGGAAGTCAAGAAGACTCCAGAATCAAAAGAGAAAGTATTTTGGAACTGTAACCAAACAGGACACATAAAACCTGATTGTCCTCTACCTAGGAAAAGGATTAAACTTATTGAAGGAGAAGAGTATGACAATCCTGACCCTCACCTAGATGATACTGATGGATCACTTTCTGAGTGTGATTTGATGATCACTAACCCCATCAATGTCATTGAAGGAAGTATTGAGTCTTCTCTAGACATAAATTCCGTCAATGAAGATTCTAACTTACCTCAAAAATGGAATCCCAACATGAAGATTCACCATATCTCTGAGCCTAAGGCCTTGACTCTAAAACCTTCTGCCAGTAAAGGTTACACTTCAGGAAAAACATGCTATGCTACTGGTTTAATCCTAGGTTCCCCTGTTAAGTTACTTCTAGACAGTGGAGCCTTTTGCTCTTGTGTTGGTTCAACATATCTGGAGAAACAAGACCCAAACTGGAAGCTGAACCTACTACCAGTACCTCAGGCTAAGTTCAGCAGTTGTAATTCCGCTCTCAAAGCTGTTGGAGTATGGTCTTCTGATATCATACTCCCTCACTCTAAAGGATCACTCAAACTGAAATTCAATTTGTAGTTCTCCAAAAAAGAGTATGTGATTATTTTATCCTTGGAAATGATTCTCTTTGCTTATATGGTATAGATGTATTCCAAAGCAAGGTTAGATACTTCACTATAGGTGGAGACTGGAATAAGAAGTTCCAAATATTCCATGTCAATGCTCAAACTTCTGATTCAACTAATGAAAAACACTTAGAGAAGTTCAATCAGGAATACTTCTCTCAAGCTGCTTTGAATTCCCTTCTCAATGAAGAACAGAAACAGGATATCCTACAAGTATGCTTTGAAAATCAGAATGCTTTCTGTACCAAGGATCACCCCATTGGTAACATCAAAGGACATGATATGATCCTAACTCTAACTATTAAGCCTCCTTACCCACCTAACCTCAGGAGACCTGCTTACCCTTCTAGTCCAAAATCCAGAGCTGCTCTGAAAACCCATATTCAAGAGTTGGTTGACTTACAAGTCTTAAGGAAAGTAGGCCACAATGAACAAGTGGATATTACTACCCCAGTAATTATAGCTTGGCACAATGATAAGTCAAGAATGTTTGGAGATTTTAGAATGCTTAACAACTACACCCAAGCTGATTATTATCCAATTCTAAGAATTGACCATGCTCTGCATAACCTGTCCAAGGCTAAGTACATCACTACCATGGACATGCTGAAAGGTTTTCACCAAATACCTATCAGCCCTGATAGCTGGAAATTCATGAGAATTATCTGTAATTTGGGAATCTATGAGTATCTTAGGATGCCTTTTGGTATTAAAAATGCTCCTTCTCATTTTCAAAGAATGATGGACATAGTCCTAGGATTATTCATCAGACAAGTATGGATGATGGTATACATTGATGATGTTATCATTTACTCTGATCATTGGGATACTCACATGGATAAATTAAGGCTAGTCCTCATAACCATCTCTGCCGTAGGATTGAAAGTATCAATGAAAAAGTGTAACTTTGGCTATGGGGAAATCAAAGCCTTAGGACACATTGTCTCTGAACTAACCTTAGCTTCTGACCAAAACAAGATAGCAGCAGTAATGAATAGGCCTATGCCTCAGAATAAAACTGAACTCCTATCCTTTATCAGCTTCTGCAGCTACTATAGGAAGTATTTACCAAATTTTGCTCTTCTAACCAAATGTCTGTATGAGATCTGCAACAAAACCACCGTTTTTGAAAAGACTCATGACAGAGTCAAGAACTATGAGGAACTCAAAATGGCAATGACTTCAGCTCCAGTACTGATCCAGCCAGATTACTCTAAACCTTTCAAGCTCTACATAGATGCCAGCATGGAAGGGCTAGGAGCTGCTTTACACCAGGAAGTCATAGAAGATGATAAACCAGTGGAAAAACCTATACTCTTCATATCCAGAAAAATTAAAGACACTGAGAAAAGGTACGGTGCAAGCCAAATGGAATGTCTGGCCTTAGTATGGGCTCTAGAGAAACTCCATTATTACTTAGATGGCACCAACTTCACTGTTATTACTGACTGCAATGCTGTCAGGACATTGATGAATATGAAGACCCCTAGTAGGCACATGTTGAGATGGCAGATAGCTATACAACAGTACAGAGGACCTGACCATAGTTCATCAAGCTGGGACTAAAGACCAGAATGCTGATAGTTTAAGCAGGAATGTGTTACCCAATGACCCAAGTAAGCCTGCTTATGATCCAGAGGATAATGATATCTTCCCTATCCTTAACATTAACATGTTGAACAATGAAGCTGCTATAATGGGAATCCACATTTGTGAATTGAATGAATCCTTGTTCAACTCAATCAAAGAATCTTACAATTCTGGAATGAAAACTCTGATCACCATTATGAAAAGTACTTCTCCGCCATCTGAATTGATCAATAGCCTACCTGAACCTCTCTTTAAACCATACAAAGCTGGAAGGTTCACCATATGGGATGGTCTAGTATACTTTAGGCATCAACATTCAAGTGTTATAGTCTTAACTAAGGATGACCATATCAAACATGTCCTGGCTGAATGCCATGATAACTGTTCATCTGGTCATCTATCTGCTGATAGAAACTTAGATAAGGTTAAACAAACTGCGTGGTGGACCAATTGGAGAGACTCCACTATACAGTATGTTACCAGTTGTGAAACTTGTCAGAAATCCAACAGGACTACTGGGAAACGGTTTGGACTACTGCAAAAGATTGCTGAACCCAAGAAAAGATGGGAGATCATCAATATGGACTTTGGAACTGGACTACCACCAGGAGGAGCCTATTCTTAAAACTCAGTCTTGGTCATTGTGGATAGGTTCTCCAAGAAAGCAAAGTTCCTACCTAATCACAAGGAAGAAACTGCTATGGAAGCTGCCCTATTATTTTGGAACAGACTCGTTGCTGATGTTGGAGTTCCCAAGATTATTATCAGTGATAGAGATCCTAAATTCACCTCTGAGTTCTGGAGTAATCTACATGATATGCTTGGAACCACCTTAGCTTTCTCTACGGCTTATCACCCTCAGACGGATGGATTAGCTGAAAGGATGATTCAGACCCTGGAAGACATGCTCAGGAGATTCTGTGGCTTTGGACTAGAATATAAGAATTCTGACGGTTATTGCCACAATTGGGATAGCCTTTTACCTGCACTGGAGATGGTCTACAACAGTAGCAAGCACTCTACCACTAAGGAAGCACCTTACATACTGGAAAGAGGATGGATTCCTAGATTACCCAAGGATAACCTTAACCACCAGCTGACCAATATTCACCCTACATCACTTTATTTCAAAAACATGATAGATGTAGCCAACAAACATGCTGTTAAGTGTGTCCAGGATGCTATAGAGTATAACCAGCAAAGGTGGGATAAAACTCATAAGCAACCTGATTTCAAAATTGGTGATCAAGTCTTGATCTCTACCACTAACTTTACCAACTTGGGTGGAAATAGAAAGCTTAGACCAGCTTTTGTTGGACCTTAAACCATTAATGAACTTCATGGTAAAAATGCTGTGGAAGTAATCCTCAGTAATGAGCTTTCTAGGAAACATCCAGTCTTCCCAGTAAGCCTCATCAAACACTACCACCCAAGGAATGGAGAACATACTCCTTCACTTGCAATACCTTTTACAGAAGAACCTGAAAAGGAAAAAGGAAAAATTAGCAAGATCCTTAAGGATAAAAAAGATAGCATCAATGGAAAAGACGTCAGACTCTACCTGGTTAGATACAAGGGAGAATCAGCTCATAAAGATGAATGGTTGCCTGAACATAATATCCCTGACGGACCTATACACCTGAGGAACTACAGAGCCAACAGGAAGAATTAACCCAAAATTTTTTTTGAGATATAGACATATCTTGGAGTGGGGGAATGTCAGCTTGCTACTGTGTACAGAGCAAAACTGTCAAATAGTAACACAAAACTATGAAAAATAAGAATATCTCAATTAACAAAATAAGGAGTAAGAAATCCTTAAATATTATTACAGGAATGGAATCCTCACCCAAAATTAGGTAGGGTCACTCACTTACCCCACCCTTGAATTCCAAGTCCTTATATTTTTAAAATAATTAAAAAGAAAAGTACTAAAAATTACAACACCAGTATGGCACTTTTTGGCCATTCTAATATTTCACACGTATTTTCACGTATAGGGTTTACACCTAAAATTCACTCAGAATTGAGTTGTTGTTTATATTTTAGGAGCTACACGCGGAAATGTGTTATGTCACAATTCCCGCGCGCAGCCCTGCATCATTACATATCCCTACGTACTTGGAGTAGCAGATTCCCGCGTACTACAGACCCGGGCGCAGCCGATTCTGCCATGCACGCAGAGGATCCTACCCCGCACGCATCTGTACTAACTGATCCCCGCGTCTGGATCAGTCGTGACTAATCTGACAACCAGGTACTGCTCAGAAGAGCTACAACCTAGTTAGGGTTGCCTAGTATATTTAACAAACTGACATTTGCATTACTGATGATCTAAAAAGATCAAAACTTAAATAAAATTAATGAAAATTAAGTTTAAAAAAAATTTTAATAATAAATCAAAGATCAAGGATTATCACGTAAATCACTGATCCTGATCTTTGAAGACCACGAAACACTACAAGGAGTGTTCATAAAAATTATTAAAAATTATCTACATGATCAGCAGATGATGGAAAATCAGTACACATCCACATCTGCACGCTTTGAAGCAATATCAATAGTACAAATGAAGGATGAGTACAGAATGATCAAATTTACGCCATAACAGATTAACAGATCCTGTGGCTAAAATAGTACATAAATCCAGCAGATCTAAGGACAGCTGATTGACAGCACCAAGTGGATGTGCTAATCTTGCCCTGACTGGCTTGCCAGCCTCAGCCCACAAGCATAACCCTCTCTACATTCCCTGAGAATATCAAAATCACCCCAAAAAGGTATTTATACAGACCTCTTTGGATCCATTATTCCATCATCAGTTTACCAGGAATTATTTATTATCAATCAGACACCGTGGCATTATTGATCAAGTGCTTATATGAAGATAAGCAAGTGATTTATGACTTATTCTTTAGTAGTATTATTTACCTATATTAACCAATCAACCATTGAAGTTTAGTCAAGCAATCTACCCCATCTGCTCTGAAACCCTTGTGATTATTCCAGTATTTTCGTGGTAAAGTGCTCAGAGTGAGTGTTACCCTTCCTGTCTTGGCCATTTGTGCTGTTAATCCTAGCCATTAGTGGAATAAGTACTTTCTAAGGCACCCATCTTTATTCCAAGGTTCTTAAACTGCCTAAGGAGGCCCCTTGAAGAGAGGTTGCTAGTCTGTAAAGATCCCCAGTAGTATAATACTGTGGCCCCTCTTTTATATTATATTGAAAACCATTTACTACCAAACCAATTAAACCTTGAAACTGCTCTTATCAAATCATTTATTTGAGCTTCTAAGTGTTTATTATTGGAATAATAATTATTATTATCATTCCAGAATTTTTATCACTCTCTGTAGCTAAAGGACTGCAAGGTTCCTAGTATCAGAGAGCTGACATCAACATACCCACTATACGATTGTAGGAAGTGTTTTCAATTTTTTTCTTTGAATTCCTAATTTTTGAAGTGAACTACAAGTAATTTTTTCAAAAATTACTTGTAAATAAATCAAAATTTACCTGTAAATACAAAAAAAATATTATGATAGAAGGAATTCTATTAAAGATGAGGGAAAATTTCTTTTTGAAAAATGCTCTCATTTCATTTCAGAAATTAAGCCAATATTGTGCTATTAGGTGGAAACAACATGGAAAATGGGGGGAAATCAGGGAGACATTGGTGAAAAAAAAATCAAAACACCTGGAATCTGAGAAGAAAAAAGTTGGAGAAGACCAAGTGAAATCAAAAAGAAGACCAATAGAAAATATGGAGAGAAAAATAGGAGAGAAAAATAGGAGAGAAAAATAGGAGATCAAAAGGGGAAATGGAATGGAATTCAAACAGAAACAAATGTGAATCATTTGAGACATTGTGAAGCAAATAATTATAAACTGTGGATAAGCTGTTTTTCCAAATGATCAAAGCAGTTCATAAATTGATTGTATGTGACCATCTCTTTGGAAGGATGTGAATTCTCTTTTCAGCAAGATATGCCTGATTTTTCCTGTTAAGATAGGTTCAACTAAAGCATGGAGACCTTTGTGCTGGCATTTGATAGAAACGTATTGGTAACTGGTTGCATCCTTCATGCTCAGAAATCAGAGTGGAAAGGATCAGCATTTGGGCATCACACTCACGCTCAGCAATAAGCACAAGTTGGCTCAGACTTGGGATTGGGGACCAAGACATGGCTACAGAAGGTGTGTTTAGTGGTCATGGTAAGCGTGGGGGCTCTGAGTAGGGCCCAGAGGGCATCATGAGAAGGAAAAACCACGCAGACACAAAGGCGGGCACTCAAAGGGATTCAGGCAACTACAGGAAAGCCCAGGGGGCTCTGAGTAGGGTGCGGAGGGCGCCATGAGAAGGACAAACTGGATGGAGGTAGTGGAACAAGGGGTTGGGAAGGAGGATAGGGTTTGTTAGGGTTTTTTGTCTCTCAGTTTGATTCTCCTTGTTTCTGGGTTGTAAATTCTGCTTGTACCTAGGTTAGGGTGTGGGGGAAGGATATAATACCTTCCCCCCCCCCACTGCTGTGCTAGGGGGAGGAGCATGGAAGCATACCACCACCAAAAGAAGGAAGAGAGGAAGGGATACATCTACTTTCTATTAATCTCTCTCTCTCTCTTTCAGCTTTCTGATACCAAGAACCTTGCAGTCCTTTAGCTACAGAGAGTGATAGAAGATACTGGAATAATAATAATAATAGTATTCCAATGATAAACACATGAAAAGCTCAAACAATGAATATTTTAAGAGCTTGTGCAAGGTTTAATTTGTTTGATTAAAAAGGGTTTTCAATTTGTTATAATAGAGGGGCCACAGTATCATTCTACTGGGGGTCTTTACAGACAAACAACCTCTCTTCAAGGGGCCTCCTTAGGCAGTTTAAGAACCTTGGAATGAAGATGGGTGCCTTAGAAATGGCTTATTCCACTGATATGGCCAGGAAAAACAGCACAAAGGCCAATAAAGGAAGGGAAAACTCACTCTGAGAACTTTACCACAAAAATCCTGCAATAATAGGAAGGGTTTCAGAGCAGATGGAGTAGATTTGCTTGACTAACTTCAATGGGTTGATTGTTTTTGAGAAATAAATAAAAATACTACAGACTAAGTCATAAATCACTTGCTTATCTCTTTATATGCACTTGACTAACAATGAAACAGTGTCTGATTGATAATAATAATTCCTGGTCAACTGATGGGGAATAATAGGTCCAAAGAGGTCTGTATAAATACCTTTTTTGGGGTGATTATGACCTTCTCAGGGTGTGTAGAGAGGGTTCTGCTCTTTGAATGATGCTGGCAAGCCATTCAGGGCAAGATTAGCACGTCCAATTGGTGCTGTCAACTAGCTGACATCATATCTGCTGGATATCTGTGCTATTTTAGCCACAGGATCTGTTGATCTGTTATGGCATAAATGTGATCATTCTGCACTCATCCTTCATTTTTGCTATCAATATTGTTTTGAAGTGGAGAGATATGGCCGTTCACTGATTTTTCATTATCTGCTGAGCATGTAGGTAATTTTTAATAATTTTTATGATGACTCTTAGTATTGTTTTGTGGTCTTTGAAGATCAGGATAAGTGATTTATGTGGTAATTGTCAATATTTGGTTTATTATTAAAAAAATACTTAGACTTGGTTTCTTATTAATTTTATTTTGGTTTTATAGTTTTTAAACTATTAAAAATGCATATTTCAGGTTATTAAATATGCCAGCTAACCCTAACTAGGTTGTAGCTATCTTGAGCGGTACCTGGTTGTCAGATTTTTCACAACTGATCCAGGCCTGGGGATCAGTCAATTCAGATGCGGGTGGGGTAGGATCAGCTGCATGCGTGGCAAAACTGGCTGCGCGCGTGACCTCTGTACGAGGGATTGTGTAGCTACGGGTACGTGGGGTTGTGTAAGGATTTGGGGCTGCGCGCGGGAATTGTGACATAACACATTTCCATGTTTAACTCCTAAAATATACACAACCCTCCAATTCTGAGAGAAATTTAGTTTTAAAACCTACATGTGACAATACATGTGAAACATTGAAATGGCCAGCAATTGCCATATTGGTGTCATGGCTTTTGGTCCCTTTTTTATTTAATTATTTAAAGATAGAAGGAGTTGGATTTCCAGGGTGGGGTCAGTGAGTGACCCTACCTAATTTTGGGTGAGGAATCTATTTATGAAATAATATTTGTGTATTTCTCACTCCTTCTTCAGTTAATTTTACTTTTCTTATTTAATTGTTTTTATCATATTTCTTTTGTTACTTTGACAGGTTGCTCTGTACATAGTAGCAAGCTGACTCTCTCTCTCTCTCTTAAGGGCGCATCCTACTCTTTACAAATGCAAGAAACCTTTAACTTCCAAACTTGAGGAAAAATTTAGGGGAGTTCCACTCTCTATTTTCCACACTGCTTCACCTGCAGATTCCTTGATTGCACTTGCTGGCAAGTGCAATCAGATTTCTGGTGGTGTTGGTAGTGAATATAGGAACCTTCTGCCTGTTTGTAATGAGGGGATAAATCCTCAAATATTCAAATAAAGTTTGGTAAATGCTGGATGCTGGTGATAATTTCATACTTTTCACCTCACTTGAGATATGGTTTATAAAGCCTTTCCGGGGGCCTGGAAAAGGTTTGGTTTTTTTTTTTGTAAAGAGGGTGTGGTGCCCAAAAAAACCATTTTGGTGCCCTTTCAAGTTCCAGTTGGTGCGCATCCAAATTGCCCAAGCGCCTTGCCAAGTTGGTTTGGTTTTCAATCAAAGCTGGGCACTTTGAACTGCCAAATAAAAGAAAAAAAGAATTAAAAAGAAACAAAAGTTGAAAGTTGCAGGCAGGGAGGCTGATAATTTTGGTGCAACCAGCTTTGATCTGGGCCAAGACCAACTTGGTCAGGCACCAAGTTTTTAAACCTGAAAGCTCACTCCAATCAAGCCCTCTAGGCTCCCAAGCAAGTCCTTCTTGGCACACACCAAGTCAAACTTGGCCAGGCACTCAGAAGGGTTTTATACACCATATGTGTGTTGCAGGTGATCCTGATTTTAGAAAACTCTTCACTGGCTGCTGTGGATGGTCTAAATTTTTTACAAGGTTCAAATAGAGTACCTCTCCCTAAACACATGGTCATTCATGAAAATAATGGAAATCATGGTTTAGAAATATTAACCAATATCATCTCCCCAAACTTACAAAACCACTAACTTGATACAAGTTACCTAATTGATTCTCTTATTCTAGTTTTCAAGAATCCCTCAGAATACAATATAAATTCATCACTGCTGAATTCACTGCCTTCAAATGAGGAAAAGGATATCATGAAGGTTTTAATCAATCCATGACTCTGTGAAGGATGACACTCAAGATCATTACCAAAAACAGTTCCTTGGTTCATTATTTCTTCCCAACTCTCCTCCTCATTGCTTGATTCTGAAATTGGGGAACCCGTACAATCATATTGAGGAATTTGGACACTAAATTTGGTCTTTGAAATGAAACTTGATGGATCCTGGTTGGATTGGGAGTAGATGTGATACTTTCCAAGATAGCTACATCTGATTGATTTCATGGAAAACATGGTGGCCAAACCACAGAGAACCTTCATTTCTGCCCCAGATGAAATCAATCTGCCCATCAAGATGACTTGCAAACAACAGTTACCAGTAAATTGAGAAATTCCCATTGAGCACTATCAAATCACTTTATCAGAAAATTTCATAGGTTGGTCTTTGTCTTTAAGATCCAGTTTTCACCCATGGGAAGCTATAGTTTGAATTCTCATGGTGTAGATCCAGAAATTTTAGCTGAGAACAATCTTTTATTTTAACCCAACAACATTGTTTACTATGAGGTTTTGAATGCAATCCATTGCTCATATTCCAAACCAAGAGTTCCACGATATATAATCTGATTATTATTATTATTATTATTATTATTATTATTATTATTATTATTATTATTATTATTATTATTATTATTATTATTATTATTATTATTACTATTATTATTATTATTACTATTACTATTATTATTATTATTATTATTATTATTATTATTATTATTATTATTATTATTATTATTATTATTATTATTATTATTATTATTATTATTATTATTATTATTATTATTATTATTATTATTATTATTATTATTATTATTATTATTATTATTATTATTATTATTATTATTATTATTATTATTATTATTATTATTATTATTATTATTATTATTATTATTATTATTATTATTATTATTATTATTATTATTATTATTATTATTATTAATATTATTATTATTATTATTATTATTATTATTATTATTATTATTATTATTATTATTATTATTATTATTATTATTATTATTATTATTATTGTTGTTGTTGTTATTATTATTCTTATTCTTTCAATCCATTCCCCAAATCTCTCACTCGATCAAAAAATCACTTAAAAAGTCATCCATTTCTTCATATCAATCCTATTTTTTCTTCTTTTTATTATTCAATCCGATTCCTCCAAAGATTCGGGGGGATTAGACTAGTGTGCTGACGATACTAAAAAACTTTGGGTCCTGCACCCTCAATTCATTTGCCGACCTTGAGGATTCACTTCTTGCATTCCAATCATTGACACTGGGCACTTTTCACTGGGCAAAATCCCCCGCCTCCCAAACTTGGGGCAAGAATACGAGTTTTGTATTATTATTATCATTTTTTTTTTTACGAGAACGAGTGAAGACCGATGAAGGAGATCATCTATATTGATCTCTTGCGAGTTACAAGCGAACGAACCCAAGCATTAGAGGGGCTAGATCCGGATGTATGGATTTATCAATCGATCACGTTGTTCCTCGTCGTTCAGGATCAATTCTAGTCAAACCTTTTAAGCTCTCTTGAGCTTGTGGCTGGATCCTGGGCAACAGGAGGAGGAGGAAGTGTTGCGGATCGAAACATTCCCAAACGAGTCCGATGGTTGATAGTGTGTATGCAGATACATATATACAACCGCATCCTTACATACGTACTTATGTACATAAATACAGCAGGGGGTGATCGGAGGAATACGTTCAGAGCGCGATAATAGTTCAGATATCGATCCGTTACGTATCACTCCATCTATCCATTCACCATCGGCGAAGAGGAAAGGGGGTGGAGTGGGGATGAGGGGGTGGGGGCGAGTGTGAAAGCGGGAGAGAGAGAGAGAGAGAGAGAGAGAGAGAGAGACGGAAATCCACGTAACAAGGTAGAGTCCGAATCCGATCGATGATCGATGGTGGGACTCGAAGCGATAAGATAGTGGTGATGAAACGTACCTAGGGGGTGGTGCCATGGTGGGAGCTTGAGTGGGTGAGTAATCCATATTATCTATTTAAAATTTAAATACTCTGAGCCTGGGCCATCATGAACTCCGATCCAAGTCCCTCCCCACTTGTGGGGGCAGTCAAGCAAGAGGATAGAGAAATCTATAAAACCCGATAGCCAGAGGGATGATTCCAATCAATACCCCGTACGGCTTAGCTCTACTCATCACACCCCACACCGCCAGTAGGTTTGTTCGAATTTCACTCATCCTACCATCTTCATAGTTGGTAGATACTTATACCCCTGGATCGAACTCATGAAACTCGAGTTCGAGACTTGGGGATTTCAGTTAAGTGCAAGAACGTTACATAAATATCTAATACATTCGTAAAGTTACACGATCAGGATCAAGAGAGAGAGAGAGAGAGAGAGAGAGAGAGAGAGGGAGAGGGAGAGGGAGAGAGAAAGGGAGAGGGTTGGGTGTCCAAAGGAAAGGGAGAGAGAGAGAGAGCCGAGCCGAATTGGGAGCATGAAGACTTGATCAGAGGCCCCCCACGTGAAATAGCTAGCTAGATAGCCATAGCTATGAGATGATGATGGATCAGGCCAAGGATGAGGATGGCAGCTGAAAACCGAAGGAGGTAGTCATCTATCACGAGGGACTTGGGGATTGATGACACATAACTATACTACTTAGTCGGAGACATAATTACATACAAACCGTGACGATTCGATAGCTATAATTATGGGCCTCGATAGCGCTATCGGAAATTGAATCCTCCCACGAGAGCCGTAACCCGGGTGTGGGCTAACGTAAACATGTAAGTACGAGCATGCCTTTGGACGTATAGGTAGAAAGTAAAAAAAAAAAAAGGGACAATACGCATCCCAATTACATATGTATTACATATTACATATTTACGAAGCTTTGGGGAGTGAGCACTTGATCAGACGTCATTAAAGAAACTGCCCAGCTCATTAATTTCACGACGACGTGAGCTAATCTGGTCGTGTGTAATTACATACTTGCCCCCCGGCCCCTCCCCACGATGCTGGGTAGTAAGCCCCCCACCCCCAGCCGATCAGATCAGATGAGATCAGATGAGGGGGGGAGTCGGTGAGGTTACGTTGTCGATGGAGGAAGAGGTCGATATGCAATTCTCCGATCGCACATCTTACGGGTACGTACGTACGTAATATTTAAATGAGTCAGGAACGTAAGTGGGTTACATAAGGAAAACCATCGGGCAGGTCAGGAGGAGCGAATAAGAAATCGATCGATCGAGAGAGACAAGATGGTGACCAAGGGGCCAAGTGCGTACCGACGAGGATGTCGGTACTCAAGTCGATATCGATGGATTAACCAAGATGGGGAGGACAACCGAAAAATAAATAAATAAAAAGTCATGAAGCAAAACAAAAAAACCAAGATGGCGAGAGTGATCATCGATTGATAAAAAAAATTAAAATTTATTGTAGGATCGATCGATCGGGGAGTCGTTGATGATGAGGTTCCTTCCTGGTTGCAGTGATCAGACTGAGACCAAGCTATGTATGTATGTATGTATGTATTTATGTATGATGACTTGACTTCAGATCTTCCCATGATCCATCTATTCTCACCACTCTCCAATGATCCAAAGTAGGCAGGCGAGGGAGGTGTGGTAGGATGTTGTAAGTATTTGTGCTGAAGGATGCTGCTGAGCTGTGCTAGGAGGATCCACCAGGAGGCTGTTCCAAGAGTGCGACCACCACCCAAGAGGTCAAAGTGACTGTGGATGGCCAGGAGGTTTTTTTAGATAGGGAGGTAGGTGTGATTGGATGGACTGGCGGCACTGGAGCAGCCGTTGAACTCAGTTCGCATGCACCCCATAATGATACATACCATACCCCCTCGATGGAGGTCCTAAGTACATAGTAGAGTTGCTGATGAGCTGAAGTGGAGGATGGAGTCTACGTATGTACAACTTTTCCCGGTAAAAAAGTTCACAAAACAAGTGGACCAAGTCCGGCAGACTTGTTCACTGGGTCTTGCGGCCTTGTTTGCTTGACAACAGGCCTTGTTTTGGTTGAAAATGACGTAATGATTTCAAGCAATTCATTCCTGTTGACCAGGGTGGGGGTTGGTTGGTGGTCAACAGGGTTGGCCACAAGGTCTGCTACAATATCAACCTTTCACCTACCACACAATATCTTCCCAATAAATTTATGTTTTTTTTTTTTTTTTTTGTGGTCATTGTCATCAATCACAGTTTATTCAAATCAATACAAACAGCTCCACCCATCAAGGGATTTTGCCTATTTATTTATTTTGTTGGTCAAAAACCACGGTGGCCGCTTAACTTGTCCTGGGGACTTCCTACCCTTGTCAAGTGGACTTGAGCAATTGTCAAGGGGCCTTCAATCCCTTGTTGAGAGGCCTTATTCTGTTAATGATTGGCCTTGAATTACTTGAACAAGGGTCTTGATGAGTTGTTATGTGTCCTTCCTCACTTGATAACTGGACAGGGTTTGCTGGCCCACTGGACTTGTTTATCGGGACCAATGGGTATATACGTACATACATCGAGACTGATGTCGATACTGATGTGTGTCTATTTATAATTATGTTTTATTGATTCTATGTACATAATTTAATGGCTGGCTTGATTGCTGCTCTCCTGGCAGGCGGCCTAAGCCCTAATCACATAGCTCTCTGCTGTGGGTGATGATAAATCGATATGATGTACTTAACTCACTCAGCCAAACTGGCTCATGAGCTGATCAAGAATTTCTTGAGTGAGAGTGAGACTGGCTTAGCAAAGGTCAAGTAGCCAGGAACTCCCCCAGCTACTGACCACCACCACCACCACCACCACCACCACCACCACCACCACCACCATGAACTTACCACCACCAAGATTACCACCACCACCACCACCACCACTACCACCACCACCACCACTACCACCACTACCACTACCACTACCACTACCACCATCTTCTTCTTCTTCATCTTCATCATCACCCAATCCCAATCCCACCACACTCCAAGACCAAGTTCGATATCACCCATCCACTGGCCATCCTCATCTCCTCGATCGATCCTCCTCACCCATCGACTCGACTAACTGTGATAAGTCTAAGATCCCAAGGTCACTATGAATCCTTCTCCTCACAACCTCACTCAAACTGACCCCATCATCCTTGCATATCATATCCTCTTCTTTCGATCGTCAACAGGCCTTACAAGTGCCCAGTCTGCGATCGAGCATTCTATCGATTGGAGCATCAAACCCGTCATATACGAACTCATACCGGTGAAAAACCTCATCACTGTACTCATCCTGGTTGTGATAAGAAGTTCTCAAGATCCGATGAACTCACCAGGCACGCTAGGATACACACTCATCCCACCCAACGTAAAAAATCATCCCAGAGGAATCTCTCCAATCATCCTAACACCACCCACACCCACACCAACTCATCATCATCCACTTCACCCTCCGCATCATCCTCCTCCAACTATCATCACCACCATCACCATCACCATCTCGTTCATCATCACCACCCTCAGCCTCCCTACGCTCTCTCCACTCACGACCCCACCCATCCGCATCATCATCTCAAGACTAACACCACCACCACCATCCCCGACCCAATCCATCATCATCATCATCCCACCATCATCCCCTCTAACCAACCCCATCATCCATCCAACATCCACCTCGAACCGGCCTATCAGGATCATCCTCCAACACCCTTTCACCCTCCTCATCCTCCTCCTACCCATTATCCTCACCCTGAACTTCATCATTATCATCATCCCACCGACTTATCTCCATCTCAACTATTCCCCCCTCCCGATCAAACCATCCTATCCACCGATCACCACCATCCCTCGATCTCTCACCATCCTACGTCCATCGTCAGTCTTGCCATCTTATCACTATACTGGCCCACCCACCGTCCACTGACATCTCATTCTCATTTTTCTTTTCTCCCGGCTGCGGCCATCCCCTTCGTTAATCGACCTCGTCCAACCTACCCTTGGTTATCCAAATCGATGCAAATCAGTCTCATCCAATCCCTCTGACTCCCAACGGTCCCGATCCCCAGGTGGGTGGCTAATCCTCTTTTGCATCCTTACTCCTTAACTCTTCTCAACCATCACTCAGCTGATTTCATCATCCCTTCTTTCATTCTCTCAGCCCATCCCGTCCCATTCACCCTCCATCCTCCAACCCTCCCCGAGCCACCATCAAGCCTTCCAGTCTCCCAACACGCCTTCTACCGCTCATCATCTAACCCAACCACTCCATCCTCCTGCTCCTCCGACATCCTGCTCCTCTCACTCCGATCGATTCAAATCCACCCTTCAAACCAGTTATTTCGATCGGCCACCCTCCAATCACACCGACTCGTTGTCGTTGATTACCCATAGATCACCGGGTGATCTGGCATCGAGCCCCTATTCATCCACCTCATCCGCTTACCCATCCCAACGTCAGTCCCCCGATCATAGATCTCCACCTCAACTCTATTCGATCCATTCCAAGTCCATTCCATCGAACGATCGTCCCCTCGATCATCATCATGAATCAGCTAGATACCACCTACCACAACTCTCGGTTGATATCAACAGTCCTAGCGCTCATTTAATGATCAACGACCAGCAAGCCTTCGAAGAATCTGATCAGCTCTCCCAGCCTCTCTCATCAAACTTCATCAATCACCGACTCCAGAAACAGCCCGTCAAATCACATGATGATCTCATTCGACTCTCCCACCAAGTCTCTAGCCGTCACCCTCATCCTCACCATCGCACCCATCGCCATTCGTTCCAACCTTATTCACATCCTTCAAGTACTAGCGTCTCTCGCGCTGGTTCTCCCGATGATAGTAGTCACTCGGCATCCAGTGATGATGATGATGAATACGCCCAACAATCATTTCAAGCTCCCCCTCCCTCTCATTCTCGCCAACCCTCCCATCAATCGACCACAAACTCGGTTCTAGAACCCATGCAACACCTCAGTTTGGCTCATCCGAGAACGACGGGTACCACTCAACCCGTTCGATTCACTCTTGATTCTAATCCAACCTCACCCCTCCATCGTGCCTCCAGAGCCCAGAGTCCGGTCGTGCTTCCCTCCCTTAGATTATCTGCCCCAATGATGGCACTCCCTCTTCCCAATAACCCGTTCGAGGCAGAAGATACAGAAATGATGGAAGACCCCCGTCCGCTCGAGCGATCACACTCTACCCCCTCACTCTCAACAGCCCCCGAGCGATGGTCGATCTATCAAGAGCCTAAACGACACCCGAGATCACCCAGGACGGAAAAAGCTGAACCGAGTCAAAGCTGTCATACCATCTTACCACCGGCTCTTCCGACCGATGTTCAAGGAAACCCTAGTTTTCCCTCCTCCGCTTCCATCGGCTCTCCATCCCTCGACCCAATCTCACGTCACCATCGATCATCTAACGCATCCAGTACAGAACCTAACGGTCGGAAGGGACTTGACTCAACACGTAGCCGCCGAGGTCGACTTGAACTGATTTTGAATGGCGATACGCCACCACCGGTACATGCCAGGATGATATCAGATTCTAGAAGAACCCTACCACCGATCTCATCATTGACGACATCAAGTGGCCCAATCATGACTTTCCCTCACGAATCGATCTCCACCTCCTCATCGTCGACGAGCCACATGTTGTCGAAGTCACGCTCGGCGCCCCAATCTAGAGTCAACAGTCCACCCAGCTCACCTGGGTTATTGGCACTGGCGCCTTTGGAGGATTTAGAAAGATCTCGACCCATCAATCATCAGTATCCAGGCTCTTCTTGGTCCAGTCAAGTCCCTCGATCGGCCAGAAATACTCACCCAAACGTTCACCATTATTATCATCCTGAATCCCCGGGCGATTCTCATGAGGAGCCTCGCTCGAGCGAGTTGATGATGAAATCATCGATTGGGAAACGAAAAGATCACGGCCCTGTCGCCAATGCTGGACCGTCTGCCATACCATCTAGAAGGAAAAACCCGTTCGGCTTGCAAATGACACCGATTGAAAATGTTAGATCACTATCTTCTACCTCGTCTTTGGTCCATCGTCCAAAAGCGGATTATAATCGAAACTCATCCCATCCCAACCTGAGAGGATTATCACATCATCCTCCAAACGACGACCAAGCTCACCACCACTCCCACCACAATCATCAAAGAAGAGTCAGTAGTGCCAGTATGACCAACCATCCTGATCCCATCGGCCATTCTCAACCTCGGTTAAGAGCCGATAGTTTTCGAAGTGAGCCCGGCTCCGGTGAGCTAGTTTCGGGAACGATCACGATTCATGGTGAAGAGGAGAACGAAGGGGTGGAAGTGATGGTTGGACCTGATCGGATGAAAGATTTGGCAGGAGCAGGATCCCAAGATCATCCGAACACATCGGGTGAGCTGCTACCGAACGGGTTCGAGCAAGATACCCAGGGTGATGATCAAGTGGATGATCGGGAGAAGAAGGATGGAACCCTCGAGGCTGATGTCCAACCTGACCCGCTAAGGCCCTCGATCGGTTCGAGGAGGCATGATGAGATGATCGCTAGTAGTCCAGCCGTTCATGAGATGGATATCGATCCAGGAACCGACGATGGTGATCATCATTACCACCATCCGCAGCATTAAAAATTAGAAAAGTTTTTTTTTTTTTTTTTTTAAAAAAAAAAACGTAATTCACGTCCTTCCTTCCCTCCCCCCCTTCCAAAGAAAAAAAAACAAAAGCTGATTGATTCATGATCTTGAGCCCATCCGCCAGCTTTCAGATGTGCATATATACATACATACAAATCACCCTACAACCATAGAGAGAGAGAGATCAAAAAAAGGGAGGGGGCGGGGGGAAGTGAACGAAAGAAGAGAAGAGCTCCCCTCGATTTTTTATTTTTTATTTTACTTTATCGTGTTCAACATCATCATCCTCTGAAGCTTCTTCTCTTTTGTATCTTTGTTTTTGTGTGTGTGTGAGTGTTTTTTTGGTTCTTTTTTTGACGATCATCGTGACCAACCTACCCTCATGATGTTTCCTCCGCCTTGACGTACGTACTTACTATTACTACCACTAGTACTACTATCGATTCTCCTAGGCTTAGGTAGAAATGACCAGCGACAACGAAAACGCACGATGATGATGATGACGACCGGACGGGCAGTAGGTCATCTGTGCGTACTAAGAGAGCCACACTCTGGATGTATCTCGGTCCGATGATCATATCATCTCTTGAGTCCTAGGCTTAGTGGCGACACAACCTTGGAGGGAACGGTCCAACCTGTGGGTTCAGAAAGAGTATCGATGGGTGGATCGAGGTTCTCGTAGGAAGTCGGTCTGATAAGGTGGATGAGTGTAGGTATCTATTGGCTATGTACCACGAGTAAGTAAATGATCCAAAAAAAAAAAAAGAAAAAGAAAAAGAAAAAGAAAAAAAAGAAAATATATATATATATGTATGTATACTAGTCTTTTGCCCCCAAAGTTGGGGAATGGATTGAATGAAAATAACTTGACACGAACAGGTTTGAAATTTTTCAAATAATAAATGATTTTAATCAAGTTGGAAATGAGGGGAATGGATTAAAAAAAAAAAAAAAGAATAATGACATGAAAAAGTTGGTAGATTATTTAGACGGATAAGCAGGTCAAACAGAGTATGCATATGTAAATCATGGAAAGCTTGGTGTGTGATTTCAGGGATTGATCGGATTCAACACCTCATGGTGAACCAATTAGATAAGAAGAAGACAAAGAAGAAGAAGAAAAAAAAAATGACATGATCAAATGTGATGAGTTTTTTTTTTTTTAAAAAAAAAAATAATAATAATTCTAAATAATGGGAGAGTTTGGGCAACAGATTATAAAAAAAAAAAAAAAAAAAGGGATAATGACAAGTAAAAAAAAAACGTCAAAGGATAAGGCTATGTTTGACAACTGGGGTGTAACTTGAGCCTCTGTGTCAAAAAGAATTTACACCCTGTATGTCCTAGATGTGACATAAAGGGTTGTTTGACCAAGTGTACATGTGCATGTGCTGCATTTGCCATGCTCACTGTATCTTGTGGCCCACATTTCCGCTGGGGCCAGATGTACAGGTTTGAGCCAATAAAAATTTATAAAGATTTTTTTGGCACAAATCTTATTTTGAGCCTCTTCTGAAGTCATACGTACACATACACATACTATGGATTTCAGAAAAACTGTCCTGAATTTTTTGATGCACATGTCTAGATTGGTTGGCTGCTGAAAAATCAGGATAGCCTTGGTCAAAAACCAGGAGGGGGGTGGGTAATAAGCCTTTCACAGGATGACCAGTAACAGGTTGCCTGTTTTGGGTTTCCTGTCTGGGTTTTTCTTAAACCGGACAAGAGACCACACCAGGGATCCAACTTACTTCACTCACCAACCACATCAAACAAGACACCAAAGGATCAAAGCGACTAAGCAAGTCCTCTCAAGTAAGTACTTACTTAATTCCTTTTGAATTTTTTGATGATTTAAGTAATTAATTAAGATTACTCAATTCCTTTCCCCCCTTTTTTTTTTTTTTTTTTTTTTTTTTTGATCAGATCAACATTGATGATGCAAAAACAATTGGACAATGAAGAAGATGGAGTTCCAAATTATGATGAACGGGAACAACAGTACCAGGCCAAAATTGAATCACATTCAAGTGCCATCCAAGAGGCTCATCAACAACTTCTTACAAATCAACACTTATTGATGGCATTCAAGAGCCTGGGTAAAAAAAAAATAAAGAAAAGCAAAAAACAATCCAAGGCCCAAACAAGTCAACCACAAAGGCCACATCAACCTAATAGTGGAAATGGGAAGGCATTGGTTGAAAACCAAGTTTTGATCAAAAAAAAAAAACACAGGTTGAAGTAGCCAAAACATTTGGCATGTCCAAAGGTCAAGTCCAAAGGATCATTGGGAACGCTTGAGAGGGAAACAACAATCAATCAACTTCCTCAAGAGGGGCCAAATTGAGGATGTCCAACAAGATGATTGCATCAATTCTGATCCATTTAGAAGAAAACCCCCCATTGCGTTTGAAGGATCTGTCTAGTCACATCAAGAGCAAATTTGATGTCTTGGTTTCAATCCTATCCATTCAGAAGTTCCTCAAGAGCCTTGAAATCACCTGGAAGATGGTGATGCCAGTACCTCCTAAGTGGAATGAGGCTTCCTTCCTACAACAGCAACACAATTTTGTTCTTAATCTTGTCACTGATGTAGCAAAGAACCTCATCTTGATTGATGAGTCTGGGTTCAATTCCCAGAATCAGGCCACTCATGGGTATTCCCTTTCTGGTTGGTTTTCTTTATTTATCAAAGTTAAACCAACACTGAAATCATCCTTTTTTTTTTTTTTTTTTTTGCTTGCTATGTCTTAGGTCCGGCTGCCAACTTGGAAACCAATGCCAGGGGGAGCATGATCCACCTCATTGGAGCCCTGACTGAATTGGGCATGATTTATTTTGAGTTGCTCAATGAAGATGGTAAGAAAAAAGGAGGCACTGTATCATTGGATATCACCAATTTCCTTCTCCAACTCCAAAAAAAATTCCAACCAAATTCCCTCATCATAATTGATAATGCACCCATCCATTGCTGTGCAGATTTTGACCGAGTCATCAAGATCATGAAGGATTCAAACAAAAATAAAAAACAATATCAAATTTCTTCCAAAGTACTCCCCCATGCTCAACCCAATCAAACTAATATTCAACATCATCAAGATCCATGTGAAGCACTAGGAAATCCAAAGTTGCAAGGATCTTGCCACAGCTATCCGTGGTTCTATTGAAGAAAAAGTTTCACCTGAAGTTTCCCAAAAGTGTTTTTTACAATTTCAAAAGTTTTAAAAAGCATTTGGGGACATGCAACCAATGACCGGGACCATTATCAAAGATCCCAGTAGTTATCTTAACTCTGCTTGAGTTTTTACTTACTTAGTTTTCTATTTTTTTTTTACTTTTATTCTCATTTATTTATTTCAAAAATAACCTTATTATTTGATTCTTACTTTGATTGGAAAGTTGTAAAATTTGTGCTTCCCAAATGCACAATTTACATTTTTTTTTTTTTCAAATTTTTCCAAGCAGATTTTGTGTCAAAAACATGTTGTCTGCCAAAATTAAAATGTGTAAAAGAATATTTGAAAACTTAAGACAAGTCAAAGAAAAAATTGAACTGTTATTTCTGAATAACTGACCACATTTGATTAAATTCAGGATAAAATAAAAAAAAAATAAAACTCCAGACAAAATAGAGATAAAATAGGACAAAAAAAAAAACACAGGACAGAAATAAAAAAAAAAGTGGACAAGATTTACAAAATTCAGGACAGTTTTTAAAAAATGCATAGTACATGTCTGCAGTTGCCAAACACAGCCTAAGCCATCAATAAAAAAAAAAAAAAAAAAAAAAAAATTGTGGACATCTTGGCATTTTAGTTTTAGTGCTGGATAGGATTCCATACCTCATGGTAAACCATGTTTGCAGTTTTAAATTAAATGAGGATTTTAGGTTTCTGTTCAACCACCACCCATGTTGAAATTCTGGATCAAAAACTTTAAAGTGAACCGTTGTGGTGCTCTTTCATGGACGCAAGTTGGGAAAGGCTGCGCGCTGCGGGCTTGCGCGGATCAGAGAGCTTGCGCGGATTGGAAGGCTTGCGCAGATTGGACAGATTGCGCGGATTGGAAGGCTTGTGCGGATCGGAAAGCTTGCACGGATCGGAAGGCTTGCGCAGATTGGACGGATTGCGCGGATTGGAAGGCTTGCGCGGATTGGACGGCTCGCGCGGATCAAGCAGATTGTGCATCGCAAGATGCGCGGATTGGATCACGCAGATACCTGGAATGGGTTGTTGGGCGGACTCATCATGAGAAGGAAAAACCAGCGGGCAACACGGACAGGGCATGGGGCAGGGGAGGTGGAGCATGGGTTACGGGACAGGGGACGGAGGGATAGGGTTGGGCTAGGGTTCTGTGGCTTAGGGGTTGTATTCCATCATTATTGGACGGATTGCGCGGATTGGAAGGCTTGCGCGGATTGGACGGCTCGCGCGGATCAAGCAGATTGTGCATTGCAAGATGCGCGGATTGGATCACGCCGATACCTGGAATGGGTTGTTGGGCGGACTCATCATGAGAAGGACAAACCAGCAGGCAACACGGACAGGGCATGGGGCAGGGGAGGTGGAGCATGGGTTACGGGACGGGGGACGGAGGGATAGGGTTGGGCTAGGGTTCTGTGGCTTAGGGGTTGTATTCCATCATTCTTACTTACTTGCGGTTGTACTTAGGTTAGGGTTGAGAGGGAGGACGTAAATACTTCACACTCAACTCCGGGTTGTAAGGAACATCATCACATCAGATTGGATTGGATTGGAAAGGAAGGAACCCATCTTATTATCACTCTCTCTTCTTTAAACTGGTTGCATCCAACCTCCTTACAGAAGCTTAGACCAATAACTTCCAGAACTTGAGGACAACTTCAGGGGGTATTGACCCTTCTTGTTTCCACACTGTATAACTTCCCATGTGTGAAAAACATTATCTTGAAGATAAAGAATGATGTGTGAAGTTTTATGACCTTTTAATTTATTAGTGAGGAGGAGGAAGTTTTGGAAGAAATGATGAATCAAGGAACTCTTGTTGGTATGAATTTCCATTGGAATCCTAAAGGGAACCATGGCTTGAGTAATGAGTCATGAAACTATCTTCCTCATTCCCATGCATCAAACTCAGCAGGAATGAAGTGATCTTGTATGCTTAGGTATCCTTGTAACCTAGAATAACACAATCCATCAGGTAATTGGAATCAAGATAGTGGTTTTGTAAGTTTTCAAAGTACATGACCATTAATCTTTCTGAAGCATGATCTTCATCATTATTTTCATTAAGAACCATGTGTTGAAGCATGATTATTCTATTTGAATTATTTATAGAATCAAGACTGTCCCCAAATTCAAGTAAAAAAAAAAACAACAAAAATTGTTAATCAGGATCACCTGAAACACAGATATTTGAAGCAGAGAAAGATCTTTTAAATTGGGTGGGAAAAATTGAGGAGAATTCTAGCATGCAGAATTACTCAAAATTCCATCAACTATTTAAGGATGTGTACCGTTTTGGGAAACAGGTAAAATGTGCTTAAAATGACCACCAAGGAATCTTCATTGTTTTCCTCAGAATGGTTAATAAGAATTCATTATATCTTGAAGTAGTCTTCCAATCAACTCAAGAGCATGCCTATGAGTAATAGGAACTTCATCTGACCCACCTTTATCATCCATAAATAATAAAGAGGGCTTAGAAGAACTGCATTAATTGACTATGAGGTCAAATATATGCTCCACCCTATCATTAAGAAGATGGATTTTTTTTTCAAATCCAGTTCATTTATAGCAGCATTTTTTTCTCCCATAAGAATGAATTGCCAGTGTATTTTTTTAAACTCTATTGTTTGATCAAATGTTTGAAGATAATAAAAAGTGTTTCTGATTCTTGTTCCATGGTTTTGAAATTTGACTGGGTTGCTTGGTGTAAATAATCAATTTCTTGAGGACCCTTTGATCTGTAATCTCATAAAGTCTTCCAATCAACTCAACAGCATGCCTATGAGGAATAGGAACTTCATCTGACCCACCGGTATCATCCATAAATAATAAAGAGGGCTGAGAAGAACTGCATGAATTGACTATGAGGTCAAATATATGCTCCACCCTATCATTAAGAAGATGGATTTTTTTTTCAAATCCAGTTCATTTTTAGCAGCATTTATTTCTCCCATAAGAATGAATTGCCAGTGTATTTTTTTAAACTCTATTGTTTGATCAAATGTTTGAAGATAATAAAAAGTGTGTCTGATTCTTGTTCCATGGTTTTGAAATTTGACTGGGTTGCTTGGTGTAAATAATCAATTTCTTGAGGACCCTTTGATCTGTAATCTCATAAAGTCTTCCAATCAACTCAAGAGCATGCCTATGAGTAATAGGCACTTCATCTGACCCACCAGTATCATCCATGAATAATAAAGAGGGCTGAGAAGAACTGCATGAATTGACTATGAGGTCAAATATATGCTCCACCCTATCATTAAGAAGATGGATTTTTTTTTCAAATCCAGTTCATTTATAGCAGCATTTATTTCTCCCATAAGAATGAATTGCCAGTGTATTTTTGTAAACTCTATTGTTTGATCAAATTTTTGAAGATAATAAAAAGTGTTTCTGATTCTTGTTCCATGGTTTTGAAATTTGAATGGGTTGCTTGGTGTAGATAATCAATTTCTTGAACACCCTTTGATCTGTAATCCCATAATGAATCAAATCTTCCAATGTCAAATTGGAGCAATCATTCAACAGGCAGAGTGGGTTTTCTGGCTGAAAAAGTGCCAATACAATTCCAAAAAACTCTCTTTAGTTCAAAAGGGTTAAGCTCCTGATTGGCTTCTTGAAGTTTTATTTACAGATGATCATCATCCTCAAGTAAAACCTTGACCAAAGATAGATCTCTAAAAGTTGCATAAGAAATTTAATTGAATTGCTTTTAGGTGATCAAATGAAGGAGTTCTGACAGAATTATTCAACAAAAATCTTCCAAAAAAAAAAACCTTTTTGAATATGAAGGATGAACAGTTCAAATTCTCCAACTTCAATAATCACACTGGAATTGACTGAATCATTTTCTGAGTGGATGGAATGTGAAGTTTTGTGGAAAGTGTGAAATGTTTGATTGTCCTTGAAAACAAACCTATTGCATTTATTTTCAAATATTGAGGGAGCATAATTTTTACTTGTATTGATCTTTTCAAAACTTCATCAAGAGCTTCATCTGTTTCAAGGAAAACATACTGTTGGTGAGGAAGCTGAATATCCAGCCTTATCACAGAATTTGAGAAAGAAAACAATTTATATCAAGAAGCTCTCCAACATACCTCTGGAGGAACTACCCATCTTGAATGGCTAAAATAGTCTATTTCCTCCAAATCAGCACCAAGATAAGCAGTAACCCAATCATGACCCTGATTCATGAAATTCTAGAGGTTTTCAACATCCAAGATACCTTCACATAGCTTCAAACGTATGTGGCATTGGTGCTTTGTGAAAAGGTAAGGATTGTAAGGAAGAACCCAGGACTTATAAATGATCAAGTTTTTATGATCCCTCCTCAGTGAAATGGTAGCTCCCTTCTGGCATCTTCTATCTATTGAATAACCAATTTGACCCACAACTGTTTCAGGATAGAAGGCTTTGGTTTCAGCCACAAGACAAATACACTTGTTCAAATGTCTGCACAACTCACATGTCCTGTTGGTATAGTGGTTAAGCACCAAGTCTCATCTTCCATTATCTGAAAAAAAGTTCACTGATCAATCAACCATAGAGATAAGAACAAATAGTGATCAAGAGTTTTATAATGATATGTTAAATTTTGATAATATTTGATACTAATTTGTAAGTATGTTTTCATGAGTACTGATTATGGAATTAAAACCTTGATCATATATATGATCAAGAAGCAGATCCAATATAAATTGAAATTAAGTTATGAGGAATCATAGGTGTCCTAAATATTGATATAGAAGTTCTCATTATGTTCAATTCTTTTGAGAATAAGTTATAATAATTATATTTAACCATATGCTCTACTCTGTATAGATAAATTGCAGAATTTTAATTTTATCCCTCTTTGGGATGTATTGATAATTTAATGTACCCTACTGAGCCTTGAGTACTTCCACTCAGAGGTCCCAGAGCTTAGTTTTGAGGTATGGGCCTTGTAGTATCATTTCCAAGAGTACACATACTCTTTGTGTATAATGTATGCCAAGGTACTAGGAATTAAGAGGTAAATACATTCCAAGGTATCAAGTTATATGTAAATAAAGGTATAAAATTATTATGAGAAATCCCAGGACCTCTACACCTTCCATTTGAAGAATTTTCAATTCCTAAGATCAATTAATTAAAATTTTAGGTATGTAAATTAAAACTTTACATTGAACCCCCCCCCCTAATGAGTACTAGTACCCTATTTCTCATTGGTTATGATTTAATGGGGTCTTTAGCCCTTGAGGAAAAAACCAGGGAGAGCTTGGAGCTCCCCTGATACTCCCTTGAGTACCCTGAAGGATCCTGTTACCTTTAAAGAGGAGGGTCTTTACCCTATAGCCCCTTCCTCAGTTATTATATCATTATTTATTTGTAAAAGAATACAGAAAATGTTAAGAAGCCCATCAAACTTAATCTCAAGAGGAGATTGACTTGGGATATAAGTTTTAGTATTATATTCAATTAATAATCTTATTTTCAACTCCAATTTTGAGTGTAAGGTCTGAATTGGAGTAGTAACCCTTGTGTGCTACTACTATACAGGGTGTGAGCTTTTTTATAATCAAAGCTCCTTTGAGATTTATTATTTTAAAGCCAGGCCCCTTGCATTTTATAAAGGTTTAAGATGTGGCTGTTTACTCTCAATACCTTTTAATTATTTCAGTGTGTATGATTTTTTCTACTGTTTTTGTTATTTGAGTCAATAACTGATTTAAATATGGGCAATGTTAAATTCAAAACCTCACAACCTCTGTTCACAAACTAAAAAGGGTTACATGGCGTGTTTTGTGACCAGTTTTAGTTGTGAACGGCTGCTCACAACTTATTTTAACTTTCAATGGCTGCTCACAACCCATTTTCCATGAGCAGAAAAAGAACAAAAAAAAAGGAAGAGAAGAGATATTGAAAATAAAATAAATATAAATAAATAAAGGGACCATAAATAAAAATAAAATAAAGAAAGGGCCCATAAATAAAAATAAATAAAGGGCCCATTAATAAAAATAAATAAAAATAAATAAAGGGCACATAAACAAAAATAAAGAAAATTAAAGAAAAAAAATAAAAACAAGTAAATCCTTTTATTTATTAAGAAAAACACCAAAAAAAGAAAAAAAAAATCAAAAAAATACAACTTCAACTTGCCTAGCCCTAAAGTAAAAAGACAAAAAATTAAATAAACAATGAAAGAGTCTATGGAGCAGCCCTAAAGTAAAAATTTTAAAATATAAAAGTTAAACTTGACTAGACCTAAAGTAAAAACACCATAATATACAAGTTCAACTTGACTAGCCCTAAAGAAAACTCACCAAAAAAAATCAGTTCAACTTGTGTTAAGCTGATCCCAACACAAGAAGTAAAAATAATCCTTATTATGGGGTCAGCCCAACACAAGTTGAACTGACTTAACAATAAAATCTCAGTCAAAACACTCAACATGATGATGTTAACTCAAAAAACTGAACATAATGATGTTCAAAATGTAATAAAACTTTATATAAATAGAATTACAAGATTAGAATCAGAACCCAAACCCAAATGATTAAATTAAAATGATGTTTCTAAATGAGAATACAACTCAAGTTTTTCTTTCAAAGGGTAAACCCAAACAGAGGCTTTTTTAGAAGTCAGCAGAGCAGTTTTGGAAACAATAAGTGGGATTGGAATCATTTCTCCCTCAAGTACAAGATAAACCCAGTGATTATTGTTAACAAAAAAAAAGAAGATAGGCTCTGATTGTTCTTTTAAACCCATTTTCATAGGAGTATAAGTACAACATGAATCCAATTAAATGAAAAATATTGGTCTTCCATAAGTATCAGCTCTTATTTCAACCATATCCAACTTTGAAAGCCATTTTGAAGAGGGAATATTTTCATCAATATCATTAAAATCAAGTCTTTTTTCTATCTTTTCAACATCTTTAATGTCACCAAGGATCTTAGAATAGCGTGTCTTATTTTCCCTCAATGTTTCAATAATTTTATTTCATACTTTAAACCATCCATTATCATCATACCCAGCTGATTTTGAAATGACTCTAAATCCACAATTCCCATCACCAACCAGATCCCAAACCTTCCCAAAGAACTTAAGTAAGTTCTCAGGTATTACATTGAGGTAATTCACTTTTAGTTCCTACAATAAAAAATTACTTAGTCAAAATTTGAATCTCATTAAAGGAAACAAAACTCACCAAACATGAGCTTCTGTTTGACTTGGCCATTTCTTCTTCTTCCTCAGAAAAGGATTCTGATTCAAAATGAACAGACCCTAATTCACTTTCATTCTCTTCCTCTGAACTATGAAATTCCAATGAAGAGCCTTCATTGCACTATAGAAAAAATTTTCCCATCAGTTCATTAAACCATAAAGATGAAAATTTCTCAAAATAAAAGACTTACTATCTTTGGTATTTCAGGTCCCCTTTTAACACCTTTTTCCCTCTTAATGTCTCTTTCAGCATGTTCAAATTTTGACAGTTCCCAACAAGTTAATTTAAATTTGGATTGACCATGGCTGGAACTTAACACCTTTTCCTCAAACCTTGGCTTTGCAATCAAAGTGGATGTATAATCAACAACAGACTTTAAAATATCCAATCCAGCATGTTGAGGTTTTCCCATAAGCATGGAATTCAACTTTTTGAAAAATTGGGATCTTTCAAGCACTGGATCTGTTTCAATCTGTCAAAAATCAAGACAATAATCAATAATTAATCTTTCAATCCTATAATTGCTGTCACTCCTATAATTGTTACCCCTCCAAAACCCCCAAAAGAGAACTTAATCCACTGGAAAGTTGATAGTCTAGCCTCCATTGTGGATGAACATCCTTGGGCACAATGGATCCTCTTGATGCTAGTATTTCAACTAAAATGTGGGAACACTGCAGAGACTCAAAGGGATAATGGGATTTTTTTAGAAAATAGCTTGCTAGCAGTGACTAGAAGGGGAATTTGGTTTACTAATACTCTTGAATAGATAGAGGTAAGCTTACATGGTTTTGAATTGCCTGCTCTTCTGAACTATAATACGTCTGCAAAATAATTATTTGAAATTAATGGCTTGTTTTCTTTGAGAATTAAAATAGGTCCCTAATCAGACCTAGATTAATTATTAATAGAGATTTTTGGGAATTTGAAGACTATTCAAAGTTGGATTGGATTATTGGCAAGTTTCCACCAATTAATAATAAAGAATTTTTGACTTTTTCTGACTATTTTTCCAAATTCCAATTAAAAGATTTAAGGGTTTAATGATAGTTATTTAACCAGTAGGAGGAAACAAAAATGGGTTTTCCCACAGTAAGCTGGGCGGAAAGAAAATCTTGGTTGGTTGTTCTGTTGTGCTCCTCCTCTTTTATAAATTTACTGATTGAACAAAAAGGGTTTTTAATCTAAATAATAAGTGCTGAATAACAGGTCTTTTCTCAAGAATCCTCCTTCAAGAACACCTGGGGTTGTTTCAAATGGTCAATAATAATTTTGTTTTTGATCCTTTATTCCATTTCGACTTGATTCTGGTTTACTGATAATCTGGTGCTAGGTAGGTTGGGCATAAGCAATTGGGTAGACAACTTGGATAGTGCAAACAAGCCCACCCTTAAATAGAAAAATACTCAATCAGGGGATGCTCAGGGCTCCCCTGATAAAAGTTATGATCCTCTCTCTGCAATGTTGAAGCACAAGAGGGTAAAGTTACATGAGGCAATAATGCTGGTGAGAAAACATGCAAAAACAGCCAAGAGATAGCTGTATTTTTCAGTATATATTTTGATAGACAGGCAAAAAAATGAGGAGCAGGCTAAGATTGGGGAGTTATGGAAGTTTCTGGGTTCTTATCTTGTATTAAATATGATGAAGAATTTCCCTGAAGCTTGAGTTAATTTTGTTGGTTGGGAAAGGCATGAAACATGCTTTGCAGCTGCAAGCCCTCTTTGGTAACTGTCATTGTAATAACTTGTATGGTTGAAGTGATGGAACACTACTTTTTTGGGTGTTTCTGAGGACTCTTGTGAGCCCTTATAGTTTACAAAATGTTTCAGGAACTTCCTGCATTCTTTTTCAATGGAATTAGCTGTAGAGATATGAGGTATGCTATGTTACTGCATGGTCCCTTGGGTGACTTGAGAGTGTGGCTTGCAGGTGTTGTGCAGTTCATAAGGTAGCCAACTGAGTATCAGAGTGTTTCAGAGTACGGTTTAGAGGCCTTAACTGGTGGTTAAAATTCTAGAAAGGTCATCTGTACTAAGTTTTTATTGCTGGTTGGTGAGAATTGAGACATACTTGGTTGCATGAGCCCCTACTTCTGTTGGTATGTATATGTGTGTTTCATGGTTGGAATGGTGGAAAAATGAGTATCAGATTGCTTCAGAGGATGTTTCAGAGTCCCTGAATTTTACTGAATAATCCAGGAAGGTAGTGTAACTTGCTTCCATAGTACTGGTTGTAGTGTAACATTGGTACTAGTATGGTTTAAGTCCTGCTGCTAAGGGTATGTTGTTTTTTTGTGTGTTTATTTTAAGCATACTATTTTGCAATTAGATGTTCAATTAATCTTTTATTTATTAATCCTTGTGAAATAATCCAGACTGTGCCAGCTTTTGGGTTGTTTGTGACAGGTGTTTGATATGGCTGAAGGGGGTTATCTGGTGATGGATTTGGGATTTGAGGTGGGCTTGAGCTCAGAGTATAGTTTATGAGGCGGAATTAATTTGTGAGGTTAATTTGATAAAAAAGAATAATAATTAATAAAAAAAACAGTCTGATGGCTGTAGGACAGGTTTGTTTTATCAAAACGCGGCAAGCCCATTGTTTATGAATATGACTTTCAGCACGCCTTGCCATCATGGTTGCTCTTTAACTTCTCAAATTTTTTGCCAATGAGTTCAATTGCCTCAATTGAAAATTTGTAAAACAAAGGGAAAAGTTCTTCTAGAAGAACAGTTCCTAATTTTATTTGAGATTTTTCAATTGACACATGCACTGATTGGATTTGGCTTTCAATGGTTCCTTCAAGGTGTTTCCACACATCCAAAATGTTGCCCAAAGATTCCACAAGTAATTGTTTGAAATTAGTATGGGCCCCTTCTACCCAAGATTTTGTTTTATTTCCAAATTCAGGGTTGAAACAAGTTCATGCTGTTAAAAACGTCTCTTTGATAGGGAAAATGTCCTTTTCCATATAATCAAGACAATCCTTGCGGTCTTTCAAGAAACACTGTATACAAGTTTCAACATCAGAATTACAAGAAGAGATTAACATTAACAGAAGAAGCAATAAACTGGCATACTCTGAGTTCTGCATCATTTACTTATGCCTCCCCCTTGGTTTTACAGGGGCCATGCTTTGCCCACAGTCATAAAACTTTTCAATCCTTAATGGTCATTACTGAAGTGTAATTTACTGTCAGCTTGCTACTTGTACAGAGCAACCTGTTGAAGTAAGATAAAATAAAATAATAAAAATAAAAATATTGAGAAATCCAAAAATGTTATCAAAAATTTGGATTATTCAAATAAAATAGGGTAGGGTCACTCACTGACCCCACCCTTGAATTCCAACTCCTTATATTTTTAAATAATTTTGAAAGAAAATGACCAAAAGACCGTAGTACCACTATGGCACTTTTTGGCCATTTTTATATTTCACATGTGATGTCATTAATAGGTTTCAAACTTAAAATTCACTCAGAATTGAGGTGTTGTTTGTATTTTAGGAGCTACAGGCCAATTTGTGTTGTGTCACAATTCTGGCGCGCAGCCCCGCATCCATACAGCAAGGGTACACATGCCTGACACTCAATATGTAGGCACCTTTCAAGAAACCCGCATGCAATATGCTGCTGGCCACGGATGATGAACTCCCGCACACAGCTGTCAAGCCTGTGCGCATCAAAAACAAATGCTCCTTTCCTGGCAGCCAGGTACCGCAGGAACAAGCTACAACCTGCATGCATACTTCATGCATATTTAAAAATTTGACTTATGGATAGAGGAACGTCTGAAACCTCAGAATATTGAATAAAAAGTGTGAAATTCAAAGTATAAAACAAATAAATTGAGGGAAACAATAATAAAGTTTGTCATGTAAATGTGATTCTCAAATCTTTGTGAACCACAAAACATATCAAGAAATTCACCTAAAAATTATTAAAAAATACCAAAATGTGCAGAAAATGGCTTAGAATGTACGCATACCCACTTCTACCCATGTAACTCAAAAGAAAATAATACAAAATAAATAAATATGCCAGAACTGTAAAAATAACAAATTAACATTTAAAAAGTTTCTGAAAATTATTTCACATAGATATATGACACAAGAAGGGCTAGCAGATTGAAAGAACTAAGACTACGTGCCAAACTAGCCCTGGCCAGCTTGCTAGCCTTAGCCCACCAGCACAACCCTCTCTACATGCCCTGAGAATGTCTTATTACCCCAAAAAGGTATATAAACAGTCCTTTTTGGATGATTTAAACACAAGTGCTTTTTAAGTAATCAATCCAGACCCCTTGAAATCCGTGATAAAGTGTTTATATAAGATAAACAAGTGATTTATGGTCCCAGTCTGATAGTATAACTGTTAATTCTAACCCCACCACTAATCAATTGAAGAATATCAGCAAAATCCCTGATAATTGTCCTGAGACCTTTTCAAACCATGAATTCCTGCAAGAATCTTGGAGTGACCATTTAAATTAGTAAGTTATCTCCTCCTTGCTTCCAGGAATAAGTGCTGTGAGACAGCCAGTCCACAAATTCCCCATGAGTAAAACCCTTTTGAGTAAAATCACTTAGGACCTCATTGTCACAAGGTCTTTACACGGTTCAAAAGAGCACCTTGAAGAGAGGTTGTTTCAAGAAATATCCCCTGTTTTGTATGGGCTGTGGCCCCTCTTGAAAATCAATTTAAACCATTTTTAACAAAACCAATTCCAAACTTTTAACTTGCTTTTAATCAATATTTTTGAGCATTTTACGTGTTTTCCTGGAATCAATGTTGTTCCAACACCAATATAACTTGCTGTAGCTAAAGGACTGAAAAGTTCCTGGTATCAGTAAGCTGAAATTTAAAGTTTGCTTTAATTTTTTTAGACAAGTTCCAGGAGCACAACTGTCTGAATGACTCATGGAAACTATGTTCTATAGCACAAATCAATGCTTTTTCATGGTCTGTCACAAAGGATTTGGGAAGCCTCTTGCAATCATAAACCTACTACTTTAATGCATTCAAAGACCAACTGTAGAACTCATAAGTTTGTTTTGTTATAAAAACAAAAGTCTTTGTAAAGGGTTTCTTGTTGGATGTCATTCCTACAACATGTAATAGAGGGATGTTGTACCTATTTGTTTTATAAGTACAATCTAAGAAAGAAATATGATGCTATCTTTTGAAAATTTTTATATAATCAGGATGAGCCAAAAAAAGGGCCTCTAAGTGATTATCTCCACCAAATTTGGACCTGGAAACCCACTGGGATTCCTGGAGCATTTCCAATAGAATTTCTGTAACAACTTTCCCATCTAGTTCTCTTTGCTTTACCTTGTTCTTAGTGTTATAGATTGTTCTATTGTAAATTTATTCTCCACCATCAATCTTGCTAAATTTCCTTTTTAGCTGAACCATATTGATCCCATCTTTCATTCCTTCCCCAAGTAGATCCAAGGCTTGCGCTGAGATTCTCCTCAGTTGAGGATGCACTGAGGGGCTTTCAGATGGTTGATGATTGTGTAGGCCATTTCTAATGGAGATATTCCACGTGGGATCTGATACTTTGCGGCTTGCATGGATCATGAATTAAGACCCAACCTTTCTTGTGTGAGTTTGCCTTTGCTGTTTGGTGAGGCATGGCCCTTCATATACCCCAAATCTGCCACATTCTAGATACACATATTTATACTTCTTTGAATTGAATGTTGTCAATGTGTAGCCATGCATGGCTGCCCATTCTTGAAAATAAATCTTGGATTCTTTCCTACTGGCAAAGGCTCCCACAGGAGGAGTTTCAAGTGGTCCTGTGACCCTTTAGTCACATTAGTATTTGTCAAGGCAAATCCTTCTCATTAAAATGACATATGAAATGTGACCCACCACCTTTAGTCAATTCCAATGGTGAATAAAAATCTTGTAATTACAGTTGTGAAGAAACATCTTATTCCTAAATTGTAACCCTATATGAGGATGCAATTGGGACTTTCAATGTTTTCTTTTACAACTCCCTAATCAGATCCCTAGAATTCAAAGGTTTGTTAACAACCCTTTCGAATAAGTCCATTCACACAGCCATGTTTAAACCAGGGGGGCTTGGGCTTGCCACTGTTCCCATAAACCAAAAAAATTCAATTGCAATTTAGTATTCAATTAAAATTTCAATCCAACAACTCCAAAAAGTTTTCCCACTTTTGGGTTGAGAAAAATGAATTTATCCAATGGGCGTGTGTTGTGTGTGTAAGCGGTGCCAATAGGCAGAGTTTTTGATTCAAGATTTCAAAGTTTCTTTTTGTGGTCCAATAATAGTCCCACATAGTATGCCAAATCCCCAAATTTTGGTTGAAAGCACTCAAATGTGGTCCAGGGGTGCCTAGGTACCCCAAATCCGCCCTCCAACGGCCCATCTGGGGCTATTTTTCCCAAAATGGGCCAGGAAAACACGTAAAACCCATGCTCACAACTTGTGCATCACCCAGGGGGTTGTAAATTCCTAATTGCAACCCCTTCCATGTTTCAATTGGGGAATTTAAACCTAGAAAGGGTTGCAATTGGGGATTTGAAACCCCCCAGGTGATGCGCAAGTTGGGAGCAACTTTTATTGCTCCTTGTTGAGCCAAGAATTTCTGTTTGCAAACCATATGGGTTGTGGAAGGAAATTCAAGCCTGTTTTCAACCCTGAGGTTGCAAATTTAACATTGTGATTTAATTATTAGTATTGTATTATTTTTTGCAGGTTTAACCATGGCTTAAGTATAGCAGTAGAGGTTAAATCACTGAAAATTGGGAGCCTCATCATATTTCAAAACCTTGAGGAGATTTTTATCTATCTTGAAATTAAAAATTTTTGTCCAGTTTTTTCTATTTTGTTTGCTGATTCATATTTTTTTTAAATAAAAATAGAAAAGAAAATCCCCCAATTTTCAAAATTTATTTTGAAAATAGGTGGGCCTAATTTGGTAATGGTATAGCCTGGGATATTGTTTTTTTTGTGAGTTAGACTGCAATTCCCTTTTCCAGTAAAGTTTTTGAATTGAGTCTTTTTTTTATTTTTGTTTAATACAGCAAAAGCCTAAAAATAAAAGAATTTTTTTTTTTAGAAAAAAAAGAGAAAAAAATAAGAAGAAAAAAAAATTGTTTTTTAATTGCTTGGTCATTTAATGAGTCATTGTGAATTAGCCAAGGATTGAGTATGGAGACCAAGAGCAGGTTTGATTGGACAGAAAAACTAAAAGGACCAACAATTTTTCCAACAACCTTGGAGATTCAAGGAAATTTTGGAGGAAAACTTCCTCTTGTAACAGAAAGATAAGCAAAAAAAATAACAAACCTACTGATGGAAATCAGTTGTCCATTCGGGACTTCATTGGAAACCCATTGGAAATTTAACAGAGACCCAGCCACTGTCAAGGAATGAAAAAACAAGCTTAGAGTTGAAGTCAAGAATGGGTTTGTTGTCAAAGAGGAAGAATCCTGTTGGATGGGAATAGCAAGTTTCAATCCTTGCATTTTTTACATAAGACACCAATAAGAGAAATAATCTATGTTAAACTAATACTCCCAGCCACATTGTAGTGTCAAAGCAGGTTTCAATTGATTCTTTCCTCCCTTCAAATCAAGGGAATTCTCAAAGCTTTGTGTTGGAACCAAGCACAAACCAACAAAGCAAGGTTGGCAAAGCTAGTATTTGCAGCATAGAACCAAATGAAATGGAAAGGTAACCGGCAACAGAAATCATAACACAATGTAAGTTGTGATTCTTTTGCCAAATTCCTTGCGTCTTTGAGGATCAATGCAGAGGAGAAACAACCATAATAAGAGAATCTAACATACCATCCAATATAAATAATAAACACCAGAAGCAAGAGGGCTGAGCTTGTGCCCCCTGGCAATTAAAAACAAAGGATACAGAAATCTACCTCCAGGAGCCGCCAAAATGCTGACCTACCACAGACAGAACAACATAAATTAATTTTAGGTGGGCGCCTCCAGAAATTTGCAGAACAAAGAAACTTTCCTGACTCAAGACCTGGAAACGTAAAAGGCCCTTGTCAAGATTTGAGGAAAAGAGAGGCTGATGAGGGAGAAGGAATGCTGGGATTTAACCCAGAAAAAGAGACCAGTGGTCCCCAAGCCAAAGTTTCAGAAGAAATTGATGGAGGAAATGATCCAACAATCAGTGGCTTCCAGCTACCAGGAGCCTTTGAGAAACAGAGAACCTTGCCCTCCCCTCAGTCAGGGAGCCAGAATGAGGAATATTAGAGAGCTAAGGAACTCTATCTATCAAGAGATGATGAGGATGGCCAGATCTCTCCAAGGGGGATTCCAATTCTTGAAAGAGGAAAGAGCCAAAAGGGCAAAGAAAGGTTTAGATTGTCTAATCAGAAATTTTACAAGATAAAGTTTGTGATATTTTGTTCAATGAGACTCTGCATATTAAAAAAGAAGTGGTACACAGCAATCAATATTGTATAGACTGCTTTTCAGCCATAGATAAAGAATACAGCTGTATTTTTTCTGATAATTTGACTTCAAATTCTATTTTTGCAAGTTCTGTGAAAGAAATAGATGACTTGACCAAAAAAAAAACAATTGAACTAGGCCTGAGGAAAGTCCAAACAAGCAACTTGATTAGTTTTTATGACAAAGTAACAAATATTAGTGAATCCTTGAAAGAATAATCAAAAGAGTCTATGAAAATCAACAGAGATATCAACTCATTAACCACCATGGTGTTAAAACTCAGTCACTCATTGGGATTTTTATAGAATATGTTTGATAAGAACTCAGGTTCTGAGAAAGAAGAAATGTTGAAACATTAATTTGTGTCAGAACAGAGTTCTGAATAATTGAATGCCCAGCTTGCTGGGATAACTGAACAGATAAATCAAAATAATGACATGTTAGTTAATAAGTTTGTATCTTTGTCCCAGACTGATGAAATTCATGGAATGGGACTTGGAGCCCAGGAAGAAGTGCAGAAAAAAGGAAAGAAATTTGCAGAGGGAGATTATCATACCCAATAATGTGGTAAAAGTGAAGTGTTTAAAGAAATATTACAAGGATTTCCTAAAATAGGTGAATGGCCTGATTTCTCTGGAGGGGGTGAATATGAGCATACTGAGTTTATTTCATGGATTTAAAGCCTGATAGAAGACACAGGTCTCCCTAAAAATTTGATAACTAGAAGATTGAGAAATCTGTTTAAGGGTATAGCTTCAGATTGGTATCAAGAAAGGAGGAGTTCAGTAGGTGTAAAAGACTGGAAATTTTGGAAAAAAGAAATCAATTCAAAATTTTTTACCTCAAATTGGAAGAGGAAATGCTTGAATTCCTTTGAAAATGACAGATTAATACCAGGGGTGAAACCACCAGCAACTTGGGTGACCAGGCAGAGAAAGAGGCTTAGGAAATGTGACCCATACCTAGATAAGGATAGCATTAATTCCAAGTCAATATCCCTGATGGATGGTATAAAAGTCTCATTTGAGGTTAAGAAAAGTATGAAGATTACAGATGATTGCTCAAAGTTGATTGATATACTTGAAGAAATAGTGGAAGACACATCCTTAGTTAGAATGATATCATATCCTCCCAGGGAAATGTCCATGGAGAAGTCTAATAAAGGCAAATCTCCCTTGAAACCAAGCCCTCAGAATACTGACCTTTCTTTTTATACATGTTGCAAAGCAGGAGATACTTCAAGGAATTGTCCCCAGAAGGTTAGTGAGTTAAAAAAAATAGAAGTGAAGAAAGGTGAAGAGGTTGAACTTACCTATGAATCTTATGATAGCCATAGTGAAGAGGAAGATGATAATTTGGTCATGGGTTGCATCATTTCTGTTAATCCATCCAATGATTCAGTGCAAATTTTATTCTGTGGTAAATCTTGTAGAGTATTCTGGTGCTTGCAAGTGTATAGTGTGCAGAAGGTACTTATAGAGATTCTATTCAGAATGGGAATATTATCAAACGTAGTTAGCCTATAAGGTTTTTCTTTTACTCTAGTACCCCTAGGAGCCATAAAGATTAGGCTATTTATGAATGACTTAGATTTAGTAATCAATTTTGAAGTAATTGATAATACAGAAATTCAATACTTTATCATTGGGAATGATTATATGAAGAAGTATTGTTTTGGATTATTTCATGAGAAAAATTCTTTTCCTTTAAAATTGGGAACAGTGAAAGATTGTATGTCAATAGGTTTGGTGGGGATGTCATAAATAATTTTTCAAAGGAAGATTTTGACAAAGAACTCATGCAAGATTCAATGATCAATTCTTCCTTGAAAGAAGAGGAGAGGAATTATCTTTTTTATCTATTTTTTGACCACAAAGAAGCTTTTGCAACAGTAGATCAGCCTTTTGGGTCAATTATAGGGAATGAGTTTAAGGTTACCTTGAAAATAGAAAGACTGTATCCCCCAGCTCTGAGGAAGAATCCTTTCCCAGCCAGCCCTGGGGAAAAAGAGGCACTGAAGGAACATATAGATACCTTTTTGAAATTGAATTTAATTAGGAAAGTAGGTGATAATGAGGATGTAGACATCACCACACCTGTTATTGTATCTTTGAACAATGGGAATTCAAGAATGGTTGGGTATTTCAGAGCACTAAATCCCTATACAACCCCTGAAAGATATCCCATGCCAAAGATTGTTGAGTCTTTGAGTAAATTGCACCAAGCTAAGTAGATTTATTGCATTGAGTTTCTGAAAGTTTTTGATCAGAATTTTGTGGAACCAGATAGCAGGAAGTTCCTGGGGATATTATGCCACCTGGGAGTATTTGAGTACCTAAGAATGCCTGTTGATATCAAAAATTCTCAATACCACTTTCAAAAAATGGTGAACTTAGAGTTTCATGAGGAGCAACTGGTTGATAATATACCTAGATGATATAATTATATTTTCAGAAACATGGTGTGAAAATGAGGAAAGTATCTCAATAATCTTTATAAATATAATAAAGATGAGGGTAATGTTAAATTTACGGCTCATTGAGCCATGTACACAACTCTGTACACGGCTCAGTGGGCCATGTGGCACCCTACATGACTCAAATGGGCCGTGTGGCATGCTACACGACTCAAATGAGCTGTGTGGCATGCTACACATCCCATTTGAGTTGTATGGAACGCTAAAAAACTAAAATCAAGTCGTGTAGCCTCCACTAAATAATAAATAATGAATAAAAAACAATAAATTATAAATTATAAATAATAAATAATAAATAATAAGTTATATACAATAAATAATAAACAATAAACAATAAATAATAAATTATATATAATAAATAATAAATAATAAACAATAAACAATAAAAAATAAATCATAAATCATAAATAATAAATAATAAATTATATGGAGTAGTGTATGGGCCCCCACGCGTTGAGGGGCCCTAAACAACTCCCAAAGGCCGTGTGGGGCCGTCTAAACGGCTCCCATACGCCTGGAGCCGTGTACACGGCTCCCACATGACTGGAGCCATGAATTTAACATCACCCTAAAGATGAATATGAAAATATCTTTGACTAAATGTTCACTTGGATTCAATGAATTCAAAGCTTTAGTTCATATTGTGAGTGGTTTTTCAATTGGTATAGATCAGAACAGATTAGCTGCTGTATTACTAAAACCTATACCTAGTAATATTAAAGAAATGCAAGAATTTTTAGGTTTTGCAGGTTACTAAAGACTACAAATAGGAGATTTTGGAGTGATAGATTCAAGTTTATACGAATTATGTAGTCAAAATGTGCCATTTGAAATGAAAAGAGAAAGGCTACAGGCCTACAAATTGCTTAGGACAAGTTTGAAAAGTGCGCCACTTCTATTCCATCCATATCCTAAGAAACAATTTAAGCTATATGTGGATGCATGTATAGAGGGTCTAGGAGCTGCTTTACATCAAGTTAAAATTGTGAATGATAAGCCAGCTGAGGGACCAATATTTTTTATATCCAGACAAATTAAAGATAGTGAGAAGAGGTATGGTTCCTCACAATGAGAGTGTCTGTGTTTGTTATGGGCCTTATAGAAATTTTATTATGAATTAGATGGATTTCAGTTTGAGGTGATTACTGGATTTACATCTCTTAAGCCTCTGCTGAAACTGAAGAAACCCAACAGGAATATGTTGAGGTGGCAAATTTCCATCCAAGAATGTAGAGGTTCTATTACAATAGTCCACAGGGTGGGTTTGAAACATAAAAATGCAGATGGCTGATGGCATTGGGCAATGACCAATGATATAAATAATTCTGCTTATGACCCTGAGGATAACGTGGATATTTTGCCTATCATGTTGATTTCAATGATTAATTTAGCACATATTTTTTGGGATTCTTCATTTGAATCTTATTCAAACAAAAAGAATACTTCATTACTAGTGGAATTTCTCAAAAATTAAAGATTAATAAAAAGAACTTGGTTGAAGGACTAGATGAAGAGTGGAAGAAGGAAGTACTTGAAGGTAGATCAGTTCTTTTAGATGATTGGATACATCATAAGCCAGCCCAATTTTGTCCTGTAGTTTTAGTAAAGGATTAGAATATACCATTATTGATGATTGAATCCCATGATAATATTTTTTCAGGAAATCTATCTAAAGAAAGAGCAAAAGATAGAATAAAGATGATAGCTTAGTGGCCAGGTTTGAGGAATACTGTTTCTGAATACTGTGCTTCTTGTGAGAGAGGCAAAAAGGCTAACAGATCTATTATGGATTACTTCAGTCCATAGAAGAACCAAAGGAAAGGTGGTCAACTATTAGTATGAACATTTTATCTCAATTATAAACTGGAGGAAAAGATAATAATAATTGTGTATTAGTGATATTCAACAGATTCTCTAAGAGAGCTAGGTCCTGCCATGGATATAGCTCTAATTTTCTGGAAAAGTATTGCAAGTGATATACATATGGTATTGATTTCAAAGACAATGATGGTTAAACATATGATTGGGTATCATTGTTTTCAGCTTTTGAGTTTGCTTAGAACTCTAGTAAGCATTTTAAAACTAATACATCACCATTTGAATTAGAAAGATGCTGGATAATTCATATTCCCAAAGACATTCTCTTCAGAAACATTATCATATTAAATCTTTCAGATCTCTGATACCAGGAAACTTGCATTACTTTAGCTACAGAGAGCAATAAAAATACTGGAATAATAATAATTATAATATTCAAATGATAAAGACTTAAAAAGCTCAAATAATAAATATGTTTAAAGCTGGTTCAGGGTTTAATTGGTTTGGTTAGAAGGGTTTTGAATTTTTTATAAAAAGAGGGGCCAAAGTATTATACTACTGAGGATCTTTACAGACAGACAACCTCTCTTCAAGGGGCCTCCTTAGGCAGTTTAAGAAACTTGGAATGATAATGGGCGCCTTATGAGGACTTATCCCCTGATATGGCTGGGAAAAACAGCACAATGGCCAAGGCAGGAAGGGAAAAACTCAATCTGATTCAATAATCCACAGAAAGCCTGCAAAGATTCAGGTAAAGGGTTTCAGAGCAGTTGCGCTTGGGGGTTGATTGCTTGACTATACTTTAATGAATTAGGTTAATTTTTTTTAGAAATAATAATAACACTTCAGACTAAGTCAAAAATCACTTGCTTATCTCCTTGTAAGAACTTGATCAACAATGACACGGTGTCTGATTGATAACAATAAATTCCTAGTAAAACTGATGGGGAATAATGGATCCAAAGAGGTCTGTATAAATACCTTTTGGGGTGATAATGAGCTTCTCAGGGCATGTAGAGAGGGTTCTGCTCATGGGCTGAGGCTGGTAAGCCAGTCAGGTCGGTTTTAGCACGTCCACTTGGTGCTGTCAATCAGCTGTCCTCAGATCAGCTGGATTCCTGTACTATTTTAACCACAGGATCTGTTAATGTGTTGATGGCGTAATTCTGATCATTCTGCACTTATCCTTCATTTTTACTATTACTAGGGGCTTAAAGTAGACAGATTTGGGTATTGATTGATTATCCATAATCTGCTGAGCACGTAGTCAATTTTTAATAATATTTATGGCCAATCCTTGTAGTGTTTTGTGGTCTTCAAAGATTGGGATCTGTTTGTTTTGTGGTAACCTTCAATATTTGATTTATTATTTAAAATACTTTAAAATTAATTATATATCATTTTTATTTAGGTTTCAAGTTTTTGAGACCATTTGTAATGAATGTCACATTATCACATATGCTTGGTAAACCCTACTAGGTTGTAGCTCCTGTGAGGAATACCTGCTGTCATATTTGTCACAACTGATCCTGACCCGGGGATCAGTCAATTCAGATGCGCGCGGGGTAGGATCCGCTGCATGTATGGAAAAAATGACTGCGCGCAGGAGTTCTGTACGCAGGAATGTGATAACACAGGTACATAGGGGTTGTGTAGGGACACAGGGCTGCGCGCAGGAATTGTGACATGACACATTTCCGTGTGTAACTCCTAAAGACATGACACATTTCTGTGTGTAGCTCCTAAATGATACGCAAAACCTCAATTATGGCTGAATTGTAGGTGTGAAACCTTTACATGAAAGTATATGTGAAATATTAATTTGGCCAGAAGGTGTCATATTGGTGGCGTGACCTTTTGGTCAATTATTATTTAATTATTTAAAATATGAAGGAGTTATATTTCAAGGGTGGGGTCAGTACGTGACCCTACCTTATTTTGGGTGGGGAAACCATTTATGCAATAATATTTATGGATTTCCCACCCCTTCTTTATATTCCATTTATTTAATTTTATTTTGTATTTTTGTTACTTTACCAGGTTGCTCTGTACATAGTAAAAAGCTGAAAAAATCTTTTGGCTGATTTCTTTGGGGATATGATGGTTAAAGCTAATAAATTTGAAAGCAGATATGTCAAAGAGGCAGTGGAATACAACAAGAGTCTGTGGGATAAGAATCCCAAAGATAATGAAATTAAAATTGGAGACATGGTTTTAGTTTCAACAGTGTAATGTTCTAATATATCAGAACATAGAAAACTGAAAGATTCATTCATTGGAAAATTTGGAGTAAAGTATTTTCATGAAAAGAATGCAGTTGAATTAATTATGAGCAGAGATTTTTACAGAAAGCATAAAAATTTCCCATTCAACCTGGTTAAGAAGTTCTTAGAACTTAGGGAAAATTTTACTTTGAGAAATAAACCAGTAGTTGTAATCCCACCCCTGAAGGATGTTGAGGATGGTTTACCTAAAATGATTTTGAACAATAAGATCATTATAAAAGATGGTAAAGATGTAAGGCTTTATCTAGTCAGGGTTAAGAATAAATTAGCAGATAGTGAATTATGGCTAGAAGCTAAAGAAAATGATTTGTACTATCAAGAAGGAGATCCAATATAACTTTAAATTAAGTTATGAGGACTCAGAAGAGTCCCAACTATTGATATAGAAGTTCCCAACATGTTCCATTCTTTTGAGAATAAGTTCTAGTAATTATATTAAACCATACCCTATACTCTGTATAGATAAATTGCATGATTTTGATCTTCTCCCTCTTTGGGATGTATTAATAATGTAATATACTCTACTGAGCCTTAAGTGCGTCCACTCAGAGGGCCCAGAGCTTAGTTGTAAGGTAAAAACCTTGTAGTATCATTGCAAAGAGTATACATACTCTATATGTATAATGTATGCCAAGGTACTAGGAATTAAGAGGTAAATACATGCCAAGGTATCAATTTATAGGTAAATAAAGGTGTAAAGTTATTATTAGGGTTCCCATGAATTCTAAACCTTCCATTTGACTGATTTTTACTTACTAGGATGAATTAATTAAGCTTTTGGATGTGTAAATTGAAACTTCACATTGGAAATCCCCCCAAATGAGTACTAGAAACCTATTTCTCATTGGGTATGATGTAATGGGGTCTTGAGCCCTTGAGGAAAAAACCAGGGAGAGCCTGGCACTCCACTGATGATACCTTGAGTCCCCTGAGGGCTCCTGTTACATTAAAAGATGAGGGTCTTTACCCTATAGCCCCTTCCTCAGTTATTATAGTATTATTTATCTGTAAAAGAATACAGAAAATGTTAACAAGCCCATTAAACTTAATCTCAGGAGGAGATTGATTGGGGCTATAAATTTTAGTATTATATTCAATTAATAATCTTATTTGAAACTCCAATTTTCAGTATAAGGTCTGAATTGGAGCAGTAAACCTTGTGTATTACTACTATAAAGGGTGAGAGCATATTTATAAGCAAAGCTCCTTTGTGCTTTATTCATTAAAATAAAGGCCCCTTTGCCTTTCATAAAGGTTTGAGATGTGGCTATTTACTCATAATACCTTGGTATTATTTTAGTGTTTATGATTTTTGTTACTTTTTTGGTTATTTTAGTCATGAACTGATTTAATTATTAGTGTTGTTTCATTTTTGCAGGTTTAAACATGGCCCAAGTATAGCAGTAGAGTTTAAATACCTGAAATCTGAGGTATTTCTTGTTGAATCTTCCATTATACATTCAAGTTTCTTCAATGTTTAAAATATCACATTTGCCATTTATAATGTTTCTTTTAACTGCTTGATAATGATTTGGCTCAGTGTGCATGAATTGATCAGGTATATCTCCAAAAACAATCATCTCAATTTTTTCAGTTTTTCTTGGTTGCTGATGATGGTGAAGACTGATCAAGATGTGAGCATGAGGCAGACCTCTATTCTTCTGGAATTTTACAAAACAAGTTCTTCCCATTAGAAATCAAAATATTCCATTTTTGAATATGTCATTGCTAATGTTCTTCAGTTTTGAGTCAAAAACCTGTGTTGCTATATTTTGATATTGTAACACAGGTCCATCATTTAATTGATGAGATGGACACAAATAATGAGAATTTATGGACCTGTGATTCTTTATCAAAGAACTATGTTTTCTATGTTGAGCATGGTTGTAAAAAAATAGTGTCTTGTTTTTTGGGGATGGTGATCAATCTCTCACTGGTTCTGAGTTGGGGATTGAGAAATAGTTGATGCTTAATATGAGGATGATTATATGTGGTTGGATTTATCAAGTTATGTTAATGAGAATTATGAAGAATGTCATGCAGATGTGAGTGGTTTGATTCATTTTTAACCCCCATGAAAGGAACTGAGGAGGTTCTTATATTTATATTTGGAAAACTACTGGTGGTTTTTACTTGCATAGGAATCAAGGATAACAAAAATTTAGCTTGTGGTGTGGCATGATGAGGAAATACAATTGCAGGCAGTATTTATGAAGAACAAATTACACCCAAGCTCCTTGATCTTTCACTGAAGGTGATCTCTTCAGTTAAATCCTCTTGTTAAACTGTTTTCTGTTACATGTCTTGCAGCTCCTTGATGTTACACTGAAGGTATTGTAGGTATGTACATACATGGTTTTGTGAAATACTTGAAAAAAAGCAAACAAAAACCTTGTGTTGTATAAGTACATGCAGATATATGTATTCACATGGAGTTGTGAGATATATGTACTAGGGAAAGAAAAGCAGACCAAAACCTTTTGTATAAGTACATGCAGATGTATGTATATTCACATGGAGGAAAAAAAGAGGAAACCTTAAAAAAATGAAATTAAAAAAGCAGATATAAATATGTATATTCAAATGAAGTGAAAAGAAAATCTGACACATTAAAAGAAACCATTCAAAAATTAGATAAATGTATATTTACATTGAAAAAAAAAGCAGACACTCAAAAAAAAAGCTGAACATTCAAAAGATAAAATGACACTCAAATGTATGGTGGGCATCCTTTAATCCAGGAAATGAAAAGTTCCTGCGCAACCAAGGAAAACAACACTGGTATTTATCAAGGTTGCAGGACCCAATATTTTTATTATATAGGAGATATGTTGTAAGGGTTCCAAGTGTATGCAAAAACCATGGGATGAAATCAGGTTTACCTCAGGTGGGGAGGAAGGTGTGTGTTGTTAAATATGTACCATGTCAGTACCCCTGGGATCCAGGATCTAAATCTCAGCCTTATTGAGTTTTTTTTTTTTTTTTTTTTTTTTGAAAAAAAAGAAAATTGAGTAGTGTAAGTAAATAAGTGAGACAGTTTGAGTATTCAGCTTTGAGATTGGAGTGGAAGTGTTGTGGAGGTGGTGGTGGTGGTGATAGATAATTATGTATGGTGGGTAGAAAAAAATGATGAGACTGATTGACCTAAAACAGTCAATTTATTGTCAGGCATGTTTTTCAAGCTAAATATATTATTCAAAAAAAGCATGCATTTAAATTTATTCATGGGATTAGATATTTCATGATCCTTAATTTAATTATACAACCATTTAAATTTTGAAAAGGGTATATCAAATTATTATTTTTCAAAAAAATAATCTTGAAAGCACAAAACACTCAAAAAATGCCCTGGAGGAAAAAAAATAATCCATAAATTCTGTACCATTGATATTTTTTATTCTTTATGAGGGTGTGAGTGAGGATAAAAACAAATGATTTTTATGAAATAAAGATTAATATTGGGAGTTTATAAAAATAATTAAATACCAATTTTGATCAATTTTGATTTTTCAGGGCCTTGGTGAGGTGTTGATGATAATATTGAGATAGGTAGGTCAGAAGTCATGGCAACCTCTATAAAAAGCTTATTTAAGTTCTTTGGGGATATGATGGTCATATTTTTGAATAATTCTACTCTCTTTCAGCTTTGAGGCTCCTTGAAATGCTTGAAGTCATATTGGTCTGAGGTTAAATTTGAGTCAGGCTGATTGAAATTCTTCTAAAATTCATTCCAGCCGTCAAAATTCTACCCTTCTCCAGTAGATTGATCATATTGCTTTTCTGAAACAACTCATTTAAGAAAGAATAATACATATCAAAAAGAAAACCCATGAATAAGAACCAAAGATGAAGAGTGATATTTTAAACAAAATTTATTACCACATTTGTTTTTTGAATTGATCAAGTAGTCAAACATCAAAATTGGAAAACTGAGTTGGTGGCAATGTGGCCATTTTTCAAATGAAGTGGGAGCCTGCAGATGGGCTTGTCAATGCCAATATTGAGAGACCACAAGATTCATCTACATTGTTTGAAGTACCCAGGTGGGGTCACTTTGAAAAACAGTCCCACAACTTTTTTATATCCACTGTACATGCTACTAGTAGTCCCCATGAAAACAAGTTGAGTGGACCATTAAACAATGTAAGTAAGTATGCACTTAGGTGTAGGTTTTGTGAAGCAAGTTATAAGAAGAAGAGGAGGATGGATGAGAGCTAATCAAGAGGTATTAGTTGGAGGAATTCAAGGCTAAAGTGATTGAGAAGATAATGGCGTAAGCTTATTAGATCATCTGATGAATCCGGTCAAGACCATCATCACCATCCAACATGGGTCCCAAGTCCACCCCCCACCCACTCTGTAATTCAAGCCATTTCTCACAACCACCAACCACTGGAGCTCTTGAACCAAAAAAAAAAGAAAAATTAAATAAAAAACTGAAAAAAAATAAACAAATAAAAAATAAAAGAAGGAGGAAGGGTTAAAGGGTAAATAAATTTTTATGAACTTGTTGAATTGTGATTTTGGGATGAAATTTTTAACTTTGGGGGGATTAACTGAATTGACAAAAACAAAAGGGAAAAGAGTGAATTTGTTGTTGAGAAAAGATGCTCTGGATATAAATGAATAAATATATTTTTATATATGCTTTCAGGAGGAAAAACCAAGGAGAGGTTCAGAAGTGATTAATCAGTAAGGATTGATTGATATTTGAAGAGATGAGATCAAGGATTGATTAGATCTATGAAGCCCCCCCCAAAAAAACAAACTCTGTGACAGATTATGAAGATCAAAACATGATTTGAAACTCTGGTTCTACACTTCCTTCAAGGCTGGATGATTATTAACAGTTTTTTTAAACAAAAAAATAATGTTAGCTAAGCTAGTGATTAATCAGAAACCTCCCAGAATTCAAAAACCCATGAGACCTATGGGTATGCCCCTGATTGTTTTTTTTTTTCTTTTTTTCTTTTCTTTTATTCTATTTCTTTTTTTTTTGATATTGAATAGGTAACCTTCCAAGTGAAATCAATTCACTTGTGAATAATTTAGATTGCTCTGCATGAGCAGATTATTCAATGTTAACTTTTAAGGTAAGCAGCCATTTTTTTCAAAGTGATTGATGATTATTATTTTCTTTGTAATCACAAGTCACAGATAAAATCATAAAACTTTGATATTGGTCTGGGATCCTCAATAAAATTGATTATCTGGATTTTTATCCTCATTATTGCTTATATGGAACACAGTGCATTCAGATAAAAAAACTTTTCAGAAATTACTCATGTATCTCACCCTTGTGCAAGATGTTTTCCATAATAAGGTGCTTCACTGCACCAATTTACTGGCCAGTCTTGCAAACATCAGTTTGGAAAACTTTCAGGTTGCTTGTAATGACGGTTTCAAATTCTCTTCCATTGGTTTTGAATTCTATTCCATTGTTATTGAAGAAATTTATGCAATTTGATTTTTCCATTTTGTCCTCTTGAGATCCAAAGAAAGATGGTTGATATTTTCTTTGATATCATCAAGGAATGTGATTGGTAGGTTCCCATTTCTATGAAAGACTTGAAAAAAATAAAATCAAGCTGGGATTCAACAATTTTTTGGTCAATAAAAATTTGATGGACTGTATGTATGGTGGCTCACTGCATGACCAATCATTTTTAACACCAGCCTTTGAAACCTGGCCAACAGGCATTATCCGCTTGATATAATTATTTCATGTTTAATTGAAATAAGGCCCATGTTTAAGCAAAAAAGGCTACAAAACACAGTAAAACATTCTTCTGGAATTTCCCACTTATCTTGTATCTTATGATCATTCAGTGATTTTGATGATTTCATGATTTCATTTTTTTTTCTATGTTGTTTTTTTAATTTCCATAGCATAGCTCTTGGTATATTTTGTGATTTTTTATCATTATTTTTATATTTTTTTATTCTCCAAATTTTGGAAATGTTTCAGGGTTCAAAAACACTGAAAAGAATCAAAAGATACTGTTAAGGGGTTTTGATAGGTTCCATACACTACTGTGGCATCAAAAATGAAAAATTGAATACTAAGAAACAGCACAAATTCAAGGAAATCTGTGAGTGCAGAATGTTATGGAAATTTCAAAACCATATCTATTGAAGCCTTGGGGAACTGAAAAAAAATTACCAAAAAAATATGAAAAAAATGAAAAAAATAAAAAATGGATTGAAATCAGAAAATTAAATTAACATAGATAAAAAATGAACCATTCAATGAATGAAAAAAATAAAAGAAATTTAAAAAATGAAGATTGAATAATGAATAATAAATGAATAGATAAAACAAAAGGAATTAGTCTTCAAATCCCCTTCCCTTAAAATCCCAGGGAAACTAGTTCTCCTGAACTGCAGATCCAGCTGAAAAAATTCCAAAAAAAAATTAATGGTAAATAAGAAGAAATAATAACCCTGGAAGTAGCGGGAGATACAGAAATTTAATAGAAGAAATTGATTCCCACCCAAATTTAGGTGGGGAAACTCACTGGACCTACCTTCAAAATCATACTCCTCAACCCCTTAATCAAATCTGCCAACATCACCACAAAACCAAGCTGGCAATTTTTTTAAATTTTAATAATTTACATGAAATATCACATATATATTGTTAACTTACTAAAGTCCAGTCAGAAACCCAGTGTTGTGTATAGTTTAGGAGTTATGGAAATATTTGTTTTTTGTCCAGATTAAGGCATGAAAACATGAACAACATTAGCATGCCTAGGACACACGCACAGCAAATTTATATCAAATTACCACATAAAGCTGAATCAAAGGAAGGCCATGGTCAGTACACAGGCTGAAAGACTGACCCCAATGAGATTTCAGAGCCAAAATGTCCACAAACACCCATGAAATAAGGGCTAAAACAGGTACGGGAAAGGCAGAAATATGTAATTTTCATGCCAATCCATCAAAAAGTTCACAAAACACTTGCGTTGGTCTGAAAATAAAAAGAAATAAATTTGAAAACCCCTTAAAAAATTAAACAAGTGACACCTACTCTGACTAAATAGCATAGAAATTTCCAGAAAAATGTATTTAATTAGTTAGAATTTCACAAAAACTTACAAAAATACAATTATATCCACCAAAAGAATGTATACATGGATTCCAGGCCAATCTCTCCTTCCATTATCTTGAAAAAAATGCAAGAAATTTTGTATTTCTTGACATGTGAAAAAGTCATGCAGCCTAAAACACCAAAGATTTCCTGTGGGAAATGCATGACTGAACTTCTGGCCCCAGAACTGGTTTATTCACTTCAATTAACCCTAATAAACCTAATGGGGACCACTGATAAACTGAAAATGGGTAAACACAGGGTTTGATTAGGCTGTATACCCCCCAGCTACTCATTTTAATAGTTTCAGGTGTCATTCTGTAAAGGAATCAAATAATAATTAGGATAATTAATTGATTGATGTCATTAGTATGACCCTTTTGTTGAAAATTCAACCCTTATAATCCAGCTTTTGGACAATGGTAAGACCTCAAAGAATCCCAATTGGCTCAAAAAATACTGTCAGATTTATTATAGGAGGTACCCAGTTATGAACTACCCACCAAGAAATTTATTTTCAGCTCTCTGATACCAGTAAAATTGCACTACTTTAGCCACAGAGAGTTTTAGAGTCATAGAAGAATAATATTCCCAAAAATAAACACCTAATAAACACAAAATAATAAATATGTTTAGAGCTAGTGCAAGGTTTGATTGGTTTGGTTAAAGGGTTTTCAATATTTTATAAAGGAGGGGAAACAGTATTAAAAGACTGGAGATCTATACAGACAAAAAAAATCTCTTAAAGGGGCCACCATGCGCAGTTTGTGACCTTGGAATAATGGCAGGAGTCTTTTAAGGACTTATCCAGCTGTTATGGCCGTGAAAACAGCGCTTGGGCCAAGGCAGGTAGGAAAGAACTCAATTCTGGGAGAAATAATTCACAAAAAGCGTGGAGAGATTCAAATGAAGGGTTTCAGGGCAAAGATGGGGTTGATTGCTGACTAAAAATAATTAAATCAATAAGGGTTTCAGAAATAATTCTACTATAAATCAGAACGGGCCATAAATCACTTTTTGAATGATTTTAACCACTTGATCACGGATGGCAAAGCATCTGGACAATAATTCATAAATTTCTAGGTAACTGGGGAACAATAGACCCAAGAATTTCTATGTAAATACCTTTCTTAGAGTGGAAAGGAGCCTTCTCTGGGAATTTAGAGAGGGTAAGCCTCAAGTGCTAAGGCTAGTAAGCCAGCCAGGGCAGGCTTTGAATGTTGTCAGCTTGCTACTATGTACAGAGCAATCTGTCAAAGTAACAAAAAATAGAAAATAAAAATAAAGTAAATAAAATATTAAGGTATTAAGGAGTGTTAAATCCATAAATCTTATTGCAGAAAAAAATTACCCACCCAAAAGAAGGTAGGGTCACTCACTGACCCCACACTTGAAATATGACTCCTTCATGTTTTAAGTAATTGATTAAATATTGACCAAAATGTCAAGGGACCAATATGGCACCTTTTGGCCAGTTTAATATTTCACATGTATTTTCACGTATAGGTTTCACACCTAAAATTCAGTCAGAATTGAGGTGTTGTGTATATTTTAGGAGTTACACACAGAAATGTGCTATGTCACAATTCCTGCCCGCAGCCCCGCGTTGCTATAAAACCCCTATGCGTCACTCTAATGCATACAATAGTCCCGCTGCGGTGACCAAAACTGGACACCTCAGGACCTCTGCGTAAAAATTAAGTTTTTTATGATTTTTTATATTCATCATTCATCATCAAAAAAAAAAAAAATGGAATGATTCTATATTTTAGTTTCCAATTCCCAGCCTTCCCTTCTCCTAGTTGTCTAGGAGGGTCTTGCAGGTGTTTAGACCCCTGTACCCGGTGTTCAACTCCCTCTTGCTCCATTCTTCATCCTCTGGTTCCTTTTGCCAAATGCGCCGGTGAGACCGGCTTGGCTTGGCTCAACCCTTGCTGGTGCCAGCATTGTCATCAACATTGGCAGCAATGGCCATTTATTGGTCATCCCCAGCTCAAGGACCAACTCAAAGAAATCTCTCTTCTCTCTCCTCACTCCTCAGTCTTGTTCAACTGGCTCCCATCCCAATCAATGGACTCTTGATTGGTTTGATTTACTTTAACCAAATCACCTCTCTTTCATAATACTCATCCTCATCCATCCACCCCCGCCCCCATCATCCAATCTGGTCACCTGGGCAAGGTTGGTCACAGGAACAACCTCCATCTGCTGACTCAATTGGTTTTTCCCACAACCAATCTTGCACACCAATCTTGCACATTGGTTGGTCATCCAACCAACAAGCCAACCATCCCCACCCAAGTGTCCTCCTCCAATCATCATCCACCCATTGCTGCCACATTCATCTTGTTCATCACTCTCCTCTGGCCGCTCTTGCACAATAATCCGCAGGCCAGCAATTGAGGGGTCCCTTCAGCCTGTCTGCGCAGTTCTTCACCCGTGGGTCTCCTGCCCCTGCGCATCATTGGCATGGGTTGGTGTCTCTCCATCCCCACCATCCAGGGTCTTCCCACTATTTCAATTATTTTTTTTGTTGTCTGTGTTCTCATATGTTTCTCTTTTTGTCTTTTTTCTCATGTCTGTTAAAAAAAAAAGAAAGAAAAAGGAAAAAAAAAAGAAAAAAAAGAAAAATTTTTCAAATTGTGTTTCTTTTCAACTCTATGTGTGTTATCACCTGTACATAGTCTATAGGGACCCATGGCCCATAAAAGGAGGGGCTCTCCCCTACTTTTTTCTGAATCATCCATGGGAGTGTGTGCATATGTCCCCCCCATTATCATAGTAATCTATAATCATTATCATGGGTATATCTTTTGATTGCCCCTTGATCCATTTTATCCTGAGTCCTTGCCCCTCCAAGGCCTGATCCTTATCACCAACCAACAGCCTTGCTGGTTGAAGAGAATTCTGTCTATTGGAATTCTAGAGTGTGTTACGCCACTCTCTGATCCCTTCATCTGACCATATTGGTCCTTATCCTTTCTTGATCATCTTTCCAGAGCCAATCATGTCAGCTTGCTACTATTGCAGAGCAAGCTGCAAAAGTAACAGGAATAACATAAAAATAAATAATAATACAATTAACCTTAGAAGGAGTAGTAAAACCATGAATATTATTACAGAAATAGATTCTCCACCCAAAATTAGGTAGGGTCACTCACTGACCCCACCCTTGAAATCCAACTCCTTATATTTTTAAATAATTAAGGAAAGAAAGACCAAAACACCACGGCACCACTATTGAAATTTTGGACAATTAAATATTTCACACATTTTGTCAGGTATAGGTTTCACACCTAAAATTCAGTCAGAATTGAGGTGTTGTGTATATTTTAGGAGTTCCAGACGCAAATGTGTTCCTTCACACTTCCTGCACGCAGCCGCGGCAGCCACTGCACACGCGCGTGGCTGAGCTACAGCTCTTTCACTATTTCAAATTTGTGTACGCAGCCCCGGGCCTCTGAAAAGTACGCAGCTGCGGGACTACGGGTTGAAAAAGTGACAGGCGGCCTGAGAAGCTTAGGTACCGCATAAACATACTACAACCCACCTGGGAACATTCTACATATGTAATAAATGTTCCCGTGGATAGTAGATAGTCTAAAAGTACACAATAATATATAAAAATACTTAAACAACCCTTATATGTATTTTTTATTAAATATAATTCATACTACCAAGAATGTCAAAAAAAAAGACAATGAAAACTTCTAAAAATATATTAAAATACTTTGATATACTATTATGAGAATTTCTAGACATCAATTTTTTTGGTGACATACTAAGAAAACTAATGATGTAACAATATTACATGAGTTCACATGACTTATATTTTTAAGTGATTATTTTAGTAACTCAACTGGGACTCGAAAATAAGGAGTAAAATAAATACCATGACTTTACTCCAATTATTTAATACATAATGAGAACTCACCTGACATCAGAATTTCCGTAGAAATGTGTATTAAAATAATTATTAACTTACTGGGAACATTTACTAAGGATAATTAATTAGATAATACATAATAGGACAGATTAGTGTTATTCACACGTCCTAATATCAATTATAAAGTAGAATAATTCCCATAACCTGAGGAATTAGATGCTACCCGTGCTACAGCACCAAGAAAACGTGACAGGCTACCACTGGTTATCCTGCTAGACTCAGTGTCCATCCCTTTGAGCCCCTGTACCCCGCAGAAGGATAATATTGGGACTCCAAAAGCTATAAATAAAGAGCTCTTTTGAGGATATTGATGAGCAGAGACCCAGTTATATTTGTATCCAGACACCGTGCCAAGGTAATCAAGTACTTATAAGAGATAAGTAAGTGATTTATGGCTTAGTCTGATTAATAATATCCGTCCTCAACCTCTTTATATCAATTTAAACTGCTGAACAACCTTATAACCCCAGTATACAGGTTTAACCCATCAGTACACGTCCCAAACAGATAGCCAAAGGATTTAATAATATAACAGTGAGTTTTATTATCCTTTCTCTGTCGTGGCAGCTTGGTTACAAAGCCCTGCCACTCCACCATGTATTTTATATAAATATTATCTTTGGGCAAAATATCCTTTAAACTAAAGAGCATAAAGTAATCAGGGCTACGTGTTTTCATACTGAAATAACTGAAGAGAGGTGTTAAAGATTCCCAATACAATTGTGGCCCCTCTATAAAAATATTCAATTATCAATTTATTCATATTGATTTATAACAATAAACCATAACCAAAACAATTAAAATTGCAATAAGCTTTATCCAAATATTTTATAGATTTTTGCTGCATTTATTAAATAATATATTTATTATTTATTCTATCACCTATGGTAGCTAAAGGATAGCAAGGGTCTTGGAATCCAGGAGGCTGAAAAATAACGTTTGATTGAAGAGGTTCTATTAAGCTTGAAAACTGGAGTGTTATACCTCTGTTATTTTTCAAAGTTGCATTCTGCCAGCCTACTCTTGAGTTCCTTGAGAAGTGTTGAGGTTATCCCTGCTCAAATATGTTTTCTTTTTTCTTTTAGAGCTTCTCAAAAAATTACGCTTTGTCTTGTACAGCCACACTCAGTTATCTGGTACCTTTAAAGCGCTTTATTGCAGAGAGTTGGGCGGGTTCATTGAGATCCTGGAGGTTGGTTGGGGTTTTAGTTTATCATCCCCAATCTTCTGCTGAAAAACAGAGTTATTAGCTTGTGGAAGTTGTCAAATACAACAGCTCTGTTCTTTTGAAATTTAAAACAAACTTTAAACTTCTTTTGTTCAAACATCTCCCATGTAATCTTGCCTCAGATAGTGCTGTTCCATTGCTACCAACTATTATAAAACTTTATCTTTACTACATGATTCCTCACTTAAACATTCTGGAACTTGGTTTTAGTTAGATTTAAATATTTTTGTAACACTCAGGAGGGAAGCCTAAGCAGAACTTTTCCCCTCCACAGAACTGCCATAGCCTAGCACCGTTTGGAGTCTTATATTTGGTCCCCTGGGCCGGGATCAAACCAGCAACCTTGGGATTTACAGTCCCAACACTTGAAGAATCAAATTTGAAATCCAATCTGATCTTTTTTCTTTTTTTCTTTTCTTCTATTATCATCCAGATATGATCTGTGGAGGCAACTTGTTCCAGAAGTAAGTCCTCCCAATTGTGCACCATCTGGGCAAGATTCTTGTTGCTTTTTTTGTGAAAAATCTACTCTTGCCACACCTGTGAGCCATGTTCAAATTCTGCTCTTTGAATCTCTTAGGAACTCTGCCCTTAAAAATGGAATCTACTGGTATCTCCTCCTCCTGGGTTTGTGTCAAGATGATCAATATCAAGCCCCAAAAAAAGAACTTTGGCTTCAATGGAACAGATTTAAAACAATTCTTGGACTCCTATGAGATGGCTGCTGAAGTGGATGGCGCAAGTGAACATGATATGGCTTATCAGTTACAATTTTGTATCTCCTCTGATGGAGTTATGGAAGTGATAAAATTGTTTGATGGATTCAAAACTTATAACTGGAGGCTCTTGAAGGAGGCTATGTTGGCTTATTGGGGAAAAGTAGATGTTGCTAGGTTTACCTTACAGGACTTGCATGCTCTTGTTTCCCAATGGATCTCTAATGGTGGTGTCTCTTCAGCCTCTGATAATCAATCTTTTAGAAAATCTTGGTATCTTATTCAGTCTTAACTCACCAGAAATAATAAAATTGACACAGTGGACAAAATTTGAGTTTGGTTTTTCCAGTCTTTTTCTCCAGGAGTGCAGGAAAGGATTAGAGATGAATTAGTTAAATTTGGATCTATGATTACTACTAGAGATAATTGGTTCAAGCTCCCTGCTTTTCTGGTCTTAAGGAGTGCAGTGGATAAAGTGATGAAAGGTAAAACAGCTCTTACTTTTGAAAGAACTAAAGTCACTGAACCAGTACATGCTCCTTCCTTTAAAGAGTATAATGAAATAATGAACAAGATGGAAGCAAATTGTAGACCTAAACCAAATCCCAAGGCCAATAAGGAAACTGCTACCATAGATGAGATCACTAAATTACTTCAGGCCTTTTGAAAACAAATTTGATCAGAAAATTTCTTCTTTAGATACTCCTAAAACTTCTAAATCTGTTCCTAAAACCACTCTAGTCTTCTATTACTGTCATAGGGAAGGCCATGGTACTGGGGAATGTCCTGAATTCCAGAAAGACAAGGAGGAAAATTGGTGGAGCAGAAGGGAAACAATTTCTTTCTTCCTAATGGTGCTTTGATCCCTTTTGATTTTTCTTGTCCAATCCGTCATGTGGTGGCCTCTTAGCAACCATAAACTCCCAAGAAGGCATCTTTGGTCTCCTTGGATTTTTGATAATCCTGTGGCACTTTACAACCTTGGTATCCTCCAGCTGTCACTTCTTCCAGCTTCTCTGGCACTTATCAGTCTGATCCAGCTTGGCAACGCCATGAGGAGCCCAAACCTCACAAGTCTCCTCGAGTTCCATCTTCAATCCTTCAAAAAATTGTCAAACACCAATCCTCACCTGAGCCCCCTTCCTCTGATGTGGAAGAAATGGAAGTGGAAAGGGAACCACTTATGGAAAGGTTCCAGGACCACTCTGATCCACCTCCTTTTCAATCTCTTCAAGCGCATCAACTTTCTGATCCTGATCCAGTACCTTCTCAACCTGATCATCCTCCATCCACCCAGCCCAAGGTTAAATTTGAGAGGGGAATTTCTAAGGGTCACTCCAATGCTGTGGAAGGAGTATTAAGGAAAATCTCTGATCTTTCTGTGGCTGAACTACTTTAAATCTCTCCATCTGTGGCTGAAGGGATGAAGAAATGGGTTTCTTGTCAACAAGTGGAGATTGGTATGGACAAATTAAAAGTTTCTTCTGGTACTTTGATGGAGGACTCTGGTGGAACAGATCCTCCTTTGGATTCCAACTTGTATCCCTTTCCTCTTGGTTTCCTCTCCTACTATCTTGGTGACTCTTCTAAAACGGTTTCTCTTCTGGTCAATTCTGGTTCCCAGCTAAATTTAATTTTGGATTTAATGGCCTGCAAACTCAAACTCAGTTCAATGGTAAGTTTTAACTCTGCTGTATATGGTATAGGGAATCAGTCATGCAAATTAGTTGGTATTGCTGAGGATGTACCAGTTTGGATTGGAAAAAGTATTGTTGGCACTTGTCATTTCTGGATTTTTGGTCTTTTACTTCAAAAAGAAGACTCAATTAAATATGAGAAAAGAAACAGAACAATGGAGTAGAGACAAGAACACTTATTCACCTTCAAAAAGAAGACTCAACACAACTGAGGGAGGAGTGAGAGTTGAATGAGAAAATTGAGAACAACGGGATGTGCTGGTGGCACAAAGGTTGACAGCTGTATGAGAGCTCAAAAGCAGATAAGTCTGAGACAAGCAGTCAGAAAAAAAATGGATGAAAGATAGAAAGACATTAGCAACAAGAAAGGAAACTTGTCTTAATGGACTCAGGCTCCCAAGATGGTGGTAGTACAAATGCAAAGTTGTACAAGGAAAGCATCTCAAGACCTGAGCCGGAATGGCCTCTAGTTAAGGTGAGATGGCCCAGATGAAAATGGAGCACTTGAACGGGTACTCAGTATTGCATGCCAGTTTAGTGTGTACTGACATCATGTGTTCCTGGACTTACAAAGATGCACTCTCTCAGACTTATAGGCGGTAATAACAGGGAATGAAATTGAAGGGAGAACTATTTATGAGAGAAGGAATAAGACAATACCTCAAAACCCACCCTTGCTTCAGCCTTCATTGCAGGAAGCACCAAAGTTGAGTGCTTTGAGTTGCTGCGCCAGCAATAGCCAAGAGACTGCTTTTTTGAGGAAATCGGCAGGATTTCTTGTAGAGTTAATCTGCTTGATTGCAATTGTCCCCTTTTCCGCTTCCTCCTTCAAGAAGTGATGGCGCAGCTCCATATGTTTTGTCTTGAAGTTTGCATGGTTTGCCATGCTCAAGGCCAACCTGACACAACCATTGTTGTCCTTGTAAACTGGAATGGGCGTTCTCACCGGAAACTCAAAGACCTCCTCAGCAAGAGATTTTGACCAAAGAACTTCCTTTACTGCCTCTTGGGCCGCCTTATACTCCGCTTCAGTAGTGGAGAGGGTGACATTCTCTTGTTTCCATGACTTCCAACTGATGATGTTGTTGTTCCAAAGTACCACAAAGCCGCTGAAAGACTGTCTGGTTGAGGGACAGGTAGCCCAGTCTGCATCAACATGGGCATTGAGATTGGATTTGGTCTGCTTCCTTGTGAAGTTGGTGACTAGAAAGCTGGTGTGAGCTAGATAGCTAAGGACCATAAGCGCTGCCTTTTAGTGAGCTAGGCTGAGTGCATTGAGGAATTGCAACAGGTAATTGATGGCAAAAGTGATGTCAGGACAAGTGTTGCAGCTGACGTAGTTAAGCTCCCCAATGAGATTCCTGTATTCCAGTCCAGTTTCTGCAAACGTTTTGAGCTCCTCCTTGGTTGCTGGAAGAAGATTGCCAAACGGTTTGAAAGGAGTGGAGCACATCTTGTGGCTGGGAAGGTTATACTGCGGCAAAAGCCCATCAATGTTGTAAGACTCCAAACGGTGCTAGGCCGTGGCAATTCTGTGGAGGGGAAAGGTGCTGTTTAGGCTGCCCTCCTGAGTGTTACAAAAATATTCAAATGTAACCAAGATAAAAGTCCAGAACCTGGTAAACAAGGGACCAAAAGTAAGAGGATAAAGATGATAGTAGTCGGTAGCTGGGGAAAACACACTATCTGAGGCAAGATGATGCCGGGGAAAAATTGAATAGAAGAAGTCAAGGTTTGTTCAGAGTTCAACAGGCGAGGCAATTTGTAAGTAACAACGCCCACAATCTAATAGCTCTGGTTGTCAGCAGAAGCTTAGGAAAGATCAACTCAATCCCAAAAAACCTCCAGGTTCTCAATGAACCTGCCCAACTCTCCGCAATAAAGCGCTTGAAGGGTACCGGATAACTGTGGGTGGCTGCACAAGACAAAGCCAATTGTTTGAAGAAGCTCTAGAAGCAAAACAATAACTGATTCAAACAAGGATAACCCAACACTTCTCAAGGGACTCAAGAGTAGCATGGCGGAATTCAACTTCAAAAGAAATAAAGGGAGGTTTAACACTCCAGGTTTTAAGCTTAATAAAACCTCTTCAGTCAAACGTGACTGGCCCAGAAAGATAATCAAAGGATGATCAGGACCGGTATGGTCAGATAAAGGGATCAGGAGTGGTGTAACACACTCAAGAATTCAATCAGTCAAATTATTCTTCAACCAGCAAAGCTATTGGTTGGTGATAAGGATCAAGGATCAGGGTTTTGAGTATGGAGGCTCAAGGATCAAGGGGAAATCATAGATATACCCAGAATTAAGTCTTAAATAAAGGGGAATGAAGCCCCACGGATGATTTATTTCAAGGTGATAATGATGATGTTCCTCCCTGGTAGGATGTTATATCCTCTGTGTTTTTTGGGCCAAGGAGCAACCCGCGGCAAGTTTGAGATTTGGGTCAATATTTCAAGCCACCTGACACCATGTAAGAAGTGCGGGGGAGTGAGAAAGGTGTGCTGAGATGTATGTGTCCCAGCACTTGGGCAGGACTGATGGGGGATCAAACAACTGGAAGGAGGACCCCAAATTTTGGAAAGATAGTTTTGGAAGCAGTGGTTGATGTATAGAGGTGGGTGGCTGAGGGAGGAGGACATGGAAGGTAGGCTAGGGTGTGCGTTGGAGGGTATGTGGGCTAGATTGCAAGTTGGATGGTGAGTGAGTAGGAGTGATGAGGTTGTGATGAAATTGATCAAAGAGATGGTGATGATCAATAGCCACAGGGTGATGGTGGTGGGTTGAGTCAAGGCTAGAGCTGATTGGATGATGATAGTTCTTGCTCCCGTTTGTCAGTTTGCTCATCATCATCATCATCACCATCCAATTGTATCAATGGGGATAATTGATGGCTTTAGGTTTCTGAGGGTGATGATGATCCTCACAATTGAGGCTTGGGGATCAATCAACAATGGTGGATGATGATGAGGTGGTAGAGGTAGAGGTGGAGATGGAAGGATGATGGAAGTTTGGGCCAAACAGCTCTTGTCCCGCGCATTTGGCCAAAGGAATGGGGGAACGGAGAGAGAAGGGATTGAACGCAATGCCTAGGTGGTGAGACCAAGAGAGGCCTGTCCTAGATCACTGGAACCAAGGAATGCTTGGCAATATGAGGAAATTGGAGAACTGATACTAATAAAACAATTCCATTTTTTTTTTGGATAAATGACACCTAAATAAAAGAATTGTAGAAAGTTTTTTTTGAATTTTTCGCATCTGGTCCAGGGTGTCCAGATTTGGTCACCACATCTATCCCCAACTTACAGACTGTCCCTAGTCTGCATCTGAGCTTGATGTCATAAAAAAAGAAGGGAAAGATGATCAAACACAAGAAATGGCAATTTGATCTTGAGGGTTATTGAATAGAATATCTTGATCCATCAAAAGAAAATCCTAGAGTTGACTGCAATAAGATGAAGAAGGCGTCCCAAGTGCTCACGTATGTGGCATACAGTAGAGTTTCACAACAAAAGCAGCAGATGACCCTGGTGGTGCACAGTTGGGAGGACTTACTTCTGATTGAAGTTGCCTCAACAACAATGAAATTTCTTTAAATGATCAGAAGGGATCCTTCTGGCCATCTGAGTACCATCCAGTTCCTCCAAAACATATGATCCACCTCTGAATTGATGGACCACTTGATAAGGACCATTCCAGCAATTGTAAAAAAGCTTTCCCCACTGAGTTTCCAAGGATCAATTATAAGCTAAAACTAGATCACCAGGATACAAGGGATCCCTGAATTGATTGGAATGTTTATCCTCCCAATACTGGACTAATTTTTCCCTTGAATCCATCATTTTCTGATAAGCTTTGTCACAAACTTCTTGACTTCGCTCCAGTTTCTTGGATCTGGCAACTAATAGATCAGTGGTGGAAGAAAACTTTTCCCAAGAAATACCTAAGAAAGATTTTATTTCAGGATCAACAGGAAGGACAGCCCTTTTACCAAAGAGGATTTTGTAAGATGAGTAGCCAGTGGTTTGTTTAGTTGAAATTTGATCAGAGAAATAGACCAGAGGAAGAAATTTGCAACAATTCTTTCCACTTTTGCCAGCCAACTTGACAAGAGCAGCCTTCAAAGGGTCATGGCCTCTTTCCACCATGCCCTGTCCTTCAGGATAATAAGGAGTGGTCACCCTATGTTGACCAGGAAGCAATCGGATCATTTTGGCCAGTTTGCCACCAAACTCAGAGCCACCATTGGTTGAATAAGATTGAGCCAAGCCATAAAGCATTGTCCAAGTCTCATAAAGGAAGGCTGCTACTGATTAAGAGCTGAGGTTCTTAAGAAATTTTGCTTCAACCCATCCAGAAAAAAAATCTCTAGCCACAATGAGGTACTTAGCTCCACCAGCCTTAATGTGAACCACATCCATAGCAATCCTTTGAAAGACAGTGGACTCTCCAGTGGGATAACAAATTTTGGCCGGGCGCCTAAGATCACGTTTCTGACATACTTCAAAACTCTTGCACCATGGAGAGACTGATTTCTTCAAAGATGGCTACCAGAATTGTTTGGATATACATTGATAGGTTTTGGTTTCCCTGCAATGCCCAAGGCCTTCATGGATACTTTTGAGGATTGAATCTTGTTTAGAGGGGATTGTGACAACAATTAGAGCACAAGGATTGCCTCTTTTCATAAGCCTAGTACCTTGGACAAAGAAATTGGAGGAATTCCTCTTGAGCAATTGAAAATCTTTAGCAGAGAGATCAGGAGGTCTTTAGAGAGTGGAAAGGTACTGCTCTAATTTTAGCCAGAAACCTTTTTGGAAGCCAGAATAATCTTGGGAGGAAAAGGTGAAGACTGGACAAATTAAAGGCTCCTCCTCATCAAAGTCAGCTCCAAAATTTGATTCTTCATCTCCAAGGGGGCATTGAGATAAAACATTGGGCATGGTGAAGAATTTTCCAGGCCTATGAACAATATCAAAAGAGAAAAGTTGGATCAAGGCCACTCAACAAGTCATAGGGGCCTTTGGGAGGCTGGGGGCATTGATCATTTTGATGATGGATTGTGCGTTGACTTGTAACTCAAAGTATTGACCCCAGAGGACAGTTTGGATTTTCTTCAACATTTGAGCCACGCCACAGAGTTCCAGTTTTGGTTGTGAGTACCTGGATTCTACATCTGAAAATAACAAGGTTTCATAGAGATCAGGACAGTCCCAACCAATTTCATCTTCCTGAGTGAGGACAGCTCCAACAGATTGATAACTGGAATCAACAGCCAATTTGATCTTGCCAGCTCCCGGTCCATAAGCAATCTTTCTCAAGACTATGTCTTTGCCAACCATCATTTTAAGCAGCTGAAAAGAATGTTCACAATCTTGGGTCCAGATCCACTCAGCATCTTTTCTGGTCAGGCAACGTAGGGGAGCACAGATTTTGGATAGAGATGGGATACAAATTCAAACATAAGTGACAACACCTAGAAAACCCCTGACTTCAGTTGGATTGATGGGAGTAGGCCAAGAGAGCATTTTGTTGACTTTGGATGGAGCCATCCTTCTTCCTTCCTTGCAGACCACGTGACCAACAATTTTCAGAGCAGGGACACAGGCAGCCAATTTGGATCCGGAGACAGTGATGCCAGATTCTTTGATTCAGAACAAGATCCTTTCCAAAGTGGTCGCATATTCCCAGATAAATCAACAGATTCCTGAATTCCAGGGTAAGAGCTCATTTTTATAATCAGAAACTGGTCCTTTAATCCCGCCATTGTCAATAAAGATACCAGCATGATCAGGGATTTCATCCTGGAGGATCCAAACCATCTGAGCCTGATAGACTGCAACCGAGTTGGTGGCACCTTGAGGCAATTGAGTAAGTTGGAAACAACCAAGGGGAGTATTGAATGTAGTGAGAGGGCAAGAAATTGGATGTAAGGACCCTTTGTCATAGCCACCCATAATATCACCTAGACCATAGCAAGCTCTCCCAGAGAAGGATTCAACAAATTCTTCAGTAGCAGGGGGAATACCAGAGTCTTTAATAGTGACCTTATTTAGCGGCTGGAGATCATGAACTATTCTAAGTTTACCATTACTTTTAAGGGCACAGAAATCAGGACTGGAATAGCTCGAAGTTGACTGTTTGTATAAACTGGTTTGGACTTGTTCCTTGACCAACTTGATGAATTTGTCAACTTTGGCAGCGGGGATTGGGATCTTGTTCTTTTTCCAGGGATCATGTTCTACTACAGGGATGATATAAGGCAGACCATAGGATTCTTTCAAGAGACCTCTCTCTTCTTCACAGAAGGCAATAACTTTTTCCCTAAGAGCCAAGAAATTTTTGATCAAATACAACTCATCAGGTAGAAGCCATCCATCTGGTCCAAAGTTGACTACTCTCAGACGTTCTTTGGTGACACATCCAGAGGGGATGAATGGACCAGTGAGAGATCAAGGTAAGCCACAGTAAGGATTGCGGGATAGAGGGGGACGCCTAAGAGAAGGGTTGAGATTGAGAGGCATTGGTTGGTTGACTTGTTGGATTTTCCTGGCAACTGGTTTATATTTGGAGGCAAAATAGAGCGGTTCTTGTTTTTTCCAAGAGTTGACCAGAGAGATCTGACTACAAGGCTTGAGACCAAGTTCTAACGCCTTCCAAGTTCAATGTTCTGCAACTTTTTGAAAGGTGCCTTTTCCATGAAAGAAATCCCAGGAGATAATGCATTTCTCACATGTGTGGAACAAGGTAGGGTTTTAAAAATGATAGTAGTAGGGTACCCTGGTGGTGCACAATTGGGAGGACTTACTTATACCCCAATTTGCCTCCACTGAAGCCCATATTCTTCCATTCCAAAGCCCCCAAAAATACAATTGAGATTGGGATCTAGTTTATACTCATTGCAGAGATTAAAACCGGAACTGAGAGAAGGTTGATTAGGAATAAGAGTACAAGGAAAAGAAGAAACAACAGATGAAGAAGAAATATTTTTGGATTTTTTCTTTTTGATTTGTTTTTGGAATTTCATATTTTTGAGATCAGAAGAAAACGTTGAAAAGAAAGAGAAATAAGCCTCTGAGAAGGGGGGTGGCCCTTGAGTTGAAGTTTGAGGCTGAAAAGAACTACAACTATTAGTAGGATCAACTTCTCCCATAAAAAATGAGAGGAACTAGAATTATCCTTCTGTTTTCCTTTTAGAGATGACTTTGGAAAATGACCGGGGAAATCTCTTTCCCAGCAACCAGAATCCAAAGAAAAAAGAAGAACCTCCATTTTTATACCATCAGAATCAGGGAGGAGTATTCTCTCCCCAACTTGATTGGAAAAAATAAGAGTTTCTCCAAAATTGATTAAGAAAGGTCAACCCAAGATCATAGGTCCATCTAAGCGTGTGATCCAGAAATGACAAGTTCCAAAAAAGTTTTGGCCAATCCAAACTGGAACATCTTCAACAATTCCAACCAATTTGCAAGACTGGTTTCCTATTCCATACACTGAAGAGGTAAAGCTGACCCTAGGGCTGAGTTTAAGTTTTCAGGCCAAAGCATCTGAGATCAAGTTGAGCTGAGAGCCAGAGTCAACAAGGAGTGAGACCATTTTTTCTGATTCACCAAGATAGCAGGGAAGAAAACCAAGAGGACAAGAGTAAAGACTAGACTCAGGAGAGGGATCTGTTCCACCAGAATCCTCCATCAAAGTTCCAGAGGAGACCATAAGTTCTTGAGGACCAATTTCCACACGTTGACAAGAAACCCATTTCTTCATTCCTTCAGAAACAGATGGAGAGATTGACAGGAGTTCAGCCACAGATAGATCAGGAATTTTAAGATCAGAAATTTTCTTTAATACCCCTTCCACAGCATTGGGGCAATCTTTGGAAATTCCCCTCTCAAACCAAACTTTGGGATGGGTGGAGGGAGGAAGTTTGGGTGAAGCAGAAACAGGATCAGGGGATTGAGGAGGTTTAATAGATGAGGGATGAGGATCAGGGTGATCTTGAGACCTTTACATGAGTGGTTCTTTTTCCACCTCCATGTCTTCTACATCAGAAGAGAGCTCAGGTGAGGATTGTTGTTTGGGTGGTTTTTGGAGGATTGAGGTTGGCAAGAAAGGAGCTTTATGAGGTTTGGGCTCCTCATGTTGCTTCCTAGCTGGATTGGATTTGTAAGTACCAACCAGAGAGGAGGAGGAAATAGCTGGAGGATACCAGGGTTGAAGAGTACCACAAGAAGATTGGAAATCAACAGAAGCCAAGGATGCCTTCATAGAAGGGGGTGGCTGGTAAGAGGCCACCACATGACAAATGGGGCAAGATGAATCAAAGGGGATTAGGGCGCCATTAGGAAGAAAAAAGTTATTCCCTTTTTGATCTACCAATTTCTCATCTTTTTCCTTCTGGAGTTTGAGACATTGACCAGTTCCATGGCCTTCCCTATGGCAATAATAGCAGACTAGAGTATTTTTAGGAACAGAACTAGAAGGTTTAGGAACAGAAAGAGAGGAAATCTTTTGATCCATTTTGTTCTCAAAGGCTTTGAGCAGCTTAGTGATCTTGTCCATTGTAGCAGTTTCTCAGTTAGGCTGAGGTATCTTGGGCCTGCAATCAGATTCCATTTTATTCATGATCTTGTTTGACTCTTTGAAAGAGGGAGCATGGACTGGTTCAGTGGTTTTAGATTTTTCAAAAGTGAGGGCTGTTTGACCTTTCATAACTTTATCCACCACTCCCCTAAGGATAAGGAAACCAGGGAGCTTGAATTGATTATCCCTGGTAGTGATCATGGATCCATACTCAACCAGTCTGTCCTTGATCCTTTCTTGCACTCCAGGAGAAAAAGATTGGAAAAATTGTACTTGAATTTTGTCCACTGTGTTGATGTGATTTTTTTGGACAAGGTAGGATTGGATAGGATCCCAAGATTTCCTAAAAGACTGATAATCAGAAGCTGAAGCCACACCACCATTGGAGATCCACTGGGAGACAAGGTTATCCAGCTCCTGCAAAGTAAATTGTGCTACATCTATTTTTCCCCAATAGGCCAACATTGCTCCCCGCAGCAGGGACCAGTTATGCCTTTCAAAACCTTCAAATGACTCAATGATTTCCATAAATTCATCAGAGGAGATAAAAAATTGTAACTGGTATGCCATATTGAATTTGCTAGCCCTGTCCACCAAAGCAGCCATCTTGTACAAGTCCAAGAAGCGTTCCACATTTTTCCCATTGAATCCTAAGTTCTTGTTCTGCGGCTTGATCTTAATCATCTAAGGACAAGTAGAAGAGTCGCTGGTGGATTCCATTTTGACAAAGTTTCCTAAAGGATCCAAGAAGCAGATTTCCAGATTGTCTCACAAATGTGGCAAGAGTAGGGTTTCTCAAAAAACAACAAGTATCTTGCCCAGATGGTGCACAATTGGGAGGACTTACTTCTAGAACAAGTTGCCTCCATGGATCTAGACGATGAAAGACAAAAAGAAAGAGATTGGATTTCAAAGTTGATGATTGTTGGGACTGTAAATCCCAAGGTTTCTGGTTCAATCCTGGCCCAGGGAACCAAATGTAAGACTCCAAACGGTGCTAGGCTGTGGCAGTTCTGTGGAGGGGAAAGGTGCTGTTTAGGCTGCCCTCCTGAGTGCTACAAAAATATTTAAATGTAACCAAGATCAAAGTCCAGAACCTGGTAAACAAGGGACCAAAAGTAAGAGGATAAAGATGATAGTAGTCGGTAGCTGGGGAAACAACACTATCTGAGGCAAGATGATACCGGGGAAAACTTGAATAGAAGAAGTCAAGGTTTGTTCAGAGTTCAACAGGCAAGGAAATTTGTAAGTAACAACGCCCACAAGCTAATAGCTCTGGTTGTCAGCAGAAGCTTAGGAAAGATCAACTCAATCCCAAAAAACCTCCAGGTTCTCAATGAACCTGCCCAAATCTCCGCAATCAAGCACTTGAAGGGTACCAGATAACTGTGGGTGGCTGCACCAGACAAAGCCAATTGTTTGAAGAAGCTCTAGAAGCAAAACAATAACTGATTCAAACAAGGATAACCCAACACTTCTCAAGGGACTCAAGAGGAGCGTGGCGGAATTCAACTTCAAAAGAAATAAAGGGAGGTTTAACACTCCAGGTTTTAAGCTTAATAAAACCTTTTCACTCAAATGTGACTGGCCCAGAAAGATAATCAAAGTATGATCAGGACCGGTATGGTCGGATAAAGGGATCAGGAGTGGTGTAACACACTCAAGAATTCAATCAGTCAAATTATTCTTCAACCAGCAAAGCTATTGGTTGGTGATAAGGATCAAGGATCAGGGTTTTGAGTATGGAGGCTCAAGAATCAAGGGGCAATCATAGATATACTCATAATTCAGTGTCAGATAAAGGGGAATGAAGCCCCACGGACAATTTATTTCAAGGTGATAATGATGATGTTCCTCCCTGGTAGGATGCTATATCCTCTGTGTTTTTTGGTCCAAGGAGCAACCTGCGGCAAGTTTGAGACTTGGGGTCAAGATTTCAAGCCATCTGACACCATGTAAGAAGTGCGGGGGAGTGAGCAAGGTTTGCTGAGATGTATGTGTCCCAGCACTTGGGAAGGACTGATGGGGGATCAAACCACTGGAAGGAGGACCTCAAAGTTTGGAAAGATAGTTGTGGAAGCAGTGGTTGATGTATAGAGGTGGGTGGCTGAGGGAGGAGGAGATGGAAGGTAGGCTAGGGTGTGTGTTGGAGGGTATTTGGGCTAGATTGCAAGTTGGATGGTGAGTGAGAAGGAGTGATGAGATTGTGATGAACTTGATCAAAGAGATGGTGATGATCAATAGCCACAGGGTGATGGTGGTGGGTTGAGTCAAGGCTAGAGCTGATTGGATGATGATAGTTCTTGCTCCCGTTTGTCAGTTTGCTCATCATCATCATCATCACCATCCAATTGTCTCAATGGGGATCATTGATGGCTTTAGGTTTATGAGGGTGATGATGATCCTCAAAATTGAGGCTTGGGGATCAATCAACAATGGTGGATGATGATGAGGTGGTAGAGGTAGAGGTAGAGATGGAAGGATGATGGAAGTTTGGGCCAAACGGGTCTCGGCCCACGCGTTTGGCCAAAAGGAATGGGGGAACGGAGAGAGAAGGGATTGAACACAATGTCTAGGTGGTGATACCAAGAGAGGCCTTTCCTAGACCACTGGGACAGAGGAATGCTTGGAAAAATGAGGAAATTGGAGAACTGATACTAATAAAAAAATTCCAATTTTTTTTATTTTTTATTTTTGGATAAATGACACCTAAATAAAAGAATTGTTGAAAAATTTTTTTAAATTTTTTTCATCTGGTCCAGGGTGTCCAGATTTGGTCACCACAATGTAAGTCTTGTGGCTGAGGTGAACCCCACCGGTCTTCTGCTCCACATTCATCCTGAGAAGAAGGGCGGCGGGCCTCAGGTCTTTAATTTTGAATTTCTTTGCAATGGCCTCCACAAATTTGGTTGGATCAGGGCTGAATATTGCAATGTTGTCCATGTGTATGTACAGGTAGGTATCATTTTTCCAGAATACGCACAGGTCTACCTCACTCCAACTATACCCTTCCTTCTGCAGCCAATTATGTAGAGTTTGATACCACATTTGTGGTGCTTGCTTGATCCTATAGAGAGCCTTCTTGAGACAGAAGGCCTTCCCTGGGGAGATTGGAAAATTCAAAGGCAAGACAAAATGGATGGTTTCCTTGAGATAGGCATTGAGAAAGGCCAACTTAATGTCCAGCTGGTAGAATTGGTATCTGCGCTTGACTGAATGAGCAATTAGCAGGAAGAGTGAGGACTTGTTACTGGTGGGTGCAAAGACACTCGAGTAGTCAACCCCAAACTCTTGATGAAACCCCTGGATGCATAATCTAGCCTTGAACTAAATGATGTTGTTGTCTTTGTCACGCTTGGTTTGAAACACCCATATGCACTTCAGCGCATTAAAACCAGGACTGGGCTTGCATTCCTCCCAAACTCCGTAAGTGATCAGGTTCAGTATTTCCTTCTCCATTGCAGCAATCCATTCCAGCTTGTGCTGAGACTGGCAAACGCCTACTTCAAATTTTTTGGATCCTGGTTCTGGACTTTGCTGAAGTTTGGTTCAGGTGCATGATCCTGACGTTTGTTGTGGTTAGAATGTTTTGTTTGGAGATGATACTATAGTTGGGGAAGTTAGGTGAAACAACACTTTGATGTTGAAGTGCAACATCATCTTGACTGTTTGAGAGAGGAAGTGAGCCTTCCAGATAATTAGTGGTTTGAGTAGGAAAAAAATCTTGACAGTCATCAGGCTTTTCAGGTGCAGGACAAAAACGTTCAAAAGTCCCTTCTAGGAAGGTGACATTTGCACTAATGTGGGTGCAACTGGTGCAATGATCTGGAATTTTGTATGATGAAAAGTTATTCACATACCCAAGCAGGGTGTCTTTCTCTCTATTGATACCCAGTTTTGAAACCCTCTTGGCCTTTGGAATGAGAGAGTAAGTTGTGCATCTGAAAGGTTTGAGAACATTGTAGTTAAAGTCTTTCCCGGTCCACGTTTTGTATGGGATTGAGAACTGCTTAGATGAAATGGGTAGTAGGTTGAGCAGGTCTGTTTTGGTGTTCACAGCTTCATCCAAGTAGGTTGGGGGAAGCTTGCTTTGCACCAATGGGCAGCAAACTTTGTTGAAGATAGTTCTATTTGCTCTCTCTGCAAGGCCATTTTGTTGTGGCGTGTAGGAAGGGGAACAGTGGTGCACTATTCCTAGCTCCTTTGAGTATTTGGAGAGAGTTTTGTTCACAAAATCTCCTCCCTTATCCAATATAAGGGTGCTGACTTTGTTGCCAAGATTTCTTTCAGCAGTTTGAACAAAGTCCTTGATGGCTTCCGGTATTTGGTCCTTAGTTTAGAGGAAGGGGACTGACTTGAAACCCAAGTATTGGTCCACTATTTTGAGAAAGAACCTGCATCCGCCATTGGACTGAACAGGAATGGGATCCACCACATTTAGATGCACCACTTTGAGCATTCTGGAGGCAGTTTTGAAGTGATTGGTGAATGGTGTGGCAGTCATCTTGCAGCTCCAGAATACTTTGCAGTGAGTGTTTGGGGTTTAGTGAGGGAAGAGGTGCCTGAGGACTTTTTTGCTTGGGTGTCCTAGTCTTAAGTGTCAGAGGTTGTTGACCGGTTGCCTCAGATGGACTAGTCTTTGCCGTTACCTCTCTTTGAACTTGGTGCTGTGTAGTTCCACCAGATTATTAACTGCAGAGCCCAGTAGAGAAAAACCATCAAGAGAAATCTTTTAACATGAATACCCAACGCGTCTGATGAGTGCAGCCTTCTTGGTAAGAATTGATACAGAGATGAGGCATCTGTTGAGTTTTGGCACAAAAAGCACTTCTTCCAGTTTGGTACTTTCTACTAAGTGATTTTTGAGTATGGACTTCCCTATGGCAGTGGCTAGCAGAGTGGAACCTTTGATACCAGTACCAATGAGAACTGATATAGGTTGTGAGTCAAACAGGTACTCAGCTTTATTGACTATGTGGTGAGTGGAGCCAGAGTCCAGGACAGGCAAGAGTGACTTTTGTGGAAACGCAGGGTGCAAGTAGAGTTGGGCATTCAGGAAGGCTTGGGGTTGACTGGGTGGACTAGGCTTGTTGTTCTTGTGTTCCTTTTGAGTGGAATGGAGATGAGATTGAGACTGGGCTTTTGTCTTCAGGTGATTGGGCCGTAGCTCAGGGTGCAATTGGCAGCAGCGGTCCTCAGGGTGTTGAGCAAGTGGGTTGTGTCTGCCCTTTGAGCAGGTGTGTTTGGGTTTGCCTTTCCTGTGAGAGGTGGTCTTGTGGAGCGCAACGGTGGAGTTTGTGGACAATGATTGATCTGGTGTGTCCTCCAAGCGGGTAGATTCCAGGTGAATGGCTTCTCTTAATTTGTTCAAGAAGGCTTTTGGACTTTTGAGCATCTTGTCATTGAGGAGGATTGTGTCCACAATATGATAGAATGGGCTTGGGATTGTGGCCAGGATAGTGTAACTAAGGATATCATGTGGTACATCAAGTTTGACCACTGAGAGTTTGTTCATGAGTTTAAAAAAATTTTTGATGTATTGATTGAGGTTGCGTTTTTATTGGTAGGGGATGAAACTGAGCCACAGGTGTCCATGGTTGTTGGATGACCAAGAGGAATATATTTTTATAATAGTGTCAAGGATTGCTTTGGGATTGGCTTTATTATAGTGGTTAACAAATGCTTCAAAAGCAGTGTTGCCAAGGTGTTGGATTATGATATCCACTGATTTGTAAATTTTTTTCTTCTGAGAGGCATTGAAAATCTGGGTGTAATCAAACTTGCCAATGATTTCAATCAGCCCTTTTTGACAAAGGTAGCTTTTGAGTTTTATAAGCCAAGAAGGATAATTGGATTCCGTGAGCATTGGTAAGTTCAGCCTTGAATTATTGTCATCCTGGTCTGTCATGATGAGTCTTCTTGAGAGCAATACTGGGACTGTAAATCTGTTGGTTTTTGACTTCAAAAAGAAGAATCAATTAAATATGAGAAAAGAAACAGAACCAAGTATTAGAGACAAGAACACTTAGTCACCTTCAAAAAGAAGACTCAACACAACTGCGGGAGGAGTGAGAGTTGAAGGAGAAAATTGAGAACAAAGGGCTGTGCTGGCGGTACAAAGGTTGACAGCTGTATGAGAGCTCAAAAGCAGATAAGTCTGAGACAAGTGCTCAAAAAAACAATGGATGAAAGATAGCAAGACAGTAGCAACAAGAAAAGAAACTTGGCTTACGGGACTCAGGCTCCCAAGATGATGGTGGTACAAATGCAAAGTTGTACAAGGAAAGCATCTCAAGACCTGAGAAGGCATGGCCTCTAGTTAAGGTGAGATGGTCCAGGTGAAAATGGAGCACTTGCACTGGTACTTGGTATTGCATGCCAGTTTAGTGTGTACTGACATCATGTGCACCTGGACTTACAAAAATGCACTCTCTCAGACTTATAGGCGGTAATAACAGGGAATGAAATTGAAAGTAGAACTAGTTATGAGAGGAAGAAGAAGCCAATACCTCAACATGTATTACTCTTTTGGATGGACCTATGATCTTGGGAAGACCTTTCTTAATGGATTTTGGTTCAACCCTAATGTTTTCTGATCAAGTTGGGGAGAGAATTCTTCTCCCTGATGCTGATGGCAGGAAGACTGAAGTTACCCTTTGCTCCTTGGATTCTGGTTGTTGGGAACAAGATTTTACTGATCACCCTTCTAAATTGGTTCTGAAAGGGAAACAGAAGGACACCTCTTCTTTCTCTCATTTTTTAGATTAGTTGGTCCTACTAATAGTTTTAGTTCTTCCCAGCCTCAGGCTTCAACTCAAGCATCAACTTCTGTCTCAGAGGCATATTTTTCTTTTTCCTCATATTTTACTTCTCATCCAAATAAAACTAAAAATCAAAAAAAAAGAAAAAGCAAAAAATCCCAAAAATATTTCTCCTCTATCCAGATCCTTTGTCTCCTCTTTTCCTTGTTATTTTCAGCCTGATCATTCTTCTCCTATTCCAGTTTTAAATCTCCGCAATGAGTCTAAACTAGATCTTGATCTTGATTCTCTTCTTTGTGGTTTTGGTATGAAGGAGTATGGCCTTAGGTGGAGGGAATTTGGGGTAGAAGTAATTCCTCCCAATTGTGCACCATCAGGGGCTCCTCCTACTGTCATTTTTGAAACCCTACCCTGTGCAAAACCCGTGAGAAATGTGTTGTCTTTCAATCCTCTTTAATGGAAAAGGCACCTTTCAAGGACTTTGCGGCAAATCAAACTTGGAAGATGTTACAACTTGGTCTCATCTTTTGTAGTCAGGTCTTGCTGGTCAATGCTTGGAGGGAGCAAGGATTTATCCCTTTTGCCACTAAGTATAAGCCGGTTGCAGAAAATGTTCAACCAGTCAACCAACCAATGCCTTTCAAACTCAATCCTCCTCTTATGCATACTCCTCTATCTTGTGATCCTTACTGTGGTTTATCTAAATCTCTAACTGGTCCCTTTTTTCTTGGTGGTCGTGTTCCTCAGGAAAATCTGAAGGTGGTCAACTTTTGTCCAGATGGATGGCTTCTTCCTGATGAGTTAAATTTGATCAAAAATGTCTTACCTCTTAGAGAAAAATCCTTTGCTTTCTGTGAAGAAGAAAGAGGTCTCTTGAAAGAATGCTATGGCCTACTTTATATCATTCCAGTAGTAGAACATGATCCTTGGCAAAAGAAAAAGATCCCTATCCCTGCTTCTAAGGTTAATGAGTTCATCAAGTTGGTCTGCAAATGAGTCTGTACCAGTTTATATAAGAAGTCAATTTGCAGCTATTCCAGTCCTGTCTTCTGTGTCCTCAAACGTAATGGTAAACTTAGAATAGTTTATGATCTCCAGCCTCTAAATAAGGTTACTATTAAAGACTCTGGAATTCCCCCTGCTACTGAAGAATTTGTCAAATCTTTCTCTGGGAGAGCTTGCTATGGTCTAGGTGATATTATGGGTGGCTATGAAAAACAATCCTTACATCCAATGTCTTGTCCTCTCACTACCTTCAATAATCTTCTTGGTTGATTCCAACTTACTCATTTGCCCCAGGGTGCCACCAATTTGGTTGCAGTCTATCAGGCTCAGATGCTTTGGATCCTCCAGGATGAAATTCCTGATAATGCTAGTATCTTTATTGAAAATGCCGGAATTAAAGGTCCAGTTTCTGACTATAACAATGAGCTTTTACCTTGGCACTCAGGAATTCATCAATTTATCTGGGAATATGCAACCACTTTGGAAAGGATCTTTTTTTGAATTGAGGAGTCTTGTCTCACTGTCTTTGGATCCAAATGGGCTTCCTGTGTCCCTGCTCTGTAAATTGTTGGTCATGTGGTCTGCAAGGAAGGAAGAAGGATGGCTCCATCCAAAGTCAACAAAATCCTCTCTTGGCCCACTCCAATGAATCCCACTGTAGTCAGAGGTTTCTTAGGTTTTTTCATTTATGTTTGGATCTTCATCCCTTCTCTATCCAAAATTGTTATTCCCTTGCATTGCTTAATCAGGAAGAATTTTGAATGGCTTTGGAACCAAGCTTGTGAACAATCATTTCAGAAGCTCAAAACAATTGTTGGGAAAAAAATTGTCTTGATTAAGATCACTTATGGACCTGGAGCTGGCAAGATCAAGCTGGCTGTTGATTTGAGTTATCAATCTGTTGGGGCTGTCCTTACCCAGGAAGACAAAAATGGTTTGGATTTTCATTCTCTGTATGAATCTCTCCTCTTTTCAGATGTGGTATCTAGGTACTCCCAGCCAAAACTGGAACTTTGTGGTGTGGCCCAAATTTTGAAGAAGCTCCAAAATATTCTCTGGGGTCAACACTTTGAGTTAAAAGTTTACAAAAAATCCATCATTGAAATGATCAATGCCCCCAGCCTTCCAAATGCTCCCATGACATTTTGGGTGGCTTTTATCCAGTTGTTTTCTTTTGATATTGTTCATAGGCCTGGAAAGTCTTTCACCATGCCTGATGGGTTATCTCAACATCCTATTGGAGATGGAGAATTGGATGTTGGAGTGGATTTTGACAAGTAGGAACCTTTTATTAAACCTGTATTCAGCTTTTCCTCTCAAAATTATTCTGGCTTTCAGAAAGGGTTGTGGCTTAAACTAGAGCAGTACCTTTCCAATCTCCAAAGACCTCCTGACCTCTCAGCTAAAGATTTTTGATCCCTTAAAATAAAGTCCTCCAGCTTCTTTGTACAAGGTACTAAGCTTATGAAAAAAAGGCAATCCTTGTGCCCTTATTGTTATAACTATCCCTTCTAAACAAGATTCAATCTTGGAAAGTCTCCATGAAGGACTTGGCCATTGTGGAGAAACAGAAAATTATTGAAAAATATATTGAACAATTCTGGTTGCCATCTTTGAAGAAATCTGTCTCTCAGTGGTGCAAGAGTTGTCAGATCTTTCAGAAATGTGATCTTAGGCACCCAGCTGAAATTTGCTATCCAACTGGGGAGTCCACTGTCTTTGGAAGGATTGCTATGGATGTGTTTCACATCAAGGCTGGTGGAGCTAAGTACCTCATTGTGGCTAGAGATGATTTTTCTGGATGGGTGGAAGCAAAATTCCTTAAGAAACTCAGCTCTGAATCAGTAGCAGCTTTTCTCTATGAGACTTGGACAATGCGCTATGGCTTGGCCCAATCTTATTCAACTGATGGTGGCTCTGAGTTTGGTTTCAAACTGGAAAAAACATTCAATTGCTTCCTGGCCAACATAGGGTGACCACTCCTTATTATCCTGAAGGTCAAGGCATGGTGGAAAGAGGCCATTCTCCTTTGAAGGCTGCTCTTGTAAAACTGGCTGGTGAAAGTGGGAAGAATTGTTGCAAATTTTTTCCTCTTGTCCTTTTCTCTGATTGAATTTTAGCCAAACAAATCACCGGCTACTCACCCTACAAAATAGTCTTTGCTCAAAGGGATGTCCTCCCTGTGGATCTGGAAATGAAATCTTTCTTAGGTATTTCTTGGGAACAGGTTTCTTCTACCACTGATATATTAGTTGCCTGATCTAAGCAACTGGAGAAGAGTGAGGATGTTTGCAGTAAAGCTCATCAGAAGATGATGGAATCCAGAGAAAAATTGGTTCAGTATTGGGAAGATAAAAATTCAAAGCAGATCAGGGACTCTTTGAGTCCTGGTGATCTTGTTTTAGCTTATAATAAATCCTAGGAAACTTCTGGGGGAAGCTTTTCTCTAATTGCTGAAATGGTCCTTATTGGGTGGTCCATCAACTCAGAGGTGGATCTTATGTTTTGGAAGAGCTGGATGGTACTCAGTTGGCCAGAAGGTTCTCTGCTGATCAAATCAAGAAGGGTTTTTGTTGTGGAGGCAACTTATCTCAAAAGTAAGTCCTCCCAATGGTTCACCACCAGGGTTATCTGCTGAGTTTTGTTGTCAAACTCTACTTTGTGCCACATACGTGAGCACCTGGGACACCCTTTGCTTTATCTCTGTTTCTTCTAGCGCAATTTCACGGATTTATCAAGATATTTTTCAATTCTTCAATCACTCTCAAGATCAAGAAATGGCCATTTATTTTTTTTGGGTTCCAATCATCTTTTTTTTCTTTTCTTGATCATCAAACTCAGATGCAGAATAAGGACATTCTGGAAGTTGGGGAGAGATGTGGTGACCAAAACTGGACACCTCAGCACCACTGCGGAAAAATTCAATTTTTTATGATTTTTTATATTCATCATTCATCATCAAAAAAAAATTATCTGGAATGATTCTCTATTTTAGTTTCCAGTTCCCAGACTTCCCTTCTCCAAGTTGTCTAGGATGGTCTTGCAGGTGTTTAGACCCCTCTACCCGGTTTTCAACTTCCTCTTGCTCCATTCTTCATCCTCTGCTTTCTTTTGCCAAACGCGCTGGAAAGACTGGCTTGGCTTTGATTGACCCTTGCCAGCGCCAGCATTGTTGTTTACATTGGCCGCAATGGCCATTCATTGGTTGTCAGAAGCCCAAATCCCAACTCAAAGAAATCTATCTCCTCTCTCCTCACTCCTCAGTATTGTTCAACTGGCTCCCATCCCAATTAATGGAATCTTGATTGGTTTGATTTACTTTAACCAAATCACCCTTGTTCATCATCCTCATCCTCATCCACCCATCCCAACATCCACCACCGCACCCATCATCCAATCTGGTCACCTGCCCAAGGTTGGTCACGGGAACAAACTCCATTTTCTCACTTGATTGGTTGTTCCCACCACTAATCTTGCACACCAATCTTTCACATTGGTTAGTCATTGGACCAAAAAACCAACCATCCCAACCCAAGCTTCCTCCTCCAATCTTCATCCCCCCATTGCTGCCACTTCCATCTTGCCCATTGCTTGCCTCCGGCTGCTCTTGCACAATCATCCTCAGGCCAGCAATTGCCAGGGCCCATCAGCCTGTCCATGTGGTTCTCCACCTGTGGGTCTCCTGCCTGCGCCCATCATTGGCATGAACTGGTGTCTCTCCATCCCCCCCATCCAAGATCTTCCCACTATTTCAATTATTTTTTTTTGTCTGTGTTCTAATCAGTTTCTCTTTTTGTCTTTTTTCTCATTTCTGTTAAAAAATAAAAAGAAAAAAAAAGAAACTTTTTTCATATTGTGTTTCTTTTCCGCTCTATGTGTGTTATCACCTGTAAATAGTCTATAGGGACCCATGGCCCATAAAAGGAGGGGTTCTCCCCTAGCTTTTTCTGAATCATTGATGGGAGTGTGTGCATATGTCCCCCAATTATCATAGTAATCTACAATCATTATCCTGGGTATATCTTTTGATTGCCATTGATCCATTTTATCCTAAGTCTTTGCACCTCTGAGGCCTGATCCTTATCACCAAACAATAGCCTTGCTGGTTGAAGAGAATTCTTTCTGTTGGGATTCTAGAGTGTATGGCGCCACTCTTTGATCCCTTCCTCTGACCATACTGGTCCTAATCCTTTCTTAATCATCTTTCCAGAGCCAATCACGTTTGATTTAAGAGGTTTTATTAAGCTTAAAACCTGCAGTGTTTTACCTCTGTTATTTTTCAAAGTTGCATTCTGCCAGCCTACTCTTGAGTTCCTTCAGAAGTCTTGAGGTTATCCCTTTTCAAATTGTTTTTCTGTTTGTTTTTAGAGCTTCTCAAAACATTTTGCCTTGTCTTGTACATCCACCCTCAGTTATCTGGTACCCTTCAAGCGCTTGGTTTCAGAGAGTTGGGCGGGTTCATTGAGAACCTGGAGGTTTTTTGGTGTTTGAGTTTATCATCCCCAATCTTCTGCTGAAAACCAGAGTTATTAGCTTGTGGGCTTTGTTTCATACGACAGCTTTGTTCTTTTGAACTTTAAAACAAACTTGAAACTTCTTTTGTTTAAAAATCTCCCACATAATCTTGCCTCAGATAATGCTATTCCATCTCTACCAACTATTATCAAACTTTATCTTTAATACTTGATTCCTTACTTAAAAGTTCTTGAACTTGATCTCAGTTACATTTAAATATTTTTGTAACACTAAGGAGGGCATCCTAAACAGCACCTTTCCCCTCAAAGGAACTGCCACGGCCTAGCAACGTTTGGAGTCTTACAATGCGCGCAGCAGATCCTACCCTGTGCGCATGTGAATGAACTGATCCCTGCGTCAGGATCAGTCGCAAAAAATCTGACAAGCAGGTACCGCTCACAGGAGCTACAACCTAGTAGGGTTTACCTGGCATATGTAATAAGTTAACATATGCATTGCAAACAGTGTCTAAAAAAATTAAAAACTAAATAAAAATATTAAATAATTAATTTAAAAATATTTTAAATAATAAAATCAAATATTAAAGGTTACCACAAAACAGACAGACCCTTATCTTTGAAGATCAAAAAAAACTACAAAGAGTGGCCGTAAGTATTATTAAAAATTATCTAAGTGCTGATTAGATAATGGAAAATCAAAGAATATCCACATCTGTCTACTTTAAACCAATTTTAATAGTAAAAACTAAGGATAAGTGCAGAATAATCAGAATTAAGCCATTAACAGATTAACAGATCCTATGGCTAAAATAGTACAGAAATCCAGAAAATCTGAGGACAGCTGTTTGAAAGCACCCAGTGGGGGTGCTAAACCTTCCCTGAATAGCCTAACAGCCTCAGCCTATGAGAAGAACCCTCTCTTCATGCCCTGAGAAGCTCATTATCACCCCAAAAGGTATTTATACAGACCTCTTTGGATCCATTATTCCCTATCAGTTTACCAGGAATTTATTTTTATCAATCAGAAATCTTGTTTCTGTTGATCAAGTGCTTACAAGGAGATTAGCAAGTAATCCTTGACTTAGTCTGTAGTATTTTTATTATTTCCCCAAAAACAATCAACCTGATTTTTTAAAGTTAGTCCAGCAATCAACACCATTTGCCCTGAAACCCTTTACCTGAATCTCTGCAGTCTTTTCTGTGGATTATTGACTAAGAGTGAGTTTTTCCCTTCCTTCCTTGGCCATTGTGCTGTTTTTCCTGGCCATACTAGTGGATAAGTCCTTACAAGGCATCCATTGTTCATTCCAAGGTTTTTAAACTGCCTGAGGAGGCCCCTTGAAGAGAGGTTGTCTTTCTGTAAAGATCCCCAGTAGTATAATAATGTGCACCCTCCTTTTATAACATATTGAAAGCCCTTCTAAACAAAAAAATAAACCTTCAACCAGCTCTTAAGATATTTATTATTTGAGCTCTTTAAGTGTTTATTATTGAAATATTTTTATTCCAACATTTTTATCACTTTCTGTTGCTTAAGGACTGCAAGGCTCCTGGTATCAGAGAGCACTTCCTCAAAATACTTTCAATCAGCTGAACTCAGATATTTTGGACTTCTGCATGTTTTTAGCTGCAGTATCTGTTAATGTGTTACTTCATCATTTTGATCCTTCTGCATGCATTGTTAATTTTTACTGTAAATATCTAACCAAAGTGATCCAAAGTGGATTTTCATTGATTTCCCATCTTCTGATTCTTTTGATAATGTTTGATAATTTTTAAAACCACTTTTTGATATGTTTTTTGATTGGGAAATGTTAAATTCATGGCTCATTGAGCAGTGCACACCGTTTGAACAGGGCCTTGTGGCACGCCACATGGTCCAACCCAAGCCATTTACAATTCCCCACGGCTCAAAGAGTTTCGTCCCAACCCAGCCTGGTCCGCCGGCGTGTGGGATTCCACATGCCATTGGACCGCGGTGAGCCAAAAAAAAGGAATGAAAGATCACTAACATAAACCATAAACTAAATAAAACTTCCAAAAAAACAGAAAGCAACCAAAAAATCAAAGAATGTTAATTTTTTGTTTGAAGAAAAACAAAAAAATAAATAAACAAATAAAAACCAAAAAAACTGGTAATATCCAATGGAATAGCCCTAAATTAAAAAGACCCAAAAAACAAAAGTAACTGGACTAGCCCTGTACTCAAAACACCAAAAAAATACAAGTAACTTGAAAAGGCGTAAAGTAATTTCAACTTGACTAGCTCTAAAGTAAAAGGGCCCAAAAATTAAAGAAGTCTTTTGACCATCCCTGAAGTAAAAGTGCCCAAAAAAAATACAAGTCTTTTGACCAGCCCTGAAGTAAAAACACCAAAAAAACAAGTTCAACTTATGTTAAGCTGATCACATCCCAAAATTAACATAAATTAAGCTTGTGATGGAATCCGCCCAACACAAGTTGAACTGACTTACGATTAAACTCTCATTCAAAACACTAAATATAATGATTTTAACTCAAAACACTCAACATAATGATGTTCAAGATGTGATAACTGTTTGTATTAATAGAACTTGTTAGCTGCATTAGAACTAAAATTTAAAAGAAGCCCAATGATGAAATGAAGTCAAAGTCTATTAAAATCTAGAATACAATTGCAGTTGATCTTTGAGATGATCAACCCAAACAGAGGATTTCTTGGAAATCAAGGAATATGGTTTTGCTACAATGGGCGGTATTGGAATCATTTCTCCCTCAAGTAGTAATAAAACACAGTGGTTATTGTTTAAAAATGAAATGAACATTGGATCTGATTGATCAGTAAAACCATTTTTTGTTGGAGTATAAGTATCAAATGACTCTAATGAAATGAAAAATATAGGTCTGGAATTTGTGTCTGCTATGATTTGAACATCTAATTTATCCAGACATTTTGAGGAGGGAATCTTTTCATTGATGTATTCAACATCAAGTCTTTTTTATGAACTTTTCAAGCTCTTCTGCGCCACCAAGCATCTTAGTGTAGCATGCTTTATGTTTCTCCAATGTTTCAATAATTTCCTTCCAAAATTTAAACCAACCATGTTCTTCATAAATAAGAGATTTAGAAATGACTCTAAATCCACAATTCCCATCTCAAATGGGATCCCAAACCTCACCCAAGTAATTAGGGAATTTCTTGGGTATTTGATTGAGGCATTTCATGTTTTGTTCCCATCATGAAAACTAACTTAGTATTTATTTCTTTAATCAGATCAATTGAATGAATACTCACCAAAGATAAGCTTCTGGTTGAGCTTTGCTGCAAGTTCTCTTCCTCTTCAGACGATTATTATTCCAAATTAAGTGATCCTAATTCACTTTCAGTCTCTTCCTCTGAAACATGAAATTCAGATTCATATTCTGCCAACTTTGACTAAAATTTATCATTAGTTAGTCACTAAGTTCATTAAACCAAAAAAATGAACATATCCCAAAAGAAAAGACTTAAAATATTTTGTCTTTTCTTGTTTGGAGCCCTTCTAGTCCTTTTTCCCCCCTTGAGCTGTTTTTCAACTTTCTCAAAACATGATGGTTCTTGCCGCGTATCTGTCAATTTTGGCCTGCCCCTCCTTGATTGTAAGACTTTAGTTTCAAGTCTTGGCTTTTATCAATATTTTGTAATCTTCTGAATGATATATTTCAATAGGCCGCTTTGCTCATGAACTGGAGATTCCAAGATCATTGCATTAAATTTTTCACTTAACTGAGGAATGCTTAGCATTTCATCAACATTGCACTTGAAAAATTCAAAAGGATAAACCATTAGTGAATTAGGAATCATTAATCAAAAAGAATTAATTACATACTACTTGGAACAATACAACTTAAGCCAACTTACAGAACCAAAACTGCAAGGGTCATAGTCCAACCTCCACTGAGGATGAACATCTTTGGGTACTACGGATCCTCTGAATGCTAGACAGTCACCTATTTGGTGGGAACAGGGAAAACCCATAGTCTTGGAATATGACTTGGTGCAGACTTTGCCATCAGGATGATGTTTGAATTTCTCAAATGTTCCCTAATAAGATGAATTGCCTCTAGATACAATTTGTAACCCAATGGTAACAGTTCAGGTGGAAGAACTGTCCCTAACTTAATTCAAGAGTTATAAAGTGAAGCATGAACCAATTTTATTTAATTCAAAAATGTTCTTTCAAGGCTTTTCCAAAAATCCAATAGGTTTCCCAAAGAGTTTGCAAGGAATTGTTTGAGAGTTGCATGGGCTCCTTCAACCCAAGATGATGTTTTGTTTCCAAAATCTGGGTTTATACAAGTCCACGCTGTTACAAATGTCTCTTTGATAGGGAAAATGTTATTTTCCATATACTCACGTACATCCTCATAGTCTTTGAAGGAGCACTATACAAGTCAAAAGGTCAGAATCCAAAACTAGGAAGAATAATAAGCAGTAATTTGGACCCACTCTGAGTTCCGCGTGATTGACCTCTACCCCCTCCTTGGTCTTTGAGGCTCCATACTTTGCACAAAGAGTCATAAAGCTTTTCCATCCTTCAATGTCATTAACAAAGCATGCTTTACAGTTTTCTTGTATGTTGTTAGACATATTCCAAGTGCAACAGTTTCTTGATGACCCAGGGAAACTAGATTTAATAGCATGAATCAGAGCTTTTTCAAGGTCCATCACAAAGACTTTTGGAAGTCTCTCAGGATCATAAGCCAACTCCTTTAATGCATTTATAGACCAACTTTAGATCTCAAACATGTCAGCTCTCTGATACCAGGAACCTTGAATTCCTTTAGCTACAGAGAGTGATAAAAATACTGGAATAATAAGAATAATGATTATTCTAAAAATAAACCTTAAAGGGTCAAGTTAATAATATAATAAGAGCAGTTGCAAGTTTTAATTGGTTTGGTAATAAAAGGTTTTCAATATGTATATAAAAGAGGGGCCACAGTATTATACTCCAGGGGGTCTTTACAGACAAAGCAACCTCTCTTCAAGGGGCCTCCTTAGGCAGTTTAAGAACCTTGGAATGAAGATGGGTGCCTTAGAAAGGGCTTATTCCACTAATGGCCGGATATAACAGCACACTGGCCTAGACAGGAAGGGAAAAACTCACTCTGATCACTTTATCACGAATGTCCTGCAATAATAGGAAGGGTTTCAGAGCAGATGGGGTGGATTGCCTGACTAAACTTCAAGGGTTGATTGGTTTTTAAGAAATAAATAATAATACTACAGACTTGGTCATAAATCACTTGCTTAGATTCTTCATAAGAACTTTACTAACAATGAAACGGTGTCTGGTTGATAATAATAATTTCTGTTAAACTGATTATGGAATAATGGATCCAAAGAGGTCTGTATAAATACCTTTTTGGGGTGATTTTGAGATTCCCAGGGCACGTAAGGAGGGTTCTGCTCATGGACTAAGGCTGGAAAGCCAGTCTGAGAAAAATTAGCACGTCCAATTGGTGCTGTTAATCAGCTGACCTTAGATCTTCTGGATTTCTGTACTATTTTAGCCACAGGATCTGTTAATCTATTATGGCGTAAATTTGATTATTCTGCTCTCATCCTTCATTTTTACTATTAGTATTGCTTTAAAGTGAACATATGTGGACGTTTACTGATTTTCCATCATATGCTGATCATGTAGAAAATTTTTAATAATATTTATGAACACTCCTTGTAGTGTTTTGTGGTCTTCAAAGATCAGAGTCAATGATTTACATGGTAATCCTTGATCTTTGATTTATTATTAAAAAAATGTTTTAAACTTAATTTTCATTAATTTTAATTAAGTTTTGATCCTTTTAGATTATTACTAATGCGTATACCATCTTGTTACATATGCCAGGAAACCCTAATTAGGTTTTAGCTCTTTTGAGCGGTACCTGGTTGTCAGATTAGTCAAAATGGATCCAGACGCGCGGGATCAGTCAGTTCAGATGCGCGCGGGGTAGGAGCCGCTTTATGCGTGGCAGAATTGGCTGCGCGCGGGTCTCTATGACGCAGGAAACTGCTACTATGAGTACGTAGAGGTATGTAATGATGCGGGGCTGCGTGCGGGAATTGTGATATAACACATTTCCACGTGTAACTCCTAAAATATACACAACACCTCAATTCTGAGTGAATTATAGGTGTAAACCCTATACGTGTCAACACGTGTGAAATTTTAGAATGTCAAAAAGGTGACATACTGGTGTTGTCATTTTTAGTAATTTTCTTTTTAATTATTTTAAAAATGGAAGGACTTGGATTTCAAGGGTGGGGTCAGTGAGTGACCCCACCTAATTTTGGGTGACGAATGCATTTCTATAATAATATTTATGGATTTCTAACTCCTTCTTTTGTTAATTTAGATATTCTTATTTTTATAGTTTTGTGTTGCTATGACAGGTTGCTCTGTAGATAGTAGCAAGCTGACATTTCTGTTAATTTAGATATTCTCATTTTAATAGTTTTGTGTTGCTATGACAGGTTTCTCTGTAGATAGTAGCAAGCTGAAAAAAAATTCCTTTTGTTATAAAGACAAGAGCTGTTGTGAAATTTTTCCAATTGACCGTCATTGCTGAAACATGCAATAGTGGGGTTTTGTACTTATTTGTCTTATTAGTACAATCCAAAATAGTAATATGATGTAATTGTTTTGAAAGCTTTACTGCCTCAGGATGTGCTAAGTACAGGGCCTCCAAGTGACCCTCTCCACTCAACTTTGACTGGTGAATCCAAATTGATTCTTCAAGCTTTTCATAGAGTACCTCCTTAACACTGTTCTCCTTTAGTTCTGCAAGCGTTAACTTCTGCTTAGTGTTATAGATTGTTTGGTCATAAACATAATCCCGCCCGTCAATCTTGCTCAATTTTCTCTTAATTTGTAACGTATTGAGCCCATCTTTCATCTATCCCTTAATTAAATCCAAGGCTTGCCCTCCTCAGTTGAGGATGCACAAAGGGATTTTCAGATGGTTGATGGTTATGTTGTGTTTCTTCATAGGAGATTTGCCACAAGGGGTCTGCCTTTGTGCAACTTGTGTGGATTAAAAACATTCACCCAACCTTCCTTGTGTGAGTTTGTCTAGACAGTTTGGTAAGAGGTTTTCCTTAAGAGGGACCATGTCTATCACAGGCTAAATCCAAATATTGGTCATGCTTTGAGTTGAAAACTGTTGAAGCGTAACCATGCTTCATTTCCCATGTTTGAAAATAGTTTTTTGCCTCTTCCCTAGTAGAAAAATCTCTTACAAGACATGGGTCAAGTGGATCTTCCATATTTACATAGTTATATTGATGGCATGCACTCCATCAGTTTCAATCATATTAAATCCAGAAAAGAACAGTAACATTACATGTTACTCACAAACAGAGGTCAAATCCCACTTTGAAACATTTTTCCCTCAATTTTCAACCTTGATGAGGATGCAACTGGGGCTTCCAATGTTTCATTACCCAAATCTTTTTTTTCTTTTTCCAAGGCTTTGTTGATGGAAATATCAATGTAGACCTTCCACGCAGCCATGTCAGAAGAAGGAGGGCTTGCCACTGTTCCCATGCAAAAAAATGCAATGGTATTCTTCAGTATTCAATCAAACTTTCCATTGAAAAAACAAAGTCTGCTTACTTTTGAGTTGAGAAAGAATTGTTTTCAGAATTTTATATGACTTCAATTCTCAATTTAATTTCACTTTGGTTTTACTTTAAAGTCTCTTTGGGATTGCTAGGTGTGAAACAAAAGTCCCACAAAGTATGCGTTGATACCAAATTTGGTTTGACAGAACCCAATTGTGGTCCAGGGGGTGCCCAAAATTCTGGCACGACTTCTGGGGGGGTTTTTCACCCCCAAACATGGCGGTTTTAAACAGCTCAAATAAGCCATGTTTGGGGGTTACAAGGCTCCTACACAACCCCCTGGGAGTCACGCGTGTTTGAAATGGCCCTTTGTATTCGTCACTGGGCCCCCAAGGCTCATTTGAGCCATGTAGGGCCCTACACAACTACCACATTTCTGGAGCCGTGAATTTAACATTACCATTTTTGATCCTTAAAGATCTGGATAAGTCTGTGTCTTGGTGGTTCTCAATATTTGTCTCTTAATTTAAAAGAATTTAAAATATCCTATATACTAATTTTACTTGATATTTTATGTTTTTAGACAGACTATCATGAATGTTTCATGTTATGAAATATGAATGGTTGATCCTCCCAGGTCTTAGCTGTTATTGGTGGTACCTTTGGTTGTGGATCCTTTCAAATGCGTGGAGCAGTCTGATCCGCTGCATGAAGGGATCTTGCAAGTGGGAATTTGAGCTAATGCATGGGGTTTGGCTGGTTTATGCGTATAGGGAATAATTCAAGCGCGCAGACAGTGTTTAGGGATGCGGGGATGCGTGCGGGAATTGTGACAAAACAAATTTTGGTGTTTATATCCTAAAATATATGCAACACATCAGTTTTGACCATAATTTAGTTGTAAAAACCATATGTGACACAATGTGTGAAATATTAAGATTGGCAAAAGGTGCCATAGTGGTGCCTTGAACTTTTGGATAATTTTTGTTTGATTATTTAAGATATGAAGGATTAATAATTTTAGGGTGGGGTCAGTGAGTGACCCTACCTGATTTGGGTGAGGAATCCATTTATGTAATAATATTTGTGGATTTCCTACTCCATTTCCATTTATTAGTTATTTCTGTTACTTATTTTATTGTTTTCTACTTTGAAAGGTTGCTCTGTGCAAGTAGCAAGCTGAAAGTGATCCATCTCTGCTTTGGATGGTTTTCTACCCAAGGCAAGCCATAAAATTTATTTCCTGGATAATATTTCTCTCATTCCAAGGTAAACAAATTATACATTTAATGCCTTGAGGGCTAGGTTTTAAAGCTGCCCAGTATTTACTGTGGCCCCTCTTTTTCTTTAATTCATAATTTATTTATTAATTAATCCACTTTCAAATCATATAAAAGTACCTCCTTGTATTTTCTTTATCCATATATTTATGGATTATTTCTGTTCCACCTTGTAGTATACATTCATTCACAATCTATCACCTCTAGTAGCTAAAGGATTCCAAGGGTCCTGGAATATAGTAGACTTATAATGAGTGGTCTGGCTTGAAAATTGATTGAATAATCAAAACATCCTTGGAATTACATAAAACTTTAAAATATGTGTTTTACTATAATATTAAGAATAATGTTTTTCTGACCTTTCCATGTAATTTTATCTTATTCCCTTTGAGTTCACCTTCAAACCAATGAAGGATCACTATAATATTATTTTAAGCTCTTGAAATCACAGAGAAAGGAGCGCTCAGAAACTACCATAACTTATTGGGAAATATTCCCTCCTTCTGAAAAATTTGAAATGGTTCTTCAACATGCCAAACAGTACAAAAAAGGAAAAATTGAATGAAAGATTGATTTGAATGACCTTCTACAGCAGAAAAAAGCTTTGAAGAAGTATAGAAATTCCCTGTATCTCAAACATAAAGATAGAAATACCAGAAATACCAGAAGTGAAATTGGAAGGATCACTTTAATATTTTTCCAGAAAGATATTTGAAAATGGGCAACTTTGGGACCCCCATTCACTACCTAAAAGGGGTTGTGTGGCGCAATTTGAAATGCAAAATGGGCCGCAAATGGCCATTATGGGTTATGAATATCATTTTGCAACCCATTTTGGGTTTCAAACTGTGCCACACAACCCATCCTGGATTGTGAATGGCAAAAAAAAATAAAAAAATAAAAATTTTTAGAACATATTTATTTCATATATGTATATTGCTCCAGAAAAACCATCATGGGTTGTGAATGGAAAAAAAAATAAGAAAAATAAAAATTTTTAAAACATGTTTATTTCATACATATATTTTTTATATCTTTATTTTTAATTTAATTAATTGATTTCTTTTATATCTATCTATCTATCTATTTATTTATTTCATTTCATTTCAATTTATTTATTTCATTTCATTTTTATTTATTTCATTTCATTTTAATTTATTTATATTTTTAATTTAATTAATTAATTTTTTTATTTATTCATTTCATTTCATTTATTTACATATTTATATTTTTAATTAAATTGATTTATTTATATTTATATTTAATTTTTATTTTTTTATTAAATCAAAGAAAGAAATAATAGATAAAAAAAGTTAAAAAAATTTAAAATATATAGATATATATATATTTATTTATATAATAGGGCGTATCAGAGTTAAGCAAACCTGCTATTTTTTAATGGCGGGTTTCGACCCAAATCCACCATTAAAAATCAAAAAAACTCACTTATTCAAAATCAGACGTGTCAGAGTTACCTGGAAATAAATGGGGTTTTTCAAATAAAGGATATAAATGCTTTCACCAGTTCAACCATGTCATTCCACATCATCACTCCTATTTTCAACATCCGGCCTCATTGGAAAAGTTCTACCTCCAACCTCATCCAAAAAATTTGATTTTCATTGCTCTCATCAATTAATCACTCTCATCCCCTCATCAATTCATCACTCTCACCTTGCTTCATCACTGTCATCACTTAATTGCTTTAATCACATCCATCCTCTCATTCCTTCATTGCTTCATCCCCGCTTTCATCACATCCCTTTATCACTTCATTGCTTCATCACTTTATTGCTTCATCCCTCATCCCTTTTTTCATCACATCCCTTCATTAATTTATTTCTTAATCCCTCATCCCCGCTTCCATCACATCCCTTAATCACTTTATCACTTGATCCTCATCCCCGCTTTCATCACATCCCTTCATCACTTCATTGCTTCATCACTTTAGCGCTTCATACCTCCATCCCTCTTACTCTTTTTAAATGGCCCCCTCACAATCCTCCCCCGCAAGTCCACTAAACAAACCAACGGACAAAAGCAAACATCCCCCAGGAAATCAACATCCAACAATGATCCCCCATCAGCTTCCAAAGACTCAAGTCAGCTCAAGAGAGCTGATCACATCATCCTGGTAAACTTGCTCAAAAATCCCTCCAAATAAAATTCTTTCTTTGGATCCAACCATGAAACATGTGTTGGCCAACCTCCATCCTCCAAGGTCAATGGTTATCTCCTGATGGCCAATGAGCTCAAGAGTAAAAAAAAGGTAGGCTGGATCTGTCATCTAAACAGATGAGGGAGCAATTCAAGAATTATCAAGCCAAGTACAAAAAGGCCCACTCCATGTCAATCTCCACTGGCTTTGGTATCACCAACTCTGACAAAGCCAAAGGAATCAACTTGGTGGTTGATAAGTTGGACTCCATTGTCCTTTTTATATTCAAATTGATGAAATATTTGGAAAGAAGGCCAACATAACCCCTCTTTCTGCTTTTGATGCCCTACAATCTGATTAAGTTGATGCTGAGGACTTGGATGTGGATGCTTAGCCTACAAATGAGGACCCTGATGAGACCTTTGCCTTGGAGTGGCCCCCATCCAATGCCAAGGAGGATATTCCAACACAGTCAGCTCCAATCACATCTACTTCAGCATTGATTGATGAGTTAAACAGGAATTTGGACCCCTCACTTCCTTCTTTTCATTGCTGTCTTCCTGGGGTGGAAGAACTGGAGAACTTGGCCAATGAGGAGGATTTTATTCCTGTATTGCCACTACCATCAACATCTGCTCAAGTAAGCAACCAAGTTATTTTATCTTCTGTCTGGTTAATCCTGACTTATTTAGATTGTAAAAAAAAGGCTCATATGTTCCTTATTGGCTGCAAACTCAAGCCAATGGGGTCTCCCACATTACCTTCAAATGAGAGAAACACCATTCCAACACAAACCTCCTCCGCAAAGTGAAAGCAAAAGGCCTTGAATCCCATCAAAATCAACCAAATAGCCATCAAAAGAGGAGAAATACTTGGTTTGATTAAGGCTTTGCCTATTTTTTGACATTATGTAAAGATCTTGGATAGTTTCAGAGAACTGAAATGCAAGGCATGTGCATGGTTGTAGAGAAAGAGAATGATACTTAAGGACAACATATGGTTGATATTTTGGATCAGAGACAAAATGTAGATTGATTTGTGGGCTCATTTTTGGTCCCACTACCTGACAGGGACTGAGGTTTTTCTTCAAAGTAACAAAATAAATTGATTCTGAATTTGATTCTGTAAATTAATAATCAAGTTTTTCTTTATTATGCTTCTTATAAGCTCTGAGTGCAGATGGCTTGGTTTGGATCATACGTAATTCTTGTCCCCTAGGAACAGTTGGTCCTGTTTTTGAATCCTGATACTGCTTCTAATTCACAAGCTCATCATCACTACAAAAGGTGTTTCAGGAACAACACCAGAAATTCAAGTTTGAAACATGGTAAGAAAATAAAATGGTTAAAGTTAGTACAATACAACCCAAATGTCTTTATATTCAATGAAATTCATACATTCTGGAACCTGCAAATGTTTCCAAAGATTGAAACTTGTAGTTTCTTTTCAGAGTTATGGATGTGTGAGGATTAGATGTAGTGGAAGCTTTCAAATTAGCTTGATCCATTTTAAAACTTAAAAATTTTGAAAAAGAAATGTTTCATGATTTTTCATGGATTTTTTAACCAATGATATTCACTGAGATAGGAGGATACAAGGGGTTTGGATGGTTGATTATTCAGCCTACAATCAAGATGGATACAAAAATGAAAATCCAAGGTTCACTGAAAATGACTACAATGATGAATCTTTGCAATTTCTTTTGGTAATGGAAGAAGGAAAACAATAATGGTAATGCAGAGACAGATTCAAGCCAGTAAATGATCAATAAAACAGAATTTGGAGATGAAAAAAAAATTAAAAAGATGGGAATCAGAGCTTGATGAGTACCTACTGGGGTGATGATGAGTGGAAGAGGGTGAGATTGTGATGCAGTTTAGAGTTAGTTGAATTTGGAGTGGAAGTTTGTTGGTGATGAACAGGCAGGATTGGGGAAATGGTCTACAGGATGTGGTGTGAGTGGAATAGGCAGAGATGAAGAAAAAGAGTCAGCCTCAATGCCATGCTTTTCAAGCGGTAAAACAATATTATTTATCAAAATGAAAAAATGAAAAAACACACCACCTGGAAGCCATGGGTTTCCTATGGGGTCATTCCCAAATAACACCTCTGGTTTCTTGCTTAAGGGGGCCGGCAGGTTTTTGGTTGGCCAAAAGAGGGGAGGGGGGGGCTTTGGTTGGTTGGCCAAATGAGGGGAAAGGGGGGGGGGGTGCAGTTGGCCAAGCGAGCAAGGGGGGAGCGGGCCGGCAGAGGGAGGTGGGGGGGTGGGCCACCAAGCAAGGGTGGTGGGGACAACTGAAGCAAGGGTGGTGGGGGGGCATTAGTGGGGAGTAAGGGAGAGGGGGAGAGGGGGGTGGGGAAAGGGTGATGAGAAGGAGGGGGGGGGGCTTACCTGAGGAAAGATGCAAGGAGGTGGGTGGAGAGTTGGATCAGCATCCAATGATGGGGAGTATGAGGAGAAGGGGCGGGAGCTTACCAGGGGGGGGAGTGGTGGGTGAGGTGGAGGCAATGGGTGAGGTGGAGGTGGAGGGTGAGGTGGAGGCAATGGGTGAGTTGGAGGTGGAGGGTGAGGTGGAGGTGATGGGTGAGGTGGAGGTGGAGGGTGAGGTGGAGAGTGGACCAGTGGTGGGTGAGGAGGAGAATGGATTTTCTGAGGTTGAGGTGTGGATGGGTGTTTGTCATGCAATGGATGGTTGATGGATGAAAATGGCTGGTTTGATTTTTGAAACCCGCCATTTTCAGGAAACCCCAAATTTTGAAATACACCAGTTAGGGGTTATGTGTATTTCAGAAAAAGGCCATTAAAATTGGCGGTTTTTGTCAAACAAACGGCCGGTTTGCTAACTATGATATGCCCTAATATAACTGTTTGCAACTCAGATGGGTTTCAAACAGCTTTTTTCACCTGTTTGCAACCACAGGGTTGCAAATTTAACATTGGCACTGATAAATGAAAAAAAATTGAACAAAAATTCAATTAAAAAAAAACTAAAAATATCAAAAAAAATTACATGGGATCTAGTGAATTTATAAATATAAAAATATTTTTTTTTTTAAGTTTTGGAAAATACCAACATCAAACTCCTTTGAAAAAAATTCAGTTGCCAGTGTTCTCTACAATCTTAGCCACAAGTTTTATACGGGCTGTGCATCTAATTGACTCAACAGTTTTCAAAATGAAAAAGGTTTCCTCCCCAAATCAGGGGAAATATACACTAATAACCAATAAATAAACTGTGAATTTGAACACCAATAATACCACCAGTACCCATGAAAGTACTTCTGAGGGGGATAAATCAATGCTTAAATCCCACCAAGGCCCTGTCACAAACCATTTCAAGCCTTAAAAGGCACTGGCACTCTTACCACTTAATATCAGCAATTATTGCTTTTGAGAATATGTATATATATCTAAGTTATTATCATTAGTTTTTTGAAAAAGACTTAAAAAGTTTTTTTTTGAATCTTCCAAAAAAGGCACAAAACCCGCGCAACAGGAAAGCATATGTCCTATGTATATCTGCCACCCAAAAGGTGTGGTGGAAAGGTGCCAAAAGAAGCTTCAATGAGGGACTCAAACCCACAATGGATAAAGCACCAACAACAAGCCTCAAAGCTGCAGCTCCCAAATCAACCATGAGATTTTTGGGGACCATTCCCAAAAAGCAATTCAAATACCAGGGGGGCCTTCATATTCCAATCTACTCCCCCCATCAATGGATTTTGCCAAAAAAGTCAGATTAAAGGATTGAGTAAATGAAAATGACACCCACCGGGAAGCATTCAAGGAATCCAAGTCCAAGGGAGATCTAGCCTTGATGAAAAATTCCAAAACCAAGGCTAAGCTCACCCAGATGCCCCTCCAAAAGCTCATAATAAGGGAGGAGGTACAGGAGAATTTGAAGTGTTGGGAAACTTGGGATTGACTAGCCAAATCTTTAGGAAATAAGAAAAAAATAAATAAAAGAACATCTTCCCATCAGAAGCCCAAAGCTACCAGAGATTGGGACAAGACAATTGCAATAACCCATAAATGGAAAAATGTGTAAAATTAATATAGACTTTTCCTATCTTTTCTGTGTTTTCCAATGATTTTAGATTTAACTTCAAAATCCTTTGTTAAAATATGTAAGCCATTCACTCTTGGGTAGAAAAGTCAACCCGTTAACTTCTAAATTACACAATATACATCCTGACCAATTTAAATATTTTATTTATCAGGAAATTCATGATTCTGGCCTTAAAGATCAGATACAATCCTTGAAGGATATCATAGATAAATTTAAAATATAAAAATCCCAAAACAGGGGAAGGATTTTCTCCACCATCCAAGTGGAAGTAATCATTTACCTTCAGCCTCTCAAAGAATAAATTAAAGAAATCACTGATAAACCATCTAACCTCTTAGCAAAAAAATATATAAAGTGAGTTCCAAGAGGGACCTGCAATTTAACTTTATCAAAAAAAATTTAAGTAATCTGAATATCAGTCTGAAAAAAATTTTTGGGAGTACCACATAGGATCAAAAAAATCTCAGAAATACTACTAATCCCTCTGTGCCACCCATAAATCAAAGACTCAGGAGTGACACCTACAAGCCAAGGCCTAGTACATAGATTAAGAAAGAATTAAAACTGCTACCCTCCATAAGGGGATGTCCCAAAATATCTTGAGAAGGAGCTTATGACCATATCAGTTTCATAAAATTTATTGTTTATACCAAAGCCTCCTATGAACTGAAAGACACAATAGATGTAGTAAGACTACCAAGTTTGTTGGAGGAGTGGCTCTAGATTGGTTTATCAGTGAAATAAAGCAAGTAGGCTCTTTCTCTTGGAATTATTTGAAGAATATAATCAAAGAAAAATTTGGTTCTAGGATTTGGAAAAGGAATATGATGAAAAATTTGAGACCTCTTTCTTTGAACCTTCCAAAGGAAAACCTCACAAATGGTGTCTTGGCCAGAAGCAGAGGTAATAATTTATATATCCTGATGATTTCCCTGAAGAAATGAATGAGAAGTTATTCAAACAATTTTTCAGGAAATTTGAACCACTCTGTCCAGTGTAGAATGAACATAGAATCTGACCTACCAAACCTGATCAATTTGTTGGAATAAATCATAGAAATTGGGGGGATGTACAACAAACACATCCAAAACACTAAATAATTTCCCCTTAAACCAAAGTTCCTCCCTCCTCATAGAACCAACCTGATAAAAGAGAAAACTCTGAGACTAAAGAGAGGAAACCTGGATTTTTTTTAATTGTAAAAAAACCGGTCAAATGAGAGGAGAGACTTACCCCCACCCAAAGAGGAAATAAATTGCATTCCTTGAAAAGGCAACAAAGCTGGAACTGAGGTATTAATAGAAGGGTGATGTTAAATTCACGACTCCAGTTGTGTGGGAGTTGTGTAGGGCCCTACATGGCTCAAATGAGCCTTGGGGGCCCATAGACGACTACAAAGGGCTGTTTGAAACACACGCAACCCCCAGGGGGTTGTGTAGGAGGTGTTTACCCCCCAAACACAGCCCCTGTTTTTGGGGGTGCGCAACCCCCTGTGAGTTATTAGGGAAAAATTTGAGAAATTCAAACATGATCATTATGGCAAAGTGTGCACCAATTCATATTCCAAGACTATGGGTTTTAGCTGTTCCCACCAATTAGGTGACTGTCTAGCATTCAGGAGATCCATGGTAACCAAAGATGTTCATCCTCAGTGGAGGTAAGACTATGACCCTTGCAGTTCTAGTTCTGTAACTTGGCTTAAGTTGGATTGTTAAAATCAATATTTGATTATTGCTTTTTGATTAATGATTCCTAATTCACTAATGGTTGATCCTGTTGAATTTTTCAGGTGAAATGTTGATGAAATGCTAAGCATTCCTTAGTTATGTGAATAATTGAATGCAATGATCTTGGAATCTCCAGATCATGATCAAAGAAGCCTATTGAATTATATCATTTGGAAGATTAAAAAATATAAATCAAATCTAAGACTTGAACCTAAAGTCTTATGATCAAGTAGGGGCAGGGCATGATTGAAAGATACACCGCAAGAACCATCTCAGTTTGAGCATGTTGAAAAAAAACTCAAGGGGGAAAAAAGGACTAGAAGGGCTCCAAAGAAGGAAAGTCAAAAGATTGTAAGTCTTTTCTTTTGGGATATGTTAATTTTTTTAGTTTAATGAACTTAGTTACTAACTAATGATGGATTGTTAGTCAAAGTTGGCAGAGTCTGTATCTGAATTTCTGGGTTCAGAGGAAGAGACTGAAAGTGAATTGGGATCACTTAATTTGGAATTGGAATCCTCTGAAGAGTAAGAGAACATGCAGGAAAGCTCAACCAGAAGCTCATCTGTGGTGAGTATTCATTTGATTGATCTGATTAATGAAGTCAATACTAACTTAGTTTTCATGATAGGAACCAAAAGTGAAATACCTCAATAAAATACAAATAACATTCCATAATTTCTTTGGTGAGTTTTGGGATCTGATTCAAGATGGGAATTGTAGATTTGGAGTTATTTCTGAATCTCTTGGTTATGAAGAACATGGTTGTTTTGAAGTTAGGAAGGAAATGATTGAAACATTAGAGAAACATAAAGCATGCTACATTAAGATGCGTGGTGGTGCAAAGGAGTTTGAAAAGATTAAACAAAGACTTGATGTGTAAGACATCAATGAAAAGATTCCCTCCTCAAAATGGCTGGCTAAATTAGATATGGGTCAAATTGTAGCTGTCAGCTTGCTACTATTTACAGAGCAACCTGTCAATAGCAACACAAAACAATGAAAAATAAGAATATTTCAATTAACAAAAGAAGGAGTGACAAATCCATAAATGTTATTAAAAAATGTATTCCTCACCCAAAATTAGGTAGGGTCACTCACTGACCCCACCCTTGAATTCCAAGTACTTACATTTTTAAAATAATTAAAAAGAAAAGTAATAACAATTACAACACCAGTATGGAACCTTCTGGCCATTCTAAGATTTCACATGTGTTGTCACGTATAGGGTTTAAACCTAAAATTTACTCAGAATTGAGGTGTTGTGTATCTTTTAGGAGTTACACGCGGAAATGTGTTATGTCACAATTCCCGCGCGCAGCCCCGCATCATTACATATCCCTACGTACTGATAGTAGCAGATTCCCCTGTACTAGAGACCCGCGCGCAGCTAATTCTTCCACGCACGCAGCGGATCCTACCCTGTGCGCATCTGCACTAACTGATCCCCGCGTCTGGATCAGTCGTGACTAATCTGACAACCAGGTACCGCTCAGAAGAGCTACAACCTAGTTAGAGTTGCCTAGCATATGTAAAAAATTGACATATGCATTACTAATGATCTAAAAGGATCAAAACTCAAATAAAATTTATGAAAATTAAGTTTAAAACATTTTTTAATGATAAATCAAAGATCAAGGATTACCACGTAAATCACTGACCCTGATCTTTGAGGACCACAAAACACTACAAGGAGTGTTCATAAAAATTATTAAAAATTATCTACGTTATCGGAAAATGATGGAAAATCAGTAAACATCCACATCTGCCCGCTTCAAAGCAATACCAATAGTACAAATGAAGGATGAGTACAGAATGATCAAATTTACGCCATAACAGATTAACAGATGCTGTGGCTAAAAAAGTACAGAAATCCAGCAGATCTAAGGTCAGCTGATTCAAAGAACCAAGTGGACGTGCCAATTTTCTCATTACTGGATTTCCAGCCTCAGACCACAAGCAGATCCCTCTCTACATGCCCTGAGAAGCTCAAAAACCACCCCAAAAAGGTATTTATACAGACCTCTTTGGATCCATTATTCCAGATCAGTTAATCAGTTTACCAGGAATTATTATTATCAATCAGACACCGTTTCATTGTTGATCAAGTGCTTATATGAAGATAAGAAAGTGATTTATGACTTAGTCTGTAGTAGTATTATTTATTCTTATTAACCAATCAACCCTTGAAGTTTATTCAAGCAATTCACCCCATCTGCTCTGAAACCCTTCCAATTATTTCATGATTCTCGTGGTAAAGTGCTCAGAGTGAGTGTTTCCCTTCTTGTTTTGGTGATTTGTGCTGTTACGCCCGGCCATTAGTGGAATAAGTACTTTCTAAGGCTCCCATCTTCATTCCAAGGTTCTTAAACTGCCTAAGGAGGCCCCTTGAAGAGAGGTTGCTAGTCTGTAAAGATCCCCAGTAATATAATACTGTGGCCCCTCTTTTATATTATATTGAAAAAAATTTATTACCAAACCAATTAAACCTTGAAACTGCTCTTATTATATCATTTATTTGAGCTTCTAAGTGTTTATTTTTGGAATAATTATTATTATTATTATTCCAGTATTTTTTATAACTCTCTGTAGCTAAAGGACTGCAAGGTTCCTGGTATCAGAGAGCTGACAATAGAAGACCCATTTTCTAGGCTATATGTTTCATTTCATTGGAGTCACCTGATACTTATACTCCAATAAAGAATGGTGCTACTCATTAATCAGATCCAATGTTCATCTCCTTTGTAAACAGTAAGCACTGGGTTCTATCAGTACTTGAGCGAGAAATGATTCCAATCCAGCCAATTGTAACAAAATTGCATTCCTTGATTTCTAAAAAAGCCTCTGGTTGGGTTGATCATATCAAAGATCAACTTCAAATCCATTTTATATTTTAGAGATTATAGAATTTGAATTCATTTCAGCATTGGGTTTCATATAAATTTTAATTCTAATGCAGCTAAGGAGTTTTATTAATATAAAGGGTTATCAAATTTTGAAAATCATTATGTTGAGTGTTTTGACTTAACATCATTACATTGAGTGTTTTGAATGAGAGTTTAATGGCAAGTCAGTTCAAATTGTGTTGGGCTAATTCCATCACAAGCTTAACTTATGTTAAGCTTGGGATGGGATCAGCTTAAAATAAGTTAAACTTGTTTTTTAAGGTGTTTTTACTTTAGGGCTGGTCAAAAGACTTGTACTTTTTTTGGCACTTTTACTTTAGGGCTGGTCAAATGACTTCTTGTATTTTTTGCTTGGTCAAAAGACTGGTATTTGTTTTGGCACTCTTACTTTAGGGCTGTTCAAAAGACTTCTTTAATTTTTGGGCCCTTTTACTTTAGGGCTAGTCAAGTTGAACTTACTTTGGGGCTTTTTGAGTTACCTATATTTATTTTGATGTTTTTACTTTAGGGCTTGCTATGTTACTTGTCTTCTTTTTGTGGTGTTCTTACTTTAGGGCTGGTCAAGTTACTGGTCTTTTTTCTTTGATGTTTTTTATTTAGGGCTTTTCAAGTCACTTGTCATTTTTTTGGTGTTTTTAGTTTAGGGCTAGACCAGTTACTTGTGTTTTTTTGGTTCTTTTTACTTTAGGGCTAGTCCATTGGATAGTCCCAGTTTTTTTGTTTTTATTTATTTATTCATTTTTTTTGTTTTTTTTAACCAAAAAATCAAAATTGATTCCTGTTTTTGGGAAGGTTTATTTGATTCATGGTTTATGTTAGTGCCCTTTCATTCCATTTTTTTTGTCTCACCATGGCCCGGTGGCGTGTGGGATGCCACAGGACTACATTTGAGCCTTGTACAACTCCACACAGCTTGAATCTAGTTGTGTGGAATCCAACACGCCATTGGACCAGGCTGGGTTGGCCGCGCAACTTTTTGAGCCATGGGGAGTGTTACATGGCTCAATGAGCCATGAATTTAACATTTACCTTAATAGAATATTATGATTCAATTATAAAAAAACCCCATTAGTTTGATTAATTGTGAAATTGATTCTCCTTGGGAAATCAAAAAAAATCCTTGGTTAATTCAATTTACTCCAGAAATGGGAGCAAAACATGATGATACAAAAATTCTCAGAAGCTAAGGCCCTGACTGTCTGTCCTGAGGCTGATATGAGTTACATCACAGGTAAAAACCTCCATGAAAATGGTTTATATCTTCAAAAGTATGTTAAAACACAATTGGACAGTGGATATTTCTGTTCTTGTTTTAGCTCTAGCTTCTTTTAAAAATGTGCCCCAGAATGTAGAAATAAAACCAATCCCTGTACCTGCAGCAAAACTTAGCAGCTTAAATGCTCATATGGATTCTTTGGGGGTACTTTCCCTAAACATTATACTCCCCCACACCAAACAATCTTTCAAGATCAAAGTGGAATTAGTGGTCCTTCTGAAAAAATTCTCTGGCTGCTTCATCCTAGGCAATGACACCCTATTCTTATATGAAATAGATCTATTACAGAGGAAGGATATATAATTTTTCCTTGGAGTAAATTGAAAAAATAAGTTCAAGATATTTCATATACAGTATAATCCTTGTCCCACCACTTACCAGAGGCACCTAGAAGAATTCAAACAAGAGTACTTCTCCCAGGATTCCCTGAATGATGAACTAAGTGAGAAAAAGAAAAAAGGATATTTTAAAATTTTGCTTTGAGAAGCAAATTGCTTTCCGCACTATATACCACCCCATACAAAATATAAAAGGACATGACATGGTTTCAAATTTCACAATGAAACCTCCTTAACCTCCTAATATAAGGAGACCAATTTAAACTTTTATTCCTAAACAAAGAAATTCTTTTTGAAACACATATCCAAGGTATTACAGAACTCAAAGTACATAGGAAATTAGGAAATCATGAAAAAGTAGATATAAATACAAAATTATTGTATGGCACAATTATAAATCTAAAATGGTTGGATATTTTTGAATTCTCAATAACTACTAAAAATAAGACAATTAACCCATAACTAGAATTGAACATGCAATACACAATTTATCAAAACTCAAATACATCAACACTATGGAAATGTTAAAATATTTTGCCCAAATAACTGTCAGTACTGTAGGCATGTAAGCTTGCTACTTGTACAGAGCAACCTGTCAAAGTGGAATAAAAATAAAAATAAAAATAAAAATAAAAATAAAAATACAAATAAAAATAAAAATAAAAATAAAAATAAAAATAAAAATAAAAATAAAAATAAAAATAAAAATAAAAATAAAAATAAAAATAAAAATAAAAATAAAAATAAAAATAAAAATAAAAATAAAAATAAAAATAAAAATAAAAATAAAAATAAAAATAAAAATAAAAATAAAAATAAAAATAAAAATAAAAATAAAAATAAAAATAAAAATAAAAATAAAAATAAAAATAAAAATAAAAATAAAAATAAAAATGAAAATAAAAATAAAAATAAAAATAAAAATAAAAATAAAAATAAAAATAAAAATAAAAATAAAAATAAAAATAAAAATAAAAATAAAAATAAAAATAAAAATAAAAATAAAAATAAAAATAAAAATAAAAATAAAAATAAAAATAAAAATAAAAATAAAAATAAAAATAAAAATAAAAATAAAAATAAAAATAAAAATAAAAATAAAAATAAAAATAAAAATAAAAATAAAAATAAAAATAAAAAGATTAAGAAATCCTCAAATTTTATTAAAGATTTGTATTATGCACCCAAAATAAGGTAGGGTCATTCACTGACCCCACCCTTGAATTCTAACTCCTTATATTTTTAAATAATTAAGAAAAAAATGACCCAAAGGCCACAGAATCACTATGGAAATTTTTTTCCATCTTAATATTTCACACATAATTTCATGTATAGGTTTCACACCTAAAATCCACTCAGAATTAAGTTTTTGTGTATATTTCAGGAGCTACAGACAGATTTGTGTTCTTTCACAATTTGTGCGCGCAACCCTGAATCCATACAGCAAGGGTAAACACGCCTGACACTCAAAATGAAGGCGCTTTTCAAGAAACCTGCATGCACTATACTGCTGACTGCCAATGCTGGATTCCTGCATTCAGCTGTCAGGGATGCGCCCGTCAAAATTACTGGCATCACTCCCGACAGCCTGGTCCTGCAGGAACAGGTTACAACCCACATGCATGCATCATGCATATGTAAAAACTTGAATTAAGGATAGAGGTATGTCCAAAACCTCTGAATATTCAATAAAAAGTATGAAATTCAAAGAATAAGACAAACAACTTAGGGAAAATAATAATAAAGGTTGTCACATAAATAACATTATCAACTCTTTATGAACCATGAAACACACCAAGGAGTTTCCCTAAAAACTGTTAAAAATTACCAAAATGTTTAGAAGATGGTTTAGAATCTACAAATACCCACTTCTGACCATGTAACTCAAAAGAAACTAATACAAAATTAGGAAATATGCTGGAACTTTAAAAATAAAAAATTGACAATTAAACAAATTCTGATAATCATTTCACCCATAAATATGACACAGAAAGGTCCGGCTGATTGAAAGAACTAAGAATATGTGCCAAACTAGCCCTTAACAGTCTTCAAGCCTCAGCACACAAGCAAAACCCTCTCTACGTGCCCTCAGAAGATCCTCTTACCCCAAAAAGGTATAAATACAGCCCCTTTTGGATGATTTAAACCCCACTAATTTTTAATTAATAAATCAAGACCTACTGCCATCCGTGATCAATTGTTTATGAATGATAAAAAAGTGATTTATGGCCTCAGTCTTATAGTGTAATTATTTATTCTAACCCCATAATTAATTTCATTGAAGAATATCAGCAAAAACACCACCAATTTTCCTGAGACCCTTTCAATCCGTGAATTTCTGCAAGTATCTTTGAGTGTCTGCTTAACGTAGTAATTTATTTACTCCTTGCCTCCAGGCATAAGTGCTGTGAGACAGCCAGTCTTCCCATTCCCCTTGGGTAAACCCCTTTTGAGAAATCACTTAGGATGTCATTGTCCCAAGGTCTTTACACAGTTCAAAAGAGCCCCTTGAAGAGTGGTTGTTTCAATAAAGATCCCCAGTCCTTTATGAACTGTGGCCCCTCTTTATAAATATATTGAAACCATTCTAACCAAACCCAACTCCAAACTTTGCACTTGCTCTTATTATATCAATATTTTTGAGCATTTTACGTATTTCTTGGAATTATTATTTTCCCAACACCAATCTCACTTGCTGTAGCTAAAGGAATGCAAAGTTCCTGGTATCAGCAAGCTGAAAAGGCAGGAGATTTATGAGTATCATATTTCATCTAGATGTTTATGAATATCTCAATATTCCTTTTGGACTCAATAATTCTCCTTCCCACTTCCCAAGAATGATGGATATGGTTCTAGGGACTTTCATCAGACAAGAATGGATGATGGTATATATTTATGATTTCATAATATACTTTGACTCATGGGAAGTCCATATTGCAAAATTTAGACTATTCCTCAAAACCATAGCCCTAGTGGTACTGAAGGTTTCTGTGAAAAATGCAACTGTGGGTATGCAGAACTTGAACCTCTAGGTCACATATGTTAGTTTTCAGGGCTCTCAATGCTAAATTTTAGTTTTTCTTACTTTTTTTCTGAGAACCAAAAACTTTGTTTTAACAGACAACATGAGGATGACAAAAGCTGAGGAGGGATTCATAATGAAATGGTATCAGTTGCTTTTCAGGTCAAGGCACAAGAAGGAAATGATCAAAGGTGAGTCTGACTGGTTCTGAATCTGTCTGGGTTGTCTTAAATTCTACCTGGCAGCTTGGTTAACTACTTGTCTTGAGGTATGAGTGGGGATCTATTGGTCTTTTTGTTTCTGGTCTTGGAGGTGGATTTAAATTGCATTGGTGACCAAGCTGACTGGAAGGAGGATTGGTTGAGAAAAGGATGTTTGTCCAAGGGTTGAAAAGCCCATCTATCAATTTTTTGGTTTGAGTGTTGGGAAGATTAATTTGTCAATTTATTTTGAATGGCTGGTCTCTCAATTGGTTGTTTTGTGGTCTTAAGAAAACTGTTTTGGTATTGCTTGATCAATGGCCTGAGGTCTGGAACCTTTTGGGATTGTCTTTGTTGATCTTGGGCTTGATCAATTGGATGGTCTTTTGATCTTTCGTGTTTGGGTTCTTTGGTTGTAGATGGTTGGTTGAGTGGAGGATTGAAGGGGGGAAACTGGAGAGCAAGGGCTGGAGAGGAGATTGGAGTTTTGCTGCGCAAGAACACTTCCGGTGCAACTAAAGGAGTTGTCCTAATTGGCATAACTCTAGGCCGCAGACACTATGAATCTGGCACCTTCATTAGTTTTTCCAATGGGGATAACCCATTTGTAGTTGATGTTGTTGCTCTAAGGCAACTACATGTCACACGGAGGCTCAACACAAAGCCAGGGTGGCATTAACTAACGGTAGGAAGGAGACTAGTACTAGAAGAGATCCAAGATGGATCAGGCTGAAGGTTCAGCAAAAGGGATTAAAGACTCCAAGGTGGTTAAAAACCCAAAGAGGACTCAAGATGAGTCAGGATGATACTTGTAGGAAGGATACTCCAGAAGGAGTGGACTGAGAGCTAGGGTGCAGAACAAGAAGAATTGATTTCATAAGGAAAGACTTGAAAGTGTAGGATAAGTCAAGTTTATATAGTGCTAGGTACAACCTGTGATACTATTGGCTTGTAACATGTCAATGATATCTGAGAGGCTGACTAATAACATGTATTACATAATCACAACTACTATCTGTGTCATAGGTATGACAGAATCCCCCCGGGAAAAACAGGTGTGCTCCTGAACACCATTAAAGAAAGAAAAGGAACAAAAACTGATTGGCACAATTACTCATAGGCTGGATAGGCCAGTTGATTTGAAAATAACGTAAATTGATGAGGAGGAGAGCCATGAGTGTGTCAGGGAAGTTGCCCTATTGTATAAAGTTTTTTGCGACATGGTTGAGCGCGCGGATTGCTGAGTTGACATGGGGCAGAGCAATGGACAGGTGCGCATGACTGAAAGGACGGGTAGTGCAAGCTATACTAGGGGAACAAACTGCGAGGTTAGGTAAGCGGTTCGTGTCAAAATTTCAAAGCGTTGAAGGCGCCCAAGCGCTGGGATGTTGAGGCATTAAAGCGTCAAGGCCTTGAAGTAAGTTGCACAAAGTCAAAGGGCCAGCCGCGCAAGGCCAACGGGCAGGCAGATCGAGGCAGAGCAAGCAAGCAATGTTGAGGTTGGGCAAGCAAACAATGACAAGACTGGGGGTTGGACATGTTGAGCAGACCAGTGAGTCGCACAAAGATTGGCAGATGGCAATGGTGGCGGAGCAAAAGTCATATCGCACAATCAGGTAGTATTGGGATGGTGCGATCGCTCGTTGCCTCTCTGAAGGCAATGCGCGCAAGCGACAATGAGGTCGCTGGTTGCCCGGGATGATGCCACTGTTCGCCGCCTTGTCAAAGGCAAAGCGAGCGAGCAACAAAGATTGGTTTCTGGGGGCGGAGCGAAAAAAAACGGCGATGAGGCCAATTGTTGTTTATGATGAGCCGCTTGTTCGTTGTCTTGCCGAAGGGGGGCGGCGAGAGACGTTCAGAGGTTGCGCAAAGTTGACAAGGTCGATCTGCACAATGCTGATTGATGAATCGCGCAAGGTTGAGGAGAACAGCCTGCACAACCACTGGATGAGCAAAGAGGGGGTTCCAGAGAATGAGGACCTGGTAGCAATGAGGGGAAGTGGATTGGGTTGATGAGGAATGGCCAGATGAGGAGACTGATGATAGTTGCAAGTTGACAAAATCAATTGATGAGGGTTTGACAATGGGTGACGGAGCCAGGGAATAGGAATAGAGGGCGGATTGTTGTAACTAATCCAATGGTTGTTGGATGCTAGACATTCCAAGAATACACCAAGTATGGTGTGGAAGGTAAGGGAAAGCGGAAGAAGATGTGTTGATAGAGGAAAGTCAAGTCCGAAATGGACAAGACAAACTATACGAGTATCAAGCAGTAGTATCAGGGAGCTAACTATGGTTAACTACAAGGAAGAAATCAACTCTTATGTCACACGGAGGCTTGACACAAAGCCAGGGTGGCATTAACTAACAGTAGGAAGGAGACTAGTACCGGAAGAGATTGGAGATGGATCAGGCTGAAGGTTCAGCAAAAGGGAGTAAAGACTCCAAGGTGGGTAAAAACCCAAAGAGTAATCAAGATGAGTCAGGATGATACTAGTAGGAAGGATACTCCAGAAGGAGTGGACTGAGAGCTAGGGTGCAGAACAAGAAGAATTGATTTCTTAAGGAAAGACTTGAAAGTGTAGGATGAGTCGAGTTTATATAGTGCTAGGTACAACCTGTGATACTATTGGCTTGTAACATGTCAATGATATCTGAGAGGCTGACTAATCACATGTATTAAATAATCACAACTACTATCTGTGTCATAGGTATGACACTACATTTCTCTGACTGTAATTTTTTTAATTTTTGAATTGTGGAATTTCAACATTATAGTATCAGGTATAGCCTTGGAATATGACAATAAAAAAGATAGCTGCATTCATTAAAAGAACAATTACCCAAATCAAAATTGAGCTGATTTATTTCATCAGTTTCTGCATTGAAAACAGGTAGTACATATCCAAATTTTCCATCTTAAACAAAAACCTCTATGAGATATGCAAAAATAACACTCTGTTTGAGATGGACCATGAGATACTGAAAAACCATGAATATCTAAAGAAAGCCATTTCATCCACCCCAGTGATAATCCAAACAGAATAAAACAACCCCTTTAAACTCTAAATTTATGCTAGCATGAGTTTTCTAGGAGCTTAATTAAACCAATTCATAATTGAGAATGAAAAACCAGTAGAGAAAGGATTACTCTTTATATCCACAAAAATAAAGAACACAGAAAAAATTTATCAAGTAAGCCAAATGGAATGTCTAGATCTAGTATGTTCAATGGAAAAACTTCACTGCTCCTTGGAAGGAACCAAATTTCAAGGTATCACAGAATGCAATTCTGGAAGAACTTGAATCAACACAAAGACTCCAAGCAGACATATGCTGAGATATCAAATATATATACAACAGTACAGAGGCCAAATTGAAATATTTCACAAATCTGCTGCAAAAAATTGGAATTCTGACATTCTGAGTAGAAATTCTCTGCAAAATGATCACTGTAACCCGGCTCATGACCCAGAATAAAATTATATATTCCCCATACCACACATACATATGTATGTACTGGAAGCTCCCATAATGGGAATAAACATATTTGAACTGGATTAATCCCTTTTTGAGTCCATCAGGGAGAGCTTTAGCCCTGAGATGAAAACACTGATCTCTATTATGGAATTCAGCTCTCCCTCACCCAAAATCTCAATAGTATCCCTGAAGTTTTACTAAAACCTTAAAAATCAGGAATTTTTAACTTATGGGATGCTCTAGTATACTACAGCCACCACCACTCTAGTGTAATAATCCTCACCAAATAAGAGTAAATTAAGCACATAATGGCATAATGCCATGAAAATTTCTCTTCAGAAAAATTATAAATTAATAGAACCCTAGAGAAAGTAAAGATAAATGCTTGGTGGATAAGTTGGAGAGAATTTTCCATAAAATATTTCTCCAGCTGTGAAACCTGCCAAAATTCCAACAGAACTACTGGAAAATGTTTTGGCCTCTTGCAGAAAATTTCTGAACCCAAAAAAATATGTGAAATCATCAATATGGAATTGGTGACAGGACTCCACCCTGGAGGAGCCTCCTTCTATAACTCTGTGATAGTGATGGTAGACAGTTTTTCCAAGAAACCAAATTTTCTACCTAAGCATAAACAAAAGGAAGACACAGAATTTTAATTATAATTGCTCTTCTTGAACAGTATTATTTCTGATGTGGTTAGACCCAAAATAATAATAAGTGATATGGACCCACAATCCACCTCTGAATTATGGATAAATCTCCATGACATTTTAGGAACTGCCCTAGATTTCTAAACTACTTAACATACCAAAAAAGATGGTCTAGCAGAAAGAATGATTCAGACCTTAGAAAAATGCTCAGGATATTCTTTTTCTTTGGTCTAGAATAAAAATAATGTTGATGGATACTTCCATTATTTTTTCAGTCTCCCTATCTGCCTTAGAGATATCTTGCAATAGTAGAAATCACTCTACTACCAAATGAGCCCCTTATGTCCTAGAGAGATTTTGGATAATCAGGCTAACCAGAGAAAAAATCAATGAGGAATTGGCTAACCTACATCCAACCTTCATGAATCTTAAGAAACTGATAGACATAGCAGACATGCTACTAATTGTGTCGAAGATTCTTTTGAATACAACCAACAGAGATTTGTCAAAATTCCTAAAGTAACTGAATCCAAATTTGATGAAAGGTCCTTTTTTCAACCACCAAATTTAATAACTTGGATGGCAATAGGAAAACTAGATCTGTGATTTTAGGGAACTTCATCCTCAAAAAAATGCAGGGTAAAAATGCTTTGGAAGTCATCCTAAGTGAATAAATTTCCAGAAAGCTTCCAGTCTTCCATGTAAGCCTGATAAAAACCATTTCTCCCAGTAATTTGGATGAAATACCTGCTCCCAAAATGCGAGTAGAGGCCCACCTCAGTAAAGAAAAATAAAAAATCATCAATATCCTGAAAGATAAAAAAAGGATGATCCAAGGGAAATATTTCACACTTTACCAAGTAAGAGAAAAAGGAGAATCAGCTGAAAAAGATGAATTTTTACCAGAAAGAAAATTCCAGATGGTGCCATACACATGAGAAATTACAGAGGTAGCAACGTAAACTATATTTCTATTTTAAGATATGGCCATATCTTGGATGAGGGAATTTCAGCCAGCCACTATTGCATATCCAGCTAATAAATGTGTGAAAATTTTAATAATAAATAAAAATCAATATCAAGCAATGAATGGATGGTAAATACCAGAATATTGTAGCATAAGTGGATTCCCCACCTGAAAATATGTAGGTTCACTCACTGAACCTACCCTCAAAATCCTACTACTTAACCCATTTATTAAATGTGCCAAAATAAGCACAGCATCAAGCTGGCAATTTTTTTAAATTTTAATATTTCACATCAAACATCACATGTATGTGAACTAACTAAAATAAATTCATAAAATGGTTTTTGTGCATATTTCAGGAATTATGGAAATTTTTTTTTTTCCAAATTACTGCATGCAGCCATGCACAGCATTGAAAGGCCTTAGATAAACATGCAGCTGCTGTCTCTCCAATTCCCATGAAAAGCCTCATAAAAGGCAGGCCATGGAAATTAAACAGGCTGATACCTTCAACCACAGATGTAAGAGCCAAAATTTCCACAAAAACTCCTTAAATAAGGGCTAAATAGAAATGGGAAATATATGCATATGCAATATGCATGCAAATCCATCAAAAATGTTGATTAAATGTCAGCTTGCTACTTGGACAGATAAACCTTTCAAAGCAGATTTTAAACAGAAATAAAATAATAAAATTAGAACGAGGAAGAAATCCATGAATTTTATTACAGAAATGGATTCCCCATCCAAAATTGAGTAGGGTCACTCACTGACCCCACCCTTGAATTCTAACTACTTACATTTTTAATAATTATTAAAAAAATGACCAACAGACCACAAGACCACCATGGCACCTTTTGGCCATTTTAACATTTCACAAATTGTTCCATGTGTAGATTTCATACCTAAAATTCAGTCAGAATTGAGGTGTTGTGTATATTTTGGGAGTTACAGACGGATTTGTGCTGTGTCACAATTCCAGCGCGCAGCTCCGCATTCATACAGTAAGATTACACACGCCTGACACTCAATATGTAGGCGCATGACAAAAGGCCCGCATGCAAAATGACTGACCGGCCGCAGGCAACAGATTCCCACATGCAGCTGTCAAGCCTGCGCACGTCAACAAAATTGTACTAAGCTGACAGCCATGTACCCCAGGAACAGGCTAAAACCTGCATGCATACATTATGTATATGAAACAACTTGACTGCCGGACAGAGGGATGTCTGAAACTTAAGAATATTGAATAAAAAATATGAAAATCAAAACATAAAGCAAATAAATTGTGGGAAACAATAATGAAGGTTGTCACGTAAATGAGATTGCCAAATCTTTATGAAGCATGAAACGCAAAAAGGAGTTAACCTAAAAATTATTAAAAATTTCCAACATGTGCAGAAGATGCCTTAGAATCTACTAATACCCACTTCCACCCATTTCACTCAAAAGAAGTTAATCCAAAATAAGGAAATGTCTCTGAATCAAAAAAACAAAAATTAAAATTTAAACACCTTCTGACAATTATTTCACAAAGAAATATGACATAGACAAGGCTAGAAGATTGACAGAACCAGAACTACGTGCCAAACTAGCCCTGACCAGCCTGCTAGCCTCAGCATCCAAGCACAACCCTCTCTATGTGCCCTGAGAAGGTCTTATTAGCCAAAAGGTATATAAACAACCCTTTTTTTAAGTGATTTAATCCAGAGTAATTTTTAAGTATCAATCCAGACCCCTTGCAATCCATGATCAAGGGTTTATTCAAGATAAAAATTGATATATGGCTATAGTCGGATAGTATTATTAATAATTCTGGCCCCAACATTGATTCCGTGAAGAATATCAGCAAATAACCCCAATAATTGTCCTGAGACCCTTTCATACCCTGAATCTCTGCAAGCTTCCTGGAGTAAGTACTTAAACTAGTAATTTTTCTCCTCCTTGCAACCCAGGCATAAGTGCTGTAAGACAGGCAGTCCACCCATCCCCTTGAGTTAGTCTTTTGTGAGCAAGCATTTAAGACCTCATTATACCAAGGTCTTTACACGGTTCAAAAGAGCCCCTTGAAGAGATGTTGTTATCCAATAAAGATCTCCAGGTTGCACAAACTGTGGCCCCTCTTGAAAAATATATATATTTGAACAAATTTAATCCAACCAAACCAACCAAACTTTGCACTTGCTTTTCAATCAATTATTTAAGCATTTTACCATAATTTTCTTGGAATTATTATTCCAACACCAATATCACTTTCTGAAGCTAAAGGACGGAGAAGTTCCTGGCATCAGGAAGCTGACATAAAACCTTGGATGATTCTGAAAGTTATGAGAAAGTCATGTGAAAACCCCTCAAAAAATTAATTGACACTCTGGGTTAAATCCCACCTTCATAGAATTCTCAAACCTTAACAAGTGACACGTGCACTTACCACATAGCATAGAAAGTTCCATAAAAATATATTTAATTGATTAAAATGTCACAAAAACTTACAAAAATAAAATCATTTCCACCAACAGGATGTATACACAGAATGCACGCTCATTTTCTCTGCCACTGTCACACAAAAAATGCCAGAAATATCATATTGAATGACATGTGACTGTTTCATTCAGCCTAGGCCACAAGAATTAGCCTGTGGGCAATGGATGACTGCATGGCTACCCTTCTGGCCCAAGAAAATGGTTTCTTCCTGTCCATTTACCCTGATAAAAATCAAGGAGGCCCCTGATAAAATTAGAATGAATTAATACATTCCTCTTTTGGGCTGCATACCCCCCAGCTACCCATTATTATATTTTCATATAATTTTCCATCAAGGAATAAAATACTCATCAGGATAAGTAAGTGAATAATGGCTTTAATATGACCCTTTTATTCAAAATTCAACCCTGATAACCCAGCTTTTGCACAGTGCTAAGACCTCAAAGATTCCAAATAGGATCACAACCTACGCTTAGGTTTGTTATCTCAGGTACAAAGCTATTGCAAACTCACAAAGTAACGTTCTCCTCTCCTTTGGCTGTTTTCCTAGCCAAGCCAAGCTGGACCACATATTTCCTTGATAATATTTCCCTTATTCTAAGGTCCCAAAGTCCCAGGTGCACAAATTACAATTTTGATACCCTGAAGAAGAGGTTTTGAAGATCCCGAGTATTTCATGTTGCCCCTCTTTTTATTTAATTTATAATTTATCTAGGGAATTAATTTCCTCATTGGTAACATCCTTTAATCACAGATATTTACACACCTGAGAACTGTCACTCCAACAAAGACAAAGCCCTTATTTCACAGAGGTTTCAGGAATTCTTTTTTTTGTTTTTGAAAATTTTTATGTGGAAGCCCTGTAGCTGGGTGTTTCAAAACTGAAAAATAAGTCTTTGTGATTTTGGAAGCATTAGAACTCCTTCAAAAATTCAATCAAAAAATGAAAAAAAGAATCACATTGCATTTTTGGATCCTTTCTTTGCCTTTTTGATTTATTTCTGTGGTGATATAAACTTGTTTAATGTTAAATTTGCAACCCAGGGTTTAAAAAAAGGCTTGAAAAGCAGTTCACAACCAATATGATTTGTGAATGGAGGCTCACAACTCAACAAGTTTCAAAATAAATAAATAAATAAATAAATAAAAGGTGATGATAAATTCACAACTCCCAGTTGTGTTGGAGTTGTGTGAGGGCCTAAATGGCCCAATGGACGCGTGAGGGCCAATAAACGCGTTCAAAACGCGTGTGTGGGCTGAAACATGCGTCTTCATGCTTCAAAAGGGTTGTTTCAAAAACGCCTAACCACCCAGGGGCCGTATACCCCCTGTATATGGCCCCCCGGGCGTCTTGCACAAATCTTTGGGACCCCCTGGACCACATTTGGGTTCCAAAAACCCAAATTTTGGATTAACGCATACTATGTGGGACAGTTGGACCACACTCAGCAATCCCCAAGTGATACTAAAGTGAATTTAAAGTGAAATAAAGTGAAATCAAGTGAAATTAAAGTGAAATTAAAGTGACACTATAGGAAACTGCAAACAAATGTCCCACTAGACTTGATATTTTGCAACTTGAAAGTGGGCAAACTTGGTAGTTGATCAATTGAAAGTTAGATTGAATACCAAAATACCATTGCTTTTTTTGGCATTATGGGAACAATGGCAAGCCCTCCTTTTTGTAACATGGCTGCATTGAAGGACTACATTGATAGTTCCATGAAAAAAGCTGGGGAGAATTAGGATTTGGGTAATGAATGATTGGAAGCCCCAATTGCATCTGCATCTAGGGTGACAATTGAGGAACAAAATTTTTCACAAATGGACATGACCTCTTGTGGTGCGTAACAGTTTATTTTACTCTGGCATTTGCCACATTTAATGTGATGGAAACTGGACTATGTGTCAGCTCTCTGATACCAGGAACCCTGCAGTCCTTTACCTACAGAGAGTGATAAAAATGCTGGAATTATAATAATAATTATTATTCCAATAAAAAACACTTAGAAGCTCAAATAAATGATATAATAAGAGAATTTGCAAGGTTTAATTGGTTTGGTAGTAAATGGTTTTCAATATAGTATAAAAGAGGGGCCACAGTATTATACTACTGGGGATCTTTACACAATAGCAACCTCTCTTCAAGGAGCCTCCTTTGGCAATTTAAGAACATTGGAATAAAGATGGGTGCCTTAGAATGGACTTATTCCACTAATGGCCGGGCTTAACAGCACAAATGGCCAAGAAAGGAAGGGTAACACTCACTCTGAGCACTTTACCATGAGAATTTTGGAATAATTGGAAGGGTTTCAGAGCAGATGGGGTAGATTGCTTGACTAAACTTCAAGGGTTGATTAATTAATAAGGGTAAATAATACTACTACAGACTAAGTCATAAATCACATGATTATCTCCATATAAGCACTTTATCAAGAATGACACGGTGTCTGATTGATAATAAATAATTCCTGGTAACTGATTAACTGATTGGATCCAAAGAGGCCTGTATAAATACCTTTTTGGGGTGATTTTGATCTTCTCAGGGCACGTAAAGAGGGTTCTGCTCGTGAGCTGAGGCTGGAAAGACAGTCAGGGCATGATTAGCACGCCCCTTGGTGCTGTCAATCAGCTTTCCTTAGATCTGCTGGATTTCTGTACTTTTTTAGCCACAGGATCTGTTAATCTGTTATGGCATAAATTTGATCATTCTGTACTCATCCTTAATTTGTACTATAGATATTGCTTTGAAGCGGGCAGATGTGGATGTTTCCTGATTTTCCATCATCTGCTGATCATGTAGATAATTTTTAATAATTTTTATGAACACTCCTTGTAGTGTTTTGTGGTCTTTCAAAGATCAGGGTTAGTGGTTTATATGGTAATCCTTGATCTTTTATTTAATATTAAAAAATGTTTTAAACTTAATTTTTATTAATTTTCTTTAAGTTTTGATCTTTTTAGATCATCATTAATGCATATTTCAGTTTGTTACATATACTAGGCAACTCTAACTAGGTTGTAGCTCTTCTGAGCGGTACCTGGTTGTCAGATTAGTCACGACGGATCCAGACGCGGGGATCAGTTAGTACAGATGCATGCGGGGTAGGATCCGCTGCGTGCATGGCGGAATCAGCTGCGTGCGGGTCTCTAGTATGCCGGAATCTGCTACTATGAGTACGTAGGGATATGTAATGACGCGGGGCTGTGCGCGAGAATTGTGACATAACACATTTCCGCGTGTAACTCCTAAAATATACAAAACACCTCAATTCTGAGTGAATTTTAGGTGTAAACCCTATACGTGACAACACGTGTGAAATATTAGAATGGCCAAAAAGTGCTATACTGGTGTTGTAATTTTTAGTACTTTTCTTTTTAATTACTCTAAAAATGTAAGGACTTGGAATTCAAGGGTGGGGTCAGTGAGTGACCCTACCTAATTTTGGGTCAGGAATCCATTTCTGTAATAATAATATTCATGGATTTCTCACTCCTTATTTTTTTAGTTAAGATATTCTTATTTTTCCATAGTTTTGTGTTGCTATTGACAGGTTTCTCTGTACATAGTAGCAAGCTGACACCATGACTATGTAACTATGATAGATCCACTTCACCCACCTCCTGAAAAAGAATTTCCTACTAGGGAAGAGGCACAAAAATATTGTAAAACATGGGAAATTAAGCATTGTTAGGCTTTAACAGTTTTCAACTCAAATTGTGAAAGATATGTTGATCTAGCCTGTGATAGACATGGTTTGTACTCTGGGAAATTGCTCCCCAAAATTTCAAGGAAAACTCACAAAAAGAAGTTTGGGTGCAATTTTTTGATCTGTGAAAGTCACAAAAAGGCAGAATACCTCTTTTGGCATATCTTCCACAGAAATGATCAACATAACCATCAACCATCTTCACACCCCTAAGTGTTCCTCACCTGAGGAGAATCTCTGGGATGGCCTTAGTGCGTCTAAAGGAAGGCCTGAAAGATGGGCTCAATAATATTCAACTGAAAAGAAAATTGAGCAATATTTATGGCAGAAAATATTTTGATGACCAAACAATCTATAACACTAAGCAAAAGGTAAAGCTGGGAGAACTCAAGGGAAAAAGTGTTATGGTGGTCCCTTTGAACAACTTTGTGACTAAGGTTGGGTTCATCTAGCAAAATTCAGTGGATACGGTCCCTTGGAGGCCCTATTCTTGGATCACCCCAAGTCATTAAAGCTTTGCAAGCAATTTCATCATATGGCTATGTTGGATTGTACTCATAAAAAAAATAATTAAGCCATCCCCATATTGCATGTTGTAGGAGTTACAGCCAACCAGAAAAACTTTAAAAAAGCCTTTTTTTTATAAAAAGAGGAACATTTGAGTTCTACAGTTGGTCTGTAAATGAACTAAAGGAGCTAGCTTATGATCCCGAGAGACTTCCCAAATTATTTGTGACGGAACGTGAAAAGGCTTTGCTTTGTGCTATAGGACAAAGTTCCCCTTATTCAACAAGACAGTTTTTTCAATTGCACTTGTCTAGAAACATGCAAGCAAAATTTAAAGTGTGATTTAATAATTATGTTGAAGGGTGGCAAAGCTTTATGTCTCTGTGGTCTAAGTATGGGGCTTTGAAAACAAAGGAGGAGGCAGAGTTCAATGATGCAGAATATTATAGTAAGTTCCAAGTCACTTCCTCTACTGTTAATCTTCCTAGATTTGGGTTGCTTACAGGGGGGGAAGTAAGTCTTCCCACTGATTGGCCAAAATCAGTAGTTTCATTATTAGACAAATTTTCAAGGCCAAATCTTTCATTACAAAAAAACCATCAATTTATTTTATAATCTATCTTAACACCTGTTTTTTCAGGCGGGAATTTATTGATGATTCAAATAATCAAACTCTCATTTTTTGAAACAGAATACAGAGAGGTATAAAATACCCCAAAAAAGATGTCTCAGAAAGAGAAAAAATGAAGCAATTCTTTTGCAGTTTTTTTTATTGTTAATATATTTAATTTTAGGGAAGATTCATAATAGACTAATAAAAAAACTAGTGAAATTTAATTATTCAATTCATGGGAAAATCAAAGTAGATAAATGTGATTATTTTGTGGTTTTGATGATATTTTGATTAAATAATCAAGATGGGTATCTGATACCTCATAAAAGTCAAGAAGAAAATATTCCTGATTGTATTTGATTTCGGCAGTATGATTCAACTTGAATGTTTCACTTTTTTAGAGCTTTCAGAATTTGGTGTATTTTTGTGGTTTTGTTGGTTTTGGGGAGGGGCTCATCCCATTGCTTGAAAAAAAATTAAAATGTTCAAATGAAATGAAATACTTTAGTGAATAAATTATTTTGATTTTTCAGGAGGATATTCATCTATCTTCAAAAATAAGGGTAATGAAAAGTAAACCTTTTTCTTATTTAGCTTGATTCAAAATGGTTGAAGTTTAATTTGACTCATTCATTTTCAGTTTATTTTTCAAAAAAAATAAAATTTCACGGTTTTTTCATTTCATAAATCAGTGTGAGCACTTAATTCCCCCCCTTTACATTATGCTTGTATAAAGTGGTCCTTTGCAGAACATGGGGATGTACTCAAGTATATGTATCATAAAATCTTCTGTATCAAAGAGACGTTTGTAACTGCTTGGAATTTCAAAAACACTGACTTTGGAAATAAAAAAAATTCTTGGTTTGAAGGGGCCCTTGCTACTCTCAAAAAACTCCTTGCAAATTTCTTGGGAAACATGTTGGATTTTTGGCAAAACCTGGAGGGAAAAGTTTCCAATCAATTTAAATTGGTTCAGGCTGCCCTTTAAAACTCTCAAATAAAGATGGGAATAGTTCTTCCCCCTGACCTGTTAACTTTGGGATATAAGCTGTCTTTAAAGGTGATTAAACTTTTTATGGAACTATTTGAGCAATTAAAGCGGAACCATGATGGGGAAGTGTGCACCAAGTGATACTGCAAGACTATGGGTTTTCCCTCTTCCCAAAAACTAGGTGATCTACTATCATTCCAGGAATCTGTTGTGCCTGAGGATGTTCCTCCTCAGTGGAGGTTGGTGTATGACCTTGCAGTTCTAGTTATGTAAGTTTGGTTAAGTTGGATTTTTGGATTGTTCATATCAATTTTTGATTAATGATTTTTGATAAATTCTTTTTGAATGATGATTCCTAATTTAATAATTGTCAGCTTGCTACCATTGCAGAGCAAGCTAAAAAAGTAACAGAAATAAAATAAAAATAATAATAATGAAATTATCCTAAGAAGGAGTATGAAAACCATGATCATTATTGCAGAAATGGATTTCCCACCCAAAATGAGGTAGGGTCACTCACTGACCCCACCCTTGAAATCCAACTCCTTATATTTTTAAATAATTAAGGAAAGAAAGACCAAAATACCATGGCACCACTATTGAACTTTTTGGCCAATTGAATATTTCACATGTATTTTCACGTACAGTTTTCACACCTAAAATTCAGTCAGAATTGAGGTGTTGTGTATATTTTAGGAGTTACAGATGGAAATGTGTTCTGTCACAATTGACGCATGCAGCCGCGGCTGCCAATACACCCACCCGCGGCTGATTTCCAGCACTGTCACTCTGTGAAAGCTGTGTATGCAGCCCCGGGGCTCTGACAAGTACGCAGCCGCGTTACTACGGGTTGAAAAAGTGACAGGCAGCCTGAAAAACCTAGGTAAAGCTTAAACATGCTACAACCTACACGGGAACATTCTAAATATGTAATAAATGTTCCTGTGGATAGTACATAGTCTAAAAACGCTGCCACTGGTTACCCTGCTAGCCTCAGTGTCCGTCCTTTCGAGCCCCTGTACCCCTCAGAAGGACAATGTTGGGACTCAAAAAGCTATAAAAAAAGAGCTCTTTTGAGGATATTGATACCCAGAGACCCAGTTATATGTACATCCAGACAATTTGCCAAGGTAATAAAATACTTATAAGAGATAAGTAAGTGATTTATGGCTTTAGTCTGATTAATAATATCCGTCCTCAACCCTTTTTATCAATTTAAACTGCTGAACAACCTTATAACCACAGTATACAGGTTTAACCCATCAGTGTCAGCTTGCTACTATTGCAGAGCAAGCTGCAAAAGTAACAGGAATAACATAAAAATAATAATAAAATCAAACTAAGCAGGAGAAGGAAAACCATAAATATTATTGCAAAAGTGGATTCTCCATCCAAAATTAGGTAGGGTCACTTGCTGACCCCACCCTTGAAATCCAACTCCTTATATTTTTAAATATTAAGGAAAAGAAAGACCACAATACCACGGAACCACTATTGAACTTTTTGGCCAATTAAATTTTTCACACCTATTGTCACGTATAGGTTTCACACCTAAAATTCAGTCAGAATTGAGGTGTTGTGTATATTTTAGGAGTTACAGACCGAAAAGTGTTCTGTCACAATTGCTGCCCGCAGCCGCTGCAGCCAATGCTCCTGCGCGCGGCTGAGCTACAGCTCTGTCACTCTGTCAAATTTGTGTATGCAGCCCAGGCCTCTGACAAGTACCCAGTTGTGGGACTATGGGTTGACAAAGTGACAGGCAGCCTGAGAAACCTAGGTACTGCGTAACCATGCTACAACCTACACGGGAACATTCTACATATGTAATAAATTTTCCCATGGATATTAGATATTCTAAACATACATAAAATTATATAAAAATACCTAAATAACCTTTATACGTATTTTTTATTGAATATAACTCAAAGTACCAAAAATGTCGAAAATAAGATAATGACTACTTCTAAAAATATATCAAAATACTTTAATATACTCTAATGAGAATTTCTAGACATCAAAATTTTCTTGACATACTAAGAAAACGTATGATGTAAAAATATTACATGAATACCCATGACTTACATTTTTAAGTAATTATTTTAGTAAATGAACTGAATTTAGAAAATGAGGATTAAAATCAATATCATGAATTTACTCCAAATATTTAATACATAATGAGAACTCACCTGAAATCAGAATATCCGTAGGAAGGTCTATTGAAATAATTATTAACTTAATGGGAAAATATACTAAGGATAATTAATTAAATAATAATTAAAAGGGACAGATTAGTGTTATTCACACGTCCTAATATCAATTATAAAGTAGAATAATTTCCATACCATGTGGAATTAGATGCTACCCGTGTTACAGCACCAAAAACATGTGACACACTACCACTGGTTACCCTGCTAGCCTCAGTATCTGTCCATTTGAGCCCCTGTACCCCTCAGAAAGACAATATTGGGACTCCAAAAGCTATAAATAAAGAGCTCTTTAAAGGATATTGATACCCAGAGACACAGTTATATGTACATCCAGAAAACATTCCAAGGTAATCAAATAGTTATCAGAGATAAGTAAGTGATTTATGGCTTTAGTCTGATTAATAATATTTGTCCTCAACCTTCTTTTATAAATTTAAACTGCTGAACAAATTTATAACCCCAGTATACAGTTTTAACCCATCAGTGCACATCCCAAACAGATACACTAAGGATTTAATAATATACCAGTGTGTTTCATTATCCTTTCTCTGTTGTGGCAGCTTGGTTACAAAGCCCTGCCACTCCACCGTGTATTTTATATACATAATATCTCTGGGAAAAATATCCTTTAAACTAAAGTGCCCAAAGTAACCAGGCCTACATGTTTTCATACTGAATTCCCTGAAGAGAGGTGTTAAAGATCCCCAATATAATTGTGGCCCCTCTATAAAAATATTTAATAATCAAGTTATCTATATTGATTTATAACATTAAACTATATCCAAACCAATTAACCTTGCAATAAGCTTTATCCAAATCTTTTATGGATTTTTGCTGCATTTATTAAATAATATATTTATTATTTATTCTATCACCTCTGGTAGCTAAAGGATAGCAAGGATCTTGGCATCCAGGAGGCTGAAATTCAGTGCACGTCCCAAACAGGTACCCAAAGGATTTAACAATATATCAGTGAGTCTCATTATCCTTTCTATGTCATGGAAGCTTGGTTACAAAGCCCTGCCACTCCACCATGTGTTTTATATACATATTAGGGGGTATCAAAGTTAACCAAACCCGCCATTTTTTAATGGCGGGTTTCAACCCAAATCCGCCATTTCAAAACCGCCATTAAAAATCAAAAAAAACACACTTATTTCAGATCAGACGTGTCAAAGTTAACCTGAAATAACTGGGTTTTTTCAAATAAAGTATTTAAATGCTTCCACCACCTGTCGGCGTCATACACCCCTGTCTTCCCACCTCCTTCTACCTCCAACCTCATCGGAAAATGTTTTACCCCCACCCTCATCATAAAATTGATTGACCACTCTCATCACTTTATTGCTCTCATCACTTGATCACTCTCATCCACTTCATCGCTCTCAAAACTTCATTGCTCTTAAAACTTCATCACTCTCATCACTTAACCGCTCTCATCACTTGATCACTCTCATCCACTTTATTGCTCTCAAAACTTCATCACTCTCATCACTTAACCGCTCTCATCACTTGATCACTCTCATCCACTTTATTGCTCTCAAAACTTCACCACTCTCATCACTTTATTGCTCTCATCACTTGCGTAGCCCAAACTCTTTCAAATGGCCCCTCAGCGAACCTCCCCCCACAAGTCCAAAACACCCAAGAGAACATCGCCAAGGAACTCCACAACAAAAAATCCTCCCCCATCAGCTTCCAAGGGCTCAAGTCAGCTCAAGAGAGCTGATCACATCATCCTGGTAAACTGGCTGAAAATTCCCTCCAACTACAATGCCTGCTTTGGATCCAACAACAAAACATGTGTTGGCCGACCTCAATCCTCTAAGGTCAATGGTTATCTCCTGATGGCCAATGAACTCAAGAAAAAAACAAAAGGTAGGCTGGATCTGTCATCCAAACAGATGAGGGAGCGGTTCAAAAACTATTGAGCCAAGTACAAAAAGGCCCACTCCATGTCTATCTCCACTGGCTTTGGTATCACCAACTTGGACAAAGCCAAAGGAATCAACTCGGTGGTTGATAAGTTGGACTCCATTTGTCCTTTTTATATTCAAATGGATGAAATCTTTGGAAAGAAGGCCAACATCACCCCCCTAGCTGCTTTCGATGCCCAACAATCTGATTCCGTTGATGCCGAGGACTTGGCTGGGGATGCTCAGCCTACCAACGGGGACCTTGATCAAACCTTGGCCTTGGAGTGGCCCCCATCTGATGACGAGGAGGATATTCAAACACAATCAGCTCCAATCACTTCTACTTTGGTATTGATTGATCAGTCAATCCTGACCTTGGACCCCTCACTTCCTTCTTTTGATCGCTCTCTTCCTGGGGCAGAACAACTGGAGAACTTGCCCAATGAGGAGGATGTTATTCCTGGATCACCGTTGCCATCAACATCGGCTCAAGTAAGGAACTAAATTGTTTTTGATTCTGTCTGGTTGCTCCTGACTGATTTACATTGTAAAAAAACAGGCTCATCCATTTTTGATTGGCCAAAAACTCAAGCCAATGGGGCCTCCCACATTGCCTTCAAATACTAGTGAGGACTTTCAGACTCAAACCTCCTCTGCCAAGGGTAAGCGAAAGGCCTCCAATTCCATCAATGTCAACCCCAAAAGTCATCAAAAGAGGAGAAACACTTCCAGTTTTTCGGGCTTTGAAGAAATCATGGAGAAGCGAGATTCATGTAAGTTGATTGATTCAATATCCTTGCTTTCAAAATCATGCTCATTGCCATTCCCCTCCAAAAAACAGTGAAATCACAAATTGAATCAGATAAACTTCAGTTTGAAAAGCAAAAGTGGGATTGCCAACTGGCCATGGATGGTCAAAAGCAGCAAGCCAAGACTTTGGCTAATCAACAAAAATTGGATGCTGAGTGGAGGTTGAAACAAGCTGAGCTAGAGTTTCAAAAAGAGGAAAAGGAGAAGGATTGGCAGCAAGTGCAACTGGAAAAGGAGAGGGAACAATGGGCAAACAAAAAAAAGGATAAGTTATCAGTAGCTTTGGCTTGCATTGGCAGTGGTAGATTGGTAGAAGAAATACAGCAGATTACTCAAATGCTGGGCTTGTAAATATATTTGCATGGATGAAACAAAAACAAATTATTTTTTACTACAACAACATTTGAGAGCATTCTTAACCCCACCAATATACAAACCTTTTTTGTTTTTATTGATATTTTTTTCTCTAGAGTAAATTTGGCCGTTTTTCATGTCCCTAAAAGTGCTCTGAGTTTTTTTATTAATTTGGAGTGACATGGCCATTCTGGTATGGGTTGCTGTGTCCACAGCTGGAAAGGTACAGTGCTTGTACTTGTTAGACGCCCAAACCATTTTGACTATACCTTTTTGCTTGAAATCAATTCACAAATTGACCGTCCAAAACTTGATATTCATCAGTATCTTCAATAAGTCAACCATCGATTTTTTGGTTGGGACCACAAGTAAAAAGCAAAAGCCAGAGATGTTGCCTTTGTCAATATGAGGAGAATTGTAAAAAGAATCCAAGGTGAAAGTGAGGTGTGGGGAGCAATCAAAAGGTGTAGGCTTGGAACCAAATTCCAACTAAGAGAAAGAGGGGATGTTGCTGTCCTTCATGGTATCACGGTTTGATTCAAAGGCAAGTTTGGCCAAATTACAAAACATTTGTCCTAAAATTTGGGATACTTTGTCGGCCTTCAAGTTGAGGACAGCGTACTCTTGAGGAGAAGATCTAATGGATGATTTCTTCACATAAGGTCCAAATAACTCCAAAGGGTTCATCAATTTTTTCCAACCAATTGCCCACATTTTTCCACCCCAAGATCTTGAGGGACCAACTGGGTTGACAAATTTTTTTGAACTGTGAAGGAATGTCGTCACAAAGTTGATATCTTTCTTATCTTGCTCAGATAGTCGATCCAAAGGCACAAATTCAATGACGGCAACAAGAGCATGGTGATCAGATTGGTCGAGAACAATAACTTTTCCATGGTGGAAGAAGTGGAAAGCCCCAATTGTCTGTTTTGCTTGCTTAAATTCTTCCTGGGTGGGTTTTCAAGGGTTGTTTTTCTTTTCAGCCATGATAGCAGGGTACAGATCCAAAGGGCATAGCTTTTGTCTAGACCAGGCAAAATTTTCCTTGATCAAGTCGTCAGTCACTTCCAAAGAAATTTCCAAATCCCTCATTTGAGCCCTCCTTTTTCTACGATTCCTCTGCTTGCCACCTCTCTTTATGTTTTTCATACCATCTCCTTCCATCTTTCTCCCTCCCAGGCACTTGCTGCACCCAAGGTGAGGATCAAGGTGAAATTTGAATGGATGTATAACATTTTGAGTTTGGTAGGCATTGAAGGAATCAATATCAAAAAAGGGGTTGGAAAAACGAAAAGACCGGTCAAAAAAATAAAAAAAAAAAATGTCAGCAACGTTCTCATTATGGAAACGGTGGGATTAAAAAAATCAAAAAGAGATGAAAATCAAAGATTCCTCTGCTTGCCACCTCTCTTTATGTTTTTCATACCATCTCCTTCCATCTTTCTCCCTCCCAGGCACTTGCTGCACCCAAGGTGAGGATCAAGGTGAAATTTGGATGGATGTATAACATTTTGAGTTTGGTGGCCAGTGAAGGAATTGATAGATATCAAAAGAATAGAATTAGATGGGGAGGAGTGGTAATGATGACAAGCCGCAGCCGGCATCATACTAGGCAAACCAGACTGTCCCAGGACGTAGCTTGGTTGGCGTAAGACTTGAGAGAATGTCTTCTGGCCAAGCTCAAAAACCTAAAAAAAAAAAAAAACAAACAAACGGGAAGTCAGTTCCTGTACCCTACAAAAACCCTGCATTGATTGGCCCAAACGATTGGCCAATCAATTGCGAATCGATCTCTCAATCAATTGCGAATCAATTGGGCAATTGATTGGCAATCAATCGCTCGATTGATTCGCAATCGATCGAGCGATTGATTGCCAATCGATTGCCCAATTGATTCGCAATTGATTGGGAAATCGATTGCGAATCAATTGAGCAATCGATTCGCAATTGATCGAGCAATCAATGGCCAATCGATGGCCAATTGATGGCCGATCAATTGCAAATCAATCGAGCGATTGATCCCTTGATTGATGAGAGGAGAAATTGGAGGAGGGGAGGGGCTCACCTTGAGGGATTCACCTTGAGGGATTGACCAAGGGATCCAGGGGGGGACTACAGGTTGAATGATCAAAGGATCAGCAACTGGTGAGGGGAAGGAAGAGGAAGAGCGTGGAGGGGGCTTACCGGGATTAGGAGGAGGGGATTCAGTGAGTGAGGTGAGATGAGGTGTTGGTGATGAGTGAGGTGGTTTGGTGAGGAGGAGGCAGGGTTTGACCGGTGAGTGAGTGGGGTGAGGTTGAAGGGGTTGACTGGTGAGGGGGAGGGGGGTGGCATTTGGTGAGTGGCAGGGTTTGAGGTGGAGGTGTTTTTGGATTCAAGTCCACTAAAAAAAAAAATAAAAAAAAAACTCAGCCTATGAATCTTGGGTGAACAACCAAAACCAAAAAAATACGGTGAAGGGAATTTTTACCAATTTCAAAATCAAAAATTACTCATCAAAGCAAGCAAGGGTGAGAGGAAGAATCCGCTCTCTCATAGAAGAAGATGAGGGACCAGATGAGACAGGGATGACTTGAGGCGGATCAGGAATATCATCTTGGAATATTTCGTCCCATTCATCTTTGATGTCGTCAAAAAGGTTGTGAAGGATTACACAAGTGATAATCCAGTTGATGAGGAACCTCATATCTTTGGAACATTGGAGCTGGTTTCGCATCTCCCATAAGCTGTCCCATCTTCCTTTCAGAATTCCTATGGCATGCTCAATCCAAACTCATGATTGGGCAAGATGATAGTTAAAATTGGTTTTTCCTTGATCATTGGATGAAACATTCCGGTATGCTGGAACTACATATTTCCCACTAGCATAAGCCAAATCGGCCAGAAGGTATTGATCTTGGTCAAAGTAGATCTCTGGTTGTTGGGCAATCCGCATCCGATTGAAAACATATGAATCATGACAAGAACCTGTAAGGCCAGCATGGAGGGAGATGAACTTCTTGTTGTTATCTCAAACAAGTTGTTGTGCCACAGAGTATCTAAACAAAGAGATGGAACATATTTGGTCAGTGTGTGATCCAAAGTTTTATCATAGCGATTGGAAAAGAAATGAATCAATTGCCTTTTTTTACGATCAAAATAGTGGTTGCCATCTAGGTTGGGTTTTTGACTCAAGGGGATGGTGGTTCCATCAACAAAACCAATGCAACCAGGAAAGCCTTCTGTCTCCATTACTTGAGATATCTCCTTGCGTTCTTCTTTGGTTGGCCATGAAAGGACCAAGCAACGGAAAGATAGGATAGCAATCATGACTCTTTTGGTGTATAAGTCAATGCTTCCGTAACTGACTGAGAATAGATTTTCCAATTGATGGATTGCTGCTCCATTTCCATTTGACCCCAATCTACAAAGAGAAACGGAAAGTTGGATGGCTGGATTGCGTTGAGGATTGTGAGAATTTTTCTGGAGGATGTGGTGGTCTTCAATCATTGCCAAAAGTTTCATGAAAGAAGGCAACAAAGTTTGGAACAGTTGCTGGAAGCTTAAGTCAGGGATGAGATGAAGCTTTTTCCTTTCATACATAGGGTTATGGAGAGTGTGTATTCTTGGAACCATGTATCGCTTTGCCAACAGAGAATTCAAAGATAACCAAGTTGATTCCAAATCGGAGTCTGAATCAGAGTCTGAATGGGAGTCAAACAATAGCAAAAGTTCAGTCAGCTTTTTTGCGTTTTCAACTTGCTGGCGGGATGTTTGATTGGACATGTTGAGAAAGGTGGTGAGTGATGTGGGGTGATGAGATGATGATGGGATTTGTGTGAAGATGGGTATGTGAAGGTATGTGAAAAACAATAGAGATGTGTGTGATGTGATGGATGTGGGACCGGTATGGATTTGCTGATGTGGATGGGTGTTTTTGATGTGATGGATGGTGGATGGATGATGATGCATAAATGGCGGGTTTAATGGCGTGTTTGATGATTGAAATCGGCCATTTTCATGAAACACGCCATTTTGAAATACACCAGTTAGGGGGTATGTGTATTTCAGAAACCCACCATTAAAAATGGCGGGTTTTGTCAAAAAAAATGGTGTGTTTCTAATGGCGGGTTTGCTAACTTTGATACGCCCTATTATCTTTGGGAATTATATCCTTTAAGAATAAAAATTAAAGGTTCCAAAGTAACCAGGCCTTTGTGTTTTCATATTGAATTCCCTGAAGAGAGGTATTAAAGATCCCCAATATAATTGTGGCCCCTCTATAAAAATATTTAATAATCAATTTATTTATAGTGATTTATAACAATAAAACATATCCTAAACAATTAACCTTGAAATAAGCTTTATCCAAATATTTCACGGATTTTTGCTGCATTTTTTGATTCATATATTTGTTATTTATGCTATCACCTCTGGTAGCTAAAGGATAGCAAGGCTCTTGGCATCCAGGAGGCTGACACTTATATTTCATCCTTTTGATTTTTGAAAGGTTGATGTGGATGAATTTCTCAGCAATTATCAGTTACATGAGAAGCTCAATGCAATGATTGTGGGATCCCCTGAAGAAGAAAATTGCGGAATATTGAAACAATTGATTCAGGAGAGCAAAAATTATTGATCAAAGCCAAGACTTAAACCTAAAGTCTTGCAATAAAGCATACAACGTCCAAAATTGACAGATACCCGGAGGGATCCTTCTCAGTTTATAGAAAATTGAAAAGAAGTTTAAGAGGGAAAAGAGAATTAGAGGGGCACCAAATAAAAAAGGCAAGATATTCTAAGTCTTTTCTTTTGTGAAATTTTAATTTTTTGGGTTTAAAGAACTGATTATGATATGATGATAAATGTAAGGCCATGTATGCAGGATAAAAATCTGAATTTCATAGTTCAGAGGCAGGGAATGAAAGTGAATTAGCTTCACTTAATTTGGAATCTAATTCCTCTTCAGAGGAAGAAGACGTGGAGGAGGCATCAACCAGAAGCTCATCTTTAGTGAGGATTGAAGTGATTCATTAATTTTATTGGAATTTTGGCTGAGTCAGTCTTGATTATAGGAATCCAAAGTGAAATGCCTCCATCAAATACCTGAGAAATTACATAAGTTCTTGGATGAGGTTTGGGATCCAATTGGTGATGGGAATTGGAGATTTAGGGAAATTGCTAAGTTGCTGGGGTATGATGAACATGATTGGTTTATAGTGAGGAAGGAAATGCTTGAAACTTTGGAGAAACATAAAGAATGCTACATTAAAATGCTTGGTGGTGCAAAACAGGTAGAAAATATTAAAAAAAGACTTGATTTTGAAGAAATAAATGCAAAGATTGACTCTTCAAAATGGCTGGCTAAGTTAGATATGGGTAAAATAATAACAGAAAAATATTCCAGAACTATATTTGTCATTTCATTGGAGTCATGTTGTTCTTATAATCCAATGAAAAGAGGTTTTACAGATCAACAAGAGCCTATTTATGTTTCCTTTTTCAACACTAAAAACTTGGTTCTATTAGTAATTAAGGGAGAAATTATTCTGATCCCGCCCATTGTAGCAAAACCCTTTTCTTTCATTTCAAAAAAAGATTCTGGTTGGTTTGATCACCTCAAAGATCAACTGTACGTGTATTCTAGATTATAGAATCCAAATATACAGATAATTTCATCATTGGGTTTCCATATGACTTTTAATTTGGGTGATTTTAAATTCAAGGCTCCAACCAAGTGGCAGTTGTGTAGGGCCCTACACGGCTCAAATGAGCCATGGGGGCCCATAGAAAACTACAACGGGCCATTTCAAACACGCGCAACCCCTGGGGGGTCCTGTAGGAGCCGTGTAACCCTCAAAAACGGCTAATTTGAGCAGTGTACCCCCATACACGGCTCAAAACCGCCATGTTTGGGGGTGCACAACCCGCCGGAATTTGTGCCAAAATTTTGGGCACCCCTGGACCACACTTGGGTTTCCTCAACCCAAATTTGGGATCAATGCATACTTTGTGGGACTGTTGTTCCACACCTAGCAATCCCAAAGAGACTTTTAAGTGAAACAAAAGTGAAATTAAAGTGAAAATTGAAATCATATAAAATTCTGTGAACAATTCTTTCTCAACTCAAAAGTGAGCAAACTTTGTTTGTTCAATTGAAAGTTTGATTAAATACTGAATTATAACATTGCATTTATTTGCATGGGAACAGTGTAAATCCCTCCTTCTGCTGACATGGCTGCATGGAAGGTCTACATTGATAGTGCCATCAACAAAGCTTTGGAAAAAGAAAAAAAGGATTTTGGTAATGAAACATTGGAAGCCCCAATTACATCCTCATCAAGGTTGACAATTGAGGAACAAAATTTTTCACAGTTGGATTTGACCACTGGTTGTGATTAAAATTTTATGTCACTGATCTTTGCAGGATTTAATTTGATTGAAACAGATAGAGTTCTTGCCATCAATATCAATATGTAACTATGACAGATCCACTTGACCCACCTCCTGTGAGAGATTTTCCTACTAGGGAAGAGGAACAAAACTATTTTCAAACATGGGAAATGAAGCATGGTTACTCTTCAACAGTTTTCAACTCAAAGCATGACCAATATGTGGATTTAGCCTGTGATAGAAATGGTTCCTATTCAGGAAAACTTCATACCAAACTGTCTAGACAAACTCAAACAAGGAAGGTTGGGTGCAATTTTTTAATCCATGCAAGTTGCACAAAGGCAGACCACTTGTGGAAAATCTCCTATAAATAAACACAAAATAACCATCAACCATCTGAGAATACCTCTGTGCATCCTCAAATGATGAGAATCTCTGGGAAAGCCTTGGATTTACTTAAGGAAGGCATGAAAGATGGGCTCAATATGCCACAACTTAAGAGAAAATTGAGAAAGATTGATGGGTGGTATTTTTTTTATGACCAAACAATCTATAACACTAAGCAGAAGGTAACGCTTGCAGAACTAAAGGGGAAAAGTGTTATGGAGGTATTCTATGAACAGCTTGAAGAAACAAGTTGGATTCACCAGTCAAAGTTCATTGGAGAGGCTCACTTGGAGGCCCTATACTTAGCACATCCTGAGGCAGTAAAGCTTTCAAAACAATTCCATCATATTGCTATTTTGGATTTTACTTATAAGAAAAATAAGTACAAAACCCCACTATTGCATCTTTTAGGAATGAGAGCCAATTGGAAAACTTTCAAAAAAGCTCTTGTTTTTATAACAAAAGAAATTTTTGAGTTCTAAAGTTGGTCTGTAAATGCATTTAAGGCGTTGGCTTATGATCCTGAGAGAATTTAAAAAATATTTGTGATGGACTTGAAAAAGCTCTGATTTGTGCTATTGAATCTAGTTTCCCTGGGTCATCAAGAAAACGTTGCACTTGGCACTTTTCTAAAAACATAAAAGAAAACTTTAAAGCATGCTTTTTTAATTAATTTGAAGGATGGAAAAGCTTTATGACTCTGTGGGAAAAGTATGGGGCCTCAAAGACCAAGGAGGAGGCGGAGGTCAATGATGCAGAACTCAGAGTAGGTCCAAATCACTGCTTCTTATTCTTCCTAGTTTTGGGTTCTGACTTTTTGACTTGTATAGTGTTTCTTGAAAGACTATGAGGATGTACTCAAGTATATGGAAAATAACATTTTCCCTATCAAAGAGACATTTGTAACAGCATTGTGGAGACTCCTTTGGGATTGGGTAAAAAGTTATCCAAAAGCTTGCTGCCAGTAATTTGAGGGGGAATTTTGTACTAAAAATATTGATAAGATAGAGGAATAATAAGGGTGGTTTTGAATTGCCTGCCCATCTAAGTACTATAGTAGTCTCACAACAATAAAAGAAAAGAGATTGCTGGCTGATTTTCAAATAGAGTTGCTACTATAGTAGTCTGTATCAGAACTAGGATCAATTTATTCAAGCTCAATAAGGAAAGGTGGTGGAACAGATAGTGACTTGGAGGAATGAATGTAAGTAAGGGAAGAATGCTTTTTCTATTATTATCCTGTATATATATTTTTTATTGGTTTTATTGGTTACTGATTCATACTCCTTTGATGATACAGGTGATAATTTGATAAGGTTAAAATATTTAGGAATATACTTGAAAACTAATGATAAATGGTTGATGATGATTGATGATTGATGATGATGATGATGGTTGAGGTAGGTGATGATGATGGTTTATGATGGATGATGTAGGTGATGATGATGATTGATGATGATGATGGATGGTGATGATGATGATTGATGATTGTCAAGGTAGGTGATGATCATGGATGGTGATGATGATGATGTTCAAAATATGGGGAAATGGTGGTGATGTTCAAAGTTATGGGGTATTGGATAAATAATGGTGGTGGTGGATGGTCAAAAGTATGGGTTATTGGGCCAGGCCATGGTCAAAAGTAAGTGGTATTGATGATGGATGGTCAAGGGTATTGGTGGTGGTTGATTGTGACAGTGGTGATTGATGATGTTGATGATGGTGATGGTGATGTTGTTGGTATGGGATATGGGATTGGTGATTGTCACAGTATGGGTTATGGGATAATGGTTGAGGATGGTAAAAGTATCGGTCAAGGGTGCCTAGGAGGCATGGTGATCCCTGGAGGGGAGGATGGGGGAACTCCTGATGGTGATGGTGCCTGGATGGGGGAGAGAGGCCCTCTATTTATAGACAATCCTGCCCTCAGGGCTGCCCCTGGGGGTCTCCCTAGCGAGGCATTTTTGCTGGTCAGAGGAGGAGGCTTTTGTACACCCTTGCATGCATTTCTGTGCTGCATTGATACAGGCGCCCCTGCATAAATTATCTTCTGTATAGTGGTGGTTGGTTATTAGTTTGGTTCTTCATGCATTGCCCTGCATATATTACTTCTGTATGGTGTTGCACATCCTCTGATCCACTGATGCATGCAGGATATTGAATAAATTGCTGTGTGGTGATTATTTTTGTGCTGTATTAATTGCTTCTGCACTGCATGTGCCTGCGTGCATATGTTGCTGTGTACAGACAAGGTGATTTGTTTGGTGCTGTATGAATTGCTTCAGTACTACATGTGCCTGCTTGAATATATTGCTGTGCGCAGATGAGGTGTTTTTTTGGTTCTGTATTGATTGCTTCTGTATAGGCTGGTGAGGAGTTTGGGTGGTTTATGGGTTTACTTTATGTGGTATGTACTTGAGGTCTTCAAGAGTATGCCCCTATTTCCTTTAATGAGCTATGACACCTGATTGGGCTGTATCTTCTAATCCATGAGAGATAGAGGGGTACTATGGCTGAGTGACTAGGGGTTGATTTTGGTGTAGAATCCAATTCTGAGGTTTTTTTGATGATTGGAGCTGTCCTTATATCAGAAAAGTGAGTCTGATGGCTATAGGTTGGGTTTTGGAGCACCACAGCATGGAATTTTATAAACCCAGATTTTGGAAACAAAAAAACATCTCAGGTTGAAGGGGCCTATTCAACTCTCAAAAAATTCCTTGAAAAATACTTGGGAAACCTATTGGATGTTTGGAAAAGCCTTGACGGAAAGGTTTTGAATCAAATTCAATTGTTTCATGCATCACTTTATAACTCTCAAATTAAGTTAGGTAAAGTTCTTCCACCTCAACTGTTACCATTGGGTTAAAAATTGTCTTTAGAGGCAATTCAAGTTATTAGGGAACAATTTGAGAAATTCAAACGTGATCATGATGGCAAAGTGTGCACCAAGTCATATTCCAAGACTATGGGTTTGCCCTGTTCCCACCAAATAGGTGACCATCTAGCATTCAGGGGATCCGTGGTACCCAAAGATGTTCATCCTCAGTGGAGGTTGGACTATGACCCTTGCAGTTCTAGTTCTGTAACTTGGCTTAAGTTGGATTGTTCAAATCACTATGTGATTAATTCTTTTTGATTAATGATTCCTAATTCACTAATGGTTAATTTTTTTGAATTTTTCAAGTGTGATGTGGATGAAATGCTAAGCATTCCTCAGTTACTTTAAAAAGTGATTGCAATGATCTTGGAATCTCCAGATCATGATCAAAGCGGCCTATTGAAATATATCATTCAGAAGATTAAGAAATATCAATCAAAGCCAGGACTTGATCCTAAAGTCTGACAATCAAGTTGGGACAGGCCAAAATTGACAGATACGCGGCAAAAAACATCTTGGTTTGAGAATGTTGAAAACAACTCAAGGGGGAAAAAAGGAATAGAAGGGCTCAAAACAAAAAAGATGAAAGATTTTAAGTCTTTTCTTTTGGAATATGTTCATTATTTTGGTTTAATGAACTTATTTACTAACTAATGATGAATTGTTAGTCAAAGATGGCAGAATCTGAATCTGATTTTCATAGTTCATAGGAAGAGACTGAAAGTGAATTTGGATTACTTAATTTCAAATCAGAATCCTCTGAAGAGGAAAAGAATGTGCATCAAAGATCATCCAGAAGCTCATCTTTGGCAAGTAATCATTTAATTGATCTGATTAAAGAAATGATTACTAAGTTGGTTAGTTCATGATAGGTGTCAGCTTCCTAGTTGACAAGAGCAACCTGTCAAAGTGATCAAAAACAGAAAATAAATGATAAAATTAGCAGGAGTGGGAAATCCATATATATTATTGAAGAAATGGACTACCCACCCAAAGATAGGTAGGGTCACTTGCTGACCCCACCCATGAATTCCAACTCCTTATATTTTTAAATAATTTCAGAAGAAAAAGACCAATAAACCACGGCAGCACTATGGCACTTTTTGGCCATTCTAATATTTCACACACAATGCCATGTATAGGTTTCAAACCTAAAATTCAGTCAGAATTGAGGTGTTGTGTATATTTTAGGAATTACAGGCGGATTTGTGTTATTTCACAATTCCCAGGCGCAGCACTGCATTCATATAGCAAGGGTACACACGCCCAACAATCTTTATGTAGGCTCATGTCAAGAATCCCGCATTCAGAATGACTGATGATGGATTCCTGCATGCAGCTGTCAAGTCTGCGCACGTCAACATCAGCTGTACTAATTTCAACAGCCAGGTACCGCAGGAACATGCTACAACTTGCATGAATACATCATTTATATGTAACAAGTTGACTGATGGATAGGGAGATGTTTGAAACCTAAGAAAATTGAATAAAAATATGAAAATCAAAAAATTAAAGTAAATAAATTGTGAGAAACAATAATGAAGGTTGTCACATAAATGAGATTGCCAAATCTTTATGAACCACAAAACATGCCAAGAATTCTACCAAAAATTATTACAATTTACAAAAATGTGCGGAAGATGGTGTAGAATCTACAAATACCCACTTCTACCCATGCCACCCTAGAGAAAATAATAAAAAATGAGGAAATATGTCTGAACCATAAAAATAACAAATTAATATTTAAATTCCTTCCAACAATTATTTCACATGGAAATATAACACAGACAAGGCTAACCAGCTGAAAGCACCAAATCTATGTGCCATACTAGCCTTGGCTATCCTTCCAGCCTCAGCACACAAGCAAAACCCTCTCTACGTTCCCTGAGAAGGTCTGTGTCAGCTCTCTGATACCAGGAACCTTGCAGTCCTTGAGCTACAGAGAGTGATAAAAATGCTGGAATGATAATAATAATTATTATTCCAATAATAAACGCTTAAAAGCTCAAATAAATGATTTAATAAGAGAAGTTGCAAGGTTTAATTGGTTTGGTAGTAAATGGTTTTAAATATAATATAAAAGAGGGGCCACAGTATTATACTACTGGGGATCTTTAAAGACTAGCAACCTCTCTTCAAGGGGCCTCCTTAGGCAGTTTAAGAACCTTGGAATAAATATGGTTGCCTTAGAAAGGACTTATTCCACTAATGGCCGGGCTTAACAGCACAAATGGCCTCGACAGTAAGGGTAACACTCACTCTGAGCACTTCACCACGAAAATCCTGGAATAATTGGAAGGGTTTCAGAGCAGATGGGGTAGATTGCTTGACTAAACTTCAATGTTTGATTGGTTAATATAGGTAAATAATACTACTGCAGACTAATTCATAAATCACTTTCTTATCTTCATATAAGCACTTGATTAACAATGACACGGTGTCTGATTGATAATAAATAATTCCTGGTAACTGATGATGGAATAATGGATCCAAAGAGGTCTGTATGAATACCTTTTTGGGGTGATTTTGGTCTTCTCAGGGCACGTAGAGAGGGTTCTTCTCGTGGGCTGAGGCTGGCAAGCCAGTCAGGGCAAGATTAGCACGTCCACTTGGTGCTGTCAATCAGCTGTCCTTAGATCTGCTGGATTTATGTACTATTTTAGCCACAGGATCTGTTAATCTGTTATGGCGTAAATTTGATCATTCTGTACTCATCCTTCATTTTTACTATTGATATTGTTTTAGAGCGTGCAGATGTGAATGTTTACTGATTTTAAATCATCTGCTGATCATGTAGATAATTTTTAATAATTTTTATGAACACTTCTTGTAGTGTTTTGTGGTCTTCAAAGATCAAGATTGGTGATTTAGGTGGTAGTCCTTGATCTTTGATTTATTATTAAAAAATGTTTAAAACTTAAATTTCATTAATTTTATTTAAGTTTTGATCTTTTTAGATCATTAGTAATGCACATTTCCGTTCGTTACCTATACAAGGCAACCCTAACTAGGTTGTAGCTCTTCCGAGCGGTACCTGGTTGTCAGATTAGTCACGACTGATCCAGGCGCGGGGATCAGTTAGTACAGATGCGCGCGGGGTAGGATCTGCTGCGTGCGTGGCAGAATCAGCTGCGCGCGGGTCTCTAGTACCCAGGAACCTGCTGCTACTAGTATGTAGGGTTATGTAATGATGCAGGGCTGCGTGCGGGAATTGTGACATAACACATTTCCGCTTGTAACTCCTAAAATATACACAACACCTCAATTCTGAGTGAATTTTAGGTGTAAACCCTATAAGTGACAATAAGTTTGAAATATTAGAATGGCCAAAAGGTGCAATACAGGTGTTGTAATTTTTAGTACTTTTCTTGTTAATTATTTTTAAAATATAAGGACTTGGAATTCAAGGGTGGGGTCAGTGAGTGACCCTACCTAATCTTGGGTGAGGAATCCATTCCTGTATCAATATTTATGGATTTCCCACTCCCTATTTTGTTAATTGAGGTATTCTTATTTTTCATAGTTTGAGTTACTATTTGAAAGTTTTGCTCTGTACATAGTATTAAGCTGACAGTCAGATTACCCCAGAAAGGTATATAAACAGCCCCTTTTAGATGGTTTAAACCCAAGTAATTTCTAATTAATCAATCCAGACCCCTTGAAATCCATGATCAAGTGTTTATTCAAGATAAAAAAGTGATTTATGGCCTCATTCTGATTGTATAATTTTTAATTCTAAACCCATTCTTAATTCCATTGAAGAATATCAGCAATATCCCCAACAATTTTCCTGAGACCCTTTAAATCATAAATTTCTGAAAGTTTCTTGGATTGTGTTCTTAAATTAGTAGTTTATTTCCTCCTTGCCTCTGGGAATAAGTGCTGTGATTCAGCCAGTCCACCCAATCCCCTTGAGTCAACCCCTTTTGAGTAATCACTTAGGACCTCATTGTCCCAAGGTCTTTACACAGTTCAAAGGAGCCCCTTGAAGAGAGGTTGTTATCCAATAAAGATCACCTGTTTGCATAAACTTTGGCCCATCTTGAAAAATATATTTAGATCAATTTAATCCAACCAAACCACTCAAACTTTTCACTTGCTTCTAAATCAACCATTTGAGCATTTTATTTAATTTTCTTGGAATTTTTATTATTCCAACACTAATATTACTTGCTGTAGCTAAACAACGGCAAACTTCCTGGTATAAGTAAGCTGAAAATAGGAACCAAACATGAAATACCTAAATCAAATACCCAAGAAATTCCATAATTACTTGGGTGAGGTTTGGGTTCCAATTTGAGATGGGAATTGTGGATTTAGATTCATTGCTAGATCTCTTGGTTATGAAGAACATGGGTGGTTTGAATTTAGGGAGGAAATGATTGAAACATTAGAGAAAAATCAGAGAAACATAAATCATGCTACATTAAGATGCTTGGTGGTGCAGAGGAGGTTGAAAAGATTAAACAAAGACTTGATTTTGAAGACATCAATGAAAAGAGTCCCTCCTCAAAATGTCTGGCTAAATTAGATATTGGTAAAAACATAGCAGACACCTATTCCAGACCTATATGTTGAATTTCGTTGGAGTCAGGTGATAATTTTACTCCAATGAAAAATGGTGTTACTGATTGATTGGATCCAATGTTCATTTCCTTTGTAAACAATAACCACCAGGCTTTATTGGTACTTGAGGGAGAAATGATTCCAATCCTGTCCATTTTAGCAAAACCCCGTTCCTTGATTTCTACAAAATCCTCTGGTTGGGTTGATCATCTCAAAGATCAACTGCAAATGTATTCTAGATTGGAATAGACTTTGAATTCATCTCATCATTGAGTTTCTTTTAAATTTTAATTCTAATGCAGCTAACAAGTTCTATTAATATAAAGGGTTATCACATTTTGAACATCATTATGTTGAGTGATGGTAAGTCAGTTTAACTTGTGTTGGGCTAATTCCATCACAAGCTTCACTTATGTTAAGCTTTGGATGGATCAGCTTAACACAAGTTGAACTTGTTTTTTTTTGTGTTTTTACCTCAGGGCTGGTCAAAAGACTTGTATCTTTTTGGGCAATTTTACTTTAGGGCTGGCTAAAAGACTTCTTTAATTTTTGTGCCCTTTTACTTTAAGGCTAGTCAAGTTTAACTTAATTTAGGGCTTGTAAAGTTACTTGTATTTTTTTTGGTGTTTTTACTTTAGGGCTTGTCAAGTTACTTGTCTTTTTGTTTGGTGTTTTTGGTTTAGGGCCAGTCCAGTTACTTGTGTTCTTTTGGTTCTTTTTACTGTAGGGATAGTCCATTGGATAGTACCAGTTTTTTTTGTTTTTTATTCATTTATATATTTTTTCTTTTAACCAAAAAATGAACATTCTTTGATTTTTGGGTTGATTTCTGTTTTTTGGAATGTTTATTTGGTTTATGGTTTATTTTAGTACCCTTTCATTCCTTTTATATTTTGGCTCACCGCGGTCTGGTGGCTTGTGGAATCCCAGACGCCGGCAGACCACAATGGGTTGGCTGCGCAACTCTTTGAGCCGTGGGGGGTCTTAAATGGCTTGGATTGGAATGTGTGGCGTGCCAGACGGCCCTATTCAAACCGTGTGCATGGCTCAATCAGCTGTGAATTTAACATTTCCCTTTCAATTCTGATGAATCTAACATGTAATTCTATTAAAATAAAGGTTTATCACATTTTGAACACCATTATGTTGAGTGTTTTGAGTCAAAATCATTATGATGATTGCTTTGAATGAGATTTTATTGGTAATTCAGTTCAAATTGTGTTGGGAAGATCCCATCATAAGAAGTATTTTAAATTCTTTTGATGAGATCAGGTGTTTTTACTTTAGGACTTTTCAAGTTTCTTGTCTTTTTTTGGTGTTTTTAAATTAGGGCTAATCAAGATGAACTTGAATTTTTTGGCGTTTATATGTTAGGGCTGCTCCATAGACTCTTTCATTGTTTATTTAATTTTTGGTTTTTGGTTTTCTTCAGTTTTTTTTTCTTTTTAAATCAAACATTTTTTATCATTTGATTGATTTCTGATTTCTGTTTTTTGTTTATTTTTTTTGTTCCACAAAATTTTTAGTTTTGTGGCATGGCACACAACTAAATTTGAGCCAAGTACAAGCCCACAAAGCTTGAATGTAGTTAGGTGTTGTGCCACACAGCCCGGCCTGTTGTGTGGAGGCCACACGACTACTTTCAAGTTGTATGGTGTGGTAGACCAAAACTTGTCATATAGCCATTGGACTCATTTTTATTTTTCCTTTTATTGTATTAACCTTAGAAATAAATTACAAGCCAATCATATACTATAACCAGCACTTAAACAAACCTCAAGGCCCCAAATCTATCACCAGACAACCCCCTTCAACAATATCAAACACCTGTCAAAAACAAAACAAAACCTGGAAAAGGCTGGATTATTTCACAAGGAGTAATAAATGAAATATTAATTGAATATCTAATGGCCAAAGATTTTGATTAAGATAACCACCCAACAAAATAACACACCCATACCAGCAGGACTTAAACCATTCCAGTACCAATGTTACACCACAACCAGTACTATGAAACCAAGTTACACTACCTTCCTGGATCATTAAGTACAATTCAGGGCCTCTGAACCGTCCTCTGAAGCACTCTGATACTCATTTTTCCACCATTCCAACCTTTCAACACACATATACACACCAAAAAAAGCAGGGGCTCATGCAGCCAAGTAAATCTCAATTCTCACCAGCCAGCAATAACAACTCAGTACAAATGACTTTTCTGGAACTGTAACCACCAGATAAGTCCTCTGAACCGTCCTCTGAAGCACTCTTATACTCATTTTGCCACCATATCAACCATAAAAAACCTCCAAGCAACACTCTCAAGTTACCCAACGGAGCATGCGGTAAAACAATGTACCTCATATCTCTAAAACTGATTCCTTTGAAACAGCATGCAGGTAGTTCCTGAAAAAAATACATACATGATATGGGATCACAGGCTTCCTCAGAAAAACCCAAAAAGATAGTGTTCCACCACTTCAACCATACAAGTTATCCAATGTCAGCTACTCAAGAGGGCTTGCAGCTACCAAGCATGTTTCATGCTTTTCCCAACCAGCAAAATTAACACAAATGATGCAGAAGTGCACTTCTGCATCATTTTTTATACAGGATAAGCACTCAGAAACTTCAAAATCTCACCAATATTATCCATTATCTCATATCTTAGCCTGACCATCAAAAATTAAACTAAAAAATACAGTTAACCTCAGTCTTATTTACACGTTTTATCACCAGAATTACCTGTCTCATGTAAATGGACCCTCTTGTGCTTCAAAAGTGCAGAGAGGGGCTTGAAGCCGCACCCAGGGGAGCCCTGAGGATCCCCTCAGGAAGTATTTGTCCATTCAAGTGGGGCTCTTTTGCCCTATCAAAGTTTTCTGGCATGGCATCTCCCCATATATATGGCATCTGCACCCATGTTAGTATGGCGTCTGCTTAAACCAACACCAGCTTTTCAATGAACAAGAATAAATTTGAAATGAAATAAAAGATCATAAAAGAAATTATCATTGACCATTCGAACCAACCCCAGGTGTTCTTGAAGAAGTGTTCTTGAGAAAAGACCTGTTATTCAGCACCTATTATTAAGGAAAAGAAACCCTGATTTGTGATTAGATAATTTATTAAAAAGGAAGAGCACAACAGAAAAACAAACTAAAATTTCTTTCCACCCAGCTCCCTGTTTGAAAACCCATCTTTTAGTCCTTCAACTGGTTTAAAACCTTTTAGTAAACCCTAAAATTGTTTGATTGGAATTTGGAAAAATAGTCAGAAAAGGTAGGAAATTCTTGATAATTAATTGGTGGAAGCTTTGCAATAATCCAATCCAAATATGAGTAGTCTTCCAGATTTTAAAAATATCTATTAATAATGAATCCAGTTCTGATTAAAGAACTATTTTAAGTCTAAAAATAAACCAGTCATCAATTAAAAAAATTATTTTGAAGATTTATTATAGTTCAGAAGGGCAGGCAACTCAAAAACATCTTAGGTTACCTCTATCTCTTCAAGATTAGTAGTCAACTAAATTACCCTTTTAGTGACTTCCAGAAAGCTATTTGCTAAATAATCCCATTATGCCTTGGAGTCTCTACAATTAGTGTACCAACAGTGGTCTGCTTCCTTTGGAATGATTAGTTATTACCTATGACAGAAGAGATTTTCGGAAAATTAGACCCTTTGGCCAACAAGAAATTCAGGAAACTAAAGGAAGAAATATTCACTAAATATTAAAGGACCTCAAGGACCAACTGAGAGGTTTTGAAGATAATAACCAAGGAGAAATTTTCTCAATAACCAGGATGGAGAAAGAACTGAAGGTAAAAACCAAAACAAGCCTGTGTACACCAAGAAAAACTAGAGGAAGACCAGGAAATAATTCATAATCAGCAGGATATGGCATCATAAATGAGGGAGAACCTTTCCAAAATTACCAAATTCTTAAACCATATACTTGAAGAAAGAACAGCACAAGGCTTCCCAGAAACCCCTTATACCCAACAAAGAACCATGTTCAGACCTCCACCCCAAGATCAGAATTTAGAAGGATGCAAACAGGAATCATTGAGGAATCAGAAACCCCCTCCAATAGTCCAGGAATAAAAATGTTTTACCCAGCTAGAGAAGAAAGGAGAGAAGCAATAAGGAGCCAGAATACTGAAAGAATCCAGCCAGAGGACTAACCAACAATAGTTAAATGATCAAGAATGATGAAAAAAAATGGATTACTATTAGATGGAAAAAAGTAGATATTGAGTATGATGGATTAGAGGTGGAGCAGGTCATTAAAAAAATTGAGAAACTGGCTAGAATTTAGGAGGCAGGAGGAATATATATAGCTCTACAATTACCTTTTCTAGTCCAATAAAAAAAGATCAGGGAATCTATTTAGGATATGGAAAGACATGAACATTGAGACTGGGATCTTTCAAAGAGGGAGTTGAAGAGGAAATGGGGCACAGCTACCCCCCATAGAGGGTTTAATTAGGAATTCATACCTAGGTTTCTCAGAATTACTAAAGAGAAGGGAGGAATCAAGACCAAACAGGACTTCCAGAAGTTTATTGTTAATTATAAAGAAATGGTACTTTGTTTCATTAGGATGGGATATGAAAACACCAACTGGGAAGTTGGAGAGAACCTCTGGAAATCCTTGTCCACTGATCTTAGGAGGGAGGTGAACAGAGAATTGGCCCATGCAGTGAGAATCAAGACTGCAAGGCATGGAACATACTTTCCCCCTGACCTGGAAACCTTGAAGGAATTTGTGGGAATGAATTTGTCCTTATGGGATGTGGATGAAGAAGAAGCATCTAGATCCTCCAGAAAAAAAAGGAGCCCAATAAAGAATTCAAGTTTCAGAAAGCAGGAATGGATGAACTCTTAAAAATGAAAGAAGAAATCACAAAGCTCACCATGGCTTCATATCAGAAGCAGTCCCCACCAAATCTTGAAAGTAAAAATAAAGTAATGGCGCCAAACTTCAGACCTCCAGTAACCAATGCAGGAAATAGGTGGCCGGTCAGATGCAACTACTGAAAGGATGGGTTCCATACCCAGTTCACCTGTCCATATCTCTCAGAAGACCTTACAAACAGGAAATTATTCAAGCAAGGATCCAGTTTCTTCTTTCCAAATGGGGAAAAAGTACCACAGAGTACCCAGGAATCATCCAGAGACCAAGTGAAGAAGTATTCAGAAAAAAAAGAGCCTTAATTTTGAAGGACCCCAGAAGAAGGAGGAACCATCCAATGTTGCAGCATTCTTGGAGATGGTAAATTTGGAAGATTGGAAACCACCAAAAGTAAATGTGAAGGAATCTAATTTCCAATGGGGAATGAGGAAGTCCCAAAGATTGGCTGAAACATCCAAGGGAAATCCAAAGACAGTAAATCAAAACACCCCAGAACCACAAAATGAACCTTCAGCACCGTTAAGGAAGGTTAATCCAGGAAAAGAACAAAAATTTATCCAGGAGCATGGATTGAGGAAGTGGACCAGGAATCTGAAGATGAAGAAGAAGAGCCCTCAGAGGAGCCTTTGAAGAAACCTGAAAATCAACCTGAAAATAAAATTAAACAAAATTCAGAACCAGTGGATAATCAAGAGGGAGCCAAGATTGGAGAAAGCTTAAAGAAAAATATATTGAAACAAAGCTTTAATCTTACCTTGGAGATGCTTCTTTCTATTGCACCAAAGTCTTTGCAGATCTTAAACGACATGAGTCCTGAAGGAACATTGGCCTTGGGGAAAGCCTTTAAATCACCAGCCATAAGGGAAAATAGGAAGATTAATGCATTTGAACACCAGTTTGAATAATATTAAGCTTAATAATACCCATGGTCCATAGACAAAAACCTGACTTATGCTTTCCCACTTGGTTTCATTGATATCTGGATAAAAGGAAGGAAAATAAATTTCCTTGTGGATACTGGTGCTGAACTGGATTTCATGCCTGAAAAATTGGCAATCCAGACAGGATTGGTATCCAAAGAATTATTCATGAAGGTTACTGGGATTGGAGGCCATTCCACCCCACTCATTGGATTGGCTGAAAGGAATGAATTTTAAATTACTCCTGGAGAACCAAAAACTTCTTATTTATTTATTTCCAAAGGACCAATTCACACAGCTCTTGGGAGGCCATTTCTTGTGGATCACAAATTAAGGTTGGAGTTGTCCAAACAAAATGTAGAAGTCCTAAGTTATGAGGTTGGAAATGGAGAAAGGCTTTGCATTCCAATATGTTCAGCAAATTTAATCTGGATGGCACAATACACCACCAAGGAAGCCAATTGGAATCTACAAAATCCAAACCAACCCTAATGAAGAATATCATGCAGAAGGGTGTATCAGTGACCCAGACATGAATATACCACAAGTAAACTTTGAAGAATTACCAGATCCATGGGAAAATAATATTCTCACTCCATCAATCTATGCAGAAGAACCAATTGACAGGACTTGTAATGATCTCCTTGATCAAATGGAAGCTGAAGAGAACCATGAGAATTTCCAAAGAATATTTGGGGGATTCTGGACCACCCCGGAAGACATGGAGGGAGAAAACTTGGAGAAGTTTCCTGGAGAAGGCTTGGAAAACTCTGAATTTATTGAATTACTCAATAACCAAGCCACTCATGCCCTTCTGATGGATGGTGATTGGCAATCCCATTATGTTAAAGTTCCTTGGGTCATCAAGTATAGCTTATACTATGGTGAAGAATGGGCCAAAGGGTGGGTAAAGTGTATGATTGTGATGGACCTAGTAATACCAGAACATATCAGGTGATCAGGGTACTTGGAGGAGTAAGTGCTTTGCCTTGAATAATAGAAATTGATGAAGAAGTAAGCCTCCAGTTTCCTTTGGTGAGCTGAGGGAAAGGGTGGGCAGAACCACCATTTTGAATTTCACTGTAGGTTTTCATGTTGCGTTTAACTTCATTTCCACAAGAATAATAAAAGCAAAAAATCACATAAAAAATCCTATTAAAAAAAGGGGGGGTATCAGTGATATTTTTGGTACCTCCAACAAAAAAAAAAATAAAACAAATGCTCACCATACTAGCAGTACCAGAATTTTTTCCCTATCATCAATCACAGGCAAACTATATAAATTATAGAATAAATAAAAAAAATTCAAAAAAAAAAACACACATATTTTCACAACAAAATCCTAAAAACACGCAGAAAAAAAAACATTAGTAATCCCTTCTCATAACGTGAATAAAATTGAAAGTCACGGTCTTAGTCTTTTTTCCGAATCCGTGCTATCCCAAGGAATATACATACCAAAAAAAAGAAAAAAAAGGGTATCATTATTTTTTTCTTCCTAGGATCATTAAAAAAAAGAACAAGAAAGAATAATCAAAAAGGGAAATTGGCAGCTTAACTGCGAGCAATACGCAAAAAGAAGACAAAGGAGGGTTTCTTTTCCTGGACGTTAAGACAATAACTCGCGATTGCGGCCTTCGCGAGATCGTCGCCACCAAGCAACATCAAAAATAAAAATTGTAAAATAATAATAAAAAGGTGATAAATTGAAACAGGTTGCGAAAAAATTGCGGAAGGACAAGCAACCAGCCATGGTAAGGATATCAAAAAAAGGGGGGAAGAATAGACCATTGAATTGGTTATCTAATCCATGCCAAGGGGAAGGGAGAAAGGATGAGAGTAGGACAGTACCTAGAGTTGAGAAGACCCATCATTTTTTAATCCTCACCATCACCAGCTCTGTGTGGACGACCCTTATCGGAGTCCGACCCCACATCTCCTTGGAAACGCTTGGACAACTGATGTCGAATATTTTGACGGCTAATTCTTCTGCGCATCTTGATGCGTCGGCCGCCCAACCGTGAAAAAAGTTAGAAGTCCTTGGAAGAAGCACAACAGGTTGCGCCATGGTCGCAACCATTAACAACTGGATCCTTATCACCGTTGCAATCTCAAGCTCGATCAAGACAGCAATCACAGCCTCTGACCCACTTGTTCCGGCGATAGAGGCAATCGCGATCCGCCGAGTTAAAATAAACAGATAAAAAAAACAACAACAACAACAACAAAAGAAGGAAAGAAAGAAAAAGAAGATAGAAGAAAGAGAAGAAAAAATAAGCGAAAGGGCTGCACCCTTATCACCTCCGACGACGCCACCCACTCCTTCCCGACACCCGGGAAAGAGCGATCGCGCCCCCTGCGCAAGGTGCCAAAGGGAGGCCACCAACAGAGAAGCAAAAAAAAAGAGGGGGATGGAGCCCTTATTGCCGCTGCCACCGACGCCACCCACTCCTTCCCGACACCCGTGAGGGAGCGATTGCGCCTTCTGCGTGATTTTCTGAAGGGAGGCCAGCAGCATCACTTTGGTACTCTGCATGACCTTGAACTGCAGGATGGTCCTCTGCATGACCTTAAACTGCAGGATGGTCCCCAGATGACCTTAAAATGCAGGAGGGTCCTTAGAATGACCATAAACTGAACCAATTTTGTCCTCTGCATGACCTTAAACTGCAAGATTGGTCCTCTGCATGACCTTAAACTGCAGGAACTTGAAAAATGCCTGGAACATTGCAAGAAAAATCAGCCATCTCACATGACCACAAACCCACCTATACCTCAATACAGATGTATGTCTCATGCAAGAAGGCCAGCTGGTGAAACTGCAGGCAATTCATATTCATAAACGTTCAGACCTATCATTACCCATATTGATCCATACCAAAGACCAAACACACACAAGAGAAAAGAAAAAAATGATAGGCAGAAAACAATTAACTTTAAAAAAAAAACCAATGAACTCAACTCTGAAGATCAGGACCTTTTGCTAAAACTCCCCAAAATGAGCTTACACAGTTTATAATTTTTAAATTCATTCCTCAGGCCAAGGAATCAAGGTCCTTGGTAAGACCTTAAAATTCCCAAACTGAAATAAAATAAAATTAAATTAAATTAAAAAATAAATAAAAATTGAAAAAAAGCTACTATTTACTAAGAATTTAATACTCAGTATGCAAGTCTTGGGACCAAGTAATCAAGAAGTACTGTGAGGAAAGAAGGGCCTGAATAATTTAACAATAGTTTAAATCCAAATTGGATCTAATTAAAGAATTGAGAAGTATCAAGTTAGCAATGAAAGATCAAACAATTATTCTTTGGCCAGAAAATCAATAATGAAGATGTTATAGTAAGCAATGAAGGAAAGTGTATCTATCAAATTTGAATAGATGAAAACAGGGTAAATATACGGTGATGAATGATTATAAAAGTTAGATAATGAGAAAAAAATATAATTTGTTCTTTAACCAGCCAGACCTATAAACGAACATGGGGTATGGAGAAAAGATCAAGGCAGATAACCAGAGAATCAATTGAAGAGAATCAGAAACCCATGCACAAGATATATAAAAAGAACTGTATTTTCCCAAATGAAGCCACCTATAATTAAAAAATATAGGAAGAATAAAGAAGATGAATCGGAAGTTTTGAATTTTTACAAGGATTACAACAAGAGGATTGAAGAAGAGATAACTTGAACATAAAACATCAATATTTTGACAGGAAAAACTGGAGCACATAGGTTTTATTGCATCTTTTAATCTCACTACTTTGACTATATCTGAATAATTAATGAACTAGGGAAGAATAATGATATAAAAATATTATAATTAATAAACCCAAAAATAAAAGGAGGAAAAAGGAGCAAGGATTCTGATATCTATAGTTGGAAATGCTGTTGACAGCATTAAGTCTGGAAGGGGATGTGGTAAACCAAACCTGTAATATAGCCATCAGACTCATTTTTATTTTTCCTTTTATCAGATTAAACTTACAAATTAATTCCAAACCCCTCATAAACTATAACCTGAACTCAAACCAACCTCAAGACGCCAAATACATCACCAGATAATCCCCTTCAATCATATCAAACACCTTTCACAAACAAAACAACACCTGAAACAGGTTTGATTATGTCACAAGAAGGAATAAATGAAATATCAATTGAATATCTAATGGAAAAATATTTTGATTAAGATAACCACCCAACAAAACAACACAACCATACCAGGAGGACTTAAATCATACCAGTACCAATGTTACACCACAACCAGTACTATGAGACCAAGTTACACTACCTTCCAGGATCATTAAGTGCAATTCAGGGCCTCTGCACCTTCCTCTGAAGCACTCTAATACTCATTTTTCCACCATTCCAACCTTAAAGCACACATATACACACCAAAAAAAGCAGGGGCTCATGCAGCCAAGTATGTCTCAATTCTCACCCACCAGTAATAAAAACTCAGTAAAGAGGACTTTTCTGGAACTTTAACCACCAGATAAGTCCTCTGAACCTCCCTCTTAAGCACTCTGATGCTCAGTTTTCCACCATTCCAACCATAAAACACACAAATAAGCACCAACAAAAGTAGGGGCTCATGCAGCCCAGTACATCGCAATTCTCACCAAACAGGAATAACAAATCAGTACACATGAATTTTCTGGAAATTTCACCAAAAGATACGGTCTCTGAAACGTCCTCTGGAGCACTCTGATTCTCAGTTTTCCACCAATCCAACCCTACAACACTCATACATGCACCAACAGAAGTAGGGGCTAATGCAGCCAAGTATATCTCAATTCTAACCAACCAGCAATAATAAATCAGTACACATGAATTTTCTGGAACTTTTACCACCATATAAGGCCTCTGAACTTTCCTCTGAAGAAGTCTGATACTCAGTTTGCCACCATATCAACCACAAAACACCTGCAAGCAACACTCTCAATGTCAACTTGCTACTATTACAGAGCAAGCTGAAAAATTAACAGAAAATAACATAAAAATACAAAAATAAATAAATAAGTATGGAAGAGGAAATAAACTTACAAATATTATTTAAAACTCTGATTTTCCATCAAAATTAAGGTAGGGCCACTCACTGAAACCTACTCCAAATTCCAATCCCTTATATTTTTAAATAATTAATGAAAAATTTCCAAAAGGCATGGCTTTGAGATTTTGGCCATTTTAGTATTTCACAGGATACACCACGTATGGTTTTCACAGTGAAAATTTTTTCAGAATCAGTGAAGTCTGTAAATTGGAGGAGTTATGTAAAGAAAGGTGATTTTTCACAATTCCCGCACGCAGCCGCAGAAACTAATACACCCGCGCGCGGCTAAGAAGCAACACTGCCACCCTGTCTGCCTATTAGAACAAGCCGGGTACGCAGTCGCAGGCATCTGAAAAGTACGCAGCCACACAACTACAAGCTGACAGACTTCCAGAAGGCATGAGAAGCCAAGTTACTGTGTAAAGGTGCTACCACCAATACAGGGACATGCTACATATGTAATGAATTTCCCAGTTGTTAGTATTTAGTATAAAAATAAATTAAATTATCTGAAAATACTTAAAATAAACTTTTTAAATATTTTTACTAAATATAATAAATAAACACCAATATGTTGATAATAAGATAACCAGAGCTTGAGAAATATTTTAAAACACCTTGAAGTTACAAATGTGAAAAATTCAAGATATCAGCATGTTTGTGACATACCAAGGAAATGGAATATTTCAAAAAATCAGAGATTTCCTCACAGGATGTATTTCTTTATTAAGTATTTTAAGTAAACAAACAAAAATTCAAAAATAAGGGCAAAAATCATTATTATAATTTTTCTCCCATTAGCCAATACATGATGGGAAATTTCCTTACATCAGATTATCTGTAGGAATTTTAAATCAAAAGAAATATTAAAAGTTCCAGAATATTTACTAAGGATAATTAATTAAATGAGGGTAATTTGGATAAATATGGTATTATTCACATGTCAATAACTCAATCAAAGAGAAATATAATTCCCTTAAACTGTAGAATTGGATGCTACCCGTGTTATACCACCAAGAACACATGATGGGATACCACTGGTTACTCTTTCAGCATCAGAAACAGTCTTTTTGAGCCCCTATAGCCCTCAGAAGGACAAGAATGGGACCCAAAACAATATAAATAAGGAGCTCTTTTTGAGGCTATCAGTACTGCAGACCCAGCTATATATACATCCGGACACCTTTCCAAAATGATCAAATACTTATAAGAGTTAATTAAGTGATTTATGGCTTCACTCTGATTAATATTATCCATCCCAAACCAATTTTTTATAATTTAAAATTCTGGAAAACCTTTATACCACAGATACAGGTTTACCCCATCAGTACATGTCCCAAACAGGTACAAAAAGGATTAAATAACATATCAGTGAGTTTATTATCCTTTTTCTCTTCTTTAAGCTTGGTTCAAAAGCCCTGCCACGCAATCATATATTTTATATATAAATTATCTTTGGGCAATATCTATTTTAAGAATATAAATTAAAGGTTCCAAAGTAACCAGGTCTAGGTATTTCAAAGTGAATTTCCTGAAGAAGAAGCGTTAAAGATCCCAAATATCATTGTGGCCCCTCTTTTTCTTTATTTAATAATAAATTTATCAATTTGATTAATTATAATCATTAATATCAAAACCATATTGCCTTGCATTTTCTTTATTCAAATATTTCATGGATCATTGCGGCATTTTTATAATAATATATTTATTATTTATTCTATCACATCTGGTAGCTAAAAGATAGAAAGGATCTTGGAATACAGGAGGGTTAAAATTGGGGTTCTGGCCAGGAAATCATTTCATTTTATTATATTTAATATCTTGGACCAGACATTTCATGTAAAATAATCAAAGATATAATTTACCTGACATTTAAAACGTGATTTATCATTAATTACTTTTGCAGTGGATTTGAAAACCAATGTAGAATTAATATTATATCATTTGAACCTCCTAAATATATGAAAAGAAAAATATATTAAAAACTATAAACCAATATGTTGGGAAGGTTTGACCCCATCTGAACAACTTGAAATCTCTTTTAACCATAAAAAAAAATTGAATCCTTGAAAAAGAAGATCTATAGAGGCACATTAACTTTCAAGCTCTATTAAGACAACACAAAGCTTGGAAAAAATACAGGATAAATTGCTTTTTAAAATATAAAATTAAGTAAAAATCTTTTACAAAATCATTTTATTAAAAAAATATTAATATATTTTATTGACCAATAAAATCTGTTTCTTATAATATCAGTGAGCAGCCCCATCCCAGAAACAACTTACCCTGAAGTTCATCTTTTGGATCAAGAGGTACCAGAAATTTCTGGAAGTCCTGAAAAAATTGATTGGACTGGAGAAGGACTTATTTGGAGGCACCAAGACCCTGTTGAATTACCTTTTCAAGATAAACTAAATCATGAAAAGGTCTTAGTGCCTTGAACTTTGAACTTAAGTAAGTTAAAATAACTCATTGGTACAGATTTTCCTTGGCAAGAAAAATATTTATAAATATTTTAATATGAACAGACGCAACACAAGGGCCTCTGGCAGAGTTTCCTCCTATGGATCTTTTCCAGGAGCTCCCAGTAACCATGAGGCAGCCAATAATGACAACTATGAGGGGGTTAGAGCCCATGAGTGAAATGTTGGTAGAGAAGGAGCAGAACCAAGTACTTCTGCCCTCCCCCGACTTAGTGCCGGAGAAAGTGGTAGAATCAAACCCCTCTCAATTGAAAGGAGGTTCTCTGCAGCCACCCCAGTAGAATCTTTCCAAGGAAGCCAAGATCAAAGAATTAGTCAAGAGAATGTTAAATTCTGGGAAGAATTAAAAGAAGCTCAGTCCAAAGAGGACTTGGTCTCCATGAAGAAGATTCCATCCCAAGCAAAGTCTTCCCAGATAGCTCTTAAGAAGATTACCCCCAGGAAATTGGTAGAATCCTGAGTAGAAAAATGGAATCCTTGGGATCAATGAGCCCAACTCAAAGTCAGAGGACCAGGAAAGAAGAGATCCTCTTCCAATCCAAAGCACAAGGGAAAGAAAGATTGGGATCAGATAATATCATTAGCTCAAAAGTGGAAAAATTTGTACCACAATTAGCTTCTAATCCTGAGCCTAGTGTTTATTATAAACCAACCTCAGATGTAATTACTTCTTTCTCTAATGATATGCATCATAATTTGAAAATTGTTTGTGGAAATTTGGATGGTGTTTACACCCAATTGGATACGTTTTCTTCAGTAGTGGCCAAATGAATCAGTAATCAATCAAAGACTGTGGGGATGGAGGATCTTAAGGTACATAAAGAACAATTATTGGAAACAATAAATCAAGGTAAAACCAGTCAAACCCAAACAATTGAGGAAATTTTATCAGTTATTCAAGAAGATTTTATTATATCCATCCAGCAATTGAAAGAAGAATTAAATAATGCTACTAAAAATTCCATTTTCCCTCTTAGTGAAAAATTAGATCTGCTTAATAGTAAAGTGGATCTGCAACTTAATTTGATAAAAAATAATCTTAGGAATTTAAACATCCATCTGACTAACCCCTTGGGGAGTACCACGGAGGAACCAAAACCTCCCAGACAAACTAATACCCCTTATTCCCAGCCCTTAACAGGAATGCAAAGGAGTGACACTTTCAGGCCTATTCCTACTCCTGAAATGGAACAAGCACTCAAAATTTTACCCCATATCTCTGAATGGCCTAAGTTCTATGGTGAAGGAGAATACAATCATATAAATTTCATCAAATTTATTGACTATACCATAAATTCCTATGACCTGCGAGAGGCTATAGCTGTAGTAAGGCTTCCTAGGCTCTATGAAGGAGTAGCTGTAGATTGGTTCATCAGCAAGAGAGAAGAAGTAGGATCATTAACATGGAATTCTTGGAAATTTTTAATCAATGAAAATTTTGGTTCTAGGATGTGGAAAAGAAAAATCATAAAGAATTTTGAAAACTCCTTATTTGACCCCTCCAAAGATAAACCTCACAAATGGTGTTTGAAACAGAAGAGGAGGCTAGACTGCTTCTACCCAGATGCTGATAAATAAGAGTTTAATGAAAGACTTCTTAACCTGTGTCCTGGTCATCTTAATCATGGTGTAAGATGAAGGATGAATATGGATTCTAACTTACCAACACTGATCAATTTGCTAGAGGAAGTAATAGATATTGATGGATTGGACCAAAAGGCTCCCTCCAGACCTAAAGAGAGCTTTGATACCAACAAAATCAGGGGAAACACTCCTCATATGATTATCCCCGACAATAAGAAATCTACTAATAATAAGGATAAGGAAAGAATACCTGTAACTTGTTGTAACTGCAACAAAACTTGGAAAATGAGGCAAAATTGACAATTAAAAAAAATTAAGATAAAAGTCCTGGAAGTAGAACAAGATAATGATGAGAATCAGAATTATGAAGAAACAGCTGAAACTGAAGGATCAATATCAGAATGTGAATTGATAATGAACAATTGTATTAGTGTAAAAGAAGGTGATATAGGTTCTTCTACAGAGATCAATAATATTCATGGTGACTCCAGTGTACCCCAATAGGGGACCCTTCCATAATTCCTAGACATATAACTGAAGCTAAACCATTAACAGTCAAACCCATGGGTGGTAAACGTTACACTAGAGGCCAGACTTGCTATGCAAAAGGAATTTATAAAGAAAAACCAACAAGGTTATTACTTGAAAGTGGGGCTTTTTGTTCATGTTTCTGTACTGATTTATTGAACAAATGGGATCCCACTTGGAAAGATCACCTGCTGCCCATCCCAAAGGCCAATTTTAGATCTTGCAACTCGACTATGAGTGCTATTAAATTATGGACTGCCTCCATAGTACTGCCCCACAACAAAGGATCCCTGAGGATTCAAGTGGAATTTGTAGTGTTAATCAATGGGTTGTGTGACTACCTGATAATAGGTAATAATAAATTATGCCTATATGGTATAAATGTGTTCCAAATTAAAGGAAGATAATTTACTTTAGGAGAACTGGGACAAGAAGTTCAAGATAAATACTATCCAAACCAATTTCTCCTCTTCCACTTATCAGAAAAACTTAGAAGAATTTAATTGAGAATACTTCTCTCAAGCTGCCCTGAATGAGGAAATTTCTGGAGAAAAGGAGAAAGATATACTGAAAATTTTTTTTGAGAATCAAAATGCTTTCTGTACCAAAGATCACCCCATGGGTAATATCAAAGAGCATGACATGGTTATGACCTTCGCCATCAAACCTTTTTAACCACCCAACTTAAGAAGACCTTCCTATCCTTCTAGTCCTAAATCTAGGTTGGCTCTTCAATAGCACATTCAAGAACTTATAAATTTGCAAGTATTAAAGAAAGAGGACACAATCAGCAAGTAGATATAACCACTCCTGTTATAATAGCATGACATCATGATAAGTCAAGAATGGTTGCAGACTTCAGAATGATGAATAACTATACACAGGCAGACTACTATCTTATTCCCCAGATTGATCATTCTCTGCATAACCTGTCAAAAAAAAAATAATTCACTACTATGGATATTCTTTAAGGATTTTACCAAATACCAATAAGCCCTGAAAGTAGAAAATTTATGAGAATAATCTGTCACCTAGGTATATATGAATACCTCAGAATGCCTTTTGGTATAAAGAATGCCCCATCACACTACCAAAGAATGATGGCTACAGTTCTAGGAAATTACATCAGGCAAGGATGAATGATGTCATCATTTACTCTGATGATTGGGAGACTCATATTAATCAGGTCAGATTAGTCCTCCAAAAAATTCCCAAAGTAGGACTAAAAGTATTCATGAAGAAATGCAACTTTGGGTATGGAGAACTGAAAGCTCTGGGACATACATTTTCAGGACTAACTCTAGCTTCTGATCAGAATAAGACAGCTGATGTGATTAATAGAAAAATGCCTCAAAATAAAACAGAGCTGCTATGCTTTGCTAATTTCTGTAGTTATTAGAGACAGTATATCTCAAACTTTTTGTCAGCTTGCTAGTTGAAAATAGCAACCTTTCAAAGCAGATTAAAAAACAGAAAAAAAAACAATAGAATTATAAATAGTTTGAAATCCATATATATTACTGCAGAAATAGATTCCCCACCCAAAAATAGGTAGGTTCACTCACTGACACCACCCTTGAATTCCAACTCTTTACATTTTTAATGACTTTAGAGGAAAATACCAATAAACCATGGCACCACAATAGCACCTTTTGGCCATTCTAATATTTCACAAACAATGCCATGTATAGTTTTCACACCTAAAATTCAGTCAGAATTGGGGTGTTGTGTATATTTTAGGAGTTACAGGGGGATTAGTGTTGTGTCACAATTCCCCCGCGCAGCCCTGCATACATATAGCAAGGGTACACACGCCTGACACTCAGTACGCGGGAAAACATCAAGAAAATCGCATGCAAAATGACTGCTGGCCGCAGATGATGGATTCCTGCATGCAGCTGTCAACCCTGCAGCTGTCAACATGGATTCCCGCATGCAGCTGTCAAGCCTGCGCGCGTCAACATCAACTGTACTAATTCTAACAGCCAGGTACCGCAGGCACATGCTACAACTTGGATGCATACATCATGCTTATGTGAAAATTTAACTGACAGATAAAGAAATGTTTAAAACCTAAGAAAATTGAATAAAAATATGAAAATCAAAACATTAAAGAAAATAAATTGTGAGAAACAATAATGAAGGTTGTCATGTGAATGGAATTTCCACATCTTTATCAACCACAAAAAACTTCAAGAAGTCTACCAAAAAATTATGAAAAATTACCAAAATGTGCAGAAGATAGCGTAGAATCTACAAATTTCCATTTCTACCCATGCCACCTTAAAGAAAATAATACAAATAAGGAAGTATGTCTGAATCATGAAAATAAAAAATTAACATTCCCATACCTTCTGAAAATTATTTCACATGGAAATATGACACAGGCAAGGATAGCCAGCTGAAAGCACCAAGACTACGTGTCTAACTAGCCCTAGCTACCTGCCATTCTCAGCACACAAGCACAACATCTCTACGTGGCCTGAGAAGGCCTTATTAACCTAGAAAGGTATATAGACAGCCCCTTCTTGGATGGTTTAAACCTCAGTAATTCTTGAAGTCATGAATCCAGACCTCTTTCCATCAGTGATCAAGTGTTTACTCAAGATAAAAAAGTGATTTATGGCCTCAGTATGATATTATAATCATTAATTCTAAACCTATTGTTAATTCCATAGAAGAATATCAGCAATATCCCCAACAATTGTACTGATACCCTTTCGAACATTAATTTCTGCAAGTTTCTTGGAGTGTCTGTTTAAATTAGTAAGTCATATCCTCCTTGCATCCAGGCATAAGTTCTGTGAGTCCGCCAGTAGACCCAATTCCCTTGAATAAACCCCCTTTGAGTAATCACTTACAACCACATTGTCCCAAGGTTTTTACACGGTTGAAAAGATCCCCTTGAAGAGAGGCTATTATCCAATAAAGATCCCCTGTTTGCATGAAATGTGGCCCCTCTTGAAAATTATATTTAAATAAATTTATTCCAACCAAACCACTAGAAATTTTTCACTTGCTTCTAAATCAAACATTTGAGCATTTTACATCATTTTCTTGGAATTATTATTATTCCAACACCAATATCTCTTGCTGTAGCTGAAGGAAGGCAAAGCTCCTGGTATCAGTAAGCTGACATCTGGGGGTCTTTTCAGGGAGAATTCCTGTATAATTAATTTTTAATTAATTTATTTTCTTGGACCAGATAATCTACGTAAACATAAGTAAAAATACTTATCATCCTTTTTTATTGTTATTTTTCCAGTGGATCTTGAGACCAACAGAAAATTAATCAATTATTATTTTAATCTTCTTAAACAGAAAAAAGAAGAGAGACTCTGTAATTTTGTGCCTTTTATCATAACTCCTGAGCAACAAAAAGCAAAATTAAATCATTATAAACAACAAGTTTTAAAAGAAAAAGAATTAGAACTTGAAAGACTTATTAATTTAAATTCTTTACTCAGGCAACACACGGCCTGGAAGAAGTATGATAGACAACTTTATTTCTTCAAAAAAAATAAAGAAAGTAAGCTCAATATATTTTTTGATATTTTTTTGGAAAAAGTTGAAAAAAAATAAAAAATTAAATAAAAATTAATAAAAATTAATAAAAATTATAATAAACAAAAAACTTATGAATCTTAATTTTTCATCTTATTCGCAGTGGAAAGGAACTTTTACCTTGCAGATTTTATTTAAAAAGACCTATTGGAAAACAGTTCTCACCACCAATCTTTGGATTTATGCCAAGGCCTCATTGGTACCCACAAAGACCCCCCTGGACTACCCACCGAGGAATCTTTCAACCCTATCCAAGCTTTAGTACCATTGAAATTAAGTCCAAGTGAGCTTAAATTAATTTAAAAATAAAATGTAAATATTCTTTTATTTTTTTTCATTATTTTTACCAAGTTTTGACAAAAAATTATACCATTTTTTTGCACTATGTTGCAAAACAGGCACAACACCCGGGAAACTGGACAAGCCCCATCCTATGGAACTCTACCCAGAGGCAAGTGTGCACGTACGAGTGCCTGTAGCAATCACAATGAAGGGGCCTGAACACGCCACTCAAGTGCTGCAAAACCCGCCAGCACCCGCACCTGCCAAATCAACCAACGCTTCTTTGGAGATGAGTCCTTTTCCCAGAAAGTTGCCCACCGAAGCCAATCCTCTTCCTACGCCTACCAGTCCAGACTTAGCCAACAAGTCCAAAACAAAGGATCTGGTGAAGGATCACATGAGTCATTGGGAGGAATAAAAGCTAGCCCAAGAGCAGGAGGACTCAGCCGCCATGAGAAAGGCTATTTCATGGGACAAGTCCTCTCAAATAGCCCTTCATAAATGAATCCCCAGGGCAAAATTGGAGAAATACGTAGAAAAATGGAACCCTTGGGATCAACTAGCCAAGTTAAAGGGAAAGGATCCCAAAAAGCTGAGGTCCTCAAATCATCAAAGGTTAAGGAACCCAAAAGATTGGGAAAACATGTTAATAATGAGATGTTGCTAATGTGCCTTCATCCTTCTCACTAAGCCAGGTTACCACGCTACCGTGTGTGTGTGCTGTGTGCTCTGTTGTATTTTCCTTTTTGTGTTTTCTTTTTCTGTGCTACAGCGCTCCTCAGAGCAAGCCATGAGCGCGCTCCACTTAGCGCCCCTGGAGCCATGAGCGCGCTCCACTTATCTACTAGCACCGGCCCAGAACCAGGATGCCTCTCCTCTTGTGCGGTTCCAATACCGTACCACTCGCATCCTGGATTCTGGGCTAGGTAAATCATGTCCTTCAACTTCCTCAATTCCTCTTCTCATAACTCATACTGATACTCTCCTGTTTTTCTTATACTCGTCAGACTTGTTATTGTGTTGTTCGTGCTGCTGTCCTATCAGCCTGTGTAGCCTTGAGCCTTTTCTTTTTAGGTGTGGCTCATCTACCTCCCCATCTGATTTTCTTGTGGCGAAATCTAACCTTTTCTTTTTAGTCTGAACATTACAGATTTACAGTCCCATTTGCACTCTCTCGACCTAACAAGAAAAGGCTCCTTGCCATGACCAATCAAGAAGATAATCCTAAAATCAACATTCCACTTCTCACTGAATCCAACTTTCCAAACTGGTTCATTCGTCTGAAGAGCTACCTTAGAAGGAAAGGGCTTCTCAAACTCATTGAGGGTTATAATCCCAATGATGCAACCACTCCTACGCAAAAAAGGAAGATTTATGAGGCATGCCACATAATCATCCAGCACCTTGGCAACATCGCTTTTGACGCGGTTGTGAATAGCTCAAATGAAGCAAACCCACGCGCCATTCTGGAAGCCATTCACGAAAGATATGCCTCTCAATTGTCCAACAATCGCGGTTGTCTCTGGCTGAATTTCATAAGCTACCAGTACAAAGGGGATCTCTCGCAATACATCAACAACTGTCGCAAATTGATGAATGAACTATCTGTTGTCAAACTGGATGTGCCGCAAGATATTCTCAGCTATACAATCCTGGCCAAACTTCCCATTGCCTTCCACCACATTGTTGACACTCTCCTTCTAAACGACCAACTTCTTACCAACCCAACAGCTGTGCTCAACAAACTCAGAGAAGTCATGCACCTTGAAACATCTCAAAAGGTGGAGACCTCTGAACCTGGAGAAGAAGTCTCATCAACTTCTCTGCACAAAACCGCTCTCCAGAAGAAACCAAAAAACAGACACCCGTGCTCTAATGGGAAGCACAACCCACTATTGAGCCACTCTGAATACAGATGCTGGTTTCTTCATCCAGAGCTGCGCCCCAATTGCCACACCTCCAAGGCTGTCTCCCATCTCCACCCAGCCGCATTACCATCTGATGAAAACACTAACTTGTCCAAAACGGAACCCCCCAAGCCTACATCAACGCACAGCTCTACCTCAAAGACTCAAACACCAACGCATCACCTCTTCCTGTTCTGGATTCAGGAGCTTCACATCACATCGTCAACTCACCTCTCTATCTCTGGGAGTCAACTCCTATAAATATAAACGTGGGCACTGGAGCCAAAGGAACTGCATTGCCGGCCACTGCAATAGGCAAGGTCACCCTCTGCAACCACCTGGGCGAACAGATTGTACTAGATAACGTACTCCTGGTCCCCACTCTGAACCGCTGCCTCATCTCACTTCCACGACTCACGACTAAATCAGCCACTATCAAACGAGTAGGGTTCTCAGAATACAAAATAGTTCTGGATCATTTCTCTCTCTTGGGCACTGCCAGGAACCATCTGGTCAAACTCTGCGGTACTAGGTTTAAAATTGTGAGATCCAGAAACTCCTCCAAAGGCTCAGCGCTCTTTAAGCACCCTCTAGGCACTCCATGGCACCTTCGTCTGGGGCACCCTCACAATGCCGCCCTCAAGGCCGTCATTCTGGACAGTTCCCCTAGTTCCAACTGCGACATCTGCAAAAGCTGCAAGATGACTGCTACACCGTTCCTTGGCCACTTCAAACCAGCCACTCGATGCCTGGAAACGATTCATCTAGATCTAGTCGGACCATTCCCTGTTCAGTCTAACGGAGGCTGTAAGTATTTTCTCACCATTGTGGACCAATTCTCAGGCTTCAAATCGGTCTCCTTTCTTTGAGCCAAGGATCAAGCCCCCGCTGCTATCAAAGATTTCATAAACCACTCGGAAAGACTGCTAAACACCAAGGTTGCAACTGTCGTGTCGGACAACGGAGGCAAATTTGTGAACGAGGAACTTGGTGGGTATTTTAAGCTTCATGGTATGATCATCACCTGGCTCCCGCGTACACACCTGAACAGAACGGCCTAGCTGAGAGAGAAAATTGCTCCATTCTAGACAAAGCTTGATGCCTGCTTGTACAAAGAGGCCTTCCTCACTCCTACTGGGCGGAAGCTGTCAAGACAGCAACCAATCTACTCAAGGCACTACCCATCATGTCCAAAAGCCGCAAGATTCCCTACAAAACCTGGTTTCAACAACCATTCAATCACCATTTCCTCAGGCCATTTGGCTGCACCACTTATTCACTCATTCCCAAGGTCAGACGCGGTTTCAAACTCTTGCCTAACGGAGAGAAAGGAAAACTCCTCGGGTACGTAAACAATTTCTCATCCTATAAGATACTCAATCACCAAACCAAACGGGCGCATTCAAGCGCCAATGTCTCCTTCCTTGAGGAAACCTTTGAGCGCAACCACAACAAAGCCACGAAAGGCCGTCTTTCTTCCTTTTCTTCTACTTCCAATCCACCACAACCCACCTCCGGGGAAAGTCTTCCCAACATTCCGGCCAAATCAATTCCAGTAACTGGTCAAGTGTCTTCTGTGACTGAGGCTGCCTCTGTTCCTGATCACAGTATAATTTCCAAACGGAACATACTCTCACATTCTTGATGGGAGACAATGGCCAACAACCCTCAACTGAATCTCATGGACACCAAACTCCAAGATCCCAAATCCTCAGATGAGGCTCTTCGCAGTCCTCACAGACTTGAATGGATTGCCGCCATGGAGAGGGAGCTCCAAAATCTCTTGTCCTACGACGTTTGGGAAGAGTGCCAAAGGTCCGACTCTACAAGCCAGCTAAAGTGTATTTGGGTTTTCTGCACCAAGAAAGACAAGGAAAACCGGATCATTGAATTCAAGGCGCGTCTCTGCATGCAGGGTTTCCACCAAAAGTTTGGCATTGACTATACCAATGTGTTTGCACCCACGGGTGACAAATCCTCTCTTTGGCTCCTCATTTCACATGCCGTGCAACAAGGGTACAAGTTCCACCAGCTTGACGTCAAGTCAGCTTTCCTGAATGCTCCCTTGAAGGAGATCATCCACGTCTCAACTCCGGAAAACGTACCTGTAACGCCTGGGAAGTCGCTCAAGCTCAAAAAGGCCTTGTACGGCCTAAAGAAGGCTCCCCAAATGTGGTACAACACACTCAGCGCCTGGCTTTCTCAATAAGGGTTCATCTGGAGCGAGGCCGATCAATGCGTGTTCTGGAAGGATAGTACCTACCTATACGTACATGTGGACAATATTGCCATCTTCAGCCCAGAACCACAACTCTTTGTCAACGCAATCCGGAACCGTTTCAAAATCAAGGATCTGGTCCCGGTGTCTCTTCTTCTAGGAATGAACGTGAGGCACCACACAAACTGTTTCCACCTGAGCCAAGAAACCTACATCTCCTCCCTGGTGGAACAATACCGGCTCCCTACACACAAGCAATGCTCAACTCCGTTCAAACCTTTTGGAAAATTGCTGCCGGCATCTGAGGGGGAACATCAACTGTTTGTTAAAAGCGGGCTGAATTACAGAAAGCTGGTGGGTGAGCTAACCTACATAAGCTGCAACACCCTACTCAATATTACATTTGCCGTAAACTACCTTGCTCAATTCCTGAACGCGCCCGGGATGACCCACTGGCATGCAGCAACCCTTACTCTCAGTTATTTACAGTCAACACCTAAGGTGGGACCAACTTTCTCTAGAAAATCATGTCAGACCGGACTCAGCTCATATGAAGATGCCGACTGGGCCACGTTCCCGACCACCAGAAGATCAATCAGCGGTTTTGTTGTCCTATGGAACGGGAACATGATTGGCTGGAAATCGCGAAAACAACCCAGTGTCACGCTGTCCACCACGGAGGCCAATTACAAAGCAGTGGTTGAGGCTGTGAAGGAAATCCTCTGGTTCAAATCCCTGGCTGAAGAGGTGCCAAGATCAGCAATCAAGGCTCCCATCATTCTCCATGAAGACAAAAATGGCTGCGTCAAACTAGCCACCAACTTGGCAAATCATGCGGGTTTTTGGACAAAACACATGGAAATATGGTTCCATTTCCTAAGAGAAGAGGTGGAAAGGGGCACAATAGCCATCAAACGCATAGATTCAAAAGACAACCCCGCGGATTTCCTTACCAAACCGGTCTCGCAAATCTCTCTGCAACTACAGCTCAAGCAAATCAATGTATGTTTTCCCATGCCAGAAGGCTGAAGGAAGGGAGGGTGTTGATAATGAGATGTTGCTAATGTGCCTTCATCCTTCTCACTACGCCAGGTTACCACGCTACCGTGTGTGTGTGCTGTGTGCTCTGTTGTATTTTCATTTTTGTGTTTTCTTTTTCTGTGCTACAGCGCTCCTCAGAGCGAGCCATGAGCGCGCTCCACTTAGCGCCCCTGGAGCCATGAGCGCGCTCCACTTATCTACTAGCACCGGCCCAGAACCAGGATGCCTCTCCTCTCGTGCGGTTCCAATACCGTACCACTCGCATCCTGGATTCTGGGCTAGGTAAATCATGTCCTTCAACTTCCTCAATTCCTCTTCTCATAACTCATACTGATACTCTCCTGTTTTTCTTATACTCGTCAGACTTGTTATTGTGCTGTTCGTGCTGCTGTCCTATCAGCCTGTGTAGCCTTGAGCCTTTTCTTTTTAGATGTGGCTCATCTACCTCCCCATCTGATTGTCTTGTGGCGAAATCTAACCTTTTCTTTTTAGTCTGAACATTACACAACATAATATCTCTAGCTCAGAAGTGGAAGAAAGTTTATCACAACTAGATTTTGATGATATCACTCCATTGTTTAACAAATTCTCTGATAATTTTTTTCATAACTCTAACATCTTGAGTGGCAATCTAGACAATATTCACAAACAACTTGATAAAGCAATCCAAAATTATAACAAAATAATCCAAAGTAAAGCTGACTGCCTGAAAGCTAATGAGTCTGAAATCAAATTATTAAGGGATAGTGTTGATTTAAACAAAGAATATTTAATTAATCATATCAGTACCAACTATTCTTTGGGACAGGAATGGATACTCCTTCTGTTTGAGAAAATCAAAGGAGAAATAAGAAAAAAAACTGATACCCCTTCTGTTCACCTTGTTAATAAGATTGATCTATTAAGCAAAAAATGGATTTGGAACTAGGTATGATTAAGAATGACTTAAGAGACCTTAAAGTTAAATCAACTGCCCCTCCTCTAGTCAATGTAGAAGAATCAAAAACTACAACAACCAGTATCACTCCTAACATCTTTCTTAATTCTGGAATGAACAGGAATAAGTCTCACCGGCATAGTCCTACCCCTGAAGTAGAACAAGCTCTTAAGCTCTTGCCCCCTGTAACTGAATGGCATAAATTATCAGGTGAAGGAGAATACAACCACATTAGCTTCATTAAATTTATTGACTATATCCTTGCCTCTTATGAAATACCAGATACTATAGCAGTAGTGAGACTACCCAGGCTGTTTGAAGGAGTAGCACTGGATTGGTTTATCAACAAAAAAGGAGAAGTAGGATCCCAAACTTGGAACTCTTGCAAATTTCTCATCAAAAAAAATTTTGGTACTAGAATCTGGAAGATGCAAATGATGAAAACCTTGGAGAACTCAATTTTTGACCCTTTAAAGGACAAAGCCCACAAGTGGTGTTTGGAACAAAAGAAGAGGTTAAATTGTTTCTATCCTGAAGCTGACAAAGAGGAAATCAATGAAAGGATCCTCAACCTATGTACTGGACACCTTAATCACAATGTGAGGTGTAGAATGTCAATGGATGCTGATCTCTCCACCCTCATTGGTATTCTGGAAGAAACCATTGATATGAATGGTCTTGAAAAAAGAAACAATAGACCAAGGGAACCCACTCCCAAGACTCAAGAAAAATACAATCTCAAAACCAAATACTCTACTACTCCCCAATAAGAAGTTAAGAATAATTTGGAGACTAAGGAAAAGGTATGATGGAATTGCAACCAAACTGGACATGTGAGACCTGACTGCCCGCAGCCCAGGAGAAAGATTGATCTCATTGAAGGAGAAGAGGATGATGAAAAGCCTGACCCTCAACTTGATGACACTGAGGGATCACTCTCTGAGTGTGAATTAATGATAACCAACCCTATCAATGTCATTGAAGGAAGTATAGCATCTGCCTTAGACATTAACTCTGTTAATGAAGATTCCAACTTACCACAAAAATGGAATCCAAATATGAAAATTCACCATGTTTCTGAAGCCAAAACTTTGACTCTCCAACCTTCTGTGGGTAAAAATTACACTTCCGGTAAAACCTGCTTTGCTACTGGTTTGATCCAAGGTTCCCCTGCTAAATTACTCTTAGACTGTGGAGCCTTTTGTTCTTGTGTTAGTTCAACTTATTTGGAACAACAAGATCCAAATTGGAGGAAGAACTTATTACCAGCACCTCAGGCTAAGTTCAGCAGTTGTAACTCTTCCCTTAATTCTATTGGGGTATGTTCCTCTGATATCATTCTCCCTCACTCAAAAGGATCACTCAAACTGAAAATTGAATTTTTAGTACTCCAGAATGGAGTGTGTGATTACTTTATTCTAGGGAATGATTCTATTTGCTTATATGGTATTGATGTATTCCAAAGTAAGGGAAGATATTTCACCATAGAGGATACTGGAACAAGAAGGTTCAAATATGCCACATCAATTCTCAAACTTCTGATTCAACTTATGAAAAATAATTAGAGAAATTCAACCAGGAGTAGTTCTCCCAAGCATCCCTGAACCCACTGCTGAGTGAAGACCAAAAACGGGATATCCTCCAAGTTTTCTTTGAAATTCAGAATGCATTCTGCACCCAGGATCATCCAATTTGTAACATCAAATGACATGATATGATTATAACTTTAACCATTATACCTCCTTACCCTCCTAACTTCAGGAGACCTGCTTGCCCTTCCAGTCCAAAATCTAGAGCTGCTCTGGAAATTCATACCCAATAATTGATTGACTTACAAGTCTTAAGGAAATCCGGACACAATGAACAAGTGGAAATTACTACTCCAGTAATCATAGCTTGGCACAATGATAAGTCAAGGATGGTTGGAGACTTTATAATGCTGAATAACTATACCCAAGCTGATTATTACCCTATTCCACAGATTGACAATGCTCTACATAAACTCACCAAGGATATGTTTCTCACTCCCATCAATATGCTGAAATGTTCTCACCAGATAACTACCAGTCCTGATAGCTGGAAATTTATGAGGATCATATGTCATTTGGGCATTTATGAGTACCTTAGGATGCCTTTTGGTATCAAAAATGCTCCTTCTCAAAACCAAAGAATGATGGATACAGTTTTAGGACCATTCATCATAAAAGTATGGATGATGGTTTACATTGATGATGTCATCATTTAATTGGATGATTGGAATACACACATGAAAAAAGTAAGGCTATTCCTCAAAACCATCTCTGCTGTGGGATTAAAATTATCAATGAAAAGATTTAAATTTGGCTATGGAGAGCTGAAAGCTTTAGGGCACATTGTTTCAGGACTGACCTTAACTGCTGAACAGAGAAAAGTAGCAGCTGTGATGAATAGACCCATGCCCCAAAATAAAACTGAACTCCCATCCTTTTTCAGCTTTTCCAGCTACTATAGGAAGTATCTACCTAATTTTTCCCTTCTCAGCAAAAGTTTGTATGAAATCTGCAACAACAACACCTTGTTTGAGATGAGTCATGAAAGAGTTAAGAACTATGAAGAACTCAAGCTAGCTATGACCTCAGCTCCAGTATTAATGCAACCTGACTATTCTAAACCTTTCAAACTCTATATAGATCCTAACATGGAAGGGCTGGGAGCTTCTTTACACCAAGAAGTCATAGAAAATGATAAACCAGTTGAAAAAACTATACTCTTCCTATCCAGACAACTAAAGTATACTGAGAAAAGGTATTGTGAAAGCAAAATGGAATTCCTTGGCTTAGTTTGGGCTCTGAAGAAACTCCACTAATACTTGGAGGGTACCAAGTTCACGGTAATAACTGACTGCAATGCTTTCAGGACTTAAATGAACTTCAAAACCCTTAGTATGCATATGTTAAGGTGGCATATAGGCATTCAACAGTACAGAGGTCAGTTGACCATAGTCCATCAAGCTGGTGCTAAACACCAGAATGCTGATGGTTTGAGTATGAATTCTCTACCCAATGATTCAATTAACCCTGCTTGTGACCCGGAAGACAATGATATATTTCCTATACTGAATATTTACAGGCTGGATATTGGGGGTCCTATTCTGGGGATCCACATCTGTAAACTGGATGAATCCTTGTTCAACTCCATCAAGGAGGTTTACAGCCCTGATATGAAGACTCTAATCACCATTATGGAAAGTAACTCTCCACCATCTGAACTGGTTAACAGTCTACCTGAAACTCTACTGAAACCTTACAAAGCTGGAAGGTTCACAGTATGGGTTGGTCTTGTATACTATAGGCACCAACATTCCACTGTCATAGTCTTAACCAAGGAAGACCATATCAAACACATTCTAGCTGAGTGCCACAATAACTTCTCATCTGGTCATTTATCTACTGATAGAACCCTAGCAAAATTCAAACAAACTGCTTGGTGGATCAATTGGAGAGATTCCACAGTCCAGTATGTCACCTGTTTTCAAACTTGTCAGAAGTCCAATAGGACCACTGGAAAAAGGTTTGGTCTACTCCAGAAAATTACTGAACCTAAGAGAAGATGGGGAATCACCAAAATGGACTTTGTAACTGGATTACCCCCAGGAGGAGCTTATTCCTACAACACAGTTCTTGTTATAGTAGACAGTTTTTCCAAGAAAGCAAAGTTCCTATCTAACCACAAGGAGGAAACTGCCATGGAAGTAGTATTACTGTTTTGGAATAGACTCATAGCTGATGTGGGAGTCCCTAAGATCATCATCAGTGATAGGGATCCCAAGTTCAATTTTGAATTTTGGAGGAACCTCCACGACATGTTAGGCACTACCTTAGCCTTCTCTACAGCCTATCACCCCCACACCGATGAATTAGCTGAAAGAATGATCCAGACCTTAGAAAAAATGCTCAGAAGTTTCTGTTGGTTTGGTTTAGAATACAAGAATACTGATGGATATTGCCGTGATTGGGTTATCCTTTAACCTGCTCTAGAAATGGCCTACAACAGTTGCCAGCATTCTACCACTAAAGAAGCACCCTATGTACTGGAAAGAGGATGGATTCCTAAACTACCCAAGAATAACATGAACCAGAAGCTAACCAACATTCACCCTAAATCACTTGACTTTAAGAACATGATAGATGTAGCCAAAAAACATGCTGCTAAATGTGTTCAAGAAGCTGTTGAATATAACTGAAAAATATGGGATAAAAGCCACAAAGAACCTGATTTCAAGATTGGTGAACAAATCTTAGTTTCTACCACCAATTTAACCAACTTATCTGGTAACAGGAAAATCAGACCTGCATTTGTTGGACCTTTTACCATCAAGAAACTCCATGGGAAGAATACAGTGGAAGTAATTCTCAGTGATGAACTTTCCAGAAAACACCCAGTGTTTCCAGTGATTCTTATCAAACACTACCACCCCAGGGAAGGAGAACAAATTCTGTTACCATCAATACCTGTTTCAGACAAAACTGAGAAATACAAAGGAAAAATAGGGAAAATCCTTAAAGACAAGAAAGAAGAGATAAATGGGAAAGATGTCAGAATCTAGCTAGTCAGATACAAAGGAGAATCCTCTGACAAGAATGAATGTTTACCTGAAAACAAAAACCAAAAATAGGTAGGGTCACTCACTGACCCCTTCCTTGAATTACAACTCCTTTCATTTTTTAATGATTTTAGAAGAAAAGACCAATAAACCACGGCACCACGATAGCACCTTTTGGCCATTCTAATATTTCACACAGAATGCCATGTATAGGTCTCACAATTCAGAATTGAAGTTTTTTGTATATTTTAGGAGTTACACGCGGATTAGTGTTGTGTCACAATTCCCGCAAGCAGACCAGCATTCATATAGCAAGGGTACACACGCCTGACACTCAGTACGCAAGCGCACCTCAAGAAACCCACATGAAAAATGACTGCTGGCCGCAGATGAAGGATTCTTGTATGCAGCTGTCCAGCCTGCGCATGTAAACATGGATTCCTGCACGCAGCTGTGAAGCCTGCACGCGTCAACATCAACTTTACTAATTCTAAAGCCAGGTACCACAGGCACATGGTACAACTTGCATGCATAAATCATGCATATGTAACAAGTTGACTGAAGGATGGGAAAATGTTTGAAACCTGAGAAAATTGAATAAAAATACAAAACTCAAAACATTGAAGCATATAAATTGTGAGAAACAATAATTAATGTTTTCACGTAAATGAAATTTCCAAATCCTTATAAACTACAAAAAACATCAAGAAGTCTACCAAAAAATTATTAAAAATTACCAACATTTGCGGAAGATGGTTCAGAATCCACAAATACCCACTCCTACCCATTCCACTCTAAAGGAATTATTACAAAATAAGGAAATATGTCTGAACCATGAAAATAACAAATTAACATTTAAATACCTTCTGAAAATTATTTCACATGGAAATATGACACAGGCAAGGCAAGCCAGCTGACAACTCCAAGACTACGTGCAACACTAGCCCTAGCTAGCCTGCCAGCCTCAGAACACAAGCACAACCCTCTCTATGTACCCTGAGAAGGTCTTATTACCTTATAAAGATATATAAAAAGCACCTTTTTGGATGGTTTAATCCTGAGTGATTTTTAAAGTAATGAATCCAAACCCCCTTCTATCCATGATCAAGTGTTTATTCAAGATAAACAATTGATTTATATCCTCAGTCTGATATTATAATTATTAATTCTAAACCTATTGTTAATTCAATTGAAGAATATTGGCAATATCCCCCACAATTGTCCTGAGACCCTTTCAACCTTGAGTTTATGCTAGGTTCTTGGAGTGTCTGCTTCAATTAGTATCTCATCTCCTCCTTGCCTCCAGGCATAAGTTCTGTGAGTCAGCCAGTCAACCCAATCCCCTTGAGTAAACCCCTTTTGAGTAATCACTTAGGACCCCATTTTCCCAAGGTCTTTACACGGTTCACATGAGCCCCTTGAAGAGAGGTTGTTATCCAATAAAGATCCCCTGTTTGTATGAACTGTGGACCCTCTTGAAAAATATATATAAATCAATTTAATCCAACCAGAACACTCAAACTTTTCACTTGCTTCTAAATCAACCATTTGAGCATTTTACGTAATTTCCTTGGAATTATTATTATTCCAACACTAATATCTCTTGCTGTAGCTAAAGGAAGGCAAATTTATTTGTATCAGTAAGCTGAAAATTTTAATTGCTAACTAAAAGCTTGTATTAAATATGCAACAACAATACTCTCTTTGAAATGGCTCATGAGAGGTGGAAAGATTACAAAGAATCAAAGTTAGCTATGACTTCTGCCCCAGTACTAATACAACCCAGCTACTCCAAACCATTTAAACAATAAATTGATGCTTGTATGGATGGATCAGGAGCAGCAGTATACCAAGAAAGGATAGAATATTAAAAACCTGTAGAGAAACCTATACTTTTCATATCCAGGCAGATCAAAGATACTGAGAATGTATAAGGAGCCAGTCAAATGGAATTCCTTGCTCTAGTATGGGATTTATAAAAACTTCACTATTAATTGGAGTTAAAACATCCCAATTAATTCGAGACTTCAATAATTTAAGGACCCTAATGAATATGAAGGCCCCTAGTAGGTGTATGCTCTGATGGCAAATTGCTATAAAACAGTCCAGAGGTCAGATGACTATTGTTCATAAATCTGGTGCTAAACACCCGAATGCAGAAATTTTATGTAGAAATGTGTTTCCTAATGATGCCAGCAACCCAGCTTATGATCCAGAGGATCATGATATCTTTCCCATCTTGAATGTAAATCTTCCTGCATTAGAAGCTTTAATCATGGGAATTCACATATGCCAATTAGTGTCAGCTTGCTACTATGTACCAAGCAACCTTTCAAAGTAACAGAAGAAATATGATAAAAACAATTAAATAAGAAAAGTAAAATTAACTAAAAAAAAGGAGTGAGAAATCCACAAATATTATTGCATAAATGGATTTATCACCCAAAACTAGGTAGGTTCACTCACTGACCCCACGCTGAAAATCCAACTCCTTCTATTTACAAATAATTAAATAAGAAAGGGACAAAAAGCCACGACACCAATATGGCACTTTCTGGCCCTTTCAATGTCTCACATGTATTTTCACCTATAGTTTTTACAACTAAATTTCACTCAGAATTGGAGTGTTGTGTATATTTTAGGAGTTACACAGGGAAATGTGTCATGTCACAATTCCCGCGCACAGCCCCACATCCTATAAAATCCCTACATACCCGTAGCTACACATTCCTGCGTACAGAGGTCACGCGCGCAGCTAATTTTGCCATGCACCCAGTGGATCCTACCCCGCGCGCATCTGAATTGACTGATCCCCGCGCCCGGATCAGTCATGACGAATCTGACAACCAGGTACCACTCAACAGAGCTAAAACCTAGTTAGGGTTAGCTGGCATATGTAATAACCTGACATATGCATTAGTAATAGTCTAAAAACTATAAAACTTAAGCTTAGTTTCTTGTTAATTTTGTTTAAGTTTTATATTTTTTAGACTAAGTTTAAGTATTTTTTTATAAATCAAATATTGAGTATTACAACTTAAATCACTTATCCTGATCTTCAAAGACCATAAACCAATAGTAGAAGTTATCATAAAAATTATTAAAAATTACCTACGTGCTCAGCAGATGATGGAAAATTGTTAAATGTCCACATCTGTCCACTTTAAAACAATATTAGTAGTAAAAAAGAAGGATGAGTTCAGAATGATCACATTTACTCCATAACAGATTAACAGACCCTGTGGCTAAAATAGCACAGAAATACAGATCTGATGTCAGCTGATTAACAGCACCAAGTGGATGTGCTAATTTTACCCTGACTGGTCTGCCAGCCTCAGAACAAGGGCAGAACCCTCTCTACGTACCCTGAGAAGCTCATAGTCACCCCAAAAAGGTATTTATACAGACCTCTTTTTGACCTATTATTCCCCATCAGTTTATCAGAAATTATTATTATCAATCAGACACCGTGTCATTGTTAGTCAAGTGCTTATAAAGAGATAAGCAAGTGATTTATGACTTAGTCTGTAGTATTATCATTTATTTCTCAAAACCAATCAACCCATTGAAGTTAGTCAGGCAAATCTACCCCATCTGCTCTGAAACCCTTCCTATTATTGCAGGATTTTTGTTGTAAAGTGCTCAGAGTGAGTGTTTCCCTTCCTGTCTTGGCCACTGTGCTGTTTTTCCCGGACATATAAGTGGAATAAGCCCTTTCTAAGGCACCCATCTTCATTCCAAGGTTCTTAAACTGACTAAGGAGGCCCCTTGAAGAGAGGTTGTTTGTCTGTAAAGACCCCCAGTAGTATAATACTGTGGCCCCTCTTTTATAACATATTGAAAACACTTTTTAACCAAACAAATTAAACCTTGCACTAGCTCTTAACATATTCTTTTTTTGAGCTTTTCACGTGTTTATGATTGGAATACTACTATTATTATTATTCCAGTATCTTCTATCACTCTCTGTAGCTAAAAGACTTCAAGGTTCCTGGTATCAGAGAGCTGAAAATTAGATACTGCTTTCTTTGAATTATTAAGGAGGGACTACTCCGCTGATCTAAAGTTATTGATCACTATTATGGAATGTGAGTCTCCAGAAGCATCTCTGGTTAATAGGTCACCATCTTCACTCCTCAAATCATACAAAGCTGTTAGATTTAATCTATGGGATGGTCTCCTATATTATAGGCATCAAAACTCTGGTGTACTGACCATAAGTACAAAAGATCACATGCAGCATATATTAAAAGAATGCCATGATAATTGCTCCTCAGGGCATCTGTCTACTTATAGGACCCTAGAAAAGGTGGAACAGACTGCTTGGTGGATAGATTGGAGAGAAACCACAATTGGGTATGTTTCTAGTTGTGAGAATTTCCAGAAATCCAATAGAGCTACTGGCAAGATATTTGGACTCCCACAGAAGATTTCTGAACCCAAAACTAGATGGGGAATTATTAAAATGGAATTTGTTACAGGACTACCCCCAGGTGGAACACACTCCTATAACTCTGGCCTTGTCATAGTAGACAGGTATTCTAAGAAGGCAAAGTTCTTACCTAAACACAAAGAAGATCCTGCTATGGATGTGGCCTTGCTATTTTGGAATAGGATTATAGCTGATGTAGGTATACAAAAAGTTATAATTGGTGACCAAGACCCCAAATTCACTTCTAAATTCTGGAGAAATTTAAATCATACATTGGGGACTACCCTAGCCTTTTCTGTTGCATACCATCCTCAGACTGATGGTTTAGCTGAGAGAAAGAGACAAACTATGAAAGAGATGTTGAGAAGATTTGGCAGTTTTGGTCTAGAATACAAGAATGTAGATGGATACTGTGATGACTGGGTAAGTTTACTCCCAGCCCTAGAAATTTCTTATAATAGTAGTAAGCACTCTACTACTAAGGAAGCCCTGTACATATTGGAAAGAGGATGGATTCCAAAACTCCCTAGGAATACCTTAAACCAAAACTTAGCCACTATTCACCCTACATCTCTTGATTTAAAGAAAATGATAGACCTAGCAAATAATCATTCCCAGAAATTTGTGGAAGATGCTGTGGAATAAAACACATAGAGATGGGATAAAACACATTAAGAACCTGATTTGAAGGTAGGAGATCAAATTTTGATATCCACTACCAACTTTAAAAACTTAGCAGGGAATAGAAAATTGAATCCAGCCTTTGTGGGGCCTTTTGTTATCAAAGAACCACATGGCAAGAATGCTGTAGAAGTAGTTCTGAGTGAAGAATTATCAAGGAAGCTCCCAGTATTCCTGTTATTTTGGTAAAACACTTTCATACCAGGGAAAGGAGCAACCTCCCTCCAGTAACAATCCCAGTTGAATCTGACCCTGTAAAAGAAAATGGTAAATTAAGAAGGATACAAAGAGACAAGAAAGAGAGAATCCAAGGGAAAGATGTTAGACTATACTTAGTCGGATACAAAGGAGAATCTGAAGACAAAGATAAATGGTTTCCAGATAAAAACTTACCTGATGGACCAATAAATCTTAGAAACTATAGATCCAGTAGAAGACACTAAAGTACAAATGGATTTTTTTTCTCCACCTCCAGTTTTGCTTTTCAGATATGGACATATCTTGGAGTGGAGGAATTTCATCTTTCTACTATTACAGAGCAAGCTGCAAAAGTAACATCAAATAACATAAAAATACAAAAATAAATAAATAGGGTGTATCAGAGTTAGCAAACCCGCCATTAGAAACCCGCCATTTTTTTTGACAAAACCTTCCATTTTAAATGACGGGTTTCTGAAATAAAAATTCCCCCTAACTGTTTTATTTCAAAATGGCAGGTTTCATGAAAATGGCGGATTTAAAACATCAAACCCACCATTAAACCTGCCATTTATGCATCATCATCCATCCACCATCCATCACATCCAAAAAACCTGTTGACACCTCTGCCTCAGCAAATCCATAACAATCCCATCTCCATCACATCACACACATCATGTCTCCATTGCTTCAAATCTCCATTGGTTCACATCTCTATCAATTCAAAAAAATCCCATCATCATCTGATCACCCCACATCCCATCACCATCTTTCTCATCTCAACATTTCCAATCAAGTTTCCTGTAAGCAAGTTGAAAAAGTAAAAAAGCTGACTGAACTTTTGTTACTATTTGACTCCCATTCAGACTCTGATTCAGACTCTGATTTGGAATAAACTTAGTTGGCTTTGAATGCTCTATTAGAAAATTAATAAATGGTTCCAAGAACACAAACTCTCCACAATCCTATGTATGAAACGCAAAAGATTCATCTCCTCCCCAACTTAAGCTTCCAGAAACTTTCCCAAACTCTATTGCCTTCATTAATAAAACTTTTGAAGATGATTGAATACCACCACATCTTCCATAAGAATTCTTGGAATCCTCAACAGGATACCACTATCCAACTGGCTGTTGCTCTTTGTATATTGTTATCCAATGGAAATTTGGCGGCAATTCATCAATTAGAAAATCTATTCTCAGTTGGTTATGGAACCGTTGACTTATACACCAAAAGAGTCATGATTGCTATCCTATCTTTCCGTCACTCAATCCTTTCTTGGAAGAAGAACTCAAGGAGATATCTCAATCAATGGAGACAGAAGGCTTTCCAGGTTGCATTGCTTTTGTTGATTGAAAAACCATCCCATTGAGTCAAAAACAAAAGCTTGATGGAAACCACTATTTTGATTGGAAAAAGAGGCAATTTATTCATTCTTTTCCAATGAATTTGATAAAACTTTGGATCAAACACTGACCAAATATGTTGCATCTCTTTGTTTGGATACTCTGTGGACCTAAAACTTGTTTTTTATGAAAAAAAGAATTTCATATCCCTCCACACTGGCCTTCCAGGTTCTTTTCATGATTGATATTTTTTCAATTGGATGCAGATTTCCCAACAACCAGAGAAATACTTTGACCAAGATCAATACCTTCTGGTTGATTTGGCTTATGCTATTTGGAAATATGTGGTTCCAGAATACCGGAATGTTTTGTCCAATGATCAAGTAAAAATCAATTTCAACTATCATCTTGCCCAATCATAAGTTTTCATTGAGCATGTGATAGGAGTCCTGAAAAGAAGATGGGCAAGCTTAGGGGAAATGAAAAACCAGCTTCAAAACCTCAAATACATGAAGTTCCTCATCAATTGGATTATAACTTGTGTAATACTTCACAACCTTTTGGCCAACATCAAAGATGAATGGAACAAAATATTTGAAGATGTTATTCTGGATCCACCTCAAGTCATCCCTGTCTCATCTTGTCCCTCATCTTCTTATATGAGAGAAAGGATTCTACCTCTCACCCTTGCTTGCCTTGATGAGTAATGTTTGATTTTTAAATAGGTTAAAAATCTCTTCACTGTATTTTTTTGTTTTTGGTTGTTCAACCAAGAATCCTAGGCTGACTCACTTGGGTTTTTTTTTCTCCTTTGGTGGACTTAGACAAAACAGACCCAAGACCTCACCCCACCAAACCACTGGTCCAATATCCTCCTCACCCACCTCACCCATCACCTCCACCTCACCAGCACACCTGGTAAGCCTCCCCCCCTCCTCCTCATCCTCCCCATCATCCAATACTGACATCCATCCCCCTCCATCCCCCTTCAGCCCCCCCCACCTCACCTCCTTGGTTGATTCCCCAGGTAATCTCCCCCCCTCCTCATCATCACCCTTTTCCCTCCCCCTCAGCCCCTCTCCCTTGCTCCCAACTAATGCCCCCCCCTCTTCCCCCCCCCCACCTTTCTTTCCAATGCCAATGGCCACCCCCTTTCTTGACAACACCAATGGAAAAGGAGACCCCCTTGCACCCTCCCCTCTTCCCCCCCCCCACCTTGCTTTCCAACGCCAACAGCAATGGCAACCCCCTTGCTCCCCCCCCTCTTTCCCCCCACCTTGCTTGCTAACACCGACAGCCATGGCAACCCCCTTGCTCCCCCCCTCTTACCCCCCCACCTTGATCCCCAACGCCAACGCCAACAGCAACAGCAACTCCCTTGCTCCCCCCCCCTCTTTCCCCCCCCCCCCCCCCAACCTTGCTCTACCCTTACCCCTTGGCTTTCCAAAGCCAACACCAATGGCCACAGCCCCCTCTTTCCCCCCCCCCCTTGACTTGCCAACGCCAATGTCAACCCCCTTGCTTTCCAAGGCCAACAGGCACCCCCTTGCTTTGCCCTTTCCAACAGCCCCTGCAAACGGCTGGCCTCCCCCCGTGCGCTCGACCCACCCCCCCTTTTTGACTTGCGGCCGGCCCCTGCCCAGCTGACCTAGCCACCCCCCCCCCCTCCTCCTTCCCTGGCAATGGAGCCCCACCTTCTCCCCAGACAATCAAGCCCAGCCTGCCCCATCCTCCCTGGCCCACTGACCCCGGCCTGTTTTTTTCACGCCCTGGTATTTTTTTTGTTTTTTTTAAATTGCTTTTGCCATTGCGTGACTGACATGATTTTTTTTTGTAACCCTTCTTTGAGCCCTTTTGCCTCCATTCTGTTTCTTCTCCCACCGCACTCAAAATTTTATAATCCAAATTGAATCCCTTCTTGATCCTCACCCCAAGCGGAGAATTTGCCTGGGAGGAAACAAGATGGAAGGAGATGAGGTGCCAAACATAAAGAGAGGTTGCAAGCAGAGGGCTTTGGAGCAGAAGAGGGATCAAATGAGGGCATTGGAAATATCTTTGGAACTTGCAGAGGAGGGCATCAATGAAGGGTTTGTATTGTCTGGATGGAAACTAAAAAATTTGGATCTGTATCCTGCCATCAATGCTGAAAACAAAAAGAACAATTGAAAACCCTCACCTTCCCAGTTCAAACATGCCAAGCAGACAATCAAGAAATTCCATTTTTTCATCCATGGAAAATTAATTGTTCTAAATAAATCTGATCACAACGGTCTTTTTTCAATAGGTGAATTTTTCCCGTTGAAGAAACTTTCTGAACAAGAAAAGAAGGAGATCAACTTTGTGACAACTTTCCCTCACCATTCAAAAGAACTCTTCAACACATTTGGTCCCTCAAGACCTTTGGGTGGAAAAATGTGGGCAATTTGATGGCAAAAATTGATGGAATCCTTTGAGTTATTTGGACACTATGTGAAGAAATCATCTATTCAATCTTCCCCTAAAGATTACCCTTTCCTCAATCTTAAGGCAGAAAAAGTCTCTCAAATTTTAGGAAAAAAAATTTTCAATTTGGCCAGACTTCCCTTTTAATCAAACTGTGAAATAATGAAGGAAAATGGCATCCCCTCCTTCTCATCACTTGAATTTGGTTCTTGGCCTACTCCCTTTGACTGCTCTCTGCATGTCACTTTCAGATCTGACTCTTTTTAAAACTCACCTTGCATTGACAAATGTGAAATCTCTGAGTATTCCTTATTAGTTGCAGTCACAACCAAGAAATCAAATGGACAACTATATTAAACTACAGATTAATATGAAGTATCAGATGGCCAATTTTTTTCCCCACCTTGGCTTTGGGATTGATTTGAAGCAAAAAGGTATAGTGAAAATGGTTTGGGCAGCCAATAAGTAAAAGCACCGTAATTTTCCTGTTGTGGAGACTGCCCCTCATACAAGAATGGCAATATCAATGCAAATCAACAAAACTACTCAAAACAATTGCAGGTACTTTGGGAGTGGGAAAATATACTCCAGGAAAAAAAATATAAATAAAAAGAAAAAGAAAAAATATTTTTTTATTGGTGGGGTTAAAAATAGTCTTAAGCATTGTTGTAATCAAAAATGATTTTTTCTTTCTTTTTAAGTTTTTCATAAAAGCAAATATATTTACAAGCCCAGCATTTGATTAATCTGCTTTAATTCATCTACTGTTCTACTGCTACAAATGTATGCCACAGCCATTGACCACTTATCCTTTTTTTCTGTTGCCGGTTGTTCCATCTCCATTTCCAGTTTTGCTTGCTGTAAATCCTTCTCTTATTCCTCTTTTTGAAATTCTAGCTCAGCCTTTTTCAACTTCCACTCAGCATCCCATTTTTGTTGATGAGCCAAACCCTTGGCTTTCTGCTTTTGAAAATCAATGGCCAGTTGACAATCCCACTTCTCCTTTTCAAACTGAAGTTTTTCAGATTAAATTTGCAATTTCACTGTTTTTTAGAGGTGAATAAGAATGAGATTGATTTGGAAACCAAGGAAAAGCCAATGGGCTTACCAGAATCTGACTTCTCCATGATCTCCTCAACCCCCAAAATATTTTAAGTGTTTCTCCTCTTTTTAATGCTTTTGGGGTGAATGTTGATGGAATTGGAGGCCTTTTGCTTTCTCTTTGCAAAGGAGGTTTGTGTGGGAATGTAATTGCTATCATTTGAAGGGGATGTGGGAGGCCCCATTTTCTTGATTATTTGGCCATTCAGGAACAGATGAGCCTGTTTTTTTAGAATCTAAACCAGTCAGGATTAACCAGACATAAGAGAAATGATCTTGGTTCCTTACTTGAGCAGATGATGACAATGGTGGGGATACAGGAATAAATTGCTCCTTGTTGGAAAATTTGTCAAGTTCTTCCACCCCGGGAAGAGAGCAATCCCAAGAATAAAGTGAGGGGTCCAAGGAGGGGTTTGAATTGTTGATCAATGCTGATGAAGAGGTGATTGGAGCTGATTCTGTTGGAATATCCTCATCCAAATTAGATTGGGGCCACTCATAGGTTTCATAGGGATCATCATTGCTATGCCAAGCATCCACAGGCAGGTCCTCAGCATCAACTTAATCTGATTTTTGGGCATCAAAATCGGCCAAAGGGCTGATATTGGCCTTCTATCCAAATATTTCATCCATTTGAACATAAAAAGGACAAATGGATTCCAACTTGTCAACCACTGAGTTGATTCCCTTTGCTTTATTGGAGTCAGTGATACCAAATCTGGTGGAGATTGACATTGAGTGGGCTTTTCTGTACTTGGTTTGATAGCTCTTGAATTTCTCCTGCATCTGTTTGGATGAACAATCCAGCCTACCTTTGGTTTTATTCTTGAGTTCCTTTGCCATCAGGAGATAACCATCAAACTCAGAGAAAGGAGTTTTGCCAACTTGTGTTTCATTGTTGTATCCAAAGAAACAATTGTAGTTGGATGGAATTTTGAGCTAGTTTACCAGGATGATGTTATCAGCTCTCTTGATCTGACTTGAGCCTGTGGAAGATGATGGGGGAGGATTGTTAGATGTTGAGTTCCTGGGGGATTTTTGCTTTTTTCCATTGGATTTTTTAGTGAACTTGTGGGGGGAGGATTGCTGAGGGGCCATTTAAAAAGAGTAAGGGATGAAGAAATTAAGCAATTAGAGTGATGAAGTGATGAGGGGATGAGATTGATGAAGCAAAGAGGATACAAAGAGATAAGAGTGATGAAGTGGAAAGAGGGATAAAGCAATAAGAGTGAGGATGTGATCAAAGCAATAAAGTGATGAGAATGATGAAGTGATGAGGATAGTGATGCAATGAGAGTTAGCTGGATGTGATGAAAGCAATAAAGCAATGAGAGTGAGGAGAGTGAGGAGAGTGATGAAGCAATGATTAAAGTAATGCAATGAGAGTTAGCTGAATGTGATGAAAGCAATAAAGTGATGAGGATAGCAATAAATAGATGAAGAGCAATGAATCAAATTTTTTTCAGATGAGGTTGGTGGTAGAATTTTTTGAAGGTTGGTGGAGTTGGAAAACCAGTGGTGTATGAAGTGGACAGGTGGTGGAAGCCTTTATATACTTTACTTGAAAAAAATCACTTATTTCCAAGTAACTCTGACACTTCTGATGTGAAATAAGTGGGTTTTTTTATTTTTAATGGCGGGTTTGAAATTTCAGATTTGGTTTGAAACCCACCATTAAAAAATGGCGGGTTTGCTTAACTCTGATATTCCCTAATTAGTATGAAAGAGGAAATAAACTTGAAAATATTATTTCAAAGTCTGATTCTCCATCAGAATTAAGGTAGGGTAACTCACCAACACCTACCCCAAATTCTCATCCCTTATATTTTTAAATATTTAATGAAAAATTTGCAGAAGGCACGGCTTTGAGATTTTGGCCATTATAATATTTCACAGGAAACACCAAATATGGGTTTCACAGTGAAAATTTTGGCAGAATCAGTGAATTCTGTAAATTTGAGGAGTGACGTGCAGAAAAGTGATTTTTCAAAATTCCTGCATGCAGCGGCCACAACTAATACACCCATGCATGGCTAAGCAGGAGCACTTCCACCCTTTCTGCTTATCAGAACAAGCTGGGTATGCAGTCCAAGGCATCTGAAAAGTACGCAGCCACGGGACTATGAGCTGACAGGCTGACAGATGGGATGAGAAGCCAAGGTACTGCGTAAAGGTTCTACTACCAATAGGAGGACATACTACATAGGTAATAAATGTCCCTGTGGTTGGTATATAGTATAAAAATACATTAAAATATCTAAAAATACTCAAAATAAACTTTTTACATATTTTTACTAAATATAATAAATAAACACCAATGTGTCAAAAGGAAGATAACCAGAGCTTGAGAAATATTTTAAAATACCTGAAAGTTAAAAATGTGAAAAGTTTAAGATACCAGAATTTTTGTGAAATACCAAGGAAATGGAATATGCAAAAATATCAGATATTTTCTCACAAGATGTATTTCTTTATTAATTATTTTAACTAAATAAACAAAACTTTGAAAATAAGGACCAAAATCATGATTATGATTTTGCTCCCATCAGCTAATACATAATGGCAAATTGTCTTACATCAAATTATCCGTAGGCATTTCTCATTAAAAGGAATATTAACAGTTTGGGAATATTTACTAAGGATAATGAATTAAATGAGGTTCATGTGGATAGATATGGTATTATTCACATTTCAATAAATCAAACAAAGAGTGATATAATTCCCTTAACCTTTAGAATTGGATTCTACCTGTTTTATAGCACCAAAAAACCATGATGGGCTATCACTTGTTAATCTTTCAACCTTAGCACCCGTCCCTTTCAGCCCCTATAGCCCTCAGAAGGACAAAAATGGGCCCCAAAAAGATATAAATAAGGAGCTCTTTTTGAGGCTATTGATACCGCAGACCCAGTTATATATACATCCAGAAACCATGTCAAAATGAAAAAATATTAATAAGAGATAGTTAAGTACTTTATGGCTTTATTCTGATTAATATTATCCATCCCAAACCAATTTTTATTAATTTAAAGAGCTGAACAACCTTTTACCCCCAGATACAGGTTTAAAACATCAGTACATGTCCCAAATGGGTACCCAAAGAATTAAATAAAATACCAGTGAGTTCATTATCCTTCTTCTTTTGTGGCAGATTGGTTACAAAGCCCTGCCACTCCATCATTTTTTTAATATATATATTATCTTTGGGCAATATCTCCTTTAAAACTATAAATCAAAGTTTCCAAAGTAACCAGGTCTACCTATTTCAAAGTGAATTTTCTGAAGAAGAGGTGTTCAAGATCCCCAGTATCATTTTGGCACCTCTTTTTATTTATTTAATAATAAATTTATTAATATTTATTAATTATAATCATTAATATCCAAACCATATTGCCTTGCATTTGCTTTATCCAAATATTTTATGGATTATTGCTGCATTTTAAAAATATTATATTTACTATTTATTCTATCACCTCTGGTAGCTAGAAGATAGAAAGGATCTTGGAATCCAGAAGGCTGGCACTCAAGTTACCCAAGGGAGCATTGTAACTTGCGGTAAAACAGCATACCTCATATCTCTACAACTAATTCCTTTGAAACAGCATGCAGGTGGTTCCTGCAACATTTTATAAGTGATAAGGGCTCAGAAGGGTCCTTAGAAACACAAAAAAATTAGTTTTCCACAACTTCAACCATACAAGTTATACAATGTCAGTTACCAAAGAGGGCTTGCAGCTACCAAGCATGTTTCATGCTTTTCCCAACCAGAAAAATTAACTCAATCTGCAGGGAACTTCTGCATCATTTTTTATGCAGGATAATCACTCAGAAACTCATATTATCCATTATCTCATATCTTAGCCTGACCATCAAAAATTAAACTAAAAAATAAAGTTAAACCTCAGTCTGATTTACACGTTTTCTCACCAGAATTAGCTGTCTCATGTAAATGTACCCTCCTGTGCTTCAAAAGTGCAGAGAGGGGCTCAAAGCAGCACCCAGTTGAGCCCTCAGGATCCCCTAAGAAATTATTTCTCTATTTAAGGGGGGCTCTTTTGCCCTATCCAAGTTTTCTGGCATGGCGTCTCCCCATATATATGGCATCTGCACCTATGTTAGTATGTCATCTGCTTAAACCAACGCCAGCTTTTCAGTGAACCAGAATCAATTTAAAATGAAATAAAAGATCATAAACGAAATTATCATTTACCATTGGAACCAACCCCAGGTGTTCTTGAAGAAGGGTTCTTGAGAAAAGACCTGTTATTCAGCACCTATTATTAGGAAAAAAACCCTGATTTGTGATTAGTAAATTTATTAAAAAGGAAGAGCACAACAGAACAACCAACCACCCTTTTTTCCGCCCATCTCCCTTTGGGAAAACCCATCTTTTGGTCCTTCAACTGGTTAAACACCCCTTATTCAACCCTTAAATCCTTTAATTGGGATTTGGAAAAATAGTCAGAAGAGGTAAAAAATTCTTGATAAATAATTGGCGGAAGCTTTCCAATCATCCAATACAACTTTGAATGGTCTTTAAATTCCTCAAAAAATCTCTATTAATAAGCAATCTAGGTCTGATTAGAGAAGTATTTTAAGTATCAAAGAAAACCAGCCATTAATTAAAAAAATTATTGTGCAGACTTATTATAGTTCAGAAGGGCAGGCAATTCAAAACCATCTTAGGTTCCCTTTATCTCTTCAAGATTAGTAGTACACTAAATTCCTCTTCTAGTGACTTCCGGAAAGGTATTTGCTAAATAATCCCATTATCCCTTGGATTTTCTAAAATGGTGGCTATATGACTACATTTCAGCCATGTAGCATGCCTCACAGCCCAAATGAATTGTGTACAAGGCTCTTTTGGTTGGTGAATTTATCATCACCCATAAATAAAACAACAAATAATTCAATCAAAAATAAATAAATAAATAAAATAAATATATTAGTTAATGAATTAATTAAAATCAAATAAATAAAGGGAATTATTTTTCTCACACATCCAATCCTTTATTTCATGCATTTTGATGTTGTTGCGTGGTTGCGCCCCTTTGATATTTCACACAAGTTTCAATAATTCATTTCTTTTTTAATTCTGAATGCGCAGCCCCGTATTTGTGTTTCTTAAACCCCTAACCAATAAATTTGGCAATTTTTCAGGCATTAGAACCCCTTCAAAAATGAAATCAAAAAATGACAAAATTCTGTAAAAACAAACTTTTGCATGGGTTTTTGGATCCTTATTTTCGCTTTTTTGATTGTTTTTTGTTTTTTTCTTTTTTTTTCTATTTCAGCTTCCAGAAATATCAACCAAAATTCAAACAGCTTTCAAATTTTTGTTTCATTTTTTTTGGATGTATCATTTAACTTTAAAGAATTCCTTCAAAAAACACAAAAAATCAATAAAATCAAATTTCTCTTTCAACATTTGAGTCCTTTTGTTTTCCTTTTTATTTCATTTTTTTGGTGATTGAATCTTTCAAAAAGTTGAATCAACATTCAAAGAGCATTTCAATATTTTTTTCAGATTTTTTGGATGTATTATACTACCTTAAACATTTACACAAAAAATCAAAAATTTCAAAAAATTAAATTTTCTCATTGGACTCTTGGATCCTTATTTTTGCCATTTTGACTAATTTGTTTGGGTTTTTCAATCTTTGAGAATTTTTAAGGAACTATTAAAGAGATTTTTAAAGAATTTTTGGATGTCATTTTTTACCTTGAAAAATTCCATCATAAAACCCAAAAATTCAGGAAATTCAATTTTCTCGATGGAATTTCGGATCCTTTTGTTTGCATTTATATATTTGAAGCTTCATTTTTAAAAGGATTATGTGAATCCTTTCAAAAATTGTTTTTTTTAACTTTTGACGCACTATTTTTTCTCAAAAAACAAACCAAAAAAGTGTCATATTACCCTTCTTTGAGCCCTTCCCATGCATATATTCAATATGACTTAAAATCTTTTCCTGGGACCACCACCCATCTTGGAGCGCTCCTATTATTTTATAAACCACCCCCTTGACCTGTTCCATCCTCCCATCACCCCCCACCACTACCACACCACACCACACCTCATCTCACCACACCTCCTCACACCACACCACACCACACCACACCACACCACACCACACCAAACCACACCACACCACACCACACCACACCACACTCCACCACACCACACCACACCACACCATCAAGCACTCATCAAAACAACTCAACACTTTTGATACTTCCAAAAATCTGGTTTCCCTCTTATATCAAGTCTCTGAATACCTTCTTCACTCCATTTCTGCTCAATATATTTCTTAATTATCAACTCTTGTCTTCAATTCATTTTTTACCAAGAACATCTCTTTTTCAAATGGCTCAAGAAAACATCCACCCACTTTTCAGAACTGTTTCAACTGTTTCACCAGGATCACCCTCCATTATCTTATCTAAACAAACTAATGATTCAAATCCTCTGGCTCCTTCTTCATCTAATAAAACTTCTGATTCAACCCCTGTGGCCCCTCCCCCTGAGCTATCATATAATCAAAAGGAGTATCTGGTTGAAGCTATCCAATCATGGGAAAAGTCCCATGGATATGCCATATCTACCAAAGTATCCAATTCCAATAATCAATCCTACAATTATCAATTTGATAAATCTGGGGAATATCAACCCAGAAAAGATACCACCAAATTAAAAAAAATAAACAAATAGCAATTGTCCTTTCAGGTTATCAGGAAATTTTTCAAAAATATTGGGTGTTTGGGTGGTGAAGGTTATATGTCCAGAGCACAAACATCCACCTTCCATTGACCCTTCAACTCATCCCATCCACAGAAGAATTCAAGGGAAGCAAAAGGAGGTGGTTCAAAATTTATCCAAAGCTGGAGTTCCCCCATTAAACATTCTCAACTCTCTAATAAAAACCTCATCTTCTCCTGTCCACGCAAATCTCAACACTATTTACAAACAAAGATCCCAAATGCAAAAATTGCCCTTGATGACAAAACACCTGTTGAAGCACTTTTACTGGAACTGTGGAATTTTTCCTTTTACAACAAAATGAACAACCTGGATGGTCAAATTAATTACTTAGCTATTTCACACCCTGATTCAATTCAACTTCTCAAAATTTTCCCAAATCTCATTATGATGGACTGTATCTATAAAACCAACAAATTTGGATTTCCCCTTCTTCATATTCTTGGGGTTAAAAATTGTTCCAGAAGCTTCTTAGTTTCCTTCTTTTTTTATCTCAAGAGAAAAAAAAGAACTATGATTGGGCCCTGACTCAGCTTAAGGATATTTTAGAAGATAAAGAACCTAGTGTGATTGTGTCAGAGAAGGAACAAGCAATTATGAGTTCAATTGAAACAGTTTATCCTTCCTCTCATTGTGTCTGGCACTGAACTATTTAAAAAATTCAGAAATTTTCCACCTGAAGAACAGCTATATTATCTTGGTGGAATCACAAAGCTATACAGTTGAAGATATCAAACTACCCTGATTGAAGAGCCAAATTTCACTCAAAGATCCAAAGTAAGAGGAAGACCCAAAGGAGAAGCTCATAAGTTCAAAAAGAGCTCTCAGTCCTGAAGCAAAAGAGATCCATCTTTTTTTGAATATTTAGAAGAACCCAAGAGGAGAGGAAAGCCAAAGAATAAATGCATTTCAAATTTGAAGGTCAGTCACCATTTTTTTGGAAGAAAATATATCAAATTTAAGAATTGATTTTTTTTCTTATGTAATCAGGTTTCAAGAAGGTGCAAGGCCATCCAGGGGAAGGGGAAGGGAAAAAAGGAGGATTAATCAGAGGAAGAGGTAATTTTATAACTACACTTATTTTTTGTGAAATGGGTTGTTTTTTTATGAGTCCTTGTCATTTTTTCAACATAGAGTGAATTTTGGACTGAAGAGGAATATTCAGAAGATGATTAGGTGGGCCAGATTTGGATGAAGGGGAAGATTCATAAGATGAAGAGCTACCAGATGTGGATTTAATTAAGGTGGTGAGCTTTAATTTTCTTTTATTTTGGGCTAATTTTGGGATATTATTTTCCATTCAAAAATTTGTCAGAGTTCTGGAACAATTTCAAATAAGTGGTTTGCTTATCCTGAATACAATTTGGGACAAGAATCAAGAGACTAAAGGTATCCAATGAATATGGTGATGCTCCTTACCATCCTCCTGGGAGGACGGTATTAGCAGCCCCAACAATCAGTGATAAAGTGAGTACATTTGGTTCTATTTCATTTTTCAATTTTTTCTGATTTACTTGGGGTTTTTCCTCTATGTTTCCTGCATGTTATTGTATTCTTCTTCAGGAATTTTTGACCAAGTCTCAATTGAAGAAGTTAGTTTTATCTTGATACCATATTTTCTGTTATTAAGAATTCTAATTTTTGGTTTTGGTTCCAATAAAAAAATTATATTCTCCAAAAAAAGCCATTCCGCATATATCACATGTTCAAGATGTCATAGAGGATGCGAACTGTGGCTTTAGAGCAGCAGCCATTTTTTTGTGGAGGAACTCAGAAGACTGGATTTAATTCAGGAAATAAATGGTGAAAGAGCTTGATTCAAGCCCAATCTCCAAGGACACAAAATTGCTGCGTGATATCTTGGGTGAAAGATTCCAAGAAGCAAGAAGGCAACTGAACCACCTTTAGGGCCCAGCTCTGATAAACATGTGGATGAAATTCCCATGCCATGGTTTCCTTCTGGCTGAAACATATAATTGTCCAGTGTTTCTGTTTTCTTCTTTAATGCCTTGCAATTATCTTTCTCTGAATTCCCCTCCCACTCGAAATTCCAAATCTTCTCCTATTTGCTTCATTCTTTTAGAAAATTTCAAACATAGAGTCTCATTCAAGTTCAAGTCTGATCATTGGCCAGCTCCCAGGTTAGATACACTTTGTGAAAGATTTGTGACAAAGGATTCCAAATCTTGGAGAACTATTTTTCAGTGAAATTTAGAGCTTGGTAATGAGCTTTTGTTCCCTCCAAGTAAATCAAGTAGAAACATAAGGACAATCATAGTCGAATAAATCTTAATATTTGTATCCATATTTAATGGATTTTTTGAAGGTAAAATAATACATACAAAAAATCTGAACAAAATATTTAAATTTGCTCTGACTGTTGCTCTAACTTTTAAAAAGCTTGAATCCCCCCCCCAAAAAAATGAAATAAGAAGGAAAATAAAAGGATTCAAATGTCAAAGTAGAAATTTGATTTTTTTTTTGATTTTTTGTGTTTTTTGAAGGTATTCATTATGGTGAAAGGAGACATCCAAAAAATATGAACAAAATATTTTAAAGCTCTTTGAATCTTTTTTGATATTTATGTTAGCTGAATCAACCAAAAAAAATAAAATAGCAAAAATGTCATCTTGGTAGTTGACAAGAGCAACCTGTCAAAGCAGATTAAAAACAGAAAATAAATAATAAGATTAGTAGGAGTATTAAATCCATATATATTACTGCAGAAATGGATTCCCCACCCAAATATAGGTAGGGTCACTCACTGACCCCACCGTTGAATTCCTACTCCTTACATTTTCTAATAATTTTGGGAGCAAATAGACCAATAAACCATGGCACCACTATGGCGCCTTTTTTCCATTCTAAGATTCAACACATAATGACATGTATAGGTTTCACACCCCAAATTCAGTCAGAATTAAGGTGTTGTGTATATTTTAGGAGTTACAAGCGGATTGGTTTTTTATCACCATTCCCGCGCGCAGCCCTGCATTCATATAGCAAGGGTACACACGCCTGACACTCAGTATGTAGGCGCATGTCAAGAAACCCGCATGCAAAATGACTGCTGATGGTGGATGATGGATTCCTGCATGCAGCTGTCAAGCCTGCGCGCGTCAAAATTAACTGTAATGATTCTAGCAGCCAGGTACCACAGGAACATGCTACAACTTGCATGCATACATCATGCATATGTAACAAGTTGACTGACAGATGTAGAGATGTTTGAAAATTAAGAAGATTGAATAAAAAATATGAAAATCAAAACATTAAGCAAATAAATTGTGAGAAACAATAATGAATGTTCTCACATAAATGGGATTGCCAAATCTTTATGAACCACAAAACACATCAATAAGTCTACCAAACAATTATTGAAATTACCAACATGTGTAGAAGCTGGCGTAGAATCTACAAATAACCACTTCTAACCATTCCACTCTAAAGAAATTATTACAAAATAAGGAAATATTTCTGAACCATAAAAATAACAAATTAAAAGTTAAATAACTTCTGAAAATTAATTCACATGGAAATATGACACAGGCAAGAATAGCCAGCTGACAGCACCAAGACTACGTGCCAAACTAGCCCTAGCTAGCCTGACAGCCTCAGCACACAAGCACAACCCTCTCTAGGTGCCCTGAGAGGTTTTTATTACCCTAGAAAGGTACATAAACAGCCCCTTTTAGATTGTTTAAACCTCAGTAATTTCTAAGTAATCAATCCAGACCCCTTGCCATCCATGATCAAGTGTTTATTCAAGATAAACAAGTGGTTTATGGTCTCAGTCTGATATTATAATTATAAATTTTAAACCCATTGTTAATTCCACTGAAGAATATCAGAAATATCCCCAACAATTTTCCTGAGACCCTTTCAACCATGAATTTCTGCAGGTTACTTGGACTGCCTTCTTAAATTGGTAAGTTACCCCCTTTTTGCCTCCAGACGTAAGTGCTTTGAGTCAGCCAGTCCACCCAATCCCCTTAAGTAAAACCCTTTTGAGTAATCACTTAGGACCCCATTGTCCCAAGGTCTTTACATGTTTCAAAAGAACCCCTTGAAGGGAGTTTGTTATCCAATAAAGATCCCCTGCTTGCATGAAATGTGGCCCCTCTTGAAAAATATGTTTAAATAAATTTAATCCAACCAAACCACTCAAACTTTGCACTTGCTTCTAAATCAACTATTTGAGAATTTTATCTAATTTTCTTGGAATTATTATTATTCCAATACCAATATCTCTTTTTGTAGCTAAAGGACTTCAAAGTTCCTGGTATCAGTAAGTTGAAAAAAAATAAGGATCCAAAAAACCATGTAAAATTTTGTTTTTACTGAATTTTTTCATTCTTGAATTGCATTTTTGAAGGGTTTCTAATGCCTCAAAAATTACCAAAATTTTGGTTAGGGGTTTAAGAGCCCTACTATAGGGCTGGGAAGTCAGAATTCAAAAAAAGTGAATTCTTGAAACTTGCATGAAATAGAGTTTTTTTGCTTTAAATATCAAAGGCGCCCACCTTCTCAACAACATCAAAACGCATGAAATAAAGGATTGGATGCATGAGAAAAATAATTCCCTAAATAAATTGAATTAAAAATATAAATATAAAAAAAGATATAAATATAAAAAAATATAAATATAAAAAAAATAAAAACATAAAAAAAATATAAATAAATAAAATAAATAAATTATCAAATGAATAAAAATTTGCAAATGGCACACCACAACTCAAAATTGGTCGGGTGGCGTTCTTTGCAACCCATATGGATTTTGAGCAGCCATTCATGCCTGAGATGGGTTGCAAAAATCCATTCACAACCCAAATGGGTTGCAAACTGCACCATGCAACCAATATTGAGTTGTGAACAGGTTGTGTAGGTTTGAAAATTGAGCATTGCCCTATAAACTGCTAGATATTTGAAAAAGAAATGAAAGTTCTTTCAGATATTTTTTTGTGATTTTTTGGATGTATCAATGGCCTCAAAAATTAATAAAATTGGAAAAACTTCAAAATAACACACCCATTTCAATTTTTCTTTTTTCACTTCTGGCATCAAATTTTCTCTCAGTGTTTTTTTTAAAGAATTTTATAAAAGAATCAAAAGATGAAAAAAAAAATTAAAATAACACATCCATTTCAATGTTTTTGTTTTAACTTCTGGCATTAAATTTTACCTCAATTTTTCTTTAAAGGAGTTTATAAACAAATCAAAAGATGAAAAAAAAATTTGACTGCTTGTGACAGTTGTTACCCCAAAAAATATTTATCACAGTGAAAATAACTGGAAAAAAAAGGGGTGGTAAAAATTTTTCATTCTTATTTTTTTCATATTTCAATAAAGGGAAATGTTGATTTCACCACTCATTGAGCCGTGCACACGGTTCAAAAGGGGCCATGTGGCACGCCACACAGTCAAATCCAAGCCATGTACAACCCCCCACGGCTCAAATATTCGCGCAGCCAACCCAGCCTGGTCCCCCCATGTTGGATTCCACATGTCAGCTTGCTGATACCAGGAACTTTGCCTTCCTTTATCTACAGCAAGTGATATTGGTTTCGAATAATAATGATTCCAAGAAAATTACATAAAATGCTCAAATAGTTGATTCAAAAGCAAGTGCAAAGTTTGACTTGTTTGGTTGTTTTGAATTGGTTTAAATATATTTTTAAAGAGGGCCCAAAGTTTATTAAAAAAGGTGATCTTTATTGGATAACAACCTCTCTTCAAGGGGCTCTTTTGAACCTTGTAAAGACCTTGGGACAGTGAGGTCCTAAGTTATTACTCAAAAGGGGTTTACTCAAGGGGATTGGGTGGACTGGCTGACTCACCGCACTTATGCCTGGAGGGAAGGGGGTGATAACTTACTAATTTAAGCAGGGGTAACACTCCAAGAAAATTTCAGAAATTCATGGTTGAAAGGGTCTCAGGAAAATTGTTGGGGATATTGCTGATATTCTGCAATGGAATTAACAATGGTTTTAGAATTAATAATTATACTATTAGACTGAGGCCATAAATCACTTTTTTATCTTGAATAAACACTTGATCACAGATGGCAAGGGATCTGGATTGATTACTTAAAAATTACTGGGGTTTAAACCATCTAAAAGGGGCTGTTTATATACCTTTCTAAGGTAATAAGATCTTCTCAGGGCACGTGGAGAGGATTGTGCTTTGTTTCTGAGGCTTGCAGGCTATCTAGGGCTAGTTTGGCACGTGGTCTTGGTTCTTTCAGCTGGCTAGGCTTGCCTGTGTCATATTTCCATGTGAAATAATTTCCAGAAGGTATTTAAATATTAATTTGTTATTTTTTATTTTCCAGACACATTTCCTCATTTTGTATTATGTTCTTTAGAGTTGCATGGGTAGAAGTGGATATTTGCAGATTCTACGCCATTTTCTGCACATGTTGGTAATTTTTAATAATCTTTTGGTAGACTTCTTGGTGTGTTTCGTGGTTCATAAAGATTTGGAAATCCCATTTACGTTACAACCTTAATTGTTGTTTCTCAGAATTTATTTGCTTTAATTTTTTGATTTTCATATTTTTATTCAATTTTCTTAGGTTTCGAACATTTCTCTATCCGTCAGTCAACTTGTTACATATGCATGATGTATGCATGCAAGTTGTAGCAGGTTCCTGCAGTACCTGGCTGTCGGAATTAGTATGGCTGATGTTGACGCGCGCAGGTTTGACAGCTGCATGCAGGAATCCATCATCAGTCATTTTTCATGAGGTTTCCTTGACATGCACCTACATACTGGGTGTTGGGCGTGTGTACTCTTGCTATATAAATGCGGGGCCGCGCGTGGGAATTGTGTCATAACACAAATCCCCCTGCAACTCCTAAAATGTACACAACACCTCAATTATGACTTAATTTTAGGTGTGAAACCTATACGTTGCATTATGCTTGAAATATTAGAATGGCCAAAAAGGGCCTTATTGGTGCCATGCTTTATTGGTCTTTTCTTCTAAAATTATTTAAAAATGTTGGGAGTTGGAATTCAAGGGTGTGGTCAGACAGTAACCCTACCTATGTTTGGGTGGGAAATCCATTTCTGCAATAATATATATGGATTTCTTACTCCTTTTAATTTTATGATTTATTTTCTGTTTCTAATCTGCTTTGACAGGTTGTTCTTGTCAACTAGAAAGCTGACATTCCCCCACTCCTCTATATGTCTATATCTGAAAAGTATTTTTGGGCTCAGTGTTGTTTTTTGGCTCTGTAATTTCTCAAGTGTAGAGGTCCATCAGGGATGTTGTTTTCAGGTAACCATTCATCCTTTTCAGCAGATTCTCCTTTGTATCTGACTAGATAGAGTCTGACATTATTTCCATTTATACTTCCTTTCTTGCATTTAAGAAGTTTGCCTATTTTTACTTTTTCTTTCCCAGTTGCTTCTGCAACAGTCTTTGCTGGTGACGCGGCTTGTTCTCCTTCTCTGGGTTGTTAGTATTTGATAAGACTTCCTGGAAACACTGGGTGCTTTCTGGAAAGTTCATCGCTGAGAATAACTTCCACTAAATTCTTCCCATGGATTTTCTTGATGGTGAATGGTCCATAAAATGCAGGTCTGAGTTTCCTGTTCCCAGCTAAGTTAGTAAAGTTGGTTGTAGAGACTAGGACTTGGTCACCAATCTTGAAATCAGGTTCTTTGTTGCTTTTATCAAACCTTTGTTGGTTGTATACAACAGCTTCTTGAAAACATTTACCAGAATTTTTGTTGGCTACATCTATCATGTTCTTAACTTCAAGTGATGTGGGGTGAATATTGGTTAGCTGCTGGTTCAGGTTATCCTTGGTTAATTTAGGAATCCATCCTCTTTCCAGTACATAGGGTGCTTCTTTAGTGGTAGAATGCTTGCTACTGTTATAGGCCATCTCTAGGGCAGGTAAAAGGCTGACCCAATCATGCCAATATCCATCAGTATTCTTGTATTCTAAACCAAAGCAACAGAATCTTCTGAGCATTTCTTCTAAGGTCTGAATAATTCTTTCAGCTAATCTGTTTTTCTGGGGGTGATAGGATGTGGAGAAGGCTAAAGTAGTGCCTAACATGTTGTGGAGATTCCTCCAAAGTTCAGAAGTGAACTTGGGATCTCTATCACTGATGATAATCTTAGGGACTCCCATGTCATCTGTGAGTCTATTCCAGAACAGTAATTCTACTTCCATGTCAGTTTCCTCCTTATGGTTAGGTAGGAACTTTGCTTTCTGGGAAACCCTTCTACTATGACTAGGACTGAGTTTTAGGAATAGGCTCCTCCTGGGAATAATCCAGTTACATAGTGCATGTTGATGATTTCCCATCTTCTCTTAGGTTCAGTAATTTTCTGGAGTAGAACAAACCTTTTTCCAGTGGTCCTATTAGACTTCTGACAAATTTCACAGCTGGTGAAATAATGGACTGTGGAATCTCTCCACTTGATCCACCAAGCATTTTTTTTGACCTTTTCTGGGGTTCTATCCGTGGATATGTGAACAGATGAGCAGTTATTGTGGCACTCAGCTAGAATATGTTTTATATTGTCTTCCTTATTTAAGACTATGACAATTGATTGTTGGTGCTTATAATATACTAGACCATCCCACACGGTTAACCTTCCAGCTTTGTAAGATTTAAAAAGAGTTTCAGGTAAACTGTTAACCATTTCAGATGGTGGACAGGTACTTTCCATAATGTTGATTAGATTCTTCATACCAGCGCTGTAAGCCTCCTTGATGGAGTTGAGCAAGGATTCATCCAGTTCACAGATGTGGATTCCTAGAATAGGAGCCTCAATATCTAGCATGTTAATATTCAGTATAAGAAATATGTCATTATCCTGTGGGTCATAAGTGGGTTTCCTTGGATCATTGGCCAGAGCATTCCTCCTCAAAATATCAGCATTCTTGTGTTTAGCACCAGCTTTATGGACTATGGTCATCTGACCTCTGTGCTGTTGAATGTCAGCTTGCTACTATGTACAGAGCAACCTGTAATAGCAACACAAAACTATAAAAATAAAAATTTCTAAATTAACAAAAGAGGGAGTGGGAAATCCATAAATACTATTAAAGAAATGGATACCTCACCCAAAATTAGGTAGGGTCACTCACTGACCTTACCCCTGAAATCCAAGTCCTTACATTCTCAAAATAATTAAAAAGAAAAGTACTAAAAATTACAACACAAGTATGGCACCTTTTGGCCATTCTAGCATTTCACACGTTTTGTCACGTATAGGGTTTACACCTAAAATTCACTCAGAATTGCGGTGTTGTGTATATTTTAGGAGTTACACCCGGAAATGTGTTATGTCACAATTCCCACACACAGCCCCACATCATTACATACCCCTACATAGTCATATTAGTAGTTTCCCGTGTACTAGAGACCCGCGCGCAGCCAATTCTTCCACGCACGCAGCGGATCCTACCCTGCGAGCATCTGAACTGACTGATCCCCGTGTCTGGATCTGTTGTGACTAATCTGACAACCAGGTACCGCTCAAAAGAGCCACAACCTAATTAGGGTTGCCTGGCATATATAACAAGTTGACATGAGCATTAGGAATAATCTAAAAGGATCAAAACTTAATTAAAATTAATAAAAATTAAGTTTAGAACATTTTTTAATAATAAATTAAAGATCAAGGATTACCACGTAAATCATTGACTCTGATCTTTGAAGACCACAAAACACTACAGGGAGTGTTCCTAAAAATTATTAAAAATTATCTAAGTGATCAGAAGATGATGGAAAGTCAGTAAAACTCCACATCTAATCACTTTAAAGCAATACTAGTAGTACAAATGAAGGATGAGTTCAGAATGATCAAATTTATGCCATAATAGATTAACAGATCCTGTGTCTAAATTAGTACAGAAATGCAGCAGATCTAAGGTCAGCTGATTAACAGAACCAATTGGAAGTGCTAATTTTGCTCTGACTGGCTTTCCAGCCTCAGCCCATGAGCAGAACTCTCTCTACGCGCCCTGAGAAGCTCAAAATCACCCCAAAAGAATATTTATACAGACCTCTTTGGGATCCATTATTCCATCATCAGTTTACCAGGAATTATTATTATCAATCAGACACTGTTTCATTGTTAGTCAGGTGCTTATGAAAAATCTAAGAAAGTGATTTATGACCAAGTCTGTAGTATTATTATTTATTTCTTAAAAACCAATCAACCCTTGAAGTTTAGTCAGGCAATCCACCCCATCTGCTCTGAAACCCTTCCTATTATTGCAAGATTTTTGTGATAAAGTGGTCATAGTGAGTGTTTCCATTCCTTTCTAGGCCAGTGTTCTGTTATTCCTGGCCATAAGTGGAAAAAGCCCTTTCTAAGGCACCCATCTTCATTCCAAGGTTCTTAAACTGCCTAAGGAGGCCCCTTGAAGAGAGGTTGCTTTGTCTGTAAAGACCCCCAGTAGTATAATACTTTGGCCCCTCTTTTATATACATATTGAAAACTTTTATTACCAAGCCAATTAAACCTTGCAACTGCTCTTATTATATTATTAATTTGAGGCTCTAAGCGTTTATTTTTGGAATTATTATTATTATTATTATTATTCCAGTATTTTTGTCACTCTCTGTAGCTAAAGGACTGCAAGGTTCCTGGTATCAGAGAGCTGAAATTGAATGGCTATCTGCCACCTTAACATATGCCTACTAGTAGTTTTCAAGTTAATCAAAGTCCTGAAAACATTGCAGTCAGTAATTACCATGAACTTGGTACCTTCCAGGTAATAATAGATTTTCTCTAGAGCCCAAACTAAGGCAAGGTATTCCATTTGGCTTGCACCATACCTTTTTTCCCTATTCTTTACTTGTCTGGATAAGAAGAGTATGGGCATTTCCACTAGTTTATCATTTTCTATGACTTCTTGATGTAAAGCAGCTCCTAGTCCTTCCATGATAGCATCTATATAGAGTTTGAAATTTTTATACTAGTCAGGTTGAATTAATACTGGAGCTGAGGTCATAGCTAGCTTGAGTTCTTCATAGTTCTTAACCCTTTCATGAGTCATTTCAAAGAAGGTTTTGCTGTTGCAGATTTCATACAAACATTATGTAAGAAGGGAAATCTTAGGTAGATACTTCCTGTTTTAGCTGCAAAAGCTGATAAAGAATAAGAGTTCAGTTTTCTTCTGAGGCATGGGCCTATTCACAACAGCAGCTATTTTGCTCTGGTAAGCAGTTAAGGTTAGTCCTGAAACAATGTGTCCTAAAGCTTCCAGTTCTCCATAACCAAAGTTATGTTTTTCATTGATAATTTTAATCCCACAGCAGAGAGGCTTTTAAGGAATAGCCTTGCTTTGTCCATGTGTGTATTCCAATCATCAGAATAAATTATAACATCATCAATTTATACCATCATCCATCCTTGTCTGATGAATGATCTGAGGGGTGTATCCATCATCTTTTGGAGGTTAGAAGGAGTTTTTTTGATACTAAACAGCATACTAAGGTACTCATAAATGCCCAAGTGACATATAATCCTCATAAATTTCTGGCTATCAGGACTGATAGGTATCTGGTGAAAGCCTTTCATCATATCCATATTAGTGATGAACTTAGCCTTGGAGAGGTTATGTGGAAAATGGTCAATTTGTGGCATAGGGTAATAATCATCTTGAGTATAGTTATTCAAAGTTCTAAAATCCCCAACCATCCTTAAATTATCATTGTTCCAAGCTATGATTACTGGATTATTAATTTCCACTTGTTCATTGTGTCCTGATTTCCTTAAGACTTGTAATTCAATCAATTCTTGGATATGAGTTTCCAGAGAAGTTCTAGATTTTGGACTGGAAGGGTAAGCAGGTCACCTGAGGTTAGGAGGGTAAAGAGGTTTAATGGTTAAAGTTATAATCATGTCATGTCCTTTGATTTTAACAATTGGATGATCCTTGATGCAGAAGGCATTCTGAATTTCAAAGCAAACTTGGAGGATATCCCATTTTTGGTCTTCACTCAGCAGGGGTTTCAGGGCTGCTTGGGAGAAAAACTCCTGGGAAGTATTTTTCAAATGTTGAATCAGAAGTTTGAGCATTGATGTGGCATATTTGGAACTTCTTGTTCCAGTCTCCTCCTACAGTCAAATATCTGCCCTTACTTTGGAATACATCAATACCACATAAGCAAAGAGAATCATTCCCTAGAAAAAAGTAATCACACACTCCATTCTGGAGAACTTCAAATTCAATTATCAGTTTGAGTGATCCTTTTGAGTGGGGGAGAATGATATCAGAGGACCATACCCCAATAGCATTAAGGGAAGAGTTACAACTGTTGAACTTAGTCTAAGGTACTGGTAATAAGCTCTTTCTCCATTTTGGATCTTGTTGTTCCAAATAAGTTGAACTAACACAAAAACAAAAGGCTCCACAGTCTAAGAGTAACTTAACAGGGGAACCTTGGATCAAACCAGTTGAATATAAGGTTTTACCAGAAGTGTAACTTTTACCGGCAGAAGTTTCAAAACTCCAAATTTTGGCTTCAGAAAAATTGTAAATTCTCATATTGGGCTTCCATTTTTGAGGTAAGTTGGAGTCTTCATTAACAGAGTTAATGTTTAAGGAAGATGCTATACTTCCTTCAATGATCTTGATAGGGTTAGTAATCATTAATTTATACTTGGATAGACATCCATCAGTTTCATCAATTTGAGGTTCAGGGTCATTGTCATTCTCTTCTCCTTCAATGATATTGATCTTTCTTCTGGGCTGGGGGAAGTCAGGTCTCATATGTCCAGTTTGGTTACAATTCCAGCATACCTTTTCTTGAGTCTCAGAAGTTTTCTTAACTTCTAATTGGGGAGTGGTAGAGTGTTTGGTTATGGGATTGTATTCTTCTCAAGTCTTGGGAGTGGGTTCCTTAGTTCTATTGTTTATTTTGGAAAGACCATTCATATCAATGGTTTCTTCCAGAATACCAATGAGAGTGGAGAGATCAGCATCCATGGAAATTCTACACCTCACATTTTGATTAAGGTGTCTGGGAAATAGATTGAGGAGCCTTTCATTGATTTCCTCTTTGTCAGCTTCAAAATAGAAACAATCTAACCTCTTCTTTTCTCCCAAACACCACTTGTGTGGTTTGTCTTTTAAAGGGTCAAAAAGTGAGTTCTCAAAGGTTTTCATCATTTTTATTTTCCAGATTCTAGTACCAAAATGTTCTTTGATAAGAAATTTCCAAGATTTCAAAGTTTGAGCTCCTAATTCTCCTCTTTTGTTGATAAACCAATCCAGTGCTACTCCTTCAAACAGCCTGGGTAGTCTCACTACAGCTATAGTATCTGGAAATTCATATGAGGCAAGGGTATAGTCAATAAATTTAACAAAGCTGATGTTTTTATATTCTCCTTCACCTGAGAATTGAGGCCATTCAGTTACAGGGGGAAAGAGTTTCAGAGCTTGTTCTACTTCAGGGGTAGGACTAGGCTGGTAAGACTCATTCCTGTTCATTCCAGAATTAACAGAGATGTTAGGAGTGATACTGGTCATGGTGGGTTATGATTGTTCTATGTTGAATAGAGGAGGGGCAGTTGATTTAATCTTAAGGTCTCTTAAGTCATTCTTAATCATACCTAGTTCCAAATCCATTTTGTTGCTTAATAAATCAATTTTATTAACAAGATTAACAGAAGGGGTATCAGTTTCGTTTCTTATCTCTCCCTTGAGTTATTCAAGAAGGAGGAGTATCTCTTCCTGTCCAGAATAATAGGTGGTGGTAATGTGATTAATTAGAGATTTTTTTAAAAATCAATGGTATCCCTTAATAATTTGATTTCAGACTCATTAGCTCTCAGGTGGTCAGCTTGGTTTTGGATTATTTTGTTAGAATGTTGGATTTCTTTATCAAGTTCTTTGTGAATATTGTCCAGATTGCCACTCAAGATGTTAAAGTTATGAAAAACATTATCAGAAAACTTGTTAAAAAATGGTGTGATACCATCAGAATCTAATTGTGATAAACTTTCTTCCACTTCTGAGCTAGAGATATTATGTTGTCCAATCTTTTGGGTTCCTCAACCTTTGATTATTTGAGGACCTCAGCTTTTTGGGATCCTTTCCCTTTAATTTGGCTACTTGGTCCCAAGGGTTCCATTTTTCTACATATTTCTCTACTTCTGCCCTGGGGATCAATTTCTGAAGGGCTATTTTAGAGGACTTGGCCTGTGAAATAGCCTTTCTCATAGCTGCTCAGTCCTCCTGCTCTTGGTCTAGCTTGTATGCCTCCCAAGGACTCACATGATCTTGTGCTAAATCCTTTATTTTGGACTCTTTGGCTAAGTCCAGACTGGGAGGCGTAGGAGGAGGGGTGGCTTTGTGGGACAACTTCCTGGGCAAAGGACTAATCTTCAACGGTTTGTTGGTTGAGTTTGCGGGTGCAAGCGCTGGAGGTTTTTGCAGCACTCGAGTCATGGTTTTGAGCCCCCTCATTTTGCTTGCTACGGGAACTTTTACGGGCCCGCATTCCTCTGGGCAGAGGTCCATAGGACGGGGCTTGTCCAGTTGCGCGGGTTTTGGGCCTGTTTTGTGACATAGTGCAAAAAAGTATAAGTTTTGTTGAAACTTTGTCAAAAATAATAATAAAAAATAAAAAAAATATTTTAATTTTATTTTTTAAATTCATTTAAACTTACTTAGACTCAAATTCAGCGGTACTAGAGCTTGGCTAGGATTAAAAGAGTCTTTGGTGGGTAATCAAGGGGGGTCTTTGTGGGTACCAATGAGGTCTTGGCTTAAATGAAAAGATCCATGGTGAGAAATGTTTTCCAACAGGTCTTGCTCAATTAAATGCGCAATGGAAAAGGTTCCTTACACTGCAAATAAGGTAAAAGATTTAAATTAATAAGTTTTTTGGTTTGTTATAGTTTTATTAATTTTTATTAATTTTTTATTTAATTTTCAATTTTTTGTTCAATTTTTTTTAAAAAAAATATATAAATATATTGAGCTTACTTTCATTACTTTTGTTAAAGGAATAAAGTTGTCTCTGATACTTCTTCAAGGCCGTGTGTTTCCTGAGTAAAGAATTAAAATTAATAAGTCTTTCAAGTTTCAATTCTTTATCTTTTAAAGCTTGTTGTTTATAATGGTTTAATTTTGCTTATTTTTGCTCAGGAGTTATGATAACAGGAACAAAATTACGGATTCTCTCTTCTTTTCTGTGTTTAAGAATATTAAAATAATAATTAACTAATTCTCCGTTGGTCTTAAAATCCACTGGAAGAATAACAATAAAAAAGATAATAATTATTTTTACTTATATTAATGTAGATTATCTTGTCCAAAGAAATAATTTAATTAAATATTAATCATTCAGGGATATTTCCCGGTCAGAAACCCAGTTTTCAGCTTGCTGATACCAGGAAATTTGCCCTCTTTGAGCTAAATCAAGTGCTATTGGTCTTGGAATAATAATAATTCCAAGAAAATTAGGTAAAATGCTCAAATAGTTGATTCAGAAGCAAATGCAAAGTTTGAGTGGTTTGGTTGGATTAAATTGGTTTAAATATCTTTATCAAGAGGGGTCACAGTTTATGCAAACAGGAGATCTTTATTGGATAATAACCTCTCTTCAAGGGGCTCCTTTTAACCGTGTAAATGTGAGATTTTAATATGGATGCTCCAGTGGAAAGAGGATAAAAAAGGGATGAAGAGGTCTTTTTTTGTTGTCAAGGGAAGCGGATCAAGAGAGTCAAGGGAACATTCACAGTTCAAAGTGATGAAGAACTGATGAGGATTCATTGACTTGGAAACCAGCAGCTTAAAAGGACTAAATACATTCAAGCTTACTCGTGTTTGACAAGATCAATGAGAAAGGATAAGTTTGATAAGCATAACTGTGAAACAGAAGATGTCACAAGATAAGTAAATATTAGGAATTTGGTCCACAGTAAATGAAAGATAAAGAAAGCGCTAGAGTTGATACTGGTGGAACAACACAAAGACTTTAATAGACTAGAATACCTGTGGGAAGAGCCACTGTAGGTTAAGATAAAGATTATATTGTAAATAGGACTTGACAAGCTTATTATTAGGATAATACTAGAAAACACACTTAGAGCAAGATATGAGAATATAAAGCTTAATAAATGGTTGCAATCTAGTATTAGGCAACAGAATAAAAGACTAGAATTCTAACACGCCCCCTTGCCTAATACTAGAGGGCAGTGAAAATAATGGAAACCAGTAAGAGTATAGCTTGAGGTAGCAAGGACCGGATGACTTTTAGTAGCATTCAAACTGTTTGACTTGAGGAGAGCAAGACAGACCAAAAGAATGAGTAGAGGACGACTTTTCAAGGCAGCGACCAAGCCTAAGTAGATATGATGATGGACTTTAATGGTAGCAATAAGACCCAATTGAAAAGAAGTAAGATAGACAGAGATGATTGTAGTTAAGAGGCATCAAGCAACAACGATAGACCAAGCAAGCTGGAGTCGATGAAGATGATTGAGCAAAGATCTGGGCAAGCGCAAGGTTGACAAAGATGACGCGAGGACACTACTTTAGAGAGGAGCCTAGGCAATCGGTGGAAGGTGGATGTAGCAGGTTTTGGTTAGCGATGGACCAAATGTGATGATTGATCTTTTGACGTGAAGCGGCAATTGGACCGAGCGACTTGAGGTAGCGATAAGGTGAGCAGACGCGGGGTTGGAATTGGGTGGATCAACCAAGCATGGGAGAACAAGATGATGAGGGCACGCAGGATCGGATGAGCGCAGGAATTGGAGGCAGAAATCTAAATAGCGATTCGAAGCGCTCAAGAGGATAAGATGACGGAAAGAGATGGATTGAGCGATCTCAGAGTTGTTGCTTCAAGATTTGACCGATTGTTGAGATGATGGTGGTTGACTGGCCAAGCAAAAAGAGGAAGAAGATGGTTGAGAATGGTGATTGGAGGGTTGAACAAAAGGAATTGTTTGACCAAGTTGATGATAGTGGAGAGAAGGAAGAATGAGAAAGAGAAGAAAGGAGTAGCAAGATATAATAAGAGCTGGGAGGGGATTAGATAAAGAATGAAACAGGCTGATATAAGAAGATATAAAACTGAGCAGGGATTTGACAAGGATAACCAAAGGAGGATGGAGTTCAGAAGCTAAAGAAGTGAGCCTCCTCTTGAGGACCATCCAAAGATTGTTTAGACTCTTTAGGCGCCTTCTCTGGATATTTTACCCACCAGTTGGCTGCTTGATGACCGGGCTTTTTGCAATGTGGGAAAGTTGAGGGAGCAGAATAGAGTGCAGTGTTTACAGGGGCCATTGAGTTTGAAAAGGATTGATCTTCAATTTGATCTTGAGCATGATCCTTTTCTAGTTTCTTGAGAAGATATTTGACGGTTTGCCCTTGGTAATCATTGGAATTTTTGAGGTAGTTGAAATGATTTGGAATTTTGGAAAGGGTAAGTATGATGGTCAACTTGTCCTCTAGTTTGAAACCTACTAATCACATTTTTTGAGTGGCAGTTTGGATCTGATTCACAAATTTTAAAATATTGTTTTGGAACTCAATTTTGTTAAACTGGGAAAATGCAAGGTTTTTATTTACAAAATAATCCGACATGTATCAATCTAATAGTAGGTTCCATAAGGCTCTGCCGTTTCTCTTTTGATTGGTTGGAAGGGATCCTGCAACAAAGTGAAGGTTGTCTGAGTCAAGGTGATTGAGGATGAGATTGTAGGCCTTGCGGTTCAGGCAATCAAATTGTTTGACGTTCTTCTGGTCAGCTTCAAGTGGTTGTGTTGCTTTTCCTGAGATTATTTCTAAGGCGTCAATTGAATCAAGTTTCCCTTCCATTGCTAGGGACCAAATGTAGTAGTTGTTGCATGTGAGAAAGAGTATTTGAGGATGCAAGAAAGAAGTCATCCTTTGATGATCAGTAATGAGGAGGGATGAGAAACTATAAGTTTGACTGCAAAGGTCAGGAGAGTATTTTGGCTTTTAACCGTGTGAGATTTTGATATGGATGCTCCGGGAGAAAGAGGATGAAGAAGGGATGAAGAGGTCTTATGTCGCCAAGGGGAGCGGATCAAGAGAGTCAAGGGAGAACTCCTGGTTCAAAGTGAGGAAGAACTGATGAGGATTCATTGACTTGGAAACCAGCAGCTTAAAAGGACTAAATACATTCAGGCTGACTCGTGGTTGACAGGATGAATGAGAAAGGATAAGTTTGATAAGCATAACTGTGAAACCAAAGATGTTGCAAGATAATTAAATTTCAAAAATTTGAGCCTCAGTACATGAAAGATAAAGAAAGCACTAGAGTTGATACTGGTGGAACAACACAAAGACTTTACTAGACTAGCATACTTGTGAGAAGAGCCACTGTAAGTTAAGATAAAGATTGTACTATGAATAAGACTTGAAAAGCTTATTATCAAGATAATACTAGAAAAAAAACTTAGAGCAAGATTTGAGAATATAAAGCTTGAAAAATGGTTGCACTCTAGTATTAGGCAACACAATATAAGACTAGAATTCTCACAGTAAAGACCTTGGGAAAGTGAGGTCCTAAGTGAGTACCCAAAAGGGTTTTACTCAAGAGGATTGGGTGGACTGGCTGACTCGCAGAACTTATGCCTGGAGGCAAGGAGGAGATAACTTACTAATTTAAGAAGGGGTAACACTCCAAGAAACTTTCAGAAATTCACAGTTGAAAGGGTCTCAGGACTATTGTTGGGGATATTGCTGATAGTCTCAAATGGAATTAACCATGGGTTTAGAATTAATAATTATACTATCAGACTGAGGCCATAAATCACTTTTTTATCTTGAATAAACACTTGATCATGGATTTCAAGGGGTATGGATTGATTACTTAAAAATTACTGGGGTTCAAACCATCTAAAAGGGGCTTTTTATATACCTTTCTAAGTTAATAAGATCTTCTCAGGGCACATAGAGAGGGTTGTGCTTGGGTGCTGAGACTGGAAGGCTAGCTAGGGCTAGTTTGGCACGTAGTTTTGGTGCTTTCAGCTGGCTAGCCTTGCCTGTGTCATATTTCCATGTGAAATAATTGTCAGAAGGTATTTAAATATTAATTTTTTATTTTTATGTTTCAGACACATTTCCTCATTTTTTATTACTTTATTCAGATTGGTATGGGTAGAAGTGGGTATTTGGAGATTCTACGCCATCTTTTGCACATGTTGGTAATTTTTAATAATTTTTTGGTAGACTTGTTGATGTGTTTTGTGGTTCATAAAGATTTGTGAATCCCATTTACAGGACAACCTTCATTGTTGTTTCTCACAATTGATTTGCTTTAATATTTTGATTTTCAAATTTTTATTCAATTTTCTTAGGTTTTAAACATTTCTCTATCCGTCAGTCAACTTGTTAAATATGCATGATGTATTCATGAAAGTTGTAGCAGGTTCCTGCAGTACCTGGCTGTGGGAATCAGTACTGCTGATGTTGACGCGCGCAGGTTTGACATCTGCATGCGGGAATCTATTATCAGTCATATTGCATGGGGGTTCCTTGACATTTGCCTACATACTGGGTGTCAGGCGTGTGTACTCTTGCTATATGAATGCGGGGCTGCGCGTGGGAATTGTGTCATAACACAAATCCGCCTGTAACTCCTAAAATCTACACAACGCCTCAATTCAGACTGAATTTTAGATGTGAAACCTATACTTGGCATTATGTGTGAAACATTAGAATTTCCAAACAGTGCCATAGTGGTGACTTGGTTTATTTTTCTTTTCTTCTAAAATTACTTAAAAATGTAGGGAGTTGGAATTCAAGGCTGGGTTCAGTGAGTGACCCTATCTATGTTTGGGTGAGGAATCCATTTCTGCAATAATATGTATGGATTTCTCACTCATTTTAATTTTATTATTTATTTTCTGTTTCTTATATGCTTTGACAGGTTGCTCTTTTCAACTAGCAAGCTGACACCACACAACTAAATTCAAGCCGTGTGGAGTTGTACACGGCTCAAATGTAGTCGTGTGGCATCCCACATGTCACCAGACTGTGGTGAGAAAAAAAATGGAATGAAATGGTATTAAAATAACCCATGAATCAAATAAACCTTCCAAAAAACAGGTATCCACGGAAAATTTAAAGAAATCAAAAAATGTTGATTTTTTGGTTAAAAAAAATGAAAAATAAATAAATAAATAAATAAAAACTTGGGACTATCCAATAGACTAGACCCAAAGTAAAAAGACCCAAAAAAACACAAGTAACTGGACTTGCCCACACCAAAAAAAAGGCTCCTACACGACCCCCGGGGGTTGTGCATGTTTGAAACAGCCCTTTGTAGTCGTCTATGGGCCCCCATGGCTCATTTGAGCCGTGTAGGGCCCTACACAACTACCACATGGTTGGAGCCATGAATTTACCATCAACCTTCAATAAATACAAAGAACAGGTATTGTTACAAACATTAAATATTTTTGAACTATTATGGCTTTTGTCCTGCTGGAGTTTCTTTGAGGTAAAAAAAACCTTATTACCAAGCTCCAAATTTTTTGGAAAATTTTTTTTAAAAGATTTGGAATCCTTTTTCACAATTCTTTTCCAAAGTGAATCCAATTTGAGAGATGTCCAAGGATTAGAGTTAAACTTTAATGAAATTATATATTTAATATATTCTAAAATAAAGGATAAAATATTAGAATATTTGTAATTTGGAGTGGGAGCGTCACAACTTCCCCTGGCATGTAAGGGGCTAAAGGCACAGGCACAACTTCCCATAGAACTCAAAAATGATTGGTTGAGATTGCAATCATGAAGATGAGAGGAGGAGTACAAGTGATGAGGAGATGGAAGGATGGAATAGAGCAGTCCAGGAGGAGGTTGTTGAATTCTATAAGAGTAACACCAGGAAGGGACAAGTTGATATGAGTTAAGAAGTCTGGTGTGCTGAGATGACACCTACTGGCAGAGGGACTAAGCAGTAAGAAGTAGTATACTAATTCCTTGGGGGGAATTAGTCCAGGAGGGAAGGATAGGCCAGTATATGTGAGAGCTGAGAAGGAGGCCTTGAGGGATGAGTGGCTGGTGTTGCAGGTTGGAGTTCCCATGGTATTAAATTTTGACTGATTGGCATGGAGGCTTCAGTTGACTGATTTGGTGATGGTCTTTCCAGGAAGGTTTGACATGCACTGATCTGGAGTCCTGGGAGTATGGGCTGAACAGACAGTGGAGAGTATCTACTATGTATATACTAAGTGTAATATGTACTAACTCATATACCAATTGGGTTGAGGAGATATACAGGATGTACCAAGCCATAGAGAGAGAGGTAGAGAGCCTTGGAAGATTAACTGAACCACATGACACAGTGGTGAGGTGTACAAGGAAATAGAGCCTATACCATACAGGGAGATGTTGAACCTGGTGGAAGAAGATGGATACTGCAAGGTATGCAGTAGTAATATCCAGTGGAAGGTACAGAAGTAGGTGGAGTTGGATTTGATCTGAAATTGAAGTTGATGAATTTTTGGATTTTTTGATTTGAAGAAGTGTCTGGACTGTGGTCATGAAATTACCCCCCTGAAAGGGAAGGGGAAGCTCCTTATTCCCAGAAAAGGATGTGCTAAGGGTTAATATTTATTTATTTTATATTTTCTGATTGGAAGCTGGTAGGATGTGATGCATAAGTTGAATATCATGAAGCAGGTGAAGCATAGCACAACTGTTTGGACTTGAATTCTAAAACTAGACTGTAATTTGAGGTTTGGAGGTTGGAGGTCTGAAGTTTGTATTTTGGATCTTGAAGTTTGAAGTCTGAAGTAAAAAGTTTGAAGTTTGAAATTGGATCTTTGAAGTTTGACTTTGAAGTTCAATAATAAATGTTTGAATTTCAAAAATCAAAGTTTGAAGTTTGACATTCAAAGTTTGACTTTGAAGTTCAATGTTTGAGGTTTTGAAGTTCAAGTTCAAAGTTTGACGTTTGACGTTCACTGAAGAGGGACTGAGAGGGGGTCTTCCTTGGACTAGGGTGATGATGAGAGTGCTCTGGACTAGGGTGATGATGAGAGTGCTCCTGGAGAGCTTGGAGGAGGGACATGGACTTGGAAAAAAGTGAAGAAAATGAAGAAAATAAAGGAAAAGTAGTAGAGAAGGAAGAAGAAATAAATAGGAGAGGGATTTATGGAGGTGACCAAGTTTGTTGTGGGAGGTAAGGGAAAAAGTGAAATTGATGGGTTTGGAAGTAGAATGAAGAATTTGGAAGTGTTTGAGCTGAATCCTTATTGAAAGATTCTGGTGTAGTGAAGACTGGTTTGAAGTTCTGATGGTGATGAAGATCCAGAAGTGAGGTTTGAGGTTGTCCAGGAATGTTGGAGTGGATGATTGAAGATAAAACTGAGGTCATGTTGATTGGTTTTATGATTGATGATTTGAAGGAAGAAGGATGATAAGGGATGAAAATGACAGTGATATATTAACTGAAGGATATTGTGGATTTTGGAAGTATTTTCTCATATGATATTTATGATGGAAAGGACTATTTGGAAATTTTTAGGATAGGAAGGAAAACATTTTATTTCTTATTTATATTTTGTTTTCTTTCTCTTTTTTATTTTTTTTGGAAGTGATTGATTGAAAGAAGTTGAGTTTTTATGATCATGGAATATTTTTTATGGCTTTTATTGTAATTGGGAATTGATTGTGATTGCAATTTGCATTTTGAACAGGATCATAGGCTCAACTGGTTTGGAATGATGGATGGAATTGAATTGATGGAGAATGGGATTCCAGTAGTGCTGAAGTTGGATTTTGGTTCCCAGAAGGTAGTTGGTGAGATTTCAAATGGATGAATGGATGAGTTGATCAGGTTTTTGGATTTTGAAGCACAAGTACCTAGTTTTTCAAAAATATGAAAAGGTTCCCAACCAATGCTCAAAGAGCTATCTTGGAAGGTTGATCAGTATTGATTTTCTTTTCAGATAGTTATACTTAATTCCCAGGATTAATACCTTTCAGAATTTAGTTTCTATTAAGGTCGGCATAGTTACTATACTTATACATAGGCTATTTTGACCTTTATCAGAGGAGTTTGGTTTATTGAAGGAGTATTTCTAGATTTAGCTGGTCAGCATGTTGGGTATACCCACTTTAAAAACAAATAGGATTAAGCAACTGTAGAAATCTATAGAATGGTTAGTCACTTCATCCCCTTTCTTTAATCTTTTAATAATATCTTAAAATAATTTTTAAGCTTGTTGATTTGTGGTAAATTTGCTCAGTTGAAGTTCAAGAACTTTCTCAAGCTAAAAAATTTCAGAAGTTCCAAATTCATCAGGATTCTGTTCAAAATAAGTGTTCCCCATCTGGAAAGATGTTTTCCCAATGTCACAGGAGGCTGGGTGATTTCAATGAAGAAGTTACAAGGACTTCAAGTGAGTTGAAACAGGAAAGGAGTTCCATATAATACCCTTGTCTCCTGGTGAGAGCTTTTGAAGACATGGAAATAATTTTAAGGAAGAAGAATCAGTTAGTAAATCAAAAAGCCTGTGATGCTTCAGAGGTAATCATCCCAAGATCAATTTTTGAGAGGATGGCAGAACCCAAAAAAGAAAGTCAGTGAAATTCATTGGAGAAATTGGTTGTAGTTTCTCCTTGGTAACAGCATCAGGTTTGAAAAATTCAGCACATGATTGCAAACCACTATCCTTCTTCTTGAAAGGAAAGGACAGTTTCACCAATGCTTGAAGTGCTGGGGCTGGATTAAAACTTTCTCTACATTCTCCGCTATGTAGGCTTGTAGGGTTGAATATTCATTTTGAGGTGGTGAATAGACAAGCCCAACTGGAGGTATGATGCCTTCCAGTCTGATATGGCGGTTGTAAGTGCAGTGTGAAGAGATTTGGTCTACTTTAACCTTGGAGAAGATAATCTACGAATGGATGATAATCAGCTGTAAATTTCTTTAACATGGTCTATGATTCTTCAGGGACTTCATCAGTAAAAAATAGAAACATCTGAATAATTAAACAATTGCATATTTATGCAAGCATAAATCCAATATCTCTTCCTCCTGTGAACCAATTAAGGACCAACAAATATCCAAGCAAGTTTAAAGAGTTTTTAACTCAAAGGGAATTTAGTTTTTTTTTTGGAAACTTCAGAGGGTTCTGAAGTGAGGGATATTGCTTTGGACTGGAGTGCCAAAGGAATAGCTGAGGGAAGGACAGCTTTAGGCAGTGTAGCCAGGTTGAGTTCAAGAGGATTGGAGGAAATTTCAGTGGTTAGTTGGTATCTTGGGGTGATTGGCCCCATCTCCCAATTTGCTTGTGATTCCAGTGATGAAGAGAGTCAATCCCCAGGGTGATTTATTCAGGGAATGGTGCATTGACTCAAAGGATTTACCATTCAAAGCTAGGAAAGGATGGGTTGAAACCATTTTGAAAGTTGATTCACTGAGCAGAAATTTAAAAGATGTGTATGTTTTCCCAGAGGAGAGGTCTATAAGGGATGAATAATTTGAACCATGGAATTCACCATTACCTACTGAGTTTCAACTGAATCAAAAAAAATAGATAAGCCTTGAAAGAAGAAGAAGAAAATGGGTGAGCCTAATCTTGGTTTGGCTTTGAAGTAGCACTGGAAAGTGCTGGAGTATGGAAAGAAGAATAATATGAGTTGAAAGTTTTCTTTCTACAGTCTTCTGTCTTTTGTTTACAACCACAATGTAAGCATAAGCCTTCCCTCTCACTTCTTGCCTTTTCACCTTCCTTGAGTTTTCCATCTGGACCTAGGTCCAAAGAGGGTCTGTTAAATGACATAGTTGGAGTCAACATTTCTGGGGACTGGTTGTGCTCCCTACTTTCACCGCTGTGGTATACCAAACCTGTCCTATAGCCATCAGACTAACTTTTTTACTATAAAAACAGCTCAAAACCTCAAATAAACCTAAGAAATGAATTCTACATCCAAAATAACTTATAGTCACTCAGCCAAAGTACCACCCTACCTCTCATGGATTAGAAGATAAATCCCAAGAAACCTTAAACTGTGGCAAAATCATACCCAACCAGTTGTCACATCTCTGTGGAAGACATAAGGCATACCTTGAAAACACTCAATTAAATACCAGTTGAAGCTTACCCTCATCACCAGGACCATACACCAACCCTGTCACCTCAGCCAGAATACAGCAAGACAGGTGCAGGAGGCAGTACAACAAGTCAGATCCTGTCACCTCACCCAGAATACAGCAATACAGGCACAGGAGGTGTTGGATTTCTGATAATCCCTTAGTGAACAAAAGAAATTATGATATTTGAGAGGGCTGAATGAAAAAAGCAATCAGTAAAAAGAAATAATAAAAAAAAAGAAAGATTAGAAGAAAATAAAAGAATAGAAACACAAACATCAAGACGTTGAGGAAAGATACTGGATCATAGAGCAGGATTTAGAAGCTAGAGGTTGATAGAAGATACAATGGAAAAAATTATTTCTATGGAAAAAGTAAGATCAGAATCAAAGAAACAAAAAGAGACAGAGAAGATATTGGGTAAAGTCGTACCAGACAAATTTGGTTTGAAGAATGACCGTCGACAAGAGGTTGAAGTCACGGGTTGGGGATTTGAGTAGGATCAAGAAAGCGCATAAAAACAAAGTAGAAATAAAAGAAAAAGAGTACAAAGAAAGGATGAAAAGAAATTGAATCTGAAGTAAAGAGAAAAGAAGATTGAGTGGGGATTTTGAGATTTGAGGAGTCAGAATTGTTAGAAGGAGTAATTCAAGAGAGTCATGATTTGCGGGTGCGGTTATGATAAAGAGAGTGGTAGGAGCGCAGCGGTCCGCACCATGTGACATTTGAGAGACAGGGAGAAGAAAGTGAAGAACAGTCTAATGGAAATGGCAAGCACATCAAGAAGAAAAAGGGATACTAAACAGATATTTCAACACTCCCCGTGGCTGGTAAGACTGAAGACACATTTTGTTGAGATGGGTTTATGAGATTCAATAGGTGAGACAAGTATTGATAAGGAAGAGATTTGGTTAGGCCGTCAGCTTTCATCTTGACAGAGGGGATCAATTTAACTATGAGATTGCCAGAAGCAAGCTCTTCTTGAAGGGCTTTGGTTTTAATGTCAATATGACAAGTCTTAGAGTTGCAACAAAATTTCTTGAGTTTTTTGTTGAGGCCTTTATTATCTATGTAATGGAGACTGGGTTTGGGTTCTTTCTTCAAGCGTTCAGAAACCAAATCTTTCATCCAAATAGCTTCAAGAAATGAGTCTACCAGAGGATTTAATTCATCTTTGGTAGTTAAGTGGGTGACATTTTGCTGTTGGTAGCTACTCCAGGAGAGAAGAGATCCAAAAAGAAGAGACAAATGACCAGATTGCAAACGTCTAGTTTCCAAGTCATTGCTCCAAGTGTTGTTGCTGAAGCATTCAATTTGAGTGTTTGGTGAGCAAATTTGAAGAGTAAGCTTAAGGTTCTTGGTTGAGTTGAGGTACTTCCAGCAAATTTTGACTTCCCTCCAATGACGCATTCCAGGTTTCTCACAAAATCTAGCAAGACTAGATACAGCAAAACTCAGGTCTGGTTGGGTGAGACAAGTGATATAATTTATGAGAAAAACGGCTGATCAATAATTGATCTTTAAAGATTCAAACTCTTGGTGTTCTTTGTCCAAGGCTGGAGTGAGGTTTGCGTTGACGGTGAGGGGAATTTTAGAGGATTTGCAGTTGCTCATTTTGAGTTCTTCCAAACCATGATTGATATGTTTAGGTTGAGAGAGGAGGATTTTATTGTTGATTTGTTCATATTTCATGCCAAGAATAGTGTTGGGTTTGTGATGACTGGAATTAGGAAATCAATTGAGAAAAGAATTTTAAAATTCATTCCAAGAGCCAACAAGAATGAGATTTTCAACATGGAAAAATAGGATTGAGTTCTTTTTAAAATTAATATATAGGCAAGGATCAGAAATAGATTCATGAAAGCCCTGATCTCAAATCCAGGACGTGAGAGTGTGGAACCAATTTGCCAGAGATTGTTTGAGACCGTACAGTGATTTGTTGAGAATGAGATATTTGTTTTTTTTTGCTTCCCTTTGGAGTTTTAATCATAACCTTGTTGGATAAAGGAGCATGAAGGAAGGCGCTTTTGACTTCAAACTGCTTGATTGGAAGAGAATGGTAAAGACCAAAAAGAAGCGCCATTCTAAGAGAAGCTGCTTTACCAGTAGGAGAGAAAGTATTGAGATAATCAACACCGTAGATTTGATCAAAACCTTGAACACATAGTTGAATCTAGTAAATTAAGGGGTCGCCATGGCAGTTGTCTTTGATACAATAGACCCAGGTGGTGTTGAGAGGATTGATAGGCTCGGGTCCATGGCAGTTGTCCCACACAGCCAGACCCTCAATGCCATTGAGTTTGGAGTCCAAAGAGGCTTCCCATTTGAGGGCGTCAAAACAATTTTTAGCTTGTTCAAAAGTTTTAGGGACGTAGTAATTATGATAACCATATCAAGAGGGGGGATTGAGAGAAGAACAATCCTGTAATATGTATCTAGGATCTAGCTGAGTAGCAAGATCATCCAATGAATCAGATGCTGAATCAGAGAAAAGTTCTTCCGGCTGGGGAGAATCAATAGTTGAGGTAGGTGAAGAGGGAGGTTGAGAGGATGGAAGAGGCAGAGAGAAAGAGGAAGAAGAGGAAACAGAAGTAAAATAAATATTGTTGTCCAATTTGGTTAAGAGTTGTTTGAAAGAAAAAAAAGGAGAGGAGGGAGAAAGAGGAGAGAACGGAACAGATTCCTTAATAATTTTGACATGCTTAGATGAAATGATTAAATTCTTGGGAGTTAGTATACGATAACACAAGAAATCCGGTTTGTAGCCCACAAGAGCGCCAGCAAGGCCTTGATCCTTAAATTTTTTGCCACAAGAAATTTTATTGTTCAGATAGGCCACTTTAGAGCCAATGGGATGAAATTCACCAAATTGAAGAGTTTTATTAGTAAAAAGTTTATAGGGAGATAGAGAATTGGGATTTTTAGGAATCTTATTAAGAGCAAGACAAGCCTTTTTAGAGATTTTGGACCACAGTTTATGAGGTAGCTTAGAACTTTGAAGAATAGCTCTGATAGATTTTGTGAGAGTTTGATTGGTTCTTTCTATTTTACCATTGTGTTTGTGGTGGTACGGTTCCAAGACTAGATGTCAAATAGAGTTAGAGGCAAAGTAATCATTGAGTTCAGTGGAGGAGAATTCTCCACCACCATCAGTGCAGATAGAGGCAGGAAAGCGGTTTTGTTTTTGACTTTTGTGATTGAGAATAATCTTTAATTGAGAACTTGCGTTGGACTTGTATTGAAGAGGAATAGCAGATATGTAACCAGAATAATTGTCAAGAATAGACATAATATAGTTCATGTGATTTCTTGAGATAGGAGTAATGGGACCGATGAGATCAATGTGAAGTTGCTTGAATGGTTTTGAAGCTTGTGATTGAATCTGTTTGAAAGTTGACTTGGTGAGTTTGGTAAAGACACAGTCTTCACATTGAAAATTGGAGAGAGAAGAAGTGGAGAGATTGGGAAGAAGATTCTAGGGACTGGCGTGACAAAATGACTTGTGAAAGTACTTCAAATTGACCAATGAACATTCCTTTATTTCCCTTTGCGAAAGATGGCACAGTTTTTGATTGATTCCAAAAAGCAAGGGTTGATTCAGGATGAAAAGATTGCCTTCGATGAAACCAGTGAAGACGGGTTTGGTTTTAGAGTGAAGTTGAAATTGAGATCCGTGAGAAACAAGGGAGCATCCTTTTGATGAGATTAGTTCCCTGGGACTAATGAGGTTGATTATAAGATTTGGAACGTAAAAACAGTATGTGAGGGTTACCACAGAGTTTTTCCAGGTAAGTTGAACCATTCATTTTCCTCTTATTGGAAGCTTGGAACCTTCTTTTCCAGTGTTAATGAAATTGCCGTTAGAACAGATATTGAGATGAGTAAAGAAGTCAGTTGAGTTGAACATGTGACATGATGCTCCGCAATGGAGAATGATTTGATTGTCAGGATTGGCTTCCTCAATCCAAGTAGTCAGAAGGGCATGATAATGAGCCACTTCTTTTCCTTTAGATTTCAAGTTGAATTGAGCTCTCCGGTTGGCTTGTGCTTCCTTCCACCATTCCGGAGCAAGATCTTTGTGTTTGTGCCAGCATTTGTCTTCTGAATGATTGGGAGAGAGAGGATTGTGAAAACCTCTCTTTCATTGAAGTTCTCATGGAACAGGTTTCTTAGGATTTTGCGGAGAAACCAAGGCAGTATTGGTGGATTTTATTTCTTTGGATTTAGATTTAGATTTGTTGTCCAATTGAATGAGGTGGTTGAGGACTAGATCAACAGAGATATTTTTGTTGGAGTGCATGATTTGCTGTCGTAGAGAGTGGAGAGAGGAAGGGAACTCAAAAAGGATGAGGTTTGACAGCATATTGTCAGGAAGATCTATTCCAAAATCAAGAATTTTCTTCATGAAGATTTTGGTGTCCGTGATGAAGGAGTTGATCGCTTCAGGCTTGAACTTTTGATAGAGAAATTTGTTAAAAATCCAAGCTTGGTTTGCAGTTTGAGAGGAAGCAAATTGTTCCTTAATAGTTTGCCAAAAGAACTTAGCGGAATAAATATTCAAAGAATTGACTACGTTATTGTGCGTGATTGAATCAATTCAAGAGAGTAGAATGGAACAAATTTCCATATCCTCCGGCAAGCCTAGAGTTTTAGTATTTTCTTCCAAAGCTTCTTTTACACCTTTGAGTTCCAGTAGCATAGTCATTTTATCTTTCCATATAGAGTAGTTTTTGTCCGTAAGTATTGGAACGGCCTCCAGCGTAGCCTTGAGAATGATTTGGCGAAATCCATCATTGCTTGATCCCTCCATTTTTCCGGTTGAGCTAGTTGGGATTGCTTTTGGCTTTTAACCGTGTTGGATTTTTGATAATCCCTTAGTGAACAAAAGAAATTATGATATTTGAGAGGGCTGAATGAAAACAGCAATCAGTAAAAAGAAATCATAAAAAAAAGAAAGATTAGAAGAAAATAAAAGAATAGAAACACAAACATCAAGACGTTGAGGAAAGATACTGGATCATAGAGCAGGATTTAGAAGCTAGAGGTTGATAGAAGATACAATGGAGATGATTCTTTCTATGGAAAAAGTAAGATCAGAATTTAATAAATGAAAAGAGACAGAGAAGATATTGGGTAAAGTTGTACCAGAAAAATTTGGTTTGAAGAATGACCGTCAATGAGAGGTTGAAGTCACGGGGAGGGGATTTGAGTAAGATTGAGAAAGCGCATAAAAAGAAAGTAGAAATAAAAGAAAAATAGTAAAAAGAAAGGATGAAAAGAAATTGGATCTGAAGTAAAGAGAAAAGAAGATCAAGTGGGGATTTTGAGATTCAACAAGTTGGAATTGTTAGAAGGAGTCATTCAAGAGAGTCATGATTTGCGGGTGCGGTTACAATAAAGAGAGTGGTAGGAGCGCAGCGGTCCGCACTGCGTGAAATTTGAGAGACAGGGAGAAGAAAGAGAAAGAAAATTCTAGTGGAAATGGCAAGCTCATCAAGAAGGAAAAGGGAGACTAAACAGATATTTCAACAGGAGGCAGTACAACCATTGAGATCCTGTCACCTCACCCAGAATACAGAAATACATATGCAAGAGGCAGTTAAATCAGTCAGATCCAGTCATGTCCCCAGAATACAGCAATACAGATACAGGAGGAAGTGAAGCATGTCAGATCTGGTCACCTGAACCAAACAAGCATGTAAATACACATACAAGAGGCTGGGCAGAAGTATACAGGAGCAATATAGGCTGGATTAATTCTACCCAGTCTTAACTTGAATCAAACAAACATGCAATATACATACAAGAGGCTGTTCAGAAGCAAATACAAGAACAATACATACAAGGGGCTGTGCAGAAGAAAATACAATAAGAATAAATACAGGAGGCTGTGCAGAACTTTACAGGAGAAATATATGCATGAGGAAGTGGGACCAGACTTAACCAGAACCAAAAAAAATCACCAGTATTGCAAAGAAATACATGTAGTTAGAATCAAGTAGAACTGAACAAACTACCTGTAAAGCACAGCAATATATCCTCTCTACACTACACAGCAATTTATTCAAGGCTGTGCATGCATGAAACCCCTGTACAAGCTTTTTCAAACCAGTAGAAATGCCTCATGTAATGGTAAAAGCTTTTTCCAACCAGCAGAAATTCCTCATGTAACTTTACAAGATTTTTCCAACAAGCATAAATGCCTCATGTAACTTTATCTCACTGTTCCTCACCAGAACAGGGAGAACCCTCAGGGGAAGCCTTGAGAACCCCCTGAGGCAGGATTTTCTATTTAAGGAGGGCCTCTCTTCCCTATCCCATCATATAATACCATTCATCTCCCCAGGCCATCTGTCACATCAACCTATCAGTAGTCATCTGTGGTACCTACCCAGATAAATATTACCAGTGAACCAATTATAAAGAAACAGGAAATCATAGTTCAAGTTATAACCCATCTTTAGCAAATTAAACCACCCCACAGGTGCTTGAATGAGGGTTCTTCTGTGACCTAAATATTCAGCACCAAATTAAAGAAGAGCCACCCTTCAATCACTAAATAACCCTTAAAAAGAAAGAGAGAAAAACAAAAAGCAACCACCAACCTTTTCCTCTACCCAGCTCCCTGTGGGTAAACCATTCCTTGGGTCCTCTCCCAAACCATCCCCCTGTTGAACCCTTGAACCCTCTATTATTGGGATATTGGTCAAGGTCACATATATCTGATCAAAACCAACCAATAATCCAGTACATGAGGTCCATTCTTCAACAAACCTACCAATAAAACAATTAATAACTAATCTAGGTCTGATCTGAAACCTATTTTAAGTTTCAAAGAAACAAGCCATTCATTTAAATAAGTTATTGTGCAGACTTACTATAGTACTAGAAGGGAAGGCAATGCAAAACCACTCTTAGTACATACTAATACTCCAAAGCAGTAAAATTAATACTAAATTCCCCTTCAAGGACTTCCAGAAAGCTATTTTCTATATTATTTATATATTCCTAAAGGATTCTCTACACCGCTACCCTTGTCAGGCTGGTTAGAGGTAGATTTAGATTGAGAAGAAATTTGGGGTTCAGAATTAATTAGAGAATATGATTTCTCCTTTAACCTTTCATCATACCTTGTATCATAGTCCAAAACTATATCCATAAGATGAAGGAAGTTTTCTTGAGAGCCATTGCAACCTGCTAGTTGGTCCAGAAGTCATGAAGGAAGGCTTTTTCAAAAATGGAAGTAAAAGGCTCTATCACCCCATCCAGAGACTTTGGTCATAATTGATCCAAATTCAGTGATGTGGGTCGAAGCATAGCCAGAGTCCTTCATCTTCAAGTTCATCAGTTCCTTTTCAGAATTGAATACTTCAAGTCTGTTTCCAAGGAGGTTTTGAATTTTCTCTTTGAAGTGGGACCATGAATTGAGGAGAAAAGATGGCTCTTGGTTGTAGAGGTGAGCCAGATAGGGTTGGATCCATTGATTTTCACCTCCAGAGAGGTAGGAAGCTGCAAATAGTACCTTCTTCCAGTCCACACTTGAAGTTCCTTCTTCATTTGCAAAAATCAGCTCACAAGATTGGAGGAATGGTTTTACTTTGCTAGTATTGTTGCCTTCAAACGTATCCAGAGCATTCATTGAAAAAGACTTGAAGTTGCCAGAGTAATAATTACTTTTTGGTGGAGGTTGAGAAATTGTTTCAATAGCAGAAGTCATGGTCTGGAGGAGGGCTAAGAGAGTTGGGTCCACAGCAGATGTTGGAGGTTGAGGTTGGGTTGGAGGTTCATGGATTGCAGTAGAATTTGAAGTTGGGAACACTTCTTGAGGCTCCATATTTGGTTTCAGCCTCCTGGATGCCCAGACCCTTGCTATCCTTTAGCTACCAGAGGTGATGGAATAAATAATAAATATATCATTCAATTAATGCAGCAAAAATCCATAAAATATTTGGATAAAGATATTGCAAGGTTGATTTTTTTGTGGCCATAATAATATTGGGGATCTTCGAAACCTCTCTTCAGGGAATTCACTTTGAAAACACGTAGACCCGGTTACTTTGGAACCTTTAATTTATATTCTTAAAGAATTTATTGTCCAAAGATAGTATATATATAAAAATATATGGTGAAGTTGCAGGGCTTTTTAACCAAAAAAGGATAATAAAACTCACTGTTATGTTATTGAATCCTTTAGGTAACTGCTTGGGAAATGTGCTGATGGGTTAAACCTTTTACTTGTGTTAAAAGGTTGTTCAGAAGGATAAATTGATAAAAAGAGTTTTGGGCCAGATAATATTAATCAGACTAAAGCCATAAATTGCTTGGTCATCTCTTATAAGTATTTGATTACCTTGGCACAGTGTATGCATGTAAATATAACTGGGTCTTGGGTATCAACAACCTCAAAAGAGCTCTATATTTATAGCTTTTTTTTGGGTTCCAATTCTGTCCTTCTTATGGATATAGGGGCTCAAAGGGACAGGTGCTTAGGCTAGCAGGGTAACCAGTGGTAGCCTGTCTTGTGTTCTTGGTTCTGTAACACGGGTAAAATCTAATTCTACAGGTTATTGGAGTTATTCTACTTTTTTATTTATGTTTTTAAATATGAATAACACTAATCTATCCACCTGATCATCATTTCATTAATTATCCTTAGTAAATGCTCCCAGGATGTTAATGTTTCTTCTTAGGAGACATTTCTATGGGTAATCTGATGTCAGATGGGTTGTCATTGTGTATTTGCTGATGGGAATCAAATCATAATACTGATTTTGATCCTTATTTTTGAAATTCTGTTAATTGAATTGAAATAATTAATTTAAAATATTTTTTATGAGAATATATGTAATACTTTTACATGATTGGTTTTCTCAGTATGTCACGGACATGCTGATGTCTTGAAGTTCTCACAATTGTATTTTTAAAGTATTTTAAGACATTTTTCAAACTGTAGTTATCTTATTTTGGACATTTTTGGTATTTTCTATTATATTTTATAAAAAATATGTAAAAACTTTATTTAATTATTTTTATATAATTTTATTTATTTCTAGACTATCTACTATCCACAGGTGAAATTTATTACATATGTAGTATGTCCCTGTATTAGTTGTAGCACTTTTACGTGGTACCTTGGCTTCTCAAGCCCTCCGTCAGTATTTCAGTCTGTAGTCCCATGGCTGCATACCTTTCAGATGCCTGGGGCTGCATACCCCGCTTTTCAGGATAAGCGGAAAGGGTGGCAGTGCTGCTGCTCAGCGGCGGGCAGATGTGTTGTTATCTGCGGCTGCATGCAGGAATTGTGACAATTCACATTTCTGGCCGTAACTCCTCCAAATCACAGAATTCTTGGATTTTGTCACAAAATTCACTGTGAAACCTATACGTGGGGTTTCATGTGAAATATTAAAATGGCCAAAATCCCAAGGCTGTGTCTCTTTCCAAATCTTCATAATTCATTTAAAATTATAAGCAGTAGGAATTTGAGGTAGGTGTCAGTGAGTGAACCTACCTTAATTTTTATTCAGAATCATAATTTCAAATAATATTTTTAATATTATTTCTCCTTTAATATGTTATTTTTTTATTTATGTTATTTTCTTACTTTTGCAGCTTGCTCTGCAATAGTAGAAAGATGACTTTTGGTGAATTGAGATGACTTGGGATCCTTTTCTCAAAGCCTGAGTCCTCACTGTCTTCCTTGCCCTTTTCTTCCAAAATAGGAATGATGCTGGGACCATAAGATGGAGAATCTAATTCAAATCCTGCCTGGGGATATTGACCAATTACACAATTGGTGATGCAACTAACTTCAGGTGGTACAGGAGAAAGAGAAGCTCTAGGAGGAACCGGAGGAAGGAAACTGGTTTCCATGGAAGTGAAGCTTTCTGGAATTGGACGGTTGGAAGAGGTCCTCCCATTTCCACAAGCTTGAGGAGTTGACTGGTCCTGATTGGAGATATTGGAAACAGAACCTCTTCCTCTTGCTTCTCTGGTAAGAGGTGGACTTGAAATTAATTGTGGTTGTGCATGGAAGTCTGGAATGGTTTCCAAATACGCAGGAGTAGAGAAATGACCCAAAAAAGTACCCAGAGAATAATTGGAGAAGGAAATGGCCACAATGGATTATATTTGAAGTAGGTTGACCCCTGTCAAAGCATAAGAAGATTGAGCCCATTAAAGGAACTTCAAAGATATTTGAGGTCCCATCAAAGCACTTCAAAGAATATTGAGCCCAGTCAAATCATATCAAAGCCATTTGAGGTCCTCTCAAAGCACATTGAAGCAGATTGATCCATTTCAAAGCACATCAAAGCTATTTGAGTTCCTTTCAAAGCTGTCAAAGTTGAATCTTTGAAGTATTCAAATTCAAAGCAGTTGAAGTGAAAGCAGTTGAAGTGAAAGCATTGAAGAATTCAAGGTCAAAGCGTCAAAGTCAAAGCAGTCAAAGTCAAAACTTCAAAGTCAAAGAATTCAAAGGTGAAGTTTTGAAGCAGTTGAATTCAAAGCACCAAAGCAGTCAAATTCAAAGCATCAGAGTTGAAGAAGTTGAAGTTGTGTTTTAAGGACAAAATGATGGGGTTGGGTGGAAAAAGAAAATTTGGCAGGAGGTTCCTCTGAAAATGTCAATGGCCACACAAATTTTGAGCACTGTATCATACACTAGCCCACAAACAATTGTAGGTAGTGATATCCGTAAGATGGAATGACATGGATGGTATAGATCTATAGATGTCAGCTCTCTGATACCAGGAACCTTGCAGTCCTTTAGCTACAGAGAGTGATAAAAGAACTTGGAGCAATAATATTCCAAAGAATAAACACTTTAAAGCTCCAATAATGGTATGGTAAGAGCAAGTGCAAGGTTTATTTGGTTTGGTTACAAATATTTTAAATATAAAATATAAAGAGGGGCCACAGTATTATACTACTTGGGATCTTTACAGACTAGCAACCTCTCTTCAAGGGGCCTCCTTAGGCAGTTTAAGAACCTTGGAATAAATATGGGTGCCTTAGAAAGGACTTATTCCACTAATGGCCGGGCTTAACAGCACAAGCGGCCTAGACAGGAAGGGAAACACTCACTCTGAGCACTTGACCACGAAAATCCTGGAATAATTGGAAGGGCTTCAGAGCAGATGGGGTTGATTGCTTGACTAAACTTCAATGGTTGATTGGTTAATAAAGTTAAATAATACTATTACAGACTAAGTCATAAATCACTTGCTTATCTTCATATAAGCACTTGATTAACAATGACACCGTGTCTGATTGATAATAAATAATTCCTGATAACTGATTAACTTCCTGGAAACAGAAGGGCAAAAAAGGGCCTGTTTAAATATTCTTTTGGGTGCTTTGAGGGCCTCTAGAAGGAGTACTAGCCATGGGCTGAAGCTAGGGGGGCAATCAGGGCAAGATTGGCACGTCCTCAAGGTGCTGTTAGCCTGCTGGCCTTAGATCTGTCAAGGAACAGCTCCTTTTTAGCTGCAGGATCTGTTAATCAATAGATTAGTCATTTTGCTGATCCTGCACTGATCCTTAATTTGTACAGTAAGTACTGGTCCAAAGTGAGCAGACGTGGATGTTTATTGATTCTCCATCTTTTGCTGATCCTGTATGTAATTTTTAATAATTTTTACGACCACTCCTTATGTAGTTTCGTGGTCTTTGAAGGTTCTGATCAACTTATTTCGTGGTGAGTCTGGATCTTTATTTAATTAATAAAAAATACTAGAAATTAGTTAATAACTAATTTTAATTGATTTTTAAGGTTTTTGAACCATAATCTATGCTCGTGTAGTAGCTTTACATATGTAGTGTAAATCCTACTGTATTGTAGCTTCTCTGAGCGGTACCTGGATGTCATAGGAGGCGCGGGGATGCGTGCGGGAGTTGGCGTACGCGGGAGTCCAACGCGGGGCTGCGTGCGGGAGTTTGCGTACGCAGGAGACCAGCGCTAGGGACGCGGGGCTGCGTGCGGGAGTTGGCGTACGCAGGAGTCCAACGCGGGGCTGCGTGCGAAAGTTTGCGTACGCAGGAGACCAGCGCTAGGGACGCGGGGCTGCGTGCGGGAATTGTGACAAAACACAATTTCCCGTGTAACTCCTAAACTACACACAACACCTGGATTTCGACTGAAATTTAGGTGTGAAACCTATACATGACATATCATGTGAAATATTAAAATATCTAAAAGGTGCCATACTGGTGCCATGGTCATTTACCATTTTGTGTTAAATTAATTAAAAAAATATAAGGAGTAAAAATTCAAGGGTGGGGTCAGTGAGTGACCCTACCTTATTTTGGGTGGGGAATCCATTTCTGCAATAATATTTATGGATTTCCTACTCCTTCATTTTATAATAATTTTATTTATTCATTTATCTTTGTTCCTTTTAATTTTGTTATTATTATTATTGTTGTTGCTTTGTCAGGTTGCTCTGTGCTAAGTAGCAGGCTGACATTCCCCCACTCCAAGATATGACTATATCTGAAAAAAAAATTTTGGGGTTCAGTGTCTTTTACTGGCTCTGTAGTTTCTCAGGTGTATAGGTCCATCTGGAATGTTGTTTTCAGGTAGCCATTCATCTTTATCAGCTGATTCTCCTTTGTATCTGACTAAGTAAAGTCTAACATCTTTTCCTTGGATCCTTTCTTTTTTATCTTTAAGGATTTTACTAACTTTTCCTTTGTCCTTCTCAGGCTCATCTAAGACTGGTATTTCAGGTGAAGGGGTCTTTTCACCTTCTCTGGGATGGTAGTGTTTGACAAGGCTAACTGGAAAGACTGGGTGTTTCCTAGAGAGTTCATTACTGAGGATGACTTCTACGGCATTCTTACCATGGAGTTTCTTGATAGTGAAAGGCCCAACAAAGGCTGGTCTGAGTTTCCTATTACCAGCAAAGTTATTAAAATTGGCGGTTGAAATTAGAACTTGATCTCCTATTCTGAAATCAGGTTCTTTGTGAGTTTTATCCCACCTCTGTTGGTTGTATTCAACAGCATCTTGTACACACTTATCAGCGTGCTTGTTTGCCATATCTATCATGTTTTTGAAGTCCAGTGATGTTGGATGGATATTAGTCAACTCCTGATTGAGGTTATCTTTGGGCAATTTGGGGATCCATCCTCTTTCCAGTATGTAAGGAGCTTCTTTGGTGGTAGAGTGTTTACTACTGTTATAGGCCATTTCTAGTGCAGGTAAAAGGCTAACCCAGTCATGGCAATATCCGTCTGTATTTTTGTACTCCATCCCAAAGCAACAGAACCTTCTGAGCATATCCTCTAGAGTCTGGATCATTCTTTCAGCTAATCCATCTTTCTGAGGGTGATAAGCTGTAGAAAAGGCTAAGGTAGTTCCTAACATATCATGGAGGTTTCTCCAGAATTCAGACGTGAATTTGGGGTCTCTATCACTGATAATAATCTTAGGAATTCCTACATCAGCAATTAGTCTGTTCCAGAAGAGTAAGGCTACTTCCATAGCTGTGTCTTCCTTATGGTTAGGTAGAAACTTGGCTTTTTTAGAAAATCTGTCTACAATAACCAGGACTGAGTTGTAAGAGTAAGCTCCACCAGGGGGCAGTCCTGTTACGAAGTCCATGTTGATAACTTCCCATCTTTTCCTGGGCTCAGCTATCCTTTGGAGTAGTCCAAACCTTTTCCCAGTGGTCCTGTTGGACTTCTGACAGATTTCACAGCTTTAAACATACTTGATAGTGGAGTCTCTCCAGTTGATCCACCAGGCAGTCTGCTTTACTTTATCTAGGGTTCTATCAATAGACAGGTGACCCGAAGAGCAATTATCATGACATTCAGTTAAAACAAGTTTGATATGCTCTGCTTTGGTCAAGACTATAACACTAGAGTGTTTATGCCGGTAATATAATAGCCCATCCCACAGTGTGAATCTTCCTTCTTTATAGGATTTCAGTAGGGGTTCAGGTAAACTGTTTATGAGTTCAGATGGAGGGGAAGTACTTTCTATGATGTTAATCAAAGTCTTCATGTCAGAGTTGTATGCTTCTCTGATGGAGCTGAACAGTGATTCATCTAGTTCACATATGTGAATTCCTATGATGGGAGCTTCCAGATTAAACAGGTTAATGTTTAGTATAGGAAATATATCATGATCTTCTGGGTCATGAGCAGGATTGCTAGTATCATTTGGTAGAGCATTTCTGCTAAGACTGTCAGCATTCTGATGTTTAACTCCAGCTTGGTGGACTATTGTCATCTGACCTCTGTACTGTTGTATGGCTATCTGCCATCTTAACATATGCCTGCTAGGAGTTTTCATGTTCATGAGAGTTCTAACAGCATTGCAATCAGTGATCACCACGAAATTTGTACCTTCCAAATAATAGTGGAGTTTTTCTAATGCCCATACTAGAGCAAGGCATTCCATTTGGCTGGCACCATATCTCTTTTCAGTATCTTTGACTTTTCTAGATATGAAGAGTATAGGTTTCTCTACTGGTTTATCTTCTTCTATTACTTCTTGGTGTAATGCAGCTACTAATCCTTCCATGCTAGCATCTATGTAAAGTTTGAAAGGTTTAGAATAATCTGGTTGTATCAACACCAGGGCAGTAGTCATAGCTACTTTGAGTTCCTCATAATTCTTCAATCTTTCATGAGTCATTTCAAACAAAGTGTTGTTGTTGCAGATCTCATATAAACACTTGGTGAGGTTAGCAAATTTAGGTATGTACTTCCTGTAATAGCTGCAGAAGCTTATAAAGGATAAGAGTTCCGTTTTGTTCTGGGGCATAGGTCTGTTCATTACTGCGGCTATCTTACTTTGGTCAGCAGTTAAAGTTAGTCCAGAAACAATGTGTCCTAGAGCTTTGAGTTCTCCGTATCCAAAGTTGCACTTTTTCATAGATACTTTTAATCCTACTGTGGCAATTGTTTTAAGAACTAGCCTTACTTTATCCATGTGAGTATCCCAATGGTCTGAATAAATGATAACATCATCTATGTATACCATCATCCAACCTTGTCTGATGAACATTCCTAAGACTGTATCCATCATTCTTTGGAAGTGGGAAGGAGCATTTTTAATACCAAATGGCATTCTGAGATACTCATATATGCCTAAATGACATATAATTCTCATAAATTTCCTACTATCCGGACTGATAGGTATTTGGTGAAAGCCTTTCAACATGTCCATAGTAGTAATGAACTTAGCTTTAGAAAGATTATGTAGAGCGTGGTCAATCCTTGGGATAGGATAATAGTCAGCTTGGGTGTAGTTGTTGAGCATTCTAAAGTCTCCAACCATCCTAGATTTATCATTGTGCCAGGCTATTATCACGGGGGTAGTTATGTCTACTTGCTCATTATGCCCTACTTTCCGTAAGACTTGTAAGTCCACTAGTTCTTGGATGTGGCTTTCTAGAGCGGTCCTAGATTTTGGACTAGAAGGGTAAGCTGGTCTCCTGAGGTTAGGAGGGTAAGGAGGCTTAATAGTCAAAGTTAAGACCATATCATGACCTTTAATATTACCAATGGGATGGTCTTTAGTGCAAAAAGCATTCTGGTTCTCAAAGCATGCTTGGAGAATATCTCTTTTCTGGTTTTCACTAAGCTGGGAATTCAAGGCAGCTTGGGAAAAGTATTCCTGGTTAAAAGTTTCTAAGTGTCTCTCATAAGTGGAATCAGTAGCTTTAGCATTGACATGGCATATTTGGAAATTCTTGTTCCAATCTCCTCCTATAGTGAAATATCTCCCTTTACTCTGGAAGACATCTATCCCGTACAGGCAAAGAGAATCATTTCCTATAATAAAATAATCACATACTCCATTTTGAAGTACTACAAATTCAATCTTTATCTTGATTGATCCTTTAGAGTGGGGGAGTACAATTTCTGTTGGCCATACTCCAATAGCATTGAGAGGTGAGTTACAGCTGCTGAACTTAGCTCAAGGTACAGGTAGTAAGTTTTTCTTCCAGTTGGAATCCTGTTTATCTAAGTAGTCAGTTCCAACACAAGAGCAGAAGGCTCCACTGTCTAGAAGTAATTTTACGGGGGAACCTTGTATCAAGCCAGTGGCATAACAAGTTTTACCACCGGTGTACCCTTTTCCAATAGAAGGTTTGAGGGTTAAGGTCTTAGCTTCAGAAAAATGTTGGATTTTCATATTGGGTGTCCATTTTTGAGGCAAATTGCTATCTTCATTAACAGGGTTAATATCTAGGGAAGATTCTATGTTACCTTCGATGACATTAATGGGATTAGTGATAATTAGGTCACATTTTTTTGAGGCAAATTGCTATCTTCATTAACAGGGTTAATATCTAGGGAAGATTCTATGTTACCTTCGATGACATTAATGGGATTAGTGATAATTAGGTCACATTCAGAGATGGAACCATCAGTGTCATCTAGTTGGGGGTCAGGATTAGTGTTATCCTCTTCTCTTTCAATAGGATTAATCTTTCTCCTTGGTAGAGGACAGTCAGGTCTTACATGCCCTGTTTGGTTGCAATTCCAACATGTCTTTTCTTTGGTCACCAAAGTATTCTTGGCTTCTGAGTTGATAGGTAGAGGTTCTTTATTATTGTTATTATAATCTTCCTTATTCCTAGTAGTTGGTTCTCTGGGTTTATTAAGCTTTTTGTCTAAGCCATTCATGTCAATAGTTTCTTCTAATACTCCTATGAGAGTGGAAAGGTCAGAGTTCATGGGCATTCTGCATCTTACGCTATGGTTAAGTTGTCCTGGACATAAGTTGAGGAGTCTTTCATTGACTTCTTCTTTATCAGCATTTGGGTAGAAGCAGTCTAGTCTTCTCTTCTGTTCAAGGCACCATTTGTGAGGTTTGTCCTTAGATGGATCAAACAAGGAAGTTTCAAAAGTTTTCATCATTTTTCTTTTCCAAATTCTGGTACCAAATTGTTCCTTAATCAAATCTTTCCATGAATTCCATGACAAAGATCCTACCTCTTCTCTCTTATTGATGAACCAGTCAAGGGCTACTCCTTCAAACAGTCTAGGTAGTCTTACTACGGCTATGTTATCAGGAAGTTCATAAGAGGCCAGAGTATAGTCAATAAACTTAATAAAACTGACATGATTGTATTCTCCTTCTCCGGAGAATTTAGGCCACTCAGTGATAGGGGGAAGTAGTTTTAATGCTTGTTCTACTTCAGGAGTGGGACTAGGTTTGAAAGATTCAAGCCTTGTTAGTCTTGGTCTAGAAGGTAGTTGGGGCGTACTGTGGTACCTGGAAGGTCTGATTTCATCAGAATCTGCAATGGGTTGAGATAAGTTTATCTTTAGATCTCTGAGATCATTCTTAATCATACCTAATTCCAGATCAAGTTTGTTACTTAATGAATCAATTTTATTAATAATATGAGTAGGTGAAGTGTGGTCTGTTTTATTAATGCATTCTTTGATTTGTTCAATAGATAGAAGAATTTCTTCTTGGATAGCTGAAGTATTGTTTTCTAGGTAATTAATTAGTTCTCCTTTACTCAAACTAATGCTGTCTCTTATTTGTTTTACTTCTAACTCATTGATTTTGATCAATTTGGATTGGGATTGCATGACTTTACCAAAATTGGTATTTACTTTATCCAATTGCTCATATACTTTATCAAAACATTTGCCAATGATGTCAAAGTTATGAGAAACATTTATGGAAAACAAGTTGAAAGTTTCTACGTCTAATTGCGGTACACTTTCTTCCATTTTCTTGCCAAAGATATTATATTGTCTCACTCTTTGGGACTCTTTAATTTCTGATGAGCTAAAGATCTCTTCTTCTTGTTGTTGTTGTTTCCTCTTAAGGAAACTAATTGGTCCCAAGGATTCCAATTCTTCACGTAACTTTCTACTTCTTTCTTGGGAATCAATTTTTGGAGGGTTATTTGAGTCTTCTTTGCTAAAGATATGGCTTTTCTCATACCCTGCTGGTCTTCCTGGGTCTGAGCCTGTTTGAACAGTTCCCAATGACCCACGTGTTCTTTCACCAATACCTTTATTTTCTCCTCCTTGGAGGAGTCCGGCTGGGGTGGCGTAGGTGGAACGGTATCCTCCTGGGATTTCACGTTCAACAAGGGACGGCTCTCCAACGGTGAGTTGGTTGAGTCGGCGGCCGCGGTCGTTGTCACGGTTGCTCGGATCGGAGCAATCACTGGCTCAATCCGCATTGCGTTCGCGACTGGCATCCTTGCGCACACGGGTTCCTCCGGGAAAAGATCCATATGACGGGGCGCGTCCACTGGCGCGGGTGTTGCGTCTGTTTTGATGCATTTTTAAAGATTATATAAGTTTTTGTCAAAACTTTGTAAAAAAAATAATTTTTTTAAGTAATTTTTTTTTATTAAAAAAAAATATATTTCTTACTTATATGTAGGTTTAAAGGCACTAAGTCCTTGTTGGGGTCAGGTCCGTCCTTGGAGGGTATTCCAACGGGATCTGAGTGGGTTCCAATCAAATCTTGGGACAAATCCAAGGGTCCACAGTCTGGGACGTCCTCTAAGAGGTCTTGGTCAATAAGATCACCAAAAGACAAAGTCCACTAGAAAGGATAAAATAATAAAAAATATAAGTTATATATTTATTTATTTTATAATAATTTTTATTATAATTTTCGAGTTTTTGTGATTTTTTTATAAAAAAAAATTAAAAAGGAGATCAAAGCTCACTTTTATAATTTGGATACCGTCTCTTAAAAGCAGAAAGCTTTCTTTGATAGGTTTTCCACTCTTTGTGCTGTCTTAACAAGGAGTTAAAATTGATAATTCTTTCTAACTCTTGTTCCTTTTCTTTTAAGATTTGTTGTCTATAATAAAGAAGTCTCTCCTGTTTCTGTTCAGGAGTTATAACAACAGGCACAAAGTTATGTAATTTTTCTTCTTTTTTCTGCTTAAGAAGATTTAAATAATAATTGATCAATTCTCCGTTGGTTTTTAAATCCACTGGACAAATCAAAAGATCAAGATAAATAATAAGTATTTCTACTTATATATATAATTTTTTTATATAAATAACTGGTCCAGGAGATAATTAATTAAACAATTAATTATTGAGGATATTTCCCGGCCAGACCCCCAGTTGTCAGCTCTCTGATACCAGGAACCTTGCAGTCCTTTAGCTACAGAGAGTGATAAAAGAACTTGGAGCAATAATATTCCAAAGAATAAACACTTTAAAGCTCCAATAATGGTATGGTAAGAGCAAGTGCAAGGTTTATTTGGTTTGGTTATAAATATTTTAAATATAAAATATAAAGAGGGGCCACAGTATTATACTACTGGGGATCTTTACAGACTAGCAACCTCTCTTCAAGGGGCCTCCTTAGGCAGTTTAAGAACCTTGGAATAAATATGGGTGCCTTAGAAAGGACTTATTCCACTAATGGCTGGGCTTAACAGCACAAGCGGCCTAGACAGGAAGGGAAACACTCACTCTGAGCACTTGACCACGAAAATCCTGGAATAATTGGAAGGGCTTCAGAGCAGATGGGGTTGATTGCTTGACTAAACTTCAATGGTTGATTGGTTAATAAAGGTAAATAATACTATTACAGACTAAGTCATAAATCACTTGCTTATCTTCATATAAGCACTTGATTAACAATGACACCGTGTCTGATTGATAATAAATAATTCCTGATAACTGATTAACTTCCTGGAAACAGAAGGGCAAAAAAGGGCCTGTTTAAATATTCTTTTGGGTGCTTTGAGGGCCTCTAGAAGGAGTACTAGCCATGGGCTGAAGCTAGGGGGGCAATCAGGGCAAGATTGGCACGTCCTCAAGGTGCTGTTAGCCTGCTGGCCTTAGATCTGTCAAGGAACAGCTCCTTTTTAGCTGCAGGATCTGTTAATCAATAGATTAGTCATTTTGCTGATCCTGCACTGATCCTTAATTTGTACAGTAAGTACTGGTCCAAAGTGAGCAGACGTGGATGTTTATTGATTCTCCATCTTTTGCTGATCCTGTATGTAATTTTTAATAATTTTTACGACCACTCCTTATGTAGTTTCGTGGTCTTTGAAGGTTCTGATCAACTTATTTCGTGGTGAGTCTGGATCTTTATTTAATTAATAAAAAATACTAGAAATTAGTTAATAACTAATTTTAATTGATTTTTAAGGTTTTTGAACCATAATCTATGCTCGTGTAGTAGCTTTACATATGTAGTGTAAATCCTACTGTATTGTAGCTTCTCTGAGCGGTACCTGGATGTCATAGGAGGCGCGGGGATGCGTGCGGGAGTTGGCGTACGCGGGAGTCCAACGCGGGGCTGCGTGCGGGAGTTTGCGTACGCAGGAGACCAGCGCTAGGGACGCGGGGCTGCGTGCGGGAGTTGGCGTACGCAGGAGTCCAACGCGGGGCTGCGTGCGAAAGTTTGCGTACGCAGGAGACCAGCGCTAGGGACGCGGGGCTGCGTGCGGGAATTGTGACAAAACACAATTTCCCGTGTAACTCCTAAACTACACACAACACCTGGATTTCGACTGAAATTTAGGTGTGAAACCTATACATGACATATCATGTGAAATATTAAAATAGCTAAAAGGTGCCATACTGGTGCCGTGGTCATTTACCATTTTGTGTTAAATTAATTAAAAAAATATAAGGAGTAAGAATTCAAGGGTGGGGTCAGTGAGTGACCCTACCTTATTTTGGGTGGGGAATCCATTTCTGCAATAATATTTATGGATTTCCTACTCCTTCATTTTATAATAATTTTATTTATTCATTTATCTTTGTTCCTTTTAATTTTGTTATTATTATTATTGTTGTTGCTTTGTCAGGTTGCTCTGTGCTAAGTAGCAGGCTGACAATAGAGATATAGAGAAGGACAGAAATTGAGGGGAAGAAATTATTATAATTTCACAACTGCCCCTGTCATTCAAGGCGCTGAAGGCACAGGCAATACTAATGATAGAACTCAAGGATGACTGGTTGTCATTTAAATGAAGAAGATGAGAGGAGGATTACAAGTGATGAGGAGATGGAAGAATTGAATGGAGCATTCCAGGAGGATGTTGTTGGATCCTATAAGATTAACACCAGTAAGGGACAAGGTTAAATTTGTTAAGCAGGTTGGGTGAAGAATGTCTTGTGCTGAGATGAAACCTACTGGCAGAGGGTCTAACCAGTAAGAAGTAGTATACTCATTCCTTGGGGGGAATCAGTCCAGGAGGGAAGGAGAGATCAGTATATGTGAGAGCTGAGAAGGAGGCCTTGAGAGATGAATGGCAAGTGTTTCAGGTTGGAGTTCCAATGGTATTACATGTTGACTGATTTTTCTGGAGGCTGTAGTTGATTTATTGAGTGATGGGCCTGTCCAGGAAGGTTTGAAATGTACTTATCTGGAGTCCTGGGGGTATGGGCTGAACATAAAGTGGAGAGTATCTACTATTTCTATACTAAGTGTAATATGTACTAACTCATATACAAATTGGTTTGACAACATATACAGGATGTACCAAGCCATAGAGTTTCATCTCTCTGATACCAGGAAACTTTCAGTGCTTTAGCTACAGAGATTTATAAAAATACTGGAATAATAATAATAATAACATTCCAAAGATAAACACTTAAAAAGGTTAAATAATAAATATTTTCCGAGCTGGTGCAAGGTTTGATTGATTTTGTTAAAAAGGTTTTCAATTTATTATTAAAAAAGGGGCCACAGTATTATACTACTGGGGATCTTTACAGAAAGACAACCTCTCTTCAAGGGGCCTCCTTAGGCAGTTAAAGAACCTTGGAATGAATAATGAGTGCCTTATAAGGACTCATCCACTGATATTGTCAGGCAAAACAGCACACTTTCCAAGGCAGGAAGGGAAACACTCACTCTGAGTCAATAATCCACAGAAAAGCCTGAAAAGATTCAGGTAAAGGGTTTCAGGGAAGATGGGCTTTATTGCCAGACTAAACTTTAATAAATCAGGTTGTTTATTTTGGGGAAGTAATAATGATATGGCAGACTAGGTCATAAATCACTTTCTTATCTCCTTATAAGCACTTGACTAAAAATGAAACATTTTCTGATTGATAATAATAAATTCCTGGTAAACTGATAGGGAATAATGGCTCCAAAGAGGTCTTTATAAATACCTTTTGGGGTGATAATGAGCTTCTCAGGGTACATAGAGAGGGTTCTGCTCATGGGCTGAGGCTGGAAAGCCAGTAAGGGAAAGTTTAACACGTCCACTTGGTGCTGTCAATCAGCTGTCCTCAGATCCGCTGTATTTCTGTACTATTTTAGCCACAGGATCTGTTGATCTTTTAATGGTGTAATTCTGATCATTCTGCACTTATCTTTCATTATTACTATTAACATTGATTTAAAGTAGACAGATTTGTATAATTATTAATTTTCCATCATCTGCTGAGAACATTTGTAATTTTCAATAAATTTCAGGGCCACCCCTTGTAGTGTTTTGTGGTCCTCAAAGATTAGGATCTGTCTGTTTTGTGGTAACCTTCAATATTTGATTTATTATTTAAAACACTTTAAAATTAATTATATAATGTTTTTATTTAGTTTTTAAGGTTTTTAGATCATTTTTAATGCATATTTCACATTAATAAATATGCCAGGTAAGCCCTACTAGGTTGTAGCTCCTGTGGGTGGTACCTGCTGTCAGATTTGTCACGACTGATCCTGACGTGGGGATCAGTCCATTCAGATGCGCGCAGGATAGGATCCGCTGCGCGCGTGCCAAAATTGGCTGCGCTCACGACTTCTGCACGCAGGAATATGATGCTACAGGTATGTAAGGGACGCAGGACAGCGCGCGGGAATCGTGATATAACACATTTCTGTGTGTAACTCCTAAAATATAGAAAACACCTAAATTCTGAATGAATTTCAGGTGTGAAACCTATACATGAGCATTTGTCTGAAACATTAAAATTGACAAAAGGTACTATATTGGTGCTTTGATCTTTTGTTTAATTCTTATTTAATTATTTAAACTATGAAGGAGTTCTATTTCAAGGGAGGGGTCAGTGAGTGACCTTACCTTATTTTGGGTGGGAAATCAATTTCTGCAATAATATTCATGGATTTCCCACTCGTTCTCAATTTTTTTTATTTGTTTTTATTTTGTATTTTTGTTACTTTGAAAGGTTTCTCTGTACATAGTAGCAAGCTGACATTCCCCCACTCCAAGATATGTCTATATCTGAAAAAAATAATTGGGTCTCATTTCTGCTTCTGGCTCTGTAATTTCTCAGGTGCATAGGTCCATCTGGTATATTGTGTTCAGGCAACCATTAATCCTTATCAGCTGACTCTCCTTTATACCTGATCAGGTCAATTCTAAAATTTTTTCCGTTTATCCTCTCTTTCTTATCCTTGAGGATCTTGCTGATTTTCCCTTTTCCTTTTCAGGACCATCTGCAACAGGTATTTTGGCCAAAGGAGTATTTTCTCCTTCTCTAGGAAGGTAGTGTTTGATGAGACTCACTGGGAAGAAGGGGTGTTTCCTGGAAATTTCATCACTGAGGATTAATTCTACATAATTCTTACCTTGTAGCTTTTTGATGGTAAAGGGCCAAGAAAAAGTAGGTCTAAGCTTTCTGTTTCCAGCTAGGTTAGTAAAATTGCTGGTAGAAATTAAGACTTGAGCACCAATTTTGAATTCAGGTTCTTTGTGAGTTTTATCCCATCTCTGTTGGTTGCATTCAAAAGCATGTTGAACAAACTTAGAAGCATGTTTCTTGGCTACATCTATCATTTTCTTTAAATCAAGTGATTTTGGATGAATATTGGTTAGCTGCTGGTTGAGGTTATCCTTGGTTAACTTAGGAATCCATCCTCTTTCCTGTATATAGGGTGCTTCCTTAGTAATATAGTGTTTGATCCTATTATAAGTCATTTCTAGTTCTGGTAGAAGTCTAACTCAATCATGGAAGTAACCATCAGTATTCTTTTATTCTATAACAAAGCAACAGAGCCTTCTAAGCATATCTTCTAAGGTCTGGATCATTCTTTCAGCTATTCAATCTGGCTGGGGATGGTATGCTGTAGAGAAGGCTAAGGTAGTTCCTAACATGTCATGGAGATTTCTCCAAAACTCAGAGGTAAACTTGTGGTCTCTATCACTGATAATGATCTTAGGAAATCCTACATCAGCTATGATTAGATTCTAGAATAGCAATGCTACTTCCATGGCAGTATCCTCCTTATGTTTAGGTAGAAACATTGCTTTCTTGCAAAACCTATCTATTATCACTATGACTGATTTATAGGAATAAGCTCCTCCAGGGGGTTATCTGGTTAAAAAGTCCATTTTGATAATCTCCCACCTTTTCTTTGGTTCAGTGATCTTTTGAAGGAGACCAAACCTTTTTCCAGTAGTACTATTAGACTTCTGGAAAGTTTCTCAACTAGAGATAAACTGGATTGTGAAATCTCTCCAACTGATCCACCAAGCAGTTTGTTTGACTTTATCCAGGGTTCTATCAGTAGATGAATGACCATATGAACAGTTGTCATGACACTCAGCTAGGATATGTTTGATATTCTCTTCTTTGGTCAGGACTATAACACTTGAATGTTGATTCCTGTAGTATACCAGACCATCCAACATGGTGAATCTTCCAGCTTTGGAAGGCTTTAGGAGAGGTTCAGCTAAAATTTTAACTATTTCAGATGGTGGTGAAGTGATTTCCCTAATGGTGATTAGAGTCTTCATTTCAGAGCTGTAAGCCTCTTTGATTGAGTTGAACAGGGATTCATCCAGTTCACAAATGTTTATTCCTAGAATGGGAGCTTCAATATCAATCATATCAATTGTAAGTACAGGAAACATTTCATTGTCCTCTGGATCATGAGCAGGATTTCTTGGATCATTGGGTAGGTCATTTCTGCTTAAACTATCAGCATTCTGATTTTTAGCTCCAGCTTGGTGAACTATTGTCATCTGGCCTCTATATTTTTGTATGGCTATCTGCCACTTTAAGATATGCCTACAAGGAGTCTTCATATTCATTATATTCTTTAAAGCATTTCAGTCAGTAATCGCCATAAATTTTTTTCCTTTCAAGTTATAATGCAGTTTCTCCAGGGCCCAAACTAAAGCAAGACACTCCATTTGGCTTGCACCATACCTTTTCTCAGCATCCTGATCTTGTCTGGATATGAAGAGTATAGGTTTCTCCACTGTTTTGCCATCTTCCATGAATTCTTGGTTTAAATCAGCTCCTAGTCCTTCCATGCTAGCATCTATATAGAGCTTGAAAGGTTTAGAGTAATCAGGTTGAATCAACACTGGAGCTTTAGTCATAGCTACCTTGATTTCCTCATAATTTTTTATCCTTTCATGAGTTGTCTCAAACAAGGTGTTGTTGTTGCAGATTTCATACAAACACTTGGTGACAAGGGCAAACTTAGGTATTTACTTCTCATAGTAGCTGCAAAAACTGACAAAGGATAGAATTTCAGTTTTCTTCAGGGGCATGGGCCTATTCATAACAGATTCTATCTTGCTTTGGTCAGAAGTTAGAGCTATTCCAGGATCAATATTTCCTAAGGACTTGAGCTCTCCATAACCAAAGTTACACTTTTTCATTTATACTTTCAATCCCACAGCAGAGATAGTTTTGAGTACTAGCCTTACTTTATCCATGTGTGTATTCCATTCATCAGAATAAATTATAACATCATCACTGTATACCATCATCCATCCTTTTCTGATGAATTATCCTAAGACTGTATCCATCATCCTCTGGAAGTGAGAAGGAGCATTTATGATACCAAAAGGCATCCTTAGATACTCATAAATTCCCAAATGCCAAATAATTCTCATAGATTTCCGGCTATCAGGGCTGATAGGTATCTGGTGAAAGCCCTTCAGAACATCCATGGTAACAATATACTTAGCCTTTGAAAGGTTATGCAAAGCATTGTCAATCCTTTGTATAGGATAGTATTCAGCTTGGTTATAGTTGTTCAGCATTCTAAAGTCTCCAACCTCTCTAGACTTATCATTGTTCCAAGCTGTGATTACTGGAGTAGTAATGTCCACTTGTTAATTATTTCCTACTTTCCTTGATACTTGTAATTAGATTTACTCTTGGACTTGAGCTTCTAGAGCTGCTCTAGATTTTGGACTAGAAGGGTAAGCAGGTCTCCTGATGTTGGGGGGATAAGGATTTTTAATTTTCAAGGTTAGAATCATTTCCTGTCCTTTGATGTTACCAATGGGGTGGCCCTTGGTACAGAAATAATTCTGGTTTTCAAAGAAAACTTGGATAATATCCAGTTTTTGTTTTTCCCTGAGAAGAGAATTCAAAGCTGCTTGTGAGGAGTATTCTTGTTTAAATCTTTCCAAGTGTTTCTCATAGGTTGAATCAGAATTTTGAGCATTGAAATGGCATATTTGGAACATCTTGTTCCAGTCTCCTCCTATAGTAAAGTGTCTACCTTTACTTTGGGATACATCTATACCATAAAAGCAAAGGGAATCATTTCCTAGAATGAATTAATCAAATACTCCATTTTGAAGCACTACAAATTCAATTTTCAGTTTGAGTGATGCTTTAGAGTAAGGGAGTATAATACCACAAGACCATAATTCAATAGCATTGAGGGAAGAGTTGAAACTGCTAAACTTAGTCTGAGGTACTTGTAATAAGTTCATTTTCCAATTTTGATATTGCTTTTCCAAATAAGTTGAACAAGCACAAGAGCAAAAATCTTCACTATCTAAGAGTAAATTCACTTGGGAACCTTGGATGAAACCAGTAGCATAGCATTTTTTGCCAGAAGTTTAACCTTTACCAGCAGATGGTTTAAGGTTCAAGGTTTTAGATTCAGAGAAATGGTGAATCTTCATATTGGGATTCCATTTTTGTGGTAAGTTTTAATCTTTATTGACAGAGTTTAGGTCCAGGGAAGATTCTATAATTCCTCCAATAACATTGATGGGGTTAGTAATCATTAATTCACACTCAAAGAGTGATCCATCAGTATCATCAAGTTGGGGATCAGGATTATTATCAGGATTATTATCATACTCTTCTCCTTCAATAGGATTAATCCTTCTTTTGGGTTGAGAACAAGCAGGTCTTAAATGTCCTGTCTGGTTGAAATTCCAGCATACCTTTTCCTTTATCTCTGGATTCTTCTTGAATTCTTTCAGCCTCCAGGATGTAAAAACCCTTGCTATCCTTTAGCTACCAGAGGTGATAGAATAAATAATAAATATACTATTTAATAAATGCAGCAAAAATCCATAAAATATTTGGATGAAGCTTATCGCAAGGTTAATTGGTTTGGTTATGATTTATTGTTATAAATCAATATAGATGTATTGATTATCAAATATTTTTATAGAGGGGCCACAATTATATTGGGGATTTTTAACACCTCTCTTCTGGGAATTCAGTATGAAAACATGTAGGCCTGGTTACTTTGGGCCCCTTAGTTTAAAGGATATTTTGCCCAAAGATAATATGTACATAAAATACACGGTGGAGTGGCAGGGCTTTTTAACCAAGCTGCCACAACAAAGAAAGAATAATAAAACTCACTGGTATGTTATTAAATCCTTTGGGTACCTATTTGGGACGTGCACTGATGGGTTAAACCTGTATACTGGGGTTATAAGGTTTTTCAGCAGTTTAAATTTATAAAAAGAGGTTTGAGGACTGATATTATTAATCAGACTAAGCCATAAATCACTTACTTATCTCTTATAACTATTTGATTACCTTGGCACAGTGTCTGGATGTAAATATAAATGGGTCTCTGGGTATCAATATCCTCTAAAGAGCTCTTTATTTATAGCTTTTAAATTCCCAATATTTTCCGTCTGAGGGGTACAGGGGCTCAAAGGGACAGAAACTGAGGCTAGAAGGGTAACCAGTGGTAGCCTGTCACGTGTTCTTTGTTCTTTAACACGGGTAGCATCTACATCCACAGGGTATGGAAATTATTCTACTTTATAATTGATATTTGGAAGTGTGAATAACATTAATCTGTCCTTTTTATTTATTATTTAATTCATTATCCTTATTGAATATTCCCAGTAAGTTAATAATTATTTTAATAGACATTCCTACGGATATTCTGATGTCAGGTGAGTTCTCATTATTAGTTAAATATTTAGAGTAAATTCATGATATTGATTTTTTTTTTATTCCTTAATTTCAAAATTCAGTTGATTTACTAAAATAATTACTTAAAAATATAAGTCATGGCTATCCATGTAATATTTTTACATCATAATTTTTTTTAGTATTTCACGAAAATATTGATCTCTAAAAATTCTCATAATGGTATGTTAAAGTATTTTAATATATTTTTAGAAGTAGTCATTGTTTTATTTTCGACATTTTTGGTACTTTGAATTATATTTAATAAAAAATACGTATAAAGGTTATTTAAGTATGTTTATATAATTTTATGTATTTTTAGACTATCTACTATCCACAGGAACATTTATTAAATATTTAGAATGTTCCCATGTAGGTTTTAGCATTTTTACGCAGTACCTAGGTTTCTCAGGCCACCTGTCACTTTGTCAACCCGTGGTCCAGCGGCTGCGTACATGTCAGAAGCCCAGGGCTGCCTACATAACTTTGACAGAGTGACAGAGCTGTAGCTCATCCGCGCGCGGTTTCATTGGTTGCTGCAGCTGCATGCGGGAATTGTGAAAGAACACATTTCCATCTGTAACTCCTAAAATATACACAACACCTCAATTCTGACTGAATTTCAGGTGTGAAACCTATACGTGAAAATACATGTGTAATATTTAATTGGCCCAAAAGTTCAATAGTGGTGCCGTGGTATTTTGGTTTTTCTTTCCTTAATTATTTAAAAATATAAGGAGTTGGATTTCAAGGATGGGGTCAGTGAGTGACCCTACCTAATTTTGGTGGAAAATCCATTTTTGAAATGATATTTATGGTTTTCCTACTCCTTCTTAGGTTAATTTGATTATTATTATTTTTATGTTATTTCTTTTGCTATTGCAGCTTGCTTTCAAATAGTAACAAGCTGACAAATTCCAAGCTGGTGGGATTAGGGGAAGGGGAATCTTTGATCCTAACAGCATATTCCTCCTTACTCCTAATATTCTGTTCCCTTGTTCTATTGAATTTCTTTTCAAGACCATTCATATCAATGGTTTCTTCTAATACTCCTATCTAGGTAGAAAGGTCAGAGTTCATGGGCATCCTGAACCTTACACTATGGTTGATTTTTCCTGTAAATAAGTTAAGAAGGCTCTCATCAACCTCTTCTTTATCAGCATTGGGGTAAAACCAATCCAATCTTCTTTTATGATCAAGAAACCATTTGTGAGTTTGTCCTTGGATGGATCAAACTGGGAAGTTTCAAAATTCTTCATCATCTTCTTTTCCAAATCCAGGTACTCAATTGTTCTTTGATTAATTCTTTGCATGAACTCCAGGACACAAATACAACTTCTTCCCTCTTATTAACAAACAAATAAAAAGCTACTCCTTCAAAAAATTTGGGTAATCTTACCACAGATATGTTATCAGGGAGTTCATTAGAGGCAAGAGCGTAATCAATAAAATTAATGAAACTGAAATTGTTATATTCTCCTTCTCCTTAGAATTTAGGCCATTCAGTTATGGGAAGAAGTAAATTCAAAGCTTTTACTACTTGGGTGTAGGACTAGGCCTAAAAGATTAATTCCTACCTGTTCTGGATCTAGGGGTAATACTTGGAGTACTGGTGAATATATTTGGTCTATCTTCTTCCAAGTCAGTAACTGGTTGGTCAGTAAAATTGATTTTAAGATCTCTGAGATCATTCTTGATCACAACTAGTTCCAAGTCAATTTTTTTACTCAACAAATCAATTTTATTGATTACATGAGTTGAAGGAGCATGAATTATTCTCTTAAATTCTTCCTTGATTTAATTCATTGAGACAAGAATTTCTTCTTTTATAGTGGATTGGACACTGCTAATATGTTTCATTAGATCCATTTCACTTAAGCTTATACTTTCCTTTATTTTTTTTACTTCTAGCTCATCAATCTAATTTAGGGTGATTTTAGTTTGTATCAATTTTTTAAGGTTAATATTTGACTTATCCAAATGCTCATATATTTTATCAAAGCACTTGCTAATAATGGTAAAATTGTGAGACACTTTCACAGAAAAGAGTTTAAAAGCTTCTACATCTAATTGTGTTACACTTTCTTCCACTTCTGGGCTAAGTATATTATATTGTCCCAATCTTTTGGGTTCCTTAACTTCTGATGGGCTGAGGATCTCTTCTTTTTGGGATCCTTTCCCTTTAAGGAAGCCAACTTGTCCCAAGGATTCCAACTCTGCACGTAAATTTCTACTTCTCTCCTTGGGATCAGCTTTTGAAGAGAGATCTGGGACCTCTTTGCCAGAAAGATAGCTTTTCTCATACCTGGCTGATCCTCCTGGGTCGGAGCCAGTTCAAATTTTTCCCAGTAGCTCATGTGATCTTTCACTAACAATTTGACCCTTTCATCCTTGGTTGATTCCAGCTGAGGTGGCATAGGAGGACCATTATCTGCCTGGTATAACATTTTGGGTGGGTGATGACTCTCCAGAATTAAGTTGGTCAATTTGGCGGCTGCGGTTGTTGCTGTTGCCGTCCGGCATAACGCTATGGTCATGTGTTTGAGTCCCTCATTGCGTTTGCAACTGGAGTCCTTGAGCGTGCTGGTTCCTCTGGGCAGAGATCCATATCATGGTGTTCTACCAGTTGCGCAGATGTTACACCTTTTATGGTACTAAGCACAAAAAAAACATATAAGTCTCTGTCAAAACCTTTTGAAAAAATATAAAAATAGTATTTTTTATTTTTTAAGAATTTTTAACTTACTTATAGCTAAATTCAATGGTACCAACCCTTGGTTGGGGTCAAGTTGATCCTTGGGGGGTATTCCAACTGGTTCTGAGTGGGTTCCAATCAGATCCTGGGATAAATCCAAGGGCAAATCTAATGGTACACTGTCTGGGACTTCCCCAAGAAGGTCCTGGTAAATGAGATCACCAAAAACAAAGTCCACTAAAGTTGATAAAACAATAAAAAATTTAAGTTTTATATTTTTTTTTATTTTTCCATGATTTTATAATATTTTGAAAGAAAATAATTTTAATGCTCACTTGTTTGATTTTTCTTTTTATTTTTTGCTTCCTTGTTATTTCTGTTCATAGATAAAAAGCTTTCTTTGATAGATTTTCTACTCTTTTTGTTGCCTCAATAAAGAATTAAATTTGATATATCTTTGAAGCTCAAGTTCTTTGTTCTTTATAACTTTTTGTTTATAATAATGAAACTTCTTCTGTTGTTGCTCAGGATTTATAATAATAGGCACAAAGTTATGGATTTTTTCTTCCTTTTTTTGTTTAAGAAGATTCAAATAATAATTTATCAATTCTCCGTTGGTCTTAAGATCAACTGGAAGAATAACAGAATCAAAAAATAGGTTATAAGTATTTTTACTTATTTTTTAAAAAATAATTTCCTGGTGCAAGGAATAAATAATGAAGAATTGATTATTTAGGGATATTTGCTGGCCAGACACCCAGTTTTCAGCTCTCTGTTACCAGGAACCTTGCAGTCCTTTAGCTACAGAGAGTGATAAAAATACAGGAATAATAATAATAATAGGGCTTATCAGACTTAAGCAAACCCTCCATTTTTTAATGACGGGTTTCAAACAAAATCCCCCATTTCAAACACGCCATTAAAAATCAAAAAAACCACTTATTTCACATCAGATGTGTCAAAGTTACCCAGAAATAAGTGGGTTTTTTTAAATAAAGTATTTAAAGGCTTCCACCCCCTGGTTTCCCACCTCCTTCTAACTCCAACCTCATTGGTAAAAAAATGTATTCATTGCTCTTCATCTCTTCATCACTATCCTCATCACTTCATCACTCTAATCACTTCATTGCTTTCATCATATCCAGCTAACTCTCATTGGATCACTTTCCTCATCACTTCATCACTCTCATCACATCCTAACTCTCATTGCTTTATCCCTCTTGTCAATTCATCACTCTCATCTCTTCCTATTCTCTTTGGTTCATGACTCTCATCCTCTCATTACATCATCACTCTCACCACTTAAACACTCTCATAGCCCTTCATCCCTTCATCCCTCTTACTATTTTTAAATGGCCCCTCAGCAATCCTCCCCCCGCAAGTCCACTAAGCAATTCAATGGACCAAAGCAGACATCTCCCAGGAACTCAACATCCAAAAATCCTCCCCCATTAGCTTACAAATTCTTAAGTCAGCTCAAGAGAGCTGATCAGATCATCCTGGTAAACTGGCTCAAAATTCCATGCAACTACAATGTTTGCTTTGGATTGGACAATGAAACACGCATTGGCCAACCTACATCCTCTAAGGTCAATGGTTATCTCCTGATGGCCAATGAACTTAAGAACAAAACAAAAGGTAGGCTGGATCTGTCATCCAAAAAGATGAGGGAGCAATTCAAGAATTATTGAGCCAAGTACAAAAAGGCCCACTCCATGTCAATCTCCACTGACTTTGGTGTCACTAACTCTGACAAAGCCAAGGGAATCAACTCTGTGGTTGATAAGTTGGACTCCATTTGTCCTTTTTATATTCAGATGGATGAAATCTTTGGAAAGAAGGCCAAAATCACCCCTTTAGGCGCTTTTGATTCCCAACAATCTAATTCAGTCCACGCTGAGGACTTGGTTGGGGATGCTCAGCCTATTAATGGTGATCCTGAAGAAATCTTTTCCTTGGAGTGGCGCCCATCCAATGCCAAGGAGGATATTCAAACACAATCAGCTCCAATCACGTCTAATTACGTGTTGATTGGGGAGTCAAACCCAACCTTGGAACCCTCCCCTCCTTCTTTCAATTGCTCTCTTCCTGGGGTGGAAGAACTGGAGAACTTTGCCAATGAGGAGGATTGTCAGCTTGCTACTATTGCAGAGCAAGCTGAAAAAGTAACAGAAATAACATAAAAATAATAATAATCAAATTAACCTAAGAAGGAGTAGGAAAACCATAAATATCATTTCAAAAATGGATTTTCCACAAAAATTAGGTAGGGTCACTCACTGACCCCATCCTTGAAATCCAACTCCTTATATTTTTAAATAATTAAGGAAAGAAAAACCAAAATACCATGGCACCACTATTGAACTTTTGGCCAATTATATATGTCACATTTATTTTCACGTATAGGTTTCACACCTAAAATTCAGTCAGAATTGAGGTTTTGTTTATATTTTAGGAGTTACGGATGGAAATGTGTTATGTCACAATTCCCCTATGCAGCAGTGGCAGCCAATGCACCCGCGCGCGGCTGAGATACAGCCCTGTCACTCCTTTAAGGTTGTTTACGCAGCCCTGGGCCTCTGAAAAGTACGCAGCCGCGGGACAACGGGTTGACAAAGTGACAGGAGGACTGAGAAACTGAGGTACCACCTAAACATGATACAACCCACACGGGAACATTCTACATATGTAATAAATGTTCCTGTGAATAGTAAATAGTTTGAAAGTACATAATATTATATAAAAATACTTAAATAACCCTTATACTTATTTTTATTAAATATAATTCAAAGTACCAAGAATGTCGAAAATAGGACAATGACAACTTCTAAAAATATATTAAAATACTTTGATATACTATTCTGAGGATTTCTAGACATCAATATTTTTGTGACATACTAAAAAACCTAATGATTCAAAAATATTACATTAATTCCCATGACTTATATTTTTAAGTAATTATTTTAGTAAATCAACTGAAACTCGAAAATAAGGAGTAAAATAAATATCTTGACTTTACTCCAATTATTCAATACATAATGAGAACTCACCTGACATCAGAATGTCTGTAGAAATGTCTATTAAAATGATTATTAACTTACTGGGAACATTTACTAAGGATAATTAATTAAATAATACATAAATAGGACAGATTAGTGTTATTCACACGTCCTAATATCAATTATAAAGTAGAATAATTTCCATACCCTGAGGAATTAGATACTACCCGCAATACAGAACCAAGAACACGTGACAGGCTACCACTGGATACCCCGCTAGCTTCAGTGTCCGTCCCTTTGAGCCCCTGAACCCCTCAGAAGGATAATATTGGGACTCCAAAAGCTATAAATAAAGAGCTCTTTTGAGGATATTGATGGCCAGAGACCCAGTTATATTTGTATCCAGAAACCGTGCCAAGGTAATCAAGTATTTATAAGAGATAAGTAAGTGATTTATGGCTTAGTCTGATTAATAATTTCCGTCCTCAACCTCTTTATATCAATTTAAACTGCTGAACAACCTTATAACCCCAGTATACAGGTTTAACCCATCAGTGCATGTCCCAAACAGATACCCAAAGGATTTAATAATATACCAGTGAGTTTTATTATCCTTTCTCTGTCGTGGCAGCTTGGTTACAAAGCCCTGCCACTCCACCGTGTATTTTATATACATATTATCTTTGGGCAAAATATCATTTAAACTAAAGAGCCTAAAGTAACCAGGACTACATGTTTTCATACTGAAATCCCTGAAGAGAGGTGTTAAAGATCCCAAATATAATTGTGGACCCTCTATAAAAATATTTAATAATCAATTCATTCATATTGATTTATGACAATAAACTATAACCAAACCACTTAACCTTGCAATAAGCTTAATCCAAATATTTTGTTGATTTTTGCTGCATTTATTAAATAATATATTTATTATTTATTCTATCAGCTCCTGTAGCTAAATAATAGCAAGGGTCTTGGCATCCAGGAGGCTGACAAGGATGTCATTCCTTTATCACCATTGCCATCAACATCTTCTCAAGTAAGGAACCAAGTTCTTTTCTCTTCTTTTCAGTTAATCCTGACTGATTTAGATTCAAAAGAAACTGGCTCATCTATTCCTGAATGGCCAAAACCTCAAGCCAATAAGGCCTCCAGCATCCCCTTAAAATGAGAGCAATGATGTTCCCACACAAACCCCCTCTGCAAAGGAAAAGCAAAAGGCCTCCAATTCAATCAACATTAACCCCAATAGAATTCAAAAGAGGAGAAATGTTAAAATATGTATGCACCTAGGCATGTGCTACGTATAAGTGTAATCCAAATGGGATGCACATATGGGCCTCTCCGGCCCATTGGACACTCACACGGACCATATGGGCCTGTGTGGATGTCACTGATTTGAGGAAACTGGCCTCAAAATGCATGAAACAGGCCTATTGGTACATGAGCCCTAATGGGCCCGGTTAGGTATATGGGAAAATACAGCCAGATGGGCTTGTATGGGCATAATTGGGCCCAAGGTTTATTTTGGACATACTTGGCCAGAAGGGCTGGCCCACAAAAGTATGGTTTACTTATTTTTTGGGCTTGGGACGGCCCATTGGTGCCGCCGCCCATGTTGCAGCCCAGTTGGGGCTGCCGCCCATGTTGCAGCTCAGTTGGGGATGCTGCCCATGTTGCAGCCCACTCAGGGCCGCTGTTTTTGCCTTTGGCCTGTCTATGGGGCCCAACGGCCCGCCTGGGGTTGTTGTAGGGGGCAGGGGGGCTCAAAATGGAGCCCTCCCACCCCAGTCACGGCTGTTGAGCCCGTTGTGGCTGCCAAGCTGGGTGGTGGCTGCAGGGCTGGAGGCCCTGGCTCCTCCCCCTCCCCTCGCTTGCCATTGTGAGGAGGAGGGGGAGGGCTGGCTGGATGGAACCAGCCAGCAACTGTTCATGGTGGGGGGGACTTGATCACCCCCCCACCAAAGGTAGAGGCTAGGCTGGTTGCATCAAGGCAACCAGCGGTGGGGGGGAATCAATCACCCCCCCACCAAGGAAGGGGCACTCTCCCCCCCCCCCCCCCCCCCTTTACCAAGGGGGAGGAGTGATGGGCTGGAGGGGACCTGACCACCCCCAAGCCCACCTTAGCGTGACAAAGGCCTGGGGTTATCAACCCCCAGGGCCCCTGGTAGGGGGGTTTGACTGCCCCCTCCAGGGATCTGTGAGAAGAAGGGGGGGACAGCATGTCTGCTGGTCACACCCCCCCCCCCCCATGTGTGTCTGAGACCGGACCCAGGTGTGTCCTGGGTCCCTCCTGGCCATTTGTATGACCAGGGGCTGGTTGCATGAGGCAACCAGCCAGCTTGTGAGGTAACAGGCCAGTTGTAATAGACAACCGGCCAGGGTTTTGAACAGCTAAGGGGCTGGTTCAGCCACATTGAGGTGGAAACACCAGAAATAACCGGAATAGGCTTGTTGTAAGGGCACAGGGACTGATGCCATGTGGGCTGATGTAGCCCAAACCAAGTAACAAGGCCTGTAGAGCCTGTAAAGATGTTTTGGGGCGGAAAATTTGCCTTTTGGCTTGTTGTATCATGGGCTCACAAGAGGCCAATCTTTTGCACTTAAGGAGCTCTTCTCCCTGCTGTTTTTCATCATCCATTCATCATCCAATTGAATTCATCACCAATATCATCCAATGTATTTCCCCATTGTGAGAGCCCATCAGCAATTATTGACACAAGGCGTCCAGAATTTCTTTTGCTTTAAATACTGCTCATTTGCCTAAGCTAATTGCTGGCCATATTTATAACAAGAAACACTTCAAATTTTTTGGGCTTTGAGGAGATCATGGAGAAGCGGGATTCAAGTAAGCCCATTGGATTCTCTTTTCTGCCAAAATCTAGCTCATTCCTATTCCCCTCTGAAAATCAGTGAAATCACAAATTGAATCTGAAAAACTTCAGTTTGAAAAGGAGAAGTGGGATTTTCAACTGGCTATTGATTTTCAAAAGCAGAAAGGAAAGAGTTTGGCTCATCAGCAAAAATGGGATGCTTAGTGGAAGTTGAAACAGGCTGAGATAGAATTTCAAAAAGAGGAAAAGGAGAAGGATTGACAGCAAGCAAAACTTCAAATGCGAAGGAACAACTGGCAGCAGAAAAAAAGGATAAGTGGTCAGTAGCCATGGCATGCATTGGCAGCAGTAGAACAGTAGATGAATTAAAGCAGATTACTCAAATGCTGGGCTTGTAAATATATTTTCTTTTATGAAAAACTTAAAAATAAAGAAAAAATCATTTTTGATTACAACAATGCTTAAGACTATTTTTAACCCCACCAATAAAAAAAAATTTAACTTTTTATTTACATTTTTTTTCCTGGCGTATATTTTCCCACTCCCCAAGTCCCTGCAAGTGTTTCTAGTTTTTTTTTGATGTGCATTGGCAATGCCATTCTTGTATGAGCGGCAGTCTCCACAGCAGGAAAAGTACAGTTCTTGTACTTATTTTCTGCCCAAACCATTCTCACTACACTCTTTTGCTTGAAATCAATTCCAAACCCCAGGTCAGGAAAAACAAAATGGCTGTCTGATACTCCATATTTGTATGTAGTTTCAATAATTTGTCCATTAGATTTCTTGGTTGGAGCTGAAAGTAAAAAGGAATAATCAGAGATGTCACCTTTGTCAATGTGAGGTGAGTTGTAAAAAGAGTTGGATGTGAAGGTGACATGTGGAGAGCAGTCAAAGGGAGTAGGCCAAGAAACAAATTCAAGTGATGAGGAGGAGGGGATGCAATTTTCCTTCATTATTTTGCAGTTTAATTCAAAGCGAAGTCTGGCCAAATTTCAAAACTTTTGCCCTAAAATTTGAGAGACTTTTTCTGCCTTAAGATTGAGAAAAGCATAAGCTTGAGGGGAAGATTGAATAGATGATTTCTTCACATAGTGCCAAATAACTCAAAGGGGTCCATCAATTTTTGCCATCCAATTGCCCACATTTTTCCACCCCAATATCTTGAGGGACCAATGTTGTTGACAAATCTTTATGACTTGTGAAGGAAAGTTTTCACAAATTTGATGTATTTCTTGTCTTGATCAGAAAGTTTATCCAATGGGACAAATTCAATTATTGCCACAAGACTGTTGTGATCAGACTTATTGAGAACAATTACTTTTACACGGTAGAAGAAATCAAATTGCTTGATTGTCTGCTTGGAAAGTTCAAACTCAGCCAGTGAGGTTTTTTGATTTTTCTTTTTTTTTTCAGTGGTAATTGCAGGATGAAGATCCAAAGGCCTTTGTTTCTGTTCAGACCATACAACCTTTTCATTGATGCCCCCTTCTGCAAGTTCCAAAGAGATTTTTGAGGCCCTCATTTGATCCCTCTTTTACTTCAAAGCCCTCTGCTTGCCACCTCTCTTTATGTTTTTCACCTCATCTCCTTCCATCTTGTTCCCTCCCAGGCAAATGCTCCACTTGGGGTGAGGATCAAAAAGGGATGTAATTTGGAGTATAACATTGTGAGTGCGGTGGGAGAAGGGATGGCATTGAAGGAAAAGGGGTCAACAAAGGGTTACAAAAAAAAAATTCAGTCACGTGATCACAAAAAAACAACCAAAAACCAATAGAAAAATATTACTTGGAATTGGTGTGGACTAATTGGGGGGGGGCTTATCAAAAAAAAAAAAAAAAAAAAAAAAAAAAAGTAAGTTACATCATCAAAACCAAAAAAAAAAGAAAAAAGAAAAAAAATTGGGGGCAAACCAATTGGGTTGGGCCTTGGGTTGGGCCTTGGGTTGGCCCAAGTCAGAAATGGGTGGCAGGTGCTTGGTGGTGGAGGGGGGGGCGCTGGGTGTTATTTGGCGGCCAAACAAGGGAGGGAGGGAAGGCGGCAGCCACTGGGTCTTGGTTGGCAGCCAAATGAGGGAGGGAGGGGGGGCGGGGTGTCAGTTGGCAGCCGCAAGAGGGAGAGGGAGGCCAGTGGCTGCTTGGTGTTGGTTGGTGGCCAAACAAGGGAGGGAGGGGGGCTGGGTTTTGGTTGGCGTCCAAACAAGGGAGGTTGGGGGGCGGCAGTGGGTGTTGGTTGGTGGCCCAAAAAGGGAGGGAGGGGGGGCAGGGTGTTGGTCTGCGGCCAAACAAAGAGGGGGAGGGGGGGGCGGTGGCTGAACAAGGGAGGGGGGGGGCGGCGGCTGTTGGGTCTTGTTTGGTGGCCAAACAAGTGAGGGAGGGGGGGCGGCAGCCGCTGGGTGTTGGTCAGCAGCCGGACAAGGGAGGGTGGGGGCCGGCAGCCGCTGGGTGTTGGGTGGTGGCCAAAAAAAGGGTAGGGGGGGTCAGCGGCCAAAAAAGGGAGGGTGGGGGCAGGCGGCCGCTGGGTGTTGGTCAACATCCAAAACAGAGGTTAAGGTGGGGCCGGCGGCCAAACAAGGGAGGGTGGGGGCCCGCAGCCGCTGGGTGTCAGTCAGCGGCTGAAACAGAGGTTGTGTCAGCTTTCTACTATGTCAGAGCTAGCTGAAAAAGCACCAATAATAATAAAATTAATAAAAATTAATAAAAACAATTAAAGAGTATGAATATCCAAAATATTATTGAAGATTTGGACTCCTAACCTAATTTTAGGTAGGGTCACCCAGCAAACCTACCCTTCAATTCCTACTCCTTACCCATCTTAAATCACATAATAATGAAGTTGTTTCCCACAGCGCCACCATTCCAAGTTTTTCCACTGTAATCATTTCACACAAAAAACCAGGGTTAGGTTTCATAGCTAAAATTTAGACAGAATTAGAGAATTCTGTATAATTTGGGATTTATCAACAAAAAAGCATTTTGTCAACACTCCCGCACGCACTTGCCTAAAATATGCCAGATTATAAGCCTGCGTCAGAGCGACGGCTGAAAAGCGGGCGCGCAGCCCCAGGCAGGTGACCAATGCGCAACCGTGGGAAGATGCAAAGCAACAGGCGCAACAGCCATCAACACAGGATGAGGAGCCGCTGTCAAGGTACCAATCAGACAGGTTACTACCCATACTAATAGATCCAGGTTATGTAATAAATATCTCCACGCGTAGAAAGTGAATAAATAAGTAGATAAATCAATTAAAAATACATAAAAGGATGAGTTTACATATTTAAATAAATTATATAAATAAATACATAAAATGTCGAAAAAGACCACTAACAACTTTGGAGGCTTGCATACCTATCTTATCTTGAAATAAATGAAGATTTCATGACACCAAACTGTTTTTGAATATCTCATGAACCCAGATATGTAAGAAATATTACTCAAGTTCACAAAGGAACTATTTTAAATAAATTATTTTACAAATTAAAATCATTGAACTTCAAAAATAAACATCAAGAGATTAGAAGAGTCTAATAAACTACTTCCCATGACCTTTGTGAAAGTTTAAAGACATCTCCATGTCCTTAGGGCTTTCCTCAATCTTAAAAATCCAATATATTACATATAAATTCCAATGAATTATTTTTAGTAAATTATTTTAATAAACCAACACCAATTTTGAAAATTGATGATAAAAACTTCAAAGGACCAGAACTTACACTTAGAGTGACATAACCAGGAACAATGTGACATCAAACTCTTTGTAGAATATCCAACAACTAGAATACTCAATCAAGCTCATTAAATTCTCATGACATACATGACTAAAGGAAGATCATATGACCAACTAGGCGCTTTTTCCCAACAAATTATTAAATTATTATTGGGAATAGATGCAGATCCAGACTGATCCAGCTCCCACCCAGGCTAAAGCACCTAGAGCACATGCAGGGACAGAACTGGTTTCCCTACTAGCCTTAGCACCCGCCCCCTTGGGACCCTATAGCTCTCAGAGGGACAGAAATGAGACTCAAAAAGATATAAATAAAGGCCCCTTTTTGAGTTGATTGATACCCAGAGACCCGGTTATATTTATATCCAGACACTGTGCCAAGGTAATCAAATACTTATAAGAGATAAGTAAGTGATTTATGGCTTTAGTCTGATTAATAATATCCGTCCCTAACCCTTTTTATCAATTTAAACTGCTGAACAACCTTATAACCCCAGTAAACAGGTTTAACCCATCATTGCACGTCCCAAAAAGGTACCCAAAGTATTTAGTAATATACCAGTGAGTCTTATTATCCTTTCTTTGTTATGGCAGCTTTTTTACAAAGCCCTGCCACTCCACCGTTTATTTTATATACATATTATCTTTGGGAAAAATATCCTTTAAGAATATAAATTAAAGGTTACAAAGTAACCAGGCCTATGTGTTTTCATACTGAATTCCCTGAAGAGAGATGTTAAAGAGCCCCAATTTAATTGTGGCCCCTCTATAAAAATATCTAATAATCAATTTATTTCTATTTATTTATAACAATAAACCATATCCAAACCAATTAACCTTGCAATTAGCTTTATCCAAATATTTTACGCATTCTTGCTGCATTTATTGAATAATATATTTATTATTTATTCTATCACCTCTGGTAGCTAAAGGATAGCAACAATCTTGGCATCCAGGAGGCTGATAGGTTGGGGGGGCCGGCAGCCACTGGGTGTTGGTTGGCGGCCAAACAAGGGAGGGTAGGGGCCGGCAATGGAATGAGGGATGGGGGGGGCCGGCAGCTGAACAAGGGAGGGGGGGCCGCTGGGTATCAGTTGGTGGCCAAACCAGGGATGTGGGGGCCAGCAGCCAAACAAGGGAGGTGGGGCCGCTGGGTGTTGGTCGGCGGCCAAACAAGGAAGGGGGGGCCGGCGTCCAAAAAAGGGAGGGGGGGCCACTGGGTGTTGGTTGGCGGCCAAGCAAGGGAGGGGGGGGGGCGGCCAAGCGAGCAAGAGGGGGGTGGCGCCGGCATGCCAAGTGAGATGGGAGGGGGGAAAGGGGGGTTTTTGGTGAGTGAGTGGGAACAAGTGAGAGGGGGTGAGAGGGAGGGGAAATTGGAATGAGGAGGAGGGAGGGGGAGCTTACCTGGGGGGTGGGGGGGCCTGAAAGGGGATGGAGGTGGATGAGTCAACCTATGAGCATTGAATGATGGGCAGGATGAGGAGGAGGGGGGGAAGCTTACCAGGGGAGCCAACCAAAGGAGGAGGGGAGGAGGAGGGTGAGGTGGAGGAAGGAGTGGACTGACCCTGACCAGTGGTTTGGTGGGGTGAGCTTGGTGGTTTTTCTGCTGTTTTGGTGTGGTGAGGTGGGGGGTTTGGAAGTTTTTAGTCTTTTCAGCTTGCTACTATGTACAGAGCAAACTGTCAAATAGTAACACAAAACTATGAAAAATAAGAATATCTCAATTAATAAAATAAGGAGTGAGAAATTCATAGATATTATTACAGAAATGAATTCCTCACCCAAAATTAGGTAGGGTCACTCACTGACCCCACCCTTGAAATCCAAGTCCTTACATTTTTAAAATAATTAAAAAGAAAAGTACTAAAAATTACAACACCATTATGGAACCTTTTGGCCATTCTAACATTTCACACGTGTTGTCACGTATAGGGTTTACACCTAAAATTCACTCAGAATTGAGGTGTTGTGTATATTTTAGGAGTTCCACGCGGAAATGTGTTATGTCACAATTCCTGCACGCAGCCCCGCATCATTACATACCCCTACGTACTCATAGTAGCAGTTTCCCGCGTACTAGAGACCCGCGCGCAGCCAATTCTGCCACGCATGCAGCGGATCCTACCCCGCACGCATCTGAACTGACTGATCCCCGCGTCTGGATCCGTCATGACTAATCCAACAACCAGGTACCGCTCAAAAGGGCTACAACCTAATTAGGGTTGCCTGGCATATGTGACAAGTTGACATATGCATTATTAATGATCTAAAAGGATCAAAAATTAATTAAAATTAATAAAAATTAAGTTTAGAACATTTTTTAATAATAAATTAAAGATCAAGGATTACCATGTAAATCATTGACTCTGATCTTTGAAGACCACAAAACACTACAAGGAGTGTTCATAAAAATTATTAAAAAGTATCTACTTGATCAGAAGATGATGAAAATTAGTAAAAGTTGACATCTGTTCCTTTTAAAGCAATAATAATTGTAAAAATGCAGGATGAGTGCAGAATGATTAAATTTACGCCATAATAGATTAACAGATCCTGTGGCTAAAATAGTACAGAAATCCAGCAGATCTAAGGTCAGCTGATTAACAGCACCAAGTAGACGTGCCAATTATGCTCTGAATGGCTTGCCAGCCTCAGCCCATGAGCAGAACCCTCTCTACGCGCCCTGAGAAGCTCAAAATCACCCAAAAAAGGTATTTATACAGACCTCTTTGGATCCATTATTCCATCATCAGTTTACCAGAAATTATTATTATCAATCAGAAACCGTGTCATTTTTATTCAAGTGCTTATAAAGAGTCTAAGAAATTGATTTATGATCAAGTCTGCAGTATTATTATTCATTTCTTAAAACCAATCAACCCTTGAAGTTTAGTCAGGCAATCCACCGCATCTGCTCTGAAACCCTTCCTATTATTGCAGGATTTTCGTGATAAAGTGCTCAGAGTGAATGTTTCCCTTCCTGTCTAGACAAGTGTGCTGCTATGCCCGGCCGTTAGTGGAATAAGCCCTTTCTAAGGCACCCATCTTCATTCCAAGGTTCTTAAACTTCCTAAGGAGGCCCCTTGACGGGAGTTTGCTTTGTCTGTAAAGACCCCCAGTAGTATAATACTGTGGCTCCTCTTTTATATACATATTGGAAACCTTTTATTACCAAACCAATTAAAACTTCCAACTGCTCTTATTACATTACTTATTTGAGCCTCTAAGCATTTATTTTTGGAATAATTATTATTATTACTATTCCAGTATTTTTATCACTCTCTGTAGCTAAAGGACTGCAAGGTTCCTGGTATCAGAGAGCTGACAAGTCTGTTTTGTCTGAGACCACCTCACTGAATGAGAAAAAAAAATACTGACTCAGCCTAGGAATCTTGGGTAAAAAACCAAAACCATTTGTCTAAGTCCACCCCACCAAATGAGAAAAAAAAAATGAGTGAGTCAGCCAATGAATCTTGGGTGAACAACCAAAACCAAAAAAATTCAGTGAAGGTATTTTTTACCTAATTCATAACCAAACATTACTCATCAAAGAAAGCAAGGGTAAGAGGAAGAATCTGTTCTCTCATAGAAGAAGATGAGGGACAATATGAGACAGGAATGACTTGAGGCGGATCTGGAATATCATCTTCAAATATTTTGTCCCATTCATCTTTGATTTTGGCCAAAGGATTGTGAAGGATTACACAATTGATAATCCAGTTTATGAGGAACTTCATTTCTTTGGGATTTTGAAGCTGGTTTTTCATCTCCCTTTAGCTGGGCCATCTTCCTTTCAAGACTCCTATGGCATGCTCAATCCAAACTTGTGATTGGGCAAGATGATAGTTGAAATTGGTTTTTCCTTGATTGTTGGACAAAACATTCTGGTATGCTGGAACCACATATTTCCCACTATGATAAGCTGAATTGGCCAGAAGTTATTGATTGTGGTCAAAGTAGTTCTCTTGTTTTTGGGAAATCTGCATCCAATTGAACACGTATGAATCATGCCAAGAACCTGGAAGGCCAGCATGGAGGCATATGAACTTCTTGTTGTTATTTCAAACAGGTTTTAGTGCCACAGAGTATCTAAACAAACAGACAAAAAATATTTGGTCAGTGTTTGATCAAAGTTTTTATCAAAGCAATTGGAGAAGATATGAATCAATTGCCTTTTTTTCTGATCAAAATAGTGGTTTCCATCTAGCTTGGGTTTTTGACTCAAGGGGATGGTGGTTCCCTAAACAAAACCCATGCAACAAGGAAATCCTTTGGTTTCCATTACTTGAGATATCTCCTTGCGTTCTTCTTTTGTTGGCCAAGAAAGGACTGAGCAACAGAAAGATAGGATAGCAACCATGACTCTTTTGGTGTAGGAGTCAATGGTTCCATATCCAACTGAGAATAGATTCTCTAATTGATTAATTGCTGCTCCATTTCCATTTGATCCCAATCTACCAAGAGCAACAGCCATTTGGATAGCTGGATTGCGTTGAGGATTTCAAGAATTTTTCTGGAAGATGTGGTGGTCTTCAATCATCTCCAAAAGTTTGATGAATGAAGGCAATAGAGTTTGGAACAGTTGCTGGAAGCTTAGGTTGGGGAGTAGATGAAGCTTTTGCCTTTCATACATAGGGTTGTGGAGATTTTGTCTTCTTGGGACCATGTATTGCTTTTGTAATAGAGCATTCAAATCCAACCAAGTTTATTCCAAATTGGAGTCTGAACCAGAGTCTGAATTGCAGTCAAATACTAACAAAAGTTCAGTCAGATTTTTTGCATTTTCAACTTTCTGCCAAGAAGTTTGATGGGACATGTTGAGAAAGATGGTGATTTGATGTGGGGTGATGAGATGATGATGGTATTTTTGTGAAGATGGATATGTGAAGCATTAGAGATGTTAAGCAATATAGATTTACAGCAATAGAGATTTGAAGTGATGGAGATGGGAAGCAAAGGAGATGAGATGTGTGTAATGTGATGGAGATGGGACCAATATGGATTTGCTGATGTGGATGGGTGTCTTAGATGTGATGGATGGTGGATGGATAATGATTCATAAATGGTGGGTTTAATGGCGGTTTTGATGTTTGAAATCCTTCATTTTCATGAAACCCGCCATTTTGAAATACACCAGTTAGGGGGTATGTGTATTTCAGAAACCTTCCATTAAAAATGGGGGGTTTGGTAAAAAAAATGGCGGGTTTGCTAACTCTGATACGCCCTAATGCGTGCCTTATAAGGACTTATCCACTGATATTTTCAGGCAAAATAGCACAATGGTTAAGGCAGGAAGGGAAACACTCACTCTTAATCAATAATCAACAGGAAAGCCTGCAAAGATTAAGGTAAAGATTTTCAGGGAAGATGGGGTTCATTTCCAGACAAAACTTCAATGAATCAGGTTGGTTAGTATTGGGAAGTAATAATAATACTGCAGACTAGTTCATAAATCACTTGATTATCTCCTTATAGGAAATTGACTAACAACAACACATTGTCTGATTTATAATAATAAATTCCTGGTAAACTGATAGGGAATAATGGGTCCAAAGAGGTCTGTATGAATACCTTTTGGGGTGATAATGAGCTTCTCATGGTACATAGAGAGGGTTCTTCTCATGGGCTGAATCTGGCAAGCCAGTAAAGGAAAGTGTAACAGGTTCACTTAGGGCTTTCAATCAGCTGTCCTCATATCTGCTGTATTTCTGTACTATTTTAGCCACAGGATCTGTTAATCTTTTAATGGTGTAATTCTGATCATTCTGCACTTATCTTTCATTTTTACTATCAAAATTGGTTTAAAGTAGACGGATGTTGATATTTATTGATTTTCTATCATCTGCTGAGCACATATGTAGTTTTTAATAAATTTTACGGCCACCCCTTGTATTGTTTTGTGGTCTTTAAAGATTAGGATCTGTCTGTTTTTTGGTAACCTTCAATATTTGATTTATTATTTAAAACACTTTAAAATTAATTATATAATGTTTTTATTTAGTTTTTAAGGTTTTTAGATCATTTTTAATGCATATTTCACATTATTAAATATGCCAGGTAAACCCTGATAGGTTGTAGCTCCTGTGGGTGGTACCTGCTGTCAGATTTGTCACGACTGATCCTGACGTGGGGATCAGTCCATTCTGATGCGCGCGGGGTAGGATCCGCTCCATGCATGGCGAAATTGCGTGCGCGCAGGACTTCTGTACGTGTTAATGTGATTCTAAAGGTACGTAGGGGACGCAGGAATGCGCGTGGGAATTGTGACATAACACATTTCCATGTGTAACTCCTAAAATATACACAACACCTCAATTCTGACTGAATTTCATGTGTGAAACCTATACGTGAGAATGTGTGTGAAACATTAAAATGGCCAAAAGACACTATATTGGTGCCATGATCTTTTGGTTAATTTTTAATTAATTATTTAAAATATGAAGGACTTATATTTCAAGGGTGGGGTCAGTGAGTGACCTTACCTTATTTTGGGTGAGAAATCAATTTCTGCAATAATATTTATGTATTTCCCACTCCTTCTTAATTAATTTATTTATCTGTTTTAATTTTGTATTTTTGTGACTTTGACAGGTTGCTCTGTACATAGTAGCAAGCTGACATAGAGAGAAAGGTAGAGAGCCTGGGAAGATTAAATGAAACAAATAACACAGTGGTGAGGTGTACATGGACATAGGGCTTATACCATACAGGTAGATGGTGAAACTGGTGGAAGAAGATGGATACTGAAAGTTATGAAGTATTACTATCCAGCGGAAGGTACAGAAGTAGGTGGAGTTGGGTTTGATCTGAGATTGAATTTGATGAATGGTTTGATTGGTTGAGTTAAAGAAGTGTCAGGACTGTGGTCATGACAGGGAGGTGGATTAAGAAGAAGATAAGTTCAAGGCATTAAATAATAAAACAGAACCACTGGAAACCTATATGTTTCAGCCATCAGGAAACCATTTTGTGGAAATTTCATCCACATATCTATGTGAGCTGTGGCAGAAAGGTGGTTCAGTTTCCTTCTTCCTTTTTGGAAATTTTAACCCCACATTTCCTGCATTAATCTTGGGTCCTTGAAAATTGGGTTTGACTCTATCTCTTTCACCATTTCTTTCCTTACTTCAATCCAGTCTTCTGAGTTCTTCCCCAAACAAATGGCTTCTGATATATATCCACAGTTTTGATCCCCTATGAAATATTGAACATGTGATATATTTGGAATCCCTGATTTGGGGGAAATAAAGTCTTTTTATTGAAACTAAAAGTTTGCAACCCCCTGGGAGATGCGCAAGGTGCGAGCAACTTTTCTTGTTCCTTGTTGAGACATGATTTGCCATTTGCAACCCCAAGGTTGTGAATTTAATGTTGGCCATTTTTTTATTTTTTGGATGGATTTTCAAAGGCCCTCAAATACTCTAATCTCTCTGTAAAATCTATCTCAGAGGATTCAGAAACCCGCCTAAACACCTGCAGAATCAAATCTGCAAAATTCAAAATTCTTGAAACACTCATGGATTTTTATGTGATTACCTGTGTAGTTTTTCTGTTGCAGAGATGTAGTTTGCCTGTGAGTTCAAGGGCTGGGGATGTAAGAAAGATAATTCCCTAAAATAAATAAAATCAAAATAAATCAAAAATAAATCAAAAAATAAATCAAAAATAAATCAAATAATAAATCAAATAATAAATCAAATAATAAATCAAATAATAAATCAAGTAATAAATCAAATAATAAATCAAATAATAAATCAAATAATAAATCAAATAATAAATCAAATAATAAATCAAATAATAAATCAAATAATAAATCAAATAATAAATCAAATAATAAATCAAATAATAAATCAAATAATAAATCAAATAATAAATCAAATAATAAATCAAATAATAAATCAAATAATAAATCAAATAATAAATCAAATAATAAATCAAAAAATAAATCAAAAAATAAATCAAAAAATAAATCAAAAAATAAATCAAATAATCAAAAAATATATCAAAAAATAAATCAAAAAATCAAATAATATATCAAATAATAAATCAAATAATAAACCAAATAATAAATCAGATAATAATAATAAAATCATAAACAAACCATAAATTATTACTAAAAATAAAATAGCAATCAAAAAAAGTCAATAAGTGAATAAATAGCAATCAAAAAAAATTCAATAGGTGCATAAATGAATAAATAAATAAATCATATTGAGATGGAATTCAATCAAGTAAAACAAAGGAAAACCTGAGCCATTTATACAAGATGATTGGGGTTCCCTTAAAGTTTTAAGGTTTTGAAACCAGTTGAAATCCTGGAAAAAGTTGGACTACCATGTTTTTTTACAGTTTTGAGGGAATATAACACTGTTGAAGAAATTAAGAAGGGCATCCCTACAGTCACTCCTAACCTACCCACTGAAAGGCATCAAAGTGGGGGGATTTTTTCCCACTGGTGGGAAAGCTGTGAGAAGCTTAACTTAATAAAATAAGCCTTTTGATAGATTTTAATCTATTAATCTTCCAATCAGAATAAATTTTTCAAGCTTTTCTTGCGTTCTAAAACAGTTCCAAAGGCATCAATGGCTCCAAAGAAAAAAAATACATCCATTAATAAATTATTATTGCTATTTTGATCAATCAACAGCCTTTGGGATGATTCCACATTGTTTCCAATTTTTTACATTGTCTTTAAATCAAAACTTTAAGTACTCAAAGCCATTAATAACTCCTGGTCCAATGGAATATGACTTATCCTTTCAAAAAACAAATGTAAACTTTAGTTTTGAACAACTCCATAGCCTTCCAGTAGAAGCAGGAAGACCCAGAAATAAATATATAACTAAATAAATAACACAAAGATAAACATGAGCTCCCTTCAATACCCATTTTACTGAATTTCAAGTTGCCTTTCAATTTTTTTCCTGTTTTCTTCAAGTCTTGATTGAAGATTCAAAAAAAAATGAAAAAAATAAAACACATTTTTTCTTTCTTTCTTGAGTCAGGATTTATTTTCACTCTCAGAAAGAAAGAATTAGATAGAAATCAGTTCAATTCAAATATCTAGATTGATATATTGAAACCTATAGCCAATTTAAAATTGGGCTTTGAACAGATGATTTTGTTGAGTTAGAAATTTATGGGATTACTTTTTTATTGTCAAGCCAAGGAGGGCAACAGCTTACACCCTTTTTTATATTTTTTGAAAACAATACTGAAATGGATGGCACATGTTCTTCAGAGACTGAATTCCTTTAGTTTACCATACTGAAACCTCAAGCTCCACCTTGATATACACAAGAGAATTTATTTAAATCCATCTACTTAATCTCTAAATTGAGAGTGTCTTAGTTACCATGCTTGAGCTCATCATGTTGAGTTTAGACTTCAAATGAAGTTAATTTCAGAAATATAAAAGAAAGAATAGAAATATCCAACATAAACAGAAAACCTGGTCTGAGATACTCACCTTCATAGGAAGACTTAGCACAGATTTTGAGGACAGCAGACATAGAGAATAGGAGATCAATTTGAGAAAGATTGGTAGGAGAAGTTAGTTGATGATTAGGGATGAATAGATGAAATGAGATAAGAAGAAAATTAAGGACAACCTGAGTAAGAATTAAGAAATAATATGCATGAGAGAATTCACATGGCAGAAGGTTGAACTACGAAATTGAGCCCACTGGACTCAGGTCCCAGGATACAGGTGGTACGGAGTGTAAGCTGTACAAGGAGAAAGAATCCTGGGTACTGATTTGGTGCTTTTATTTAATTGCAAGAGAGAAGTGGAAAAGATGATAATATAGTATCTGTACTCGGATTCCAGAGGACATGCACCTTGAAAATTGTTGGAAATATTGGCAAATTTTGAGATAAAAATAAAATGGAAACAGAATAAAAAACAGCTTATTTTTTGAAGAAACCAATAGTTAGAGAAAACAGGAGGAGGAAGCCAATAATATCAACACCCACCCTGGCTTCAGCCTTTGCTGAAACAGGGCCATACATTGAGGTGCTTAATTTGGCGCACAAGCAAGAGTCTGTAGATTGTTTTGGTGAGGAAATCCACTGGATTACCCTTGGGTTCAATTCTCTTAATTTAGATGAGGCCCTTCTCTAATTCTTTGTGCAAGAAGTGAAAACAAGGCTCCATGTGTTTTTTTTTGAATGTGGCATGGTTGGACATTTTTCTCACTAGTTTGATGAAGCTGTTGTTTTCCTCAAAAATTTGGATTGTTTTATTTGTTTGTTCAATGCCTTACCAAAAATATCCTCTGCTAACAACTTTGACCATGGGACTTCTTTAATGGCTTCCCCAACCACCTTGTATTCCACCTTAGTAGTTGAGAGTTTGAATGTGGGTATTATCCTTGATTTCCAGCTGATTAATTTGTTGTTCCAAAGGACCACAGAATCACCAATGGAGCGGTTGGTAGTTGTGCATGTATCCCAGCTGGAATCCACATAGGCCCTGAGGTAGCATTTTGTTGGCTTTGTTATAAATTTGAGACCCAAGGCGCTGGTGTGTAGCAGCTATCTCAGGACCAGGGTGCTGGTGTTGTAGTGCTTCTTGCCAGGAGCATTTAAAAATATAGTTTTTATGACTGGAAACACCAGGAACGCTGGTTCATTTCATTTGATTGAAAAAAATAAATGAGTAATCTAGAAACAACAAACAATTGAGATATGGAAATGAAACATAACCAACAGGAAGGAATTGAATGATGTGAACAAATCTCAGCATGGGTTGGTTAATCTTAAAGTGTGTCAGCTCTCTGATACCAAGAACCTTGCAGTCCTTTAGCTACAGAGAGTGATAAAAATGCTGGAATGATAATAATAATTATTATTCCAATAATAAACACTTACAAGCTCAAATAAATGATATAATAGAGCAGTTGCAAGGTTTAATTGGTTTGGTAATAAATGGTTTTCAATATAATATAAAAGAGGGGCCACAGTATTATACTACTGGGGATCTTTACAGACTAGCAACCTCTCTTCAAGGGGCCTCCTTAGGCAGTTTAAGAACCTTGGAATAAAGATGGGTGCCTTAGAAAGGACTTATTCCACTAATGGCCATGCTTAACAGCACAAATAGCCAAGACAGGAAGGGTATAACTCACTCTGAGCACTTTACCACGAAAATCCTGGAATAATTGGAAGGGTTTCAGAGCAGATGGGGTAGATTGCTTGACTAAACTTCAATGGTTGATTGGTTAATAAGGGTAAATAATACTACTACAGACTAAGTCATAAATCACTTGCTTATCTTCCTATAAGCACTTGATCAACAATGACACGGTGTCTGATTGATAATAAATAATTCCTGGTAAACTGATCATGGAATAATGGATCCAAAGAGGTCTGTATAAATACCTTTTTGGGGTGATTTTGATCTTCTAAGGGCACGTAGATAGGGTTCTGTTTGTTGGCTGAGGCTTGCAAGCCAGCCAGGGCAAGATTAGCACGTCCCCTTGGTGCTGTCAACCAGCTGTCCTTAGATCTTCTGGATTTCTGCACTATTTTAGCCACAGGATCTGTTAATCTGTTATGGCATAAATTTGATCACTCTGCACTTGTCCTTCATTTGTACTATTGATATTGCTGTGAAGCGGGCAGATGTGGATGTTTACTAATTTTCCATCATCTGCTGATCATGTAGATAATTTTTAATAATTTTTATTAACACTCCTTGTAGTGTTTCATGGTCTTCAAAGATATGGGTCAGTGATTTACGTGATAATCCTTGATCTTTGATTTATTATTAAAAAATGTTTTAAACTTAATTTTCATTAATTTTATTTGAGTTTTGATCTTTTTAGATCATTAGTAATGCATATGTCAGTTTGTTACATATACTAGGCAGCCCTAACTAGGTTGTAGCTCTTCTGAGTGGTACCTGGTTGTCAGATTAGTCACAACTGATCCAGACGCGGGTATCAGTTAGTACAGATGCGCGTGGGGTAGGATCCGCCGCGTGCGTGGAAGAATCAGCTGCGCGCGGGTCTCTAGTACGCGGGAATCTGCTACTACTAGTACGTAGGGATATGTAATGATGCGGGGCTGCGCGTGGGAATTGTGACATAACACATTTCCGTGTGTAACTCCTAAAATATACACAACACCTCAATTCTGAGTGAATTTTAGGTGTAAACCCTATACATGAAAATAAGTGTGAAATATTAGAATGGCTAAAAAGTGCCATACTGGTGTTGTAATTTTTAGTACTTTTCTTTTTAATTATTTTAAAAATATAAGGACTTGGATTTCAAGGGTGGGGTCAGTGAGTGACCCTACCTATTTTGAGTGAGGAATTCATTTCTGTAATAATATTTATGGATTTCTCACTCCTTATTTTTTTAATTGAGATATTCTTATTTTTCATAGTTTTGTGTTACTATTTGACAGTTTGCTCTGTACATAGTAGCAAGCTGACATTCCCCCACTCCAAGATATGTCTATATCTGAAAAAAAATGTTTGGGTTAATGCCTCCTGCTTGCTCTGTATTTCTTTAGGTGTAATCTTTAAGGATCTTTCTAATTTTTCCTTTGTCTTTTTCAGGTTCTTCTGTAACAGGTATTGCAAGTGAAGGAGTATGTTCTCCATTCCTTGGGTGGTAGTGTTTGATGAGGCTTACTGGGAAGATGGGATGTTTCCTAGAAAGCTCATCCCTGAGGATTACTTCCACAGCATTTTTACCATGAAGTTTATTAATGGTGAAAGGTCCAACAAAAGCTGGTCTAAGCTTTTTATTCCCAGCTAAGTTGGTAAAGTTGGTGGTAGAGATCAAGACTTGATCACCAATCTTGAAATCAGGTTCCTTATGGGTTTTATCCCATCTCTTCTGGTTATACTCCACAGCATCCTGGACGCACTTAACAGCATGTTTTTGTTGAAGGTAGTAATGCTGCGCACAAAGCTATTGCGGGGTAAATAGTGATATTCATAGTTTTGTCCAAAACCTAATCAAAGTTGTTCTTAAACCGGTGCTCTCACCCAGTTGTACCGCTTTCCTCATTCAACATTGTTGTTTTGTCATTACTTTCCACATTGTTGCTCAACCCACTCGCTGTTGCTCTCAGGTTTGCATCTCTTTCCTACCTTCTCTGTTTTCTTCATTTCAAGCTTATTGTGATCTCCTTCTTTGCGCTCTCAGGTTGGCTATCTCCCTTGTTTCTTGTCTCTCATCCGTTCGTCTCGCTGAGACTCAACCCATCGGGGATTAAGGTCTGCAATTCATTCAACATTGTTGTTTCGTCATTACTTTCCACATTGTCGCTCAACCCACTTGCTGTTGCTCTCAGGTTGGCTATCTCCCTCGTGTCTCGTCTCTCATCCGTTCGTCTCGCTGAGACTCAACCCATCGGGGATTAAGGTTGGCTATCTCCCTTGTGTCTTGTCTCTCATCCGTTCGTCTCGCTGAGACTCAACCCATCGGGGATTAAGATTGCTGTTCTACAGGTTATGAGCCCAGAATTGGCGCAATGAGCAATCCTTTGTCCAAGCCTTCTCTTCCAATCCTCAACTCCTCCAACTATCCACTCTGGAAGTTTAAGATCAGACACTTCCTGCTTGCCAATGACCTTGGACAAACACTTGCCAACTTACCACCTCCGGACGATCCGGTTAAACATGAAACCTACTATGCTAAACGGACACGGACAGCCGGGATCCTTGGTTGCTACGTCAAGCAGGATATCTACAACAGATGCATCACGGAGTTCTCATCCAAAAATCCAACCCTCATCTGGACGGCCATCTCAAATCATTTTGAGGCCAAAACCAATGACAATCAATCCAAGGTGTACCAAGATTTCATGGCACTTAAATACAAAAACAACAACCTTCCCGAATTCATCTTGGACATCAATCACCATCTCAGCTCCATGACTGCGGTGTGCCTTGTCATTAGTCCCACTGGCGGCGACATCAAAGAATCCCTTGTAGCCGAATTCATCCTCAGCCGACTGCCTTCTGACTTCACCAGCACCAAGGAACTCCTGTACACAAAGCGACCTCTAACACTTCAAATGGTGAAAGATGCGTTGGAAAATAAACACAGAGACTCCTCAAACTCAGTTGCTCAATTTAAAAACAAGACCTCGGCTTATGCAGCTTATCAAATTTACTCAAACGGCAGACCTAATCCCCTCACCAAGAACAGCAAAAGCAAATGCCGTCAGATCCTTAGGAAAAAGGGAAAGAAGGAAAAGAACCCACAGGCCAACGTAGCCACCGTTACCTCAGATGAAAACGGTCCCAAAGTTATAGCCTGTGGCTTCAGATGTCTCTCCACCAGTGACTCCTCTCACTCCTTTGACGGAAGAGCGTTTCTTGACAGTGGTGAAAGTCACCACATGTTCAGTGATGCTTCAATATTTCGGTCCTACAAATCAATTGATTCCAAGGTTGAATTGGCTGATGGAAATCAACTCAACATTGTTGGTGAAGGAACAGTCCTGTTGCTCACTCCTGACGGGTCTATGATTAGCATCAATGCTCTGCACGTCCCCGAACTCTCAACCTCGCTGATCAGCCTTGGTCGTCTTTATGAGAAAGGTTGCGAGATCTCTCGTTCTGGTCCCTCCACCTTTGAGGTGACCTACAAAGGCAGAATCCTATTTAATACCATCATTGTGAACGGAACTTGCAGCTTCCCACTCGAACTGGCTTCTCAAGACCCTGCTGATGACAACAAGGCTCTTGCGTTACTGGTGTTGTCAGACCAACACATACTCTTCCATCGAAGGGCTGGACACCCTTGCGATGAAGTTCTTGCTCACATGTTTGACATACCAAAGGGGAAGATCTCGTGCGATGCTTGTCGTCTTTCCAAGTCTACCAGACTGCCTTTCCCTTCCACACTTCCTCCAGCCTCTTGTCCCCTGCAAACAATTCACATGGATCTCAGTGGTCGTATCAATCCACCCTTGGTCAATGGTTTCAAATACTACTTCAAAATCACCAATCAATTCACCGGCTACAAATTTTTCTACCTTCTCAAAAACAAATCTGAGGCCCTCAAACACTTCAAGTTATTCTGTGCTCAAGTAGCAAATGAACAACCTGACCACCCCATCTCACTCGTCTGCACGGATGGAGGTGGGGAGTTTAACAGTGGCGAATTTCACTCCTTCCTGCGATCAAATGGCATTCAACTCCAAATCACCGCGCCGTACACCCCCCAACAGAACCTGGTTGCCAAGCGCGGAAACCAAACAACCAGCGAGAAGGCTCGTGCTGTTCTCAAGCAAGCTGGCCTTCCAGCCACTTACTGGGAATACGCCGTGTCCACATTGGTAACTTTGGAAAATATCACTCCATCCAGGACTCGTAATTGGAAGACTCCTTATGAACTCTGGACAGGAAATCTCTTTGACCTTTCTCGTCTACGTTTGTTTGGCTGTCTCTGCTATGTTCACCTGCCAAAGCATAAATGGGAAGGCAAGTTTGGAGACACCGCCGTAAGAGGGATCTTCCTTGGTTATACGTTGGGAACTCACAACTTCAAGGTTCTAACTTCCAACCATCACCTAATTGTCAGTCACGACGTGCAATTTGATGAAAACTCCTTTCCAGGAGCTTCCTTTGTTCAAGACAACTCCTCGGAAGGTTTCTTTCCGCTTGACTTCATTGAAACCCAATCCTCTGGGGACATCATCAACGCTGTTGTGGACGCTCCTGCGGGGGAAGCTATCCTTCTGGATACTCCTGACTGCATCCCTGATCCAAGCCCGGAACCTGCCAATGACGCTGGTCCATCCTCCAAACCAACGGTCAGGCCTCCATCCACTCAACCACCAAAGAAAAGACCTGGTTGGGACTACGTCCTTACCTCAGACGTTGCCCCCAAAAACATTGACTCCTCTATCAATCCCAGTGCAATCCTTGAAACCACTCGCCGAGCTCATTTTGCCCGAGCCCTCCTCACCATCCATGTACCACGAACTCATCGCGAGGCCATGCTCCTTCCCAAAGCTCAACACTGGAGAGATGCTGAGAAATCTGAGCTTGACGCCATGACCAGGCTGAAGGTGTGGTCAGTTGTCCCCAAGCCGGCTATGTTCACCTTTTTGAATACCCTCTGGGTCTTCCGCATCAAGGAGGATGTAAACGGCAACGTCCAGAAGTACAAAGCCCGTCTTTGTGCCCAAGGCAGCAGGCAAGAAATGGAGGAAGGATTGCTTACCTACGCTCCCACCGGTCGGTCTTCCAGCCTCCGGGTTTCCCTGGTTGTTGGGTTGAGTCGCGGTTACAACATCCATCAAATGGACGCGAAGAATGCCTTCTTGAATGGCAATCTTGACAAGAAGGTGTACCTTTGTGCGCCAGCTGGTCTCGATGTCCCCAAGGGTTCATGCCTTCTCCTTCACAAAGCAATCTACGGTTTGAAACAGGCTCCTCGCGTCTGGTACTCTGCGCTGAGACGGTTCTTTGCTTCGGTTGACTTCCTTCTGTCTTCAGCTGATCCCTGTCTGTTTGTTTCTCAAACCCCCGGTTGGCCCTGCCTTGTTCACGTTTACATTGACAACATGATCATCATCAGTCCTAACGTTGCTTGGTTCAAGAGATTAATCTCGGATGCCTTTGTCATGGAAGACTTAGGTGAGGCTAGGCACCTGCTTGGCCTCAAACTTTCCAGGATTGGCGGGTCACATCTACACATCTCTCAAGAAATCTACACTCTGAAGATCCTCAAGGACTATGGCTTCCTCAACTGTCATCCTGCTGCCACTCCAATGGTCCCCAACACTTGCCTAGTTTGGGCCTCTGATGAGGAGCATGATTCCTTCATCAAGCAGAACATCAACTATTGTCGCGTCTTGGGTTCCCTAAACTATCTTGCCGTCTCAACCAGACCAGACATTTCCTACGCTATGTCTCAATTGTCCCAGCATCTTGAACGACCAGGAACCGCACACTGGAGCGCAGTCGTTCATCTACTTTGGTACCTGTCATCAATGTCCCACTATGGCATATACCTCTTGGGTTCTGGCATCCTGGGCAAACTTGTTGTGTACACCGATTCCGACTACACCAACTGTCCTGAAACACGCCGCTTGTACTCCGGATTTCTGTCTCAGCTTAATGGCAACCTCATCACTTGGAAGTTGAAGAAGCAACCCACTGTGTCCACCTCAACCACAGAGGCTGAATACCAAGCGGTATACGAGGGCGTCCAGGAATTGAGTTGGTTGACTCAGCTGCTTGCCTTGCTCTCCATCTCCGGTAGCAAACCTCGGCTCTTTGTCGACAACCAAAGCGCAATTTTGCTCACGGTCAACCCTCTGTATCAACAACGCACCAAGCATATTGACGTCATGTTTCACTGGATCCGCGAGAAATTCGAATTGTCTCTCTTCGACATCTCTTACGTTCCAACTACCGACATGCTGGCCGACGTCTGCACTAAAGCCCTGTCGCCAATTAAACATTGTCCAATCATTGAGGCTTTGAATCTCAATAGGCTTGAAGTGAGGGGGGGTGTCAAAGGTAGTAATGCTGCGCACAAAGCTACTGCGGGGTAAATAGTGATATTCATAGTTTTGTCCAAAACCTAATCAAAGTTGTTCTTAAACCGGTGCTCTCACCCAGTTGTACCGCTTTCCTCATTCAACATTGTTGTTTTGTCATTACTTTCCACATTGTCGCTCAACCCACTCGCTGTTGCTCTCAGGTTCGCATCTCTTTCCTACCTTCTCTATTTTCTTCATTTCAAGCTTATTGTGATCTCCTTCTTTGCGCTCTCAGGTTGGCTATCTCCCTCGTGTCTCGTCTCTCATCCGTTCGTCTCGCTGAGACTCAACCCATCGGGGATTAAGGTCTGCAATTCATTCAACATTGTTGTTTCGTCATTACTTTCCACATTGTTGCTCAACCCACTCGCTGTTGCTCTCAGGTTGGCTATCTCCCTCATGTCTCGTCTCTCATCCGTTTGTCTTGCTGAGACTCAACCCATCGGGGATTAAGGTTGGCTATCTCCCTTGTGTCTTGTCTCTCATCCTTTTGTCTTGCTGAGACTCAACCCATCGGGGATTAAGATTGCTGTTCTACAGTTTTTTGGCTACATCTATCATGTTTTTGAAATCAAGTGATGTAGGGTGAATATTGGTTAGCTGGTGGTTAAGGTTATCCTTGGGTAATCTAGGAATCCATCCTCTTTCCAGTATGTAAGGTGCTTCCTTATTGGTAGAGTGCTTGCTACTGTTGTAGGCCATCTTCAGTGTAGGTAAAAGGCTAACCCAATTGTGGAAATAACTGTCAGAATTCTTGCATTCTAGTCCAAAGTCACAGAATCTCCTGAGCATGTCTTCCAGGTTCTGAATCATTCTTTCAGCTAAGCCACCCTTCTGAGGGTGATAAGCTGTAGAGAAAGATAAGGTGGTTCCAAGCATATCATGAAGATTTCTCCAGAACTCAGAGGTGAATTTAGGATCTCTGTCACTGATAATAATCTTGGGAACTCCAACATCAGCAATGAGTCTGTTCCAAAATAATAGGACAACTTCCATAGCAGTGTCTTCCTTGTGATTAGGTAGGAACTTTGCTTTCTTGGAGAACCTATCCACAATTACTAAGACTGAGTTGTATGAATAGGCTCCTCCTGGTGGTAATCCAGTTACAAAATCCATATTGATGATCTCCCATCTTTTCTTGGGTTCAGCAATCTTTTGCAGTAGACCAAACTGTTTCCCAGTAGCCCTGTTGGACTTCTGACAAGTTTCACAACTGGTAACATACTGTATAGTGGAGTCTCTCCAATTAACCCACCAAGCAGTTTTTTTAACCTTATCTAAGGTTCTATCAGCAGATAAATGACCAGATGAGCATTTATCATGGCACTCAGCCAGAACATGTTTGATATGGTCATCCTTAGTTAAGACTATAACACTTGAATGTTGATGCCTATAGTATACCAGGGCATCCCATATGGTGAACCTTCTGGCTTTGTATGTTTTCAAGAGAGGTTCAGGTAGGCTATTGAGCAATTCAGAAGGTGGAGAAGTACTTTCCATAATAGTGATCAGAGTCTTTATGCCAGAACTGTAAGATTCTTTGATTGAGTTGAACAATGATTCATTCAGTTCACAAATGTGGATTCCCATTATAGGAGCTTCAATTTTTAACCTGTTAATTTTAAGGATAGGGAAGGTATCATTATCCTCTGGATCATAAGCCGGGTTACTTGGGTCATTGGGTAATGCATTCCTGCTCAAAATATCAGCATTCTGGTGTTTAGTCCCAGCTTGATGAACTATGGTCATCTGAACTATGTACTGTTGTATAGCTATCTGCCATCTTAACATGTGCCTACTAGGGGTCTTCATGTTCATCAATGTCCTGAAAGCATTGCAGTCAGTAATCACAGTGAAATTGGTGCCTTCTAAGTAATAATGGAGTTTCTCTAGAGCCCATACTAGGGCAAGACATTCCATTTGGCTTGCACCGTACCTTTTCTCAGTGTCTTTGATTTGTCTGGATATGAAGAGTATAGGTTTTTCCACTGGTTTTTTGTCCTCTATTACTTCCTGGTGTAAAGCAGCTCCTAGCCCTTCCATGCTGGCATCTATGTAGAGTTTGAAAGGTTTAGAATAATCTGGCTGGATCAGTACTGGAGCTGAAGTCATTGCCATTTTGAGTTCCTCATAGTTCTTGACTCTGTCATGAGTCATTTCAAACACAGTGGTGTTAATGCAGATCTCATACAGAAATTTGGTTAGAAGAGCAAACTTTGGTAAATACTTCCTATAGTAGCTGCAGAAGCTGATAAAGGATAGGAGTTCAGTTTTATTCTGAGGCATAGGCCTATTCATTACTGCTGCTATCTTGTTTTGGTCAGCAGCTAAGGTTAGTCCGGAGACAATGTGTCCTAAGGCTTTGAGTTCCCCATAGCCAAAGTTACACTTTTTCTTTGATACTTTCAATCCCACGGCAGAGATGGTTTTGAGGACTAGCCTTAATTTCTCCATGTGAGTATCCCAATGATCAGAGTAAATGATAAAATCATCAATGTATACCATCATCCATCCCTGTCTGATGAATAATCCTAGGACAATGTCCATCATCCTTTGAAAATGAGAAGGAGCATTTTTAATACCAAAAGACATCCTAAGATACTCATAAATTCCCAAATGATAGATAATTCTCATGAATTTCCGGCTATCAGGGCTGATAGGTATTTGGTGAAAACCTTTCAGCATGTCCATGGTAGTGATTTACTTAGCCTTGGACAGGTTATGCAGAGCATGGTCAATTCTTGGAATTGGATAATAATCAGCTTGGGTGTATTTGTTAAGCATTCTGAAATCTCCAACCATTCTTGACTTATCATTGTGCCAAGCTATAATTACTGGGGTAGTAATTTCCACTTGTTTGTTGTGGCCTACTTTCCTTAAGACTTGTAAGTAAACCAACTCTTGAATATGGGTTTCCAGAGAATCTCTATATTTTGGACTAGAAGGGTAAGCAGGTCTCCTGAGGTTAGGTGGGTAAGGAGGCTTAATGGTTTGAGTTAGGATCATATCATGTCCTTTGATGTTACCAATGGGGTGATCCTTGGTACAGAAAGCATTCTGATTTTCAAAGCATACTTGTAGGATATCCCGTTTTTGTTCTTCATTGAGCAGGGAATTCAAAGCAGCTTGAGAGAAGTATTCCTGATTGAAATTCTCTAAGTGTTTTTCATAAGTTTAATCAGAAGTTTGAGCATTGACATGGCATATTTGGAACTTCTTATTCCAGTCTCCACCTATAGTGAAGTATCTACCTTTGCTTTGGAATACATCTATACCATATAAGCCAAGAGAATCATTTCCAAGGATAAAATAATCACATACTCTGTTTTGGAGCACTACAAATTCAATGTGAAGTTTGAGTGATCCTTTAGAGTGAGGGAGTATGATATCAGAACACCATACTCCAACAGCATTGAGAGCAGAATTACAACTGCTGAACTTAGCCTGAGGTACTGGTAGTAGGTTCAGCTTCCAGTTTGGGTCTTGTTTCTCCAGATAATTTGAACCAACCCAAGAGCAAAAGGCTCCACTGTCTAGAAGTAACTTAACAAGGGAACCTTGGATTAAACCAGTAGCATAGCATGTTTTGCCTGAAGTGTAACTTTTACCAGCAGAAGGTTTGATATTCAAGGCCTTAGCCTCAGAGATGTGGTGAATCTTCATGTTGGGATTCCATTTTTGAGGTAAGTTAGAATCCTCATTGACAGAATTTATGTCCAGAGAAGAATCAATACTACCTTCAATAACATTGATGGGGTTAGTGATCATTAGCTCACAATCAGAGAGTGATCCATCAGTATCATCAAGGTGAGGGTCAGGATTGTCATACTCTTCTCCTTCAATAAGATTAATCCTTTTCCTAGGTAGAGGACAATCAGTTTTTACATGTCCTGTTTGGTTACAGTTCCAACATATTTTCTCTTTTGATTCTGGAGTCTTCTTGACTTCCAAGGTAGATGAATTAGTAGCAGGGTATTCTTTAGTTTTGGAAGTATATTCTTCCCTGTTCCTAGTATTTTGTTCCCTGGGGAGTCTATTGACCCTTTCATCAAGACCATTCATATCAATAGTCTCTTCCAATACACCTATTAAGGTGGAAAGATCTGAATCCATAGGCATTCTGCACCTTACACTGTGGTTGATTTGTCCGGGACATAAGTTGAGGAGTCTTTCATTGACTTCTTCTTTATCAGCATCAGGATAGAAACAGTCTAACCTCCTTTTCTGTTCTAAGCACCACTTATGAGGTTTGTCCTTGGATGGATCAAACTGGGAAGTTTCAAAAGTTTTCATCATATTTCTTTTCCAAATTCTGGTACCAAACTTCACTTTGATCAATTCTTTCCAAGAATTCCAGCATATAGATCCAACCTCTTCTCTTTTATTGATAAACCAATCAAGAGCTACTCCTTCAAATAGTCTGGGCAATCTTACCACAGCTATTGCATCAGGGAGCTCATAAGAAGAAAGAGTATAGTCAATAAATTTAATGAAACTGACGTGGTTGTATTCTCCTTCTCCAGATAATTTAGGCCATTCAGTGATGGGAGGAAGTAGCTTCAAAGCCTGCTCCATTTCAGGAGTAGGACTGGGTCTGAAATACTCATTCCTAGTTATCCTGGTTCTGGGAGGAACATTAGGAGTACTGGTGAACCTAGCAGGCCTAGTTTCTTCTAGGTAAATTACCGGAGAGTTAGTAGAATTGAACCTAAGATCTCTGAGATCATTCTTAATCATACCTAACTCCAAATCAAGTTTATTGCTTAATAAGTCAATTTTGTTAATCAGATGAGCTGAAGGAGTAGGACTAGTTTTCTTAACTTCTTCCTTAAGCTTTTCTATGGTTGCAAGAATATCTTCCAGAAGAATTGATTGGTTATCATCAATATGCTTCATCAGGTCCAACTTACTAGCTCTTATACTATCCTTGATTTGTTGTATTTCCAACTCATCAATTCTCATAATCTGAGACTGAGTGTCAATTACTCTGAAAATACTTGAACTCAATTTGTCCAATTGTTGATAAACTTTGTCAGAGCATTGGCTAATAATAGTAAAATTGTGAGACACATTTACAGAAAAGCTATTAAGAGTGTCTACATTTAATTTTGATACACCTTTTTCCACTTCTGGGCTAAGGATATTATGCTTTCCCAATCCTTTGGGTTCCTTAACTTCTGATTGGCTGAGGACCTCTTCTTTTTGGGGTCCTTTCCCTTTAAGGAAGCTAACTGATCCCAAAGATTCCAGTTCTGAACGTAGCCTTCTACTTCTTTCTTTGGGATAAAACTTCGCAGAGAAATCTGAGATTTCTTTGCTTGAGAAATGTCTTTTCTCATACCTGGTTGATCCTCCTGGGTCTGAGCCAACCTGAATTGTTCCCAATAGCTCATGTGCTCTTTCACTAATACTTTGACTCTTTCCTCCTTGGTTGAGTCCAGCTGGGGTGGCATAGGAGGACCTGTACCCTCCTGGGATAACATGGTGGGTGACAGATGGTTCTCCAATGGTCTGTTGGTTGAGTTGGCGGCCACGGTTGTTGCCGTTGTTGTCCCGCGTGACGCTATGGCCAAAGGTTTGAGTCCCCTCATTGCGCTCGCAACTGGAGTCCTTGTGCCCATGGGTTCCTCCGGGCAGAGATCCATATGACAGGGCTCTACCTGTTGCACGGGTGTTGCACCTATTTTGATACATAGCACCAAAAAAAAATGAGTAAGTCTTTTGTCAAAACTTTGAAAAAAGACTTTAAAAATATAAAAATAATATTTTTTGTGTGTTTTATATTTTGAATAATTTTTTTATATATATTTTGACTTACTGAGAGTCAAATTCAAGGGTACCAACACTTGGTTGGGATCACAACTATCTTTGGAGGATATTCCAACGGGGTCTGAGTGAGTTCCAATCAGATCCTGGGATAAATCCAAGGGTAAGTCCAATGGTACACTGTCTGGGACTTCCTCTAGGAGGTCCTGGTCAATGAGATCACCAAAAACAAAATTTACTGAGATGGATAAAAACAAAAAATATAAGTTTAATATTTTTTTGTATTTTTATGTTTCAAAATGATATTTTTAGAAAAAAATAATCACTTTTATTATTTTTGGATTTTTCTTTATCTTCAGGTTTATTTAGTTTATAAATATAAAGCTTCATTTGATAAATCTTCCACTCCTTATGTTGCCTTAATAAATAATTGAAATTGATAATTCTTTCAAGCTCAAGTCCTTTTTCCTTTATAACCTGCTATTTATAATAAAGCAATTTCTCCTGTTGTTGCTCAGGAGTTATAATAAAAGGGAAAAATTTATGGAGTTTTTCTTCTTTTTTCTTTTTAAGAAGCTTCAAATAAAAATTGATCAATTCTCCGTTGGTCTTAAGATCCACTAGAGAAAAAAATGATCAAAAATATATGTTATAAGTATGTTAATTAATTTTTTTAAAAAAAATAAATAGACTGGTCGAAGGAATAAATAATTAAGAATTAATAATTTAAGGATATTTCCCGGCCAGACCCCCATTTTTCAGCTCTCTGATACCAGGAACCTTGCAGTCCTTTAGGTACAGAGAGTGATTAAAATGCTGGAAAGATAATAATAATTATTATTCCAATAATAAACACTTAGAAGCTCAAATAAATGATATAATAGAGCAGTTGCAAGGTTTAATTGGTTTGATAATAAATGGTTTTTAATATAATATAAAAGAGGGGCCACAGTATTATACTACTGGGGATCTTTACAGACTAGAAACCTCTCTTCAAGGGGCCTCCTTAGGCAGTTTAAGAACCTTGGAATAAAGATGGGTGCCTTAGAAAGGACTTATTCCACTAATGGCCAGGCTTAAAAGCACAAATGGCCAAGACAGGAAGGGTAACACTCACTCTGAGCACTTTACCACTAAAATCCTGGAATAATTGGAAGGGTTTCAGAGCAGATGGGGTAGATTACTTGACTAAACTCCAATGGTTGATTGGTTAATAAGGGTAAATAATACTACTACAGACTAATTCATAAATCACTTGCTTATCTTCTTATAAGCACTTGATCAACAATGACATGGTTTCTGATTGATAATAAATAATTCCTGGTAAACTGACCATGGAATAATGGATCCAAAGAGGTCTGTATAAATACCTTTTTGAGGTGATTTTGATCTTCTCAGGGCACCTAGAGAGGGTTCTGTTTGTGGGACGAGGCTTGCAAGCCAGTCAGGGCACAATTAGCACGTCCCCTTTGTGCGGTCAATCAGCTGTCCATATATCTGCTGGATTTCTGTACTATTTTAGCCACAGGATCTGTTAATCTGTTATGGCATAAATTTGATCACTCTGCACTCATCCTCCATTTGTACTATTGATATTGCTTTGAAGCGGGCAGATTTGAATTTTTACTTATTTCCTATCATTTGCTGATCATGTAGATAATTTTCAATAATTTTTATGAACAATCCTTGTAGTGTTTTGTGGTCTTCAAAGATCAGGGTCAGTGATTTATGTGATAATCCTTGATCTTTGATTTATTATTAAAAAATGTTTTAAACTTAATTTTCATTAATTTCATTTAAGTTTTGATCTTTTTAGATCATTAGTAATGCATATGTCAGTTTGTTACATATACTAGGCAACCCTAACTAGGTTGTAGCTCTTCTGAGCAGTACCTGGTTGTCAGATTAGTCACAACTGATCCAGACGCGGGGATCAGTTAGTACAGATGCGCGCGGGGTAGGATCCACTGCTTGCGTGGCAGAATCAGCTGCGTGCGGGTCTCTAGTACGCAGAAATCTGCTACTACTTGTACATAGGGATATGTAATGATGCGGGGCTGCGCGTGGGAATTGTGACATAAAACATTTCCGCGTGTAACTCCTAAAATATACACAACACCTCAATTCTGAGTGAATTTTAGTTGTAAAACCTATACGTGAAAATACGTGTGAAATATTAGAATGGCCAAAAAGTGCCATACTGGTGTCATAATTTTTAGTACTTTTCTTTTTAATTATTTTAAAAATATAAGCACTTGGAATTCAAGGGTGGGGTCAGTGAGTTACCCTACCTCATTTTGGGTGAGGAATCCATTTCTGTAATAATATTTATGGATTTCTCACTTCTTATTTTGTTAATTGAGATATTTGTATTTTTCATAGTTTTGTGTTACTATTTGAGGGTAAGGCTCAAGGTCTAAGGCTGGTAAGCCAGCCAGGGCAAGATTTGTAGTTCCTCAAGGTGCCGTTCATCAGCTGATCTCAGATCTCCTGGATTTCTGCATTTCTTTAGCTGCAAGATCTGTTAATGTGTTAATTTGTCATTTTGATGATTCTGCACGTATCTTTGATTTTTACTATTATTATTTGACCAAAGTGATCAGTAGTGGGTTTTTGTTGATTTTCCATGAACTGCTGATCCCGTAGCACATTTTCAAAAGTTTTTATGATCATTCCTTGATATTTTTTGTGGTCATTAAAGATCTGGATAAGTCCTTTTTGTGGTGATACTCAATGTTTTTATCTTAATTTAAAATTCATTAAAACTTAATTTATGATGATGTTATGTGATAAATTAACTTTTTAGATTTTCTAACATGTATGCATGATTTTTTTTCATATACACAGTTGATCCTTCTGGGTTGTAGCCTTTACTGGCGATACCAGCCATCATTTGGTTGTTGATCCTTTCTGATACATGGAGCAGTCAAATCTGCTACTTGCAGGGATCTTGCATGCGGGAATTTTAGCCAATTTGTGCGCATCAGGCTGATCTATGCATGTAGGATGTAACTGATGGGTTTGGACAGTGTGTAGGGACGCAGGGCTGCGCGCAGGAATTGTGACAAAACTACATTTCCATGTTTAACTCCTAAAATATACACAACCCTTCAATTCTGAACAAATTGTATGTGTGAAACCAATAAATGACAACTTATGTGAAATATTAAAAGGGAATTTTAAACTCATGGCTACAGAGCCATGTGGCACCCTACACAACTCAAATGAGCCATGTGGCATGCTACATGGCTCAAATGGGCCGTGTGGCATGCTGCACGTCCCAAATGGGCTGTGTGGCATTCTACACGGCTCAAATGGGCAGTGTGGCATGCTACACAGCCCAAATGGGATGTGTGGCATGCTACACACCTCAGATGGGCAGTGTGGCATGCTACACAGCTCAAATGGGCAGTGTGGCATGCTACACATCCCATTTGAGTGGTATGGCATGCTAAACAACTAAAATCAAGTTGTGTATCTTCCACTAAATCATAAATAATGAATGATAAATAATGAATAATAAATCATAAATAATAAATAATAAATAATAAATCATAAATAATAAATAATAAATAATAAATAATAAATAATAAATAATAAATAATAAATAATAAATAATAAATAATAAATAATAAATAATAAATAATAAATAATAAATAATAAATAATAAATAATAAATAATAAATAATAAATAATAAATAATAAATAATAAATAATAAATAATAAATAATAAATAATAAATAATAAATAATAAATAATAAATAATAAATAATAAATAATAAATAATAAATAATAAATAATAAATAATAAATAATAAATAATAAATAATAAATAATAAATAATAAATAATAAATAATAAATAATAAATAATAAATAATAAATAATAAATAATAAATAATAAATGATAAATAATAAATAATAAATAATAAATAATAAATAATAAATAATAAATAATAAATAATAAATAATAAATAATAAATAATAAATAATAAATAATAAATAATAAATAATAAATAATAAATAATAAATAATAAATAATAAATAATAAATAATAAATAATAAATAATAAATAATAAATAATAAATAATAAATAATAAATAATAAATAATAAATAATAAATAATAAATAATAAATAATAAATAATAAATAATAAATAATAAATAATAAATAATAAATAATAAATAATAAATAATAAATAATAAATAATAAATAATAAATAATAAATAATAAATAATAAATAATAAATAATTATAAATAATAAATAATAATAAATCATTAATTAGAAATAATAAATCAGAAATAATAAATTATAAATTATAAATTATAAATTATATGGAGTAGTGTACGGGCCCCCACGCGTTGAGGGGCCCTACACAACTCCCACAGGCTGTGTGGGGCCATGTACATGGCTTCCACATTCCTGGAGTGGTGTACATGGCTCCCACATGGCTGGAGCCATGAATATAAAATCACCCATATTAAAATGGCCAAAAAGTGCCATAATGGGGCTGTGGCTTTTTGGTCACTTCTTGTTTAATTATTTATAATGAGGGAGTTATAATTCAATGGTGGGTTAAGTGAGTGAACCTACCTAACTTTGGGAGGGCAATCCATTTCTTTAATAATATTCATGGATTTCCTACTCTTTCTTTAGTCATAATAATCTTTTGTTCTTTACTGTATTTTTTTCTACTTTGACAGGTTGCTCTGTATAAGTAGCAAGCTGATGCAAGTAGTTCTTTGAGTTTATAGGGAGGACATTGAGAATGTTGTTGGCTGTTTTTACAGCTTTAGACCTGTAGTTTGGTGGCAATTTTCTTCGGACAAGGAGGCACAGGCACATTTCTAGTATGGACCAATTGGTACTTTTGGCAAGGCCATTACGCTATGGGGTGTAAGGAGGCACTAGATTATGGTCAATTCTGTGCTCCTTAAGGTAGGAGGTAAAGGTATTTTTCAAAAATTCACTGCCATTTTCAGAGACAATGGTGACAACCTTGACATTGATTCTTCTTTTGTTGGCCTGGATGAAGTCTTTGACAGCTGCCAGAACTTGGTCCCTGTTATGGAGGAAAGAGACAAAATTGAAGCCTGAGGACTGATCCACAATGGTGAGAAAGAACTTGAAACCACCATTGGATTGGACTGGAAATGGACCTACTACCTCTAGGTGGATGACTTCAAGGACCCTGGAGGCTGATTTGAAGTGGCCTTGGAACAGAGTGGTTTTCATCTTGCAGCTTTGGCATATTTCACATTGAGCAGACAATGGGTGATTTTGAAAGAGATTTTTGAGTACCTTATGATTAGGGTTTCCAAGGTGCAGATTCAGGTGAGTTCAACCTTGGATTAAGCTTTTGAAATTATTGCCGCATAGCTCAACCAAGTGATTTACCACTGTGCCTATGAGTGAGAAGTGATCAAGATTGATTTTTTATCAAGTGTAGCCTACTCAATTGATGGTTGCCAGTCTATTGGTGAGTCTTGGTGTGCAGATAAGGCATGGGTTGAGCTTTGGTAATAGTAGTCCATCTTGCCTGTTGGCTGTCTCTCTTAGGTGGTTCACAATAACTGCTTTGCCAATGGCTGTGGCCAGTAGTTTGGACCCTTTGCTTCCTGTGCCAATCTTCATAACTGTGGGATTAGACTCTGTCATTTATTCAGCCTTATTGAAGATATGTTGGGTAGAGCCAGATTCCAGAATGGGAATTAGTGATTCATTTGATCAAGTGGGTAGGATAGAGAGTTGAGCATTGAGGAAGGACTGTGGTTGGTTGTCCACCATGCTCTTGTTGGTCTCAGTTTCCTTTCCTGCTGATTGTAGGTGTGATTTTACCTTGGACTTGCAGTTATCCAGTTGTAGCTCAGGGTGAAGGAACCAACATTGGTATTCAGGGGGTTCAACAAGAGGATTTTGTTTACCTTTAGAACACCAGTGATTTGGCTTTGCTCTCCTGTGTTTTTTGGTCTTATGGAGTGCAACAGCTGAGTTGCCAGAACTGGATTGATAGTTAGGGCCATCTTTCCTACAAGCTTCTAGGTGGATTGCTTCTCTGAGTTTATTTAGAACCGCAGTTGGAATCTTGACAAGTTTTTTTTTTTGAGGAGGATGGTTTCTAAAATGTGATAGAAGGAGCTTGGGAGTTGGGAAAGAATGGGGTAGCTTAGTATATCTTGGGGAACTTCTAATTTGGCTGTTGAAAGATTTTTCATCAGATTTCAACAATCATTGATGTATAATATGAGTTTTCCTTTGTATTGGCATTGGATGAAGGTTAAACATAGTAAACCTTGATTGTGAAGGACTGGGATGCATATCACTTTTGAATGGCTTCAAGGATTGCTCTAGTATTTTCCTTGTTGGTGTTTTTGATGATGGTTTCAAAAATGTGGTTGCCTAAATGCTGAATGATAATGTCTCAAGCTTCATAAATTGTCTTCCTGAGAAATGGTGAAGCTGGTTGAGAAGGATAATATGCCTCTATGACTTCCAGAATCCCTTTTTGTCCCAGGTAAATATTCAGCCTCAAAAGCCAGGTGTCAAAGTTGGTTTTGTTGAGAAGTGGGATGTTCAGTTTGGGGTTGTACTTCTGGTTGGTAATTATGATCCTTCCTTTGTGGTTGAATTGTAAGACTTGGAACTGTAAATCTGTTGAGTTTATAATTCTCAGGAAGTGAATTTCAGTAAGATGAAAGAAAGAATAGAAATGGCCAACAGAAAAATACAATACAGCAGGAGACATTCACCTTCAAATGAAGGCTCAGCATGACATTTGAGGACAGCAGATGTAGAGAATAGGGGATTTAGTTGATGAAGGTTGGCAGGAGAAGGTAGTTGGTGAGTAGATCTGAATAGATGAAAGGAGAGAAGCAAAAAAGAATCTGGGGAATAATTAACTAAGAATAAAAATGAGAGCTTTCACAAGGAAGCAGGTTAAACTAAGAAACAGAACTCACCAGACCCAGGTCCCAGGATGGAGGTGGTACAGAGTGGAAGCTGTACAAGGAGAAATCATCCTGGGTACTGAGTTTGTTCTGCTAGTTAAGTGCAAGATATGAGTGGAAAAGATGAGAATAGAGCATCTGCACTGGGATTCCAGAGCGCATGCACCTTGAAAAGCATGGGTGTATAGCCAGTAGGTTGAGATAAAAAATAGAAAAGTAATAATAAAACAACTTATTTGTTGAAAAAACCAAGACAGAAGTAGGAAGCCACTAGTATCAACACATCACACCAGGCTCTTCTTCCCATTTCATTCAAATTCAAGACCAAATTACTGTTTGATCATCATCATCATTTTAGGAGCTCTTCCTTCCTACTATTTTTTCTGCTCCTCTAAGTTTTCATTCCAGCCTAATGATTTCTCTCACGCTTTTCATCATGGGCCATTCATTTATCCCTCTGAGGTTTGGTTTATATATATATATATATATCTTTTCAATTTATTTCCTTTTTTTGGGGGGGTTTTGTAATTGGATTCCAATTTATGAATGGCAAACATTTCACTGAAACTTGGGCAATCAAAGAACTTGAGGAAGATTTGAAAAAAAATCTTTGGGTCTGCTAGTTTGAATTTTTATTTTGAGTAACTAGCTCAAAACAATCTCAAATTTTGAAATAAGCTTCAATAAGTCTGTATCTATCTTTTGGATATCCTGCAGTTCAATTCCTGCTCTGAATTTTTAGTTTTGATGATTTTGAATTTATCTTGGTTTTTTTGCTTTTTTTGGAGGGGGGTGGATTTTTTTTCAATTGATATTGATACTTGGATTCTGTACAAAGTGATCAAAAAGCATGAATTCAAACCATAAATTGTGTTGGAATTTGGACTGATTCTCTTAAGAACTCAACTGACTTTCTAGGGTTGAATTTGTTGCATTGAAGTCAAACATTTTAGAGTTTTCTTGTTGATAATTGATCTAAATTCAAAAAAAAAAATCTTTTTGAAAGTCTTTTTGAATAGTTTGATTTGGGGTAAAAAAGCTGTGGAGCGGTTTCATTGAATTTTACAGATCTTACATGGATGATGCCAGAAACTCAAAAAAAAGAGATCTCCTGTATCCCCAAACCTTTTGGTGAGGATATCATGTTGTAGTACTAAATGCACCTTTGAGGAACTTTTTTCTTTTCCTAAATCATGGTTAGTTGCATTCATGGTGAATTCCTTGAAAATATATATATATATATCCTTGGAAATTGATCTAGAAACTACTAGTATGAAATCAAGGGGAAATGGTAGGTAGGTGGGTGGGGTGGGGGGATTTGAAGATGAATTCCATGAAAATTGAATTTTGAAGAACTTGAGAAGTTAGAGGAAGGTTGTAGGATACCACATACTTACAGTTTTGAGAGGACATCTTCCATTGGTACAAGTTTGGCTAGCTTATCAACAAACAGCATCTGATTTCCCCAACCATCAAGTTGTGGTAACTCAATACTTTAACCCATGCTCCATTGATCTCTGTCCCATGGCTTGCTATGGATCCATGACCTGGCAAAGCTTGCACCCTTGCAGAACCCTAGGCAGCATCAAAGATCATCTTGCACATACATGGTGGGAAGTAAGTTGCATCCTTGAGTCAATAGATCTCAAAAGGAATTATCTACCTTGTCAAATCACTTGGGTATTACAATGAACCCAGTTGCACATCATGCAAACCATTTGGCAATCTCTCCAAATGTATGTACTGAGCTTTCATAAGGATTTAAATGAGCACAATGTCCATCAAAACTCCTTCTTGAGTACCTTCTCAAACTTCAGTTGGAACAATCAAGTCTCTTTTCATATCAAGCAATGTTCAGTTTTCATGTTGCAACTCCAGCATTTGCAATAGCTAGATCCCAAAAATTTCTTGGAATGCAAGAGAGAAAGAGTAGAGAATCTAATAGCTCAAGAGAGCAAATTCAATTCAAAATATTTGCTTTTGATTCTATACAGAAAGGCCACATCGACATTTGAAAGTTTTTAGAAGGGAGGAGATGACCTTTCAGCAAACAAACGATCAAATAAAAGAAAATCAACAAAAATGCTTTAGACGTGATGGACGAAAAGAACAAACACAAAAAAAAGCGTTAGGAAGAAGCGTTAGAAAGAAGCAGATGATCAAAGATGATGTCGGGAGGGCTAGAATAAAGATAGAAATGATCAAGAAAATCGAGATTATGGTGATAGAAGTCTTCGGACTTTCTCTTCAACGGAAGATTCACCGATAGTATAAACAACTTGAGAAATTTTGAATCCATTGAATTGGCTGGCTGCACATATGGTGTAAGCTCCCATGTTAGGCCATCTGAGCCAATCGCCAATCTTGAGGTACTTGACCGGTAAGAGCGTAGTGGGGCAAACTAAATCGATACTATCACAAGAAGGCCCAAAGATCTTGCAAACTTCCAATTCTTCGGCTAGGAATGGCAACCGAGGCCCTCTTTGTTGGGACTCGAAGAGGATCGATGAAGTGGAAATAGAAGATCCGTTGGAATCGCTCGAACAATCAACCTCATTGTCCGATAACGACGGGGTCATCGGCCCGGTGGGATAACCGGTGTCATTAAACCCGTCTCCATAAAATATTCCGCCTAGGGTCAATACTTTCGGCTCGACTACTTGATGGTCAAATATGATGCAATTGAAAGCTCCGTAGACGCCGTCGTTTATGTAGTCTTTGGGCAGTCACAGCCCAAATGAAATCGAAGAAACATGGGCAAAGTGTCAGAGATCAAATCTGTTGTGGAATTTGAGATGAAACGGGAGATGCAAATTCCACCCACACATCGTCATGGGAGGATCGGGTAGATTGCTGGGATCTTCAATCTGTTGGCTCTTGATGATACTCGCTGCAATAGGTTGACGCCTAGCAATCACATTGGTCGCCAATTCAAAAGCTCGTGTGACGAAATACCTTCCAGGTTCGGCGATTACCCTGACACCACAACCGATGGGAAAGTATTTATCCAAGCCAGTAAGAAGGCCTTCGACCAACAAATCAAAATTCTCGTCTCCGAAGCCACCACCGACATCAAGTAAGCTGAACTTGAATCCAAGTCGCTCGGCGATTTCAAACGTGGTCTTGGCTCGACCGACGGCATCGACGTATAACGCAGGATTAGAACACCCGCTTCCGACGTGGAAAGCGACTCCGATTACGTCGACGTTCAATTTCTTGGCTCGTTCTAACAAGTTGGGTACGTTATCCAACGGGGCACCAAATTTTTCACCCAATCTACATAGACTACCGCTATCGTCCGTCAAGATCCTGAGGACCATCTGAGCATTTGGGTGAAATCTAGAAACCTTGTCTAACTCGTCTTGATTATCGAACGTCATCATTTGGACACCTTTAGAATGGGCATGGCGAACGAACGAGGATGCCTTGCAGGGGTTTGCATATATGATTCGATTCGGTTCGACGCCTAACTTTAAGATCGTCTCGATCTCCGCGTGAGACGCACAGTCGAATCCGATCCCTATATTCGCCAACAATCTCAAGACGACCGGGTCTGGGTTGCATTTGACAGCAAAAAATGGGGTGACCCGGTCGGTTAATGCAACTTTCCATCGGAGGTACTGACGATAGACGTAAGCCAAGTCGCAGACGTAGAACGCATTTTCGCCATTTTCCTCACATTTTGATGTATCTATGTTGGTCAGGATCGATCGAAAGACATCGATCGTTGGGTTTGAGTAGATCCGTGGCAAAGTGGTGTGACTGTGATCGTTTTCATCATCTTTTCGGACAGCGATAGTTTTACGTCGTTCGGATGAACGAGGTGGAAAACCGTTCATCGGTGTCCTCTCAGGGTCGAGCCTTATAGTTTCTGGGTCAAGAAGCAAGCAGGCGAAGGTGAAGCGACCTTCCTCTGAGACTTCTTGATTCGACGAGATCCGTTCGACCGGATAGGGTGATCGTGGAGGGATTCTAAAATCCGACGATGCCCCTCCCGAAGGCGCTCGTCTTGTGTTGAAGTGTGACCGATGCGGCTATGGGTCCTCGCCCCCCTTTGGCGAGGAAAGCTGAGGGCTTTGAAGAGCAAAGATGACGACTTGGGTCGAGAGATTGGCACAGTCGCTGGCCGGATCAAGGTAAGGCTGAACGAAGGTTGTTGCAATGTTCAGATGCTTGCCTACTTCGGATGGGAAGATGGGAGAGGGTGGAGGTGACGGCAACCTGGGAACGAGCTTGGTTCGGACGAGAGAGAGGTTGTGTTAATCTCAAGACGATCGGAACATGGACGGGGCAAGATTGGATTTTGATGGCAGGATGATGATATGAGTGGGACTGACGAATGAAGATTGAAAGGATGGACGAGGGTGTCTGAAATACTGAGATCGAACGAGGAACGCTTTCTGCTTACCCTATGTATCTTGATCGGGAGATGGGGATGGATGACTGGAGGTGTCGAAGGTTGCCCCGAAGGCAGTTGGGATGATGGTCAACAGGACAGGCACTGACGGCGGAATCCCAGGCTGGAAACTGTCGGGTACCAGGTAGCCTGGCCCTAGTGGGTGAAAGGGGGCGGGGGGAGGCGGATGACCCCGATCGGGGGCAGCATGTATGCAAGCACCTTGCATGAGACATACACAACAAGTACATATTACATACATACAACACCACCAACACCACTAGTGCCAGACAGAGTCATCGTCATGAAAACGTGCATACAGCCACACCATCGCACCGATAGCGTGCATGCGCGCCGGCTGAGGATCACATTGCACAGTATGTACCAGTGACGTACCGGTGCAGACCCAATACCCAATATGGGCTGCGCAGAACTGTGACGTAGAGGCCCACCAGGAGTGGCAACCAATTGGGTGGGTATACTACATTCGATGGTCTATGTTATTTATGTATGCGCATACATACATGCAATACATGCACAAACAATGTGTCCGACGTCACCCTGCCGAACGGAAATTCTCGTGGCCTCTTGTGAAGCTTTGGTGCACGCTGGTGAGCATCTAGTGCTTCTCATCAAGTCTGATTTGGAGCGCTGCCATAGTTCAGGCTCGAGCGATGTATGTATGTACGAGAACATGCACTTGACGACTGGCTCATACTGCTCATGTTAGAATGTCCAATCAAGTTCACCCACCCAACCGGGGTCAACATGAAGGATGGTCATGCTGCTTTCCGAGTGCTCTAACCTCGGCTGCTAAGAATCCAACGGTCCAAAAGTGTGACCCGGGCTGCTGGGCCTGTCTTGAGAGACTCTTGGGCGATCGGTGCTGGAATTTTGGCATTAGAACCTATTGACTCAAACCCGAGTCATCACCAACTTAAAATCGGTTGTATGTTCTAGGAGCATCTCTCCCGCGGGAGGTAAACGACGAGCCTAAAGCCGAGGATTACCTCCCAACCGCCCAAAGATCCCCTGTCCCGCGGGTGCCATCCACCAACTCATTAGGAGCACATCCCCAAAACCGTCTCGACAAAAACACTCGACAACTCTGGCGCGCGAGGGTGGATAACTGTTGAAACCCCAATTCGCAGCCTCGTTGGGATACATCGGCTCCGCGCGACAGTCATCGAGGAGTTCGTGAGCGGGTCCCACCATCCTCCCTTCCGCAGATCCCCGCTCGATAAGGGTCGGGACCGCCCCCGAAAAGGGCTCAAAAAATGGTTTTTGCATCATCCTAAGGCCCTACTTGGACCCACACAAGCCGTCACGAGGTGTTGTGTCATAAACAAGGTTAGCGTCATGTTCGATTTTGGGAGAAATCCAACATGACCCAACTTTATTTCAAGGTCTTAAGTGTTTGGTGCCCACGAGTGACATCTGGGTATTGTTTGCTGATTGTTATGGTAGAGATTTGGAGAAAAGGTAACACAGTCGGTTGGAATCAAAACCACATCTACCCATTGCATGTGGGGTGCTCTAACTGTTGAGCTACAACTGCTTGGTGCAAGGTGTATATTGCAACAGTTAGCTGTGTGTTTGGTGCCCACAAGTGTTGAGTCTGACAATGCACACCTTATTCTCACTATGCATCCAGCTTCCCCCAATCTTATTTCATAGCATCTTTAGCAAATATGATGGAAAAACAGAAATTCAAAGAACAAAAACAACTATATCAACTGCTTTCCCTGAACATTATCTTATATTATTATCAAAACATCCAACTTCCCTACAACCACCTGCCATACTTGGGCTATAAGTACACTCAAGCATTAATCCATGGGAACCGCCTCCAAATGATTTCTGTCCTACATCTATCAGCCTCAACCTTCCACAAGCTTATTGAAGACTTCAATACAATCAATGCCAATCCATGCTCAAAGATGATCATTATAGAGGAGCAACTTTCTATCTTTCTGTATATTGTGGGTCAATCTGAATCTATGCACCAAACCCAAGATAAATTTGAATACTCCAGAAAATCCAATTCCAAAAATATTCCATCACACTCTTAGCCTCCTCATGAACATGGCTCCAAAATAAATCCACTGTGGTGCAGAAAACCTGGCTAAAAATAGAAATAGGTCCAATCCAGGATTGGGTAACCCTTCTGCAATCTGTTCTCTGCAGCATCCACTACACTCCTGTCTTTTGGTAGGATATAAACTGGTATGATTAGTAAAGGAGTCAGGTAAGTATCTGCAAATAAGTAATAGTCACAAGGAATAGGCTCTGAAAGCTACTCTCAGTCAATCTTCCACAATTTATGGATCTTTTAACTTGTGTAAGTCTTTTCTTGTATATTCAACCTATTGTTGAACTCTGATTATTCAATTGCTCTTCCCCCTCTCATATACACTCCCTTTAGATAATAAATACAACATCAGAACAGCATGGCCCCTGAGCTCCCTGCTCCCATCTACTCTCCAATGCTCATCTGCAGTTATCTGACATACCCCTGGCAAAATTTCACATTCCCTCACAGCTTTGAAATTGTGCTCAACTAATTTCCCACACCAAGGTTGACCCTCTATCTGACTTCCATCTCTGGTGTCCTTGAAAATTGTTCCATGGAAAACTCTGGTGAAATCCTCTACAATTGTGTGCCATTCCTTTGGCCCCTCAACTTCATCACTCTTTCCATCCCAGAAATTCCCAGTCCAATCTGGTCCTGCACCCATTGCTTACTTGCCCATCTTCACTAGGTCTTCCATATTATTTTCTTCATTTGGGTAACTGCACCCTAGTGCCTTTACCAATCCCTCAGCCTCCACATTTGGTAGTCTGGATCTTCTTGAAGGTATCTTAATCATGGGTTTTGACTTTATCACTCTTTTTCTAAAGCCAGAAAGTTCTTAGTTTTTTCTATGTACATGTGGATAAAAAGATGGAGAACAGAGGAATAAGAACAAGAGGATTAGTATTGAGAGGGTCTTCATTTCAAGGAAACAAGATTGGTTCTGACCAGAAGGTCTAAAGGAGCCTTGAGGTCTTTTTTATCTGATTGGTCTCTCAATTTAGGATTTGTCTCTCTGGTTCAGATAGCCGGTTTGGTCTACTTGGGTCTTGGCCTGTTCTTGGATTGGAGGTTTTGGTACTTGGGTTGGGCTTGTGTGACTCAGGCCAGCTTGCTTGTTTTCTGAGAGTTTCTCACCAATGTCTGGTTTGAGGTGGAGGCCTTGGTCAATTGGTTGGATGGTTGGTTGGTCAATGGATTGCTAAACATAAGAGAAGTTCAATCAGTTGGAAGATTGGTTTCTGGTTGGTTGTATTTGGGCGGTGATGGATTTTTTTGTTTGATTGGGTGGTCTATAGCCTGCAGTTGTTTGCTTTTTCTGTTGGGTTGGCCTTTATTAGGATGTTTTCCTTGGATTGTTTGGCTTGAAGAGGATGAATTTTGGAAGGTGATTGATTGGATTCTTGAGGGTCTGATTGATTTTTTGTTCTGGGTTGAGGTGGTTCAGGAGATGAGAGCTGAGGGAATGAGGAGGATCAAGAAGTGGAGGAGGAACTGAGTGTAGCTGTGTGAGAATTTGATATTGCACAACTACAGGAGTTATCCCAATCAGGATAAATCCAGGCCGCTGCATGTTGGGTTTGATGTCTGCACAAATTTTTCTCAATTTGGATAGCTCAACCTGGTGGAAATTTATTCAATTGAGGGCTACTACATCAGATCAACTTTTTTTTTTTTTTAGTTTTAATGAAATTTCCAAATTCCAACCTATAAGATGTCAGCATTTGGAAACCTGCAAGGTTTTCCTTTCATGTTGTTTTTCCATCTTTTTTTATTTTTGTAAAAAGTTCTATTCCTATGCCATGGCTTTTTGTAGTCCACTTCCTTGGTCATTTCTAGAAAAGACCACTGCACTGCTCCTCCTTGCCTGGTAAAACCCCCAATTGTATTATTGAAGATCCAATTTTTTACCCATTCTTCAAGAACTTGCTTGAGGCTCTTGATGGTGTGCACATTCCAGTAAAAGCTATAGAAAGGAACTCAGGAGACTATTTCAACCACAAGGGATTTCTATCCCAAAATTTCCTGGTGGTATGTGATTTGAAAATGCAATTTAAATTAAATTATTCTGGCAAGGAGGGCTCTGCCCACAATGCCAGGGTATTTGCTGATGCACAGAGCAAAGAATTCAAAACACCTGCTTGATATTTTAACCTGGAAAATGGTGGATATGGCTTGAGCTCAGGTGTTCTGGTCCCTTACAGGGACACTAGATACCATCTCAGAGAGCAGGAATTGGCCTCACAAAGTCAAAAAAAATAACTTCATGAGTTCTTATTATCAGGCCTAGCTGATTTCATTGCTTATTTTAAGGCCTCATAATTCTCAAGATCTCTAAAAACTGCACCATACTTCCTTGAAGAATTTGATTGAATGGAGCTTTAGGGTTTTCAATAAGATATTCCCCATCATGGCACATTTTGTAGAGTATGGACTTGAAATTCAAGAAGATCTTTTTTTTGAACTTGCTTGTCTCCACAACTTTTTCATGATGAGTAATTGTGACACATATTTAAAAGTTGAGGATTAGTGTCCCCAAGTGGAAAGTAAATTGGATCAAGAACATGAGGAAAAATTTTAAAATATTACCAATTCCAATTCACATTTGAGTTGTTGGAGAGATTATTTAGCCAATAAAATAGGGGAATAGTATTAGGAATTCACTATAAATTGGGGAGTTAGTGAATCCAGTACTCATAAACAAGTTAGTAGATATTCAAATGAGATTATTTCAACATTTCATTTGTTAATTTATATTTTATTTTAATGTTATTTAAAAAATATCTTATTGTGTTTTCATTCTATTTAAAACATATCTTATTTTACAAATACAAAATAACCAAAATGAATAAATAAAATAAAATAGTTTTAAATATCATGATTAAGAGGTGGAAGAAATTTTTGAGTTTTTCATGAAACTATGAATTTTTTTGTCAAACCAGAAAAATCAGACATTAGGGTCCTCAATCCTTAATAACATGGGACAATTAGCCTTGTTTTAAAATACACTAAATCCAGCTGTGATTCATTCCATATTGGGTATCTCATGTGCAATAGTATCTTTATATAATTAAATATCTCAATCCATCACTGTTAGGCCAATGGGTGCAGTTTGATTGAAGGATTCAACCAACTTATTTAGGGAATTTTCCAGAGCATGGGCTTCAGCTTTCTGATCTTGCCTTTGCATGCAACCACTGGGACCACATTGAAAAACCTCCATATTAAATATTTTTGAGGATCTTACAGGAACCACTTGTGGAAAATAACACTCAGTGGGTCTATGGTGAGACATTTCATGGGAACCTGTGGCAGCATTTGACCCAAAACTTACCTCCAACTGTTAAGTTTCTGGGAAAGGGGCTCCACAAAAATTCCAACATTGGGGATGTAACTTTAAAAAAATTTAAAAATCAGATCTCTTTTATTTGAGGTTTTTAAATGCATGGAAATGAATTAAATGCAAGAATGAACCCCAAACTGAATCTGGTGTTGTTACCATAAATCAGGTTTAATCCCATCCAAACACACTTTTTTCCTTTAAAGAAATGAATGAATTGTAGTCAATTTTGAAGTACTAAAAAAAAGTTGACCTGGATGGAAGACATTCTAGCAAACCAAATGGATTCCCAACTGACTAAACTTTTACTTGAATCTTTATCCAAACAGATAGACACTAGGTAATTTATCAATGATATCTTTAGAAAGAAGACAGTGCACCTCAGCTTTGAAGCCTGAGTTGAATATTTTTCCTTCTTCAACAGACTTGACAGATAAATCCAAGGCCATGAAATTCATTGGACCCAACCAGATGGTTTTTTTTGTATTTTTTGGCGAGTGGAAGTGATTGAGTTGATCTATTGATTAATAAAATTATGGATGGCTCAATACTCAAGATTTCTGCATGTTTGGATTCAGGAGATGGTTATAGGTAAAATTCCTCCATTTGGTCAGAAATTTGCCAGTGGGTTGTGGCTGGAAAAATTGATTGGGAGTTTCCGGGAAGTTCTATTGGGGTAAAGGGGTGAGATGGAACTCCAAAAGAACCATGTGTACTAGGTGGTTGGGAAAGAGGCCAAGTTCCACAAGAAGAAATTTGAATGTTATCCATGGGCTGGTCCTGAAAATTTCCAAATTTACCTGGGCTGAAATTTGTGGGCAACTTTGATGGGTGCAAGGGGGTGGGCTGGTGGATATGGGAATTGGAGGGCAATCCTATAACTTTTGGGAGATTTGAGATGAATTACAACCAACAGACTGAGGCAATTGAATCAGACACATGTTTGAGAAAAGGAAAACACAACAGAAAGAAGAGAGGACAATAGAATTGAAAGAGATGAAAGATGACCAACACGACTGGCAGAGGCTCTTTGAGATTTGGCAGACGTTGGTTCACTTGGCAGGGTGATCATGGAGAGGCTGAGAGTATTTAGATTGAGAAGCTGAAAGAGGAGTCAGACAGAGGTCGCAATGACAATGGAGGAGCAACTCTCACCAGTCACGAGTTGAGATTGAGGAGTCAAATGATTGAGCCAATTGAAGTTGAGCAGTCAGCGGTCGTGGTCTGAGGAGCATGAAGTTGATGGAGATCAAAGTTGAGAGGTCTGAGAAGCTTGAGGCGGATAGGGACAATAGGAAGAAGAGAAACTAGGAAACAAGAAATAGAAGTGATGGAGGAAGTATTGATATCAATAATGAAAAAGGAAGTAAGAGGTCCAAATCCCCTCCAAGTTTTGAGTTCCAGGACATGAGTTCCTCAGGTGAGTGCAGTTCTCTCTGGGGTGCTGCGGATTACACAATCTGGAGGTTGGGAGCGACAAGAGAGCTGGGTGACACTTCAACACTCCCCATGACTGGAGAGAGTTCAATTAGGGTGATTTGTTGATTTTGAGCTCAGGGTTGAGGATCCGCAAGATGGCATGGATGGTGGGTTTGGCTACCGCTTTTGTCAGTGGATCAGCCAACATGCAGTCAGTGGTTATGAGTTTGAACTTCAGGTTGCCAAGTGCAAGTTCTTCCCAAAAGCCTTTGGTCTTGAGGTCCATGTGTCCAGTTTTAGCATTGGAACCAAATAGCTTGAGCTTTTCCTCGAGGCCCTTATTGTTGATGAGGTGAGTTGTGAGGGGGATGGAGATGTTGAACACCTCACCCAGGAGGTGTTTGAGCCATCTTCCCTCCAGGAAGGAGTCCAGGAGGGGGTTGAGTTTGGCTTCTGTCGAGGAGTAGGTGATGTTGCATTTTTTGAAACTCTCCCAAGAGATGATTGAGCCAAATGAGAATACCAGGTAACCAGATTGGGATTTCCTTGATGTCGCATCCTCACCCCAGGATGAGTCGCTGTAGAAAATCAGAGGTTTGGCAGAGACATTTTATCTCAGGGTGAGTTTTACATCCTTGGTGGCCTTCAGGTATTTCCAGGTTCTCTTGAGTTCTTTCCAGTGAGTCAGGCCGGGTTTGTTCTGAAACCTGGCAAGGCTTGAGACCAAAAAGCTGAGGTCAGGGCGGGTCCTAGATGCAATGTAATTCAGGAGACCCACCCCTGAGCAGTAGTTGATATTGAAGCATTTGAAATCTTTGAAATCCTTGTCCAATGCTTCTGTGAGTTGAAGATGAGGAGTTAGAGGAGTTTGAGCTCCTTTTGCCTCCGTCAGTCCAAGTTCTTCCAAACCATGAGCTATGTGCTTTGGTTGGCTAAGCAGGATGGAGTTGCTGGTCCAATTGAACTTCATTCCCAAGATGGTTTCAGGGGCGTGGCACTGTGATTCTTTGAATTTGTCATTGAATTTCCCTTTGAAATCAAAGCCATTGCCTACAAGGATGAGATCATCAACATGGAAGAATATGAAGGACTTTCCGTCCGTTGATTTGTAGAGACAGGGGTTGCTGTTGGATTCCACAAAGCCTGTTGACTTGATCCAGCTAGTGAGAGTGTGGTACCAGTTCTTTGGGGTTTGTTTCAGTCCGTAGAGACTCTTCTTGAGTCTCAGGTATTTGCACTGTCAACCAGAACCGTTGGGTGTTTTGATGATCACTTCCTTGTTGATGGGAGCATGGAGGAAGGCAGCCTTGATGTCAAATTGTTTGATTTCAAGATTTTCCCTTAGGGCGAGTTGAAGGATGGCTTTGAGAGATGAGATTTTTCCCATGGGGGCAAAGGTTTCTTCAAAGTTGAGCCCGTGGATTTGATTGTAGCCCTTCACGCACACTCTTGCCTTGAAAATGAGAGCGTCATCATGGCAGTTGTCTTTGATTTTGAAGACCCAAGTGGTCTTGAGAAGATTAATTGGTTCAGGCCCATTGTACTCTTCCCACACCTCCAGACCCTTGCATTGATCCATTTCTTTTCTTGTCGCCTGTTTCCATCTTTCTTCCTCTTCACAGGTGATTTCTTTGAGGTATGTTTTGGGTTTGAAATAGTGGTGAAACCCGTAGCGTTGTGGAGGTTTGAGATTTGCGCGATTTTGCAGGAGTCAAGGAGGAGCAGGTTGAGTTGGAGGTTCTGGGACAAGACAAGGCTTTGGGGAGTGATTTTCCAGGGACAGATGATTTGAGACCTCTGAGTTGCTATTTTCTGGGGAGTTTGAGTCAGATGAGTCTGATTGGGTTTCCAGCCTCTCTCTGTACTGCATGAAGTTCCTGTCAAGAGGAGGTGCTGAGGCGGAGGATTCTTCTTCTGCTACTGATGGACGGCCGTTCAGGACATCTGGATTGTTGCTAATTTCAAGTCCATCAATTGAGAAGTCTAGATCTGGACTCAACTCCTGGTGATTTGTTGAAGATTCATGAAATTGGATGTGTTTGCTTGAGATGATGGATCTGTTGGGACAGAGAATTCTTTAGGAGCGGAATTCTGGGTTGTATCTAATTAGCCTTCCCTCCAGACCCTTTGGATGAAACTTCTTTCCCCTGGTTCTGAGATGGTTCAGGTAGATGACTGAGGTTCCCAGAGGTTTGAAGTAAGAGAGTGGAAGAGAACTACCATGCATGATTTCCCAAGGAAATTGGGGGCAGCCCTTGCGGGGAATCTGATTCAGAGAAAGACAACATGCTTTGAGTATCTCCGACCAGTACCTCTTGGGTAGGTTGGAGGAGCTGAGGGATGTACATGCACTTTCAACAATTGTCCTATTGGCTCTATCAGCCCCACCATTGTGCTTGGGATGATAGGGTTTGGAGATGAGCTGTTTGCATGAAATCTCCTTGAGAAAGGTGGAAAGTCTGTTGTTAATAAACTTGGATCCTCTGTTGGAGCAGAATTTTCAGGGGTAGTATCCCAGTTTGGATTTCTGTTGTTTGATAATCTCTATGAGGGTATTTGGGGTGTCTTCTTTGCTGAAGAGGGGAATCCCACTTAAGTAGCCCAAAAAGTTGTCCACAATAGTTAGGATGTACTTCTTGTGTTGGTGTGACTTGGGTTTGATTGGTCCAAAAAGGTCAAGATGTATTTTTTCAGAGGGCTTTATGGCAAGAGTGGCCTGTGTCTTGAACGGAGACTTGGTGATTTTGCAGAGTGCGCAGTCCTTGCAAAAGAAATATTCATTGTTGAGCTTGAGGTCTGGTATCTCTTTAAGTCTGCTGATGGAAGCGTGGCCAAGGGCAAGGTGAAGATTGCAAGTGGATCTGGTGAGGTTTTTAGGGGTGGGAAGATAGCAGTTTTTCTGTCCAATGCTCTTGGGATTGTTGACTACAAACAGATTCTTGAGAATTATGCCTTCCATGAGGAAGTGATTGTTGCGGATGAGTCGGAACTGTCCTTTGGAGGATTTCAGGGAGCAGCCCTTGGCAATCAGATTGCCAGGGTTTATAAAATTAACCACTATGTTGGGAACAAAGAGACAGTTGCTGAGAACAATGGTTTGATGCTCCCAGAATAGTTTGACTGTCCCCGTGCCTTTGATAGGAAGGTTAGCTCTGTCTTTCTTGGTTGAGATGGGTTCCCCGTCATTGGATTTGATAAACTTGGAGAAGAATGTCTTGTCATTGAAGAGATGCGCTGATGCGCCACTATCCATCAGCATGTTCTGGCTTGATGCTGCTCTTGATTTGATCCACTTAGTGACAAAAGTGTGGTAGTGGGCTGACTTGGATTTTGCTTTTTGCTTCTCTCTCCATTTGGCTTGGTTTTCCCTCCACCATTTGGGGGCCTTCTCCGGGTGAAGATGGAAACATTTTCTTTCCTGGTGATTCTTGTCTTGTCTGGGGTTGTGGTAGCCTTCTACGCACCGGTTGCTTGATTTGGATTTGAATTTATTCTTGCTTGACACAAGAGCGGTCTTGGGTACAGAGATGGTTTTGTCAGAGGAATCTGCCTTTAATTCATTGTTTTATTGAATGAGATGATTGCATACAAAGTTGACTCCTATGGTCTTGTCGGAATGCATCAGTTGGCGCTTGAGGTCATGAAGTGTGACAGGAAATTTGAAGAGGATGAGGTAAGCCAGGATGTCTTGAGGAAGATCAATGCCAATATTGTTCATTTTCTTAATTGAGGTTTTGATCTTTTTGACAAAGTGGGTGATGTCTTCCTCTTTGAAGGAGATGTGGAGAAAGTTGTTGAAGATCCAGGCTCTATTGGAGGCTTCAGATGAGGAGTACCATTCCTTGATTTCCTGCCAAATGGCTTTAGCTGAGTTGATGTTGGTGGCAGTGATGATGTTGTTGTGTGTCACCAAGTCAACCTTAGAGATGAGGAGGAGTTGGATTTTGTCATTATCCAGTTAGGAAATTTGATTGGAGCTAGATTTGAGGGTTGCCAGTACTCCTCTGAGTCTGAGAAGTCCGTTCATCTTGTCACGCCAGATGCTCTAGTTATTCTCTGAGAGTAGGGGGATGGTTTCAAGAGCAGTTTTGAGCATTGCCTGTTGGAATCCATCTCTGGAGAAGTTGCTGGAGGATTCCGCCATTGTGTGTGCCTCCGTTGGCCGTTGTGATGAGCCTTTTGGCTTTTAACCGTATAACTTTTGGTGGATTTGAGATGAATTACAACCAACAGACTGAGGCAATTGAATCAGACACACGTTTGAGAAAAGGAAAACACAACAGAAAGAAGAGAGGACAATAGAATTGAAAGAGATGAAAGATGACAAACAGGACTGGCAGAGGGGCTTTGAGAGTTGTCAGACATTGGTTCACTTGGCAGGGTGATCATGGAGAGGCTGAGAGTATTGAGATTGAGAAGCTGAAAGGGGAGTCAGACAGAGGTTGCAATGACAATAGAGGAGCAACTCTCACCAGTCACGAGTTGAGATTGAGGAGTTGAATGATTGAGTCAATTGAAGTTGAGCAGTCAGCAGTCATGGTCTGAGGAGCATGAATTTGATGGAGATCAAAGTTGAGAGGTCTGAGAAGCTTGAGGCGGATAGGGACAATAGGAAGAAGAGAAACTAGGAAACAAGAAACAGAAGAGAAAGATGAAACAGAAGTGATGGAGGAATTATTGATATTGATAATGAAAAAGGAAGTAAGAGGTCTGAATTCCCCCCAAGTTTTGAGTTCCAGGACATGAGGTCCTCAGGTGAGCGCGGTTCTCTCTGGGGTGCCACAGATTACGTAATCTGGAGGTTGGGAGCAACAAGAGAGCTGGGTGACAATTCAACAAATCCAGGAGTATCAAAACTTTTGGAGATGTGAGTTTGGGGGCACCTTTGTTGAGGACCACACATTGGGTCCATTGGTGAGTGAGTGAAGCGGTGAGGTATGATTAAGATGGGGTTGGGGATAGCTGAAGGAGTAGGGGGGGATTTCCCAAGAGAGGATTTGTAACATGACATCAAATTTTGCAACATGAGAGAGTTGAAAGCTCAAGGAACATAAAGTAGCATAATCTGGGAATTTTCTGGTGGGTGGACCCCAAAAATCAAGCATCAAAAGCTACACAACTTTCATTTACTTTCATTAAAATACATTATTTTTATGAAGGTACATGATGCTTTATGCAGGTCCAAATGGTGCCTAATTTCAAGAAAAAAGTTCATTGATTGAAGAAGGGATAATAAGGAAGAGGAAGAGAAGCAAAAAAGGGGGGGTATTCTGGGGTGGATTTATGGAGGGGAAGGGTGGGGGGCAGGAATATTTTGGTGGGCTTGAAAAAATTATGCTTGTTGATCATTGACAAGAATCCCTAACTTGATGAAATATTGCCAATGATTTTGTCCATTGAACAACTATTCAGTGCTATTGAGTGCAAAATGATGCTCCAATTGGGAAAATTCCTGTATATTGAAACAGTGGTGGATGCTCTAAAGCTTGGGGTTATATCAGCATGTTGGGGTGCCACATCTGGCAGCCCTATATCTCCTGTGGTATATTTTATATCTGATACATCTATTTGCAATGTGTGTGAATCCCCATTTATATCTTACCTCCACCTCCTGCACCCCCCAAAATTTAAATGCACTTTATCCCTTCCCTTCCTGTATCTGTCTTTTCCCCAAATCTCCACCTCCATTTTTCTTCCATCCCAGATTTTCTTTTCCACACATATTGCCTTCACTTCATTCAATCCCTGTATTTATTTGTCATATATAGCCACTACTGATTCCTTCCTTCCTTTTTCCACATCAATTTCACTTCCATTTCCAAAATACAAAACCTCCACGGAAAATAATTTTTAAATAAAAATCATTACCACAACTCAAAGAATGGACAAGCTTGAACAAATGCTTTATAGACCTATGGATTTGCCATCACTTCCCACATCAGGTATTTGGAATTTATCATATATTGATCTGTCCTCATATAAACACATTAATTATTTTTTTTTGATTTTTTTTTCTCATTCTTTAGAGCCCAATTTGACATTATTGTTATATATAAAAAATCCAAATGAAAATAAAGTTTCCAATAAAGCAGATATTCAAATTGCTTGAGTTCACATTAAAAAAAAGAAGACTTACAGTTTTTCAAAATGTGTCAGTCAGCTGAAAAAATACTATGAAAATTGATAAATAACAAAAATAATGATAAAATTAAATAATAAGTGGGGAATACTGAGTTATTATAACAGAAATTTTTCCCAACCCAAAATTAGGGCATATCAGACTTAGAAAACCGGCCATTGGAAACCCACCATTTTTTTTGACAAAAACTTCCATTTTAATGGCAGGTTTTTGAAATACACATACCCCTTAACTTGTGTATTTCAAAATGAAAGTTTTCATCAAAATTTCATGTTTCAAAATTCAAGTCTACCATTTATAAATCTCCATCCATCAAGATGAAAAAAATCATGCACCCTTCCACACCAGCCATCATGTCAAAACCAACACCATCTCAATTCTAAAAGCCATCTCTGCCATAGTTAGAACTCAAACCTGGTCTTGAAGCTTGGTAAATAAACCTCAAACTCTCATAAATAACAAGCTTACTTTCATTGGAATCTCCAGCTCAAATTATCATTTTCCTCCAAAAAAACATCCCATCCTCCTCCTCCTCCATATCCCAGTTTTGAAAATCATCCACTTCAAAGCCCAGGCAAACTTGGCCAATTTTTTAAGCAGTTGAGTGCATCTCTCCAATCAATTTATTTACCTATTTTTGGTATTCTCATACTTTGTTTTCTAACACCCTCTAATTCCTTATCACTCTCACCTCTTAGATGCAGTCAGGAGAGCAAGTTTTTTTTTTTTTTGAGGATGATGAGGCTTGATGAATTCTTTATATTTTCTTCTTTGGAATTTTTATGTTGCTTGACCCCCATTGTTTCAATTTAGCTCTCGATCCTGTTATGTGTGTACTTTACATACCCAGAATCCATTTCATTATGACTCATACACCCTCACTTTGAGTTATCCTTAATTTCTCCTTGACAGTGGAGGAGGGTGGAAAGGTGTATCCTTTTGTCATCATCCATTTGGTTATCTGAAAACCCCCCTTTTATGGAGATTTTACATTGAGCTCATGATGAAATTAATACCATCTTGATGGCCATTGAGAATCACCACATCCAACATTTCTCCATAATTTTCATCATTATGATCATGGGTGGACCACCCTGCATCTTGTAGGATCCAGTCTTTCTGGGCTCCCCTGGTCCATCCATCAGGGTTGACCAGAAAGGCCTATAAATATGCAGCCATGATGGTGATTTTTTCTTGAATTTTATGAATGGCCTTACTCCACTCAAGGGATGGATCTACAGTAGATCTCAATCAATAGAACAACCAATTTATTGGGATGAGATCATTCAGACTTCAATTCCTGGTTGATTTGTTGGACTTATTTTGGTCTCTGAGGATTGGCAGCTGGGTAAAATAATGCAGGCTGCACTTTTAATATCTTGAAAGCCTGGATGGATTGAGGGGACCAATGAAATTGGGAATGTTCTTACTCCACTGGATGGATGGCTCTACCATAGAAAATCAATATATCAATTTATTCATTAGGATTATCTTACTCATACTTCAAATCTTGGTTGATTGGCTTGGATCTATTGTGATCTCTGAGGATGGGTAGCTGTATACACAAATACAGTTTTTTCTTGTAGTATTTTGAAAGCCTGGATGAATTGAGGAAACCAATGACATTTTACACCAAGCTGAATGGATGAACAACGTTCAAAAGTACTGCTAAAGTTAAAATTTGAAAAATTTCTTGATTTATCTTATTGTTTAAAACTGAAAGGTCCCTATATATAATTGGCAAGTCTTGATATTTGAGGCCATTGTCTTTGAGATAGATTAAGAAAAAGAAGAGGAAATTGGCAGAAGGATATCTTTTGGTAGACTTGAAAAGAGCTCTAGGACATAACTGGAGATGGTGAGGATGCAGTTTGATGGTTGAATTTTTTTGAGAATTTTTCTACTGGAGATGATCATTGGGTTTTCCCAGGCAACTGATCAAATTTTTGTTTTTTATTTTTCTTCCCCCCTTTATTTTTCTCTTTTAATTTTTTTTGGCCTATTTGTGCTTTTGTTCAGGTCAACTTGAAACAATGATGGGAGTCAATACTGTTGGATTTAGACAAGAAAATATGATTACAGAGAATCAAAGGATAATTGAGGGAGGATGAGTGGGGATGAGGGGATGTATTAGAACTGAGGGAGGATGAGTGGGGATGAGGGGATGTATTAGAACTGAGGGATGATGAGCTAAAATGATAACAGAGAAAGAGGTAGGATAAAGATTTATTCAGTATATCAGAAAAATCCCACTTATTTACAGGTAACTCTGACACATCTGATGTGAAATCAGTGGGTTTTTTGATTTTTTTTAATGGTGTTTTGATATGTACAGTTTGGGTTGAAAACCTCCATTGAAAGATTGGCAGATTGGCTCGCTCTGATAAACCCTATTAGGTAGGTTTAATCACCAGATCCACCACCAAAATCCTGCTTCTTAAAATTTTTACAAATGTGCCAAAATACCACAACACAAACCTGGGACTTTTTGGCCATTTTCATATTTCACATGAAACATCAGATATATCTTAACTGACTAAAATTCAATCAGAAAATGAGTTTTTTGTATAGTTTAGGAGTTATGGAAATATGTATGTTTTCTCAAAATTCCCCCATACAGCCATGTGCAGGACTCACAGGCCTGAGCATGCACACCAGCCCTTGTCTCTAAAATTCCTCCACAAAGCCATGTAAATACAATGACATAGCCAGTACACAGGCTGAAAACTGCACACCAAGCTTTCAGAGCCAAAATGAACACAAAAATCCATGGAATAAGGGTTAAAACAGATGTGGGAAAGTTATGCATATGTATTATGCATTCCAATCCATAAGAAATGACAAGAAAGACATCTGAAAACCTCCCAAAATAAGATGGTACACTTTTGGCCAAAATCCACTTTCACAGACTTCTCAATCCAGAAAAAGTGACACCTGCTATGGCTAACTAACAAAGAAAATTCCAAAAAAAAAATAATTCATTGATTAAAATTTCAAAAAAACTTACAAATAAACAAATGCATCCACCAGCAGGATGTATACATGGATTGCAGCCTTGTTTTTCCTGCAACTATCATTCAACAAATACCAGAAATATCATATTTATTGACATGTGACCAGGCCATCAAACCTACACCACCAAAAGCAGTCTTTCTTCCATGCATAAATGCACTGCTGACCAAAGCTCAGGGTTTCTTCCCATCCATTTACTCTGATAAAACTCATGTGCACCTCTGATGAAATGAAAAGGGATAAATACCTTTTTAGGATGTATGTACCCCAGCTACTCATTATAATATCTTCAGAAAATGTTACATACAGAAACCAAATTCTTATAAAGGATAATTAAGTGATAAATGGCTTGAGTCTGACCCTTATATTGAAAATTCCACCCTTAAAACTCAGTTTTGAACCATGGTAAGCCCTCAAGGAATTATAATAGTACCACTACTCACTCATTGGTTTGTTTATTTCAGTTAAACTGCTATTAACCATTCATCAATTAAAATATTACTCTCTGCTCTGGCTGGTTTGCTACCCAATCCCAGCCATACAACATATTTTCTGGGTAATACTTCCCTTATTCCAAGGTCTCAAAGTCCCAGGTGCATGGATTGAAATTTTAATTCTCTGAGGAGAGGTGTTAAAGATCCCTGGTAGTTACTGTGGACCCTATTTTTATTTATCTAATGATTAAAAAACCCTTCCACCATCCCAAACCACCTCATTGAATTCTTTTTATCCATATATTTAAAGATCATTGTTGCAAAATCTTGAATGAATAATTTATTCCAACTCCATCAAATCTATGAGCCAAAGGATTGAAAGGGCCCTGGAATCTAGCAGGCTGACAAGATGTGGGTAGAAACTTTGCAGGACCCTCTCGCTGGGACCAATCAGGAAGAATGGGGTTTGGGGAGAATTTTGAGGGGAACTTTATGAAGCATATAGCCAAACCACCTTGTTTTTCAAACAGCCTCAAAAGCCAACAGGCAAAATTCCAGCATTTAATCAACAAACTAAGTAGCCTCATGAATCAGATTGATCTGGAAAACCATAGCAGGAAAACTTCCCAGGATTTAATTTCAGTGCTCCCAAGTTGCATTCTGAGACTAAAAAGAAGACCCTTCAATATTTTAATCAAGGATATCCTTTTGAAGGCCTCCAAATGGAATGAATATATGAAAAATTTGAAAAAAAATAAATATCAGGAAAAAAGAATGGTGTTTTAGAGACTCATTGGGATATGTGATTAACTCAGAAAATATATTTCTGGAATTCCTTGAAGGTTAATTTAATATTACTTCTAATCCTTCAGAGGATTATTAAAACAAGGTTTTTTTGAATTGCAGGCCCTTCAAAAACTATAGCAAGTCTGAAAAATAATTGTCTTTAAATCAATGGTTGGTTCATTTGAGACTTAAAATAGGTCTCATATCAGACCTGAATTAGTTATTGTCTGTGATTGATAGCATCTTTGAAGATTATACCAGGTGAATTTTGATTTTTGGTTGGGTTTTTCCAAGTTGTTGATCAGATATATTTTATCTTTTACCAAGATTCAAATTTAAAACTATAAGGGTTTCCTTGAAGGGATGGACCAGGAGAGGGCCCAAAGATGGGTTTCACACACAGGTAGCTGGGTAGGGGAGAGGTTCCTTGTTCTTTTTTTTGTGCTATTCTTCTTATGGGGTTTATTTATTGATGGACTGGTGGTCTCCCGCTAAGTCTATGCTGAATATTTAGGTCACCAAAGAACACTTATTCAAGCACCTGATGGGGTGGTTCAATCCTTTGAATTTTGTGTTTTATTTCCTGTTGCTTTACAATTGTTTCACTTATAAGATCTATCAGATATCACAGATGGGTGATTTGGTGATGGATGCTTGCTGGTAGGAATGGGAGGATGAGCAGATGATTGCCTGGTGGGTAATGATGATACAGATTGAATAGGAGAGAGAGGTCCTCCTTATATACACTTCAGGGGGTTTTCCACCTTTCAAAAAATTGGTTTTGATTTATTAAATGTTCTTATGGCTGGATTATGTTTGGAATCTGATGGAAAGTCCCATAGTTTCAGCTTGCTACTATTTACAGAGAAATCTGCAAAAAGTACCAAAATAAAGAAAAAAAATGAAAAAATATTCATAAATCCAAGAAGGAATTTAAAATTCATAAACATTATTACAGAAGTGGATTCCCCACTCAAAATTAGGTAGGTTCAATCACTGACCCCACCCTTGAAATCTCACTCCTTCATATTTTGAAATAATTTAACAAAAATGACCCAAAAGGCACCACACCACTATTGCACTTTTTGGCCATTTCAATAATTCAAATTTGTTGTCACATATATGTTTCACACCAAAAAATTATTCAGAATAGGGCGTATCAAAGTTAGCAAACCTGCCATTAGAAACCGGCCATTTTTTTTGACCAAACCCGCCATTTCTAATGGCGGGTTTCTGAAATACACATACCCCCTAACTGGTGTATTTCAAAATGGCAGATTTCAAACATCAAACCCGCAATTAAACCCGCCATTTATGCATCATAATCCATCCACCATCCATCACATCTAAAACACCCATCCACACCAGCAAATCCATACCAATCCCATCTCCATTGCATCACACACATCTCATCTCCATTGCATCACATCTCTATCAATTTTCAAATCTCCATCTTCACAAAAATCCCATCATCATCTCATCACCCCACATCACATCACCATCTTCCTCAACATGTCCAATCAAACTTCCCTCCAGCAAGTTTAAAAAACAAAAAAGCTCACTGAACTTTTGCTACTGTTTGACTCCCATTCAGACTCTGATTCAGACTCCAATTTGGAATCAAGTTGGTTAGCTTTAAATTCTCTTTTGGAAAAGAAATACATGGTTCCAAGAATACACACCCTCCAAAAACCTATGTATGAAAGGCAAAAGCTTCATCTAATCCCAAACTTAAGCTTCCAGCAACTATTCCAAACTTTGTTGCCTTCATTGGTGAAACTTTTGGAGATGATTGAAGACCACCATATCTTCCAGAAAAATTCTCAGAATCCTCAATGCAATCCAGCCATCCAAATTGCTGTTGCTCTTTGTAGATTTGGATCAAATGGAAATGGAGCAGAAATCCATCAATTGAAAAATCTATTATCATTCAGTTATGGAAGCATTGACTTATACACCAAAAGAGTCATGATTACTATCCTATCTTTCCATTGCTCAGTTCTTTCTTGGCCAACCAAAGAAGAATGCAAGGATATATATCAAGTAATGGAGACCAAAGGCTTTCCTGGTTGCATTGGGTTTGTTGATGGAACCACCATCCCCTTGAGTCAAAAACCCAAGCTAGATGGCAACCACTATTTTCATTGAAAAACAAGGCAACTGATTCATTTCTTTTCCAATGACTTTGATAACAACTTTGATCACACCACTGACCAAATATTTTTCATCTTTTTTTTAGATACTCCTTGGCCCTAAAACTTGTTTTTGATAACAACAAGAAGTTCATATCCCTCCCTGCTGGCCTACTAGGTTCTTGTCATGATTCATACGTGTTCAATCAGATGCGGATTGCCCAAAAACCAGAGAACTACTTTGACCACAATCAATACCTTCTGGTCAATTCAGCTTATGCTAGTGGGAAATATGTGTTTCCAGAATACCGGAATTTTTTGTCCAATGATCAAGGAAAAACCAATTTCAACTATCATCTTGCCCAATCACCAGTCTGGATTGAGCATGCCATAGGAGTCCTGAAAGGAAGATGGGCCAGCTTAAGGGAAATGCAAAAATAGCTTCAAAATCCAAAAGAAATGAAGTTCCTCATCAACTGGATTATCACTTGTGTAATCCTTCACAATCTTTTGGCCAACATCAAAGATGAATGGGACAAAATATTTGAAGATGATATTCCTGATCCGCCTCAATTCATCCCTGTATCATCTGGTCCCTCATCTTCTTCTATGAGAGAGTGGCTTTTACCCCTCACCCTTTCCCACTTTCATGATTAAGATTTTGTTTTGACATAGGTAATTTTTTTGTTTTTTTGTTTTGGTTGTTTAACCAAGAATCCTAGGCTGACTCACTCCGTTTTTTTTTTTTTTTTCTTAGACAAAACTGACCCAAAACCTCACCCCACCACACCACCCACCTCACCCAACCCACCCACCGGTCTACTCTCCTCCTCAAACACCACCTCCTCCTCAACCACCTCCTCCTCCTCACCCACCACCTTCACCCACCACCTTTGGTACTGGTAAGCTCTCTCTCCTCATCCTCCCCATCATCAGAAGCTAACCCTCTCCTTCACCACCCCCTCCTCCTTGCTTTCCTGCCGGCCCCACCTTGCTCCTTGCTTGCCCCCTCCTCGCCCACCGGTGGCACCTTGGCCCCCCTCCCTCCTTGCTTGGCCGCCGGTGCCACCTTACCCCCCCCTCTCAATCTGCCAGCCCCCCCTCTTGATCTGCCGGCCCATGCTCCTTGCTTGCCTGCTGGCGCCATTGCCGCAGCCCGCCCCCCTCCCCCTTGCATGGGCCCCGCCCCCCCCCCTCAATGCCTGCCCGGCCGACCCACCTCCCCCCCCCCTGGTTCCCGGGCCCAGCCTACCTGTCCCCAGGCCCAACCCCAAAACCAACCCTGACCCAACTCAAAGGCCAGCCCAATTCCCTCACACCCCGGTAAGTTTTTTTTTTTTTTTTTTTTGGTACATTTTTTTTTTGGTACAGTTTTTTTTTTGGTGATCACCTTTCTGGTGAACTTGGGATCAAGTCCAGGTTTGGTTTCATTTTTTTTGATCCAATATTGTTTCACTGATGATGTCAGTTTGAATGACTGTTTTTTTTTTGGGTTTTTTTTTCAATCCCTCAACCGCTATTGGTGAATGTCCAAATCTTCTCCCACCCGCCTCAAAATGTTACACAAACAATTGAATCCCATCTTGTTCCTCACCCCAATCAGAATATATGGATGGGAGGGATTGAGATGGAAGGAGATAGATTGACCAACATCATGAAAGGTGGGAAGAATAGGGCCCGTCACCAAAAGAGGATTCAATTGAGAGATTCCAAAATATCTTTGGAGGTTTCTGAGGAAGGTATTAATGGAAAGGTGTTCTGGTATGGTTGGAAACTGTGTCCTTTGGATCTATAACCTTCAATTGTTGCCAAAAAGAACAAGAATAGTCAAAAACCAACCCAGGAAGAGTTTGAGCAAGCAAAAAAAAAACAATCAAACGGTTCCATTCCTTCCACAGTGGAAAATTAATTGTCCTCAATCAATCTGATTAAAAAGCCCTGGTTGAAATAATGGAATTTGTGCCCTTGGATGAAATCTCAGAACAAGATAAGAAGGACATCAACTTTTTCACCACTTTCCTTCATGGTCTAAAAAAAATTTTCAACCCAGTTGGTCCTTCAAGATCTTGGGGTGGAAAAATGTGGGCAGTTGGATGGCAAAAATTGATGCACCCTTTGGAGTTATTTGGACGTTATGTGAAGAAATGATCTATTAGATCTTCTCTTCAAGAGTATGCTTTCCTCAACCTTAAGGCCTAAAAAGTGTCAGGTTGCTAGTTGACAAGAGCAACCTGTTGAAGCAGATCAAAAACAGAAAATAAAAAATAAAATGAGAAGGAGTGGGAAATCAACATATATTATTGCAGAAATGGATTCCCCACCCAAAAATAGGTAGGGTCACTCAATGACCCCACCCTTGAATTCCAACTCCTTATATTTTTTAATAATTTCAGAAGAAAAAGACCAATAAGCCACGGCACCACTATGGCACTTTTTGGCCATTCTAATATTTCACGCATAATGCCATTTATAGGTTTCACACCTAAAATTCAGTCAGAATTGAGGTGTTGTGTATATTTTAGGAGTTACAGGTGGATTTGTGTTATGTCACAATTCCCGCGCACAGCCCCGCATTATTATATCAAGGGTACACACGCCTGACACTCAGTATTTAGGCGCATGTCAAGAATCCTGCATGAAGAATGACTGATGATGGATTCCTGCACGCAGCTGTCAAGTCTGTGCGCGTCAACATCAGCTCATGTACTAATTTCAACAGCCAGGTACCGCAGGAACATGCTACAACTTGCATGCATACATCATGCATATGTAACAAGTTGACTGACAGATAGGGAGATGTTTGAAACATAAGAAAATTGAATAAAAATATGAAAATCAAGACATTAAAGCAAATAAAATGTGAGAAACAATAATGAAGGTTGTCACGTAAATGAGATTGCCAAATCTTTATGAACCACAAAACACACCAAGAAGTCTACCAAAAAATTATTAAAAATTACCAACATGTGTAGAAGATGGCTTAGAATCTACAAAAACACACTTATACCCATTCCACACTAAATAAAGTAATAAAAAATTAGGAAATATGTCTGAAACATAAAAATAACAAATTAATATTTAAATACCTTCTGACAATTATTTCACATGGAAATATGAAACATACAGGGCCAAACAGCTGACAGCACCAAAAATACATGCCAAACTAGCCCTGGCTAGCCTGCCAGCCTCAGAACCCAAGCACAACCCTCTCTAAGTGCCCTGAGAAGGTCTTATTACTCCAGAAAGGTATATAAACAGCCCCTTTTAGATGGTTTAAACCCCAGTAATTTTTAAGTAATCAATCCACACCCCTTGCCATCCATGATCAAGTGCTTATTCAAGATAAACAAGTGATTTATGGCCCCAGTCTGATAGCACAAGTATTAATTCTAAACCCATTGTTAATTCCATTGAAGAATATCAGCAATATCCCCAACAATTGTCCTGAGACCCTTTGAACCATGAATTTCTGCAAGTTTCTTGGAGTGTCTGCTTAAATTAGTAATTTATCCCCTCCTTGCCTCCAGGAATAAGTGCTGTGAGTCAGCCAGTCCACCCAATCCCCTTGAGTATGTTGGGATTATTGCTCTTCCATCTCCAATCCCATATAGTTTCCTCTTATCTTTCTCATTTCTTTTCTGTCTGTTCTTTATTTTCTACTTTCTTCCATCTTTTCTGTTCCTTATTATTTCCATCACCTTGTGACACTCATAACACATCCCCACTCTGTTGCTCTCACTCATTATCACTCGCGCGCGCCCTGTTTCCAATTCTCAATTTTCCTAACCATGTCACATTCTTGTGACATGTCTATCTTTGTGTCCACCTGAGGACAGAGCTCAAGACTGGCAGAAGGATTTCCTCTTCCTCATCCTTCTACCAATTGTCTTCACTCTGAATATCCTCAGGTGAGTAAAGTTGTTCCTATGCTTCATTCTCTCTGTCTAATGTGTGTGAAATAGATCCTTCTACCAATTGTCTTCACTCTGAATATCCTCAGCCCAACAGAGTAAACCCCTTTTGAGTAATCACTTAGGACCTCATTGTCCCAAGGTCTTTACATGGTTCAAAAGAGCCCCTTGAAGAGAGGTTGTTATCCAATAAAGATCCCCTGTTTGCACAAACTGTGGCCCCTCTTGAAAAATATATTTAAATATATTATTCCAACACCAATATCACTTGCTGTAGCTAAAGGAAAGCAAAGTTCCTGGTATCAGTAAGCTGACACAAAGTATCCCAAATTCTAGGACAAATTTTTTGCAATTTGGCCAAACTTTCCTTTGAATCAAACTTTGATAACAGGAAGGACAACCACATCCCATCTTTCTCTTTTTTGGAATTTGCTTTCAAGCCTACACCTTTTGGTTGCTCCCCACACATCAATTTCACCTTGGATTCTTTTTACAACTCTCCTCATATCAACAAAGGCAACATCTCCGGCTACTCCTTTTTACCTGTGGTTCCAACCAAGAAATCAAATGGTCTACTTGTTGAAAATATGGATGAATATCAAGTATTGGATGGCCAATTTGTTTTTCATGTCCTTGGCTTTGGAATTGATTTCAAGCAAAAAGTTATAGTCAAAATGGTTTGGGCAGCTAATAAGTACAATCACTGTACCTTTCCTGCTGTGGACACAGCAACCCATACCAGAATGGCCATGTCACTTCAAATTAATAAAACAACTAGAAACACCTGTAGGGACTTGAATAATTTCCAAATTTACTCTATAAAAAAATATAAATAAAAAAAAAAAAGATCTGTATGTTGGTGGGGTTAAGAATACTCTCAAACGTTGTAATCAAAAATAATTTTTTTGTTTTTCTTTCACCCATGCAAATATATTTACAAGCCCAACATTTGAGTTATCTGCTGTATTTTATCTACTGTTCTACTGCTACCAATGAAAGCCAAGGCTACTGATACCTTATCCTCTTTTTTTGTTGCAAGTTGTTCCCTCTTCTTTTCCATTTGTGCTTGCTGTTGATTCTTCTATTTTTCCTCTTTTTGAAACTCTAGCTCATCCTGTTTCAACTTCCACTCAGCATACAATTTTTTTTGATGAGCCAAACTCTTGGATTTCTGCTTTTGAACATCCATGGCCAGTTGAAAATCCCACTTTTGTTTCTCAAACTCAAGTTTTTCAGATTCAATTTGTGATTTGATTTTTTTTAGAAGGGGAGAAGCAATGAGCATGATGTTTAAAGCAAGGATATTCAACCAATGGACTTACATTAATCTTGCTTTTCCATGATTTCTTCAAAGCCTGAAAAACTGGAAGTGTTTCTACTCTTTTGATGACTTTTGGGGTTGACATTGATGGAATTGAAGGCCTTTTGCTTACCCTTGGAAGAGGAGGTTTGAGTCTGAAAGTTGTCACTAGTGTTCAAAGGCGATGTGTGAGGCCCCATTGGCTTGAGTTTTTGGCTATTCTGGAATGGATGAGCCTGTTTTTTTACAATCTAAATCAGTCAGGAAAAACCAGACAGAAGAGAAAAGAGCTTGGTTCTTTACTTGAACCAATTTTGAGGGTAATGGAGACTGAGTAGTATCTTGTTCCGCATCAGCAATGTTGATGAGATCTGCTAACCCAGGAAGAGAGCAATCCAAAGAAGGAGGGGAGGGGTCCAAGGTATGGTTTGACACATCAATCAACGCAGAAGTAGACGTGATTGGAGCTGATTGTGTTTGAATATCCTCCTTGTCATTGGATGGGCGCCACTCCAAGGCAAAGGTTTCTTCAGGATCACCATTGCTAGGCTGAGCATCCCCAGCCAAGTACTCAGTGTGGACTGAATCGGATTGTTGGGCATCAAAAGCGGCTTAAGGGGTGATTTTGGCCTTCTTTCCAAAGATTTCATCCATTTGAATATAAAAAGGACAAATGGAGTCCAACTTAACAACCACCAAGTTGATTCCCTTGGCTTTGTCAGAGTCAGTGATACCAAAGCTTGTGGAGATTGACATGGAGTTGGCCTTTTTGTACTTGGCCCTATAATTCTTGAATTGCTCCCTCATCTGTTTGGATGAAAGATCCAGCCTACCTTTTGTTTTTTTCTTCAGTTGATTGACCATCAGGAGATAACCATTGACCTTAGAGGATGGAGGTTGGCCAAAACGTGTTTCATTGTCCAATCCAAAGCAGGCATCATAGTTGGAGGGAATTTTGAGCCAGTTGACCAGGATGATTTGATCAGCTCTCTTGAGCTGACTTGAGCCCTTGGAAGCTGATGGGGGAGGATTGTTTGTTGTGGAGCTCCTTAAAAATGTTTTCTTTGGTGTGTTGGACTTTTGTGTGGACTTGGGGGGGGGAGGTTTGATGAGGGGCCATTTGGAAAGAGTAAGGGCAATAAGGTGATGAGAGGGATAAAGTGAAAAGCAAGATAAAGTGATAAGAGATATGAAGTTATGAGAGAAATAAAGTGAAAAGAGCAATAAAACAATGATTGGATTCTTTGGATGAGGTTGGAGGTACAATTTCTTGTTGGAGGTAGAGTGATGAGAGCAATCAAGAAATGAGAGCAACAAAGTGGTGAGTGATCAAGTGATGAGGGTGATAAATTGATGAGAGTGATGAGAGTGGTGAATTTTTTTATGATGAGGCTGGAGGTAAAAAATTTGCAATGAGGTTGGAGGTAGAAGGAGGTCAGAAGCCAGGGGTAGATGATGTGGACAGGTGGCAGAAGCCTTTAAATACTTTATTAAAAAAAACCACTTATTTAATGTTAAATTTGACACGTCTGATGTGAAATAAGTTTTTTTTTTATTTTTAACAGTGGGTTTGAAATGGCGGATTTGGGTTGAAGCCTGCCATTAAAAAATGGCGGGTTTGGTTAACCTTGATACGCCCTAATAGAGGTTTTGTGTATATTTCAGGAATTACATGCAGAAAGGTTTTTTGTTGAAATTCCTGCGCACAGACCGCATCCCCACAGTAGCTGCACACTTAGCTAGCCAAGGAACCCACAGGCACAGACAGAATCAAGATTACTGCATGCATCATAAGTTAGCTGGAGGACCCGCATTCAAAGATGTGCAGCAGATCCTACTCCTGCACGCAGCTGACAGATCTGCGGCCCCTGATCCACAAGGTATCACACATAATGGCTAAATCCCAATAGGATCCACCATGCATATGTAATAGTGTGACATATGCATGTTAGAGGATTTGAAAAGTTGATATTTCAAATAAAAAGAAAGAAAATTTAATTATAAACTCTATTAATTTGAAAACCAAATGATCAGGACTACAACAACATTAACTGATCCAGATCTTCAATGAAAGCAAAAAATATCAAGGAATTTTCATGAAAATTATTAAAACTCACCAAACTTATCAGTAGATGATAGAAAATCAATAAGCACTCAAAAATAATCACTTTTATCAATTGAAAGTAACACAAATCAAAGATAAGTGCAGAATCACTAAAATGGCAAATTAACACATTTACAGATCCTGCAGCTAAAATCAAAAACATGTTAAAACTTAGTAGGTTTTCCCCCCCCGCGGCGGTCCCGCGGTGCCGCGCGCTCTCCTCAGTTCTCTCCCCATGGGCTATCTTCTCCACCCTGGGGGCCTTACTCCGCGGCAACTTCAACACTCAGATGGTTGGGAGGATCTTTGGTCTTCTGCTCTTGCCTCTTGCCTCTTGATCCTTCCCCCTTCTATATTTCCTCTTTTGACCTTTTCCTTTTGTTTTCTCTTTTCCTTTTCTCATTCTACCCAACAATACTATCCACCAAGTCTCAACATCCAATGCAACTAAATCAACCCAATCTTCTCGACTACTGATCTCTGCCTGGTAAGACCCTGATCTCTCAAGCTCTGTTGTTAAGATCCAATCTGATCCTCCAGCCACTCAGTCTACCTTGCCAACCTTGTCTCTCAGCCAATCCTCTTTCAATACAAATTACCCTCACTGAATACCTTCCGCCCTCAACATACAATCTCCGTCCAAGCTGTAGGATCTTCTTTACTCGTCTCCTTCTCTTCTGTTAGTTTCTCTGTTCTCATGCTTTCTCATTCTTTGTACAGCTTATGCTGGTTCTGATTCATCTAGAAATTCAAAGTCATCTCTTTACGGTTAAAAGCCAAAGGCCCTACAATCAAATTTAACCAAACCAGCTGGGGCGGCCGATTACTTTCATCAGGTGGCACTCAAATCCTCTTTGGGCGCTATCCCTCCTCTGAATGAAGGGAATTATTTGATATGACAGGAAAAGATGCTTATGCTATTTGACTTGAAGGACATCAAGGACGCTATTAGCAGAAATTCCGGCCCAATGTCCTTCAAACAAGACAGAGAAATACAAGCTATAATCCTATCCAAACTAGACAGTACGACTCATACAAATGTGGTAAACTCGACCAACATAACTTCATCTAAACTCTTATGGGCGGAAATAACCAGACAATTTGCCTCCTCCAAAACAGCAAATAGGGCAAGGGTATTCAACCACTTCATCCACTCAGCTTTCAACAAGCATTCTATCAAAGGATTTATTACTGAAATGCAAAAGGCTATTATGAGAATGAAAGACGTAGGAATCAAACTGCCCAAGGATATACTTGCATACCTAGTCCTCTTCAAGTTCCCCCCAATTCTTGAAAACCTTGAACAACAAATCATGCACGTTGAAAAGCACATGACGGTAGATGTGGTCTTTAACCACCTCACACAGTACAATAATGAGAGAAATGCACAATCAAACTCCAACAAATTGGTCACAGATGTCTCATTGTTGTTGACCAAGGCTAAGATTCACAAAGACAAAAAGAAACCCAGGATGAGATTTCAAGAAGGGTATCACAATCCTAATGCACCACACTCAGAATCATCCTGCTTCGATCTACATCCCCAAATTGCACCGGAGTGGTGGACCAAAAAACAAAACAAGTGGAAGAACAAATCAAAGAAGACTCCTACCATTAACTATCATGCTCTATTAACTCTCTGGATCAATGCGGACAATAACCCCAACCTCCTTCTAGACTCTGGAGCAAATGTCCACATATTCAATGATATCAAGTATTTCTCCTGGATCAAACTTCAGGAAGGGTTGGAAGAAATCAAAACCGGGAAATTAGAAGCTAACCTTAAGATATGCGGAAACGGAACGGTGAAATTGGAATGGAAATAATCCACAATCACTCTCAAAGGCTGCGTCTACATACCAGATATTGTGGTCAATCTCATCAGCCCTGGTCTCCTAGCCAAAAAGGGGTGCAATCTCTCCCAAGCTCACGAAAGGTTCTCTGTTACTCAAAATGATCAACCCGTACTGAAGGAATTGATTAGAGACAATCTATTTGTCATTGAAAAGCCCATTTCAGCGGGCCAGTGCCAAACTTTCAGCTCTACAAGTCAGTCTCACACCCCTCCTCTCTCCTTACTTGACATCCATAAGATGTATGGGCACGCCTCCATCTCTACGCTCAAGCCAATTGTGAAGGATTTCTACACCAACAAAGAGCTTCAGAAATTCCAATGCGACAGCTGCGTCAGGAGTAGAATTACTAGATCTCCTTTCTCCCACACTTTCACTCCTTCAAACAAACCTCTAGATAGAATCCACCTCAACCTCATAGGGCCAATAACACCCCAATTGAAGGGGGGTCACCGTTACATCCTTATGCTGGTGGATAACTACTCAGGCTACCTAGCAGCCTTCCCACTAACATCCAAGGACAAGGCAACTGACACAATCATAAACCTCCTCAAAGTGGAACACAAGAGGCTGAATTATTACCCTTCCAAAATTTTCTCAGATAAAGGAACTGAGTTCACTAATTCTATTCTCAAAGATTTTGCCAGAACTAAACACATCAAGCTACAAACATTGGAACCCTATCACTCACAACACAACGGAAGGGCTGAAAGAGCTAATAGAACCATCATCAAATCCGCCCACACCACATTCTTGTCAACCTGATTAGCTAAAAATTATTGGCACATACTGACTCAAAGCTGCTGCTTCATGCTCAATCAAATTCCTCAAGAAGGAAATCAGCTATCTCCCTGGGAGCTTATGTTTTGTAAAAGCCTCCCTGCTAACTATTTGAAACCCGTAGGCGCCTCTGTCATTTATCTTGCAAAACATGTTCAAAAAGGACAAAAATTTGATGAAAACGGACTCGAAGGCATTTTGATTGGGTTCACCCAACCTTCCACTCCTATCTCATCCTCAATTCACTGGGTGCGGTCATTGAAACTAAGCATGTTAGATTTCTCAAGACTCAACTTAACGGATTCACTTTCCTTGAATCTCCTGGCTTAGATCTATTTTCCCAATCCAAGGTGGATGCCAACAAAGCCAATTTTTTGACTATAGACAAGCAATACAAGATGAGGGAAACTCCTCCTGAATGTCCTGAATCCAACTCCAATCTGGAAGATACCAGTTCCCCAGACACTCACTCTCCCAATCCTCCTCTTCCTCCTGCTCTTGAACCAACATCTCAGCGGACCAATTTAAGGCCACAAAATGAAATTGGGAAACCTCAAAGATAAAGGTTCCATCATTACTACAAGCCTCCTTCCTATAAGGCGGCACGGAAGTGCCCTGAATGGCCCAAATGGAAAAAGGCAGCGGACAAAGAACTGAACTCTATTGAATCCCAAGAAGTTTGGGAGGAATATTGTGGAGAACCCAACAATATCCTGAATACCACCTGGGTTTTCAAAGTCAAAGAAAACTGCCATGGCAAACCTGCAAGGTACAAGGCCCAACTATGCGTGCAAGGATTTAACCAGGTCCAGGGCATGGATTACAACAAAACCTGGACTCCAACCAGAAAACTGGGATCTCTCCGCCTTGCTCTGATCTACGGCCTAAAGAATAAAATGACCTTCACTCAATTTGACGTGAAGGGGGCCTTCCTCCATGCACCTCTAAACAAAGTAGTAATAATTAGAACACCTGAAGGATTGAGCAGAAAATCACCTTTTCTAAAATTAAAAAAAATCTTTATACGGCCTTTGTCAATCCCCAAAGAACTGGTACAAAACTCTCACAACATGGATTAAACTTCAAGGCTTCCACAAATCTACCAGCAACCTGTGCCTTTACATCAACTCAAAATCTAGGGAAGTCATCTATTTTCAGGTTGATGATCTCATCCACGTTGGGAACTCTAACATCTTTGCGGAGAACTTCCTGACCAAATTCTTGAACTCTTCATGTCACCCTCCAAGTACCATCCTTGGTATGTTAATGGAAATTGAAGAATATAAAATTTTACTCAGTCAACCAAGCCACATCAACCAAGGATTAGAAGAGCTGGGTCTCACTGAGTGTAAAGAAATCAACTCCCCATTGACTCAAAACTTTCATCTTGGAACGGCCTTGGATGAGGACCATGCGGAGTTCACCCAGCTCAATATAAATTATTGTTTGGCTATTGGACTCCTAAATCACCTTTCTCAATGCACTTGTCCTGACATTTCTTTCGCCGTCTCTAGCCTGGCCCAATTCAACAATAAGCCTGGACTGTCTCACTGGAGGGAGGTTTGCAAAGTATGGAAATATCTGAAGACTACTAGGGAATTCAAACTCACTCTCAAGTACAATTCCTCTCAAGAAATCATCTCAGCTTACAGCAATGCTACCTGGGGCAATGACCCTACTTTTTGTAAGTCTCAAACCGTGTACATCATTCTTCACTAAGGCAGCCTGTTTATCTGGAATTCATCAAGACAAAGGAACATAACCTACTCTTCTACTGAATCTGAACCCAATGCACTCCTAGATTGTTACCTTGACCTAAGATGGATCATCCACCTTATGGGCAAAATCTACGCCTTCCCTGAGTGCAAGCCAAAAAATCTATATTGACAATAAAGGCCTAGAGGACAAGATCAAGAAGTTTGGTTCTCACTCAAAATCTTGACATATTGACATTAAGACAAAAGGATTACGAGAAGATTTTTCCGTCTCCAAATTTGACCTGCTCCTCATTCCCACCAACAAGATGATAGCAGACCCATTGACTAAGGCTTCCACCGTCAATTCCCTCAAGATCCTTCAACAAGAAGTCTTCTCTTAGAATCTACTGCAAATTCTCCTTTTTCTTTCTCCTCTTACCAGTCACAGGGGGTGTTAAGTATTAGTAGGTTTTCCCCCCCGCGGCGGTCCCGCGGTGCCGCACGCTCTCCTCAGTTCTCTCCCCATGGGCTATCTTCTCCACCCCGGGGGCCTTACTCCGCGGCAACTTCAACACTCAGATGGTTGGGAGGATCTTTGGTCTTCTGCTCTCGCCTCTCGCCTCTCAATCCTTCCCCCTTCTATCTTTCCTCTTTTGACCTTTTCCTTTCTTTTTCTCTTTTCCTTTTCTCATTCTACCCAACCATACTCTCCACCAAGTCTCAACGTCCAATGCAACTAAATCAACCTGATCCTCTCGACTACTGATCTCTGCCTGGTAAGACCCTGATCTCTCAAGCTCTGTCGTTAAGATCCAATCTTATACTCCAGCCACTCAGTCTACCTTGCCAACCTTGTCTCTCAGCCAATCCTCTGTCAATACAAATTACCCTCACTGAATACCTTCTGCCCTCAACATACAATCTCCGGCCAAGCTGTAGGATCTTCTTTACTTGTCTACTTCTCTAAGTCTCTGTTTCTGTTAGTTTCTCCATTCTCATGATTTCTAATTCTTTTTAAAGCTTATGCTGGTTCTGAGTCATCTAGAAATTCAAAGTCATCTCTTTAGAACAGATTGTAAAGATCTGGTATCTTCTGATTGAAAGAATCAAGAGGAATTTCTAAACCTTCCCTAGCTGGCTTGCTAGCCTTAGCCTATGAGCCCTACCTACTCTATGTGACAAGAGGAAGCCCCTTTTACCCCCAAAAAATTTATTTATACAGACCTTCTATGGCCTATTATTCCCCAGAGAGTTTACCAGGAATTTATCATTTATCATCAGACTCTGTGTAATTGTTGATCAAGTGCTTATAAGAGATAAGCAAGTGATTTATGAATTTAGCCTGAGATATTAGTATTATTTTCCAAACCCATCATTGCTTCTTACTTGAAGAAGAATCAATAAAATCCCAACTTTTGATCTGAAACACTTCAATTGTGGACTGCTGCAGGTAAACTGTGAGTAATTAATCAAGGAAGTAAGTTATTTCCCTCTTGGCATTTCCTGATTGCTGTTTTTCCCACCCATATTCACTAATTGGTTGGATAATACTTCCTTCTTGAGTGATTCAAAAAGGTTCCCACTATTCCAGGGTTTTATATGGTCCAAATTTGACCCCCTGAAGAGAGGTTGCTATAAACATTCCCAGTGTTGTATAAAATATAAAACTGTGGCCCCTCTTGAAATATTTATTTAAAACCCTTTTAACCAAACCAACATAAACCTTGCACCTGCTCCTGTTATATTTATTCTTTTGGAGCTTCCACTGTGTTTTTTTTGGGAATATTATTATTGCAACACTGCATCACTTTCTGTAGCTAAAGGACTGCAAGGTTCCTGGTATCAGGAAGCTGGCAATAGCTCTTTATCATGACTGAGTTGTGAGTGAAATAATGGTATGCTGTGCTGGTATTTTTTAAATTTTACTTTCATATGGCTCAATTGTGGGTGCTATACAGAAAAGGCCAATGTTGAATTTGCAACCCTGGGGTTGCAAACGGGGCGCAAAACACCGTTTGCAACCCATCTGAGTTTCATTGTTATAATATATATATTTTTTTAACATTTTTTTAATTTTTTTCATTTATTATTTCTTTTTTCAATTTAAATAAAGATATAAATCAAATTAAAAATATAAATATATAAAACAATATATATATATATATATAACAGTATAAATATATGAAAAAATTTAAATATATGAAACAATTTAAATATATAAAGCAATTTAAATATATAAAACAATAAAATATATAAAACAATATAAATATATAAAAAAATACAAATATATAAAGAAATATAAATATATAAAGAAATATAAATATATAAAGAAATATAAATATATAAAGAAATAAAAATAAATAAAATTAAATAAAATAAAATAAATGTATATATATATAATAAATCAATTAATGAAAATAATAAATACATATATATAATATATATTAATTTACATTGATTTAACTGTCTGTACAGAGTGAAAGCATGGGGTGAAGAACAATAAAGAAGCAGCATAATTTTGCTTGTAGATAGTGTGGTCTTGATGTTTTCTACAGTGGAATAACATACTCTCAAGGTAATGCCTGGTTTTGGGAAACCAGAAATCAACCTTTGGGGTGTTTCATGCTCTACAGGGGCATAACACTGCCTTTGATGTCCATTTTCCGGAAACCGGGAATCACCTTGGAGGAATTTTATGCCCCCATAGAGAACATCAATACCAGACTATCTAAAAGTTAAATTATCCTGCTTCTTTTTCCTTCTTCACCCCATGCTTTCACCCTGTATAGCCAGAAAAATTATGGATGTTGATGCCCGGTTTCCAAAAACCAGACATCAACCTTTTGGGTTTTTAATGCCCCACAGGGGCATAACACTGCTTGTGATGTCCGGTTTCCAGAAACTGGGTGTCAACTTGGAGCCATGTTATGCCCCTGTAGAGAAAATCAATACCAGACTATCTACAGGCCAGATTATACTGCTTCTTTTTCCTTTTTCACCCCATGCTTTCACTCTGTATAGCCAGACAAACTATGGATTTTGATTCACGTTTTCCGGAAACCGGACATCAACCTTTGGGGTTTTTAACGCTCCATGGGGGCATAGCACTGCATGTGATTTCTGGTTTCCAGAAACCGGGCATCAATATCCATAATTTGTCTGGCTATACAGAGTGAAAGCATGGGTTGAAGAAGGACAAAGAAGCAGCAAAATCTGGCTTGTAGATAGTCTGGTATTGATGTTCTCTACAGGGGCATAAAATGGCTCCAAGATGACGCCTGGTTTTTGGAAACCAGAAATCACAAGCAGTGTTATGCCCCTGTGGGGCGTTAAACACCCCAGAGGTTGATTTCCAGTTTTGGGAAACCGGGAATCAACATCCATAAGTTGTCTGGCTATACGGGGTGAAAGCATGGGGTGAAGAAGGAAAAAGAAGGAGCATAATGTGACTTTTAGATAGTCTGGTATTGATGTTCTCTACGGGGGCATAAAATGCCTCCAAGTTTATGCCTGGTTTCCAGAAACAAGACATCAATCTTTGAGGTGTTTCATGCTCTACGGGGCATATCACTGCCTTTGATGTCCGGTTTCTGGAAAATGGGCATCACCTTGGAGGCATGTTATGCCCCTGTAGAGGACATCAATACCAGACTATCTACAGGCCAGATTATAATGCTTCTTTGTCCTTCTTCACCCCATGCTTTGACTCTGTATAGCCAGAAAAATTATGGATGTTGATGCCCAGTTTCACAAAAACGCACATCAACCCTTGGGGTGTTTAATGCCTCATGGGGGCATAACACTACCTGTGAAATCTTGTTTCCGGAAACTGGGAATCACCTGGGAGCCATGTTATTTCCCTGTAGGTAACATCAATACCAGACCATCTACAAGCCACATTATGCTGCTTCTTTTTCCTTCTTCACCTCATGCTTTCACTCTGTATAGACAGTTAAATTTATCAATGTTGATGCCCTGTTTCCAGAAAACAAACATCAACTTTTGGGGTGGTCATGCTCCATGGGGGCATAGCACTTCCTGTGATGTCTGTTTTCTGGAAACCAGGCATCAACATCCATAAATTTGTCTGACTATAAAGAGTCAAAGCAAAAACCAGACTATCTCTATCCTGGTTAAACTCCCTGCGTAGACAAACCACCCAACAGGTGTCCCATCCAATGGGCATAAGAGAGAAATCAAAGATGATCCCAGGGGATAATGATGTGAACCATGAAGTGCTTGCACAATATTCAGGCCACATCCTCAAAAGAGAAGCAATACAAGGTGCCCACCCTGGATAAACTCCCTGCATAAACTTCTCCTCAGACTATCATTCCCTGGTAGTTTCACTGCCGCCAGTGCAGAGCACTCCCATGTTGTGAGCAGGTCTGCAAATGGGACTGCTAGAGACCCATGTGTGGACTGCTTCAGATAGTAGGCCAGGCTCCAGAATTTGGACGGTCAGAACCCAAGTGTGGTCCAGCCACATAATAGGGTAGGACCAGGAATTTGAGCTGTCAGGAAGCCAACTGTGGTTCAGGTGACTCACCCCCTCTACTCCCTGATGATTAAATAAGCCCAACTACCCCTGGACCACACCTGAGTTCCTGCCATGACTCCTCATCACCTTTCAACACACCTCACCCAATTTTGAACACACCTCACCTAGCTACACTCCCACTGAACTGTTTTTCAACACACCTCACCCAATTTTGAACACACCTCACCTAGCTACACTCTCACTAAAGTGTTTTTCAACACACCTCATCCAATTTTGAACACACCTCACCTAGCTACACTCTCACTAAAGTGTTTTTCATCACACCTCACCCAATTTTGAAGACACCTCACCTAGTTACACTCTCAGTAAAGTCTTTCTCAACACACCTCACCCAATTTTGAACACACCTCACCTAGCCATACTCCTACAAAAGTGTTTTTCAACATACCTCACCCAATTTGAATACACCCCACCTAGCTACACTCTCACTGCAGTTTTTTTCAACACACCTCACTCAATTTTGAACACACCTCACCTAGCTACACTATCACTAAAGTGTTTTTCAACACACCTCACCTAGTTACACTACCACTGAAGTGTCTTTCAACACACCTCACCCAATTTTGAACACACCCCACCTAGCTACACTCTCAATAAAGTGTTTTTCAACACACCCCACCCAATTTTGAACACACCTCACCTAGCTACACTCTCACTAGAGTGTTGTTCAACACACCTCACCCAATTTTGAACACACCTCACCTAGCTACACTCTCACTAAAGTTTTTTTCAACACCCCTCACCTAGCTACACTACCACTAAAGTGTTTTTCAACACACCTGACCCATTTTGAACACACCTCACCTAGCTAAACTACCACTACAGTGTTTTTCAACACACCTCACCCAATTTTGAACACACCTCACCTAGGTACACTCTAACTAAAGTGTTTTTCAACACAACTCACCCAATTTTGAACACACCTCACCTAGCTACACCCTCACTAAAGTGTCTTCCAACACACCTCACCCAATTTCAACATGATCATGGATAAATTGGTGAAAAGGGATTTCCCAAGCACAATGCTTGTGTTTATTTGTTGTAGAAGGTTTTTTGATTTTTAAGACTTCCTCCAGATAAGATTCAATGTTCACAAAGATGGTTACCATGTTTTGCAAAAAATAGTCAATTCTCAGAATTCAGATTGCTTTGAGGCATAACAAGATCAAATATTTCCTCTTTGATGGCACCATGAAATCTACAGAGCAAAAAAAATGCTGGGAAGATTTTGCCAGCAGTACCTCAACCCAAACACTACTTGCCTCCATCCAAGCTGCACAGGTGGGTCTCAGAATCACATGTGAAAACAATGTTTTCATCATGGTATGTGGTCTATTATTTCTGAAAAATAATTGAAAGTAGCCCATACTCCACCTCCACTAGGAGCAACAATGGAGTCCCACAAACCAGGCTCAGTCTGTAGATCATTTGCATATATTGGGCCTGACAAAAACAATGCCATTTTATTACATGATTTCTCCAAAATAAATTAAGGTGAATATTCAAAGGTGAGATCCTGTTCACAAGAAATTTTTAAGCACAAATGGTATTGATGTGCTCATAATTTTGATTCAGGTTCAAAAGAGAAAGGAACAACTATAAGAGCAAGTACAATCACTATTATTCAACCATTCAGGAAATCCCCACTATCAAGCTAATTTTTTCTTTTCTTTTTCAGATCAACTGTCATCAAGGCTAAAGATTGGATAGAGATATTTCAAATACTACAGGAGGAGTAATAATTTTCTTTAACCACCTATGACATGTATTTCAAGGAATGAAAAAAAAGACTTAAAATAATTTTTTGATAAGATTTATTTATTATTCAGTCTGCAGGTGTTCCATCATTCTTAATCACCTCAATATCTTGTTTTTTTAAAGCAGTTCTTGTTGCAGGATTTAGGGTATTGAGCTAATTTTGATTATAAAATTCTTGATATAATTTGGATGGAATCCTTGGATTGATCTCAAATTGGGTGGAAGATTTCCTATCAACAAACTTGGGCTGGCCTTTTGCCTTACCAATCCAGCTTCCAATCAATATTTGATGCTCAATGAATTCCATCAATTGGGAAGCTCTTTTTGAACACCATTCCAATTGAATCTTCCTGTGACCAGTTATACCATTTTAGTTCACCTCTTCTGTATCAGAGCACACTTCAGGATCATTGAACTGTGCTGCAAAGTCCACATAATTGTTTCAATCACACCATTTCTGCCCCCTCTCTGAAAGCTACAAATTTGAATCATCCATTGTCAGTTCAGTTGCCACAGGTGTGAGATTGAATGGCTTACTCTTTTCCATAGTTGGAAGTCCCTTTCTTTGCCTTTCTTTCCTATACAGAAACCTCTCCACTCCTTTTGATAGATCTCCACTTGCCCTGTAAATGAATAAAGTACTTTTCCAACAGCGCAGATACAATTGCATGGTTGAAATGGTCAGGGGACCATAAAAAATTATTGTACTCCCCACTATGAAGTGGAACATCCAGTGTACAAAAAAATAATAAATTCATCACTTGGTAGAACGGATGCTTCCATCCACTCATCCAGTCACAAGTAAACTGAGTCAGACCAAGCTCTTTAAGCTGGGTTTGAGTGATACTGGTTATGGCTTGGGTGTGGTTATCAGGAGAGGCTGGTGCAGTTGGATTTCTCTGATCAGATGCAATCCCCTTCCCATGCTGAACTGCCAAACCACCTGCATCATTGGTGGGTGGTCCCAGTAGTGTGGTGACATCCCTATTATTCATTTGGAGCAAGAATCTGGAATGAGCATGGACCACAGTGGGAATGGTATCAGTCTCTGCTGGCAGTTGTTTTTTCAACTCTTTCTGCCTCTCCTTGTTAGTTTTCCTCTTGGAAGATAGGGAGGCCCTGGCTCTGAGTCCTTCATTTTGGTTTTGCTTGTGATTCCTGTGCATAGTCTTCCACTTGAATAAAGAGGTTCTCAAACGGGTTAGTCATCTTTAAATCTTGTTTAGATAATTTAAATTATTAAACACCTTCTTCAGCATTTTCAGGCTCATTTTCTGTTTCATGGCTAAAGAAATATGAAATTTTCATTTTATGACCATCAAATGAAAGATTCACATAATTAACTGACGTATTTAAATAGGCAACTGATCAGCTGGACTTTATTGCATGACTGGTCAAAATATCCCAAAAAATGAAGTTAGGTTATTGATGAGACATGGTTGGAGATGCATGTTTTTGTTCAACTCTTTTGGTCAAAATATTTTGGGCAAATGAGCTTGTACTTTCAGACTGTGAGCAATCTGACTTATCACTTCCTTTATCAGATGCCAATTTATCCTTTTCCTTTTTCTTTTTAACTATGTCTTTCTTTCCTTTTTCTTTGATGGAAAGAATGAAATTTCAATATAGAATTCTTGACATAGTTCATATTTATTCAGACTTATCCCCACACTACGTACTGGTTTCTTTTCTACCTCCTATTAAATCATGTCACATTAATAAATGAAGAAAATTAAAAATACATAGTTTCAAACCTTTACTCACCAGTATTTTCAGGTTGAATATCCTAATGCTGAGAATGTTGCCCCATTCTTGGACCCAGGTTGAATTTATTGTTTTGACTGTGCTGAATCTGATCACCTGGGGTTGCTTCTGCTGTTCATCCAAGGCAAAAAAAATTGATGAAGTAAAAATGTGGTCAGTATTTCATCTATTCACACAAATTGGAATTCCTATGATGAATACAGGTCATTACCTGGTTTTTGAACAGAACTTCCAACAGTAATCAAAGCTTGAGTAGGAGTAACCAAATCATCTTCCTCAATATATTGATCTTCCTCAGGATCATCTTTGGAAATACACAGGGGGCTTTATGAATAAAAAAAAATTCATCAATCAATCAGTCAAATACACACAAACTAATCTGCCATAGGGGTAGATCACTGGTGATTTTCATGATGCACTGGGTGAGTACCATTTTAAAACATCTATACATAGCAATAACTTTTCAATGAAATTTTAACTAAAAATCAAAAACACCTTCCATCTTTTCACTTTGTTCAGGATCAATACTCTTTAAGATATTATTTTGAACTGTAAAATAAACAATTGAGGATTAGTAGTGAGGATTGGGAATATGAAAGGATAAATGGATGAAGGTTCTGGAAAAGTGAAATTATTGGTGGGAAATCTGGAGATTATATATTCCACCTGAATTCCTGATACAACCTTTGGAGTGCTCATGACCTTGTATTCAACTACCAATAATCAAGCCATTAGTTAAGATATCCTTCTTGCTTCTCAGCTTGACAATATCAGCAATATGACTGATAATTTGATAAAAATGAAAAAATTACAAATCCTCAAAATGTTTACATGTGTCTTGATTGTTTGTCTCATTGAAAATTGGATGAAAATCATTTGATTCCCCCTTCTATACGTAATACTCATTTGATCAAAAAAATTCAATCATAGAGATAAAACCTCACACTCTCTGGTAAGACACTCTCCAAAAAATTCCACATAAAATGTCTCAAATATTCTCAACTGAAATTAGTGATTTCCTTGTGATCATATTCAATCATGCAGCAACCAAAGCCAATAAATATCATCTCTATGCACATTTCAAGTTTTAGTTTTGACATCCTAAATAGAAGAGAATATAATCCTGCAGAAAAATTTACTTTCTCCTACGTTACTTTGGGATACTTCACAAGACCAACAAAGTACCATGGTTGGGAAAGTGAGAACCTAAGCTTTGGAACTGTATATTCCTACCTTGTAAAAATGAATCTTGTATTTCATAGAGCATTCCTTCTTGATCAGTTGACCTGCAAAGATTACAAGGCATTATCTGACTTGGAAATATTATCACACTTGAACATAGCACTGACCTTTTCCAAGGCATTTACAATGCTTGGTCCAGAGTTTGTAAATGTCATGGATTTGAGTTTCATTCATGCCCATGGAAAATTCTTGAAAAATTTCTCTATTCAATGGATGCTCTTAATTTTGAAGGAATTTATCATCATCTAAGATCTTTTGAATTTCAGTTCTTCTATCATAAAGAGGGTTAAGCTTTTCAATTTTTTAAAGCATGCTAAATCTTAGACCGTTCAAAAAATAAACTTTAGAATCACTCAGATTATTGCTCAATTTTTGACAATTTATGAATCAAATAAGAGGAAAAAATCTGAGTAGTTGGAGAAATATTTACTTGGAAAGGATCAAATGGGGTTAAATTATTTTAAAAACATACAGCTCTGAACAAGGTCAAACATTAATCTGAAGAAAATCAAGAGAAACCAGGGAGAAATCAAGGGTATTCTTGAGGGAAAAATAATGGATAATCAAAAGACACCTTTGATAAGTCCCGCAGAAATCAATCAGAAGCACAGTGGAAAACTCAAAGAATCAAATGAGAATTCATTGTGCAATTTTGGAGAATTTAAGAGGAGACTCAGAAGCAATCATGGATCAACTTTTTTTCCATGTTTGTGAACTCTACCAGAAACAAAAAAGATTTCATGGTGAGTTTCTCTGGAAATTGGTCATAAACTGTGAAGCAATTGGGGAAACCCTCATGGTGAAGTGAAGTCTCTGGTCAGCCAGAGATGCCTGATTTTTCCTGGTGTGTTTCATGTGCTTCAATAAATCTTCCCAAGGCTTCCAGATCATTACATTTGGAATATATATTGAAATCCTGAGAGCTCTCCTCTCCTACTGGGTCAACCATTCCTGAAGGCCTCTTCCTCAATCCTCACCCATACTTGCCTCTCTCTCTCTATTGGATTAATTCCCCCCAAGGAATTATTACAAATTCTTCTATAATCATCTCACCTTCCCCCCCCCCTGATTTTACTCTTATAGGATTCAATTTTCTTCCCCCTTGGAGCCTTGCTCCTGGAATTCTCTTTGCATTTCCCCATCCTTATCCATTTTTCTTCCTCCATCTTCATCACCAAAATCCCCAACTTCTCATACTGAGCTCTGTGAGAATTAGTTACTGTTCCAACTTTTGCTTGCATTTTAGTAGCAATTTCAACAAATGGTTGGCACCTGCAAAGGATGGTCAGCTAAAGATAATTTTGCAAAAATGTTAAAAAAACTCACCTTGTCTTTTCCCTGGTATTTCCCAGCCAAAACTTTTGGAATATTTTTCCAAGGCCAATGCATGTAGTCAAGGGAATCCATCATGCAAGAGTTATCTTGAGCTTGACCCATAGCCAAAACAAGATTTAGGTTGTCCTAATTGGGATGTCATAGACACTTATTTCCATATATTTTGTTTATAAACTTTAAGAAATTAACAAGAATGTTTATAAAATGTTTGTTTCTGTGTTCCAAAATTATTTGTGGTTTGAATTGGATGTATTTAAATATTAAAGCATTTGGCTTGAGGAGGAAATTTTCTGAATTAGTTAAAAGCCCAGTTATACCAGGTAGTATTGCTTTGATAAAAGAACAGTTCATGTGACTCCAGGTTTAAAACAATATTAGAAGGCAGTTCATTCTGAATTTGAAATTGCCTTGAAAACAGGTGATTGCTTTAAATTGGAAACCAGATATTGAGGTTAAAGTGGCTTTTTTTACAAATATTCCTTCCATTTGATTGTAGATATGACAGACTTGTTTCATTTTATCTCCAAAAAAGCTGATAACCTTGGTTTTATCTGCTTTGCTTATTCCAAATCCATGTTAGATGAAAAAAGGCCTTTTTTGTCCTTTTTCCAACAGTTCTTGAAACTTTCCCTCATTTTTTTGATGAAAAATTGACCCTATCTTTTTTTTTCTTCAGCTCATTTGCCACAACAAGATGGCAAGCATTATATTTAGTAGTATTTTTGAGCCAATTTACAAGAAACTTATTACAAGCTCTCTTTCTTGGCGGAATTGGATTTTTCAGTTTTCTGAGTGGGCATATTTCTTCAAAGGAATATTATAAGAAATGAGATGAAGATTTATTTATTGGTGATGATAAATTCACGGCTCAAATGAGCCGTGTACATGACTCATTTGAGCCGCGCAGCATGGCTACACAGCTACATCTGAGCGGTGCAGAGCCCCACACAATTCAAGTGTGGTCTGGCTGTACTCCAAATGACACTGGACCGCTTTGTGATGGCCGCACAACTACATTCAAGCCATGTATAGCCCCACAAGGCTCAAATTTATTTGCCTTGCCATGCCACACAGCCAGCCCGACCACATTTTACTTGTTTGGGGCTCTACACGGCTTGAATGTAGTTGTGTAGCCATGCCAAACGGCTACAAGTCTGGTGGGCCAAAAAAACTAAAGGGTCTAAAATAAACTAAAAAAACTAAATAAAAATACAAACAAAAAAAAATGGAAATCAACCAAAAGATCAAAAAAGGTTGATTTTTTGGTTAAAAAAACACAAAAATCAGAAATGAAATAAAAAAAAGTACGTAGAAATAAGTAAAAATAAGTAAAAATAAGTAAAAATAAGTAAAAATAAGTAAAAATAAGTAAAAATAAGTAAAAATAAGTAAAAATAAGTAAAAATAAGTAAAAATAAGTAAAAATAAGTAAAAATAAGTAAAAATAAGTAAAAATAAGTAAAAATAAGTAAAAATAAGTAAAAATAAGTAAAAATAAGTAAAAATAAGTAAAAATAAGTAAAAATAAGTAAAAATAAGTAAAAATAAGTAAAAATAAGTAAAAATAAGTAAAAATAAGTAAAAATAAGTAAAAATAAGTAAAAATAAGTAAAAATAAGTAAAAATAAGTAAAAATAAGTAAAAATAAGTAAAAATAAGTAAAAATAAGTAAAAATAAGTAAAAATAAGTAAAAATAAGTAAAAATAAGTAAAAATAAGTAAAAATAAGTAAAAATAAGTAAAAATAAGTAAAAATAAGTAAAAATAAGTAAAAATAAGTAAAAATAAGTAAAAATAAGTAAAAATAAGTAAAAATAAGTAAAAATAAGTAAAAATAAGTAAAAATAAGTAAAAATAAGTAAAAATAAGTAAAAATAAGTAAAAATAAGTAAAAATAAGTAAAAATAAGTAAAAAATAAGTAAAAATAAGTAAAAATAAGTAAAAATAAGTAAAAATAAGTAAAAATAAGTAAAAATAAGTAAAAATAAGTAAAAATAAGTAAAAATAAGTAAAAATAAGTAAAAATAAGTAAAAATAAGTAAAAATAAGTAAAAATAAGTAAAAATAAGTAAAAATAAGTAAAAATAAGTAAAAATAAGTAAAAATAAGTAAAAATAAGTAAAAATAAGTAAAAATAAGTAAAAATAAGTAAAAATAAGTAAAAATAAGTAAAAATAAGTAAAAATAAGTAAAAATAAGTAAAAATAAGTAAAAATAATTAAAAATAAGTAAAAATAAGTAAAAATAAGTAAAAATAAGTAAAAATAAGTAAAAATAAGTAAAAATAAGTAAAAATAAGTAAAAATAAGTAAAAATAAGTAAAAATAAGTAAAAATAAGTAAAAATAAGTAAAAATAAGTAAAAATAAGTAAAAATAAGTAAAAATAAGTAAAAATAAGTAAAAATAAGTAAAAATAAGTAAAAATAAGTAAAAATAAGTAAAAATAAGTAAAAATAAGTAAAAATAAGTAAAAATAAGTAAAAATAAGTAAAAATAAGTAAAAATAAGTAAAAATAAGTAAAAATAAGTAAAAATAAGTAAAAATAAGTAAAAATAAGTAAAAATAAGTAAAAATAAGTAAAAATAAGTAAAAATAAGTAAAAATAAGTAAAAATAAGTAAAAATAAGTAAAAATAAGTAAAAATAAGTAAAAATAAGTAAAAATAAGTAAAAATAAGTAAAAATAAGTAAAAATAAGTAAAAATAAGTAAAAATAAGTAAAAATAAGTAAAAATAAGTAAAAATAAGTAAAAATAAGTAAAAATAAGTAAAAATAAGTAAAAATAAGTAAAAATAAGTAAAAATAAGTAAAAATAAGTAAAAATAAGTAAAAATAAGTAAAAATAAGTAAAAATAAGTAAAAATAAGTAAAAATAAGTAAAAATAAGTAAAAATAAGTAAAAATAAGTAAAAATAAGTAAAAATAAGTAAAAATAAGTAAAAATAAGTAAAAATAAGTAAAAATAAGTAAAAATAAGTAAAAATAAGTAAAAATAAGTAAAAATAAGTAAAAATAAGTAAAAATAAGTAAAAATAAGTAAAAATAAGTAAAAATAAGTAAAAATAAGTAAAAATAAGTAAAAATAAGTAAAAATAAGTAAAAATAAGTAAAAATAAGTAAAAATAAGTAAAAATAAGTAAAAATAAGTAAAAATAAGTAAAAATAAGTAAAAATAAGTAAAAATAAGTAAAAATAAGTAAAAATAAGTAAAAATAAGTAAAAATAAGTAAAAATAAGTAAAAATAAGTAAAAATAAGTAAAAATAAGTAAATACAAAAAGGGTACCCAAACAAAAAAACTGAAGAAAACCAACTGGTTGTCTCCAGATTCAAGTAAAAAATTCAAGTAAAAAATTCAAGTTCAACTTGACTATCCCTAAATTAAAAGGGCCAAAAAATGCAAGAAGTATTTTGACCAGCCCTAAAGTAAAAGTGCCAAAACAAATAACAGTCTTTTGACCAGCCAAAAAATACAAGAAGTCTTGTGAAAAGCCCTAAAGTAAAAGTGCCAAACAAAAAAAACAAGTTCAACTTGTGTTAAGCTGATCCCATCACAAGCTTAACTTGTGTTCAGCTTGTGATGGGATCAGCCCAACACACTTACCATTAAAATCTCATTCAAAACACTCATCATAATGATTTTAACTCAAAACAATCAACATAATGATGTTCACAATGTGATAACCCTTTATTTTAATAGAATTATAATATCAGCATGTTAGACCACAACCAAGTGATGAAATTAATCTTTAAGTTAGAATTCAACTCAAGTTGATCTTTGAGGTATTATGAACTCAGAAACATCTATACTGTTATTTCATTTCCCAATCCGTTCATGTCATTTATTGCCTCATTGCCTCTTAACTGTAGTTGGCTGTCCATCAGGTTGTATCTAGTCACTTTGGATTACCTTATAAAGGCTATGCCGCTTGCCCAAAGATTGTCTCCTCAGTTAGTTGATTTCATATGTTCTCACATTTTGCTAAATACAGGCATCACATTGGGCTTGAATTTATTTTCCTTTCCATTGGAAAAATTCATCCCTCTCACTGTGTATTGAGTTACCCAACCATAAGTTTGCACTTTGCAGTTAGCTTTGCTACCTTGCAGTCAGTCTCTTCCTTTGCACTCACAATCATCTAAGATTGCCCTATAGTACGTGGGGTGGTTGTGTGACAGTAAATTAACTAACTCAACTAATCTATTGTATTTTTCCAACCTATAATAGATTTCTTTTACAATTTCACGTACTTGCTCAACCAAGAATGCTTCCCTCACCCCTTACAATGATGATATCCATTGGGTAGAGAGATCCAGCGCTTCTTTGGCCAGACAACTTTTAGACCCTGTTCCTTCTTCTAAATCCCCTTTGGTTGAACCTCTTGATGATCCCCTTGCTCCTCCTTGGGAAGCAGTGGATCCCCTTGAAGAAATAAAAGACTCCAACCACCCTTCCAATGAAATCTCAACTTGTGGTAGATCAAGGGTTTGCACTAATGCTCCCAAACCCAAAGCTTCAACCTTGCTCTTGACCCTGACCCAGGCTCTTAACCAAACTGCCTTTCAATCTGGCCCAAGTGGCCCTAGCTTTTGTACTCCAGGCATGAAGCAGCCTGATTGTTTTACTGGGGAACACCCCCATAAACTTAGAGCCTACTTAATGTCCTGTAAAATCATTTTCTTGAACAATCCTCATAGTTTTCCTACTGATAGACAAAGAGTTATGTATGCGTCTTCCTTCCTTTGTGGACAAGCCTTGCAGTGGTTCAACCTTACCTCAAACTATTAGATAACACTAGCCCCACTTGTATCCTCAACAACTGGGACAAGTTTGAGCATCAATTGTTCACCCTGTTTGGAAACCCTAATGAAGTCCAAAATGCAGAATACAAACTTAATAACTTAGTCATGAAGGAAAATAGTGGAGTTTCTGTTTATATCTCCAATTTCCAATATTTTCAGTCTTGCATCCAATGGAAAAAGGCAGCTCTCCTATTTCACTTTTGAAAAGGTTTACTGGCATGCCTAATCAAGCAACTTGCAGTTGGGGGACATAAGACAACCTCCCTTCAGCAGTTAATTGACCGGGTGATTGAGCTTGATGATGGCTACCACAAAAAGAAATGCTCTCAAAAAAACAACCATGGACTGTCAAACTTGGCTCCAAAGGCAGAAGACTCTTCAAAAAAATCCTTGAAGAATCCAAAAAAAATCCAAACCAAATCCAACCATGCAATCCAACTTCAAAAGGAAGGCTGTTGCCAAAACTCCAAAGTTCCTGGACAGAGAAACTTGGATGCTCCAGAAAAAGGAAAGGCTAAGGAGGGAAAGGAATGGATTATGTATGTATTTTGAAGGGAAACATAATTTCAATAGTTGTGCAAAGAGGCTAGAAAGTCAAAAAATTAGCTTGTAGTTTTTCTAATACTTGCAAGGAAAAATACACATTATCTAAATTAAAGCAAGTCAATCTTTGACCTTGCAAGTCACTAGGTGCTCCAAGTTTGAGATTTTTCCTTTTTCATTCCAACAACTCCCCTTATTGAGTTTTGCTTGATTCTGGAGCTATTGTTTCTTTTATAAGTGAATCTTTTTCCACTTCCAAAAATCTTACGCATTCTGAGATAGATATGTTTCCCATCTATTTAGTAAGTAGTGCAACCAAGATGTCTCATTGGGTTTCCCAAAAGGAAAAATGGACCTTTGCATTCTCCAATTTCCCCAGCTTCAAATGGGACTTATTTTTCTTGGATATTACCGGAATGATTGATACCATTCTAGGCCACAACTTCCTAGTTCACTGGAATCCGGATGTGAATTGGCAAGAAGGAGTAATTAACCTTTGGACCTTGCAACCCCAGGATGCTAACCCTTCCATCAAACAGGAATTAAACAACCTACCTGACACTGTCATTGAGTTGGATGACACTTTTCTTCCAGGAGATTTGCAATATCCTGACCTCCATTCCAGAGTTCCCTCTTCAGATTTAGGAGTTATTGCTTATTTGTCCAACTTACCCCTTCCTTGTTTCTTCAAAGAGGAACAGGCACCAACCAAATGGTTAGTCTTGAGCTCCTTAATCCTCTCAAATCATGCAAGCACTTCAAACCCCCTTCTCAAAGATGACAAGATTGAAGATCTAGAAATAATTTGAGTCTTTAACTCCAGTTTATCATGACTTTGCTGATGTCTTTTCAGCTGTAAAGGCAGATAAACTTCCCCCATCCCATTCTTATGATCACAGGATCAAACTTACTGGCCCACCTCCAGCACCTGGACCAGTCTACTCTCTCTTGAAGCAAGAATCAACCATGCTTCAAGAATACATTGCGTAAAATTTATCAAAAGGATTTCTTCAACCAAGCAATTCAAATACTGGTTCACCTGTCCTATTTGTTCCAAGGAAAGACAGTGGAATTTGCCTGGTTTTTGACTACAGGAAACTGAAACAGGTAACCCGGAAGAATGCCTATCCATTACCAACTATGTTACAGCTCCTCACTCTCTTCCATGGAGCTGCTTATTTCTCAAAGTTAGACCTTCAAGGCGCCTATAACCTAGTTTGCATTGCAAGAGGTCATGAATATTTGACCGTGATGCAAACATGGTTTGGCAGTTATGAGTATACCATCATGCCTTTTGGCCTCTGCAACGCTCCTTCCACTCTTCAAAACTTTGTCAACAACATTTATTCTTACCTTGTAGAGAAATACCTTGTGGTGTATCTTGACAATATACTAGTCTACTCAAAAACTTTTGAGGATCACATTGCACATGTACAAGAGGTGCTACAGCCACTTTGAAAGAATGACCTGTTTGCAAAAGCCTCTAAGTGCAAATTCCATACTCCTTTTCTTCAGTTTCTAGGTTTCATATTCTTGCAGCAAGGACTATCAATGGATCCAGCCAAGAGCCAGCGCATATTGGACTGTCCCCCACCTTCTTCTGTAAAATAACTTCAATTTTTCCTTGGTTTCAGTGATTTTTCCAGGAGGTTTATTGAGCATTATGCCAAGAAAACCGTAAACCTTACTAAGCTTCTTCAAAAAGACACTCATTTTTTTTACAAAAAAAGTTGCTTTAGATTTCAAAGCTCTGAAGAAAACATTCACTACTGCTTTGATACTTTCTCACTTCAAAAAGCTAGCTTGCACTATTGTAGAAACGGATGCAAGCAACTATGCAGTTGCAGGATTAATCTTGCAGTTTTCCTCCTCTTCTTCCCTCTTTCATCCCATGGCTTTTGAGTATTGCAAATTGCTTGCTGCAGAGCTTAATTAAAAGATCCATGACAAGAAACTTCTTTCAATTTTTTGTTGCTTGAAAAAATGGTGTTCATACCTTTTGAGTCTTATCGAACCATTTGAGGTCCTAACTGATCACAATTCTTTAAAATATTTCATGAGCTCAAAAGTCCTTACATGCAGAAAGGCACAATGGGCCAAATACCTCTCCAAGCTCAACTTTACAATCATGTACCTTCCTGGGAAACCAGCGGTAGTCCCTGATGATTTATCACATTGGGACAATGTTTACCCAGGGGGGGGGAGCACCTTTGCTGACAACAACCCTGAAAATGTTAGGAAACTCTTCTCAACTCAGTTTGATCATCACTGACCTTCAAGATACAGCTTCCAAACTACAACAAGCTCAACTTAATGATTGTATTGACAAAAATGGTTATTTAGTTTATAAGGACCATATAGTAGTACCAGATAATTGTTGCATTAAGTTAGATATCTTCAAGTCAAGGCATGATTCCCCGCTTGCTGGTAATCATGGGCAGGATAAAACCTACAAATTGATTGCACAAGACTTCTACTTGCCTGGTATGACCAAGGAAGTAAAAGAGTATTTTAACTTGTTCTATGATTGTAATTGTAACAAGTCCTCAAAACACCGGAAGTATGGGCTGCTCCAGCCACTTCCAATTTGGCCTATTTCTTGGCAGTCACTGTCTATGGATTTCATTTTGCATTAACTATTTCTAGTGGTTATGATTCTATTTTAGTATTAGTAGATTGCTTCTTGAAGATGACTTTATTCCTTTGCAGTAATATGACAGCCTCCTCAGAAGACTTAGCTAATTTATTGATAGAATATGTATTCTCAAAACATGGTTTCCCTGATAAAATAATCAGTGATTGTGGTTCTTTTTTTGTCTCTAGCATCTGGACTTTGCTTTTCCAGAATTTGAAGATCACTTGCAATTTATCAACGGCTTACCACCCAGAAACAGATGGGAAAACCAAGAAAGTCAATCAGATTCTCAAACAGTACCTTTGAATGTATGTTGCCTACCAACAGAAAAACTGGTTGCAATGGCTCCCATTATCCAAGTTTGCCTACAACAACTCCACTCATTCCTCCACCAAAAAGTCACCCTTCCAGACCCTTTATGGTAGAAACCCAACTTTCTCTTCTATTCATGTAGCACCTTCTCAACCTGCTACCAATTACCTTAATCACATTCATTCTCTTCAAACGCAACTTCAAACCAACCTCAAAGTGGAAAACCAGCGCTACAAGGAACAAGCAGACCAACTTTGCACTTTGGCCCCAACATTTGTAGTAGGAGATCAGGTATGGCTTGATCCTTGAAATATTTGCAGTACTTGCCCAACCCAGAAACTCTCCAAAAGAAAACTTGGCCCCTTCAAAGTCAAATCAGTCATTTCCCCTAATGCTTTTAAACTCACCTTACCTGCAAAATGGAAAGGTATCCACCTGGTCTTTCATGTGTCTCTCCTAGAGCCAGCTCAAGTCTTATACCTGGGCAAGACGCATCCCCCTCCTGAACCAGTCAATGTCCAAGATCAGTTAGAGTGGGAAGTAAGTTGTATTCTGGATTCCAGGTTATGCAAAGTAAAAATTCAATAACTTGTTGAATGGACTGGCTTCCAGTCCAACAAAGATTGCACCTTGTGGGAACCAGCCAATCACCTTTGCAACTCTCCCAATGTGATTCAAGGCTTTCATGCAATTTACCCTTGCAAACCTTTCCAATCATGACTCCAATCCCATTCCGCACTTCCATCTCATTCCATCCCATCAATCTCATCTGATTTCCTTGCGTTACCTCCTTTTCAGTTCCTAAAAATTATCCATTTTCTTTTCACAATATTTTATTCTTTCACGTTTTTTTATTTCAAATAAATAATATATATATATATATAATAATAATAATAAAATAATCTATATATATTATAATAAAATAAGATTACAAATAAAATACATTTTTAAAAATTTTCCTTTACTTCTCTTTCTGCTTCCTCCCCATTTTGGTCAATTCCCCTCCCATCAACCTAAATTCATCCAAATCCTTGTCTTTTATCAGAGAAGACATCCTTTTCAACACCATTACTTGCTTCACCGGGTGCCTTTCAAAAATTTCCTTGCGCCTTGCAGTCCAAGCCCTCTTTAGCCAGGCATTCCATCCACCTTCCTCCAAGACCTCCTCATATGCTGTCTTCCTTTGGCCCCTTGATGAACATTCTCCAATGTTGCCAGTTAATTGCCTTGCATCAGTTTTGATGGGCACTTCAACTTGCACCCAGTTATCTCCATCTCAGCCTTCCATTTCATTCCCTTCCATTCCACCCTGTTCCTCTATCTCTTGTTCCATTCCATCCCTTCCCTCTGTGCCATTTCCTTCTTCTTCATTTCCCTCCCTTTGTTCCGTATCACCCTCTCCTTCAGCAATCATCCCTTCCTCCCTTGCTTGTTCAGCTTGCACTTTGCCTTGCACCTGGGGAGTCATCTGATTTGCCTCAAATTTGGGCAACAATCCAATATACAGTGGCAGCGGGGAAGTCATATTAGTAATGTACCTTCTGAATTGTGGTAGTACTACCAAGAACAAAAATTATATTAGTTCCATTTCTTTTTATTTTTATTTATTGTTAGTTGCTAAGCTTTACCATGAATAAAATTAATTTTTAGTCTCTAAGCCTTAAACTTACCAGGGTTTTGGATGCCTAAGAATTTGATCTTGAGCACTGGCAGTATATGATAGTTCACTCGCGGCACAGACCTTCAGCTTTGCACCTTACTCCTAGATTCTACGGGGGTATCCACTGTTTGTTTCCTATTTATAGGAAAAGTGCAAGCAACCTTGCACAGACAAATTTGCTTGCATTTACCTCAGACCTCTTGCGGCAGTACTAGGGACACATTGTTCATTTTGACAAATTCAGTTTTCAAAACAACAAGATGACAATGACAACATATTTTAATTATAAATTTATTTGAGAGACCAAGAAGTAGGATAATAAATAGGTTATACAGTGCTCAGAACAATTTTTGGAATTGATGGGAAAATCATCTGAACACTTGCAGGAGCTTGCGTCTTTATACCCAGGCAACTGTCACGCTTCAAGCTTAAGGATTATTGTCTCCCTCACTTTGACATATCCTTTCCTCAGTACCATCTACCTCAGTCCATACGTTCCTTTGGCCCCTTGATGAACATTCTCCAATGTTGCCAGTTAATTGCCTTGCATCAGTTTTGATGGGCACTTCAACTTGCACCCAGTTATCTCCATCTCAGCCTTCCATTTCATTCCCTTCCATTCCACCCTGTTCCTCTATCTCTTGTTCCATTCCATCCCTTCCCTCTGTGCCATTTCCTTCTTCTTCATTTCCCTCCCTTTGTTCCGTATCACCCTCTCCTTCAGCAATCATCCCTTCCTCCCTTGCTTGTTCAGCTTGCACTTTGCCTCGCACCTGGGGAGTCATCTGATTTGCCTCAAATTTGGGCAACAATCCAATATACAGTGGAAGCGGGGAAGTCATATTAGTAATGTACCTTCTGAATTGTGGTAGTACTACCAAAAACAAAAATTATATTAGTTCCATTTCTTTTTATTTTTATTTATTGTTAGTCTCTAAGCTTTACCATGAATAAAAGTAAGTTTGAGTCTCTAAGCCTTAAACTTACCAGGGTTTTGGATGCCTAAGAATTTGATCTCCAGCACTGGCAGTATATGATAGTTCACTCGCGGCACAGACCTTCAGCTTTGCACCTTACTCCTAGATTCTACGGGGGTATCCACTGTTTGTTTCCTATTTATAGGAAAAGTGCAAGCAACCTTGCACAGACAAATTTGCTTGCATTTACCTCAGACCTCTTGCGGCAGTACTAGGGACACATTGTTCATTTTGACAAAGTCAGTTTTCAAAACAACAAGATGACAATGACAACATATTTTAATTATAAATTTATTTGAGAGACCAAGAAGTAGGATAATAAATAGGTTATACAGTGCTCAGAACAATTTTTGGAATTGATGGGAAAATCATCTGAACACTTGCAGGATCTTGCGTCTTTATACCCAGGCAACTGTCACGCTTCAAGCTTAAGGATTATTGTCTCCCTCACTTTGACATATCCTTTCCTCAGTACCATCTACCTCAGTCCATACGTGTGACACAAATAGAAGCACAACATCAATGGTACCTTCCGCTTATCAACTCTGGCTTGCATAACAACCTTCAATTCTTGGTAACTGACTAAGCACCTACTTGCAAACCTTGCGGTTAACTCTACTCCAGTCAACCATCCATTTGAGCTTGGCTCTTCCACCCTGGGTATCAATAGCCCTTGGGTTCCCATTACCGGTCACACACTCTAGCTAGCTTGCACCCATGCTATTCAGCCACACCAACTGTATAGTTCACAATTGGACTAGTCCCTTACCCTGCATAAATTACACCCTCATATTTGCATTTTCTCTCATGTCACTCCTTCCTATCTCATCCATTATGCCCTTGTACACTCAGACTCTATTGCCTTGCATCTACGTTATGACCTCAGAAACATCTATACTGTTATTTAATTTCCCAATCTGTTCATGTCATTCATTGCCTCATTGCCTCTTAACTGTAGTTGGCTGTCCATCAGGTTGTATCTAGTCACTTTGGATTACCTTATAAAGGCTATGCCGCTTGCCTGAAGATTGCCTCCTCAGTTAGTTAATTTTGTACGTTCTTGCATTTTGCTAAATCCAGTCATCACATTGGGCTTGGCTTTAGTTTCCTTTCCATTGGAACAATTCATCCCTCTCACTGTGTGTTGAGTTACCCAACCATAATTTTGCACCTTGCATTTAGCTTTGCTACCTTGCACTTGCCCTTGCACTCAGTCTCTTCCTTTGCGCTCACAATCATCTAAGATTACCCTATAGCACGTGGGGTGGTTGTGTGACAGGAGTGGGTTTTGTGTACACAGGATGAGGATATCTCCAATGAGGTTTTAGTTGGATGGAAGTGGGACTAAAGGGGTGGATGATTTAGTCTGAAGCATGGTTGAGACTAAGTACCTTTACATACTGTATTTTTTTAAAGAACTTATCTAAACAGTAACTCTGGAATGCCTGATGCAGAATAAATGGGTTTTCTGTTTTTTTGATTGAAATTTTCAACTGTGGTAACTCTGCTACACCCCAATAAGTATATTAGCAGTTTGTCTATGATTCATGGTTTTTGGTACAATTATATTCACATTGCACCAGAAGTATTTGATTGTGTGTAAAGAAATTGACTTTTTATCATTTTTCTTATGATTCTTTCAACCCCAAAAGGATCCTGGAGGCCTTATTTTAGCCCCTCAATGCCTGAATTAATTTTTACTGGCCTTTTTCAGCCCAACACATCCTCAAAAGATGTGTTTTCCACCCCAGACAGTCCTTTGAACCTTGAAAAGGCATGTTTCTTCACCCCAGGCAAACTTGACACACCCTTCAGGGGTGGAAAAGCATACAAAAATGTGTGAATATATTGAAAAAAATTCCTGCACTCATGCCTTGTGAAATAAGAACAAATAATATTAAGGAAAATTTTAAAATTTAAAAAAGAAATGGAAAAAATGAAAAAAATGAAACATGAAACATGAGGAATATTGAAACAGGAAATAAAAGCAGGGAGATCAAAAAAAGGAAAAATCAAAAAAAGAAAAAAAATCAAAAAAGGAAAAAATCAAAAAAAGGAAAAAATCAAAAAAAGGAAAAAAATGAAAAAAATGAAATTCATAGCTGGAGGAATATTTGATTTGAATGCAGGATGAGATAGTTGGGAGTTCTGATTCAAAGTGGAGTGTGATGTGGCACACCATTTTCCAAAATGAAGAAAGAGGATTGACTCCACTTGATCTACCAAAAAAATTGATGGTTTGATTTTGATCCATTTGGACTGAAGAAAATGTTATCCTTGATGATGTTTGAGAACCCTTTTGAAAGGATTACTTGCAATTTTTGAATTCCTCCAGGGGGATGCTGAGTGATGACACTCCTCCTCAAAGATTACCAGTGTGGTGTCTTGAGTAGAAGGATCAGATGACCTATTCTCATCTATCTTTAATTGGCAGCCCCTGCTGCAAAGCCTCTTATCCAACTACCATCCCTTCAGCTCAGGGGACATGCTAATCAGCTCTTATTTTGGGGGACAGTTGTTTGCTACCTTAGGCTTTTACAATGAAACATAAGAAGGGTCTAGTTCTATCCTCAAAAGATTGATCTGGATCAATCTTTGTTTCTACAAGCTTTGCCTACTGCCCTGCGGTAATGAAGGATGCTTCCAAAATTAATGATTGACCCAGATGAATCTTTTAGCTTGTAGACACACAATCCTTGATAATGTTGGAGCACCCCTTGGCAAGCATTACTTGGAATTTTCAAATTTCTCCAGGGAGATGGTGAGTGACGACCCCCCTCCTCAAAGATTACAAGTGTGGGGTCTCGAGCAGAAGGATCAGATGGCCTACTCTCATGTACATGTCTTCAATTGGCAGCCCCTGCAGCAAAGCCTCTCGTCCAAACCCCATCCCTCCAGCTCAGCGGACACGCTAATCAACTCTCATTTCGGGGTAGAGTCGTTTGTTAGCTTAGTCTTAACCATGAGAAGGATCCAGTTCTGTCCTCAAAAGAATGATCTGGATCAATCTTTAATTTTGGATGCATTCTTCATTACGGCAGGGCAGCAGGCTCAGCTTGTAGACACCCAACGTTCTCCAAGTTAATAAGAAAGAATAAATCTGGGCGGCTGAACGGACGATTAAAACCAAAAAAAACAAAAAAAAAAAACAAGATATATCAGGGAAAGGGAATAGGGAAGAATAGAATAGAATGGCTGTGGTTAAAAAGTTATGATCCGTCCGAGTCTATGCACACAGTACGAAACCCGCACAAATGTATATTGAGGATGCCCCTGCAGATGCCGATTGATGGTGTCCACATATTTCACATAATTTCAGCATCGCATCCTGACCGACACGTAAAGAGAATCGGAGGGGGAAAGAGTAATGAGGTTTTATGAGGCGAAGAGAATAGAGGAAATGTAGGTTTGGATGAGGGATAGATGCGAGGGATTCGGGTGTCAGGCCGAATGGCAAGAGGGGTTTTGAACAAGTAGAGTAATCATGCTGATCTGGTACATCGTTGAGACTTCGCTTCCTTCATGGGTTTTCCTTGGCGCTGATCCCGATGGGCATTGATAGGAGGAGTTTGCGTTTATTCGGCACGAATCCGCACAACCGCATTCTCGGTTGGTTCATTTTTTGCGGACGGGGGTTTGTTTCAGTTTTGCTTTTTCGGCAATGGGTTGCAATAGACAAATGTTAGGGAAGATATACTGGTCCTACGACTAAAACATCAATGTAAAACGAGGATGAGGAATAAGAATAGAAAACTCCCTGAGAAATAATAAAAAGGGGTTTCAATGGTCTTAGAAATCAACGATGGGAAAACGAATTGTTTAAATAGTGGTGATAGGGTGAAGATGAAAGGAAATGAGAGGAGCAGAGGGTAAGACTCATCACATTGAAGGAGGAGGAAAAAGGAAATATAAATTCAAAATCAGGGCCAATTTCAGTATGTCAAAACCGGGCAATTGACACGTTGAACGAGTTATTACAGCCAGCTTTGTGATTGCTGGCACGTTAAGCGTCTCAAGTTATACAATTCAGGGTAGACAGTCAGAATGCGAAGTTAGCTTGATCAAATGAAACAAGACAATGCACGTTGTTTTTGATATTTTATTGATGACGACTGAGAGCAGCGCCTGCGGAGACGGCCTGAGCCGAGGAAAATCTGATAAATGCAACCTGTTAGCTCGGCGCCTAGAACAAAGGTGCATAGCGAGAAGGACTAACCGGCGCAGTTCGCGATCATCAGCGTGCACACGGCCACCAAGAACTGAGCGGCGGCCGGCACGTTGGATGAAACTGGCTCGATTAGAGTACAAAGACTCGTTGATAGAAGCGGCTCTTGAAGAGGTGCGCGTGAGCGGATGAGTGATCGGTTTGTTGTGGACAACTGGGGGCTTGAACAAGCGAATGACGGCTCGCATTCCGAATTTGACGAGGTCTGACAGCGGAACGCGTTAGATATGAGGAAACAAACAGCATGTACACAGAAGCCACCTACCCAGAGGTAAAAACCAAATAATATTCCACACCCAGACGATGCCGATCCAGGCGGCAGAGATACCCCGGACGTCAGTAAAGCCCCAGTCTCCATACGCGGCAATGATCGAAGAGATCAACTGCGCGACAAGGAAAGCTCCAAGAAGAGCGGCGGATGGGCGCTCCATAAAGAACCAGCCGTGAGACCGGGTTACAAAAATTAGAGCCTGGGAGATGATCGCGACTTGGAGGTAGATGATCATGTGGACACCTGGCCGGGACAAAAGATGTTAATTCACAAGTTTCATAATGTTGAGCCACTGAATTAAACGTACGGGGATCGTTCTCATCCTTAAGAGCGTCAACACCGAAGCGGTCTTCAAAGAACGAGGTGTGTATGATAACGGCAAGCAACACAATCGTTGACAAGGCCAGACATAATCCATAACCCATAGCGTATGTGACTGGGTAGATGAAGACCTGGTCAGAATATGACAAATGGTGCAGCATTTGAGAGCAGAAGAGGCTCACAGATTTCAGTAAGATCCCAATGGTCCGGATTGTTGCTGGGTAAGACTCGGTCGAGAGAGAGTGTCATGATGGTACCGTCGTTTAGAAGGGCAATGACCAAAACCATGAAGGGAGGGAAGTCAAATTTGAACGCAAATGCCATAACAGCGAAACCGACGACGATACGGATTGTCACGGCGCAAGCGTAGATAGAGTAGTTTCTCATACGTTGAAAAACAATTCGAGATTGACGAATGGCGTGAACAATGGTAGATAACCCGGGTTCAGTGAGTACAATGTCAGCGGCACCACGGGCAGCGTCAGTGGCGCCTTCGACAGCGATACCAACATTGGCACGAGCAAGAGCGGGAGCATCGTTCGCACCATCTCCAGCTGGTGTGAGCAGAAGCATCAGTATTAACAATGTCAAGTGGATCGATAGATGGTTGGCGTACTCATGGCACATAAATGTCCTAATCCTTGAAGTCTCTTGACAATCTCATACTTGTGCTCCGGGAAAACGCCAGCAAAACCATCGGCATCTGTTACGGCCCAAAGATATTTATAAGGATCCTACTCATTCTTCAACATGACTCTAAATCACTCACCCAGAATCATTTCATCCAATGTGGAAAACTTGCCACCTGCCTCAGGGCCGTCTTTGAGGACCTTGGAAGGATACATGTGGTCACCCATGCCAAGACGGCGACCAGTTTCTTTGGCAATGGCGAGCTGATCACCGGTGACCATTTTCACTTTGACCCCAAGAGCTTGGGCATCATCGATAGTTTGCTTGGTATCATCACGAGGAGGATCGAAGATCGACAAGAGGCCAATCAGCTCAAAGCCGCTACCGGGTCCGTCAACTTGAGCGCCAGGAACATCTTCATAGGCAACAGCTAAGGCACGGAGACCACGACGAGCAAATTCTTCGACATCGGCTTCAAGGCGGTTTTCAAGCGCTTCCGTCTTGTTGTGCGTACACATCTCAATGATCACACCAGTCATTCCTTTGGTGACACGGCGCATTTGTCCAGAGGCAGTATCAATGTAGGTAATCTCCGTTCGCTTGTCCACAGGGTTGAAGGGCTTAAAATCAAGAAGTTGAATGCCCCGACGAGCAACATCGGTCCCGACGTTACCAACAACACATGTGTCAATCGCATCCTGATTTTCAGTTCGTGAGGCGTATGCTGCAAGCACGCAGACTTCATCGGCGCTGAAGTCGGCGTAAGTCTTGACGGTAGACTTGTCGATGGTAAGCTTGTTGGTGGTCAAAGTACCGGTTTTGTCGGAACAAAGGATAGTGACACCGGCCAATTCCTCAATGGCCGTGATACGAGTGACAATCGCTTTGTATTTGGCTAATTGCTGGGCACCGACGGCGAGAGTAACAGACAAGACGGTAGGCATGGCAATGGGAATACCACCGATGAGCAAGACCAAGATATTGTCAATACCACGACGGTATTGATAACGGAATCCTCCATACAGGATAATAATTTCTAGGGAAGAGATGTAAATTAGTGACCAATTGGCAAGATTGGGAAGTGACGAGGGGCTTACCCAAGACAACAAAAATAGCAATCGAAACCAGACAAAAAGTACCAATCTGCGAGGGGAGACGATGGGTTGCAATCAGAGAGAGCCGACGGTGGCTGAGGAGGGCTGGCCTGTGAGCTCACCTTGGCAAGCACTGCTTGCATGTGTCCCGTAGAATCGTTATCCGCTCCTACCAGAGTGGCGGCTCGACCAAAAAATGTATTGGGGCCAGTGGCAATAACGACGCCTTCAGCTTCTCCTTGTTTACAAGTAGATCCCGAGAAACATTGATCTCCGACATGTTTAGTTTGGGGTAAGGATTCTCCGGTTAGGGCGGCCTGGTCAATGGAAACGTTGATGGCATCATAAAGTCGACAGTCTGAGGGAACGACATCACCAATCTTCAATCGCGAGGAAGGCAGATCGAAACGAGTCAACAGAGTGTCAAGGACACATTTAGAAGGGGCTCAATTACCTTGAAAGCAACGATATCACCGGGGACAAGCTCGGCAGACTCGATCTCAGACCATTGGCCGGCTCTACGGACTTTGGCTTTCGGGGCTAAAGAGTCCATAAGAGCCTTGACAGCATTGCCGGCAGAGCGCTCTTCATAAAAACCAATCCCAGCGTTCTAAAGGCACGGGAATTGAGGATGAGGGCGCTTGGGGTTGGGATGGGAGTCGGAGTCGAGGGAAAGAAGAAATGGAGCTTACAATGAACAAGAGTAAGACAATACCAAGAAAGTCTTGCCAGTCCGGGGGTCGGCCTTGTCCGTTGGAGAGGCCGATGGCAACGATGGCAGCGCCTTCCATGACCCATGAGAGGGGATTCCACATGAAACTGAGGAAGAGGATCAATGGATTGACCTCTTTACTCTCGAGTTTATTGGGTCCAAATATTTCTAAACGTCTTTGCACTTCACTGGCCGATAAGCCTTCTTCGGTAGTCCTAAGCAGTTCAAAGAATGAAAACGTCAGGGGCGAGCAAGCATTGGTGAGGTAGGAGGGCAGGAAAGTCGTACTGAAGCAGCTTCCAAACGTCCTCCAAGTGGACTTGTTCAAGATCAACTTTGTCCTTATCATAGAGATCCTCTGCTGTGAGTTGAATGGCACCAATATCCACGAGGGCGCTGGTGGCTTTGGCCTCGTCTTCAAAGGTCTTGTCAAAGTTTTTCTTCGTGACCGGATCATTTCCCTCCTTGGCCGTCATGACTGAACTTTTCAAAAGGTGAAACTAATAGGCTGTGAGCCACGGGAATAAATGGTTGAAGATGGCCTGATTAGTTTGGGTATTTGTAGGGATAGATGATTTGGGGGTTTGTTCAAAAATCTCCGAGCTATATACGAAGGATACGCCCAGGATCAGACTGTGATTGGAGGGATAGTATGGATTGCAGGTATGAATTAACAAGCTATTTTGTGTAGCCAAGCCAGGAGAGCGACGTCTGCACTTTGTAGTGTATTAACGTGGGAAAAGAGAAATCTTTTTGAGGAGTAGTATTGGAAATCAGATCGATGATGAAGTAATTGGAGATGTGTACTTTCTGTGACGTGTGGATGGGCGGGTGGAGAAAAGTAAATAATGCTGGGATAGTGTGGGCAAGGCTCAAGGGAACGGGATGAGGGAAAACAACTTGTAACCGTAGTGGAGGGGAACCAATGAATAGTTGAGAGGGAAATTGACTGACGAGGTAGGATTAAGTGAGAAGACGGTCGGTTATTATACGACTGTCTAGTGAGAGATGGAGAAAGGGGGGCTGGTAATTGAATTAGTCGTCACCGAGGTCGGATGGCGGCCAAGGTGGCTGGGCAGAAAATTACTAGGGCTCTTGGGCGGCTATCGGTAAATGTGAAGTGAGCAGAGAATTTCACAGGACGACTAGAATGTAGGGAACTGACTGGATTGGCGATTATATTCTAGTTGGAAAGGATAAAGTTAGGTCACTAGTACTACTCAGACCAGGAACATAAGCATGAGGGAGGAGGGCGTTCGCATGCACGGGGCACAGGGAGCGTGGTTGATGGGGCGCTCGGTGGACACTGGCTGGGGATATAAACGTGGAACTTCTCTCTCTCTCTCTGGGTCGCTCTCTCCCTCCCGCTATCACTCGCTAGCCTTGCCGCTGGCTATCCCTCGAGCTCTATCGGGCAAACAAATATTCAGGCTAGGGAGCCGGAAGGGCGACGGCGGGCGAGCGACGGGAGATAATATAGGGAAACAACGGACGGATACTATGGGTAAAACCGTGAATTGAGATTGTTTACAGTCGCTGGTACGAGGTATCAGGGAGGGTTCGAGGAAGCGTTGGGTCGATGAGCGAGGGGTGAGCGAGGGGATTATAAACCAGTTCGAGGTTGTTTCCTGAAGTCTGGGATTGTCGGTATTACCTTAATAGACCAATTCAGACTGTTGTATGTATGTACATCCAGACAAAGTACATACATCGCAGGACAAGCAAGCAGTGTGAGCGCAGTCAAGTCGACGGGGTACCAAGATCACGGCCTGGCCAGAAGCAAAAGTTACATGTATCATCTGGTTCCAGCTGGAGTCGAAACAAATCACCCGGAAAAAAAAAGCACAAGGCTCATACATTTCTTCTCGCTTGGATCAAAATCAGCCTTGGTACCGTTAAGGCATAGAGTGGCTTCCTGTTTTTTGTCGTTTTTTTCGCACCTACCCATACACCCAAGCACGCAAGCGCTGTATTACATGCTTGGATCGATTTTTCCGCTCTGATTGAGCTACTAGGCCAACGTGTACGTACCGGTCCTTCTACTCACTTGTCAGAATAGTTGAAGTTTGAAGGTTGTCAAGGCAGAAGGCGCGCAGTGACAGTAACGCAATATTCTGCGACTCCGATCGTAGATCAATACATTGCCAGTCGATTCTCTTGGCAGTACGAACTAAATATGTATATAAATAAATATTTATTTATTCACACATACAGAATGAGGACATACCGGTACAAAAAGAAAACCGAAACAACCCGGCGGCAAATAGGATGTGCATCCATCATGACAGTCATCCATTCATTTGATACGAACACATAGTAGTATAGCTACCCACCTATCCACATCGATTGAAACCACCGTGTGCAAACAACTAGAATTGGGACCCAGCCCACCCTGACGAATGGCTTAGCCAGTACCGCAGGCTGTAGCTACGGAGGTCACTGTTGGTTCACCGCGTCCAGTTGGCCATCGATGCGAGTGGTTCCTAAGTGATCCAAGCATCAGTCTCGACTCTGCCTCAACTGAGTCTGTAACTTGCATCCCCCTCATCAGCGTCTCCAAAGCGGGGAACTAGCCAAAATACCTTCAGACGATGACGACATGAGAGTCATACCCAGCTCCATGTCATCGATCAAGGCACTTCTTGCCTGGTTTCTGTTTTTTTTTCTCTTTGGCCCCTCTCAGCGCCATTTTATTTTCCCAATCCGACTGGATGCAGAGTGTACGCCGACGCGTGAGCTGTAACACCCACACAACGTAGCGTCCGCAGAGTGAGCATGTGCCGCCGCACATCCCGGCAATCAATCGAGTCGATCGGCGAGCAATCACTTCCAGTCGCTCCCTCAACCTGATACCTCTGGTAGTTGGTTACGACATATATAAATACATACATGCGTCGAAACCGACTCACATATCTTTTGTGGTCCGAACGTTGCCAGTGCCAAGATCAGGAGCTGTATGGTAGTTGGGGACGTACCGGGTACTGATTTCGGCACGGAATGATCGCATAGCCATGTCGGCTATCTGTTCCCATCGGTCGATGCCGTCTTCAAGTTCATTAGCGCTGTCTAAGACTTAAGTGCATTGTGCGCATGCAGTGCTCAAACACCAGGCTGACACGATCATCACCAAGGCTGCCAAGAAGGTACTGATCGACTAGCAAGAGATTCATTTCTTAATCCTTCCTTCATTTTCCTCATGCTTATCTCTTCACCTCATCAAACGAGAGTGGACGTACTCCCAATCCATTATGCGCGTGTCTATAACCGTGCATCTCCTGATCAACGATCCCATCGCGGTGACCGCACCTTAATCCATCAATCAATACCAAATATCCTTTGCGTGCCCAGGAGGTTTCATGTACCCGGCGCAATGCTACGGGTAGTTAAACGAAGGCACCGTAGAGGAGACGGCAAGCTAGTTGACCGTGCTATCGTGATGTCACAATCAACACAATACATCGTTGGATTGATTCCCTCCTCCATGGCTAGTGGGCGACCCCCCCCCCCCCCTATTGATTGGAATTGTCGCTATTTGTCAGTCCCCACAAAGTTGAACCCCTTCCACAGATGTATCAACACATCAGCCCTCAAAGATCTACAACGCCTCAAGAATTGGGTGCATAGTAGTGCCTGACAACCCGGTAGCTCTCCCCCTGTGGATGACGACTGATTCTTTGCCATTAAAAGTCTTCGAAAACGGACCAAAAATGCCAAGCAACACGTCAAGGCTGAGTTCATTAGTGATCCTGTGAAAGAAGCCAAGGATGCATGTGCTTTTTAATATTCGTTGAAGAATGCCCTCCCGATTTCGCTACGACCTCGGGAGGTCTTGGCACTATTGTATAAATGGCAACCATCATTCCGACATTTTCCAGCCAGGTATGTATGGCATGCCAAGCAACACGCCAAGGCCGATTTAATTAGTAGTCCAGGGAAAGAAGCCAAGGCATGGATGCGTGTGCTTCTCAATCTCCAGTGAAGAATGCCCTTCGAATTCGGCTGTAACCTTGGAAGTTCTTGGCACTTTTGCATAAATGGCAACCATCGTTCCGAGTTTAGCAGGCTCGGGATCGACTCAAGATCTGCCCTTTTTGTTTGCTAATGTTGTCGATCTCAACTTGCGTGTACAAAGTTAACGAGATTATGCGTATGCACATATGTACATCCATGCATATCAATATGCACATACACACGTTGTACTCATCTAAGCGCATACTCCAGATTGGGTCAGCGGAGACTGCGATAGACGTTGGCATCCGAAGAGTGCCCCTAGGAGCGCTGATGTCCTGTTCCGAACACGAGCAATTATATCGACCCAATCGATTTGGACTGAGTACATTTACATATTTATTAACACAATACTTGTATGGTGCAGAGTGGATCCGCGGTTTTGCGGGCTCATCACATGAATCGTGGCAGTCACAGCCAATTCTGAATATCTGGATGCGTCCACAACCTGGTCAGTTGTCGATCCAGAATAACTGCACTTCGTGTCGAGGTTGGCATGAGAACTGCATTTATGCTGAGCTGACCTAATGCATACATAATAAGTATGGAGCGACCGTGGTTGCACCGCAAGATATTGGTGCCTCGAGGGCAAGCCTTGCTGAAACCAGTGCGAAGGCCTCAGTTTGACGTTGAATGATACAACCTCTGTCAAGGAGTCTGATGAGCTCAAGAAAACGCACCCTGAAATTTGTCCAAATTGGCAAGACATGAACTAGGTTGATGGTGCTAGTTAGTTTTGATCCCGGCTGCTAGATTGTCACATATTCTTTGCATTCAGTCACGTCTTGTCAGGTTCTCCATTTCCACCCCAGTGCGGAATCTTGGCCTGCACGGTTTACACAGCTGTATCAGAAGGTGCACCAGGCGTCAGGTTGTATTGTGACTACAGTCAAAGGTAGCGGTTGCGTCAATCCCAATTGGAATGGCCGAGTGGTGGTTTGACCCTCTGCCCCTTCTTTGCGGGGTTTTGTCTCTTCCGTTTCTGCCGTCGTCACACTTTACACAACGGGGACAATACTTCACTCGGTACGTGTGTATGGATTATGTACATACAAACTACCTGTGACGCTTGACATGCGCCGCGGCCGAGTCTCTCTTGGAGGAATAGCCCGTTCCACTTCAACGCAGCATGCCCCGACTGCAATCTTTGCGGACAACGGGGCTACCATACATATGGTCATATGACTCCGGGTTCTTGTCAGGAGTGAAACATCTTTGGTATGATCCATCATCAAGCTCCGTCAGGCGACTTGGTCAGGCGACTTGGCATCTCGAGATCCCACCTATGCGGACACCAAATACATATGGTGTATAAAGCCCGTCTGGGCGCCCGGCAAAGTTCCGGGTTTTTTTTGTAAAGCGCGCGTAGCGCCCAAAAAAGCCAGCTGCGCCTAGCCAAGCGATCTTGGCGACTTTTCAAGCGCCAGTTGGCGCATCGCCAAATTGGCTTGGCGCCTTGCCAAGTTGGTTTGGGCGTCGATCAAAGCTGGTCGCGCGACCCATTCTCAACTATATTTTTTCTTGTTTTTTGACTTAAAAAGTTTTTTTTTACTTTTTACTTTAAATAGCTGTGAATACAATAATGACATGAATTAATTAATTTTTTTTGTTTAATTTTTTTGGAACAAATAAAATAAAAAATAAAAAAATAAATTAAAAAATATGATATCAAAATAAATGTTTTTAAAAAAATGTTAAGGGTTTGCCAAGAGAGGGCCTGTAATAGGCTGCATCTCAAGGCAACTGCGGTAAAATTTTCTCACATGAGAGAAATAATTCTGACTTTTTTCAGGAGTTATTGCCCCGTTGATTCCAGAATTGATCCGCTGAACAAGTTGAGCTCAATTTTTGGGTATCTTGCCTTGGACGTAAGATTTGATGGAATGGAATGAGTATTTGGTAGGGTTGAGGAAGGGAGAATAAGGTGGAAGAAATTCAATATTGATTGATTTTGACTTGCTGAAATCAGATTGTAGATTGTCAAATGGCCTCCCACAATGAATGGGAGCATTGTCCATAATGATGATGGAGTCTTGAGGAAGTTGAGATGCCAATGATGAGAGAAACAAACAGAAATCATTGCTTCCTACCCCTTTGGCCTTGGTCCCATCTGTGTTGATGAGTTTGTGATACTCATAACCTTTTTTGGAAAGCACCCCAATCAATGTTATCTGTTTTACCTTTGGAACTAGGCTCAACACAGCCAGAATTCCTGCAAGAAAAAAAAGAATTAGATCAAACCAAAAAATCAAAAAATTACAAAAACAAAACAAACCTGAGGCAGAATACCCTTTGGCCCTACTTGAATGTAAGTCAAATCCTGCTTGATCAACATAAACTAAATTTTGATCCAAGTCCAACCCATGGAAATTAACAAAATTTTCCCGCTGCTCAAGAAGATTGGGTTGATTCCATGATTTTGGGATGTTTGTTACTTGCTTCCAGGTGACATCAACATCCTTGAGGATGTTGCTGATAGATTGAGTTGTGACTGTCATATCATGCTCATTCTTGAGGAAATTGGCCATTTCCTTCAGGGTTGAGGTAGATTGTTGATTATAAAACATGAGGAGGTTGGCAAGTGCTTCATCCAAAAATTTTTATGGGTGTTTCTTGTTGACCTTGACAAAATTTGGATCCTCCTTGATGATCCTTTGAACCTGACAACGTGAGACATCAAATGTTGAAACTGCCTCCCTCTGAGTCATTCCTTCTTCCAAGACATATTTTTGGACCAGTTCTTGGACCTCAGGCTTGATAATGGCATGTGATCTTCTCACTTTATGGGTAAGTTGCTGGTTATTGATTGTTCTCTTCCCTTCCAACTTCTTTTGATCCTTGAGAATTTTTTCCGTCTGAAAATTCTCTACATTCAATACTTCAAGTCATTGAGCAAGTTCTCTTGCTTTGGATTTGCGCACTTCAATCTTGAGTTATTCAGGATTGGCCACATGGGGACCTTCATCCATCTGCAAGGTATGTCAACAAAAACAATAAATGATTAGAATCAAAGATATGAGGAACAAGTTGAAGAAACAAGGTTGAAAAAAAAACTTACCTTGTTAAATAAATTGAGATTTGAGTTGGAGATCAATCAAAGATGGCTTGAGGCTGGGGATGCGCCCAGCTTTGATCTGGGCCAAGACAAAATTGGTCAAGCACCAAGTTTTTACCCCTGCAAGCTCCACCCAATCAAGCCAGCTTGGCGCCCAACCAAGTCCTGCTGGGCCCATGCCAAGTCAAACTTGGCCAGGCGCCCAGACAGGCTTTATACACCATACAGTTTTAACCCCCCATTGAGTTTCCTGAGAGGCCACCTAATAGGTAAAAATGTGGCTCATAGTCCAGCCCTCAAGATTTTTGCACTTCCCACAATCTTCCAAGCGGGAAAAGCCCACAAGGGCCCTGCAAAATCTTAACATTTTCTCCTTCATACTTGCATATTTCTTGCTTCATACATGCTGCCATTACCCAAGCTTCCAAATCTTCTAAAAATGTTAACATTCCTTGTCTCCCTTTCACATCTCATCTGTCAAATCAAAATCATTCCATTCCTTGTTTGCTTGTGCTAATTGGTTGTTTTGGGTCATGTATTTTTGCTCATTCAATGTTTGCTCCATTGTCATTTGCTATCACTTTGTATTAGATTGAAAACACATGATAAGAAATCACATCTACTTGTCACATTGGTGCCTTTCTTCTTCTTAGGTTGCATCAAGACAATCTGTAACAAAATATTACATTGATAAAAATACAAGAGAAGACCAAAGAAAGATAATATAACAAAATAACAGAAAAAACAGAAACAGAAACAAGAAACAAGTCATCATGTTGGAAGAGGTACATTTACAATCTTCACTTCTATAAAGTATTCCAAGTTACACAACTTCTAAAAAGACCAAAGCTTCACTCATGCATGTCTTCACACTCATCCACATCCATGTTTTGGACATTATCAATGTCAGAATTTGTAGCATCACCAATTATTTGATCCCAGTTGAAAACAGACTTGTCAGAACTGTTGCTCTCATTTTTGGCATTTACAATATCTTCTAACCCAACATTTCCTTCAGAGAAAATATATTGGATCAGAGAAAACCAAGGATGAACAGAGCCATCCAGACTACCAATGTCACTGCAACTTGATTGTTTGAAAACTGTTTCAGCATCAGCCTCCCATAAGACCATAAATCTCTTGTGGAATTGTAGACAACCCAATAATTAATCCAGGAGTATTTTTGAACCCAATTCCGGTCCAAAATGGCTAAGTTCTAGTTTCCCTTTTGTTGATGATGCAGATCTATCAACCCTCCATCTCTCAGTATTTTCTTTCTGGTTTTTTTCTTTTCTTTACTCTTATTTTCCTTTTTTAAATTATTTAATTTCATAATAGTCTTGCATGTTGATCACAAATGGTTGTGAGGATGCGTGCAGTTCATATTCAATAGTCCACATTCATTATAAATTCTCAAGCCACACTAGTTTATAACATTCTCATGATCAAGGATAAAAAGGGGGAATGGAAATTGTAAACTCTTTTATTTTCAACCTCAAGCCTCTCAAATCTCAAATCAATCATTCAGAAATTTGTATATAGGAAGGCTTCATGGAAGATTCACCAATAAAAAGGAGTTCAGGCTAATTTGGTGCAATCAACTGTTACACCATCTTAGTTAACAGTAGAGGTATCAATAATAGGATCACTTGGATGTTTACCATCACTAGGCTAGATCTCAGTCATTTTCATTGTTATCTGGGTAGAAGCTTTTGCTGTCATTATCTTGATTTCCTCTGTTCTAAATTTTGTTTTTATTATTTGTCATTTCATTGGTTTTTAAAAGACAAAGAAATTCAAAACTTATCACAATTAACAGTCAAAGGTGTTCCAAAATTTTGGCCTAGCTTATTCATCTATAATTGAATCTTTGAGCCAAGGAGCTAGACATGTCTGAATCAATGAAAGCCATCATACTCAAGACAGCAATTGAAGCCATTCCACTGGTTGCAAAGGACATTTTTTCCATCTGGCGTAATTGAGTTGTCAACATGATGGATTTGCAAGAAGATCTTTTTTGACAAACTTACAAAGAAGAAAGCAGATTCACATGGAATTCCAATTGGACTGAGTCACGTGGAAAACATTCAAATTAGAACCATGTTAATTTCCAAGTTAGATACCTCTGTACAAGCCAACATTATAACTCATGAAAATGAAAAAGACACCCATCTGATCTGGGCCAATATCAATAACTACTTTGCTTCCAATAATGTGTCAAATAGAGCCAGAGTCTTCAAGGAGTTTTGTCAGCCTCCTGGATGCCAAGACCCTTGCTATCCTTTAGATACCAGAGGTGATAGTATAAATAATAAATATATTATTTAATAAATGCAGCAAAAATCTGTAAAATACTTGGATAAAGCTTATTGCAAGGTTAATTGGTTTGGTTATGGTTTATTGTTATAAAACAATATAGATAAATTGATTATTAAATATTTTTATAGAGGGGCCACAATTATACTGGGAATCTTTAGCACCTCTCTTCAAAGATTTCAATATGAAAACACATAGTCCTGGTTACTTTAGGCCCTTTGGTTTAAAGAATATTTTTCCCAAAGATAATATGTATAAAAAATACACGGTGGAGTGGCAGGGCTTTGTAAACAAGCTTCTACAACAGAGAAAGGATAATAAAACTCACTGGTATATTATTAAATCCTTTGGGTATCTGTTTGGGATGTGCACTGATGGGTTAAACCTGTATACTGGGGTTATAAGGTTGTTCAGCAGTTTAAATTGATAAAAAGAGGTTGAGGACCGGTATTATTAATCAGACTAAGACATGAATCACTTCCTTATCTCTTATAAGTATATGATTACCTTGGAACAGTTTCTGGATATAAATATAACTGGGTCTCTGCCCATCAATATCCTCAAAAGAGCTCTTTATTTATAGCTTTTGGAGTCCCAACATTGTCCTTCTGAGGGGTACAGGGGCTCAAAGGGACAGACACTGAGGCTAGCAGGGTAACCAGTGGTAGCCTGTCACGTGTTCTTGGTGCTGTCACACGGGTAGCATCTAATTCCCCAGGGTATGGGAATTATTCTACTTTATAATTGATATTTGGATGTGTGAATAACACTAATCTGTCCTGTTTATGTATTATTTAATTAATTATCCTTAGTAAATGTTCCCAGTAAGTTATTAATTATTTTAATAGACATTCTTACGGACATTCTGATGTCAGGTGAGTTCTCATTATGTATTAAGTAATTGGAGTAAAGTCATGATATTGATTTTACTCCTTATTTTCAACGGTTGATTCACTAAAATAATTACTTAAAAACATAAGTCATGGAAATTCATGTAATATTTTTAAATCATTAGTTGTCTTAGTATGTCACAAAAATATTAATGTCTAGAAATTATCATAATAGTATATTAAAGTATTTTAATATATTTTTAGAAGTTGTCATTGTCTTATTTTTGACATTCTTGGTACTTTGAATTATATTTAATAAAAAATACGTATAAAGGTTATTTAAGTATTTTTATATAGTTTTATTTACTTTTAGACTATCTACTATCCACGGGAACATTTATTACATATGTAGAATGTTCCCATGTGGGTTGTAGCATGTTTACACGGTACCCAAGTTTTTCAGGCCCCCTGTCACTTTGTCAACCCGTAGTCCCATGGCTGCGTACTTGTCAGAGGCCCGGGGCTGCGTTCACAACTTTGACAGAGTGACAGAGCTGTATCTCAGCGGCGCGCGGGTGCATTGGCTGCCGCGGCTGCGTGCGGGAATTGTGACAGAACACATTTCTGTCCGTAACTCCTAAAATATACACAACACCTCAATTCTGACTGAATTTTAGGTGTGAAACCTATACGTGACAATACGTGTGAAATATTTATTGGCCAAAAAGCTCAATAATGGTGCCATGGTATTTTGGTTTTTCTTTCCTTAATTATTTAAAAATATAAGGAGTTGGATTTCAAGGGTGGGGTCAGTGAGTGACCCTACCTAATTTTGGGTGGATAATCCATTTCTGTAATAATATTGATGGTTTTCCTACTCCTTCTTAGGTTAATTATATTATTATTATTTTTATGTTAATTCTGTTACTTTTGCAGCTTGCTCTGCAATAGTAGCAAGCTGACATTCCCCCACTCCAAGATATGGCCATATCTGAAAAAATCTGGAGCATGTTGGGAGAAAATTAACTTCATGTGTGTTTCAGTTCCTTTTATTGGAATTTTAGTTTCTGAGATGTATTGGTCCATCAGGTATGTTATTCTCTGGTAACCATTCATCTTTGTCTGCAGATTCTCCTTTTTATCTTACTAAGTATAGTCTAACATCTTTTCCTTGTACTCTCTCTTTCTTGTCTCTCAATATCCTGCTTACTTTCCCTTTTTCTTTCACAGGGTCAGGTTCTATTGGGATTATTGTTGGATGGAGGTTGCTACCTTCTCTTGGTTAAAAGTGTTTGACTAGGATAACAGGAAATACTGGGTGTTTTCTTGATAATTCTTCACTCAAGATTACTTCCACAGCATTTTTGCCATGCATCTTTTTGATAAAAAATGGTCCAAAAAATGCTGGTTTCAGCTTTCTGTTACCTGATAGATTGTTGAATTTGGTAGTAGATATCAAGATATGATCTCCTATTTTAAAGTCAGGTTCATTATGTGATTTGTCCCATCTTTTTTTGTTTTATTCTACTGCTTCTTCTACACAATTTTGAGCATGATTATTTTCCAGATCTATCATCTTCTTAAATTCAAGAGATTTTGGATGAATAGTGGCTAAGTTATATTTTAAGTTATTCCTAGGGAGTTTTGGAATCCCTCATCTTTCTAGTATGTAAGGAGCTTCTTTGATAGTAGAATGTTTACTGCTGTTATAAGCCATTTCTAGAGCTGGGATTAGGCTTACCCAATCATGGCAATAACCATCTGAGTTTTTGTATTTTATACCAAAGCTACAGAACCTTCTTATCATATCTTCTAGGGTCTGTATCATTCTTTCAGCTAATCCATCAGTTTGGGGATGGTATGCTGTAAAAAATGCTAGATTAGTACCCAGTATATCATGCAGATTACTCCAAAACTCATAGGTGAATTTGGGGTCTATTCATGACAGCATCTATCTTATTTTGATCAGCAGCTAGAGTTAGACCAGAGACTATATGCCCTAGGGCTTTCAATTCTCCGTAGCCAAAGTTGCATTTCTTCATGGATACCTTTAATCCTGCTCTGGAGATAGTCTGGAGTACTAATCTTACTTGGTTGATATGAGTATCCCAATCATCAGAGTATATGATAACATCATCTATATATACCATTATCCATCCTTGTCTGATGTATGTACCTAGAACTGTATCCATTGTTCTCTGGAAGTGTGATGGGGCATTCTTTATACCAAAGGGAATCCTAAGATATTCATATATTCCCAAATGAAAGATTATTCTCATAAACTTCCAGCTTTCAGGGCTTATAGGTATCTGGTGGAAACCTTTGAGCATATCCATAGTAGTGATATACTTGGCCTTGGACAAGTTATGTAGAGCATGATTGATACGGGGTATAGGATAATAATCTGCCTGAGTATAATTATTGAGCATTCTGAAGTCTCCTACCATTCTTGAATTGTCATTTTGCCAAGTTATGGTTACCGGTGTGGTCACATCTACCTGCTCATTATACCCTACTTTCCTTCATACTTGTAAGTCTATCAGTTCTTGGATATTTTCCTCAAGAGCTATTCTAGACTTAGGACTAGAGGGATAGGCTGGTCTTCTTAAGTTGGGAGGATAAGGAGGCTTAATGGTCAATTTTAATACCATATCATGTCCTTTAATATCACCAATGGGATGATCTTTAGTACAAAAAGCATTTTGGTTCTCAAAGCAGACTGTCAATATATCTTTCTTCTGTTCTTCAGAAAGTTTCATATTCAGAGCTGCTTGAGAGAAGTATTCTTGATCAAATTCTTCTAAATGGTTTTGATAAGTAGAGGAGGGGAAGTTAGATTGGATGGTGCATATATTAAACTTCTTGTACCAATTACCACCTACTGTGAAGTATCTCCCTTTACTCTGGAACACATCTATACCATATAGACATAAGGCATCATTACCTATTATCAGGTAGTCACATAGTCCGTTGAGCAATACTACAAATTCCACTTGTATTCTCAAAGATCCTTTAGTATGGAGTAGTATTATAGGAGCAGTTCATACTCCAATAGCATTCATGGTAGAGTTTCAAGAGCTAAACTTGGCTTTTGGGATGGGCAGAAGGTGTTCTTTCCAATTGGGATCCCATTTGTTTAAGAATTCAGCACAGACACATGAGCAGAAAGCTCCGCTATCCAGTAACAACCTTATAGGTCTGTCTTTATACAATCATGTTGCATAGCAAGTTTGAACAGTGGTATAACTTTTGCCACTCATAGGTTTAGCTGTTAATGGTTTAAAATCTTTAATATGTCTAGGAATTAAGGTAGGAGCCCATTTTTGGGGCAAAGTAGAATCCCCATGGATGTTATTGATTTCTATAGAAGTGCCTATATCTCCTTCTATAACATTAACAGGGTTGGTCAGGATAAATTCACATTCAGAAAGGGATCCTTCAGTATCAGCTATGTCTTCATAGTTCTGATTCCCTTCAACCTCCTGCTCTCCTTCCAAGACTGCTATCTTTCTTTTTGGTAATGGGCAGTCTTGTCTAATATGCCCAGTCTTGTTAAAATTCCAACAAGTTTAAGGCATCCTCTCTTTATCCCTATTCTCATTAGGTTTCTTATTATCAGAGGTATTTATCAGAGGGGGTTGTTCTCTGGTTTTGTTAATGTTTTAGTTCTCTTTGGGTCTTGAAGGGACTTTCTTGTCTAACCCATTCATGTCTATGACTTCTTCTAACACATTGATTAGAGTTGGCAAGTCAGCATCCATACTCATCCTACATCTTACACTATGGTTAAGATTTCCAGGACACAAGTTGAGGAGTCTTTCATTTACTTCCTCTTTATAAGAATCTGGATAGAAGCAATCTAGCCTTTTCTTCTGTTTCAAGCACCATTTGTGAGGTTTATCCTTGGAGGGGTCAAATAAGGAATCTTCAAAATTTTTCATCATTTTTCTTTTCAACATTCTAGAACCAAATTGTTCTTCAATAAGAAGTTTCCAAGAATTCCATGGTAAGGATCCTACTTCTTCTCTTTTAATGATCAAACAGTCCCAAGCTACTCCTTCAAATAGTCTGGGCAGCCTGACTACAGCTATAGCTTCTGGTAAGTCATAAGAGTTAATAGTGTAGTCAATAAATTTAATAAAATTTATATGATTGTATTCTCCTTCACCAGAGAACTTTGGCCATTCAAAAATAGGGGGTAACAGTTTGAGGGCTTGCTCCATCTCAAGGGTAGGACTAGGCCTGAAGGTGTCACTCCTATGCATTCCTAGTAAGGGTGGTTTATAAGGAGTAGTTGTTTGTCTGGGAGGTTTTGGTTCCTCTGTGGTACTCCCCAAGGGGTTGGGCCAATGGAATTTTAAGTCTCTAAGATCATTCTTGATCAGATTAAGTTGCAGGTCCAATTTATTATTAAGCAGATCCAATTTCTCACTAAGGGATAGAATGGAGCTGTTAGTAGTGGTTACCAATTCTTCTTTTAAGGTTTGGAAGGACATAATAAAATCTTCTTGGATTCCTGATAACATATTCTCAATTGTTTGAGTCTGTCTGATCCTACCTTGATTAATTGTCTCCAATAATTGTTCTGTGTGTTCTTTGATATCTTGCATTCCTACCGTCTTTGTTTGGTTATTAATCAATTTGGCTACTACTGAGGTTAATTTATACATTTGGGTATAAATACCATCCAAATTTCCACAAACAATTTTTAAATTATCACACATATCTTCATAAAAGGAAGTAATTACATCAGAGGTTTGTTTGGGCTCAGAATTAGAGGCTAATTGTTTTAAACCTTTTTCCATTTTTGAGCTAGGGATATTATCTGATCCCAATCCTTCTTTCCCTTTGGCTTTGGATGGGAAGAAGATCCCTTCTTTCCTGATCCTTTTCCTTTCAGTTGGGCTAATTGATCCCAAGGATTCCACTTTTCTACTTAGGATTCTACCTCTTTCCTTTGAATCATTTTCTGAAGAGCTATCTGGGTAGCTTTTGCCTGGGAGATTATCTTTTTCATAGATACCATGTCCTCTTTGGCTTGGGCATCTTTGAATTCTTCCCAATATTTCACGTGCTCTCTGACTAAGTCTTTGATCCTTGCTTCCTTGGCCAGATTCTGCTGGGGTGGCTGCAGGGAATCTTCTTGTAATGGAGGGTGGCTTAATTCTACTGCTTTTTCCGACTCTAGGTTGGGGGAGGGCAGAAGTACTTGGTGCTGTTCCTTTTCCATCAACATTTGATTCACGGGTTCCAGTCCCCTCATGGTTTTCATTATTGGTGGTCTCATGGTTACTGGGAGCTCCTGGCAAAGATCCATAGGAGGGAATTCTCCCTGAGGATCTTGTGTTACATCTATTCATATTTGAATAAAATTTTTATAAGTATTTTTCTTTCTACAGAAAAAATCAATAAAAATAAGTTTTATTTAAAAATCACTTAAGTTGATGTTCAAAGGTACCAAGACTTTATTGGGATTAAATTGATCCTTAGTAGGTAATCCTATGGGGTCTTGGTGTGTTCCAATGAGGTCTTAACCTGCCCAATCAATATTTTCAGGGATTCCAGAGATATCTGGGACTTCTTGATCCAATAAATCAATTTCAGTGGTGGTGGTTTCTGGTACAGGAGGGTTCACTGATGTAAAAAGGTTATTTTATTGGTCAATAAAATATATTAATATTTTTTAAAAAAATAATATGGTAATACAAGTTTTATACTTACTTTTATATTTCAAAAAGTAATTTATACGGTATTTCTTCCAAGCTTTATGTTTCCTTAATAGGGCCTGGAAGTTTATACGCCTCTCAAGATCTTCTTTTTCAAGGATTTTATCTAAGTGTTTATGTGCAGAAGAGATATTAAGTTGCTCAGCTTGAGTTAAAGCTTTCCAACCAGTAGGTTTATAATTTTTAATAGATTCTTCTTTATTTATCTTTAAAAGATTTAAATAATAGATTATTAATTCTGCATTGGTTTTTAAATCCACTGAAAAAGAATTTTAATGATAAATCACGGTTATAAAGTCAGATAAATTTATCTTTGATTTAATTTTACCTGAAATGTCTGGTCCAAGGTATTAAATATAATAAAATGGAATATTTCCCGGCCAGACCCTCAATTGTCAGCCTCCTGGATGCAAAGACCCTTGCTATCCTTTAGCTACCAGAGGTTATAGTATAAATAATAAATATATTATTTAATAAATGCAGCAAAAATCTGTAAAATACTTGGATAAAGCTTATTGCAAGGTTAATTGGTTTGGTTATGGTTTATTTTTATAAATCAATATAGATAAATTGATTATAAAATATTTTTATAGAGGGGTCAAAATTATATTGGGGATCTTTAACACCCCCTGCAGGGATTTCAGTATGAAAACACATAGTCCTGGTTACTTTAGGCCCTTTAGTTTAAAGGATATTTTGCCCAAAGATAATATGTATATAAAATACACGGTGGAGTGGCAGGGCTTTTTAACCAAGCTTCCAAAACAGAGAAAGGATAATAAAACTCACTGGTATATTATTAAATCCTTTTGGTATCTGTTTGGGATGTGCACTGATGGGTTAAACCTGTATACTGGGGTTATAAGGTTGTTCAGCAGTTTAAATTGATAAGAAGAGGTTGAGGACTGGTATTATTAATCAGACTAAGCCATAAATCACTTCCTTATCTCATAAGTATTTTATTACCTTGGAACAGTTTCTGGATATGAATATAACTGGGTCTCTGCCCATCAATATCCTCAAAAGGGCTCTTTATTTATAGCTTTTGGATTCCCAATATTGTCTTTCTGAGGGGTACAGGGGATCAAAGGGACAGACACTGAGGCTAGCAGGGTAAAAAGTGGTAGCCTGTCACGTTTTCTTGGTTCTGTAGCATGGGTAGCATCTAATTCCTCAGGGTATGGGAATTATTCTACTTTAAAATTGATATTTGGAAGTGTGAATAACACTAATCTGTCCTGTTTATGTAATATTTAATTAATTATCCTTAGTAAATGTTCCCAGTAAGTTAATAATTATTTTAATAGACATTCCTATGGACATTCTGATGTCAGGTGAGTTCTCATTATGTATTAAGTAATTGGAGTAAAGTCATGATATTGATTTTACTCCTTATTTCAAACAGTTGATTCACTAAAATAATTACTTAAAAATATAAGTCATGGGAATTCATGTAATATTTTTACATCATTAGTTTTCTTAGTATGTCACAAAAAATATTTATGTCTAGAAATTCTCATAATAGTATATTAAAGTATTTTAATATATTTTTAGAAGTTGTCATTGTCTTATTTTTGACATTCTTGGTACTTTGAATTATATTTAATAAAAAATACCTATAAAGGTTAATTAAGTATTTTTATATAATTTTATTTACTTTGAGACTATCTAATATCCATGGGAACATTTATTACATATTTAGAATGTTCCTGTGTGGGTTGTAGCATGTTTACGAGGTACCTAAGTTTCTCAGGCCGCCTGTCACTTTGTCAACCCGTAGTCCCGCAGCTGTGTACTTGTCAGAGGCCCAGGGCTGCGTTCACAACTTTGACGGAGTGAAAGAGCTGTATCTCAGCTGCGCGCAGGTGCGTTGGCTGCCGCATCTGCGTGCGGGAATTGTGACAGAACACATTTCTGTCTGTAACTCCTAAAATATACACAACACCTCAATTCTGACTGAATTTTAGGTGTGAAACCTATACGTGAAAATATGTGTGAAATATTTATTGGCCAAAAAGCTCAATATTGGTGCCGTGGTATTTTGGTTTTTCTTTCCTTAATTATTTAAAAATATAAGGAGTTTGATTTCAAGGGTGGGGTCAGTGAGTGACCCTACCTAATTTTGGGTGGAGAATCAATTTATGTAATAATATGTCTGGTTTTCATACTCCTTGTTAGGTTAATTATATTATTATTATTTTTATGTTATTTCTGTTACTTTTTCAGCTTACTCTGCAATATTAGCAAGCTGACAAGTTTCTCAGAACACCATTTAGTGCTGAGAATTTAATTGGGTTTATTACCAAGACTAAAACCTCCATCTCAAAGCTTCACAAAGTAGGAATAGATTTACCGGTCAATATTATTGCGTATCTTATACTCAAAAACTCCTGTCATCAATGGACACAGTGGTGCAACAGATTACTCACTCAGACAAAAAGGTTACCCCCAATCACATCCTTGACCATCTGAGGTTTTTTCACAACAATATTTCTCTCAGGAGTGGATTGGTTAGCATCAACAACAAAGAAGATTCCAATAATACTCTTTCACTCTTTAAAAAGGATATCAAGCCTTGTGAAACCAACTGGCATAATCCTAGGGGGGCTCCTCTGGAAGGCTTCTGTTGGAAGCTCTATCCTCAACTTAGACTAAGATTTCCCAAGAAAAAGATATCCAATACCAGTGAGGTCAAACAGGGTGGCACATGTTTTAGGACTTTTCACTCTAGTCTTTCTCATTCAAGCACTCAAGGCTTGGTCTTAGACTATGGATCCTCAATGCAGATGGTGTCTGATGTCTTGTTCTTCAATCAATTAGACCAATCAATAAATGGATCTATCTCTACCAGTTCAGGCATTGAAAGTCTTCAATAAACTGGAAAAGGAACAGTAGCGCTTAGGGAAAATAATGGGCAAATAGCCACAATATCTGATGTTCTCTACACTCCCAACTCCATTGATAATCTGTTGTCTTTTCAATTGTTGCTGTTGGATGGATTTGAAATATCCCTGCTTGTTGACAAAGTTCTTCTCAATAAAGGTAGTTGGTTGGTTGTTGGTCAGTATGATTGCAATATACCCATTCTACAGTTTTGTGACAAGACTTCCAATCTCTCTTCCCATATCAGTCAACAGGAAACAATTCATAAATCTCTTGGTCACACTAGTCATCATCAAATCAGACAGAAGCTGGGGATTAAAATATCAAAGTCAAAAGAATGAAAGGACTGTGCTGTTAGCAAGATAACAAAATCTTCTTTCTCTTCTAAGCATCAAAAAGTGGAAAGGCCTTTTCAGGAACTCCACTGTGATCTGATAGGTCCTATCAAACCAAGAAGTCTTAATCAAAACTCATATATACTGACAATTGTGGACAGTTGTACAAGATTCTCAGCAGCAATACCAATCAAAAACAAAAGTGAGGTTAGCTCCACTCTTCAATTCCTGCTTAATATTGAATCAAAGAGATTTTGATACAGTCACATGATTCTTCACTCTGACAGAGGAACAGAATTTGTCAATGAGTCAATGAAGGATTTCTGCATGCAAAACAAAATCAAACAAACATTCTCTGATCCATATACTACAGAACAAAACGGTTTGGCAGAAAGGTATAATTGGACAATGCTTGAAGCTATGAGAACAGTTCTTTTTGACTCAAAACTCCCTACCAAGTATTGCAGTATTATACTCAAAGCCTGCATACTCACAATCAACCATTTTCCATCCCACAGATCAATAAAATTTCCTTACAAACTGTTTAAAGAACAAAAGCTGCAACTGAGTTATTTCTTTTCCATTGGGAATCCCCTCACCTACATTCTTGGAAAAAAGGGTTCATTTAAGAAACTTGAACCTAGAGGTTCCTTTGTTAAATTAGTTGGGTACAATGAAAACTTGCTGTCCTTTAAGGTACTCACCAAGGATGATTGTATTGTAGACACCAAGAGTATAAGGATCCTTGATTTTGATGAATCTATTAAACATTTGGACAGCACCATCAACTTTGAAGTTGTGGATCAAGATGGAGTTGATGTTCTCTATGACAAATCTTCTACATCTTTGCGCACTAATGATGCTGAAATTTTTTCCCCATCTATAGTTGCACCAGAATTTGTTTCCCCATCTATAGTTGCACCCAACCATGCTGATACTGCTCTGACTGTCACTTCCTCCATCAATGAAGCTTACACTTCTCCTTTGCCATTGGTATCTATGGAATTGCCTGGTGAAGGTGAATCAACAGTTTCTGACCTGTATAACCTCAGAGTACATTTGGAAAAGATTAAGCCAAAGCACTACTCACATTCATCTTGATCAAAAAAAGACCCGCCGGAATGGCTAGATTCTTGTGGCATAGAACTGCAAGAAATTGAAAACCAGGGAGTTTGAGAGAATTTTGATCAAACTACTGACCATTGTCTCAGAACTATGTGGGTTGATAGAATAAAACTGGCAACCAACTCATCACCAGAAAAAAAAATACAACTGTGCATCATGGGAAACTTGCAGATACCAGGGATCAATTTTGACAACACCTTTCACCACAGAAATCTGCATGTCACTAGCAAGCAAGTGCCATCAAAGAGTTCTTGCCCAATGTATGGCCAAGCTCAGTTAAAGCTCCTACCAAGCTCAGGTCAAAATTTATCAATGCTCCAATGCAAAGTCACTGACTGTGCACAATGCATAGTGACTGTGCCCATTGCACAGTGACTGTGAACAATGCACAGTGACTGTGAACAATGCACAGTGACCATGAACAATGCATAGTTACAGTGCACAATGCACAGCAACTGTGCACAATGCAAAGCAACTTTTCACAATGCACAGCAACTGTGCAAAATGCACAGCAACTGTGCACAATGCACAGCAACTGTGCACAATGCACAGCAACTGTGCACAATGCACAGCAACTGTGCACAATGCACAGCAACTGTGCACAATGCACAGCAACTGTGCACAATGCACAGCAACTGTGCACAATGCACAGCAACTGTGCACAATGCACAGCAACTGTGCACAATGCACAGCAACTGTGAACAATGCACAGCAACTGTGCAAAATGCACAGCAACTGTGCACAATGCACAGCAACTGTGCACAATGCACAGCAACTGTGCACAATGCACAGCAACTGTGCAAAATGCACAGCAACTGTGCAAAATGCACAGCAACTGTGCACAATGCACAGCAACTGTGCACAATGCACAGCAACTGTGCACAATGCACAGTAACTGTGCACAATGCACAGTAACTGTGCACAATGCACAGCAACTGTGCACAATGCACAGCAACTGTGCACAATGCACAGCAACTGTGCACAATGCACAGCAACTGTGCACAATGCACAGCAACTGTGCACAATGCACAGCAACTGTGCACAATGCACAGCAACTGTGCACAATGCACAGCAACTGTGCACAATGCACAGAAACTGTGCACAATGCACAGCAACTGTGCACAATACACAGCAACTGTGCACAATGCACAGCAACTGTGCACAATGGACAGCAACTGTGCACAATGGACAGCAACTGTGCACAATGCACAGCAACTGTGCACAATGGACAGCAACTGTTCACAATGCATAGCACGTTTGCACAATTCACAGCAAGTGTGCACAATGCACAGAAACTGTGCACAATGCGCAGCAACTTTGCACAATATACAGAAACTGTGTACAATGCACAGCAAAAGTGCACAATGCATAGCAACAGTGCACAATATTTATCCAAGCTCCAATGCACAATGCACAGTGACTGTGCACAATATTTATCCAAGCTCCAATGCATACTTGCTGTGGATTGTGCACAGTTGCTGTGCATTTCACACAGTTGCTAGGTATTGTGCACAATTGCTGTGCATTTTACACAGTTGCTGTGCATTGTGCACAGCTGCTGTGCATTGTTCCCAGTTGCTGTGCATTGTGCACAGTGCCTGCGCATTGTGCACAGTCACTGTGCATTGTGCACAGTTGCTGTTCATTGCGCACAGTCACTGTGAACCAAAAACCTGTTAGAGAACAAAAATACCTCCAACTAGAGATTGGACAGAGCTTCAACCAGAGCTTCTTTGATGGCACTTTCTAGCAAGTGCCACTACTTTTTTTGTGGTGTTTGCCCCCACAGGCAAATTCACTACTCTTCTTTTGTTGCTCATCTTTGGTCTGCATCAGAAAATTTGGATGCGGCAGTTTGATGCTAAAGCCCCATTTCTGTTTGCTCCTCTTGATGAAGCTATCTACATACTGCAACCAGAAGAATGCAAGTTGATCTCAAATTTTCTGAAGCTCAAGAAGTTGTTGTATGGTTTGAAACAGGTGCCAGAAAACTGGTTTAAGACATTGATGGGCTGGCTTGGATCAATTGGGTACAAGGAATCTGCCTCTGATCTTTGTCTGCATATTCACAAACTCAAGAACTTTTCCTTATTCTTTCATGTGGACAATCTTGTGGTTGTTGGGGAAGTTGATTGGTTTGAAGATCTCTTTTTTGAAAAATTCCCTATATCTTCTGCTCAAAATCTGGATACCATACTTGGGATGGAGGTAAAACTGACTGAAAGAGGCTTGAAAATTCACCAGAAATCATTAATCAACAAGACATTAGATGAACTGGGTGTAAGGTCATGTCATCCGGTTCTTACTCCTCTCACACCTGGGCTACAACTGATACAAGCCATGGATAAGGATTCTGCAGAATTCAGCAAGCTGGGGATCAATTTTTGGTGCTTCACGGGAATACTTAATCATCTATTCTGCAGGAGGCAACCTGACCTGTTGGCAGCAGAATCCTTGCTTTCCAGGTTCAATCAGAAGCCAGGTCTTACACACAGGAAGGAGCTGCTTCATGTTTGGAAGTATTTGTTGGGGAAAACAAATCATTCTCTGACCCTCAATCCCACAGACAATGATGGTGGTTTAACAATTTTTTTGGACGCTGTGGAAACTTGAGAGGTTGTCCCTCACAAAGTTGTCCCAAGTCACGGAGTTCGATGGTTCTAGCGTCTGTAAGACTTGAGGATGATTCCTTGCCCGGGAGGGAGAGAGAGTGAGATTCTAATTTTTCTTTTTCCTATTCCCCCTTCCGTGTGTGTGTCCTCCTCCAACCCGTGCTGAGGGGAGAGGTATCTTATATACCCTCCCCTCAGCCCTAACCTAAGTACAAGCACAAAGACAAACTGACAACCATGAAGAAGAAAACCCTAGACCCAGAACCCTAACCCATCCCACCCCCCATACCCATACCCTATCCCTTCAGCTTGCCTGCCATTCCGAACATCCGGTTTGTCCTTCCATGGTGCGGCCCTCCGCCGCGCGCTTCCCAAAGTTCACCGCGCTTGCTCGTATCTGCCCGACCCGCCGTCGTGGATTTCCCCATCCCATGGCCGGCCCGCGCTTGCGCACGGTTGTCCACGCATATAGCCCCGCTGTCGCCCCGCCTTTTCCTCCCCCGACTAACCACCCGAGAACCTGGTCGGCCCAGCTCCATCCGTGAGTTGGATATCCAAGCAGATCACGGCCCCCCTCCCCTAGTCAGGCCCGGCCCGCAGCCACGTGCTTGATCCGCTGCGCCCACTGCTGAGCCTCGCGGCAACTGCTGCTGAGCCTGCAGCGGCTACTGCTGAGAACCGGCGCACCCCCACTGCTGAGCCTAACCTACCAGATGCTGACCGTGCAGGCTGCGACTTAGTTCCCAACCCAAGGCTATATAATGACACCACATCCCCCCCAACTTGAGTTCTGTCCCCAGAGGTCCCTTCCCATCGCTACCTCAACCATCTTTGCACCGTTCCCCCCCACCTACTCCACCTCACACACTCCGCCAATCCTCTCCCCCCGCTTCATTGCCAACATTCTCCCTTGCGAGTTCTGCGCCCGGAACGGGCAGGCGTGTTTGATCATCCCCGGTTGTCGCGCCTGTTCAGCTTGCCGTCGCGGTCATTGTTGCTGCTCGCTTAGCGACAGCATCCCTCGAGCTCCCCCCCAATCCGGCTCTTGCCCCAGGCCGCGCAAGAGGGCTCGTCCGGACCCGTTTGTGGTTTTGGACGACAAGTTGATCTTGGAAGGATCGTGGACACCCCCTGGTTCACCTCCATCCCGCCGCCCCCAAGCTCCATCACCCACTACTTCGCACGTGAGCCGCAACTTGGCATCACCCCTCCGCCGCGCTGGACCTCTGCAACGGGGCAAATACAAGACTTTGGAGGAATGGCGCACAACGACCCGCGCTTGGGCCGCTGCTGTCGGCGTGAACCAAACGGTACCGGACCCAAGACTCTCTGGAAGACCCGCGGCCGCGCCAGCACCTCCTCCTCCTACTCCACAACCGCTGACACCGCCCGTGCCACCAGTGGACTTGGATGAGAGGCCTACGACCCGAGACTCTCCTCCGCCTCCATCACCAATCGTTGTCCCTTCATCGCCCTCAGCTGAGCCAAGCCCTCCGCGCAATGCCCTGGGGACCCCCTCATCACCCCCTTGCTTGTTTGGATCAAGTCCCGTCCCGGCACCGGCACCGCCTTTCCCCAGCCCCCCCAAGATTCCGGACATCCTGATTGTAATGGCACTCCCCGCGTCCCGCTTCGAGGTCCTCGCGGAAAGGTCGACAACGATGCTTAGGGATTACCTCATGACCCCCGGCGCCCAATCCTCGGAATCCCAACGCGTGCTCCTGGCATCCTTCTGGGCCTTACTGGCGTTGTCAAGGGCAGAGATGGAGGATATGATGAAGATGGCTTAGGCGCATTGCCCCCCACTCCCCTTCTCCCCTTTTTCTTCATCTGTTTTTTGTTGTACCACGCTTCCCCTATTCCTAGAGAAATACATGTCTTCTGCGCGAGTCCTATCCTCCGAGAAAAAGTGTGCAACCGCGCTTTGTGAGAATGAGATTAAGATTGAGGTCCGCATCCGCGCACCGCTTTGTGAGTGAGATTGAGATTGACCAGCCGTTCCAAAAAGGGGTACCTGGACCGCCCCAGACAGACTGCCACACAGTTCCCCATACACGTACTACAAAACAAACAAAAACCGTGCTGACAGCGCGCGCTCACAACCGCAAGTATAAGGGAGGAGCAATGGGAAACAAACATTCTGGGGTGCCTAGTCATTCCGGCTGTGAACCGGCTAGAGCACCCCCTTACCAAGCTAAGCTTTTAACCACGTCCACACCGTCCCCGTCCATTGCGCCCATCCGTTGAAGAAGGAAACAGGAGAGAAACAGAAAAGGAGGAAGGAAAACAGCCTGGATCCAAAGAGGAGAAAGAAATATTCTATATTTATTATTTTTTTTATTTATATATATATATATTTTTGCAGAGCTCTTTGTCCCGCCATCCATGCGCGGGGCTCGTCCTTGCCTTTGCGGACCCAATGTCACACCGCGCCCACGTACCTGCAATAAATAAACCGTAGCCAGTACCAATCCAAAACCAAGTCCAAGCCAAAAAATAAGGAGACAAACATTCTGGGGTGTCTAGTTGTCCCGGCTGTGAACCGGCTAGAACACCCCCTCACCAAATCAAGCTTAACCACCTAGCGCCCCCCCCCCCAGCTTGACAGCTGTCCCCAGCAGTCTGCAACCTTTGACTTCTCCGGGGTTGCGCATCGCGCGCCGGATCTTTGCTACCCAAACGCTCCGCGTCATTGCCCGACTCCGGGACCGCCTTGCCCCCGGACCCCGAATCATTGCCCGCCGTTTTGTTGAAGGAAGTGGAACCGCGCGCAAAGAAGCATTTCACGTGTGAAGCCGCGGCCTTCCGTTTAAGCGGCGCCCCGTCCAATTCCTCGAGCTTGTAGCTGCCGCCCAAGAACTTAGAGGCCACACGGTACGGCCTGTTCCACCGGTTGGCCAAAAGCCGGCCCCACTGGGATTCCAGACTCCAATTATACAGCAGGACCAGGTCCCCCTTCCGCAGCAGATCCCGGAGCCAATGGGAACAGCACTTGTCCCAATAGCGGACGGACGCCGTCCGGGTTTTCTTCAAACAATCCGCGGCCCTTCTCAAGGTCTCCTCACGCCTAAGGAGTTGCTTGGCCTGCGCCTCAACCAGATCTGCGGACGTCTTGACCTTCCACCAATCCACGCCCAAGAACGTGTTCAGCTTGATATCCACAGGAAGCACAGGCCTCTGCCCGTAGAGTAGCTCATAAGGCAAATACCCCGTCGAGCGCTTCACAGAGATCCAATCGGCAAAAAGAACCGCCAGGAGCACCACCTGCCACCTTTTTCCATCCTCACCGCACATTTTCACCAGGGCATCCTTGATTGGCTGATGCCCCCGCTCAATCATCCCCACGCCCTCTGGGTAGTACTCTGTTACGCGCCCAAATTTCACTCCACAACTCTGCACCAGCATCACCAGGTGTCCCCAAAACTCCGCCCCTCCGTTGACGGTGACCAAGCGAAGCAATCCGTAACGCAAGAACCATTCCTCCTCCAGAAACTGAGCCAACTTTTCCGCCAATAGCTTCACTAGGGGCCTTGCTTCCACCCACCCAGACAGATTGTCACGCGCGACCAGCAAATATGCAAACTTGCCCGCCTTGATGTGGACCACATCTAGCGAAACGCGCCCAAACAGCGTGTCCTCACCCGTGGGGTGACCAACCTCCTTGGGCAGACCCGAGCTTCGCCGCTGGCAGGCCTCACACAACTTCACCCAATCGCGCACCGCGCAGACAGTCCCCGGCCACCAAAACCTTGCTTTCACCCTTCTCCGCATCTCCACCTCACCCCGGTGACCAAGGTTGTCGTGCAGACTCCGTAGGATCACCTCTTGGTTGGCCCTAGAAGTTGCGACCACAAGAGGCACAGAACCACTCCGCCGCCATAACTGACCATCCTGTAAGTAGAAGTTCAGAACGCTACGCCTCACCCACCGGACAACCGCGCCCGCCGTGCCCTTGGGGAACCAGAGATCCTGCAAATAAGAGCACAAGACCGCGTAACGCCCCAACTGACACAACGGAAGAAAAATCGCCGCCTCCGCCATTCCTACCCAAACGACCGGCGCTTCCACGTCCAAGGGTTCCGCCCCCTTGTAGGGATTGTCCCGCGGGTACCGCGACAGCGCGTCCAGCATTGTGAAAGCCTTTCCTGGGATGTGTACCATGCTAAAGGAGAATAACTGGAGAAACACTACCCACCTGGTCATGGGCGCGTTTGGCAGCATCGGTGAGTTAATCATTTGCGCCAAGGCCTCCGCGTCAACCAAGAGCTCAAAATGCACGCCCCACAAAAGGTGCTGCAACTGCCGTACGATCTTGGTGACGCCGCACAGCTCCAGCTTTGGTTGCAAATAGCGACTCTCTGTCGTGGTAAAGGTGACCGATTTGTAGAGCAACGGCCTATCTTTTCCGTCCTCCTCCTGTGTCAAGACCCCCCCGGCACCGAACTCACTGGAGTCGACCGCCAGGCGTATCCCTCCGGCATTGTAATCAAGATCCCGAAGGACGATGTCGCGCCCCACGATCTCCTTGAGCTTTGCAAATGCGGCATTGCATCCTTTGGTCCAATTCCACTCTGTCCCCTTACGCATCAGCACCCGCATTGGGCTTGCCACTTCCGCGAACCGCTTGATGAACATGCGGACGTAGCTGCACAATCCCAGGAACTGCAAGATGTGCGACACCGTCCAAGGAGTCGGCCATTCAAGAACCTTGTTCCGCTTCTTCTCCGCTATTTGCCTACCCTCAAAGGCCACGACGTGCCCCAGCACCTTGAGCGCCGGAACGCAGACCGCTAACTTTTTCCCGGACACGGTAAGGCCCGCCTCCTCAATTCGGAAGAGGACTCGTTCCAGAGTCTCCGCGTATTCCCAGACGAATCAACGGATTGCGGGTGCATCCTCTAGGACCGCGCCTCCGGAGTCCGTTCTGGGGCCTTTAATGCCAGCGTCGTCAATGAAGATTTGCACGCCTTCCGGAAGATCGTCACGTAGTATCCAGGTCATTTGGGCTTGGTAAACCGCCACTGAGTTGGTTGCACCTTGCGGCAGCCGCGTCAGCTGCATCCTCCCTAGCCCGGTCTCAAACGCCGTCAATGGCCACAAGTCAGGGTGGAGTTCTTGCTGGTCATATCCTCCCATTACGTCCACCAGCCCGTAGCAAGCGCGCCTGGCCATCAACTCCAGAAATTCTTCCACATGTGGGGGAAGCCCCGCGTTGCAAATAGTGAACAAATTGAGCCTCTGAAGGTTGTGAACAATCCTTAGCAACTTCCCATCCTGTTTAACAACCGTGAAGATAAGACTCGAATAGCTTGACGTGGACTGCTCGTACAGCCCCGTCCTCACACGCTCCCATACCAGCTCCAGAAAGGGTTCCTGAACGGTACAGGGGATCGGAATCGGCTTGATTTGCCACTGTTTGTGAGGGACAGTGGGAATAACATAAGGGTCCCCAATCTTGCCTCTCAACAACCTGCGCTCGTCCGGTCCAAAGGCAAGCGCCTTCTCTCTCAGCACCAATACGGATACCAGAAGATCCCTTTCCTACGCGCTCAGCCATCCCATTGGCCTGAAGTTAAGGGCGTCCACCCGCTTGTCCGTGATTTGCGCCGACCGTGTTATCCATCCATTCTTCCCAAGGGGCGTCTCCCACGGGTTCCGGGACCACGCGATTGGTTGTAGGGGTCCGTTGAGTCCCTGAGGCATTTGCTTGTTCCGCAGCCGGACTTTTCGCGCCACTGGTTTGTACTTGCCCATGTTGCACCGCGCCATCCAGACCCGGCCGTCACTGTTGTAAGTCCTAGCAATAACCAGACTGGGGCTTTTGCCTTTGCTCACGACTGTGGCACGATGATAGGGTTTTTGAAGCGTAGAGCCTTCCGGCGATGCATACCGAGGAATGGGACTTACTTCTGGCGCCTGCGCCCTATGCGCACCCCCCTCCACCTGCTCCTTACCTGTCGGCCGCCCGTGCTGAGCCGGAGCTTGCCCCGCACGGTAACTGCGGCCGACTAGGAAAAATCCTCCGCAGGGTGACCCTTACGGTCAGCCCCCGCGCTGGACTCCCCGTTGCCGCCAAACACTGGGTCCTGTACCCATCTCCCTCGCCTGCAATCGCAGATCGTCGTTTCAAACTGCGCTCCAAGTGGGTCTTTGACGGTCAGCGCCTCTGTTCCTTCCTCGGCGTTGAAGGCCATTTTAGCTTGGAACCCAAACATAAACGGCCGACCTAGAATCACATCTCCGCATTCCACTGAGAGAAATGACAGGGGCTTACAAAACTTTGCGACTTCTACCTCCTCCGCCTCTACTACTCCATCCACGCGGCATTTGCCACCATTTAACGCCCAAAGGCCCATTGCGCACTTCCTCCGCACCAGGCCAAGCTTGTCCACCAACCTTGACGGAAGCAAGTTGACCATCAACCCGCTGTCCACCATCACCCACACCTTCCGCCCTGCAATGGTCATTGGGACATAAGCAAGCGGGACGGATACCAACTTTGACTGACACGGCTCCGGATCCGTTTCCTCCTCCCCCACATTAACTTGCTGAACCGTTGTCAGCACCTGGCCCTGACCGCAATCTTTTAAGGCCTGGACCATCTTGTTGACAACCGCAGGGGATACCGCCGCTAGCTCCCGTAGGGTCAGAGGTATTGGTGAGTTGTTCCCCATCACCCTTTGGACAATGTCCGCGGCCTTCTTCTTCCCCGCAGGATTAGCAGGCAGCCCGTCCGACGCTGGTACGCGCGCAACTGGCTTTGGGGCCATTAGTTGCTCGTTGACATCCATCGCGATCCGCTTGTTCGTCGCCAATGCCCTGACTTTGGCCTCCACTCTTGGCGCTACCCAGGTTCCGGGCGCGGTGACAATCCCAAGCGGTCTTGACTTTAGCCTTTGCTCTTTCATGCACTTGCACCATTGGTGGCGGCTTGTCCTTGGTCAGATCCACCGATTCACCTGTCGGGAATATGTACATCAACCTGGATGTGCAAACAAGCCCCTTGTCCATGTCTTGAGTGAGGTTCTCACAAGCCAACTTCCAGTGACCTCTCTCCCCGCAATATGAACACCGCGGCAACCCAAACAACCCGGATGGTCCGCTGGGGGGCTGAAACCCTTCTACCATGTGAGGCAGTACCACGCGCGGTTGAGGAGGAGCCGCCGGAGACGGTGCGGCTGTCCAAGCTGTGGGAGCCAATGTCCGGTTGAGGAAAACCCTTATGTCCCGCAGAATCTCTGTCATCTCTCCAACTGATGGTCCCGCGGATTGTTGGGAAAGTCCGGCATGAGGAGGCATTGGGGGCCGCGCGGCCGAGGTTTGGTTGGGGATTGGGGCCGAGATTGTGACCAATTTCTTGGAAGAAGACGGGTACGTTCGTGCCGTGTCCACGATGAGCTTGTCCAAATCGATTTTGCTCTCCACAGCTTGAAGGATAACCAAAAGATCGGGAAGAATTGCAACACTTCCATCCAGCGACCTCTTAACCAGACCGTGGTCATACAGGTATTGCTGCACTCTGGAACGGAGCTGTGGCGCAAGACCCCCCAGAAATGCCCGCTTCATGGCACCTGTCTGGCCCGCGACAACCTTGTTCTTCGCCAGGTAGCCGTAGATTCGCTCAAACTTTGACATATATTCCACTAATCCTTTGCGTGATCGCACCCCGCCATTCTCTCTTGCTTCCTCCGCGGCTTGATCAAAGTTGCTTTCTCGGAACCGGGGTTTGCGCTTTCCCCACCTCGCCAACATCTCGCTTTTCAACTTCCCCCAGTCTTGCCTCTTTTAACCAATCATTTCCTCCACGTCCCGCAGCTTCTCCTCCTTGGTAATGAACAGCACAATGGTCCAAACCTTATCCGCGCCTGACGCGCCCTCCAAATCAGCAATCCCTTTGAATCTAGAAAGAAACTGCTCAACTTCCGAGGTACTGAACCAAAGGTGAGGGAAATCCCTTGGCCTCAACCAAACTCGGCAAGGGGCCTCTGCCGCCATGTCCAATGATCCTTCCAAGGGAGGAGCAAACCCGCTACCTCTGGGAGCATGAGCGGATGGCGGCGGAGGGGGTTGAGCGGCAGGAACGGGAGTCAAACGTAGAGGATAGGGAAGGGGAGCATTGGATCCCGGAGAGGTTGTCGGCAACATCCTGCGTTATCTTCAAGAGACTGAGAACGGATAGGAATTCCCTGCCAGACCCCCAGATGTGGAAACTTTAGAGGTTGTCCCTCACAAAGTTGTCCCAAGTCACGGAGTTTGATGGTTCTAGCGTCTGTAAGACTCGAGGATGATTCCTTGCCCGGGAGGGAGAGAGAGTGAGATTCTAATTTTTCTTTTTCCTATTCCCCCTTCCATGTGTGTGTCCTCCTCCAACCCGTGCTGAGGGGAGAGGTATCTTATATCCCCTCCCCTCAGCCCTAACCTAAGTACAAGCACAAAGACAAACTGACAACCATGAAGAAGAAAACCCTAGACCCAGAACCCTAACCCATCCCACCCCCCATACCCATACCCTATCCCTTCAGCTTGCCTGCCATTCCAAACATCCGGTTTGTCCTTCCGTGGCGCGGCCCTCCGCCGCGCGCTTCCCAAAGTTCACCGCGCTTGCTCGTATCTGCCTGACGCGCCGTCGTGGATTTCCCCATCCCGTGGCCGGCCCGCGCTTGCGCGCGGTTGTCCGCGCATATAGCCCCGCTGTCGCCCCCCCTTTTCCTCCCCCGACTAACCGCCCAAGAACCTGGTCGGCCCAGCTCCATCCGTGAGTTGGATATCCAAGCGGATCGGGGCCCGCCTCCCCTAGTCAGGCCCGGCCCGCAGCCGCGTGCTTGATCCGCTGCGCCCACTGCTGAGCCTTGCGGCAACTGCTGCTGAGCCCGCAGCGGCTACTGCTGAGAACCGGCGCACCCCCACTGCTGAGCCTAACCTACCAGATGCTGAGCGCGCAGGCCGCAACGCAGTTCCCAACCCAAGGCTATATAATGACACCACAACGCTACTTGGGCGGACAACCCAGAAACTTGACTATTGCAATCTGGTTATATAGTCAATTGGTTGTCTTGTCAATTAGCTTGGAAAAGTAGGAAACAGTAAAATATAACACTTTTGACAACAGATGCAGAGTTAAACGCACTTATTGACAGCGCTCAGGAAGGACTGTGGATAAAGTTGGTGGTGGGCAAACTTTGGAAGAAAACACCTGCACAAACAACTTTCCTCATCAACAACAAGGGCCTCCTGGATAAGATCAAGCACTTCAGGTCAAACTCCAAGACAAAAAATATTGATATGAAGCTCAAGTGGTTCCAAGAGCATTACAACAACTGCTTGGTGGCTGTAAAACTTATCTCCTCCAACAATATGGTAGCAGATGCATTTTTGAAAGCTTCCAGCCAAAAAAGTTGGATCTGCTCATTACAAATTGTTTTGGGTAAACCTTGATCCGCACCAAATTATGGGGGGATGTTGATGATGCAGATCTATAAACCCTCCATCTCTCAGTATTTTCTTTCTGTTTTTTTTCTTTTCTTTACTCTTATTTTCTTTTTTTCATTTATTTAATTTAATAATAGTCTTGCATGTTGATCAAAAATGGTTGTGAGGATGCGTGCAGTTCATATTCAATAGTCCATATTCATTATCAATTCTCAAGCCTCACTAGTTTATGACATTCTCAAGATCAAGGATCAAAAGGGGGAAGGGAAATTGTCAACTCTTTTATTTTCAAACTCAAGCCTCTCAAATCTCAAATCAATCATTCAACAATTCATATATATGAAGGCTTCATGGAAGATTGACAAATAACAAGGAGTTCAGGCTAATTTGGTGCAATCAACAGTTATACCATCTTAGATAAAAGTAGAGGTATCAATAATAGGATCACTTGGAAGTTTATCATCACTAGGCTAGATCTCAGTCATTTTCCTTGTTATCTGGGTAGGAGCTTTTGCTGTCATGATCTTGATTTCCTCTGTTCTAATGTCCATTGTTATTATGTGTCAGTTCCTTGGTTTTTAAAAGACAAAGAAATTCAAAACTTATCACCTTGTTCTATAAATTTGGATGATACCTCCATCCAGTCTCTGTTGTTCCTTAGACTACCTAGTCCCACATTAAAACCACCTGATTCAGTAAGAAAACCTAATAACAACTTAGAAAATAATGACAATAGACTCAAAAAGGTACTCACTTAAATTGATAAAAATTTTTTGAAGAAAATTATGGTGATCAAATGCCCAAGACAGAGCCCATTGTACTTCAATTTCTGTAATCTAAATCTCCTCTTGAGTTTGCTTCAGAATTACTGCCACATTTATTCCAGCTTGCATGTCAAGATTGATTGCCCAAGGTGCTTTTGAATGTGAAAAATAGCCATCATCCCAAAAGGGGTCATCCAGCGGCAATTTGGTGAACAAAATGTAGTTGAGAGGGCTCCAAACCGGTGTTTTGAGTTTCTCTCAATTTTAATTCTGTAGATAAGCCAGCTGATAACTGTTGAAATTTTGAATTAACTTTTCCACAACGCTTTTTGATTCTTCAATGTAATTATTATATGGTCCTTCATTGGGGTTCCAATGTTTCTACCATTGAACAAGGGCTTGGACTTGCCACGCAATTAACTTCCTGAGCATATAGTTTGGATTTAGCTCTCCACAACAAAAGTGAAAACTTTTTTTTTTGACCTGGAACAGTAAGCAAGGCACCCATTTCAAACAACCCAGGTATTCAATACACAATTATCACTGTCTCACTTACCATCTTCCCCGCTCAAACACCAGTGATAAAGGTTCCCCAATTTGTCACCTTGTTCCCTTTTCAATTGTTTGCTTTCTTTCAAGTTGTAAATCAGCTCAATTATTTCCTCAGGTGATTTGGGTAAGTTCCCATACACAATAAATCCCCTAAAATATCAAGAATAAAATCAATTTTGGCAGAAATTACCCAATTCTCTAAGAAAGGCTTCTAACTGAAGACTTTGGATTGTTTCCTCCTTCTCATAGAACAATGCTAGGTGTTCATCTTGTAAATTTTCTTCTTCGGCATGCTGATCATAAAAGCTGCATTTATTGTTCCACTGTTACCAGAAAAAGGCAACATCATAGCAAGCCACGTCTTACGCAAATGGATTGTTCATCAAAGTAAGCCAAGTTAAAGTTTTGTGTGCTTCACCCCTTTTTTTGAATGTTTTATGGATTTTCCTTGTAATCCATTGCACTGAACAACAAATGAATCATGAACCATCAAAAAACAAGAATAACCAAAAAAACAGCAATCATTGTGAAGATCAATTGAATCAAAAAAGAGAGTTGACTCACTCAAATTAGCTATTTGTTGATGGTTAAGAAATTGAATGTGATGGGAAAATGTCCCCAAACAATGATTGTGTGATGCAAAGCGGAGGGGACTTACCGGAGGGGAAAGAGAAGACCAGAGTCTCTCTAAAACCTCCCCCTCCAACTGTCCCCACCCTTGAAAGCATTGTAGGTTGTATTCCAACTGACAAGCCCAGTTGTGTAAATATGAATGAAAGATGGAGGTGGAAAAGTGAAGTAAATGCTTTTCTTGAGGCCAGATTTCTCTCTAATTGATTGAAGTTGTAAATACTTTAGTGCGTTATTCAATTTTCAACAAAAAAGAAAACACTTACAATTTGTATGAACTTGTGCAATGAGCACCCAATATTGTATAGGACACAAACCTGCCAATTTGGCTCCACCTTGGAAATTATTTTTTTGAATAAAGTCAAAGGATATGACTGCTTCTCACCGGACTTATAGATGTTGGCCATGTAAATTGTAGCATTGTGACGGCAGCATGACCCCATGAGGCCAGTATCATCACAATGCTTCCAAGTATTTGTGTTGAGATTGCCATCTGCTTCCTTGTGTGAATCAGTGCACCTGTCTGCCTATAAAATATAACCGGGGATCTTAGAATTTAATAGAATGTTTGATATGATCAACATACACACACCTTCTTTTCTCTTCTATGCTTTATCTCCTTCAACTTGATATCCTGTTCCATTGCTTTGACCATGATTGGATCCACAAAATTTGATGAAGTTGAAGGCAGGTGTTCATTCACATTGGCTTGAAAATGATGACAATGCTGAAAATTACCATCAAAAGCCACAAAAAGCGCCACATAAGGTCCCATTTCTCTGCTGCTTGGCCCAAAGCACGCTGGGAAATTTTTGAATGCATGGAGCTGTTGAGGGTTTAGAAAAAGTACACGCAAGCTCCATTCATTGCTTTGCTGGCGGATTTTGTGTTAGATATTAATTGACATGGTGAATGGCTCACGCAATTCACAACATTAACAGGCAAAGAAATTCAAGAAAAATATCAAAGAAGAATATTGTGGTGTTTTATAAAAAAAATCAACAGTTGTTTCTAGTTATGTTTTGAATTTCCCAATCAGAGAGCTGTTGCAACATAGCTTCCCCAGTGAGGTCACCAGTTTTGGTGATCAACATTCTAAACAGCAATTCAAAATGTCCATCAATGGCATCAAGCTGATATTGCAAAATTGCCAAGATAAATTGTAAAAATAGAGAAGAGGAATGGAAAAGGCTGTTCAAGGTGAATTGGGGGAGGTGGCAATGTATCCCCTTGCCATTAATTGTATCACGTCAGGGATGCAACTACAAAATGCAATTGCTTCTCTTTTTTGATCTATGTTTGAAGTTTTTTGAGAAAGTCATTGTATAAGGTTAAATCTATGGTTAAAGAATGATATTTGGAAAAAATATAAGAGTGATCAAAGCAGAATAAACACTCACAATGAAGATCTATCAATTCCACATCTTTCAAGATTTTTCCTGGTGAAGGATATGGTTCATACTGACACAATTTTTTCACACAATTATCTTTCTGCCATTCTTCACTTACCCAATCATGTGTGATGTTTTTGAGCCACAAAAAGAAATATGTCATTTTTTGAGTACCTTTTCCCATTTGGAATGCTGTTGAGCCTGTTTGCGCTGCCAATCACTGTTGACTATGGTTTTGTGGATGGGGTCTGTGGGGTTTGAGGGAGTGTCATCTTCACTATCTTCCCAATCAAATCCAGTAACTCTTTCAGCTTGATAATCCCAATTAGCCAGATCTCCTTCTGAAAAAAAAACCTGGTAATTGGGGCCAGAAATTTGGAAGGGAAGGGGCCTGTTTCTGGAACAACTGCAAAATGTCTTGACCTTGTTTAATTTGTTCTGCATGATTGCAATGTTGGCGCTGCTGATCTTGTGAGTTCCTTTGAATTTTCAATCAATTAATTTTGACCATTTTGGAGGCAAAGGTATTGTTTATTCTCCATGGTGAAACCAGGACCCATTATTTTGTTGAAATTCCATACTAAAAGTTTGATATATGAATAAAAATGATAAAATGGAAAAATGCTGGATTTCTGACTCACCTATTGGGTATAAATTGACTTCAGATTGATAGTTCAATGGTGGCCATGTGGTTGGTTGGCTTGCTTGATTTTGGGTAGGCTGGGCACAAAAAAGACATAAGTTCAGATTGTTGAAGGCAACATTTATTAAATGAAACAAAACCACCTACTTGTATTGTGTTGTGTGCTATTGAGAACAAAGAATTGTGTTGTGCACTATTGAGAACAAAGATAAGGATAAGGATTGTATGATCTGGGTGGGTTGACGGGGGTTGTCCTGTGGTGTTAGGTGTTATGGTCAATGATGGATATGGTGATATCTGCATATCTCCACCCACCAAGACACCATTGGATATTGCTGCGGGGGGATCTGCCACTGGTGTGATCTGCTTTAACAGGGGTGTGGTGTAAATGTATGTACCACCGGTGGTATGTATGTAAATGGTGTGTACAATACTCACTGGGAACCACCACTGCCTCCAGGTCACCCCAGGTTAGTCAATGCAATAATATTGGTGAATTGTATCATAAGATCAATTTAGTTTAATACAATAACAATATCTATGTCATCATACTAATATTAAAACCATGTCACATTACTGTATTGCACTATGTCATAGTATAAATCTCAATTGGAATTTTTAATTCATTTTGTGCATGAATTATTGATAATGATTAGTATTTTTATTTATGATTAAATTTCCTTGGTAAATGATTCAACCACAGGTTTTATTTTCCTTGGGCAATTATTAAAGCACTTGATTTATTTTCCTTGGGGAATGATTAAACAACTGGATTTATTGTCCTTGGGCAATGATTAAAGCACTGGATATATTGTCCTTGGGAAATGATTAAACAACTGTGGATTCATTGTCCTTGGGGAATGATTAAAACACTGGTTTTATTGTCCTTGGGGATGATAAAAGCACCGGTTTTATTTTCCTTGGTGAATGATTAAACTACAGGTTTTATTGTCCTTGAGGAATGATTGAAGCACTGGATTTATTGTACTTGGGCAATGATAAAAGCACTGGATTTATTATCCTTGTGCAATGATTAAACTACAGGTTTTATTGTCCTTGGAGAATGATTGAAGAGGATTTATTTTGCTTGAGAAATGATTCAAGCACTGGATTTATTGTCCTTGTGTAATTAGTAAACCACAGGTTTTATTGTTCTTGGGGAATGATTGAAGAACTGGATTTATTGTCCTTGGGGAATGATTAAAACACTGGATTTATTGTCCTTGGGGATGGTAACAGCACTGGATTTATTGTCCTTGGGGGATGATAACAGCACTGGTGGGGAATGATTCAAGCACTGGATTTATTGTCCTTTGGGAATGATTAAACAACTGGATTTATTTTCCTTGGGGATGATAACAGCACTGGATTTATTGTCCTTGGGGGATGATAACAGCACTGGTTTTAATAAAATAAAATTAAGTAAATTAAAGTAAAATTAAATGAGGAAAATTGAAATGAAATCAAATAGGTTACATCAAGTAAATTAAATGAAGATATATAAATAAAACAAATACAATGCATTTGTGAAAGATAAAACCACTAGTTTAATTAATTATCATTGAGGGATGATAAGGGAATGATCAAACCACTGGTTTCCTTATTATTGTGATGAAAATAATAGTTTTAATATTACTAGTGGCCAGTGGTTTTAATATTCTTGGTGGAAGATGAAACTACTAGTTTTATTATCCTTGGGGGATGATAAAACCTGTTGTTTATTCTTCTTGGTAGAACCACTAGTTATATTTGCCTTGGGCAATGATTAAAGAACTGGATTTATTATCCTTGGTGGATGTCCATTGTGGGTCATAAAATTACTTGTTTTTTTTTGCCTTGGGGTATGATAAAAAAAATGTATTTATGGTACATGTTAAGTGATAAAGCAACATTCACCAAGTATAATAAAAGCACTGTTCTTTATTATACTTGAAGATAAAACCCCTTGGGGAGATAAAACTACTGATTTTATTATTCTTGGGGGATGATCAAAAGACTGTTTTCATTAATCTTGGTGAATGTTCTGTTATCATTCAACAAATATAATAAATAAAAGGACTGGTTTATTATCCTTGTTGGATGATAGATAAAAGGACTGGTTTATTATCCTTGTTGGATGATAGATAAAAGGACTGCTTTTATTATTCTTGGTTGAAGACAAGGAATTTTATTACCTCAACCACCATTGCCCATCAAAATTCTTTGATTGGGTACAAATAATGATTTCAGTAAATAGCCATGTCCAAACTCAGTCTCTCCACTACCATAGCCCATCCAAATTCCTTGATTGGGTAAATTTCCAATCACCCCTACCAGTATTTAACCATAATATTTTATTTTTATGGATGGAACCTTGTTTAGGGTTTAATCTTTGACCAAGGATAATAAAGAACACCCAAGGAAAATAAAACCAATGCTTTTATCATCCCACAAGGACAATAAAACCAGTGGTTTAATCATTCCCCAAGGACAATAAAAACAGGGATTTGATCAGTCCCCAAGGACAATAAATCCAGTGCTTCAATCATTGCCCAAGGACAATAAATCCAGTGCATCAATCATTCCCCAAGGACAATAAAACAGGTGAGTTAATCATTGCCCAAGGACAATAAATCCAGTGGTTTAATCATTTCCCAAGGACAATAAATCCAGTGCTTTTATCATTTCCCAAGGACAATAAAACCTGTGAGTTAATCATTGCCCAAGGACAATAAATCCAGTGGTTGAATCATTGCCCCAGGACAATAAACCCAGTTCTTTAATCATTGCCCAAGGACAATAAATCCAGTGCTTCAATCATTGCCCAAGGACAATAAAACCAGTGCAGTGGTTTAATCATTGCCAAAGGAAATTAAATCCAGTGCTTTAATCAATCTGCAAGGATAAATAAAATGATGGTTAAAATATAAATCAAAATTAATACTATAAAAAATATAATAAAAAGAAGTTCAAGTATGTGTTGAAAGTATCATGGTCATTTATACTGATTACAATGAATTTTAATTCTACAGATTAAAAAAAAACACAAAGGTCAAAATAAAATAAACTCAAGATTAATAAATATAAAATAGAATCAAAATTAAAGTTCTGGTCTTTTCCCCCAAAGTATCATTTAGTAATTTATACTTTTTACAATAATTTTTAACTCCATGGATTCAAAAAAAAATGAAGATTATAATACAAACTAAAATTTTGAATACTTAAAATAAAACTAAAATTTTGAATACTTAAAATAGAACTAAAATTTTGAATACTTAGAATAGAATAAAAAAAATTCAGGTAGGTAGGTGTGTGTGCCACAATATTTTATTAATTTTTTAGATAGTTTTTTTTTGAATTTTGAATAGATAAAATGAACGCATGTGAAGTAAATTTGTGAAGTGCATTATAAGGAATATCATTGAATCAACAGCCTGGCAACATAGAATCTTTGATGCTGGCTTGGAAGATTGGCTGCTTAATTTTCTTCCCCCCCAGAGTATGATATGGACATTTATACTGTGATTATCAAGATTCTTTTTAACAAATCTGTTGTCTTGTTGATGTTCTTATTCTGTAACTAACAAATTTAGTTACCTTTATCTCTAACTTACTTTTTCCATTAAATAACTACTCATGTCTCAGGCCCCTTCTGGGGCTCTCTAGTTGTCACTAAACTTCTGTCTTAGGCCCCTTTTGGGGGTTCTCTAGTTGTGCTTAAATACTGGTCCTTCCCTTGGACCAGGAATGAAACTCATCTGATTACCAGTCAACAATACCGGAGTGCCCCTTCCTCCTCATCAGATCAGTTCCTCTTGACTATACAAGAATTATCCCCTCTCTATTGGCTCTTTGTAGCCTTGTTATTCCTCCTCATCAGGCTCCTACATAGCCTACCATTACCTTTTTATCCCTCATGGCAATATAGTCATTCTTCATCTCTTCACGGTTAAAAGCCAAAGTCTCATCCCACTAAGCTATCCAGTCAACTTCATTGTTCCAACTGGTTTACTTATCATTATCTTCTCAACCCATCTTGCCCCTTTGCCGATTTGCTGCTCAGCCTTGCAACTCCTATTACTACATCTCTCATTGGATCATTCATCATCCATTCCATCTTCATCCCCGCTCTATGCCTCCATCCTCCAACCCCACTCATCCATCTGCCCATCATCCTCAACTTAACCCATCCGCATCCACATCCACATCCATATCAGCCCGTCGTTTGAGAGCTCACTCTGAACTCACCCTCAACCTCTGCGCCGGTCTACCTCCCAAATTAAGAGCACTTCTCATTGACTTGGATCCTATCAAAGTCTTCAATTGTGTTGTCTCCCAAATCAACCTTGAGAGAAGATCAACAACTCAACCAAGTCTATCCTCCTCATCCTCATCCTCATCCTCATCCTGCTTCTCTTCCAATCTCCATCTCCCCACCGCTCTTTGCAATAATTTCTATCAATTCAAATCAATCACTTTACACGGTTAAAAGCCAAAACGCTTGACTATCTAACCTCGCTGCTTAATGGAGGGACCTAGCACCATGGACGGCTTTCAACAAATCATGCTCAAGGCCGCACTTGAAGCTGTTCCTAATCTTACAGACAAAAATTATTCAATTTGGAAAGACAAGATCACAATCCTACTCAAACTCAAAGGAACCAAACAAATTCTCAAAGACGATACCAAATCTCTCAGCCCCACGGATGATCTTGAAACTTGGGTCATCATTTTATCCAAGATAGATACCGTCACTCATAATAATGTCGTCAATTCCGATAATATCAACTCCGCCAAAGGTTTATGGAAAACTATTAAAGAAAGATTTGCCTCATCTCAAACCGCCAATCGAGCTCGAATCTTTAACGAATTCTTATATCATCCCTTCAAACCTGACGCGATCTCTTCCTTTATTACCAAAATCAAAATTTCCCTCAAGAAAATGCTTGACGTTGGTATTGAACTTCCTTTGGATATCCTGGCCTATCTTGTTCTTTTCAAATTCCCACTCTCCCTTCAGTCCTTACGGCAGCAAATTATGCACTCCAATAAAGAGGTAACGGTTGACCTGGTTCTCAATCACTTAACGCAACTTGATAATGAAACAAAATCAAAACTCACCGAGGCCTCCGTTAGAGAAACTGCTCTCGTGACCAACAATTCCAAACCTCCTGTTGCCAAACCCCAACAATGCCGGCAAGGTTATCACAATCCTAATGCAACTGACCACCCCGAGGAACGATGCTGGCATAAACACAAGCATCTTGCTCCGGATTGGTGGAAAGAAGCTCAGGCGAAAAGGAGAGCTCAAAAGAAACCCAAGAACAACAAAGTCGCTCATTATCATGCTCTTTTGACTACGTGGATCAACAAAGTAAACGCCGACCATTGCATCATCCTTGACTCGGGAGCTTCCTGCAATTTGTTTAATTCAACTCAGTACTTCTACTCATTACAAGACTGCAACGGTGAACACATAAGTACAGGAAAAGACGGAGCGAATCTTCCTATTAAAGGAAAAGGAAAAGTGGTTCTCGCCTGGAGAAATTCTCTCATTTGACTCACTGACTGTCTCTATGTTCCGGATCTTGTAATCAACTTTATCAGTCCCGGAATCTTAATTTCTGAAAAAAATTGCACTCTCACTGCTAGCGGAAATTCCTTCAAGGTCCTGCATAATGGAACAACTGCTTTTGAAGGATTCATAAGAGATAATCTTTTTGCTCTTAATCTTCCTCACTCCATTGGCAATAACTGCAAAATCAGCTATCTGACTCGAAAAACTTTCAATCATGATAAGTTAATTTACCTTCACCAATCTCTTGGTCATGCCAGTCCACACCGACTCAAACTTGTTAAACCGGAAATACCTCACTCTCTTATCAAAGAATTCCAATGTGCCAACTGCGTATTTTCAAAAATTTCCAAAACCCCGTTCAACACCAAAGCAACCCTTGCGTCAAAACCCTTCGAACGGCTTCACATTCATCTGATGGGTCCAATTAATCCGGAATCCCGTAATGGGATGAGGTACATTATGACCATCGTTGATAACCATTCTGGCTATCTGTCCGCCATCCCACTCCATTCCAAATCTGACGCTTGCCCTCAAATTTTATCCATTCTTAGATTCAAGAAGCAAAAACAAGGATGCTTCCCTGCCACGGTTTGTACCGATGGTGGAGGAGAATTCATCTCGCAAGAACTCAAGTCCTTCCTTCAAGAAAACTTGATCCAACACATTGTATCCAAACCATACCACCACAAACATAACGGAAAAGTGGAACGCGCCAACCGTACTATTGCCGAATCCATTCGAACTGTCCTTCAATCATCAAATTTACCTCTTAATCTCTGGGCAGAAGTGTCCAAAGCCTCAACTCTCATGCTGAATCAGATTCCCAAACAATCCAACAAAAAGTCTCCCTACGAAATATTCACTAATAAATCACTACCCATGGATTATTTCCATCCGCTTGGTTCCAGGGTGGTCTATCTAAAATTGAAAATTCCTCGCGGAGACAAGTTCATTAATCAAGGATTAGAAGGCACGTTAGTAGGATTCAACCCCGATCTCCTATCTTATTGTATTCTCAAACCAGATAATACCATTATTTTGTCAAAGCACATCAAAATAATCAAATCCAGTCCCCACCTCCAAACCTCTGAAAACTCTCCTGCCGTCATTCCTTTGATTGACATATATCTTCCTTTTATCCCGCATGACTGTCCGCGTTCCGACTCTCCAGTCACCTCCACTTCCACCTTACCCAATAATCCCTCCTCGTCTTCGACCAAGGCTACGGAGCCTGCAGATGACAAGTCATCTCACTCATCCCAGGAGATTGCTGATGAACTGGCTCCCTCTCAAATACTGCGCGACCAATCAACTCTTCATCCTCCCAACCGTTACGGATTTCACCATTATTTTGTTCCTAAATCTTACGAGCAAGCTAAGAAGTGTAAAGACTATGAAAACTGGGATCTCTCGATGGACGCGGAATTATCCGGCATTGAAGAGATGGATGTCTGGGAAGACTACAATGGTCCTGAACCCTCAAATCCTCTCAATACCACATGGGTCTACCGCCTGAAAGACAACTGTCATGGGGACCCTTTGATCTACAAAAGCCGACTTTGCGTGCAGGGGCTTGACCAGATATACGGCCTGGACTACCAAGACACGTTCTCACCAACCGGCAAAGCGGCATCTCTTAGAATAGCTATACTTTACGGTCTCTACCACTCTCTTCCTATCACTCAGTTTGACGTAAAGAGTGCATTTCTTCACGCGCCACTCAAGGAACTCGTTGTAATTAAAACTCCAAAAGGATCAAAACAAAAATCAAAATACCTCAAACTTAAGAAATCGTTGTACGGGCTTAAACAAGCTCCTCTCAACTGGTTCAACACCCTCACCTCCTGGCTTTCAGACCAAGGTTTCCACCAATCATCATCCGATCCCTGTCTCTATCTAAATTCCCAAAGGCAATCCATGATTTTCTTCCACGTCGACGACCTAATTTTGGTCGGTCTTGGAAACAAGTTTAAAGAAAACTTTTTACAGCGCTTTCCTAACTCAACTGCCCATGATCCAAACACAATTCTTGGTATGAAATACTCCAGAACCGAAAACAAAATATTTCTCTCTCAACCAAATCACATCGAACACGGGCTTGAAGAACTCAAACTTTCGGACTGTCATCCATCCTCCATTCCATTAACGGCTAACTTCAATTTACGACCGGCCACAGAAGACAAACATGAAGAGTTCAAAGCTTTAGGAATCAACTACAGGTCAGCTGTGTTCCTGATGAACTACATTGCTTGCTTAACTCAACCCAACATCAGTTACGCTGTCTCCAGCTTAGCCCGGTTCTGCGAACATCCCGGGATCAATCACTGGCGCGAAGTTAAGCGCTGTTGGAAGTATCTCAAGGCGACAAAAGGACTCTTGTTAGTATTGAAAGTAAAACATCAGGACACCCAACTACAATGCTTTAGCGATGCCACGTGGAACAACAATCTCAAAACGAGACATTCACAATCCGGCCACATAACCCTCCTATTTGGATCACCCATTGCTTGGAGCAGCTACCGCCAGAGAAACGTAACACACTCAACCACTGAGGCCAAACTCAATCCGCTAGTCGACTCCTTTTTGGAGGCTATCTGGATGAGGGGTTTAGTTTCAGAAATGTGGGAAAAACTGACGCAACCAAGCTTGCACCACATTGACAACAAAGGATTGGACGACAAATTGAAGAAATTTGGCTGCAATTCCAAAACCCACCATATTGACATAAAAACTAAGGCCATCAGAGAGGAATTACGAGCAAAAAATCTTGAAATCAAACTAATCCCTTTGGACAAGATGATTGCTGATGGGCTGACAAAAGCCCTACCGCGCATTCCTCTATCAAAGCTAATTCAAGTCATCAATCCTCTTTTTCACTACCTCGAAATCCTACCAGCCATGAGGGGTGTCAAAGTGTCAAATCCTCCTCCTACTGGCTAACGGCACGCGCACACTCGCGGCGCAGCTGTAGTGACTTCTGCAGCGACCTTGCGCTTACCCGTTCTCACTCAAGACTTTACTTCAAGGTCCCCGGGAGGCTTTTCTAACTTGTCTCCATGATCATCAACCTTGTCTCCTTCATCATCATTCCGTTCCTTTCTTATTTTTCCTGATTCCTTTCTTTTCTTATCTTGTTCCAATTTCTTCATACAATCTTCTCTCCCAATGTCTGCCTCTCCTCTGCCAATTGCTCAACTGCTCAATCACCATCCTCAACCCGCCTTAACCAAACCACCTTCCTCAAATCTCAACTTTGTCTGTCTGAATTTGCTGGTCCCTCAATGAAATAATTTCTATCAATTCAAATCAATCACTTTACACTCTTGACCCCAAACTAAGGCTTGATCAGATCTTACCCAACATCATATCCCTCACCCTAGCTCAATTGGCCTCCCCTCAAGCTCTCATCAAGTCATACCAACCTCAATCCCTACAAGCCCTCAGGCAATTCCTTGAATCCCATCCTCATCCATTTCTCCCCCACAATCTGATCCCCATTCCAATCAATCAGATCGTTACTTGGTTCACCGACGTATCCAATCCCTTGTCAGATGAACTAGATCCAGAGCACGTCTTACCATCTACCATCACCTCCAATCCAACCACAATCATCCACTTCAAAGTATCTGACCTCAAACTCTGCTCTACCACAGACCAAGCCCTCGATGAGATCCCAATCCCTCATCTCCAACGAGTCAACAAACTGATTGAGGATGGATTGTTGGGTGGAATCATTGATCCCAAAGTCACTAAACTTGTTCAAACCAGTCACAAGTTTGGTTTCGTACTTTCAACTCATTCAATCCAAACTCAATCTAGACCATCTTCCATCCCATCCCAACCAACTCCATCTGATCCTCAATCCATCCTCAATCCATCATCCTATCATCCTATCATTCATCATCATCAGATCCATTCATCAACCAAATCATCATCAAGACCAAATCATTCAAACCCTCACTCGATCTCAAATCATCCAACAAGCCAAAAGGTTTCATCAATCCCCTCATCATCCCTTCAACATCTTACTCACCAAACCCGTCCTACAAGGTCAACATCATCTCTTCCTTTCTATCTGACCATCCAGGTGGTGACGAATCCTACTCTGTCATGCTGGCAAGGATCTAGCCCAGATCATGGATGACCCAAGCCAGCACTTCCACTCCAAGGCTGCCTTATTCCAACTCGGTTGCTGCTCTCACCAAGGCCTGTATGATCAATCATCATCCCTTAACCCCCTTCATCCATTACTCTGGATCAACATCCCAGTCTATCATCCCAACCTTCAATTGACCTCAAACTTTGCTCCCAATCATCATGCCATCTCCCTTATGACTAATCCCAACTCAAATTCCAACCAATTGGTCTCACCATCACTTCTAGCCCCTTCTGCTTTGAATTTCTTTCATCAATCTCACCTCATGACAACTCCCCATCAGCCCATTGGTCAAAACTTGTGGTCAAAAACCATCCTCTGCCCCCTGTTGGCTGTCTACTTTCTTCTCCATCATACCCCCATTACTTCATCCTCTAACTTGATTGGTACTCATTTCACCGGTCTTGCTATCACCCTGGTTACCTCTCTCATCCATTGCAACCTCATCCGCTTCTCAACAACTTCTTACTTGGTTCCTTATTGTATCCTTGCTGGAGGCATTGATTGCCCTTCTCCATCTCAAATGTTTGCTTGCGCCACCTCAATTGCTCTTTAACCTTGCTTTTTTCCTCCAAAATTGCTTGCAAAATTGTTTGCGCACTTCTACTCGCTCACTCTATTCCTCACTCCTCGACTTGCTACCCCCTTGATCAAGATTTGATGACTCGGAATCCAACTTATTATCCTTCAATCGTGATACCTTGATTCCCCTCATCTCCGGTGCCATCTCTCAATACTCCATTGCCATCCTCTTCTCACCACTCAAACTGATCCAAGCCAGGCTTCAATCAAGCCCAGCAATCAATCCAACAAGCATCCCAACCTTTGACTCAAACCATCGAATCAATCAATCCCATTTAGCACATTGAACGCTCCAATTGATTCTAACCTCCGCTCTTCATTCATCAATCAAATCTCCATCATTCCAAGGGGTGGTCCATTCATTTCGCCCATCCTGTCACCCTTGTCATTCTCGCTACCATCCATCTCCTCCGCTTCATGTGCTACATCACCACATCACCACATTGCTCCATCGCTTGCTTCCTCCCTTGCGACCTCGCTCTTCCACCTCTCAATCTTGCTCGTTGCTTCTCATCCCCATATTGTTCCATTGCTCCATCTCAACCGCTCTCTCGCTCCCATCCATCTCCTCCGCTCCACCTGTTACATCACCAAACCATTCTCCCATTGCTCTTCCCGCTACTTCTTTACTCGCTCCATCTCCAACATCAATACACCCATCATCAATACAATTCAATCATCATTCCATCCATAAATCATATCAACAACATACAACTCTAATCACCATCAACAACATTCAATTCAACTTCAACAAAATATCTATATTCCTTTTCATCTAGTATTGAACAGGCTGGTGTGTTGGAATCATTCCCTCTTTTTGTTCAATACTATCTTCATATCTCCCTATCATCCACCCTCTCTCATTACCATCACCACATTCATTACCATTCAATACTGTCATCACCCACCATCATAAAATAACTGTCACCACTCCATTCCAACTTCATCTCTAAAAACATCACCATCACCATCACTATTACCATTATCATCACCATCACCATCACCATCACCATCACCATCACCATCACCATCACCATCACCATCACCATCACCATCACCATCATCATCATATCATTCTCACCCATTAAGCTATACCATTACCCTCATCACCACCATCATCATCATCACATCATTCTTTGCCATTAAGCTAGGCAACTATGCCTGAGGTCCTTGTTTCTCCTCTTAAAATAGGCTATCATTCCCCATATCACGCTAGGCAACTATGCCTGAGGTCCTTGTTGCTCCTCTTGAAATAGGCTATCATTTCCCCATCTCATATCCTGACAAGGTGGTGTCTTGTCATTTATTACTCAACTCTCATATCTCTATCATTCTCATATTCTCCTCTCATTTCTCATGAATCTCTGGAATGTTTGCTGGTCTTAAATTGGTTCCTAAATTTGTCAGTTAAGGTGGTGTGTTGTCTTTTTGATGTTCATATTCTGTAACTAACAAATTTAGTTACCTTTATCTATAACTTACTTTTTCCATTAAATAACTACTCATGTCTCAGGCCCCTTCTGGGGCTCTCTAGTTGTCACTAACCTTCTGTCTTAGGCCCCTTTTCGGGGTTCTCTATTTGTGCTTAAATACTGGTCCTCCGCTTGGACCAGGAATGAAACTCATCTGATTACCAGTCAACAATACCGGAGTGCCCCTTCCTCCTAATCAGATCAGTTCCTCTTGACTATACAAGAATTATCCCCTCTCTATTGGCTCTTTGTAGCCTTGTTATTCCTCCTCATCAGGCTCCTCCATAGCCTACCATTAACTTTTCATCCCTCATGGCAATATAGTCATTCTTCATCTCTTCAAAAATTGAATTCATACCCAATAATTTTCTTTTTGTGATATGATGTCTAGTTTATTTACAAATGCATTTTGGTGATGATGAATTTTTTTGTATTTTTAATCTCTCTATTCATTAATGTTTTGAGATATATTTATTTGATTTAGATTATAAATTTGACAGACCAATATATCTAAATCAGACTTCAAAAGTCATGAAAAAGGTATACGCAGAATATAAAGTTGAGTTTGTTGATTAGATAACATGAATGAAAGATCTGAAACATGCTGATGCAATGATACAAAACATGTGAAATTATTACTACAGTATGCATGGAAAATGCCACATGACATGCACCATAGAGTACGCCACACTTGTGGTGTAAGCGGCGCACTTGATTTAGGTCCAAAACTGGGTTTTTGACCCCAGCGGTTTTTGACATCTTACATATGCCAGCCCCCCATTGTTTTACGGTTTATTCCATTCCTCCTTCATTCAATTCAACTTTGTGGTGTTTTTAAGGGTTGCTTTTCTTTTCTGGCTTTGCCTAATTCCCTCAAATTGCCTTTTCCCAACCCTAATCACCATCTTGCTATTCCTTGGCTCATCATGAAATACTCAATGACCTCCTCAATCCAACCAACAATCCCTTGCCAAAACCCATTAAGGCCAAGGCCATCACAGCCCCTACTAAACCATTGCCAAAGTTCCAATGATGATGAAGATAATTCCCCATGGCTTAAAGTGCAGTTTCCAGGAAAAAATCTTAGTCCAGGCAAGCTGTCATTGATGGAATCAACCCATACAAACCATTTGATTCACCCAAAACTTTTGAAATTTGGAAATATTCCTGAAGTTTTATTGCCAAATGAAGTGTTCCAGGACAGTCTCCAAGATGAAGCAAGTCAACAGCAGCAACTGCGCCCAGACCCAGAGTCACCACAAAGGGGCAATCTCCTGTATGAAGCACGTCAATACAAGCAACTGCACCCATCCCGAGAGTCACCACAAAGGAGACTTGGTCTGACAACTCAAAGTGAACTGGAACAGATGGGCTTTGACAATATTTGTTACCTTGAAGGGCGCATCTCAAAATGAAACCAACTTGCAGAAAGGATGCAATCCTTATTGAATGATATAGATTGGGAGTTTCAGAAAAGGATTTATGTTATGGCCATCAAGGAAGATATCCAGGTGCACATCTTGTTCAGGTACCCTGGACATGCTCACTGGGTCAGGGGTTCAAGCTCTTGGAATAAATACTGTGAATTCAGTCAAGAAGTGCATATAGCTTTTGAATCATGTCAGGAAGTTTTTTTTATTGTCTATTGCTTTGTGTCCTACATCTCTATTTGTTTTTGTGCCCTATACTAATGTTTTGATTATCATTTGGCCTTTGCACAGGTAAGACAGCTGGGGATGCTGTCAAAGAGCTAAGAAAAAAGTGGAATGCTTTACCCTCCAAAGAGCAAGATTGTTACAATGATGATGATCATCTCAAGACACTCCAGTCACAAAAGTGATCTAAATCAAGGTCAACCAGGTCTACGGAGCTTGTTGCAGATGAAAAAAACAGCTCCTTTGTGGCCCAATAATCCCAGAAAATAATGAAAAAAATACCCATTGATTGTTTATCACTTGCTGCTTGCCACAAAAAATGTAACAACTGGGCTAAGAAGACAATTGGCCAATTGAAATCATTTGCCAATAGCCATCAAGTTGAAGGGTTTTTGGTGGTTGCTTCCAAAGACCCAACCAGCTCAATAGCAATAATTGGGGGGACAAATTTGGGGGAGCATTTTCTGGATCTTTTGGCAAAGTCACTGTATGATTGAATTAATTGTTTTATGGCTGGGTGGTTGGGAGGGCTGCTCAATGCAAACTACTAGGTAATTCCAACAAGATTGAAGATCTTCCAGCTTTGACTGTAGCTTCCAACAGAAAAAAACACAAATGGGCAACTGGTGAAAAAAGCCGCAGGCACCCTTACAATTGAGGCAACTTCAAAGAAAATCTGAAAGAATTCAAACAAAATTTAGGTTATATGCTTTGGGATGCTTCTGGTGGTGGGTTTGTACAAGGATGGCCAGGTAGCATGGCTTCTGCCTTCAAAAGGGCTAAACTTACCCTTTGTGTCCAGGAAAAAAATTTACGTGTAACTCCCAAATTGCTCATGCAAACCCTTACAAAATTGGTGCTGGTCAAAACTCAAAATTTCCTTCAAGCCTTGGCCAAAGTTTCAATTAAAATATTAGAACAAAATGAAGATTTTGATTATCATAAAAATTCAATTCCAGGTAAAAAGAAGAGGAAAGTTGGTGTCCAGAAAAAAACTTTGCAGGAAGCTACTGATGAGGAAGATTCAAAAAATTCTGCTGAACCAGATTCAGAGTCCAACAACAAGTAGGAAAATTGGTCAGAGTAAGATGAGTCAAATTCTTGACATTTCTTGGTTTTCTTTTTAGTACTACCAATTACTGCTTGCCTATCTAATCTTTTTCCTTTGTATATGCCCAATTACTGCTTGTCATAGGATTTGTGTGGGCCATTCATTTGTAAGATTTTATTGTGAAGTCTTATTGTAGTATTGAGCTTAGCATGCGAATTTCCTTTTCTGCCCACAATAATATCATAAACATATCTTGTGCACATCAAAAAATAATCTTGTGAATTGATAACATTATTGACAAGTAGATGTGATTTATCATCATGCGTTTGCAATCTAATACAAGGTGATAACAAATGACAACAGAGCAAACATTGAATGAGAAAAAATACATGACCCAAAAAAACCAATTAGCACAAGCAGAAAAGGAAGGGAATGATTTTGATTTGACAGATGAGATGTGAAAGGGAGACAAGGAATGTCAACATTTTTAGAAGAAGTGGAAGGTTGGGTAATGGCAGCGTGGATGAAGCAAAAAATATGCAAGTATGAAGGAGAAAATGCTAAGATTTTGTGGGGCCCTTGCGGGCTTTGCCTGCTCGGGAGATTGTGGGAAGTGCAAAAATCTCAAGGGCTGGGCTATGAGCCGCAGTTTTACCTATTTGGTGGCCTCCCAGAAAACTCAATGGGGGGTTCAAACTGTATGTATCTGGTGTCCAAATAGGTGCAAGATCCCAGAACAAGAATGACATCAAGACCCAATTGATTTGGAAAGTGGCCGGGATGGGATGGCACCATTCAACTCTTGTAAGAGTGATGAGTGGTAAAAAACACATGGATAGATCTATCTCATGGTGCTAGGATTGCTTGTCTTATATATGTCTGTGTTGTGGGCATATGCATGGTTGAGTGTATGCATATGTAACCCATAACTAGGTTACAACAGACTCAACTTGCAGTAATCCGGATTCCCTTCACACTTTGTTCAAAATTGTATGTATCTATGTATCTAAATACAACTCACAAGCACACTACCCACCCAATGTCCTGTAAAAGAGAATTGGGATCAATGGCCTGCCCAATTTATTGTGAAGAGAATTATGGCAACAGCATATCAGGGGATGCTAACCTGGTAGCCAAGCGGCCAGCAAGATGTTTGCCTTGTTGCTCAATACATCAAGACCAGCAAGTTGAGCTTTGGAGGGGGCTCTAGATGGATGTAAATACTGTTGAATATGCAATGTGTCTAGGGTGGCAGACGCATAAAGCAGTTAGTTCATTGAATCATCTTTTTGTTAATCAAAGGTATAGTAAATCAAATCATGAACAGAAATATCATAGTGGCAGTTTATCTAGTGTTGGTTATACTTTTTGCTTTGTGTTTGAATTTTTATTTGTTATTTGCAATGAGAGATTCCTACCTAAAATAGAAGATGCATACAGAATTGAAAGAGGAAAAGAATCCGCATGCAATCCAAATTTCTTTGTTTTGGTAAGTTATACTGTCATAGTGTTGTACACGTGCTATGTAGTAATACCCACCCCCTTTACAAAAGTAACAACTCTTGGTGTATCATTCTGCTTGAGTCTTTAAAGTGAGAAGAAGCAAAGTGATTTTGGGCTAAATGAATTCAGTCAAATTCTCAAGAGAGATACAGCAAAATTGCAAATTGGGGGAATAGGAAGGAAAGGTAACAATTGTAGAAAGGAGGGGAAGAAAAAAACTTTCACATTTTTGGCTCCCAAATGCTTTTCAAGTAAATTTCTGCCAGTTTATTTTTGATTTAGGGATTATTTTACAATCTCTACCAGTTGATCTCCAATTTCTACAAGATTGATGGTCAAATGCTTGAGATTTATCTGTTTTTTGAAATGGATCTAATCCCTGTAAAATTATCTTTTTCTTGTATTGGCAAAGAAATACTTGGAAATTTTGAAAGTGGTACTGTTTTGTTCAAATTGATATTTACCAAACCTGTCATTCCCTTCAGAAATTTTCAGATCCCAAATGCCGTCCTTGCTGTACACCTTGGAACAATAAACTTATCCTGGAATTTTTGGGTGCCAACCATAGTGTGCCACTTGCAGGCCCATAGGATAAGGTTATCAATGGGAATTCTCACTAACACTTGTTTGTATTTAAAAAATTCCAAACCAAAGAAGGAAGCCAGAAAGAAACCTAGTTTAGGATTGGTATTGGTCATTGTAATACAGAACGGGAAGCCAATAAATTTAATGAAACCAATCAGGCGGTGAATTCAATTCAAGTTTCCTGTTTTGAGGCATTTAGGGACCTGCAATAAGAACAAAAATTCAAAGGAGAGGTATTTTATTTTTTGATTTCAAGGTGATTGACAGAAATAAAAATTTATAGATAAATTTTTGTTTTTTTATTTCTTCCCCTCCCATTGAGGATGCTAGTTAATGTAACAAGGGCTGAAAAATCTAAGAATGTCTGAAAACATGGCTTCTCTGTTCACAGAAAGTAAACAAAAATTATTGAGGATTATTATGAATATGAATTCAATTCATCTTGAGAAATTCAAGGGGATTAAATTGGGATAGTTGGGGAAGATTCTTGATGTTAGCTCCTATCTTCTTAAGTTCAATTATTGGTGGAGGTGCTATCTAATAATAATTATAAAACTGATTCCTTAGATAAATATAATTATGAAGGAAGAAGGAGATGCAAGATTATGTGGAAAAATGGATCCTAAGAAGATACTAGAAAACAGATGGCTAATCTATTTTAGAGAAGCCACATTCCATAGATTTTAGAGAATACAGATATAAATTATATGAATTTCAATATGATTGTTTTAGTAACAAGATAATTAATAAAAGTTAATTCTCAATGGATTTGGACTGAATTTCATAGAATATTTATAATCTGATAGATTAGATTTATTGGTGTAAAAGTTAACCAGAGGGTTTTATATTGTGTAAAAAGTTATTGTAATAATAAAACATACCATGTTCAGTATGTAAATAATTATTGGCAGAAGATAAAAATATATTGTGCCAGCTCTAGACAGAATAAAGAAATCTAATTAAGATAAATTTCCCTGATTATATAAATATTTATCATACAGATATTTTCCTGATTGAGTTCTTGGTTTAAAAATTAATTGAACTAATTTGCAGCTGGTATGGTACTCCACTCAATTTCATTCTTTTATTTTTCAGAATATTATTTTTCAATTAGGGGTCAAATAATTTTATAAATGGATTAATGAGGTAATATTTTATCATCAATATGAAATAATTGGAATGAGGAGTTCATGTAATGTATACTAGCCACGCAAGCAACCTTAAAATACCCCCTGGCTCCTAATTCATTCATTGGTCTTCATCATCAAATCAATAACTTTTGTAAATAATTCAGCATAATCTTTGGTTCTTTGAAGAAATGAATATCAATCATATCATTCTGTTTATAAATATACAATATTCAAGATTTCAAGGCCAAAATAGGAATACTCAATTATCATCTCTTATACATTCAGCCACTCAAGTAAAAAAATTCCTTTGTTTTCACAAGTTATTCAAGGGTATTCATAATGAACTCACTAGCTTCTGTAAATAATGAATTATAATATTTGGTTTCTTGAAGAAATGAATATCAATCATAGCATGTTGTGTAAATATAAGAAATTTGAAAGATTTTAAGGCCAGAATAAGAAGCCTCCATTATCATCTAATATATGTAAATCAATACAGATATAAACACCAGATTGGATTTCCTTAGACCTATATTCAAAATAATCCACAAAGAAGTCTACTACTGCATCCTCTTCAATGTTTTATTCCATATTTTCCAATACAATTAATCTTATATTGTAGCTTCCAGGATTTATAATATTTTTCAACAATATTTTGAGTAATAGACCAATTCAATTCAACAGATTCATTTACAATATTCATAAAACAAAGGGTTTTTGTCAGTCTCATGTTGAATTGGTATCAATACATCCATAACTAATTCTAATTTTCCAGGATAATTTTTATTACAATGATTAATTCTTCTTAAGAACCTTATAAATTACAAGAAGATTCACATTCTCCAAATTATTCCATGTAAGACTTCCATAAATAAGGAACTAATTAATTATTCTTTTCTCAAAGTAAAATTGAACATGCTATAGTTTCTCTAGATTTACTCCAAAATTCTCTCAAACATTTCAAAAATTATTTAAAGCATTGCATCATTTGAATTTCAAGATATTTAGAAGGTAGTAATTGAGGAATTGAGATCATAATAATTTTTTTCATGAAAAAGATTTTTTTATGAGGACTTTATCAGAATAATAACCAGAGCATTTATCATTATCATCAAAGAGGAAGAAGGATATTTTTTTCTTTGAATTATTTATCTAATAAAATTATAAAAATAAAATCATATAACAAGAAAGAAGGTTCAGGGATCTAAAAATCACATTAGTTGAATCTTAGGGGGTGAAAATTGTAGATAAAATTGATCAAGATGAATAATTCTCAAAAGTTCTCCATTAGGAGGGATATGATGCCATCTAATTTGGATATATTTTTTATTTAACTTGAGCCTTAGGGAGAAAGCATTGGGCCAAGTTTATTATTCAAATAAAATCAGGTATTTCATGAGCACTGTTTCACTTTACTATCCCTTGTCTTTTTTAGCTAAATATACATATCATAGTTTATGTTGATATTTTGTATTGAAAAATACTTCTACCATCTTTTCCTAAGAGATGCCAAGGATCTTTCTCTATTTGAGCCACTAGAGGTTATATTAAAAATGAATCACTTAATTTAGTTTCATTTTGATATGAATCAATGATAATATGGGATTATCATAGTTTCAAGTTTCAAGTTTTGTTTTTTCTGGTTCAGCAACAACCATATAATTCCAAATAAATTGGTAAAGAGAGGGGACAAATGATTTTTTTTATTTAAAATCACTACTATGTTTGGCTCTATCAAAAGAGCAAGAGCTAAATTTGATCCTGAATATAAACAATACTCCTCTAAAAGGCTGGCTCCAGATAAAACAAGTAGAATTAATCAATATTAATTTGATAATTGGAATATTTGAATTGAAAATGCCCCATTCTGAAGAAGGCCAAGGATAAATTTATGCCTTCAAAGTTACAAAATAAACACCTCTTCTTGAGGCAGGAATGTTTTTAGAATATCATTTGATAAAATCATTCCAATTTGGATAAAATGAATGGATAAAGGAATTGTTTACTGAATTCACACCTTTTGACATTTTTTTCCACTCCATAATGGCATGCAAACCTTAAAGATTGCAGAAATTGAAAAAGTTTTGAATGTAGGCAGTTGTGGTTTAAAACAAATTTTTAAGGTTTAAATAGCTGACTGGGGTGGAAAATAAAAATTTTAAGATCTTTTCATGCCTTTTAAGGTCCCAAGGCCTCCCTGATGCGGGAAAACACACCTTTTGAGGGCATCTTGAAATTTTTGATACCTGAAAATCTTCATTCTGGCCTTTGGGGGCCAAAATAAGGCCCTGAGTCAACTGTGGGCTCTGTCTGGGATATATTATTTTTGAGAATCCACATATGGAAACCACTTGATTTAAAAAAACTTAAAAATCAAATAATTATAAGCTTTTGGAAATGAATTCACATCTGAGCTCAGATTTGAAAAATAAACATGCAACCTGAGAGGAATAAGAAAATTTATGAAGTCAATTAATTTACAAGAAATGTGATATTTCTGGTGGGATGTAATTGCTTTTCTACTAAACATCATAAAAAATTATTAAAACTCAAGTAAGCTGATTTTTGAAGAGGTTACATGTAGTTGCAGGATAAAATTGAACCAAAATAATTACTGATATCACACCAATGACACCAAAAGGTGTCATTGGAATTATATTAGTAATTTTTTACTATAATCACACAAATTGGTGTGCTTTCCCACCCCAAGAATGCATGCATCCCTTTTTAAGTTCAAAGAGGTGCCTTGGGTGGGAAAAAATCATTTGATTGCGTTTTGGGCCCCCAAAGGCCTGTAAAAATCAATTGAGGCCTTGGGGGGCTAAAGCAGGCCTCGGGTAGAATGTTTTGGATAATCCAACTATGGTCACCAATGGAGTAAATTTACTATGTAAAAATTCTATAAATATCATTTTTTTTCAAGGAACTCAAATCTGACCTCATGTTTGCCAAACAATTTTATCAAATGTAAGAAAAATAAAAAAATTTTAAAACATCAAGTTCCTTGCAAAAAGTGAGATATATTCAGTTGAATATAAATAACTCTGTTCCAAACATAAAAAAAACATAAAAAAAGCTGAGTATACCTATTTCATGCAGGGAATTTGAATATTTCGAAATATTCAAGCAGAAATTTTATTGAGTACATAAATAAGTATGAAACCTTTTTGAAGAAAATTCAAGATTTGCAATGGAATGTAGATACCTTTGTACAAAGAATAAAAAATAATAGAAGAATTAATAAATATATCTATTTTACAAGGATAACTAATTTATGGGGAAATATCATGACAAAGGTTTCATCAAGTGCAACAATGAAAACAAAATGTAAAAAATTGCTTTAGCTGAATAAGAATTGAAATTTCCACTGAGTTTTGATACCTTAACACAAAAATAAAAGAAATTAGAAAAAGTTTATATATAAAGATAATTTGAGAGAAATTTAAATATTCTGAAATATATCAAAAAATAATTCATTTAGTAACATGATCAGAATAATGAAATCAAAAATTTGTTTCTTTGAATAAAAATCATTATTTGTGATGGAATGTAGATATATTTTACCAAAAGGCCAATGTTAAATTTGCAACCTATGAGTTGTGAACAGGTGTGAATCTCCATTCACAACCCATATGCATTGTGAAAGGCAACTCACAAATTGACAAGGAGTAGGCAAAGTTTCCCACAATTTGGGCCTCTCCTGGGGAGTTGCAAGCCCCCAATTAAAACTCAAAAAGGGTTTCAATCAGGGATTCACAACCTATTTTGGGTTTCAATTGGAAGTTTGAAACTTCCCAGGGGATCCACAAGTTGTGAGTGGGGGATGCGCAAGTTGTGAGTGGGGGATGCAAAAGTTGTGAGTGGGGGATGTGCAAGTTGTGAGTGGGGGATGCACAAGTTGTGAGCAGGGGTTGCGCTGGTTTTTCTGGCTCATTTGGGTCAAAATAGCCACAAATGGGCCATTTGAGAGCAGAATTGGGGTACCTAGGCACCCCTGGACAACATTTGAGTGGTTTCAACCCAAATTTGGGGATGTGGCATACTATGTGGGACTATTATTGGACCACAAAAATAAACTTAAACACTCTGCCTATTGGAAAAACTGCATACACACACAAAACACGCCTGCTGGATAAATTTATTTTCCTCAACCCAAAAGGGAGCAAATGTTTGGATTTGTTCAATTGAAAATTGAACTGAAAAACAAATTCAAGTTGAATTTTGTTTGTTTATGGGAACAGTGGCAAGCCCAAGCCACCCTGGTTTAAACATGGCTACTTTAAGGGACTTAATTAAAAGGTTTCTCAATGAAGCTTTGCAGGAATCTAGGGATTCAGGCAGGGAGTTGGAAAAGAAAACATTGGAATCCCCAATTGCATCCTCATCTAGGGTTAAAATTGAGCTAAAATATTTTACTTCACAACTGGAATTGAGTAAAGGTGGTGGGTCACATTTCATATGTCATTTGACTGAGAAGGATTTTTCTTGATCAATACTAATGTAACCATGTGGGGTTTAACTATTTAACTGAGAGGTGCCAGAACTGCTTGAACCTCCTCCTTTGAGAGCATTTTCTAGTAGTAAACAATCCAAGATTTATTGTAAAAAATGGGAAGACATGCATTACTACACATTGACAACTTAAAATTCAAGGAAAGATAAATATGTGGATTTAGCATGTGACAGATTTGGGGTATATGAAGGGCCATGCCTCACCAAATGTCAAAGGAAAAATCACACAAGCAACATTGGGTGTCAATTCATGATCCATGCCAGTTTTACAGTAGAAGATACCACATGGAATCTCTCCATTAGAAATGGCCTACACAATCATCAGGATAATCTCTGGTCAAGCCTTGGATCAACTTAAAGAAGGTTGGAAAGATGGGCTAAATACAATTCAACTCAAAAGAAAATTCATCAAGATTGATGGTGGAGAATAAATTGATGATAGAAAAATCTATAACACTAAGAAGAATTTAAAGCAAGCAGAACTGGATGGGAAAGGTGTTATGTATGCTCTATTAGAAATTCTCCAGGAATACCAGTGGGTATACAGGTTAAAATTTTGTGGAGAGGGTCACTTAGAGGCCCGTTTCATGGCTCATCCCAATTCTATAAAAATTTCCAAAAAATACCATCATATTGCTTTGTTGGATTGTACTTATAAAACAAATGGGTACAAAATCCCTCTGTGGAATTTTGTTGGAATGACAGCCAAAAATAAAACTTTTAAAAAGGATTTTGTTTTTATAAAAAAAGAAAAATATGATTTCTACAGTTGGGCTTTTAATGCATGAAAGGAGTTGGCTTCTGATACCAAGAGGCTTCCCAAAGTCTTTGTGACGGACCATGAAAAAGCTCTGATTGGTGCTATTGAAAATAGGTTCCTTGAGCCATCCAGACAGTTGCTCTCCCGGAAATTTTCTAAAAATATTCAAGAAAATTGTAAAGTTTGCTTCAGTAATGAAAATAAAGGATGGAAACGTTTTATGAATCTGTGGGAAAAGTATGGGGCCTCCAAAACCAAGGAGGAGGAAGAAGTCAATGATGGGGAACTGAGATTAGTACAATTTATTGCTTCTTCTGTTCATCTCTTCTGGAAATGCTGATGTTGGAACTTGTATACAGTGTTTCATGAAAGACCGTGAGGATGTGCTCAAGTATATGGAAAAGAAAATTTTCCCTATCAAAGAGATGTTTTTAATGGCGTGGACTTGTGTCAACCCAGAATTTTGAAATAAAAAAATGTCTTGGGTAGAAGGGGCCCATGCTACTTTCAAATGATTAATTGTGGGATCTTTGGGAAACAGTTTTGATGTGTGGAAAAACCTGGAAGGAACCATTGAAAGCCACATCAAATCAGTGCATGCCTCACTTAAAAACTCTTGAATAAAGTTAGGAACTGTTCTTCAAAAAGAACTTTTACCTTTAGGTTAAAAATTGTTCATTGAGGCAATTAAACTCATTGGCAAACAATTTGAGAAGTTAAAGCGCAACAATGATAGCAAGGTGCGCTCAAAGTCTTATTCAAAAAAATGGGCTTGCTGTGTTCCCATATTTTAGGTGAAAGACTAGCATCAATAGGATCCATTGTGACTGAGGATGTTCATCATCAGTGGAGGTTACAATATGACCTAACAGTGAATTAAGCTGTGTTTTTGAGGTTTTGGAAGGGTACAAATCATATGGTTGACATCAATTATAGGATTGAAAGATTAATTATTTTTTTTATTTTGAAAGAATGAAACAGATCCAGTGCTTGAAGAATCCCAATTGTTCAAAAAGTTGAATTCCATGCTTATGGGACAACCTCAACAAGTTATACAACTGTTCCCAGTAAAAAAGTCCACAAGACAAGTGGATTGAGTCCAGTGGAATTGTTTACTGGGTTGCGCAGCCTTGCTTGCTTGATGATGGGTCTTGCTCAGGTGAAACATGACTTCATGATTTCAAGCAAATCATGCCTGTTTACCAGGGTGCAAAGGCCGGTGGTCAACAGGATTGGCCATGAGGTGTGTCACCATCCTTAGCAATATTAATCATCAATACATACAAACACTGTGTCATCCTGACTCCATCTCTTGCCTTGAATTGGTTGCAAAAATGGAAACCCAGCAGTCAGATTAAATAAACGCAGATCAATCATCTTGCTTCCAAGCTCAAGAAGAAAAATGAAGAGCTCCAATCATGTATGTTAATTCAAAGCCGATTGGAGAGGCCTCAAGACCATTGCTCCAAGCCACCTGACCATATGCCCAAGCCATGGCTGAAACGCCAGCCTGTTACAAACAAAGTGAAACATCTCATCTAGGAGAATGTTCTACAGAAGGGAGCAACTTACAAGCAAGTTGCACAAAACTTTGATGTTTCTGAACGCACTGTACAAGGCATCATCAATAATGAAAATCAAATAAATCCAGATAGTCAACGTTCACAAGGGGCTCAGACCAAAATAACAGTGGATGTTCTCTGTGAATTACTCTTACACATTGAACAACAATCAGAAATCACTTTGAAGGGAATGGCTTCCTACCTTGAAACTGAACATGGAATATTTTGCTCACCTCAAGCTATCCAAAGAGTTCTCAAAGACAATGACGTAACTTGAAAGATTGCCCATCCAATTCCCCAACAATGGAATGAACTTTCAACCTTACAAACAAGAAATGATTATATCCTCCATCGTGCAACTCATGTGAAAAGAAAAGTGGTTTTTATTGATGAAACTGGGTTTGATCTTCATAACCAAAGGTCTCATGGTTATTCATCTTCTGGTATGCCATTTTTAAATCACTAGTAAAGTTATTTTAAACCATTTTTAAATTTATGTACTGAATTTTGATTGTTTTCTTGTTTGTGAGCATACAGATGAACCAGCAGTATTAAGTCTAGTCCCCAGGCTCAGTCAGATCACCTTGGTTGCTGCACTTTCCAAAACAGGATACATCTACTATGAACTCTTCAACAGTGATGGAAAACTGCAACAAGGTGTGAATGCAAGTGACTTCTCTGGGTTCCTGGTCAGATTACAACCCAAATGCCAAAAATAAGCTCTTTTAATCCTTGATAATGCACCAATTCACAGAGGAGAAGAGGTTGAAAATGTTGAAAATATTTTGAAGGCCACCAATGATATTGATTTTGAATTTCTTCCACCCTATTCACCATTTCTAAACCCCATTGAGCTCAGTTTTAACACTCTTAAAGCATTTGTCAAAGGAAAAACCTTGCTTCAAAGTTCTCAACTAGTCAATCTCATCAAACATGCTATTGATGAAACAATTACCAAAGAGCATAGCTTAAAACGGTTTCATCATTGTCAAATGTTTTACAGATTTTGTTCAGAGATGCAACCAATTACTGGTACAATATTAAAACATCCTGAATGATTTTTTGAATTTCTGGGCTTCCTGGTTTTTTTTACTGGTTCTCACTTTTTGTACCAGGTTTTCCAAGAAATTCACTTTTTTTTTTATGTTTTATTGAATCCAAGTTTTTTTAACCTAATACAAAAAATTACACCCACAAACTTGTTTTTTCTTTTTTTGGGGGGGGGGGTCAAAAAACCCAGTGGCCGCTTGACTTGTCCTGTGGACTTCCTACCCTTGTTTGGTGGACTTGATCAATTTTCAAGGTGCCTTCAATCCCTTGTTGAGAGGCCTTATTCTGTTGATGAGTGGCCTTGAATTACTCAAAGAGGGGTCTTGATTGCTTGTTATGTGTCCTTCCTCACTTGAAAACTGGACATGGTTTACTGGTCCACTGGACTTGTTTACCAGGAACAGTTGTATTAGAGATTTTAAAGTATGTGGATTATTTTAAATCAAATTTGATTGCCAAGGCAAGTCTTGATCAAAAAGTCTTATGGTCCAGCTGTGGTCAACCAAAATTGCAATTTAATTGTTATGAAATTTCAAAATTTGAAAATTTTGAAAGAGAAATTAAGAGGGAAAAAATGGTCAAAAGGGATCCAAAAAGACCAAAGATAGTAATTATTTCATTTTGAGTGTTAATTTTTCTAGTTTAATGAACTGATGGGAAAATGATTTCTGTAGTGCAAGGAAAGCTTTTCATCTGAATTTCATAGTTCAGTGGAAGAGGCTGAAAGTTCATTAGGGTCCCTTCCATTGGAATCAGATTCCTTTTGAAGGAGGAAGATGAAAAAATGGAGGATTCAAACAGAAGCTCATCTTTGGTGAGTGTTGTTTCCTTTAATTAGATTAGAATTTTGGATAACTAATTTTTGATTGCAGGAAGTGAATTACCTCAATAAAATACCTGAGAACTTATGTAAGTTCTTTGGGGAGGTTTAGGATCCGGTTGGTGATGGGAGTTGGGGATTTAGAGTGATTGCAAAATCACTTGGGTATGATGAGCATGGATGGTTTAAAGTACAAAATGAATTGATTGAAACATTGGGGAAAAATAAGATATGCTATTCTGAGATCCTTGGTGGCAGTAAAGATTTTGAATATGTAGGAAAAAGATTTGATTTTAATGACATCAATGAAAAGATTCCCTATTCAAAATGGCTTTCAAAGTTGGATATGGGTCAAATAATAGCTGATAATTATGGAAGACCAATATGTATCATTTCATTGGATTCATGTTGTACTTATACTCCTATGAAAAAGAAGTGTGCAAGATCAATCAGAAAGAATACTAATTTTATTTATCAACAATAATCACTGGGTTTATCTTGTACTTGAGGGAGAAATGATTCCAATACCACCCATTGTTTCCAAAACTGCTTCTTTGAATTCTAAAAAATATTCTGTTTGGGTTGATCATCTAAAAGATGAACTTCATTTATATTCTAAGTTATAAACATCATTTTAATTTCATCATTTGGGTTTGGTTTCTGATGCTGATCTTGTAATTTTATTAATATAAAGGTTTATCAAATTTTTAACATAATTATTTTGACTGTTTTGAGTTAACACCATCATCTTGAGTGTTTTGAATGAGATTTTATTAGTAAGTCAGTTCAGCTTGTTTTGGGATGATCCCATCATAAGGAGTACTTTGAATGGTGTGGTGACCAATCTGGGACACCACGGAAAAAAAAAAAAAAAAAAAAAAATTTTTCGGTTGTACCTCTATGGGTAACTTCACTCCCTTCTCCCTTCTCCTTCCCTCAAGCTAACATCCTCATGCCCAACCACATCATCCACCACCAAGCTCCCAGAAAGCCCCACCGCCTCCCTTGATCCCCATGTGCTCGCTGCAGCTGCCGCCAATGTTGAAGTCAAGAAGTGGGACGAAGAGAATACTTTCTACTTTCAAGTGGCCCACAAGGGTATCACAGTTGGAAGAGTCAAGGGTTCTGGCCTTGTTAACGGTACCAAGCTCCTCAATCTGGCCGGAATAAGCCGCGGGAAGCGAGATGGCATCTTGAAGAACAAAACAATTTGCAAGGTTGTTAAGCATGGCACCATGCACCTCAAGGGAGTTTGGATTGCCTTTGATCGTGCCGTCTTTCTCGCCGAGCAGTATAATATTGCTGAAAAGATATTCCCCCTGTTGGTCGTCAACCTGGAGCGTTACGTCCACATCGAGCAACCCATCCTTCCTGGTGGTCACCGGCTGTCCAACTCCCTCCTTCATCATCATCCTTGTCATCATCCTTGTCTATTGCCTCAGCCAATCAAATTTCCTCACTCCACACTCAGCCTCGCGCCTTCAAGCGGTAGCAGCTTTTCATCTGGATGTGGATGGCCTACCAGTTCATCCTCATTGATTCCTTCAATAAGTTTCAACAAGCCTTTTTCTGCACCAGCTGTCCCTCGAAGCAATTCGGCTGCCCCAACAGCATCTTTGGCCTATGAACAAGCGCAATTTGACTACCTCAATTCAAGCCACTCCCCTCAAAGCTCGCCCTCCAAAAAATGATAACATAGCCCTTTCATCCAACTTGAGCCAAGTCGATAATCCCAATTGTCAGCATGACGCTCCTATCCTCCCTCTTCCACAACCAATCCCTAGAACCATGGTCCCCTCCATCGACGTCCATCAAGTCACCGTATTCCCTAGACTCATTGATCCCACCAAGGCCTTACTCGATCATCCTCAGATCCAATCTGACCGACAACCGCAAGCGACCGCTTGCGGCCGTCGGAACCTTCATCCCATTGTCGCCGCCAATTGGGCAACAACAGCCGTTGTTGACACCTGCGACCGCTGTCGCGGGTGTCCATCTGGTTGCCCGCGGTCATTCTTGATGCGGGCAACATTTCTTTTTTTTCCTCTCATGTCATCTCTTTTTGTGTTTTCATTTTCCCGCACCTATTTGTAGTATCACTTGTACATAGTATACAGGGCCTCATGTCTATAAAAGGAGGGGCTCTCCCCTGCCTTTTGGCCAATCATCCATCCTATCAGACCATCATCAGTAAGCAATTTATCCGTGGGCATCCTTCCCCACTTATCTGAGCAATTTATCCGGGTATATCTATGATTGCCCCTTGATCCTTTGAGCCTCCATACTCAAACTCTGTCCCTTTTGACCTTGATCCTTATCACCAACCAATAGCCTTGCTGGTTGAAGAAGAATTCCTGTCTGTCTGAATTCTTGAGTGTGTTATACCACTCTGATCCCTTTTTCCCACCATACTGGTCTTGATCTCTCCTTGATCATCTTTCTGGAGCCAATCACGTTTGATTGAAGAGGTTTTATTAAGCTTAAAACCTGGAGTGTTATACCTCCCTTCTTCTTTAAGGTTGAATTTCGCCACGCTATTCTTGAGTCCCTTGAGAAGTGTTGGGATATTCTTGTTCAAATTCATTATTGATTTGCTTCTAGAACTTGATAAACAAATTGCTTTTGTTTTGTTCAGCCTCCCACAGTTATCTGGTACCCTTCAAGCGCTTGATTGCGGAGAGTTGGGCAGGTTCATTGGGAACCTGGAGGTTGGTTGGGATTGAGTTGATCTTTCCTAATCAGCTGCTGACGACCAGAGTTATTAGCTTGTGGGCATTGTTACTTACAACTGCCTTGTTCTATTGAACTCTGAACAAACCTTGACTTATTTGTTCAAGTCTTTACCTGCACCATCTTGCCTCAGATAGTGTTGTTTCCATCGCTACCAACAACTCTTATCCTCTTCCCTTACTTTGATTTCTCATCCATAAGGTTCTGGACCTTGATTCCGGTTACATTTAAATATTATTGTAACTCCTAGGAGGGCAGCCTAAACAGCACCTTTCCCCTCCACAGAACTGCCACGGCTTAGCACCGTTTGGAGTCTTACATTTGGTCCCCCGGGCCGGGATTGAACCAGCAACCTTGGGATTTACAGTCCCAACTTGAAGAATCAACTCCGAAATCCTATCCGATTTCTCTTTCTTTTTCTGTTTGTTCTTTTTTTTTTTTTTGATCTGATCCGTGGAGGCAGCTTGGTCTAAAAGTAAGTCCTCCCAATTTGTGCACTGCTTGGGCAAGATACTTGTTTTTTTTTTTGGCAAAACCGTACTCTTGCCACACTTGTGAGCCACTTTGGAAATCTGCTCTTTGGATCCCCTAGGAACTCTGTTATTCGATATGGCATCTTCTGCTACTCCAACCACCCCTGTCCGACCTAAGATGGTAAAGATCAAACCTCAGAACAAGAACTTAGGCTTCAACGGTACAAATGTTGAGCAATTCTTGGACTCCTACGAAATGGCTGCTGAAGTGGATCGAGCTAGTGAATTTGATATGGCTTATCAGTTGCGATTCTTTATCTCCTCTGATGAAGTTATGGAGGTAATTGAGTCTTTCGAGGGATTTGAATCCCACAACTGGACGCTTCTCAGGGAGGCTATGTTGGCATACTGGGGCAAAATAGATGTGGCTAGGTTTACTCTGCAGGATTTGGATGCTCTGGTTTCTCAGTGGATCTCCAATGGTGGTATTTCTTCAGCCTCTGACTATCAGATTTTTAGGAAGTCTTGGGATCCCATTCAAAACTATCTTATCCAAAACGATCACATTGACACAGTGGACGAAATTTGAGCAAAGTTCTTCCAATCTTTTTCGTTGGCTGTGCAGGAAAGGATTAAAGAAGAACTGGTCAAATCTGGATCCATGATTACCACCAGGGATAATCGATTCAAGCTCCCTGTTTTTCTTACCCTTAGGAGTACTGTGGATAAAGTCATGAAAGGTAAAACTGCTCTTACCTTTGAAAAGCCTAGAACTACTGAACCGGTCCATGCTCCTTCTTTTAAAGAGTAAAACAATATTATGATTAAAATGGAGGCAGATTGTATGCCTAAAGCAGATCCTAATTCCAATTGAGAACCTACTACTATAGATGAAATCACCAAGTTACTTAGAGCCTTTGAGAACAAAATAGATCAAAAGATTTCCTCGCTAGCTACGCCTAAAACTCCTTCTTCTGTCCCAAAATCAACTCTGGTCTGTTACTACTGTCATAGGGAAGGCCATGGAACCGGACGATGCCAAGAACTTCAGAAGGACCTAAAGGAAAAATTGGTAGAGCAGAGGGGAAACAATTACTTCCTCCCTAATGGTGCCCTAATCCCTTTTGACTCGTCTTGTCCTATCCAACATGTGGTGGCCTCTTACCAGCCATCACCTCCTGTGAAAGCATCTCTTGCTTCCTTTGAATTTTGATCATCCTGTGGTACCCTCCAACCTTGGTATCCTCCAGCTATTTCTTCCTCTAGTCTTGCTGGGACTACTTATCAATCTGATCCAGCCAGGAAACAACATGAGTAACCCAAACCTCATAAGGCTCCTTCCTTGCCAACTTCAATCCTTCAAAAACCCGTTAAACGTCGATCATCACTTGAGCCTCCTTCCTCTGATGTAGAAGACATGGATGTGGAAAAGGAACCACTCATGGAAAGGTTCCCAGATCACCCTGATCCTTCTCCCTCACCTCAACCTTCTAATCCTATCTTAGATTCTGCGTCACCTGAACTTCCTCCCTCCACCCAGCCCAAAGTTTGATTTGAAAGGGGCATCTCCAAGGATCACCCCAATGCTGTGGAGGGAGTATTAAAGAAAATTTCTGATCTCAAAATTCCTGATCTATCTGTGGCTGAACTCCTATCAATCTCTCCATCTGTTGCTGAAGGAATGAAGAAATGGGTCTCTCTTCGACGTGTGGAAATTGGCCCTGAAGAACTCAAAATCTCCTCTGGCACTTTAATGGAGGACTCTGGTGGAACCAGTCCTTCTATAGAATCCAACCTTTATTCCTGTCCCCTTGGCTTTCTTCCTTGTTATCTTGGTGACTCAGCTAAAACTTTTTCTCCTCTTGTGGATTCTGGATCTCAGCTTAACTTAATCTTGGATGCTATGGCCTGCAAGCTCAAACTTAGTCCTAGGGTCAGCTTCAACTCTGCAGTGTATGGGATAGGAAATCAAGCTTGTGAACTGGTTGGTATTGCTGAAGATTTACCGGTCAGGATTGGTCGAAATATTGTTGGAACCTGCCACTTTTGGATTACTTGTTTGGACAGTCCTATGATCTTGGGACGACCCTTCTTAATGGACTTTGGTGCAACCCTGATGTTTTCTGATCAAGTTGGGGAGAGAATTCTTCTCCCTGATGCTGATGGCAGGAAAATTGAAGTTCCTCTTTGCTCTTTGGATTCTGGTTGTTGGGAAAGAGATTTTCCTGGTCATTCTCCCAAATCATCTTTTAAGGGGAAGCAGAAGGATAACTCTAGTTCCTCTCATTTTTTAGGGGAATAGTTGATCCTACTAATAGTTGTAGTTCTTTTCAGCCTCAGACTGCAACTCAAGGGTCAACTCCCATCCCTCAGGCTTATTTTTCATTCCTTTCATCATTCTCTTCTGAGCTCAAGAATATTAAAAAGCAAAAAAATATCAAAATAGAAAAATCCAAAAATATTTCTTCTCCATCTCCTTCTCTCTCTGGATCTGTTGTGTCTTCTTTTCCTTCTACTTTTGAGTCTGATAAATCTTCTCTCAGTTCTGGTTCAAATCTCCGCAATGAGTCTAAACTAGATCCTAATTGCAATTCCGTTTTTGGTGATTTTGGTATGAAGGAATATGGGCTTCAGTGGAGGCAATTTGGGGTACAAGTAAGTCCTCCCAATTGTGCACCACCAGGGTCATTTGCTGCGTTTTTGTTGTAAAACTCTACTGTATGCCACATATGTGAGCACCTGGGACACCCCCCCTTGTTCTATTCCTGCCGCTTCTAGGGCTCATTTGGAAGAATCAAGATATTTTCCTCAACTCTTCAATTGCTCTCAAGATCAAGAAATGGCCAATCTTTGCTTCAATTTCTTTTTTCCCTGCTTTTTTTGTTTTTAATCCCTTCAAATTTTAGATGCAGACTAGGGACAGTCTGTAAGTTGGGGAGAGATGTGGTGACCAATCCGGGACACCACGGAAAAAAAAAAAAAAAAAAAAAAAAAAAAAAAATTTTGGTTGTACCTCTATGGGTACCTTCACTCCCTTCTCCCTTCTCCTTCCCTCAAGCTAACATCCTCATGCCCAACCCCATCATCCACCACCAAGCTCCCAGAAAGCCCCACCGCCTCCCTCAATCCCCATGTGCTTGCTGCAGCTGCCGCCAATGTTGAAGTCAAGAAGTGGGACAAAGAGAATACTTTCTACTTTCAAGTGGCCCACAAGGGTATCACAGTTGGAAGAGTCAAGGGTTCTGGCCTTGTTAACGGTACCAAGCTCCTCAATCTGGCCGGAATAAGCCGCGGGAAGCGAGATGGCATCTTGAAGAACGAAAAAATTCGCAAGGTCGTTAAGCATGGCACCATGCACCTCAAGGGAGTTTGGATTGCCTTTGATCGTGCCGTCTTTCTCGCCAAGCAGTATAATATTGCTGAAAAGATATTCCCCCTGTTGGTTGTCAACCTGGAGCATTACGTCCACATTGAGCAACCCATCCTTCCTGGTGGTCACCGGCTGTCCAACTCCCTCCTTCATCATCATCCTTGTCTATTGCCTCAGCCAATCAAATTTCCTCACTCCACACTCAGCCTCGCGCCTTCAAGCGGTAGCAGCTTTTCATCTGGATTTGGATGGCCTACCAGTTCATCCTCATTGATTCCTTTGATAAGTTTCAACAAGCCTTTTTCTGCACCAGCTGTCCCTCGAAGCAATTTGGCTGCCCCAACAGCATCTTTGGCCTATGAACAAGCGCAATTTTACTACGTCAATTCAAGCCAATCCCCTCAAAGCTCGCCCTCCGAACGATGATAACATAGCCCTTTCATCCAACTTGAGCCAAGTCAATAATCCCAATTGTCAGCATGACGCTCCTATCCTCCCTCTTCCACAACCAATCCCTAGAACCATGGTCCCCTCCATCGACGTCCATCGAGTCACCGTATTCCCTAGACTCATTGATCCCACCAAGGCCTTACTCGATCATCCTCAGATCCGATCCGACCGACGACCGCGAGCAACTGCTTGCGGCCGTCGGAACCTTCACCCCGTTTTCGCCGCCTATCGGGCAACAACAGCCATTGTCGACACCTGCAACCGCTGTTGCGGGTGTCCATATGGTTGCCCGCGGTCATTCTTGATGCGGGCAACATTTCTTTTTTTTCCTCTCATGTCATCTCTTTTTGTGTTTTCATTTTCCCGCACCTATTTGTAGTATCACTTGTACATAGTATACAGGGCCTCATGTCTATAAAAGGAGGGGCTCTCCCCTGCCTTTTGGCCAATCATCCATCCTATCAGACCATCATCAGTAAGCAATTTATCCGTGGGCATCCTTCCCCACTTATCTGAGCAATTTATCCGGGTATATCTATGATTGCCCCTTGATCCTTTGAGCCTCCATACTCAAACTCTGTCCCTTTTGACCTTGATCCTTATCACCAACCAATAGCCTTGCTGGTTGAAGAAGAATTCCTGTCTGTCTGAATTCTTGAGTGTGTTATACCACTCTGATCCCTTTTTCCCACCATACTGGTCTTGATCTCTCCTTGATCATCTTTCTGGAGCCAATCACGTTTGATTGAAGAGGTTTTATTAAGCTTAAAACCTGGAGTGTTATACCTCCCTTCTTCTTTAAGGTTGAATTTCGCCACGCTATTCTTGAGTCCCTTGAGAAGTGTTGGGATATTCTTGTTCAAATTCATTATTGATTTGCTTCTAGAACTTGATAAACAAATTGCTTTTGTTTTGTTCAGCCTCCCACAGTTATCTGGTACCCTTCAAGCGCTTGATTGCGGAGAGTTGGGCAGGTTCATTGGGAACCTGGAGGTTGGTTGGGATTGAGTTGATCTTTCCTAATCAGCTGCTGACGACCAGAGTTATTAGCTTGTGGGCATTGTTACTTACAACTGCCTTGTTCTATTGAACTCTGAACAAACCTTGACTTATTTGTTCAAGTCTTTACCTGCACCATCTTGCCTCAGATAGTGTTGTTTCCATCGCTACCAACAACTCTTATCCTCTTCCCTTACTTTGATTTCTCATCCATAAGGTTCTGGACCTTGATTCCGGTTACATTTAAATATTATTGTAACTCCTAGGAGGGCAGCCTAAACAGCACCTTTCCCCTCCACAGAACTGCCACGGCTTAGCACCGTTTGGAGTCTTACATTTGGTCCCCCGGGCCGGGATTGAACCAGCAACCTTGGGATTTACAGTCCCAACTTGAAGAATCAACTCCGAAATCCTATCCGATTTCTCTTTCTTTTTCTGTTTGTTCTTTTTTTTTTTTTTTGATCTGATCCGTGGAGGCAGCTTGGTCTAAAAGTAAGTCCTCCCAATTTGTGCACTGCTTGGGCAAGATACTTGTTTTTTTTTTTGGCAAAACCGTACTCTTGCCACACTTGTGAGCCACTTTGGAAATCTGCTCTTTGGATCCCCTAGGAACTCTGTTATTCGATATGGCATCTTCTGCTACTCCAACCACCCCTGTCCGACCTAAGATGGTAAAGATCAAACCTCAGAACAAGAACTTAGGCTTCAACGGTACAAATGTTGAGCAATTCTTGGACTCCTACGAAATGGCTGCTGAAGTGGATCGAGCTAGTGAATTTGATATGGCTTATCAGTTGCGATTCTTTATCTCCTCTGATGAAGTTATGGAGGTAATTGAGTCTTTCGAGGGATTTGAATCCCACAACTGGACGCTTCTCAGGGAGGCTATGTTGGCATACTGGGGCAAAATAGATGTGGCTAGGTTTACTCTGCAGGATTTGGATGCTCTGGTTTCTCAGTGGATCTCCAATGGTGGTATTTCTTCAGCCTCTGACTATCAGATTTTTAGGAAGTCTTGGGATCCCATTCAAAACTATCTTATCCAAAACAATCACATTGACACAGTGGACGAAATTTGAGCAAAGTTCTTCCAATCTTTTTCGTCGGCTGTGCAGGAAAGGATTAAAGAAGAACTGGTCAAATCTGGATCCATGATTACCACCAGGGATAATCGATTCAAGCTCCCTGTTTTTCTTACCCTTAGGAGTACTGTGGATAAAGTCATGAAAGGTAAAACTGCTCTTACCTTTGAAAAGCCTAGAACTACTGAACCGGTCCATGCTCCTTCTTTTAAAGAGTAAAACAATATTATGATTAAAATGGAGGCAGATTGTATGCCTAAAGCAGATCCTAATTCCAATCGAGAACCTACTACTATAGATGAAATCACCAAGTTACTTAGAGCCTTTGAGAACAAAATAGATCAAAAGATTTCCTCGCTAGCTACGCCTAAAACTCCTTCTTCTGTCCCAAAATCAACTCTGGTCTGTTACTACTGTCATAGGGAAGGCCATGGAACCGGACGATGCCAAGAACTTCAGAAGGACCTAAAGGAAAAATTGGTAGAGCAGAGGGGAAACAATTACTTCCTCCCTAATGGTGCCCTAATCCCTTTTGACTCGTCTTGTCCTATCCAACATGTGGTGGCCTCTTACCAGCCATCACCTCCTGTGAAAGCATCTCTTGCTTCCTTTGAATTTTGATCATCCTGTGGTACCCTCCAACCTTGGTATCCTCCAGCTATTTCTTCCTCTAGTCTTGCTGGGACTACTTATCAATCTGATCCAGCCAGGAAACAACATGAGTAACCCAAACCTCATAAGGCTCCTTCCTTGCCAACTTCAATCCTTCAAAAACCCGTTAAACGTCGATCATCACTTGAGCCTCCTTCCTCTGATGTAGAAGACATGGATGTGGAAAAGGAACCACTCATGGAAAGGTTCCCAGATCACCCTGATCCTTCTCCCTCACCTCAACCTTCTAATCCTATCTTAGATTCTGCGTCACCTGAACTTCCTCCCTCCACCCAGCCCAAAGTTTGATTTGAAAGGGGCATCTCCAAGGATCACCCCAATGCTGTGGAGGGAGTATTAAAGAAAATTTCTGATCTCAAAATTCCTGATCTATCTGTGGCTGAACTCCTATCAATCTCTCCATCTGTTGCTGAAGGAATGAAGAAATGGGTCTCTCTTCGACGTGTGGAAATTGGCCCTGAAGAACTCAAAATCTCCTCTGGCACTTTAATGGAGGACTCTGGTGGAACCAGTCCTTCTATAGAATCCAACCTTTATTCCTGTCCCCTTGGCTTTCTTCCTTGTTATCTTGGTGACTCAGCTAAAACTTTTTCTCCTCTTGTGGATTCTGGATCTCAGCTTAACTTAATCTTGGATGCTATGGCCTGCAAGCTCAAACTTAGTCCTAGGGTCAGCTTCAACTCTGCAGTGTATGGGATAGGAAATCAAGCTTGTGAACTGGTTGGTATTGCTGAAGATTTACCGGTCAGGATTGGTCGAAATATTGTTGGAACCTGCCACTTTTGGATTACTTGTTTGGACAGTCCTATGATCTTGGGACGACCCTTCTTAATGGACTTTGGTGCAACCCTGATGTTTTCTGATCAAGTTGGGGAGAGAATTCTTCTCCCTGATGCTGATGGCAGGAAAATTGAAGTTCCTCTTTGCTCTTTGGATTCTGGTTGTTGGGAAAGAGATTTTCCTGGTCATTCTCCCAAATCATCTTTTAAGGGGAAGCAGAAGGATAACTCTAGTTCCTCTCATTTTTTAGGGGAATAGTTGATCCTACTAATAGTTGTAGTTCTTTTCAGCCTCAGACTGCAACTCAAGGGTCAACTCCCATCCCTCAGGCTTATTTTTCATTCCTTTCATCATTCTCTTCTGAGCTCAAGAATATTAAAAAGCAAAAAAATATCAAAATAGAAAAATCCAAAAATATTTCTTCTCCATCTCCTTCTCTCTCTGGATCTGTTGTGTCTTCTTTTCCTTCTACTTTTGAGTCTGATAAATCTTCTCTCAGTTCTGGTTCAAATCTCCGCAATGAGTCTAAACTAGATCCTAATTGCAATTCCGTTTTTGGTGATTTTGGTATGAAGGAATATGGGCTTCAGTGGAGGCAATTTGGGGTACAAGTAAGTCCTCCCAATTGTGCACCACCAGGGTCATTTGCTGCGTTTTTGTTGTAAAACTCTACTGTATGCCACATATGTGAGCACCTGGGACACCCCCCCTTGTTCTATTCCTGCCGCTTCTAGGGCTCATTTGGAAGAATCAAGATATTTTCCTCAACTCTTCAATTGCTCTCAAGATCAAGAAATGGCCAATCTTTGCTTCAATTTCTTTTTTCCCTGCTTTTTTTGTTTTTAATCCCTTCAAATTTTAGATGCAGACTAGGGACAGTCTGTAAGTTGGGGAGAGATGTGGTGACCAATCCGGGACACCACGGAAAAAAAAAAAAAAAAAAAAAAAAAAAAAAATTTTGGTTGTACCTCTATGGGTACCTTCACTCCCTTCTCCCTTCTCCTTCCCTCAAGCTAACATCCTCATGCCCAACCCCATCATCCACCACCAAGCTCCCAGAAAGCCCCACCGCCTCCCTCAATCCCCATGTGCTTGCTGCAGCTGCCGCCAATGTTGAAGTCAAGAAGTGGGACAAAGAGAATACTTTCTACTTTCAAGTGGCCCACAAGGGTATCACAGTTGGAAGAGTCAAGGGTTCTGGCCTTGTTAACGGTACCAAGCTCCTCAATCTGGCCGGAATAAGCCGCGGGAAGCGAGATGGCATCTTGAAGAACGAAAAAATTCGCAAGGTCGTTAAGCATGGCACCATGCACCTCAAGGGAGTTTGGATTGCCTTTGATCGTGCCGTCTTTCTCGCCAAGCAGTATAATATTGCTGAAAAGATATTCCCCCTGTTGGTTGTCAACCTGGAGCATTACGTCCACATTGAGCAACCCATCCTTCCTGGTGGTCACCGGCTGTCCAACTCCCTCCTTCATCATCATCCTTGTCTATTGCCTCAGCCAATCAAATTTCCTCACTCCACACTCAGCCTCGCGCCTTCAAGCGGTAGCAGCTTTTCATCTGGATTTGGATGGCCTACCAGTTCATCCTCATTGATTCCTTTGATAAGTTTCAACAAGCCTTTTTCTGCACCAGCTGTCCCTCGAAGCAATTTGGCTGCCCCAACAGCATCTTTGGCCTATGAACAAGCGCAATTTTACTACATCAATTCAAGCCAATCCCCTCAAAGCTCGCCCTCCGAACGATGATAACATAGCCCTTTCATCCAACTTGAGCCAAGTCAATAATCCCAATTGTCAGCATGACGCTCCTATCCTCCCTCTTCCACAACCGATCCCTAGAACCATGGTCCCCTCCATCGACGTCCATCGAGTCACCGTATTCCCTAGACTCATCGATCCCACCAAGGCCTTACTCGATCATCCTCAGATCCGATCCGACCGACGACCGCGAGCAACCGCTTGCGGCCGTCGGAACCTTCACCCCGTTTTCGCCGCCGATCGGGCAACAACAGCCATTGTCGACACCTGCAACCGCTGTTGCGGGTGTCCATATGGTTGCCCGCGGTCATTCTTGATGCGGGCAACATTTCTTTTTTTTCCTCTCATGTCATCTCTTTTTGTGTTTTCATTTTCCCGCACCTATTTGTAGTATCACTTTTACATAGTATACAGGGCCTCATGTCTATAAAAGGAGGGGCTCTCCCCTGCCTTTTGGCCAATCATCCATCCTATCAGACCATCATCAGTAAGCAATTTATCCGTGGGCATCCTTCCCCACTTATCTGAGCAATTTATCCGGGTATATCTATGATTGCCCCTTGATCCTTTGAGCCTCCATACTCAAACTCTGTCCCTTTTGACCTTGATCCTTATCACCAACCAATAGCCTTGCTGGTTGAAGAAGAATTCCTGTCTGTCTGAATTCTTGAGTGTGTTATACCACTCTGATCCCTTTTTCCCACCATACTGGTCTTGATCTCTCCTTGATCATCTTTCTGGAGCCAATCACGTTTGATTGAAGAGGTTTTATTAAGCTTAAAACCTGGAGTGTTATACCTCCCTTCTTCTTTAAGGTTGAATTTCGCCACGCTATTCTTGAGTCCCTTGAGAAGTGTTGGGATATTCTTGTTCAAATTCATTATTGATTTGCTTCTAGAACTTGATAAACAAATTGCTTTTGTTTTGTTCAGCCTCCCACAGTTATCTGGTACCCTTCAAGCGCTTGATTGCGGAGAGTTGGGCAGGTTCATTGGGAACCTGGAGGTTGGTTGGGATTGAGTTGATCTTTCCTAATAAGCTGCTGACGACCAGAGTTATTAGCTTGTGGGCATTGTTACTTACAACTGCCTTGTTCTATTGAACTCTGAACAAACCTTGACTTATTTGTTCAATTCTTTACCTGCACCATCTTGCCTCAGATAGTGTTGTTTCCATCGCTACCAACAACTCTTATCCTCTTCCCTTACTTTGATTTCTCATCCATAAGGTTCTGGACCTTGATTCCGGTTACATTTAAATATTATTGTAACTCCTAGGAGGGCAGCCTAAACAGCACCTTTCCCCTCCACAGAACTGCCACGGCTTAGCACCGTTTGGAGTCTTACAATGGTGTTTTCAATTTAGGGCCTGTTAATTAAGGTGGACTTGGTAGAAGTCTGTTTTGGTATTTTCTACTTTTGGGCTTGTCAATTTGAACTTGTATTTTTTGGCATTTTTAATTTAGGGCTGGTCTATAGACTCTTTCATTGTTTATTAATTTTTGGTGTTTTTAATTTAGGGCCTGTCCATAGGCTTTTTCATTATTTATTTATATGGGCTGCCCATTCATGACCCCAGAGTGGTCAAATTCTTTGAATTTCCTTTTAATTTTTTTTTTCAATTTGTTTGATTTTTTTCCTTTTTTTCCTTTTTGTGGTGTTTTTTGTTTGTTTGTTCAATTTTTAATTTATTCTTGTGGGCTATCTATTTTTATTTATTTTTATTTTATTTTATTTTATTTTATTTTATTTTATTTTATTTTATTTTCTTTTCTTTTCTTTTCTTTTCTTTTATTTTATTTTATTTTATTTTATTTTATTTTATTTTATTTTATTTTATTTTATTTTATTTTATTTTATTTTATTTTATTTTATTTTATTTTATTTTATTTTATTTTATTTTATTTTATTTTATTTTATTTTATTTTATTTTATTTTATTTTATTTTATTTTATTTTATTTTATTTTATTTTATTTTATTTTATTTTATTTTATTTTATTTTATTTTATTTTATTTTATTTTATTTTATTTTATTTTATTTTATTTTATTTTATTTTATTTTATTTTATTTTATTTTATTTTATTTTATTTTATTTTATTTTATTTTATTTTATTTTATTTTATTTTATTTTATTTTATTTTATTTTATTTTATTTTATTTTATTTTATTTTATTTTATTTTATTTTATTTTATTTTATTTTATTTTATTTTATTTTATTTTATTTTATTTTATTTTATTTTATTTTATTTTATTTTATTTTATTTTATTTTATTTTATTTTATTTTATTTTATTTTATTTTATTTTATTTTATTTTATTTTATTTTATTTTATTTTATTTTATTTTATTTTATTTCATTTCATTTTATCTTATCTTATTTTATTTTATTTTCCTTTTTTTGGTATTTTTGTTTTATTTGTTTTATTTTTTCATTTATTTTATTTTTAATGTATTTTTTTTGCACACTGGGAATGGGTTGTGAACGGCTGCTCATGACCCAACTTGGGGTTGTGGGCAGCCATTCACGACTGAAATGAGCTGTGAGCGGCCATTCACAACTGAGATTGGTTGGGAGAGGCCATTTGCGACTACATGTGGCTGCAAGTTGCGCCACACAACCCAATTTGGGTTGTGAACAAGTTGTGTAGGGTTGAAAATTTAACATTTTCCTTACAAAAAATAAAACAATATGAAAAAATTTAAAAGGAAAATATTCAATGAGATGAATGAAAATATGACTAAAAATCAAAAATTAAATCTGTCAAGTCCATGAATGATCAAAGAAATATCAAAAGTTGATTTTTTTCAATGGTCAGTTTTTGACATTTGGTCTTTGTTTTTTTTTTTATTTGATGAAAATTTTGTTGATATATCCAGAAAATTTTGGTTTCTGATTCTGAAACAGATATTTGTATTATTTTCATACCATTTTTCATGCTTACTTGAAATTTATTTACCTTCCATCACAAATCTTGAATTTTTTTCAGAGAAGTATGTCCTATAAATATTTTTTTATAATTGTTCATTTTCAGTTGGATACTATTCAGAAACAACTGACTAAAGCCTTGAAAAAAAATATAATAAATAATAATAATAACAATAAATGTATATAAAAAGAAACAAAAAAGTAAAAATTGCAGAAATAACAAATTAAAACAAAAACAGAATAAAAAAACCCCTAATTAATGAGAAAAAGAGGAATATTATTTCAGGAATGAGTTCCCCGCGCCAATTTAGGTAGGTTCACCCACTGGTGCCACCCCCATTTCCTGTTCCTTCAGGTAGAAACCTTACACACCCATGTACCCCCCCCAATCACATCTGCAGGTATGGGTTTCTGACCAAAAATTTGGTCAGAAACCCATAATTATGTCTAGTTTAGGAGTTATGGACAGAAAAAGGTTTTTTACATAAAACCGCGTGCAGCCGCGGACCCTCTGGAAACTTGCAATCAAGCTACAGGATGCGCCAGCTCCACAAGCAGTCAAGCAACTACCGTGCAAGGCAGTTGCTACCAACTAACCTGCGGGTAGTCAAGGGACTACTGCACAAGGTAGTTGCTACCAACCAGCCTGCGGGTATTCAAGTGACTACTGTGCGCTGTGGTTGCTACCTGTTGCCAGACCTGCAAGTAGTCAAACAAATACCTTGCGCCGGCCCCTAGCAACTGACCGGGCCAATGCGCAAGGCAACCAGCCGACTCACTAGCCAGCCCTCCCTCTCCCAAAAACAGAAACAGGCTGTAGGGTACCACCTTTACACCCTACAGCCTTGTTCCACACCACATGGGGCCCAAAAAGCGCCTCCATGTGGTGATGAAAATTATTAAAATGACTAAACCAACCAAAAATCCAGAAAAATTGGGCCCTGCACCCTTTCTGGAACTATAATAAAGGTTTTCAGGGCCCCTGTCAAAGGACCTGTATGGAAGATTTGGACCCAAAAGGGTACAAATTGTTTACTTTGAAAACCTGAGAGTGTTTATCAAGGATAAAAAGAGGCATAGATTTGTGCTAGATGGCTCACAAGACACTGAAAATTCATACAAAACACTCCTGTGTCCCTGGTAACAAAACTGTACGTAACTAGTCAAAACTAGGGGTGTACTACCTGATTGAGTGACTGTAAAACAGACCAAAATGAACAGAAGAGCCTCATACTTTGATACAGTGAGCTCATTAAGGGCACAGAAATTTGTATCAAGCCCCAAGTATGATGCCATAGGGATTTCCATACTACTGTAGTGGCTAGAGCAGGTCCAAACAAACACACTGATGATCCCCTGGACTCAGCACTAGCCTGGGTCACCCTATTTTGGCTGGTAAAAAGACTGTACCATGAGAGGACCTAAACAATATAAATAAAGGTCCTTCCCCCAGCCATTTCTAACTCATTAATCCAGTCATATAGTCATTATTGCTTCAGATATTTTCTTCCTCAAGCCATCAAACCCTTATAAGAAATAAGTGTGTGATCCTGGACCACTTTCCGATAAAAGTATAGACCAAAACTCCTGAATCCCTATTTTTTGGCCAAAATCAACAACCAACCATTCAGCCTGCCCCATTACCAACTTCCAGCACCCTGAATCCTTGCATACTAACCCATTCATCAAGAATAAGTCCTGATATAGAACTAGTAAGTTATCCTACTGACTTATACCCCTTTTGTAGGTTTTTCATTCCCCATCTCCCAAGGAAATTATACACACCCTTCTTCTTGAAAGGAATACTTGCAATCCCCACAGGTACCACAATTTCTCCAATATTGTCCTCAACAGACATATACCTGTGTTCTGGAGGGCTCAAAAAACCCAATAAGTTCTTGTCCCCTCCACTTAAATTTATTTTATAAATATATAAATAAATTTACCCCTTTTAGCCAAATCATATACCTGGCATTTTATCCTATTTTTACTCCAAACTTTCTATTACCCCTAGTAGCTAGAAGGAGTAAGGTCCTTGGCATCTAGTATTCTGAAATTTATTTACAGGGGGGGGGGACAAAAGTGTTCCCACTGTTTTGAAATGAGCTCAAGTGCCAAAACTCCCAAATTTGGAGTGCAGTATGGGAAAACTTGCTCAAAAAAAAGCCTCAATCTTTGTTTGATCTTCAGGTTCATGAAAATTTTTTATTTTGTCTATCCAATTGGTTAAGTTTCCTTTTTCTCTCATTTAAAACTCTTTTTTTCAAAAGTTATTGATTTTTCTTTTGTTTTATCCATATGACTTTTGAATTGGTCATCCAATTGCAAATTAATGATAGATTCATGTTCAAAGAATTAAAAAAAAAGAACTACCAGATGAATTCAAGGAATGGATTTTAGGTATTTACAAGGGTGGAATGTTGGGTAACAAGATCAGAAAGAAAATGGCACTCAAAAAATATATGATATACAGCCTTCTAAAAAAGTATAACCAACAAGGGTCCATTGAAAACCAAAAGAAATTGGGTTGGCCATAAAAACTGATGAATCAGGATTTTTGGAAGCTTGGTCTTGTCTTGAGAGGCACAAGAAGGTCAATCTTGAATGGACTTACTGATTTGATTGTGACCAAAGTCTCCATGAGGCCAATCTGCTGATATTCCCATCAAATGGGCTATCACTGCCCAGTTGCTGCAAGGATACCATTCTCAAATATCTCCCACAAGAATTGGGAAATTTATTTTTATCAGGAAAATCTTTGAAATTGATGATTGGATGAAGTTCATCTGTTCCAATGAATCCTCCTTTGAAGTTCTTAAGAATACCAAGAAAGTCAATGAATGGAAAATTCCCCATGAGAAGTTTGAATCAACCTGCCTTTCCCCCAAATTCAAGATTGGAAAAACAGCCATGATGATATGGGGTGCTTTCATGGGTGGAAGCGCCTCTACAATGGTTTTCATGCCTCCAAAAAGAAGGTTGGCCAAAGATTTCATTGAAATTTTTTAGAATGGGGCTTTAGGGACATGGCTTTTAACCATCAAAAATCAAGATCTAGTGGTGATGGAAGATGGTGCTGCAGTTCACAAGGCCAAGATTTTCCGAAATTTGCAAAACAAGAAAGGCATCAAAAGCCTAGAATGGCCAGCTCAATCACCAGACCTAAAAACCATCAAGAACGTTTGTCATACCATGAAGATCAACATACAGAAATGATACCAACCAAAGTCCCTGGATGAGATGGAGAACGCCCTCAAGAGTTCCTGGGATGATTTTACAATGCAGCAACTCATCCACCTAATCAAAAGAATGCCTGAATGAATGAAGATAGTTTTTAAATCTAATGTCTGTTATACACAATGGTAGAACTGCATTTTTTAATTTTAATTTCCATCATCATCCCTTATAAATCCTTACCAAGTATCAAAAAATTGTGATCATTCAATTTTTTTCAATTTTTTTTGGGAATCCATATACAGAAAACCATGATCCAATTTGGATTTTTTTTAAAAAAAATCTTAATTTTTGGTTTCAAAAGGAAAAATTCATGGCTATGTAAATAAAATAAATAAAATAACACAATTCATCCATTTTTATTTCTTTTTGTTTATTGTTTTGTTTTAAAATAAAAGAAACAAAAACACTACAAACAAAAAGGAGAAGAAAAAAAAATCAGTGGGACAACTTTTGTCCCCTCCCTGTATTGGATGATATTTTGTTTGAATATTTAATATTCAGATTCCTAGAATGAAATGTGTTTATTTAGATTTTTTTTTGTTTATTTGTTTGGTACAGAGTTATTTATATTCAACTCCACATATCTCACCTGTTGAAAGGGATTTGATGTTTTCTTATTTTTCTTAAATTGGATGAAGTTGTTTTCCAAACATGAGGTCAGATTTGAGTTCCTTCCAAAAAATTTATATGTAAAGAACTTTTAAACATTGAATTTACTCCATTGGTGACCATATTTGAATTCCCCAAATGATTCTTCCCCTGAAAGAACCCATAGGGGAGTGGAGGCCTGAGGTTGTCCCTCTCAGGGCCTCAATTGATTTTTACAGGCCTTTGGGGGCACAAAAGACCATAAAATTAGTTTTTCTCTCACCCAAGGCACCTCTTTAAACCTTAAAAGGGCTAAATGCCTTCAAAGTATGGGAAATCATGCCAATTATTGTGATGATAATAGAAAAATTACTATATTCACACCAATGAAGCCTTTCAAAGGCTGCATGCCTTCCTGAGGTGGGAACACATCCAAATTGGCTGGGTTATAGTAAAAAAATCACTATAATGAGGAAAATGAAACCATTTAACATCATTTGTGTGTTTTTAAAAATATTTTGGAATGATTTTAGCCTGGGCCTTTACCTATATTTTGTCAGATTTGACAAAAAAAATCATGAAGTAAATCAATCATGTTAAAGAGCATAAAAATTTAGCGTTTTTGAATAAAATTTGATGCTTCTGATGGGATTTAAAAAATATTTTTTTAAAAAAAGAAATAAATGAAAAATGATACATATAACTATTTCATGGAGGGGGTTCTAAAATGTGGAAATATTTCAAAAAACCTCCAAAAAGTACAAAGGTAAACTAATAAGATACATAATATTATAATTTTGGAAAAAAATTCAATATTTCTGATGGGATTTAAATAAATTTTTACAAAAGATAGAAAACCAAAAAAAAAATGCTAAATATACCTATTTCATGAGAGGAATTTAAATATAATTAAATTTATTTTTAGAAAAATATTCATAAAGTAAAAAAATGATGATAAAAATATCAAAAATTAATTTCTTTGACTAAAATTTAATGGGTTGTATCAATGTTGGAAACTTGGAAATTTTTGATTGATGATTTTGGTGAAATAGTTTATTTTGAGAAAATATATTTTTTACTGAAATCTAGAATTATGCTCTGGTTTTAACTGAGAAATATTTTTCAATGAAAACAAGATCAGTTTATTCCTGAAATCAGCCATTTTAATTTAATATCTTAAATCTGATAAACCCTCATATTTCTGGTGGAATTTAAATACCTTTGTACTAAGAACTCCTATATGCCTATGTGGAAGATAATTCTCATGAATTTACCACTATAAAGTCTAATAGTTATCTGGTGGAAGCATTTTAACATACAAATTTTCTTGGTAAACAAGTCCACAAAACAAGTGGATAAAGTCCAGTGGACTGGTTTACCAGGTCTTCTGGCCCTGTTTTCTTGACAAAAGGCCTTGTTTTGGTGGAAAATTACATCATTATTTCAAGAAAATCACGCCTGTTGACCAGGGTGGGAAGGCTGGTGCTCAACAGTATTTCCAACAAGGTCTGCCACAATATCAATCTTTCACCTACAACACAATATCTTCCCAATAAATTTATTTATTTTTGTTGTCATTGTAATAAATCCCAGTCTCATTGTAATAAATTCCAGTTTATTAACCTTAATAAAAACAGATACACCCATAAAGGGTTTTTATTTATTTATTCATTTATTTATTTTTGTTGTTGGTCAAAAACCACAGTGGCTGCTTGACTTTGCCTTGGGGACTTCCTACCCTTGTTGAGTGGACTTGAGCAATTGTCAAGGGGCCTTCAATCCCTTGTTGAGAGGCCTCATCCTTTTGATGAATGCCCTTTAATTAATTAAACAGGGGTCTTTATTAGTTTTTATGTGTCCTTCCTCAATTGAAAACTGGACAGGGTTTGCAGGTCCACTGGACTTTTCTACTGGAAACAGTGGTATCCATACTGTTAATATGATTTTATTTGGACAATTTATGAATGTGATGGTCAATCCTAAGGATTGGATAATAATCAGGATTTTTTTATTAGTTCAAAATTCTGAAGTATCCAAGCATTCTTGGTTTCTCATCATGCCAGGGCATTATTACTAGAGCAGTAATATAAAATTTCTCATTGTATCCTACTATCCTGAATGTTTTAGGCTCACTAAATCTTGGATATTTTCTCCCAAATAAGTTCAAGTTTGGGGGCTACAATGAGTCTGTCTTCTCAGGCTATTATTTTAAGAATTTTATATTTTAATTTTTAGAACCATATCATTTTCTTTGATTTTTCCTATGATATTTCATGTTACACAGAAATAAATTTTGTTTTAAAAATACACAGCCAAAATTTCTTATTTCTGTTTCCCATTGCAGCTTGAGAGAAATATTCTTGGTAAAATTGGAGGTGGTCTTTTTGGAAAGAAGGTTGGTTGACAGATAATCCCAGGCACATAAATTAATGAATTAGTTGGAAATTGAGAATTTTATTGATGGTATTTTGTGCCAGAAGGTTGGAGATCAAGGAAAATTGGGAAGCTCAAGAATGAAAAGCTTGTGCGTGTCAATAAATTAAAAAAATAGGAAAACAGAAATAGAAAGAAACATCCAGGATTTAAAATTTGAAAACAAGAATCTAGGCTGAAACCAAATTCATGCGTGTCAAAGTTGGAAAAACTACTATATATTTATGGCAAGTTCCAGTCCACAAAAACCATTAAAAATAATGAAAAAACACTTATTTTAAACCAGGCGTGTAAAATTTACAGGAAAAATAAAATCCCCAAGAAAAAAACCGCCAAAAAAAATCCTTGTTTGGCTTTCAAATCCTTTGGCAAACTCAAGCAAGAAGATCACCTCATCCTTTCTAAGAGGCTCAAAATTTCCTCCAAAAATGCTGCTTGCTTTGGGTCTGAAAATGAAACAAGGCTTGGCCAAACTCCATATTCTAATTTCAATGTTTATCTCCTGATGGAAAATTCTCTAAATAATTTAAAAAAGGTAGGCTTCATTTTTTTTTTGAAAACAGATTAAGGAGCAATTAAAAAGACACAGTTAAATTCTTTATTTTGAATAAATGATGCCAATAGGGCTAAGGTAATCAACCTGTTGAAAGATAAATTTTATTCAACCCATAATTAATAAAATACAATGGATGAAAACTTTTTGGAGTAAGCCAAAATTGCTACAAAAGCAAATTTTTATGCCCAAAGATCTGAGTCCATTGATACTGAGAGTGTTTTTTTGAGTCAATAACCTAGTGATAACAGTAAAAAGTAAAAATAAAATAACAGTAAAAAGGAAATGAATGATTTTCCAGAACCTCATGTGGAGGAAAATCAAAGAAAATTAAGTTCTATCATCTCAAATCCAGTCTAACTCAGCTTGAAAAAATTAATTCAGATGCTATCTTTTATCTAGAAATTTCCTCTTTTGGTTGGTAAATTTGAAGCTTGGATGAAGTCAAAAATATCACCAACCTTGAGGAAGAAAAAGCCAATTCAAAATTTCAACAGACTTAAATTTGGGTAAGTGTGGATTCTCTTGCCTTGAATGGTAAATTTCAACTATTCTCATATAAACAGCATGATATTTTTCTGAAAAAATGGAAGCTTAAAAGAATGGGGCTTCAATCCTTAACTTCCAACCAGAGTGAATATTTTAACTACAATTATTTTTAGTGAGGGGAAAGGGAAAGCAAAAAGGCTCAATTTCCATTAATATAAGCCAAAAAATCCATAAAAAGAGAAGAAAAAATTACAGGTTCTGAGGTTTTGAAGAAATAATTTGAAAGATATATTGAATGAATAACACAAATAGAATCGGGAAATCTTATATTAACATTGATACCAATCTGTGTATCTGCTCTCAAAACCAGTCAAATCTCAAGGTGAAAGTAAAAAAATGATTTTGAAGGCAAAAATCAGAGGACAATCTGGAAGTTTGGGAAAAAAAGCACATATATGAGATTTTTCTCAAAAAAAAAAACCTGAGGCAGAGAAAGATTCAAAAAAAGTATAGTTGAAGTTTCAGAGAGAGTAAAAGGAAAATTATTGTGTTTAATCAGAAAAAAATCAAAAATTATCCTTAGAAATTGCTTGTGTTAGTAGCTGTTGACCAATTGATGAAATTAAAATAATAACCCAGATAATTGGATTGTAAAAAGGGCAGTGTTAAATTTGAAACAAAACACAACCTGTTCACAACTTAAAATTGGTTGTGTGGGATGGTTCACAAATCCAGGGTTGCAAGCAAAAAAACAAAAAAATTCAACAAAAATAAAAACACCAAAAAAAGTTAAAAAAAAATCAAAAAAATTGCAAAAAAATTAAACAACATAATTTTTTTTTTAAAAAAAAATTCTCACATGTGGTCCAGGGGTACCTAGGCACCCCCAATTACCCCCTGAAATGGCCCATTTGGGGCTATTTTCCCCCAAATGGGCCAAAGGTGTCAAGGAAGACATTCACAACCCCCATGGGATTTCAAAATACCTGTTCATAAACTATTTTGGCCACAAACTACTTTTTTGCAAACCCCCAGGGTTTGTGCAAGTTGTAAACAACTTTGATTACAAATATTTTAGTTGTGAACCTCTGTTCACAACTAATATGGGTTGTGAACAGTATTTCATGCCTGTTTGAAACCCAGGGTTGTGATTTAATAACTCACTTGTAAAAATTTTGCTTCAAACTCTTTGGAGAAAAAACAAACTAGCATTTTTATTTTTATTATTTAAAACTATGCTTGGTAAAATTGTAAATTCCTCCAATATAAAAATATTTTTCAATTTGATTTTTATTTTTTTGCCTTGAATAGATTTGGCAATTTTTGAAGTAACTTCTGATGTTTCTGTTTGTTGAAGTAATCTGAATTTGAAAGGAAATCTAAGAATTTTTTTGTTGATTAATGGCCTGGAAAATTATTCTGTTTTTACTTCCTAACTAGCAAAATCATTTTAAATTTTTCTTTTTTGTTGAAATAAATAAGAAAAAATATACAGTGAAAAAAAATGAAATTACCTCCTTTGAAATAAAAATTTTCTACTTTTCAGCCAGTCTTCAATTGGATATTGATGTTTCCACTACCAAAATAAGTGGAAAAAAGGAAATAAAACCATGATCAATATTATGAAAATTGAATATGTCATGTTTTTCCAAGTTGATGTGGGGATAACAATATAAATGAGTAGGCTTATTACCTAAATTTGAAGGTGAGAAAGAAGTAACATAATTTTTGATCATCAATTTTTGGTTGGCTTCAAAGAAAATCAGAGAAATTTCTTGAAAAAATTGACCTTAAATCTGGTAATCCTTTTTTGATTCCATCATTAGGAATTTTTATTTTTTTTGAGAAGAGAAAATAATTGATTCCTTGTGATATTGGTTCATCAAGTCCTTGGTATTCATGAATTTTTTTCCAAAATTTTCTAGCATCTTTTCAACCCAAGTTTGAGAAGTAAAAACAGGGTTCACAAAAGTTTTGGATTGGTGATGGTAGTTTTAACATATTTGATGTCTTTCTGGTTATTCTCAGAAAATTTATATAAAGGGATGGACTTGATAATGGAAAAAATTAAACTTTTATTGAATTTATCTTGAAAAAAATTACCATAGCTGAAGAAGTGAAAATTATTGACCCAATCCCAAACTTTATGGAACCCATCCTTTGTTGTTTTATGGGAAAAATTCTTATTTTAATCATGGATGGAAGGGTAAATTCAAAGGGAAAAAAAACTCAATTTGACCAGATGAATTTCTCTTCAGGTTTGGAGCCTCCCTTACTTCTTTAAATGGAATATTTCAAGCGCCTATTCTGTTCCCTCTTGCTCAAAAAAGTTGCATTCTTCTTTTTATTAGTATTGGTTTTAATCATATTACTATTAATCATCCAAGAACTCAAGACCCCCTCAAAAAAATACAAGAAAATAAAGAAGAAAAAGAAATTACCTCATTGGAAAAGAAAGTAAACTTTTGATTTTAAAGGTTTGGTTTCTTTTCAAATTTTTATTTTTAAAGTAACCAAAAAGAAACTTGTCTTTTTATTATTATTTAAAAAATTTGTAAGGAATATCAAAGGATCCCCCCCATGGATTGAAAAATAATTGAAAATAAATCTGTAATCAGTTGTAAAATTGAGTTGATGATTGATTTTGTATTGATTTTAAATTGAGTGAAAATCCATTTGTAAATGAATTGGGCACTTATTGGGGAATTGAAAATGGGAGGTGGTGAAGGAAATAATGAAAGAAAAAAATTGAAGCAAGTGGATGGTTTAATATGTATGGGGGGACCTTTAAGAAGAAAAAGGATGGTAATTAGTGGGAAATCAGTAAAAAGGAAGAAGGGGACTGGAATTGTGAGATTGATTTAGTTAGAGGCTGAGGTGATAAGTGATGAGTTTGAGGAGGAGTTAAAAGAGGTTGAGGTTGAGGAGTTAGCTAAGGTGAACATGAAGTTGGTTGATGGTGTGTTTGAGGAGTTTCAAAAGGTGAGGCTTGCATGTGTTGGAAATGTTTGATTGGTGATATGGAGAAAAAATTGACAAATTCTTGAGGGGGTCATACATGAAAAAAGAAATAAAAAGGGAAAAAAATCACATTTTGGATCAGATGGATTTTTGACCAATTTCTAAAAGAAATTGTAAAATATAAAACTAAGCAAAATTCATAGGTAGAAGGGATGCTTGCATTGAAAAATAGGAACCAGAAGATGTGAAGGGGATGGATTGAGGAGTATCAGGGATATCACCTTCAAAGATTTCATCCCACTCACCTTTGATCTCAGCCATTATTTTGTCAATAATAATAAAACAGATGATCCATTTAATTAGTTTCTTCATGTGTTTTAAACTTTTTAGCTTTCTCTGCTGTTATATTGAGCTGGCCCATCTCCATTTAACTACACCTATAGGACAAAAAGGTTCATCCACCAGAGGGTTTTTAGTGGTCAATTTTGAGAGCCCTAAAAATCAAGCTCTTTTTTTTTTTAGGTGTTCAACAAAAAAGCAGAATAAGGGTTGATAATTGTTTTTTGGGCTAATTAATTTAAAAATTGGATGGAGTTGTTGGAATCTGACAGCAACTTGCGACACCCAACACCAATTGGACAACCAGTAGACCTGAAGGGGACATCCAAGTGTAGAGCAACCTAACAATTTGTATTCAAACGGTGTCTATCACCCAGTTATTTCTTAAAGAGCTTGTACTTAAAAACCTGTTGTACCCTCCCTCTTTCTTCTCTCCTCACTCATTTGTGGCTTTCTCGTCTCTTATTCCTTGTACCTTGTTCAGGTACTGTCCATCTCCCTTGTCTCCTTTGGTCCCACTATTTGAGCCCCACTTGTCCTCACTCGCTGGTCCTGTCTTTCAGGTTTTCCCTTTATCTCTTTCATTCTTTGTTTCACTTCTCTTTTGTCTTGATTCTTGTCTGCAATTTCCTTCTCATGCTTGCCTCCTGAAATCAATTACTCATTCTTTGCTTTCTCGTCTCTTATTCCTTGTACCTTGTTAAGGTACTGTCCATCTCCCTCATCTCCTTTGGTCCCACTATTTGAGCCCCACTTGTCCTCACTTGCTGGTCCCATCTTTCAGGTTATGAGCCCAGTTAAATACCAGCCCTGCGGCCAATAGGACAAGGAGCGTAGTGTGAATTCAAGGACATAAGAAACCGTGGCCAATCTCCCTTCCCCCCATCTTCAAAAAACTCTCCTCCACCCACTTCTTCCAGTGACTTCCCTTCCTCTCCCACCTACTCTACTGCATCATTGGGGAATACCGTTCAGAACCATCTCCTAGGATCCAAATCCCAACGTTCAACTCATTCATTTCCCTACATCATGACCAACTCCCATGACTCCCGCGGTATCCTAAGTGAAAAGCTCTCCGGACCCGGAAACTTCTCCAGCTGGCAAAACAAAGTCATGACAGCCCTTGGATACAACAATCTGGACACTGTTGTTCTCAAATTTCCCAATGAAGTTACTCCAGAGATTAAACTAAAGAAGAAGAAAGCCACCACCTTTATCCGCTCACACTTGGACCAAAAAAACTTCACTCCTTTTGTCAGGGATACAACTAAATACAAGCCTAAAGAGCTCTGGGACGCAATCTGTGACCACTATGCCACCAAGTATCTTGAGAACGTGGTCAACCTTATGGATTGACTATACAACATCCCCTTTTCCAATGGTGACCTACAAGACTCCATCAATAAGTTTTGCAAGACTTTTTGATTGCTCTTGGAAGTGTCTTTCAACAACCTGGACACCTCCACTATAGAAACCCTTTGGGCAATCATTATCCTCAAATGACTCCCTTCCTCCTTTGCCGTCATGCAATCCTTGCAATTTTCCCAATACAAAGGAAAACAAGCCAAAATCCCAATGGAAACATTCCTATCCAACCTTGAACTTGAAATACAGCAACAATCTGAATCCACCAAAGTGACTCAAGCCTCTGCGTTCAATGTATCACGCCAACCCTCATCCAATCCATCCCAGAACAAAAACCAAAAACAACAAAACGTTTGCAAAAATGGGGTACACAATCCAAATACCCTACATACCCCCAATCAATGCCACCAACTGCATCCAGAGCTAGCCATCACCTACCATCAGGCTGCTCTCAGTCAAATTCAAAATAAGACTCAACCCGGTAAAGCAAATCTCAGTTTGAACAATGTCAACCCTGACTTAATCATCCTAGACAGCGGGGCCTCCGGTCACTATCTCAAGCACTGGGAGTACTTTGTTACATTCCAATCCTCCAGCTCAACCCTTTATACGGCCAATGGCACTCCTCTCAAAATTGTGGGACATGGAAAAGCCATTATCCCTCTGGCTTTGGGAATTCTTGAAATCCCACATGCACAGCTAGTTACTGTCAGCCTCCTGGATGACAAGAACCTTGCTATCCTTTAGCTATCAGAGGTGATAGGATAAATAATAAATATATTATTTAATAAATGCAGCAATAATCTTTAAAATATTTAGATTAAGCTTATTGCAAGGTTAAGTGGTTTGGTTATGGTTTATTGCTTTGAATCAATATGAATAAATTAAATATTTTTATAGAGGGGCCACAATTATATTCGGGATATTTAACACCTCTCTTCAGGGATTTCAGTATGAAAACACGTAGTCCTGGTTACTTTGGGCTCTTTAGTTTAAAGAATATTTTACCCAAAGATAATATGTATATAAAATACACGGTGGAGTGGCAGGGCCTTGTAGCCAAGCTTCCAAAACAGAGAAAGGATAATAAAAACTCACTGGTATATTATTGAATCCTTTGGGTATCTGTTTGAGACGTGCACTGCTGGGTTAAACCTGTATACTGGGGTTGTAAATGTTTGTTCAGAAGATTTAATTGATATAAAAGAGGTTGAGGACGGATACTATTGATCAGACTTAGCCATAAATCACTTACTTATCTCTTATAAGTACTTGATTAACTTGGCACAGTGTCTGGATATAAATATAACTGGGTCTCTGCCCATCAATATCCTCAAAAGAGCTCTTTATTTATAGCTTTTGGAGTCCCAATATTGTCCTTCTAAGGGTTTTAGGTCCTCAAAGGGACGGACACTAAGGCTAGCAGGGTAACCAGGGGTAGCCTGTCATGTGTTCTTGGTGCTATAGCACGGGTAGCATCTAATTCCTCAGGTTATGGGAATTATTCTACTTTATAATAGACATTAGGAGGTGTGAATAACACTAATCTGTCCTATTTATGTATTATTTAATTAATTATCCTTAGTAAATGTTCCCAGTAATTTAATAATTATATAAATAGAAATTTCTACGGACATCTTGATGTCAGGTAAGTTCTCATTATGTATTATATATCTGGATTAAAAGTCATGATATTGATTTTACTCCTTATTTTTGAGTTCCAGTTGATTTACTAAGATAATTACTTAAAAATATAAGTCATGGGAATTCATGTAATATTTTTACATCATTAGTTTTCTTAGTATGTCACAAAGATATTGATGTCTAGAAATTCTCATAAAATTATATCAAAGTATTTTAATATATTTTTAGAAGTTGTCATTGTCTTATTTTTGACATTCTTGGTACTTTGAATTATATTAAATAAAAAATACGTATAAGGATTATTTAAGTATTTTTAAATAATATCAAGTATTTTTAGACTGTCTACTATCCACAGGAAAATTTATTACATATGTAGAATGTTCCCGTGTAGGTTGTAGCATGTTTACGCCGTACCTGAGCCTCTCAGGCCGCCTGTCACTCTGTCAACCCTTAGTCCCGCGGCTGCGTACTTGTCAGAGGCCGGGGCTGCGTACACAACCTTGACGGAGTGACAGGGCTGTATCTCAGCCGCGCGCGGGTGCATTGGCTGCCGCGGCTGCGTGCGGGAATTGTGACAAAACACATTTCCGCCCGTAACTCCTAAAATATACACAACACCTCAATTCTGACTGAATTTTAGGTGTGAAACCTATACATGAAAATGTGTGTGAAGTATTTAATTGACCAAAAACTTAATTGTGGAGCCGTAGTATTTTGGTTTTTCTTTCCTTAATTATTTAAAAATATAAGGAGTTGGATTTCAAGGGTGGGGTCAGTGAGTGACCCTACCTAATGTTGGGTGGAGAATCCATTTTTGAACTAATATTTATGGTTTTCCTACTCCTTCTTAGGTTAATTGTATTATTATTATTTTTATGTTATTTTTGTTACTTTTTCAGCTTGCTCTGCAATAGTAGCAAGCTGAAAGTTCCTGAAATATCCAATTCTTTGATCTCCATGACACCTTACCTCCAATCTGGATACTCCATCAGACCAACCAGCAACGGTTTTGAGTGTATCCAGGACAGTCATCAACTTATGACTGGTAATTTCTCCAACAAAATTCTTGCTCTTAAAATCTTGCACCCCAGAGCTCTTACAGCCAAATCTCCCCTTGATCTTCATTTCTCACTTGGTCATCCCAATGACAAATACCTCTAAAAGTTATTTCCCAATCTCCAAAATAATCCTATTGACTGTTCCAAGTGTCTGTCTTCTAAAATGACTCAAACCCCTTTTACCTGTCATTTTCCTACTCCATCCTCCTGTCTTGAATGTATCCACATGGATCTCTGTGATCCTATTTCTCCCATGTCTAAGGGAGGAAACCGTTACTTTCTGAAGATAGTGGATGGCTATAGTTGTTATGCCTTCATCTATCCAATTAGGAGTAAGTCCAATGTGTACAATTGTTTCATCTCCTTTCTCAATGAAGCTGAATGCTTCTCCAACCACAAAGTTAAATCAGTAGTTTTGGACAACGGGGGTGAATTTGTCAATGAAAGGTTCAGTACCCTCTTCAACAACAAAGGAATTCTTCACATCACCACTGCTCCATACACCCCTCAGCAAAATCCATTCTCCAAACGGGGGAATCAAACTACCATTGAGAAGACCAGGACCCTGCTTCCCACAAGTAGGACCCCTCTGACCTTCTGGGGAGATGCAGTATTAACAGCCATTTTCTTAGAAAACTGCACTCCCCACTCTGCCTTAAACTTCTCCACTCCTTTTGAAAAATGGACTGGTAGACCTCCTCAGCTAGATCATCTAGCTCCTTTTGGAAGAAAAGCCATAGTCTACACAGAAAAGAAATGGAGAAATTCCAAGTTTGATCCATCCGGTGAAGAAGGTGTTCTAATAGGTTTCCACTCCCACCACCGTTCATTCAAGATCTGGATGCCCAAATCTGATAAAATCCTCTGGTCACACCATGTCAAGATATGTCTTGATACCTTTCCCTGTAAAAACCTTCCCCAAAATCATGATATCCCAAACTCCTCATTTTTCCAATGGAAAATCTGCCAGTCGCTCCATCTCCTACACTTATCAATATGTCTCCAATTGAGTTGACCAAATGCAAAAATCCAGCAAACCTGCCGGCTGTGGAAGAGGGCACCAACCCTCCTCAATCCCCTGACAATGACCCTTCCTCAAACCTCAATCCCATCTCTCAGCCCCCAGCCTCTAAGCATCACTGCTACGTTCCCTGGTACAACTCTGCTCCCAGGGAGGTTGGTTCCGACATTTCGGAAAATCGGATCCTCCCTACCAGAAGACGTAACCAAGCGCATGCCATCATTTCCGAGCCCTCCGCACATCAAAATCCAAGGACCGTGTCTGAAGCTAAAAGGTCCCCTGACTGGCCAGACTGGAAGGACGCTATCAACGTCAAAAAGGATAATTGTGTCCGGCATCAGGTGTGGGAAGTAGTTCCCAAGCCAGCTCACATCAAGAAGCTCGACACCACGTGGGTCCTAAAAACCAAATTTGATGCTAATGGTCTGTTTGTAAAAGGGAAGGCCCAACTCTGTGCAAGGGGATTCCGTCAAGTTGAAGGCATCGACTACAACAAGACTTTTGCTCCCACGGGTCGCCTATCCTCTCTTTGCATCCTACTCATCCTGGTTGCCTCCTTTGACCTTGAACTCCATCAGATGGACGTTAAATGCACATTTCTGAATGGGAAACCAGAAGAAGAAATCTTTATTAAATGTCCCAAAGAAGTTGACATCTCCATCCCCCCCGGATATGGTCTCAGACTCACCAAATCACTCTACGGCCTCAAGCAAAGCCCGCAATGTTGGTACTCGGCTCTGTCCACCTTCTTCTCCTCCTTAAATTTCAAATCATCCATTGTCAATCCATGTCTCTTCATTCACTCCAATCCCACAAAACTTTGCCTTGTGTATATTCATGTAGACAACCTTGTCATCGGTGGAATACTACAAGATGTGATGGAATTCAAGGAAAACATGAAATCAAAATTTGAGATGGAAGATTTAGGGGAATGCAAGTGGGTACTGGGAATGAGGGTCACCAGAGATTGCAAGAGTCACACGATTCAATTACATCAGTACCAATACATTGAGAACATGCTCTCCAAGTTTGGTATGACCAACTGTAAACCAGCCTCCACCCCTCTTCCTCAAAAACCTGCTAAGGTCCCCATATTGGACAAACCGGTGGACTCCTCATTCAACTACCAACAAGGGGTGGGTCTCCTTAATTATCTTGTCCAATGCACCAGGCAGGACCTTGCATTCACCTGGAGCTACCTTTCCCAGTTTCTAAACAACCACACCATCACTCATCAACAACAGTTCCTTCATCTCCTTTGCTATCTTAAACGCACCAAATCCTTGGGTATCTCCTTGGGTGGCAACATGTCAACCTCCTTCAAACTAAAGGCATACTGCAATGCTGATCATGCATCAAGTAATGATTGTTGCTTGTTCACTGGCAGCTCCGTCTTTCTAAACGGTCCGGTCATCTGGCGGTGCTCTAAGCAATCCGTCATAGCTCTGTCCATCACCAAAGCAGAACATAGATCCTGCTCCAAGTCAGGACAGGATCTCCTTTGGGCCTCTCAACTTCTGTCCATCCTGGCCAAAGTTTTTCAACATCTGTTCATTTCCCCTTCCCTTTTTTGCAACAACCAGGGAGCCATAGCTCTTCTGGAAAATCCTGTTTACCAACATCAAACATGCCATATCAATGTCCAACTCCAATGGATCAGACATCACATTGCCAACAACAACTTTGCCTTGTACTACACTCCATCCACCAACAACCTTGCGGACGGGATGACCAAAATCCTACCTCCACATCTCCACTCAAAATTCTTGAAAGATACCGGCATCCTGGGACTTCATTCAGATTAGCAAGCACGGGGGGTGTTGGAATCTGACAGCAACTTGCAACACCCAACACCAATCGGACAACCATTAGACCTGAAGGGGACGTCCAAGTGTAGAGCAACCTAGCAATGTGTATTCAAACCGTGTCTATCACCCAGTTAGGTCTTAAAGAGCTTGTACTTAAAAACCTGTTGTACCATCCCTCTTTCTGCTCTCCTCACTCATTTGTGGCTTTCTTGTCTCTTATTCCTTGTACCTTGTTCAGGTACTGTCCATCTCCCTTGTCTCCTTTGGTCCCACTATTTGAGCCCCACTTGTCCTCACTCGCTGGTCCTGTCTTTCAGGTTTGCCCTTTATCTCTTTCATTCTTTGTTTCACTTCTCTTGTGTCTTGATTCTTTTCTGAAATTTCCTTCTCATGCTTGCCTCCTGAAATCAATTACTCATTTGTTGCTTTCTCGTCTCTTATTCCTTGTACCTTGTTCAGGTACTGTCCATCTCCCTCGTCTCCTTTGGTCCCACTATTTGAGCCCCACTTGTCCTCACTTGCTGTTCCCATCTTTCAGGTACTGTCCATCTCCCTTGTCTCCTTTGGTCCCACTATTTGAGCCCCACTCGTCCTCACTCGCTGGTCCCGTCTTTCAGGAGTGTGTCACACAGTGGTATGTAATGTGACACCATAAAAACTAAAAATGGACTGGTTGGTCATCCAATCTCATAGAATTTTGTTTAAGGTGCAAAATCACCTTTTTCTGCAGGATGCAGAAGCTTTGAATAAAAATTGCTTGACATGTGGGGTTTTATTTGAAATAAGTTTGAGGGACTTTTTTTGTGAAAATTATTTTTTTTTGACTTTAAAGAGAAAGAATGCTGATTCTTTTTGGATCCTGATGGTATTCAGGAGTGTGTCTTTATGTTGCTCTATGTCTTGAGGAACATCTGAAAAATGCTCCATGTCTGGAGGATTATCTGAATATTTATCCATTTATTGAGGAAAATCTGAATATTGCTCCATATCTGGAGGAACTTGGTTAAGTCCCACTAGCCACAAACACTTTTGGAAAAATTTCCCTTGGACCTAGGGGTACTGTCACACAGTTTTATGTGACACCATAAAACCTACAAATGGACTGATTTTCAAGCAAGTCTCATATAATTTTTTAAGGCCCAATGTAAGCAATTGTTTCAGGATTGAAGAGCGTTACATAGTGAAAGAAGGTCCTTTTATTCATAAGCCTCCAGGTGGATGGAGTACAAAAATATTAGATTTTTCCAAGCTTCTGAGAGAAATTATGGAACAACCAGTTCATTTTTTGAATTATGTAGAAAATGGAGATTACTTGAAGCTCTTCCAGGTCAGGAGTTTCAGAGGAAAACAATAACTTTTGGGAAATAATTTCTGACAAAAAAAATCACATTCTTTGGGATATGGATTCTCCTATTTTTCCTAAACTCTGTATTTTTAGCCAATGAGAAGGATAAAGCTGGAGAAAATGGATATTTTGAAACTTGTGAAAGAAGAATTATAAATTTAAGAGGAGCTGAATCTAATGAATCCAATGATAATTCTGAGGTTAAAAGGCCTATAGTGTTTTCCAGAGGAACAAGGGACAATTTAGAAATCTATTTTTGACCTCTTACCAAGTTTCAAAAGTAGCACACAAAACTTAAAAAATTAATCTTATGGAAATTTCATAAGCAATAACGAATCATTTTACAGAGATTCTTTGAAAGTGAGTGTGTAAAGATTATTACCTGGCCTTTGATAAAATCAACAATATTTCAGACCATGTTTTTCACAGCTGCAAGGGCAATCAAAAGGCATCCATAATCCATGGTCATGGACCACCCTGAACACATCAAAGGGTGGAGGAGATCAAAAATGCTCTCCAATTGGGGAATTTTTGAAAATCTTATTGTTAAATTGCAGGGCTTTTGATCCTGAACCTTGGATTTATTACTCTTTTTCTAAAACAAGAAACTAAGCTGACTAAAAAAAGTTTACTACAGCAGTTTTTAAGATTAATGAGACACAAAATTGATTCAGGGTGAGTTCAGCAAAGAGACTCTTTGTCTTCAGGTCAAGCCACAACCAAAAAAAAATAAGGATTTATTCTAAATTAACTTGATATGGAGATTGAGAGGCATTCAGGTTCTGATTGCAGACTGCTCTATGGCTTAGGTGAAATATGGTTGCCTTTGCTTGCTTATATTTTACCCTGTAGGGTTTTCAAATCATGGTCTGAGGCTGTTGACTAATATTCTAGCTGACTTCCTTTTTTGAAGGGTTAAAAGAGGTGAAAGATTGGGGTTGGTTTTTTTTTTTGTCTGGAGGTTCTTTTGATTTTTTGATCAATCAAGAAAGCTGAATACTTTTATGGTTTTTTGGTTGTTTTTTAGTGGTCCTGAAGGCTGTTTTTGAGGTCCTTGTTGGATGTAAAGGTGGCTGGTGGAGCTTATCTGGTTGTTTAGGTTTTCCAGAGGATCATTGAGGTGAAAGGGGGGGATTGGTTGGTTCAGAGATGACTCTCTGTGTAGTTGTGGGGCAAATTGGCCCGCACAGCTACAGGGGTTATCCCAATTGGTATAACTCCCAGCCACAGAATTATTGGAGGCAATGGGACACAGTGTGGTGAAAGAAAGTGTGCTGCTGCTGCTATCTGCAGCAATACCACTCTGTTTTGGGATTTAATCAGTTATCTTTGTTGAAATACCCATTCTACTGAAATTTATCCTTAGAAAAGCTGACTTTGCAAATCCAAAAACACGCTTTGCAATGCTTTAGAAGAATATCCCAAACTTGCCCATTTTTTGTTTGTGTTACAACTCTGCACCCTTCAGACTCCTATATGACTACTCTGAACTATAATATTCTCCTTTTAATAATCAAAAAAGGGTACTCTGAGATATTATACCATAAAATACACCACTACAATGCAATTATTCAATGATCTGATATGATACAATAAGATAAGATGAAATGCAATGTGCTAGAAGAAACAACCCAAAGCTTGACTTTGAAAAAAGATAAAAAAAGAAGGAACAAAATTCTTCCTCCGCACTTCCTCCACACTTCCTTCTCCCCCTTCCCACAGTGATCCCAATCACCATTAGTTGAAATCTGCTTAGAAAATCTGTCTGCATGCATTAGTTTTGGATTTACCTGAAATCTCAAATATCCCTACTAGTCAATCTTCCATTATATGCATTAAAACTAGATCCCCAACAATTTTTTTTAGTGAATCCCCTTTGATCCTGCACACTGCATAAAAAAGACCCCCAAAAATATTCCTTGTGGATCCCCTTTGACCCGTATGCTGCGTCCTCAAATTTTGCAGTTTGCCCTCCCAACCATTACATGCTGTTCTGTAACCCCCACTGCATACCCCATAGTCAAACCTTGGAGAAATATCCCATAGTTCCAATTGGTTGCTTCTGATTTTATAAAAATAAAATCCTAAATCCATAGCTGCGGAACACAGCTGATTATTTACCATTACTTTGTTTTCCGCCAAAGGCAAAAAATATGGCCTAGCTCCATATTTTTCTGCGGATCCCGAATCCGCCAACCTGCCAAGCCCTTGTTTCCCTCAGAAAGAGTAGGCAATATGCCTAGCTGAGCTTCTGTTTCCTATTGTGCTACGGATCCTGCATCTGCCCGCTGCTGAGCCTTTGAGTCAAATTTCACTGCTGAGCCTTCTTGCTTTTGTGTCTATAAATAACCACCACAACTGCTGAAGTTAGTTTTCCCAATTGGGATAAATCACCCTGGTTGCAGTGTAGTTACTTCAGAGAAACTACATAAAATTGACTACATTTTTTTTTGTCTTATTTACTTATTTTTTTGGTCTAATGAAATTTCAACTCCCCCCATGCCTTGACGGGAAGAGCCTACTGTTGATTCTAGTGAGAGAAGTTGAGCTGCAGGCCTTGGTCAGAGAATTGGCAACCATGTCTTTGGAGTCAACCAATTGGACTTCTAATTTCTTGTTTTCATATAGATCTCTGATATATTTAATTTTGATTTCCAGGTTTTTGGTCTTTGATTTTGAGCCAAAGTGATTGATTTTTTCAGTCAGTCCTGCATTTTCAGAATTGAAGATGGGAGTAAGTGAATAAGTGGGACAAAATTCTTGGACTAGCTCTGATATCCATAGGCTTTCTTGGTGGCATTCAGCAAGGGAATTGTGTTTTTCTTTGGTGGATGACATCATCAAGTTTTTATGATTGCAGCTATTTTAGGAGATGGAGAAGTTGTGCCAAAAAAAGATCTATCTGCTTCTTGATTTTCTTGAGTCAAGATTGTTGGCCCAGGTAGAATCACTGAAATATTTGAGTATATAGGAAGAAGATAAGAAAGAAGGAGAAAGAGAGAGGGAGTCTGAGGTGGTTCCAGCCAGGTATTTCCAGAAGTAAAGAACTTCCTCCAAGTTATTTATTCCTGGATTTTTGTTAAGCTGGGATAGTATGGTCACTTCTGGGGCTATATCTGGTTTTTTTCTGAAGGAGAGGTAGTTTAGAGTTCTGGTATAGGTTTGTTAGTTTATCTTGGTTCTTTTAAAATGTTTTATTTCTTCCTCAGTTGCCTTCAGAAGTTGGATACTTGGGGTAATAGGAGTGAGGATAGTTTTGCATTCTGAGATCCCAAGAATTTCAAGTCCATTATTGATCAGTTTGTTTTGGGATAGAGATATTTCAGATTCTGAGATAGTCAAGTCAATCCATAAGAGAGTGTCTGGGCTGTGAGCTGAGTAATTGGGAAAACGTTTGAGGAAAATGGCTTCAAATTCTTGGTTTATTCCAGACACAATAAGGTTTTCTAAGTGAAAGACGAGAATGGAGTCAGATTCTTGGTGAATGTAGAGGCAGGGATTGGATTTGGATGGTGCATATCTGATTTCTTTCAGCCAGTGGGTGAGAGTGTTGTACCAATTAGCTAGAGGTTTTTTGAGACTGTAGAGAGATTTTTTCAGTTTGAGGAAGGGGGTATTTCTTGGAAGCCTGAGAGAGTTTTGATGTAGATGCTTTCTTTCAGTGGTGCATACAGGAATGCAGCCTTCACATCAAACTTTCTGAGGGGGACTTTTTTGGAGATGGATAGAACAAGAAGTTTTAGAATTGTGGTAAATTTTCCAGTTGGTGAGAAGGTTTTGTCATAGTCAATTCCCAGAACTTGTCTGAATCCCTGGATGCAGATTCTGGCCTTTTTCTTTTCTGGGGAAGAGGCTGTGGCAGACTTGGTTTTGAGTACCATGATGGTTTTCAGATAGGAGTCTGGAATTCAGGTTGCATCTTCCCACACTTCCATTTTCTCAATGGAGTCAAGTTTGGTTTTGATGGCTTCAGAGAACTTTTCAGGAGTACTGAGGTATGTGTACCTGATTGGTTTGAGAATTTTGTGGATCTTTTTCTGAGGTGGTACCTGGGAGGATTGGTTTTTATTTCTGGAGCTGGAGAGTTCTTGGGACTGTAGTTTTCATATTTGTGGTTTGAAAATGTGCTTTTTCCATCATTTTCAACTGATCCTTCACTTATTTCATCTTCACTACTTTCAGACAGCACTTTGCTTTTGCTGTCTGAATCAGAGGAGTTTGTTGTATCCCTGAATTTATTTTGGGAATTTTTCTGGTCTGTTATCTTGAGCTCAAGATCTAAGGAAGATTCATTATTTGTTCTGGGGATGAAGGTGAGGAAATTGATGTTTTTTGTATAAACAATTATTCCAGGGTCAGACAGAATGTGGTAGCATCTGAGGCTGTTTAAGCCTATCAGAATGCTAGTTTTGCCTTTGGGTTCAAGCTTGGAAGAGGTTTTCTTGGGTAGTGTTAGAAAGGAGACAGCATTTCTGATGGGATGAAATTAGTCCAAAGGCAGAGTTTCAGGTTACTGATACCAGGAACTTTGCGGCCCTTTAGCTACAGAAAGTGATATTGGTGTTGGAATAATAATTCCAAGAAAATTACGTAAAATGCTCAAATGATTGATGTAGAAGCAAGTGCAAAGTTTGAGTGGTTTGGTTGGATTAAATTGATTTAAATATATTTTTCAAGGGGGGCCACAGTTTATGCAAACAGGGGATCTTTATTGGATAACAACCTCTCTTCAAGGGGCTCTTTTGAACCGTGTAAAGACCTTGGGACAATGAGGTCCTAAGTGATTACTCAAAAGTGGTTACTCAAGGGGATTGGGTGGACTGGCTGACTCACAGTACTTATGCCTGGAGGCAAGGAGGAGATAACTTACTAATTTAAGAAGACACTCCAAGAAAATTGCAGAAATTCACAGTTGAAAGGGTCTCAGGACAATTGTTGGGGATTATTGCTGATATTCTTCAATGGAATTAACAATGGGTTAGAATTAATAATTATACTATCAGACTTAGGCCATAAATCACTTGTTTATCTTTAATAAACACTTGATCATGGATGGCAAGGGTTCTGGATTGATTACTTTAAAATTAATGGGGTTTAAACAATCTAAAAGGGTTGGTTTATATACTTTTCTCGGGTAATAAGACCTTCTCAGGGCACGTAGAGAGGGTTGTGCTTGTGTGCTGAGGCTGGCAGGCTAATCAGGGCTAGTTTGGCACGTAGTCTTGGTGCTGTCAACTTGCTAGCCTTGCCTGTGTCATATTTCTATGTGAAATAATTTTCAGAAGGTATTTAAATATTAATTTGTTATTTTGTGGTTCAGACATATTTCCTTAATTTGTATTACTTTCTTTTGAGTGGCATGGGTAGAAGTGGGTATTTGTAGATTTTACTCCATCTTCTGCACATGTTGGTAATTTTTAATAATTGCTTGGTAGACTTCTTGGTGTGTTTTGTGGTTCATCAAGATTTGTCAATCTTATTTACGTGACAACCTTCATTATAGTTTCTCACAATTTATTTGCTTTAACGTTTTGATTTTCACAATTTTATTCAATTTTCTTAGGTTCCACACATCTCCCTATCCTTCAGTCAACTTGTTACACATGCATGATGTATGCATGCAAGTTGTAGCATGTTCCTGCGGTACCTGGCTGTTAGAATTAGCACAACTGATGTTGACGCGCGCAGGCTTGACAGCTGCGTGCAGGAATCCGTCATCAGTCATTTTGCATGCAGGTTTATTGACATGCGCCTACATACTGAGTTTCAGGCGTGTGTACCCTTGTTATATGAATGTGGGGCTGCGCGCGGGAATTGTGACATAACACAAATCTGCCTGTAACTCCTAAAATATACACAACACCTCAACTCTGACTGAATTTTAGGTGTGAAACCTATACATGGCATCATGTGTGAAATATTATAATGATCAAAAAGTGCCATGGTGGTGCCTTGGTTTATTGATCTTTTCTTCTGAAATTTTTTAAAAATGTAAGGAGTTGGAATTCAAGGGTGGGGTTGGCAAGTGACCCTGCCTATTTTTGGGTGGGAAATCAATTTCTGTAATAATATATGTGGATTTCCTACTCCTTCTAATTTTATTATTTATTTTATGTTTTTTCTCTGCTTTGACAGTTTGCTCTTTTCAACTAGCAAGCTGAAACAGAGTTTTATTTTTGAAGAGAGAGTAAGGAGACTGTTTGTATTTGTGACTGGGTATCTGGTTCAGTTTGAGATTACATGCCTTGAGAAAAAAATTAAATGAATTCTTGTTCAGACATGAGCTGTGGAAGACAGTCCTGAGTGACTCAAGTATGGTTCTGTTGTTTATTTTGGCCAAATCATTTTTTTGAGGAGTGTAAGGGTTGTAATATCTTGTTTTAATAAAGTTCTTCTTGCAGTATTCCTTGAAGTTGTTGTTTTTGGATTTTCCGCCTCCATTGGAGTGTAGAACACTGGTATATTATCCAAATCTTTTAGATTCAAGATCTAGGATTTCAGAGAGTGTTTCAAAAGTATTGTCATTGGATTTGAGAGGGATACCCAGGCATTACCTGGAGTGACTGTCAACTACAGTGATAATCTATCTGTGATTTTTTATTAAAGCAGGTGTGATGGGCCCGATTCTGTCCAGATGGAGTTTTTCAAAGGGTCTGTATGCTGACTTTTGCTTTATTTTGAAGGAGGCCTTGGTTTTCTTTCCATCTGCACATAACTTGCATATTGTATCTGGTCTGACAGGTATATTTAGCTTTTTTATGATCCTGTGATAGCTGATATGTCCTAGGGACTTATGTAGGAGTTCTGCACTGGATAGAAAGCAATTTTTTTTTTTTGGTTTTCTTAGTGGTATAGCAGGAAAGATTTTATGGTAGTGGGATTTGATAAAAATTCTTCCTTCTTTGGACACAGAAAATTTGTGGATTTCAAATTTGACTTCACACTGGTCTGGGAGTAGAAAACGGAAAGATAGAAGGTTGGCTGATAAATCAGAGACATATTGGAAATTCTTTAGCAATAGGTTAGACCCATCTTCATTCTTCAAACACACAGTTACAGATCCTTTAATTTCCAGTAAGTGAGTTCTAGACCCTGTCTTTACAGACCCTATTTCTTCTGTTTAGAAGTGTTCAAAGAGGGTGGCATCTGAGATCATGCAAGAATTAGAACTAGATTCAAGGATCAGGAAGTTTTATAGTACTGATTGAGAGTGATGAAGGCAGCTGAAATTAAACTAGTTTCCCCAGTGGCTGGTCTGTTTGGTCTGAGCTCAGGGTGAAGGGTACAAAATTCAGAGATTGAATTCTTTGAAAAAGGTTTTTTCTTCCCTTTTTTCACCTGATTATGCTTGAGCTTGTAGTGTGGAATGAGGTTGGTTTCTACAAGACTCATTGTTGTCTTTTTGTTCATGAATCTTCCTAGTTGATCAAGGACAAGATCTGTTTTTATCAGCCTATCAGAGTGAGTAATGTTTTTCCTAATATTGTCCAGACTGGGTGGTAATCTTTCAAGGACAGTGTATCCTAAGATTCCTTGGGGATAGAGATGTACACTTCTTGAAGCTTGTTTATAAATCTCTTGACTTCGGTAATGAACTTCAGAATTTTTTTTTGATTGAAGGTGATTTGAAGGAATTCCTTGTATACACTGGATCTGTCCAATGCTTCATAAAAGGCAAAGAACTTCAAAATAGACTTCCAGACTACCTTTGTGTCTTCCTTTTTCTCATGGTTGATGAAATTTTAATGGATAGAGCAGTCTAGTTTTGAGAGCAGGATGGTTCTGATGCTGAGGCTGTTGAAAATGGTTAGATTCTGGCCTGGTGATTTAAGTACATCTTTGAGCCCTTTCAGTTACAAAAAATTGTCCATCCTGTCTTTCCAGAGGGAGAATTTGTCCATTTTCAGGCTTGAAATTCCTTCAATGAAGGTCTTGATGATAGCTTGGGTCAGTACTTCCAACATGATTATTTCTAGTTTTTAAGAGTGAGCCTGGTTTTTTTTGATTTATTGAGGATTCTTCCTTGCAGAAGTGCTTGAGCTGTCAATGATCCTTTGGAAATTATGAATATTTAAACTTTTAATTGTGTTAAATTTCAGGTCTTTTGATCCTGAAACTTGGCTTTATTACTCTTTTTCTAAAACCAGAAACTAAGCTGACTAAACAAAGGTTACTACAGCAGTTTTGAAGATTAATGAGACACAAAATTGATTCAGGGTGAGGTCAGAAAAGAGAATTGTTTTCCTCAGGTCAAGCCACAACCAAAAAAAAGAAGGATGTATCTTAACTGGAATTTATATGGATCTTGAGAGGCAGTCAGGTTCTGGCTGCAGACTTCTCTATGGCTTAGGTTAAAGCTGGTGGTTGTGCTTGCTTATGGTCTACCCTGTAGGGTGTTTAAATCATTTTCTGAGTCTGTTGAATAATATTCTAGCTGAATTCCTTTTTTGAAGGGTGAGAAGTGGTGAAGAAGTGGGGTTTATTTTTTCATGTGGTCAGTTAGTTGGTCAGTTGGTTGTTCTAGAGGTAATTTTGATTGTTCAATTGAAAAAAAAGACAGCTGAATCCTTGGATTTTTGTTTTTGGTTGTTCTTGCAGGGTCTTGAAGGCTGTTTTTGAGGCCCTCATTGGAGGTCAAGGTGTCTGGTGAAGATGATCTGGTTGGTTAGGTGGTCTGGAGGTTCATTCAGGTAAAAGGGGGGGATCTTTTGGGTCAGAGATGACTCTCTGTGTAGTTGCACAGTCACTTGGCCTGTCCAACTACAGGGAGTTATCCAAATTGGGATAAATCCCATCCACAGAAGTCTTGGAGGCAATGGGACGCAGCTGTTGTGATTTTTCCCAATTGGAATACCTCAACCTGGCTGAATTGTAGTTGCTTGTGAGAGAATACATAAAATTTACTCTTTTTTTTTTTGGTCTAATAAAATTTCAACACTTATTCAAATTAAAAAATGATTTTTAAACATTATTTTTACTTTAATCTCAAATTAATTTAAGTTTTTCATGATTCATGATTTGGATTTTTTTCCCTAAAATCATGCCTGTTTTGAAGAAAGGAATTAATGCATTAATTATTTTAGATAAATTCATGCTTTCAGGTATTTTCTTCCACCCCAGGAAGGCATATAAGCCTTCAACCTTTTTTTAAATTTAAACAATGCACAATTTTTGAAAATGAAGGTTTTTCACGCCGCTTTAAGTTTTAAAGAAGTTCCTGGTGGCAAGTAAACACCTTTTGAGGAAGTTTTGAGCACCTCAAGGCCTTTAAACATTAATTGAGGCCTTGGGGGGGGGATAAGGCCTTCAGACTCCCTGTGGGGTCTGTCTGGGGTAGCGTCTTTTAGAGAATCCAAATATTGACACTAATGGAGTCAATGTCAAATTTAAAAATCCAATAAAGATAATTTTTCAAAATTAATTCAACTTTGGGATAATATTTGTAAAGAAACTTCATTCAATATGAGAAAAATAAGAAAAATAATAAAAACTTCATTTCTTCCCACAAAATGAAATATTTCCAGTGGGATGTGAATAAAATTTTATAAAACATGAAAAAGCATGAAAGAATGCTAAATATACTTATTTTGTGAGAGGATTTCAACCTGTTTGTCTGATTTGATTAAAAAATTAATCAAGTACACCAGTTATAATGAAGAATATTAAAAATGAAGATCTTTGAATCAGTTTTGATATTTATGATGTGATATAAATAATCTTTTTGAAAAGATGACAAAGCTAGAAACATTTTTCATATACCTATTTTATGAAAAGAATTGGAATTTAATGGCTGATTTCAACAGAAACATCATAAAGCACAAAAATAAGGAAAATATATCAAAAAGTATTTTTTTTGGATAAAATCTAATAATTGTGATTGTATATAAATACCTTTGTACAGAGTATAAAAAAAATTGTTAAATTCTAAATATACCTATTTTATGAGGAGAATTCTAACTTTTGTCAATAATACAACAGAAAACTCAATCAAGTACTTAAGAATTCTTAAAAAATTCAAAAACTCATTTCTTTGAATAGAATTTATGATTTTTGGTGCAATATAAATGCCTTTGTACCGAAATAATAAAAAATAGAAAAATTTAGGATATATCCATTTTTTGAAGAGAATTCCACTAAATGGGAATAATTCAACAAGAATTCCATTGATTAGAAAAATGATGATAAAAAATATAAGAAATCAAAATAAAATCCATAAATTAGGTATATGTAGCAATTTTCCACCCCTTTTTATATTTTTAGAAAAGGTATTTATGTCCCATCAGAAATATAAAAAATTGGTCAAAAATGGTCATTTTTAATATTTTTTATTATGACTGATGTACTTTATGAATTTTTTCCTCACATCTTACAAAGAATTTGGAATCCTCTCCAAAATTAATTTTATGTAGAATTATTTTATGTTTCTTTCTTTTTAATAAAATTTTGTTTTTTCTTTTTAATAAAATTGTGTTTACATCCCACCCAAGATATTACATTTTTTCTAAAGAAATTGAATTTTTATCATCTTATTTTCCTCATATTGCATGGTTTTTTTCTCTATTTTTCAAATCTCATCTCAGATTTGAATTCCTTTCAAGAAATTGAGTTTAATTCAATTTTTATATGTTATATTAACTCATTTGGTGTCCATATTTTGATTATTCAAAAGATTCTACCACCTACAGACCCCATAGGCGGTCTGAAGGCCTTATTTTAGAGCCCAAGTCCAAAATTAATGTTTACAGTCCTTGGGGGGCCCAACACATCCTCACAAGTCCTATTATCACACCCTAGGTGTCAAATCAACCTTGAGAAGATGTTACAAACCACAATTCTCTAAGGTTGTGCCCTTTTTCAACTGGAAGAATGTTCTAAGGTTTGTATGCCTTCCTGGAGTTGTAAAACAGACCAAAACCATTGAATTTATCAAAAAATTACTATATCTCCCCCTTTAATAAAAAAAGCATTATTTTAGCACAAAAGGGGGTGGAATCATTACTCCTTTAAAAAGGGAATGGATTGAGTAATTCTGAAGGGGTTAATTTAGCCTGGACCCTAATTAAAATATAAATTATATTTATTCAATCAAATCTAAACAGATAGCTAATTGGAGGTATACAGTTAAAATAGATTCAAGGATAATTTTGGTTAGGATTTATTGATAAAGAATATTGAAAGAAGTTTCTGATTGAATTTGGGAATGCAGAGAATTTATTTCAAAATAATTATACAGATATATAAAGTGGTTATAATGAGAAAAAGAAAAGAGATATAATCAAGCTAAAGTTTCCCAAAGTTGATCATCAAATTTTGGATGGATAGAAAAAGAAGAGTAAAAAAATTGGATTGAATTATTTTAGATGATTACTCATCCAAGGGATTTTTCAAAAGAAAGAAAAAACTGAATCTGTTCAAAAATCAAAAGCTGGGTTGTTGAAAGATATTTTACCATGATTCAAAGTTAAATCTATATAGGTGAGATAGAGAAAAGATTTTCAGTTAAAGAAACAATCTTATTTCACTAAATTATTTTTCCTGGTTAGATAAAGAATAAAAATTTATTTTGAAATCAATGTTTGATAATCAATGCTATTCTGCAGCTGGAATGGCTCCATTTCTGTTATATAGGAAATTGAAAATGTTCTGATTATCTAAGGTGATAGTATAAATTATTTTTTAAGATCAGAAATTAATTTAAGTATTTGATAATGATAAATATTGTTTTAGTTGACATTAATAATTCTCATTATCTCATCAACACATGATTTTCTTAGGCTGTTTCATAATTTAGGTTTTTTTTATGATTCAAGATATATTTGCAGGATTCAATGGTTCAAGATCAAAATAGATCATGGGCTTAGAACTATTATTTTAGATAAAATTAAATGATAATAAAAATAATTTGAAGACAAAAACTCTTTATTCACTCATTTGAGCCAAAAAAAAACTCTAAAACATGCCTCCAATCATGGTTGAAACCCATTCAGGTAGGAATGATCTTAAATTGTTGATTCCATTCACTCTCCAAGTTTGTTCTGTGGCTTCTCAAGTATTTCAAATTCATGATCAGATAGTTTCATATCATTCTCTACAACATGGCTAAGAAGATTCCATAGACATCTGGCTATCAAAGTAGCTTTAGAGTGTACCTGATATACATTCTATTCAAAATTTTTTGTAGTGAACTACTTAATTGGTAGTACTTCTTCTCCAGGTTAATTTCTAGGGTCTCTACAAAGCTTGAGTACTGCATTGAGAACTCTTGAAGTCATGTATTGACTGAATTGTAGTATTTTTACTGAATGTGGGGTGCACTGGAAGGAGGGTGTAGCTGAAGTGGCTGAAGCCATGGCTGCATTTAGGAATGTAGATTTCAAACAATTATTGAAAGAAAGAACTTCTTAAATATCCAAAAAAAACTGATATTCAACAAATTTTTAGCCAAAATTTTAGTATGATAAATTTTTTATTGAGTGCATCTGCATACAATTTCAAGTTTGACTGGAGATGCACAGAGCAGGACTTGGATGGGCGCCCAAGCCAATTTATTTGATTGGTTTTATGGGGGATTTCAAATTTCAGCCCAACCAAGTTTACAAGCCCAGTTCAAATCTTGTTGCACCCCATTCTCAACCCTCTAATATTTCTCCAATTTCAATAGTGTTTTTCTTTTCCAAAACCAAGTATTTTTCTCCCTTAAATTCACTCTTCAATACTCATTCCATCATTTCCTTCAGGCCTTTTTTCAACCCCCTCCCCCCCCCCCACACACACACACCCACAAAGAAATTTCCTCCTTTGGATAGATGTTGGAGAATTCAAATATTGTCAACCCAGTTCAGCTCAAATTCAAAGCAAGGAAGAAACAAAACCAAAGGTTTTTTTTATTAGTATTTTTTTCAAATCCTTTAATCATATTTGAAATATTATATATATATAGTTTAATTTTTTATTCTAAAATTGAATTTCTTTTTTAAAAAAATATTGAAAACAGTTTGATTGAAATTGTGTGTAGCCAACTTTGAGTGGTGCCCCAAAGGTGCATTTTGTGAAGTAAGCATGTGGAATACTTGGTTGTGTTGCAAATTTTGGGTAGGAAGCAGATCCAGAGTATGCTTGGCTAGGTGCCACATGTTTTTTTCAAAAAAAATAAAAAAAAATGAGCTCAAAAACTTTGGTTTTTTCCCAAGTGGACTCAACTCCTACAAGCAGCAAGGAAGACTCATGAAATCAGTTGTTATTTGAGGAGGTGGTAAGTACCAGTGGGTGAATTCATTAAAACTTGAAAATTTCCATATCTGCATACTTATTTACCAGTAAATCTTCCATATCACTAAAGATATGGCCCCTTGAACCCATGGTAAAAACCAGTTCTTTTTGCCTCATTTGCATCAAAATTATGTATAGTAGTTGAAATGAAGGGTTTTCCTCTTGCATCCAATTCTTTCTAGCCAAGATTTTCACTGGAAAACTTGCATACTTGCACTGGTAAAAAGGCTTTCCCCCCCAAGCCTTGGATCAATATACACCAGTAGATACAAATTTACATGTGGTATTTGCATTATGTTTGGGAATCTTTTAATTTTATTTGGAATTTCTATAAATTTTGCATGGCACCCATAAAATTTCTGTTTGCACCTAGCCAATAGCCAAGTGATTTAGGTGCCTCCTCAAGTGTGCATGGGTACCTAGCCAAATTAACTTGGTACCTTATAAATTTGCCCCACGTTCCAATCAAATCTGGTTTCAATGACCCAGTCACCCCTGTTTTTTTCTGGGGGGGGATTTTGATCTTTAAAATAATAAAAGCTGTTATTACTATTAGGCCCAGGCAAATATTATGCCAAACAACGTTACTAATATCACACCAATGATGCCAAAAAGTATCATTATACCAATTATTACAAAAGGCATCATTATAGCTAAAGAATTTCTAAAATGACCCCAAAAGGCATCATTGGCATCATTATAGTAATTTTTGTACTATAATCACACCAATTGGCATGATTTCCAACCCCAAGAAGGCATGCAGACTTTTTAGGTTTTAAAGGGGTTCCTGGGGTCGGAAAACATTCAATTTGATGGTGTGTTGATCCTCAAAAGGCCTTTAAACATGAATTGAGGCCCTGGGGGCTAAAGTGAGGCCTCCAGACCCCTGGTGGGGTTGGTCTTCAGTAGAATGTTTTAGAGAATTCAAATATGGACACCAATTTAGTAAATGGAATATGTAAAAATGCAATAAATATCAATTGTATTCAATTAATTCAAATCTGAACTCATATTTGAATAAAAAAACTTCATCCAATTAAAGAAAAATGAGAATAATGATCAGAAATCATTTTGTTTACACAAAATGGAGTGTTTCCAGTGGAATTTAACTACCTTTTTACCAAAAAGAAAAACAAAAACAAAAATTCTACATATATCAATTTCATGATGGGAATTAAAATATCTTGAAACATTCAAACAAAAGTCTAATCCAGTAAATCAATAATTAGAATTTATTTTTAAAAAAATATACTTCTTTGAAACAAAAAAAAAAATATCAGAAGTTTTATTGGAATGGAGATTGTGCCAAGCATAAAAAATTATTTAAAAATACTTTTTATATTTATTTTCTGAGTTTAATTCAAATATTATAGAATATTTCAACAGAATTTCCATTCATTAAAACAATAAAAACATCAAAAATCAAAAAATCAATTTCTTTGAATAAGGGTGGAAATTTTCAGTGAGATTCAAATACCTTACTAAAAAAACAATAGAAAGGAGAAGGAATATATATATAACTATAATCTGAGGGGTATTGAAATACAATTAAATATTCCAAGACATGATTTATTGAGTAAAATTTTAAGAATAATTAAATCAAAAATTAATTTCTTCAAATAAAAAGTATAATTTGTGATGGGATGTAGTAAAATTTTACCAAAAATCAAGCACTATGGAAGAATTCCACATGAAACTATTTAATAGGATGGATTAAAATATAATTGAAAATTAAAAAAATAAACTCCATCAAGTTCATGAAAAATCAAAGAAATATCAAAATTTGATTTTTTTTCTTTTCTTTCAATATTCAATTTCTTTTTTTACATTTGATGTTTTGATTTTTGGACTTGATGAAACTTATGCTAAAATACTTCAAAATAATTGAATTCTCCTTGTGAAATAGATTTATGTAGTATTTATTATTATTATTGTTGTTTATGCTTGTTACAAAGTTATTTAAATTTCATTAAAAACCTTTAATTTTCTTCAAAGAAGTATGTTTATATATATATATATATCATTATTAGGGCATATCAGAGTTGAGCAAACCTTGAATTTATGAATGGCGGGTTTCAACTCAAAACTGCCATTTCAAACCCACCATTAAAAATCAAAAAACCACTTATTTCACATCAGACATGTCAGAGTTACCTGAAAATTAATGGTTTTTTGAAATAAAGTCTTAAGATGCTTTCACTGCCTTAACCATGCATCATTCAACATCATCACCCCTGGTTTCAACCTCTGAGCGCATTGGAATAATTCTACCTCTAACCTCATCCAAAAAAATTTATTCATTGCTTTCATCAATCCATCACTCTTATCTCTTCATTGCTTTCCTCATTGCTTCATCACTCTGATAACTTTATTGCTTTAACCACATCATAAATCTCATTGCTTCATCCCTTCATAACTTTTAAACTTTTCAAATGGCCCCTCATCAAACCTCCCCCCACAAGTCCACACACAAATCCAATGGGACAAAGCAAACATCCCCAAGGAACTCTACATCAAAAAATCCTCCCCCATCAGCTTCCAAAGGCTCAAGTCAGTTCAAGAGATCTGATAAAACTATGCTGGTAAACTGGCTCAAAATTCCCTCCAACTATGAAACTTGCTTTGGATCCAACAACAAAACATGATTTGGCCAACCTCCATCCTCTAATTTTAATGGTTATCTCCTGAGGGCCAATGAACTGAAGAATAGAAAAAAAAGTTAGGCTGGATCTTTCATCTAAACAGATGTGGCATCAATTCAAGAACTATTGAGCCAAGCATAAAAAGGCCCACTCAATGTCAATCTCCACTGGCTTTGGAATCACTGACTTGGATAAAGCCAAGGGAATCAACTTGGTGGTTGATAAGTTGGACTCCATTTTTCCTTTTGATATTTAAATAGATGAAATATTTGGAAAGAAGGCCAAAATCACCCCTTTCAGCTTCTTTTGAAGCCCAGAAATTTGATTCAGTAGATGCTGAGGACTTGGCTGTGGATGCTCAGCCTAGAAATGATGATCTTGACAAAACCTATGAGTGGCCCCAATCCAAGGTGGAGGATGATATTCCAACACAACCAACTCCAATCATTTCTACATCAGCATTTATCAATGATTTGAACCCTTCTTTGGATTTCTCTCTTCCTGGGATGGAAGAACTTAACAACTTGGCCAATGATGAGCAAGCCATTTCACTATCTCCATTACAATCAACATCTGTTCAATTAAGGAAGCCAGTTCTTTTCTTTTTTTTCCTGTTAATCCTGACTGATTTAGATTGTAAAAAAACAGAAACATACATTTCTGAATGGCCAAACACTCAAGCCAATGGGGCCTCCCACATTGCCTTCAAATGAGAGTGATTATTTTCCCACACAAACCTCCTCTGCACAGGGAAAGCAAAAGGCCTCCAATTTCATCAACATCAACCCCAATAGCCATCAAAAGAGGAGAAACACTTCCAATTTTTTAGGCTTTGAAGATATCATGGAGAAGAAAGAGTAATTTAATTGATTGAATCTCTTTGCTTTCAAAATCAAGCTCATTCCTATTCCCCTGAAAAAAACAGTGAAATCACAAATTGAATCTGAAAAAATTCAATTTGAAAATCAGAAGTGGGATTTTCAACTGGCTATTGATTTTCAAAAGCAGAAAGCCAAGAGTTTGGCTCATCAACCAAAATTGGATGCCAAGTGGAAATTGAAACAGGCATAACAGGAGTTTAAAAAAGAGGAAAAGGAGAAGGATTGATAGGAAGATAGACTGGAAAAGGAGAGGGAATGACTAGCAATTGAAAAAAAAGATTGTTTATCAGTAGCCATGGCTTGTATTGGTAGCAGTAGTACAGTGGAAGAAATTCAAAAAATTACTCACTTTATTGGCTTGTAAAATATTTACTTTGATAGAAAATTTAAAAATAAAACATTTTTTTTTTCAAACACAACAATATTTGAGCCTATTTTTAACCCCACAAATAAGAAAATGTTTTTCATTTTTATTTACATTTTTTGGTCTAGAGTATATTTTACCGCTTTTCATGTCTTTTCAAGTGTTCTTAGTATTCTTGTTAATTTGCATAGACATGGCCATCCTTTTATGAGTGGCAGTCTCCACAGCAGGAAAAATAAAGTGATTTTACTTATTGGCCCCCCAAAAAATTTTAACCACACATTTTTCTTTGAAATCAATACCAAAACCCAAGTCAGGAAAAACAAATTGGCCATTGGATACTTTGTTTTCTTCCTTGTCATCAATTATTTGTCCATTTAATTTTTTGGTTGGAACCACAATTAAAAAGGAATGGGAAGAGATGTAACCTTTTTAAATGTGGAGAGAATTGTAGAAGGAATTTGAAGTGAAGGTGATGTGGGGGGCATGTTCAAAAGGAGTGAGCTGGGATCCAAATTCCAATGAAGAGAAAGAGGTGATATTGTTTTCCAGCATTGTTTGGCAGTTGGAATTGTGCACCAGTCTTGCTAATATTTGGAAATTTTGGCCTAAAATTTGTGAGACCTTGTCAGACCTGAGTTTCAAAAATTTAAACTCTTGAGGGGAAGATTGAATAACTGGTTTCTTCAAATATTTTCCAAATAGTTCAAAAGGGTGCATCAATTTTTACCATCCAATTTCCCACATTTTTCCACCCCAAGATCTTGAGGGACCAACAGTGTTCAAAATTTTTTTTTTGACTGGTGAAGGAAGGTGGTGACCAAGTTGATGTCCTTCTTCTCCTTTTAAGAGAGTTTATTCAAAGGGAAAAATTCAATTATTTCAACCATTTTTTCATGATCCAATTGATTGTGAAAAAATAATCTGCCAGAGGAGAAGAAATGGAACTGTTTGATCTTCTGTTTGGCCTGTTCAAACTCTTCAGGGGAGGCTTTTTGACAATTTTTTTGGGGGGGAACTGATGGCAGGATACAGATCCAAAGGCCATAGTTTTTTCTCAGACCATAAAACCTGTTCTTTGATCCCACCCTCTTCTATCTCCAAAGAGATTTCAGAATCTTGGTATTGAGCCCTCTTTTGCTGATGATCCCTATTCTTGCCACCTCTCTATATGCTTATTGAATCATTTCCTCCCATCTTGTTCCCTCTCATCAAAATACTTCAATTGGGGTGAGGATCAAGAAAGGATTCAATTGATTTTTTAGAATTTTGAGTTTGGTGGGAGAAGAATTGAACAGCAGGAAAAATGGTGGTTGTAGACGCAGAAAGTGGTGGAAAGGTGTGTTGAATTGCATGGAATCAAAAAAAAAAAAAAGTTATAGTTGAGGTAGATTATCAAGAAAAGTAGAAAAAAAAATTAAAATTACCAGTCAATCTTCCCCCCCCCCGCCCCCAAAAAAAAAAAAAAAGGTCAGCCAGATATTTTAATCATCCAGGAGAAGGAGGGGGGGGCTGAACTGGGGCAGGGTGATGAGTGATGAGCAATGGAGGAGCAAGGAGGGGTGCTGACCTGGGGCAGGGTCATGACTGATGAGCAATGGAGGAGCAAGGAGGGGGGGGGTTGCCTGAGGAGGAGGAGGGGCAGGGGGTCAGCTTGCTTCATGACAATCAATTAATAATTGACCAATGAATCAATTATAAACCAATCAATTATAAACCAAGCAATTATAAACCAATCAATTATAAACCAATCAATTATAAACCAATCAATTGTAAACCAATCAATTATAAACCAATCAATTATAAACCAATCAATTATAAACCAATCAATTATAAACCAATCAATTATAAATCAATCAATTATAAACCAATCAATTATAAACCAATTAATTATAAACCAATTAATTATAAACCAATCAATTATAAACCAATCAATTATAAACCAATCAATTATAAACCAATCAATTATAAACCAATCAATTATAAACCAATCAATTATAAACCAATCAATTATAAACCAATCAATTATAAACCAATCAATTATAAACCAATCAATTATAAACCAATCAATTATAAACCAATCAATTATAAACCAATCAATTATAAACCAATCAATTATAAACCAATCAATTATAAACCAATCAATTATAAACCAATCAATTATAAACCAATCAATTATAAACCAATCAATTATAAACCAATCAATTATAAACCAATCAATTATAAACCAATCAATTATAAACCAATCAATTATAAACCAATCAATTATAAACCAATCAATTATAAACCAATCAATTATAAACCAATCAATTATAAACCAATCAATTATAAACCAATCAATTATAAACCAATCAATTATAAACCAATCAATTATAAACCAATCAATTATAAACCAATCAATTATAAACCAATCAATTATAAACCAATCAATTATAAACCAATCAATTATAAACCAATCAATTATAAACCAATCAATTATAAACCAATCAATTATAAACCAATCAATTATAAACCAATCAATTATAAACCAATCAATTATAAACCAATCAATTATAAACCAATCAATTATAAACCAATCAATTATAAACCAATCAATTATAAACCAATCAATTATAAACCAATCAATTATAAACCAATCAATTATAAACCAATCAATTATAAACCAATCAATTATAAACCAATCAATTATAAACCAATCAATTATAAACCAATCAATTATAAACCAATCAATTATAAACCAATCAATTATAAACCAATCAATTATAAACCAATCAATTATAAACCAATCAATTATAAACCAATCAATTATAAACCAATCAATTATAAACCAATCAATTATAAACCAATCAATTATAAACCAATCAATTATAAACCAATCAATTATAAACCAATCAATTATAAACCAATCAATTATAAACCAATCAATTATAAACCAATCAATTATAAACCAATCAATTATAAACAAATCAATTATAAACCAATCAATTATAAACCAATCAATTATAAACCAATCAATTATAAACCAATCAATTATAAACCAATCAATTATAAACCAATCAATTATAAACCAATCAATTATAAACCAATCAATTATAAACAAATCAATTATAAACCAATCAATTATAAACCAATCAATTATAAACCAATCAATTATAAACAAATCAATTATAAACCAATCAATTATAAACCAATCAATTATAAACCAATCAATTATAAACCAATCAATTATAAACCAATCAATTATAAACCAATCAATTATAAACCAATCAATTATAAACCAATCAATTATAAACCAATCAATTATAAACCAATCAATTATAAACCAATCAATTGATTGATCAGGAGGAGGGGGGGCTGACCTGGTGCAGGGAAATGATTGATGGGCAATTGAGGAGCAAGGAAGGGGGGGTTGCATGAGAAGGACAAGGGGAAGGGGTTCAGCTTGCTTCAAGAAAATAAATCAATTGGCAATTGGTTGATTGTCAAATTATCAATTGATTGATCAATCAGGAGGAGGAGGGGGGGTAGCTTACCAGGACCATGGTGCTGAGCACCAAATGAGCAACAAAGCACAACAAAAGGAGAAGGGGGGGTGGCCTAAAGGGGAAGGAGGATAGAGGAGGAGAAGGAGGGGGGGTTGCTTACCTGGGGAAGGGTGCTGAGTAAAGAATGAGAAATTGAGGTGGAAGTGGTCAGTGAGGCAGTTTGGTCAGGAGGAGGAAGGAATGGACCAATTTTTTTTGGTTGTTTTGGTGAGGAGGAGAAAGGAGTGGACTGGTTTTTTGGTGTGGTGAGGTATGAGGTGGATTTTTTTTTTGTTGTTTTATCTTTCCATTAAAAAAAAAAAAAAAAAAAAAAAAAAAAAAAAAAAAAAAAAAACCTCCAAGTCAGCCTAGGATTCTTGGTTGTACAACAAAAAATAAAAAATTAGTTTCATGTTATTTTTTACCTATTTAAAAAAGGTATGCTACTCATCAAAGTAAGCAAGTTTTAGGTTCAAAATCTACTCTCTCATGGCAGAAGATGAGGGACAAGATGAGACGGGGATGAGTTTAGGAGGATTGGGAATATTGTCTTAAAATATTTTTTCCTATTCATCTTTGATGTTGGCCAGAAGGTTGTGAAGGATTACACAAGTGGTAATCCAGTTGATGAGTACCTTCATGTCTTTGTAATTTTGAAGCTGGTTTTGAATTTCCCTTAAGCTGGCCCATCTTCCTTTCAGGACTCCTATGGTATGCTCAATCCAAACTTGGGATTGGGCAAGATGATAGTTGAAATCACTTTTAGATTGATTGTTGGATGAAACATTGTGGTATGCTTGAACCACATGTTTACTGTCAGCCTCCTGGATTCCAAGACCCTTGCTATCCTTTAGCTACCAGAGTTGATTGAATAAATAATAAATATTTTATTCAATAAATGCAGCAAAAATCCGTAAAATATTTGGATAGAGCTATTGCAAGGTTGATTGGTTTGTTTATGATTTAATATTATTAATCAATATTGATGAATAGATTATTAAATAAATTAATAGAGGGGCCACAATTATATTGGGGATCTTTAACACCTCTCTTCATGGAATTCACTTTTAAAACATGTATACCTGGCTACTTTGGAACCTTTAATTTATATTCTTAAAGGAGATATTGCCCAAAGATAATATATATATAAAATATACGGTGGATTGGAAGGGCCTTGCAACCAAGCTTCCACAAAAGAAAAATTATAATAAGACTCACTGGTATACTATTGAATCCTTTAGGTACCTTTTTGGGATGTTCACTGATGCGTTACACCTATTACTGGGGTTAAAAAGGTTTTTCAGCAGTTCAAATTGATAAAAAGGGCTTTGGGGACAGATATTATTAATCAGACCAAAGCCCAAATCACTTACTTATCTCTTATAAGTATTTCATTACCTTGGCATGGTGTCTGGATGTGAATATAACTGGGTCTCTGGGTATGAACATCCTCAAAAGAGCTCTATATTTATAGCTTTTTGAGTCCCAATTCTGTCCTTCTGAGGGATACAGGGGCTCAAAGGGACATTTGCTAAGGCTAGGAGGGTAACAAGTTGTAGCCTTTCATGTGTTCTTGGTGCTGTAGCACGGGTAACATCCAATTCCACAGGGTATGGGAATTATTCTACCTGTTGATTGATGTTTATACGTGTGAATTACACTAATCTATCCACATGATTATTATTTTATTAATTATCCTTAGTCAATATTCCCAGGATGTTAATTAGTTTTCTTAGTAGAAAGTCCTACGGGTAATCTGATGTCATGTGGGTTTTTATTATGTATTATCTGATAGGAGTAAAATCATGATATTGATTTTACTCCTTATTTTCGAAATTCTGTTGATTTACTTAAAATAATTAATTAAAAATATAATCTATGTGAATACATGTCATATTTTTATATAATCCCTTTCCTTAGTATTTCACAGACATACTGATGTCTTGAAGTTCTCATAATTGAATATTGAAATTATTTTAAGATATGTTACAAATAGTAGTTATCTCATTTTTGACATATCTGGTATTTTTTATTATATTTTATAAAAAAAAATTAGAAAGTTTGTTTAATTATTTTTATATAATTTTACTTATTTTCAGACTATCTACTATGCACAGGGATATTTATTACATATGTAGTATGTCCCTGTCTAGGTTGTAGCACCTTTACGTGGTACCTGGGCTTTTTGAGCCACCTGTCACTCTGTCAGCCCGTAGTCCTGCGGCTGCATACTTTTCAGATGCCCAGGGCTGCGTACATGGCTTGTCAAGGTACGCGGAAAGGGTGGCAGTGCTGCTGCTCAGCTGTGCCCGGATGTGTTGGTTGCCACAGCTGCGTGCCGGAATTGTGACAAATCACATTTCCCCCCGTAACTCCTCCAAATAACAGAACTCTTGGATTCTGACACAAAATTCACTGAGAACCTATGCCTGGGGTTTCATGTGCTATATTGAAATCTCCAAAATCCCAAGGCCATTTTTCTTTCCAAATCTTCATAAATTATTTCAAAATATAACCAGTAGGAATTTGAGGTAGGTGTCATTCAGTGACCCTACCTTAATTCTTACATAGAATCAGAATTTGAAATGATATTTGTAATATTATTTCTCCTTAAATAAGATTTTTATTTATTTATTTTATTTTATGTTATTTTGTTACTTTTGCCGCTTACTCTGCAACAGTAGCAAGCTGACATTTACCTCTAGTATAAGCTGAATCAGCCAGAAGGTATTGATCTTGCCAAAATATTTCTCTAGTTGTTGGGCAATCCAAATCCAATTGAAAACATATGAATTGTGACAAGAACCTGGAAGGCCAGCATGGAGGGATATGAAATTCTGGTTGTTATCACAAACAAGTTGTAGTGTCACAGAATATCTAAATAGAAAGATGAAAAATATTTTTTCAGTGTGTTATCAAAGTTTTTATCAAAGGCTTTGGAAAAGAAATGAATCAATTGCCTTTTTTCCAATCAACATTATGGTTGCTATCTAGCTTGGGTTTTTGAATCAAGGGGATAGTGGTTCAATCAACAAAACCAATGCAACCAGGAAAGCCTTCAGTCTCCATTACTTGAGATATCTTCTTGCAGTCTTCTTTGGTTGGCCAAGAAATGACTGAGTGACGTAAATATAGGATATCAATCGTGACTCTTTTGGTGTATAAATCAATGGTTCCATAACTGACTGAGAATATATTTTCTAATTAATGAATTTCTGCTCCATTTCCATTTGATCCCAATTTACAAATAGAAATGGCCAGTTGGATAGCTTGATTGCATTGATGATTCCATGAATTTTTCTGGAAGATGTGGTGGTCTTCAATCATCTCCAAAAGTTTCATGAATGAGGCCAATAATGTTTGCAACAGTTGCTGGAAGCTTAAGTTGGGGAGGAGATGAAGCATTTGCCTTTCATACATAGGGTTGTGGTGAGTCTGTCTTCTTGGAATCATGTATTGCTTTTCCAATAGTGAATCCAAAGCTAACCAAGTTGATTCAAAATTTGAGTCTGAATTAGAGTCAAATAATAAAAAAAGTTCAGTCAGCTTTTTTGAATTTTCAACTTTCTGCCAGGAAGTTTGACTGGACATGTTGAGAAAGATGGTGATGTGATGTGGGGGGATGAGAATATGATGGGATGTGTGTGAAGCAATGGAGATGAGATGTGTGTGATTTGATGGATATGGGATTGGTATGGATTTTCTGAGGTGGAGGTGTGGATGGGTGTTTTGCATGAAATGGATGGTGGATGGATGATGTTGCATAAATGGTGGGTTTGATATTTGAAATCCACCATTTTTATTAAACTTGCCATTTTGAAATACACCAGTTAGGGGGAATCTGTATTTCAGAAAACCGCCATCAAAAATGGCAGGTTTGGTCAAAAAAATGGCGGGTTTCTAATGGCAGTTTTGTTTAATCTGATGTGCCCTATTTATGTACTTGATGATACTTTGGTTTGAATATTTCAAAAGATTTGAACTCTCAGCATGATATAGTTACATGTAGCATTTTTTCATGTTTTGTTCATTTTGGTTAGTTAGTTATTTATATTCCACTGGATATATCCCATGTTTTGAAATTAAATTGATGTTGTATAATTCTTCTAATTTTTCTGACATTGGATGATGATTTTTTTTTTTTTGCAAATCTGAGGTCAGGTTTGAATTACTTTGGGAAAAAAATGAACTTGATCAAATTTTCAACTATTATATTTCCTAAATTGATGTCAATATTTGAATTCTCCCAAAAAATATTCTACCCCAGAGAGACTCCAGAGGGGTTCTGGAGGTCTATATTTAGCCCCCTGGGGTCTCAATTTATGTTTGAGGCCTTTTGGGGGCCCAACATGCCATCAGATGGAGTGTTCTACCACCCTAGGAACTCCTTTAAACCTTAAGAAGGCTGAAAACCTTCCGGGGTTGGTAAAACACCCCAGTGGCATGATCATAATTAAAAAATGACTATCATGACACCAATGAAACCTTTTGGTGTCATGTTAGAATATTTTTTGTGCTATAATGATGCCTTTTGGTGTCATTTGACCATATTGTAATTAATTCTCTTGGTGTTATTTTAGCCTGCCTCTTAAGATTTTTTATGATTATTCTAATTCTCCATCCCAAAAAAAAATAACAAATGAAGAATAAAAAATAAAGGAGAGACAGAGGGGGGGTGAAAAAAAAAAGAAAGAAGAGATAGAAAAAAAAACAAAAGAAAAGAATCTAAGTGATAGTAGCTAATCTTGAAAATTATTTTACAAGATAATCAAATTTAAATTTACTTTGCAAGCCAACAGAATCAAGGAAGAAGGAAGAAAAAACACATTCAATTAAAAAAAAAATCTATCTACTCTTCTTGAAATTTGGCTCATCAGGAATCCTAGGAGAATGTTTTATGATCACTAAAAAATCCCCTAGCTCTGACTGATGGAACTTGAGTACCTTAAAAATTTAGTTTGAATCTTGTTCACTCACAGCACCAGAATCATCAATTCTGTTCCCAAGAATCAAGAGTGGACCTTGAGATAGTCTGTATTGGTAAGAGAAAAAGGGTGAAGAAAGAAAGAATGAAAATAAAACACAGAAAAGATCAATTGTTTTGGAATCTTGAGCTGTAAATTCTTCTTTTTCTCTCTCTCTATTTTTTTTCTTTTGTCAATTTCATGTTAGTGAATTCAATGCAATCAATCAATCAAAAAAAAAAACCAACAAGGTTTCCTGACCTTAATAATCAGAAGTTTATCCATCCAATCAACTGGAGAGGAGTAGCAAGCTTGTTAGTTGGGTGCAAGCCGCTTTGATTGGGATCCAAAAGAGCTTGACTGGGGCACCAAGATTTGAGCCCCATGAGTGCAACCCAATGAAGCTGATCTCTGAGTGCACCATTGAGTGAGTGAATCTGGGTGGAACCAGTCCAAGTCCCACTTGTTGTGCACCAAGTGTGACTTGGACTGGTGCCACCCAGATGCACTCCAATAGACCATAAATCCAAATCCTAATTACCATTATTTCAAACCATCCATACCCATTCAAATTGATCTGATTTATTTCAAATCCTGTTTGTAGAGTGACAAGGTATGGGTATGATCATTGCTCAGCTGTCCTAGCCATGGTACACAGGGAAGCTGTTTATGACCTGTGTAAGGAAGGTTTTTAAATAAATTTTATGAATTACATAATCCTTGGACTAACAGAGCCTAGAGTTTGGCAAACCCAGCTAGGTCTGTATGTCTTAGTCTGTTGTGTAACACAATTTGTATCTCCTTATAATGATAGAAGGAAGTTCAGAAGATAAAGGCTAAATAACAAGAATATCACCATGAGGAGATGATCCTTTGAATGGTGGTTATCAAAGGGAGTTTATACAAGTCCAGGTCAACTAACAAGTTAGAGTGTTGCAGTTGCAAAATCAAGAGACATGAGTTCCAATCAAAGATACAAAAAGGGAGAAAGGAATGATGTCTTTTGGGCTCTAAAGGGAAATATTGAGATGCCTGCTTGATTCATGTCTATGCAAGATTCTTTTAGATTGGCACTAGGTTTGTCCTTTTTTCTCAAGTTTGTTACACCCTGCTCTGGGTCACTCCCAACCTGTGGGTGACAGCAGCATGTCCAACTAAGCTTGGGACTTCAGGTTCCCAACACTCTTCATTCAAATCAAGTCACACCCTTTAGGTACATATTTATGTACCATAGAAGTTGTCCTTATCCATCCTTGTGACCATCCATAACTTGCACAAACCCATGGCAAAATCAATCCACCAAATCAGTGCCAGCCAAAAGTGGACTCTTAGCCCATGATCCTGCCAAATGCCATATAGCACATAGGTCAAAAATAAAAAAAACCTATAAAAAAACTGCAAGTTTGGCTGTAAACCTTATTTCACCCCACCCTACTAACCTATGGTTTTTAGTCCACATATTTCCCATATCATTTCTGATCTGCACCATCTTGTTGCATTCATATGTATGACATCTCAATCAACAACATATTGTACTTTCTTCACCTCTACCTCCACCAACTGATGATCAATATTCATTTCTTGATATCCTCACCACATATCACTTTTCTTCCTTTACTTATCATGCCTATCCTTCAACTCAAAGCACCTCAATCCCCCTATATCAATTTTTTGCGGCCTGGAAATTTGATTTCTTTCTCAAGCATCCATCATTTCTTTTTTTTCAACAACGCTAGATCAAACTGAACTTGACCTTGGTGAAGCCAGCCTTGCAAAACAAATTCACTTTGTGCCAATTGCCTTTCATAACCCATGATTTGCATGGGTTAGTACAATTTTCTGCTCTAAACCATGATTTTCATGGGTTATTATAGGTTCCTCTCCAATCCTATAAGCCAGTCTGACCCATAGAAAAACCAATCCACAGAATGGTATGGTCTGTAAAGCACGTTTGGGCACTGAGCCAAGTTATTCCAAAATTTGCTAAAGCGTGCATGGCGCTTAGCAAAGTCAACTTGGCGCCTGGCAAAGCCTTCTTGGCGCCTTGCTAAGGTTGACTTGGCGCCTGGCCAAATTGGTCTGGCGTCTGGCCAAGTTTATCTTGGTGCTGATCAAAGCTGGTTGCATTGACCCGCCAATTGCATGATCATACTTGAAAAAAAAAAGGCTTGAAGTCGGGGGGAGGGAGGCTGGTCAATTTTGGTGCAACCAGCTTTGATTGGCGTCAAGGGGAGCTTGATTAGGTGCCAAGATTTAACCCCCACAAGCCCAACCTGATCAAGCTCCCTGGGCACCAATCCAAGTCCCGCTAGGCGCATGCCAAGTCAAACTTGGACAGGCGCCCAGACGCGCTTTACACACCATATGGGTTAGGACAAGTTCTACTGCATAATTTTTTCAGTTGACAAGACAAAAAAAAAAAAAAAAAAATCCAGCAGGAGTTTGACTGATTGACGAGTCTTGTCGGGAGTCTTACACATCACATCCCCTTTTTTGTTGAACTTAGATATCTATGTATGTATGTATGTATGTATGTACATACATACCACCGATCGATGACTGAAGATGATGATTGACAGTGTTGCATGTACATACATATGAAGTATGAGTAAGTTTCGACTTTTGATCGGGTATACCACATGGATCGAGTTTCTCGACGATCAGCAAGTCTGTAAAAGCCATGATCGAATCGAGGACTTCGAGGCGCCTCAGGTAGTAAGTCTCGACTGCTTGTAGACTCATCCCGTCGATAGCACGCTTCCTTCCAACGACCGGTCTGTCTCCGTCCACCTTCTCGGTCGATTCAAGACCTCTCGATCCAGGTCTGAGTTCGATAGGCGTGAGCATCGAAGATCGGGTTGAGAGGGACGGGTCGGACTCAAAACGCTTTGGATCGTATAAGTGGCTTAAACTCTCTGGATTCTTCCCGCAAGAATCTCTCTCAGACTCCCCCACTTTGACTCTGTCAACTTCTTGATCTTCCTCCTGACTCCTTCTGACTCCTCCTCCCGTCGATATGCTCTCTTCATTTCTTCTTCTTATTTTTTTCTTTTGGATCAGAGACGAGCGGTGAGGTGCTATGAGCTCGATGATGGTCTCACAGATCCATCCGAACGAGATCAAGATGGACGGAGCCGAGGTGCGTCTGTTGCGCTGGAGCGCGACCCGATCCTCCGAGCGGGGTTACTCCTCAACCATCCTCTGTCACAACAGAAGAAGAAGAAAGGCAAGTTGACTGGGGTTTCCTACCGGATTCGAGCCCATGGGGTCATGTTCGGCCATGTGACACCTTAATGGCTCAACTCCCCCCCCCCCCCCCCGCCCCGGATACACACAGAAATATATATATATATATGTATAGACAAGGTAGACGGGGATCTGCTGAGAGAGCAAGGTGGAGATGGACACGTTGACGACACGTACTTTTATCCACTCACGAGGCTCCTTTCACTCTGAGGACAATTTTTTGTTTTGTTTTTTCGGTCGAATCCACTTGGGCGTCAAGCAAAAACGACTCTTGGGTTCCAAATAGTGGTCTTATATATATCAAAGTTAGGATACGATCAAGGAGAACAGATGCGGTTCTTCTATTTTAATTTTGTTGAAAGATAGGTCAAAATTCTTTTTTGGTATCAATCAGTAAGATTCATGAGTTTTTTTTTCGTTGAGTGGGGTGAGTAGGTATTAGGATTAAAGTTTCTGTTTAAAAGGATGTTGATCGTGAAAAATAGCTCGGTCTTTCGAACGATCGAGGATATGCAGAGCCTTGGCGAGCGCGAGTTTTTCATCATCCTCGTCATCACTGGGAATCGACCGGTTCGAATCCGAACTAGACTGAGGAGGCCTAGATGACGGAGATGAGAGGATCAGGTTGGAGAGACTCGGTTGTCGATCGATCACTTCGAACTCGACCGGCTTGAGAGCAATCACCTTGGTCGATTCGGTCGATTCACTCTGAGCTTTCCAACCGTCCTTGGCGATCGATCTCAGCCTCTTGACCAACTTGGAAACTTCGGTCCGGTATTTAACCCCGGGTGTGGGAACAAACATGTGTTGATTCGGAGGCCTGGTGATAGGGCTGATAGTCGTACTAAGGGATGAAAGGTCATCCTCTGGATCTAACTCGACGTTTGATGGATCATCCTTCATGTCCTGAGAGGAGGCTAGTTTGCTAGATTCGGGCCAGTCAATTATTCTGATCGATTGTTGATCATGATATCCTTCGGGTAGAACTAATTGCGAGATGGCGAATTGAATCTTTCGAACAGATCGATAGAGTTGGTCTGATTCGACTGATTTAGAGTGCTTGAAAGTCTGGCAAAAGACAGACCAATCGATTCTCTCTCGATCTTCTTCGCTACTCAACATCTCATCAAACTCGTCATCCAGCTGCTCACCGTCTGTCGTCCTCTCGATTTGAGTTGCTTGTCGAGTCCGGAAATGAGTCTCGAGATCCAGATGATTGTCTTCGTTCAGGTTACCGTCCAAGTAATTGTAGTTCTTATAATTGAACGCGATATAATCTTGGGGTGGTTCTCGAGTGATCACGTCACCTTGATCAGGTGACACAAACACCCATAGGTTGCCCTGACTTTTTGCCGACATAGTGATTCGAAGGGACTACAGAGCAAAAGCATCGAATCAAAAAAAAAAATCCAACGAACAAGACGCCCGTTCGAGCTTCAGATCATGTTTACCAGAGGAAAGAACTGACCTGATGGGGATAAGCATCAGTAGCATCTTCCAGGATTCGTTCCAAATAACCTAAGCACAGCTTGAAAACTTTGTCACCCTCTTGAGAGTTGCCAAACAATGCTTGATCCATTTTGGAGATCGGGAGGTATTCGAATCCAAAGACCCTCTGAGTATTATGATAAGCCACAAAACATCCATCCATTTGTCCTATGCGAGCTTGGAATCTTGAATAGGAGAAGGATTGGGGGAGGAGGGGGGGGCAAGTGAAAGGTCACAAGGAGAAAGGGGGGTCAATTTTAGTGACGTTGAGGATTCATATCAGTTCTTGAGAAGAAGAAAAGACAATCATGTCAATCACACAACGAACTGGTATTTCAAAAACGCAGATCTGATAAGATCCAAATATTCCCTTTCAAAAGATTCAAGAGGACCTTGAGACGTACGAATTTGATATCCAGCTGCGTTCTTTTGATTTTTTTTTTTGACCGATGATGATGAAAGACGTAATGTGAGAAATGATGAATCCTGAGAGAATCAAAAGTAGATATTTGTGCTAGAGGAATGTTGTTCAACTTACGGCATGGTTCAATCGATCGTGCCTGATCGCAATAGTGGCTCTGGTCTTGATATCGAACGTGCCGTTTCCAGGTAAGTAGTCATGATAACAATCTAATTGCGATCTAGTCATTAAGAGGTTGGTCTGTGAACGATGGAGATGCAAATAAATAAATCAAATAAATAGCTGTTCGATCATCGATCAAGCTCCTCTTGAGGTTCGATTGAACGAGACTAACTTTGGCAAATGCGTAGGCTTCCCTAATCTTAGGTTTATTTGGATCGAGGCTAGATTTGTTAATCTTTAAGAGTTTAGAGAATTCCTCGTGGGGTAAGACGAAGAATTTTTCGAGTACGTGGCCCTGAGAGAGAGAGAGAGAGAGAGAGAGAGAGAGAGAGAGAGGGATGGAGGGGTAAGGTGAGAAGGGGATGAGTTTCTGGATCGATTCCGATGAGGTGACTATCGGCTCACCAAGCTGGATAGGATGGTCGAATCTGGGCAGTCGGTATCGACCTCGAACGATTTATCAGAATCGATCGAATACCTTTGGGCGATCGGATCGTAGTGTAAGATGATCGAGGCTGGCATCTTAGCACCTGGGGTGAAGTCGATTTTTTTCTATGGAAAGAAGAGGTTAAGGATGATGATGAGCATGATGATGAGAGGTGGGGTGATGAATGGGGTGATGAGGAACCTTTGAGGTTGTTGCATGGGCGGTCAACATGCCGATGTTGAGAGGTTTATTACCGTTGAGCATGAGATAGATCTGGCTCAAGGATTGAGTGAGACTGGAGGTGGAGCCAGCATACTTGCGATCGTTGATGGTGGCCAGATCGGTCAACTGAGAATCTCTAGAGCTGGGGACGTAAGGGGTGAGGGTATCAAAGTTGAATTGATCGGGGGAGATGAGATGCTGTAATCGATAATCAAAGTTGTAGACCAAAGTGCGAGGGTCCTGTAACCAATGTACGCCAGGGTTGAAGAGGACCCTAGATAAACCATGGGCTAGGGTGGCTATCGGAGGTTGATCGATCGATGGTTTGACGGATTGGAATGGGATGGTGGTTGAGGAGAATGAGAAGTTAGAATGGAGTTGGTGAGATTGAGATCGAGGTTGATTGGATTGAGAGTTGAGTGATGATGATGATGATGTTGTTGTTTTGGTTCGATGAGGTTCGGTGAGGATGTTGGAGGATGAGTAAGGGAGTGGATGATGAGGTATTGAGGTTGAGATGGGCGGATGAATGATGTTTTGGCTGACTGATGATGATGAATTCTCGAGATGAGGTTCGGATGAGGTCCTGAGTTTGTTCTGGTCAGTCTGGGTATTCGTCGTCGTCGTCGCCGCCGTCGTCTTCGTCGTCGTCATTCGGGTGATTATCATCTTATCCTCCACCTCCTCCTTCTTCTTCTTCTTCTTCTTCTTCTTGGATCCTTGAATCGACTGTGAGCCCTCATCGTTGGTCCTCCTCGGCTTGGTCTTGGTGGTGGTGAGTAGTAGTTCTGATGGGGTTGAAATGGATTGCAAGTGAGGATGATGATGAATCGATGTGGTTGTTGATCTTGAGATGGTCTTGAGTTGTTGAATCGATCGATGGTAATTGATCAGCCTCAACTTGCTCGTCATCTTGATCATTCTCATCTCTCGATCGATGAGTGTAATCTATCCCAGGATCGTTTTGTTGAAGACTGGATGAAGATGGTAAAGAGAGAGGGAGAGAGAGATGGTAAAGAGAGAGGGCGACAGGGATGGTCAGGAAGAGAGAGGGAGACAGGGATGGTAAAGAGAGAGGGAGAGAGAGATGGTAAAGAGAGAGGGAGACAGGGATGGTCAGGAAGAGAGAGGGAGACAGGGATGGTAAAGAGAGAGGCAGACAGGGATGGTAAAGAGAGAGGGAGACAGGGATGGTAAAGAGAGAGGGAGACAGGGATGGTCAGGAAGAGAGAGGGAGACAGGGATGGTCAGGAAGAGAGAGGGAGACAGGGATGGTAAAGAGAGAGGGAGACAGGGATGGTAAAGAGAGAGGGAGACAGGGATGGTAAAGAGAGAGGGAGACAGGGATGGTCAGGAAGAGAGAGGGAGACAGGGATGGTCAGGAAGAGAGAGGGAGAGAGAGAGGGTAAAGAGAGAGGCAGACAGGGATGGTAAAGAGAGAGAGGGAGACAGGGATGGTAAAGAGAGAGGGAGACAGGGATGGTCAGGAAGAGAGAGGGAGACAGGGATGGTAAAGAGAGAGGGAGACAGGGATGGTAAAGAGAGAGGGAGAGAGAGATGGTAAAGAGAGAGGGAGACAGGAATGGTAAAGAGAGAGGGAGACAGGGATGGTAAAGAGAGAGGGAGACAGGGATGGTCAGGAAGAGAGAGGGAGACAGGGATGGTCAGGAAGAGAGAGGGAGACAGGGATGGTAAAGAGAGAGAGGGAGACAGGGATGGTAAAGAGAGAGGGAGAGAGAGATGGTAAAGAGAGAGGGAGACAGGAATGGTAAAGAGAGAGGGAGACAGGGATGGTAAAGAGAGAGGGAGACAGGAATGGTAAAGAGAGAGGGAGAGAGAGATGGTAAAGAGAGAGGGAGACAGGGATGGTAAAGAGAGAGGGAGACAGGGATGGTCAGGAAGAGAGAGGGAGACAGGGATGGTAAAGAGAGAGGGAGACAGGGATGGTAAAGAGAGAGGGAGACAGGGATGGTCAGGAAGAGAGAGGGAGACAGGGATGGTCAGGAAGAGAGAGGGAGACAGTGATGGTCAGGAAGAGAGAGGGAGACAGGGATGGTCAGGAAGAGAGAGGGAGACAGGGATGGTAAAGAGAGAGGCAGACAGGGATGGTCGTCAGGAAGAGAGAGGGGGATGGTAAAGAGAGAGGGAGAGAGAGAGGGTAAAGAGAGAGGGAAACAGGGATGGTAAAGAGAGAGGGAGAGAGAGATGGTAAAGAGAGAGGGAGACAGGGATGGTAAAGAGAGAAGGAGACAGGGATGGTAAAGAGAGAGGGAGAGAGAGATGGTAAAGAGAGAGGGAGACAGGGATGGTCAGGAAGAGAGAGGGAGACAGGGATGGTCAGGAAGAGTCAAGAAGAGTCAGTCAAGAGGATAGAAGCAAGCTACCCAATGCGCAGTTGGGTGATGTGCAGCCACCCATGGGGCATGGACGCCAGAGCCATGGGCGGGTGGCAAGTCTTAGGAGAATTTTCACCGCTTGGTACGACAAGGTTGTGGGATGGTGAAGATGGTGGGAAGAGCAGATCAAGCGCAGCGTTGCGTTCATAAGTATCCTCATCCAGATCATCCTCTAGAATTCATCCTGATAGACTTGTACTGCTTCTCCCACCCATCAAAATTAATCCCCGTTTTAACAGACAGACACATTCTTCTGTCTTGAAAATCATGGGCAGGCTTGGGGTTTCATTTAAGATCCCTATCTTCAAACGTGCTCAAGTCATCTGGGATATGCTTGCAGATCCTCATCTTCAGAAGGATGGCTAGTCAAACTGATTTTCTGGTAGTCTTGAGAGTTCAGGGCTGAATTCACCCTTGGAGTAAGTGCAATTTGAACTGACTGAAGATCTTCAAAGTTTGAGAGGTCTTTGTTTGATTCCTTGTGGTTGATCTGAAAGCATTCATGATTGAAAAGAAAAAAAAATACCCTCAAAACCAGCTGCATGAGGTAAAATCTGAAAGGCTTGGATCACTACATATCTTTCAAATCACCCAATCTAGTGCAGATAGGAACAGACATCCAATGATTTGATGGAATGGATGGTAGGCCAGAATCTTCAAGACAAACATTAAAAGTGAAGTGGATATTTTAATCATCATTGATTGAATTTGGAATCAATAATACCTCAGATCTGTAACAATCCCAGTTATTAGTTAGCAGGTTGAAGAATCATTTGGCCCATGTCAGCTAGTGGGTGTTTTTGAACTACTACAATTCAAAAAATGTATTGGATGAAGAAAGAGAGCAATGATGTTGATAGTATCTCAAAAAAAAAAAACCAAAGAAGAATTCCAGAGGTCATCTAGTGAATTGCTCTTGAAGGCCTCAAATACTTGATAGACTACAACAGATTCCATGGATCTGTAAGTATCAAGAACCTCTTTTCAAATTTATTCAAAGGTTGGGATATGTCAGCTTACTAAATGACAAGCAACTAACTCCTTCTAGCTATCAGTGGTGATGGAATAACCAGAGTAAAATTTGGTTAACAAGCCAAGGATATAAATTGCTAAAAAGGGTGAGCTTTATTCATGTATACTTTTGGAAATAAACTTCAGGGGAGGTTTCAAGACCTAATTGGGTTCTTTGAACCATCTGGAGAACAGCATCTTTCTGATTAGGAAAGAGAAGGGACAATTGTGGTGTCTGGTGCTTACTTCAAGGAATCCTTTCAAGAAGGGTATGTCTAATTTCCTTGGGATAGGTTAATGAAACTTTGAGGTGGTAGGAGAGGGTTTACTTATGAGTTCAAAATCCAGACTGATTGTTGAGTAATGGGCCAATCTTCAAGTATTCAGGATGCTTGCAGCTGGTGACTGGATAAATGCTGGAAGGCTTGTCAACAATTGATCTTGAAAAGGGTAGGTATTCAAGGATTGGTCTAAGAAATGCTGATCAGATGGTGTCCAAGATCACCCACTCATATTCTAATAAGGTTTTTATGGATGAGGTAAAAATTCAACTGATGACTGGATGACTGAATGGATGACTATAAAATGGCTCAAAGAGGGGGCCTTGATTTGGGCCTCATCTTGGTACAGGTCTTTTACTGGGCAGGAAGTGGTGAGCCATGCCTACACTGAGGCCAAGGAAGAGTCCATAGGTTTGGGTGAGCCTGATACAGACATTATGAAAGGACTTAAGCCCTCAGGTCATCATCACTGGAGCTTTTACATGTTTCCATCTGAATATATACCAGCCACCTAGTGTAGTTTAAACCAGGAATTTTTGTACTGGAAAAATCCTCCCTGTGGCTGAGATCTTTGAAGAAGGCTCTAGAAACAATATTCTTGATGGGAAATTTTACTTTTAGTTCCTTTTGACCATCCTTGGTACTGTACAGGTCAAAGTAGGTAATTAAGCCTTTTTGGTGAAAAAGCCACTTTGCAGCTCAGTATGGGTGTGATGATAAATTCACAACCCCCAGTTGTGTGGGAGTTGGGTAGGGCCCTACTAGACCCATACATGACTCAAGAGGGTTTTTTCAAACACATGCAACCCCCAGGGGGTTGTATACCCCCATAAGCAGCATTTTTGAGTCATATACCCCCGTAAATGACTGTTTAGATGCTTGTATGGGGGTATAAAACCCTCAGGGGTTGCGCCAGAATTTTTGGGACCCCCTTGACCACATTTGATTTCCATCAACCCAAATTTGGGATCAACACATACTATGTGGGACTATTGGACCACACCTGGCAATAATCAAGTGAAACTGAAAACAAAATCATTGCCTTTGGCAAGCAAAATATTTGAAATTTTACCTGTCCCACAAAGTACACTCTTGTCCATTGGATAACATAAAAGTAAATTTTTACTGCACATTGGTTCACTTGATCTTTCTCAACTAAAAACTGAGCAAACTTTGTAGTTGTTCAATCAGAAGTTGGATTGAATACTGAAGTACCATTGAATTTTTTTTCATTATGGGAACAGTGGCAAGCCCTCCTGTTTATAACATGGCTGCTTTGAAGTACTACATTGATAGTGCAATTAACAAAGCTGCAGAAAAAAAGGATTTGTTTAATGACAAATTTGAAGCCCCAATTGCATCCTCATCTAGGGTTAAAATTGAAGAGCAAAATGTTTCACAAATGGATTTGACCTCTGGCAGTGAGTAACATTATATGTTACTCTGGCCTTTGCCTGATTTGATTTGATGTAAACTGAAATATGATATAACCATTTAATTTGTTCCAGATCCACTTGACCCACCTCCTGTGAGAACCTTTCCTACTAGGGAAGAGGCACAAAAGTATGGTCAAACATGGGCAATGAAGCATGGCTAAACTTTGGCATTTTTCAAATAAAAGCTTGATAAATATGTGGATTTAGCCTGTGATAGACATGGTTCCTACTCTGGGAAGTTGCTCACCAAACGGTCAAGAAAAACTCACAAAAGGGAGTTTTGATGCCAGTTTCTAATCCATGTAAGTCACACAAGGGCAGAACCCTTGTAGAAAATCTCCTACAGAAATGATCAACATAACCATCAACCATCTGAAAACCCCTAATTTCATCCTCAACTCAGGAGAATCTCTGGTGTGGCCTTAGAGAATTCAAGAGAAGGAATGAATGATGGGCTCAATACACTTCAACGCAAAATAAAATTGAGCAAGATTGATGGCAGAAAGTATGTTGATGACCAAACAATCTATAACACTAAGAAAAAAGTAGCGCTAGCCAAACTCAAGGGAAAAAAGTGTTATGGAGGTCCTGTTGAGCAACTTGGTCATGCAGGTTGGGTTCATTGATCAGAATTCAGTGGAGAGGTACACTTGGAGGCCCAATTCTTGATGCAACCTGATTCATTAAAGATTTTCAAAAAATTCCATCATATTGCTATTTTGGATTGTACTTATAAAACAAATAAGTAAAACATCACCTTACTGCATGCTGTAGGAATGACAGCCAACCAAAAAACTTTCACAAAAGCTCTTGTTTTTATAACAAAAGAAATGTTTGATTTCTACAGTTGGTATGTAAATTCATTCAAGGAGATGGCTTATGATCCTGGGAGACTTCCCAAAGTCTGTTTGACAGACCATGAAAAAGCTCTGATTTGTGCCATTGATTCTAGTTTCCCTGATTCAACAAGACAGTGTTGTTTGTGGCACTTTTATAAAAAAATACAAGCAAACTGTAAAGTTTGCTTTGATAATGACTTTGAAGGATGTCAAAGCTGTATGTCTCTGTGGGATAAGTATGGGGCCTATAAAACCAAGGAGGAGGAAGAGGTCAATGATGTGGAAATCAGAGTAAGGGCCAAATTAATGCTTCTTCTATTAATCTTCCTAGTTTTGGGTGCTTACTTTATGACTTGTATAAAGTGTTTCTTGGAAGACCATGAGGATGTGCTCAATTATATGGAAAATAAAATCTTCCATATCAAAGAGACATTTGTAATGGCTTGGAATTTCAAAAAACCTGACTTTTGAAATAAAACCAAATCTTGGGTGGAAGGGACCCATGCTACTCTCACACAATTCTTAGCAAATTCTTTGGGAAACATGTTGGATGTTTGGAAAAGCCTAGATGGAATAGTTTCAACTCAAATTAAGTCCATTAAGGAATTGCTTTGAAACTCTCAAATAAATTTAGGAATAGTTCTTCTCACTGAACTGTTACTTTTGGGATACAAGTTGTCTTTAGAGGCAATTAAACTTGTTGTTGAACAATTATAGAAATTAAGGTGGAACCATGATGGGCAAGTGCACCAAGTCATACTCCAAGACTATGAGTTCACCCTGTTCCCACAAGATAGGTGACCTAATAGCATTCAGAGGATCCATTGGGCCTGAGGATGTTCATCCTCAGTGGTGGTTGGATTTTGAACCTTGCAGTTCTAGTTCTGTAAGTTGGCTGAAGCTGGATTGCTCAAATCACTTTGTGATTAATGCTTTTTGATGGATGATTCCTCCTTTAATAATGTTTGATCCTTTAATTTTGGAAGTTCAATGTTGATTAAACTCTCAAAAATTCTCAGTCACATGAGAAGCTCAATGGAATGATCTTGGGATATCCTGAACAAGATCAATGCAAGCTGTTGAAGTACCTGATTCAGAAGACCGCAAATTATTGATTAAAGCCAAGACTCAAACCAAAAGTTTTGAAATAAAGTAGAGATTGGCAAAAATTGACATATTCCCAGAGAGATCCTTCTTGATTTGAAAATTTTGAAAAAGAACTTAAGCGGAAAAAGGGAATTAGACGTGCACCAAATAAGAAAAGAAAAAAGATTGTAAGTCTTTTCTTTTGTGAAATGTTCATTTTTTTGTTTTAATGAACTGATGATGATATGATGATAATTGTTAGTCAAAGTCTGAAGGATCAGAAGCTGAATTTCATATTTCAGAGGAAAAGACTGAAAGTGAATTAGATTCACTTAATTTGAACTTGGGAATCCTCTTTAGAGGAAGAAGAGGTGCAGGAAGGGTCAACCAGAAGCTCATCTTCAGTCAGTAGTGATGTGATTAATTAATTTTATTGGAATTTCAGCTGAGTGATTTTTGATTATAGGAAACTAAAGTAAAATAAATCAATCAAATACCTGAGAAATTACATATGTTCTTGGGCAAGTTTTGGGATCCAATTGGTGATGGGAATTGTGGATTTTGATTCATTTCTAAATTGCTTGGGTATGATGAAGACGGTTGGTTCAAAGGAAGAAAGGAAATGATTGAAAAATTGTAGAGACATAAAACATGCTAATTTAAGATGCTTGGTTGGGAAAAAGAGTTAGAAAAGATCAAACAAAGATTTGATTTTGAAGACATCAATGAAAAAATTCCCTCTTCAGAATGGCTGGCTAAGTTAGATATGGGTCAAATAATAGCAGAAAAATTTTCCAGACATATATGTTTCATTTCATTGGAGTCATTTTGTACTTATAATCCAATGAAAAAAGGTGTTGAAGATCAATCAGAGCCTATTTATATTCCCTTTTTAAATAATAACCACTGGGTTCTATTAGTAATTGAGGGATAAATGATTCCAATCCTGCCCATTGTAGCAAAAACCTCTGCTTTGATTTAAAATAAAGCTTCTGGTTGGATTGATCATCTCAAAGATTAACTGCATGTGTATTCTAGATTGTAGACTTCAATTATAGACTTCATTTCATCATTGGGTTTCCATATAAATTGTAATTCTAATTCAGCTAACTTGTACTTCTATTAATATAAAGAGCTATCACGTTGTGAACATCATTATTTTGAGTGTTTTGAGTTAAACTCATTATTTTGAGTGTTTTGAATGAAAATTAATTGGTAAGTCAAATCAAATTGTGTTGGGCTGATCCCATCATAAGGATTATTTTTACTTCTTGTGATGGGATTAGCTTAACACAAGTTGAACTTGTGTTTTTTTTTGTTTTTAATTTAGGGCTACTCAATTTGAACTTGTATGTTTTGGAACTTATAATTTGGGGCTGCTCCATAGACTCTTTCATTGCTCATTTAATGTTTGGTGTTTTCAATTTAGGGCTAATCAAGTTTAACTTGCTTTTTTTTTATTTTTTTTTTCAATTTTGATCAAAAAATCAACTGGTTTTTGATGTTTTATTTGTCTTCAGTCTTCTTTGTTTTTGATTCATTTCTATTTTTTTTCACTTATTTTTATTTTATTTTTTTGTTAACCAAAAGGTTAATGTTAAATTAACAACTCAATGGGACGTGTGGCACCCTACACAACTCAAATGAGCCATGTGGCATGCTAAACAACTCAAATGGGCCATGTGGCATGCTACACAACTCAAATGGGCGGTGTGGCATTCTACACGTCCCATTTGAGTTGTGTGGCATGCTAAACAACTAAAATCAAGCTGTGTAGCCTCCACTAAATAATAAATAATGAATAATAAATAATAAATCATGAATTATAAATAATAAATAATAAATAATAAATAATAAATTATACATAATAAATAATAAAGAATAAAGAATAAAGAACAAATAATGATAAATAATAAATTAAAAATTATAAATAATAAATAATAACTTATAAATTATAAATTATAAATTATAAATTATAAATTATAAATTATAAATAATAAATAATAAATAATAAATTATAAATTATATATAATAAATATTAAAAAATAAAAAATAAACAATAAATAATAAATAATAAATAGGGCGTATCAGAGTTAGCAAACCTGCCATTTTTTTACCAAACTTGCCATTTTGAATGGCGGGTTTCTGAAATACACATACCCCCTAACTGGTGTATTTTTAAATGGTGGGTTTCATGAAAATGGCGGATTTCAAACATCAAACCTGCCATTAAACCCACCATTTATGCATCATCATCCATCCACCAATCATCACCTCTAAAACACCCATCCAAATCAGCAAATCCATACTGGTCCCATCTCCATCACATCACACACATCTCATCTCCATTGCTTCACATCTCCATCACTTCACATCTCTATTGCTTCAAATCTCTATTGCTTCACATCTCCATCTTCACAAAAATCCCCATCATCATCTCTTCACCCCACATCAAATCACCATCTTTCTCAACATGTCCCATCAAACTTCTTGGCAGCAATTTGAAAATGCAAAAAAGCTGACTGAAATTTTGTTAGTATTTGACTGCCATTCAGACTCTGATTCAGACTCTGATTTGGAATAAACTTGGTTTGCTTTGAATGCTCTATTTCAAAAGAAATAAATGGTTCCAAGAAGAAAAACTCTCCACAACCCTATGTATGAAATGCAAAAGCTTCATCTCCTTCCCAACCTAAGCTTCCAGAAACTGTTCCAAACTCTATTGCCTTCATTCATGCAACTTTGGAGATGATTGAAGACCACCACATCTTCCAGAACAATTCTTGGAATTTTCAACGCTATCCAGCTGTCCAACTGGCTGTTGCTCTTTGTAGATTGGGATCAAATGAAAATGGGGCAGCAATTCATCAATTAGAAAATCTATTCTCAGACGGATATGAAACCATTGACCCATACACCAATAGATTCATGGTTGCTATCCTATCTTTCCGTTGCTCAGTCCTTTCTTGGCAAAAAAAAGGAGAAGGCAAGGAGATATATCAAGTAATGGAAACCAAAGGATTTCCTATGTGCGTTGGTTTTGTTGATGGAACCACCATCCACTTGAGTCAAAAACCCAAGCTAGATGGCAACCACTATTTTGATTGGAAAAAAGGCAATTGATTCATATCTTTTCCAATTGCTTTGATAACACCGTTTATCACACACTGACCAAATATGTTTTGTCTGTTTGTTTGAATACTCTGTGGCACTACAACTTGTTTGTGATAACAACAAGAATTTCATGTCCCTCCATGCTGGCCTTCCAGGTTCTTGTCATGATTCATATGTGTTCAATTGGATGTGGATTGCCCAACAACCAGAGAACTACTTTTTCCACAATCAATACCTTCTGGCCGATTCAGCTTATGCTAGTTGGAAATATGTGATTCCAGAATACCAGAATGTTTTTTCCAATGATCAAGGAAAAACCAATTTCAAATATCATCTTGCCCAATCACAAGTTTGGATTGAGCATGCAATAGGAGTCCTGAAAGGAAGATAGGCCAGCTTAAGGGAAATTAAAAACCAGCTTCAAAACCCCAAAGACATGAAGTTCCTCATAAAGTGGATTATCACTTGTTTAATCCTTCAAAATCTTTTGGCTGACATCAAAGATGAATGGGACAAAATATTTGAAGATGATATTCCTGATCCTCCTCAAGTCATCCCCATCTCACCTTCTACCTCATCTTTGGCCATGAGAGAGCAGATTCTAACCCTCACACTTGCTCACTTTGATGTGTAGCATTTGGTTTTTAAATAGGTGAAATATCTTTTTTTGGTTTTAGTTGTTCAACCAAGCATCCAAGGCTGACTTGGATTTTTTTTTTGGTGGACTTAGAAAAAAAAAGAACCAAAACTTCCAAAATACCCACCTCACCCCACCAAGCCACTAGTCCACTCTCCTCCTCACCCACCACCAGTCCACTCTCCACCTCACTCTCCACCTCCACCTCACCCATCACCTCCACCTCACCCATCACCTCCACCTCACCCTCCACCTCCACCTCACCCATTGCCTCCACCTCACCCATTGCCTCCACCTCACCCACCACTTCCCCCCCTGGTAAGCTCCCGCCCCTCCTCATAATCCCCATCATTGGATGCTGATACAACTCTCCACCCACCTTTAGGTCCCCCCCACCTCCTTGAATCTTTCCTCAGTTAAGCTCCCCTGCCCTCCTGCTCATCACCCTTTCACCAACCCCTCTCCCTTACTCCCCACTAATGCCCCCCCCTCTCCCCCCCCCACCACCCTCTCTTTGGTCAGCCCCACCACCCTTGCTTGGAAGCCCACCCCCCACCTCCCTCTGCCTGCACGGCCCCCCACCACCCTTGTTTGGCCCCACCCCCCACCTCCCTCCGCCGGCCTGGCCCCCCCACCACCCTTGCTTGGCAGCCCACCCCCCTACCTCCCTCCGCCGGCCTGGCCCCCCCACCAACCTCCCGCCCCCCCTTGCTTGTGCGGCAGCCGCCCCCCCCCCTTGCTTGCTTGGCCAACCACATCTCCCCCCTCAATTGCTTGGCCAACTGCACCCCCCCTCCCCTCCTTTGGCCAACCAAAGCCCCCCCTTTCCCTCCTTTGGCGGACCAAAGCCCCCCCTTCCCTCCTTTGGGCAACCAACAACCCGCCGGTTGACCAATGCCCCCCCTCCCCTCCTTTGGCAAACCCACTGGCTGACCAATGACCCACCCCGCCTCCCTCCATTGGCGGACCCGCCAGCCAACCAACAACTCAACCGGCCCCCCCTTGACCAATCAGTCCCACCCCCCCCTTGACCAATTGGCCCCGCCCCCCTTGACCAACAAGGGCCAAGCCCCCCCCTCTGCTTTGGTCCACCCCCCCTTGACTGCCCCCCCTCCGCATTGCTCCTGCCCCCCCTCAACAAACCATTGGTCCCCCCCCCTTTGACCGCAGATGGCTGGCCCCCCCTCCTTCTGTCGCTTGGCCCAACCCAATCCGCTTTGGCCCCACCCCCCCTCAGCATTGCTCCGACCTCCCCCTTGACCAACCATTGGTCGAGCCCCCCCCCCCCTCAACCGTCAACGGCCGGCCCCCCCTCCTTCCGTCACGCGGCCTGACCTGATCCGTTTTGGCCCTGCCCCTCCGCATTGCTCCCACCCCCCCCTTGACCAACCATTGGTCCTTCCCCCCCCTTGAACGCCAACGGCCGCCCCCCCTCCTTCTGTCTCTTGGCCCAACCCAAAAACCAACCCAAAGGGCCGGCCCAATTCCCTCAGACCCCGTATTTTTTTTTTTTTTGGGTGCTGATATCATGTTTTTTTTTTTTTTTTTTTTTTTTTTTTTTTTTTGGTGATCCCATTTCTGGTGAACTTGGGATCAATTGCAGGTTTGGTTTCATTTTCTTTGATCCAATCTTGTTTCACCAATAATGTCCATTTGACTGACTGTTTTTTTTTTTTTTTTTTTCAATCCCTTGACCCCTATTGATGAATGTCCGATTCTTCTCCAACCCGCCTCAAAATGTTGGACAAAAAATTGAATACCATCTTGTTCCTCACCCCAATCAGAGTATATGAATGGGAGGGATCAAGATGGAAGGAGATGGATTGACCAACATAATGAAAGGAGGGAAGAATAGGGCCTGTCACCAAAAGAGGGTTCAAAAGAGAGATTCCAAAATATCTTTGGACGTTTCTGAGGAAGGCATTAATGAAAAGGTGGTCTGGTCTGGTTTGAAACTGCCTCCTTTGCATCTTTACCCTTCAATTGTTGCCAAAAAGAAAAACAACAGTCAAAAACCTACCCAGGGAGAGTTTGAGCAAGCAAAACAAACAATCAAACCGTTCCATTTCTTCCACTGTGGAAAAGTAATTGTCCTCAATGAATCTGATCACTAAGCCCTGGTTGCAATAATGGAATTTGTGCCCTTGAATAAACTCTCAGAACAAGATAAGAAGAACATCAACTTTGTCACGGCTTTCCTTCATTTTTGAAAAAAATTTGACAACCCAGTTGATCCTTCAAGATTTTGGGGTGTAAAAATGTGGGCAGTTGGATGGCAAAAATCAATGCACCCTTCAGAGTTATTTGGAAATTATGTGTAGAAATCATCCATTAGATCTTCTCTTCAAGAGTATGCTTTCCTCAACCTTAAGGCAGACAAAGTATTTCAAACTCTAGGACAAATGTTTTGCAATTTGGCCAAACTTTCCTTTGAATCAAACCGTGATACAATTAGGACAATAACATCCCCTCTTTCTCTTCATTGGAATTTTGTTCCAAGCCTACACCTTTTGATTGCTCCCCACACATCAATTTCACCTCAAATTCTTTTTACCACTCTCCTCATATTGACAAAGGCAACATCTCTGGCTACTCCTTTTTACTTGTGGTTCCAACCAAGAAATCAAATGGCCAAATTATTGAAAATATGGACAAATATCAAGTGTCAAATGGCCAATTTGTTTTTCCTGACCTTGGCTTTGGAATTGATTTCAAGAAAAAAGGTATGGTCAGAATGGTTTGGGAAGCTAATAAGTACAAGCACTGTGCCTTTCCTGCTGTGGAAACAGCAACCCATACCAGAATGGCCATGTCACTTCAAATTGATAAAACAACTAGAAACACTGGTAGGGACTTGAATAATGGCCAAATTCACTCTAAAAAAAATGAATAAAAACAAAAATGATCTGTATGTTGGTGGGGTTAAGAATACTCTCAAACGTTGTCATCAAAAATGATTTTTTTTTGTTTTTCTTTAACCCATGCAAATATATTAACAAGCCCAGCTTTTGAGTTATCTGGTGTATTTTGTCTACTGTTCTACTGCTACCAATGCAAGCCAAGGCAACTGATACCTTATCCTTTTTTTTGGTTGCAAGTTGTTCCCTCTCCTTTTCCAGTTGTGCTTGCTATTAATCCTTCTACTTTTCCACTTTGTGAAATTCTAGCTCAGCCTGTTTCAACTTCCACTCAGCATCCCATTTTTGTTGATGAGCCAAACTCTTGGCTTTCTGCTTTTGAACATCCATGGCCAATTGGAAATTCCACTTTTGCTTTTCAAAGTCAAGTTTTTTGGATTCAATTTGTGATTTGACTGTTTTTTGCAGGGGAAAAGAAATGAGCATGATTTTGAAAGCAAGGTCAACCAATGGACTTACATAAATCTTGCTTCTCCATGATTTCTTCAAAGCCTGAAAAACTGGAAGTTTTTCTACTCTTTTGATACTTTTGGGATTGATATTGATGGAGTTGGAGGCCTTTCACTTACCCTTTGCAGAGGAGGTTTGAGTCTGAAAGTTGTCACTAGTGTTTGAAGGTGATGTGGGAGGCCCAATTGGCTTGAGTTTTTGGCCGTTCTGGAATGTATGATCCTGTTTTTTTACAATCTAAATCAGTCAGGATTAACAAGATGGAAGAGAAAAGAGCTTGGTTCCTTACTTGAACCAATGCTGAGGGTAATGGAGACTGAGGAGTATCTTGTTCCACATCAGCAAGGTTGATGAGATTTGCTAACAGAGGAAGAGAGCAATCCAAAGAAGGAGGGGAGGGTTCCAAGGTATGTTTTGACTCCTCAATCAACACAGAAGTAGATGTTATTGGAGCTGATTGCGTTTGAATATCCTCCTTGG